>JALMGJ010000002.1:131098980-132326480 GCA_023362775.1 Charina bottae | reverse complement strand
TGGGATTCCGGGGTCGAAGGAAACGCCTGGGAAGCTTCGAGCCCCGGGACTCAGCCTTGCTTCCTACCGTTGAGTCTGAGGAACTCTTCCAGAAGCAAACGCCCACCCAGTTCAGGTAGTCCCGTTGGAGGGGGCGAACTTTTTGCGGATTACATTAAATCCAACGGCCGTTTTAAGCACTGCTTTCATATTTTCTGCCCAGGCTCTTCTAGATCAGCTGTCTGAGCCGGTCCTGTGGGAAACGGGGTTCAGACGAATTGTTGTGGCGATGATTCACCGCCATTAATTCCTCACTAGCTGGCCTGTCCCGTTCGGCCTGCGAGCGACCAGCAACGAGGAAATGTCGGACCCGAGCATTCCGCGAAACTATAGTTCAACAAGCGGCCGAACCCCAAAAGGCTGTCACACCGCTTGTCTGCTGCTTCCCTAAGACAAAAATGAGGTTCCCTAGATACCCCAGATCCAGAGGCGATCGCCACGTCAGTCTAATGAAGACTTCTGCCGAATTATTGTTTCTTTCACTCGTTGCAAAAGTTCCCTGCAGCAGTAATAGAATTTGTACCCAAGTATACGCAGCAGTTCAGTTCCGGGGGTGAACAGCTTCCTTTTAAACAGGGCAGCTGGTCGATATTTTTGAATCGGAACCTTGGTTCAGTTGTCAATTATGCCAGAGAACAATAAATAGAGCTTTCGCTCTAGAAAGGGTTGGGACGAGTTTAAGGTGGGTGCGTGTGTGTCCATCTATGGCCGCAATCCTAAGGATTCTTCCTTGGAAAGAAGTTTCCATTAAACTTAGCGGAGCTTGTTTCTGGATAGGGACAAGATACCTATTTGCTGATGGCCACAAAACGTGCAACACACAACTCGGTGTGTATGTCTGAATGAGGCAGTCGGCACTAGCAGCTGCTAGTCATTGTACTTCTCTAGGCTGAGAATTGTTATCAATACACTCTGCCCATTTTAGCCCATAATTACCGGGTCCTTTCTTTCTTTGGTGTCTAGATTTCTAGCGGATATTCTCCTATTTCCTTAAGTTCTGATTTCCAAAAAGAGAGACTATGCTCCAGGCACAGTCGAAGCAGAGCCCCACAAGCAGAACAGAGATCCACCGCGGAAGCCGATTTAACGCAGTCGCGAGAATGATATGGACCCCAAAGCGCAACCGAAACTAGGAGGAAAGATCGGGACCAAGACTCTATTTTGCCGGGATCCTGGAGCAAGGATGCCTCTTTGACACAAGCTGGCTGGTAATAAGCGGCTGAAGTGAACTCAGGATCGCCCCCCCGCTAAAGTTCCTATTGCTCGGCGATCCTGACTGCGGACGAGACGGGCAGAGGAGCGGAATGAAGGCAGACTCGGACCTCGATGTGGGAGACGCCCGCCGAAACTGGCTCAGCTCCTTCCTAAAAGATAGAGAAATCCTTTGGCGCCTGTCCCCAGCAGCTCCAGGGCTTCGGGAGACGGTTGTATTTTTCCAACCCAGGCAGCCATGTTTCCTTCGGTGCCATTCGCTTATTGCAGACTTTTCAGTCGCCTTCCTCCGCCGCTTCCTATCAGCTCGCAACTTCTGGTCTCCGCGGGCTTGATCGGCTCTGGGGGATTGCGTGTGATTAAGTCACGTCGGACGTTAGTGACGGAACAGCGAGTCCACCTCAGCATGCCGGTGGACGGTGGGGCTTCTACTGGACACCGGGATGAAAATCGGGGAACATCTCCGGCTCCCGACTTCCAAAGCATTTCGACTTTTCTCCTACCTAAATTACTCCACTCGGGATTAGTCAATTAAGGAAAGATCTGGGGGAAGAGACCAATGTAGGGCGCGTGCCATAGGGACTCATGGGGCTATAGCGGTTTTAAAGTTGTGCAATCTGGCAATCAAATCAGTCTGTTTCATCTTGTACCGGCTGTTTGGAGCCCAGAGGAACTTCTGCGCCTCCTTTCTCTAGTTTGCAACCATCAGCTGGAACCCTGTATTATCTCGGCAAACCCCCTCTCTGGTTTCAAGCTGCGCCAGCAATGTTCCAGGTCTACCTTTCCCTTTTTCCCCGACAGCTGAGGAAATCGGCCCGTCCGCCGCAAGAAAGAAGAGGTGTATGATTTTCGGCTTCAGGCACACATGCAAACGGCATCTAAACTGGGGGAGAAATCCTCATACTCTCCCAATCGGTCCTGAGGAACGCCGTGCAAGAGCTACTCACGCGCCAGCCTCCCTGCGCTGAGATGGGCGGACTCCCACGGGCTGACTTGCAGGCTTCATCTGGTTCCCACCTGAAGCGTCCTCACCGCTAGGTACCACTCAGGGGCCAGGATCTTAAAATGTGGCAAGGCCTCTCAGTCTTTTGATGCTTCTATATGGAGGGCATGGTGGACGAACGCTGGAGAAAGAAAGGCGCAGCCCACATAAACCCAGCCTCGTACGTCTTGAGAGTGCGGCGGCAGTGGGGAGAGAAACCCGCACTGATTTGAGATTGACTGTTGCGATCTCGGGCAGTCCAAATTCATACTCGATACATTTTTGCAAGACATCCTATAAGTCTTCTACCCACTCTGCCCTTACCCCACTTTCCGACCCTCGAGGTTTCTGACATCCCCCCCCCCCTTAAATTCAGTTTTCAGATAGCGGAACGGTGTTAAATTATGCTAGACGACAGTAGAGGGCGCACTGCCGAGGAACTAGGAGCAGAAGAGCATGCTTTTTTTTAAAAAAAATCCAGCTATTCCCACGCGGAAATATATATGTGTGTAGAAAAGAAAAGAAAAACGAGGAGTGAATTCACCATTTCTTGTGCTTTTGACGCTAAAGGCGGCTAATAGCTAATAAGGCCTGATCGAAGCCCAGCCATTTTTCCAAGGGCTGAGTGTGTTGGAAAAGCAGCGGGCGTCTCCGCCCTCCACTCCAGCCGCCCCCTTCCCGGCGACTCCTTTTCCTAACGCAGATGCAGATTTGGGGTCCCTTGGAGCGAGATCAGCCCAGACACAAGTAGTTTAGTGCTTGAGTGTCAGGCGGGTTCTGTTTTTCAGCAACTCTGACAGTATGGAAAGGACCATTCTTTTACCATTGAAAATCCGCCCCTTTATTTAGATTAATGCGCTCTCTGGGCGCTGTGTGGACAGAGGACTCCACCTGACCGCAGCCCCGAAGCTGTTCTGCAACTCCTCTTGACACATCGCAGTCCGATTTTTGAAAAGAATGGTTCTGTGCGCTTTCCAGAATCGGTGCAACCTGGAGTGTGTGTGCGTTTCGTGGTGTGTGTCTGGGGGGGGGGGGGGCGTGTGAAATAAATAGCTAAAGATTCCGGTTCGCATTGCCCACAGGGCGTCTTTCATCAAATTAAATGGGTCTCTGCCATAAAACCTAAACAACACCCCATTAGGCTACATTAATCCCTAAAGTTATTCCGGAAGAGAAAAAGGCACCTCTGGGCCAGCGCGACCCTCCTTTTCCCCACTGCTGGCCTAGAGCTGGCATCTCTGTGCTGCTGGTTGTCCTGTCGATCGTGGCAGGATTGCTCCGGAGTAGCCCGAAAGGTTCCTCCCCCATTCTTTGCCTAACTCCCGGGACGAGAATTTCGGCTCTTCACCACCGAAAAAATTATTCGTGTCGCTCCTAAAATCTATTCCGATTTATGGAAAAATAGGTAGGAAGCCCCCCCACTGGTAATCCCAGATTGCCGCTTTCCGTTTCTCGTAGCCTCTACCCCCCCACCCCAACCGATCAACAGCTGATTGGCTTCCATTGTCTCTCTCGACTCAGGCAGTTATCTCCTTGTGTCTGGACGACCGGAGTGAAACCATGCATTGCGCTCCCGCCTCTTCCGCGGGATCAGGACCCGAGGACTAATGCAACCCTTACATCAACACAGGCGCACGCCTCGGCCGCCTTGGCACCTTTCCCTTTCTCCGCCTTTCCCGCTTCTCCCGCTCACCTTCCACTCCACTTCCCAGCTCGCCTCTCCCCTCTCTTTCCACTTCTTTTTTTCCTCGCCCGCCCCTGCGTCAGTTAAAGTGCCGAGCTCCTCTAGTCAGGTGAGGTACTCCTGATGTTCGGGGCGGGGAAAGCACCGGGGGCTCTGTTGAAGGAGATCGCAGCTAGACTTATTTATTGACGTATGTATTAGAAATTAACCCGGATTTCAGGATCAGACCTGAAACCCCGCCGCGAACTCGAAGAAACTATTGACTCTCAAAAAGGAAGGTACAGTAAAGTGTCAAAAAGCCTACACAAAGGAGTTCACATTTTTCCCGCTAACCTAAAAGCCTGCAATCTGCTCCCGTGGCCAGCCTCCCCCAGCTGAAGTTGCCAGATCTTTCAATCCAAAGACTCATCACCATCCGTCACCTAAAAAGCTCTTCTCCCACGGCAGAAGAGTTCCGCAAGGGAAAGTAAACATAGAAATAAGAACGTCGGATGCTCTTTTGGGCTTCCGTAGCTTCTGCGGAGGGTCCTCTTTTCTGACAGCGCCGCACCAAAGCACCCCTGAAGTAGGTGCTCGTCCTTCAGTTAACTTTTTCGTCCTGCTTTTTCATCGGGGCTATATTCGATCCTGGCACTGTCTCCATGGATGCACTTCGAAACATTGCGGGCGGGGGAGGGGACTGAGGGTAGTTTGCTGAGCAACGGAGCAGCCAAATCTTTGCTAACACGCATACACACCACCGCCTGCAAAGGGGAAGGGGGGGGGGTAAAGCCACTCCTCAGCCCCTCCCCCCTCGCGTCCTCTCCCTTTCTCCCTTTTCCAGCCCTCGACAACGCCGAGCCAATAGTCTAGCCGCGTTCCCCTTTGACAGGCAGCGAGGTCCCCGCCTCCTCTGACGTCCCCAGCAGGATTTGCATGAGTTGCGCTGCTGCGAAAGGCTGCAGCTCAGTCGTCTGGAAAGGCGAAGCGAGCGGCGAGGAAGACTCGTCTGTCTGCAGGACGCAAGCCCCGGCTCCCCTCCTCCCGATCGCATCCCCCTGCGAAAAATTCAGCAAAAATGGAGCTGCCGGCGGTGGTGGGGGAGCATGTCTTTGCGGTGGAAAGCATCGAAAAGCAGCGAATCCGGAAGGTGAGCAAGCAGCCTGTCTTGGAGCGCAAGGGTGGAAGCTGGAGAACAGCCGAAGGGAGGTCGAGGGCAGCCTTCCGGCGATCTCTCCGGACCCTGACGTCTTTTATCCTTCCCTTGCAGGGCCGAGCGGAGTATCTCGTCAAATGGAGGGGATGGTCCTCCAAGTAAGTCCCGGGAGGAGAATCGGACTCTGTAAGGACCCGGTGTCCTTAACGCGGGCTCCACTGTCTGACCCAGCCCCCGCGAATATTCTGCCACGCTCTAGGAACCCGAAAAATGCCTCCGTTTTCATGCATGGATTAAAAAGGGAGAGCTCGTTAATTGGGGAGGCGGCAGAATAAAAAGAGGAGGCCGGGGGGTGCAGAGCCAGCAGCTTCAGGGGAGGAAGGCAAGGCGGACTGATGTGCAGCAGTTGCAGAAAATGGCTCCTTTCCCTTGGAAAGCAGGCTCCATATTGCAGAACCGAGCAGCCCCGGCGAGGGGGGGGGGAGGGGGAGGGGGAGGGGAAACCCATTTTTTAAAAAACACCCATGCTTGAAATCCTGGAATCTAGTTCGGGATGAAGAGGGCGGAGAAGTCGATCACTGTCACCAGGTTGCTGTCCTGCTGGCAGTGAAGCTGCACATTTAACCTGACCAATCCTCCGCTCTGCTACGTCTGCCGGATCGGAGCTGTAGCTGTAGATGAACTAAGGGACATGGAGCGGGGGGAGGGGGGTTGATGTCTGAAATGACGAAGCCTGCCGAGGGGGGTAAAGGGGCCGCCAGGCTTAGAAATAGCGAAGGGGGGGGGGTAAGCCTGGGAGTCCTTTTGGCCGGCTCCGTGAGGGGATCGGCGGGGCTTTGAACCCCGTTCTCTGTAATATGCATGGAATTCCTCTGGAATAATAACTGCACTAAATAAACAGATTGGCATATCCTCCCTCCCTCCCTCCCGCCACCCAACCCATCCCCCTTCTCGGGTTAGCGGCAGTCCTGAATGCGCACTTTGAAACAGGTCCTAGAAAACGGGAGGGGGGC
This sequence comes from Charina bottae, assembly GCA_023362775.1. NCBI lineage: Eukaryota > Metazoa > Chordata > Lepidosauria > Squamata > Charinaidae > Charina > Charina bottae. Next base: position 132,320,415 of record JALMGJ010000002.1, on the reverse strand, counting down.
GGTGGCTAATGCAGCCAGCCTCTAAAATGGCCCCACCGCGCAGAGGGGATGCCTGCGAATAAGGGCTCCTTTCCCAAATATTGCTGCATACGTAGCTAAGCTATTGTTACTGTTTGAAATATATCAGTAATGCCATTTTTTAATCTTTTGCAAGATATAACACGTGGGAGCCGGAGGAAAACATCCTGGATCCCAGGCTGCTAATCGCCTTTCAAAACAGGTGAGTGCTTGCCTCACCAAGGGAGCGTGGGGTTGCTGGCGCGGGGAAGTCTGCCCCGATCTGCCTCCTTCGGAGGGAAGCCTCCAAAGAGCTCCTGCAGCGAGGATGAAGGAACCCGCGGCCATGGAAGAAACTGCCCCTTATTTCGGCTGCAAGGCAGGTCGGCGGGAGCATGGCAGCCTTGTGCAAGTCGCGCTGCATGTTACGGAACTTCACTTTAACCCCTTCTTCGCTGTTTGGCGGGACTTCCTTTGCAGCGCGAAGTTGCCTGGCTAAGCTCGTTGCTGGCTTGTGGCGCCTGCACGTGACGGAAGGGAGCGGCGGCGGGTGTGCGCCGCCTGCGCCTTGCTGCTTCTGCGCTTGGCAGTTTTTGCCAAGCCTCCCGGGGAGGAATCGCGGCCACAAAACTGCCCGCGCAAGAGGCCCCTCACCCCGCCTCGATGGCAGCTCGCAAAATGCATATCGGGCGGAGCCTGGGGAGGCCTAGGAGGAGCAGCGCGTAGGTCGAAGAGTTGGGCTGGGCTGGGGTGCCCCCCCTCCTGCTGTCCCTGCTTGCGCGCGCCTCATTTTCTGCAGGATCTTGACCCCGAGGCAAGTGTCATCTTCAGGCCTTGGGGGGGAGGAGGCGGCGACGGTCCTCGTGCTCTTGCCTTTTTCCCGGCCTCCTAAAATGCTGCCTGCTGGCAGAGCCCCTTCTGGACATTCCACATTTCCTATCCTGCTCGGAGGCTCCGGCACATCCTTGTTCCTCTTGGTCTTGCAAAGGATAAAAACGAGAGAGCCGGGAGCCGTAGGTCCCCCAAGCACAGACGCGACGAGAATCGGCGCCTCTTGCGTGGCTTCGCCTCCCGCTCCTCATTTTCGCGGCTCTGGCCAGCCCTGGGGAGCGAAGGCCGTACCTGGCCAGGGGGCGACCTCCCCTTTCCTGCATTAGGTCGATAATTTGGTTAATTTGCCGTTGAGCAAACCGGGAGGGGGAGCAGAATCCCCTCCCTTCATGCTTTCAGCGAATGAGCAGCCTCTGAGGCCGCGGTGTGGAGAAGCGCCTTATCATGTGAATCCTAATGAGGTGATTAGCATCCAGTGCAGCGCCAGCTCCCTACTGCAGCGGTCTTGGCTCCCTGGCAGTGCCTGGGTGAGAAGTTGGATGCTTGCTGCCGATAGTTCCTACAGCACTGCAGCCTGCTCTTCTTCTGGGCCAAAGCTTATATGGTTTGCTGTTTCATGCAAGCTACTGTATTGCATATTGTTGCACAGGACCTTGATCCATCTTTTGAAGCCTGCCTGCTTTTTTTTAAATAAGGCATTCTTGGGTACTGTTATTCTTAATATGACCCAAGTGACAGTACTTTGCTGATCTCAAAAGTAAGTACTGGTTAGTTCTTGCATGGGAGACCACCAGGAAATACCAGGGTTGTGGATTAGACTGGGAAAATGAAAGTCATCCCAGAAGAAGGCAGTGGAAAACTTCTAGTATAACGATACTAAGACAAAGGCATGGATATGTGCATGAAGTCACCAAGAATCAAGTTTAACTTAGGGAGACTTTATTTTTATATTATTAGTGTGTCTTTTGAAAAAAAAACACCAAAAAAAAATACAGATTAGGAATTAAAGAGGAATGCCTCCTATGGCAAAGAATGAGTGGGCTGAAGCAATAGAAGCGAGGAATGGTTTCTTGTATTCTAAATCGTTTTATTTGGGTGTAAGCAGCTGTGTTTTCCAGTAGGTTTGAAGGGCTGCCTTGCACACCTTAAGCTGCTTTGCCTCCAAATAAAGCTGGTTGTTCAGTTGAGAACAAAACTAAAGCTGATAGAAGCTTTGTGGAACATGGTGTGACTTATTTTTGAGGATATGTATCATGCTTGGAGTGTGTTTTGATGTTTCGAATTCAAATTTTTAACAAAATAGTAGCCGGTTCATAAATCAAGGTGCAACTGCCTTCAGAATAGGTTCTTGTTTCAGCTCGATTGAAAGTGGTGAACCTGAGCAGATAGATGAATGGTTTGCAGAAAACAAAAATAGCTGAAATCTAAAATGGTTCTTTTGAACGTCTCTGATAATGTCTGGAGACATTCTGGGCTCTGGGAGGTAGAAACTTCTTTTCAGATTTGCCTGTGTCTTTGTAGATCTTTGGAAGACATTGATGCTGTCTTGGTGATTTATATTTGGAGTGTGCACGCCTGTCTTGTAGCTCGCTCCTGTGTCTTGAAGTCTGACATAACCCCCCACCTTGGCTTTTCCACTTTCTGATCTGCCGGTTTAGATATGTGCTGTGTGAAAGTACTCACTTAATCTCCCCTCCCTTCCTGCTTATTGCTGGATGTCATTGCTCTCTATAGCGCAGGCCTTGAGGGAGCCATGCTTACTGGCTGTATTAATTCCTGTGACCTTTCAGTGTTTCATCGTGTTTCCTGTAGATTCTTCCTGCTGCTCTGTTATAAACACACAGCCCGGTCCCGTGTGCCTGTCCTTAGAAGACACACTGTTATTCAGTGAGGCTCACTCCCAAGAAGTCTGCCTAGGGTTGTCCTTAACATCTCTGCGTTAATAGCATGATAAAGGCTGTCCTTTCCTTACTCTCCGATGTGCTTTTGAGGTCGAGCTTTTCTAATTGTATCTTTGCTGATTTTTTAATCTTTCTTCAGGGAGAGGCAAGAGCAGCTGATGGGATACCGCAAGCGAGGACCAAAACCAAAGCCGCTGGTAGTTCAGGTAAATTCAGTCAATTGTGCTGCTTTTCTTTCATCAGGATGAAATTAAATAATCTATACCAAAACTGACAGTTATTGACTCCTGAAGGTGGAATCTTGCTGAACAGGCTGACTTTTTTTTTTTTTTTTTTTTAAAAAGAGAGACTTTGTTGGTGTTTAGTTTGTTTTCCTTCAATTAATTAATATTCCCTTCCTTGTCTAGTGCATATCCCAAGGGGGAGAATTTCATCTTGGTTTCATCATGTTCTGGGAGACCCATATGCACACTTGCCTTGTTAACCGTAAATGCCTTAGGAAGCCCTGTTCAACCCCCACCACCACCACCACCTTTCTCTTTTACAGCCAACACGCTTCCTACCAGTGGCTTCTCAAGGCCTCTTGGCCAGTGCAAACTCTGATATGGCACAACCTTCATCAGGCTCAGGCTGAATCCTGAAAGTCCATTAACTACATCTTCCAGATTTAAAAGATTTCTTGGAAGCAGCCGAAGGAAGCCTGTTGGCCACAACTCACTGCCTTGCCTTCTCTAGAGAAAACCCTTCTGGTTAGGAAGGATGATGCCTCGTTCAGCCGGAGGGATTAGCAAAGCACAGGGCCAAGAGACAACTAGCCAGAGAGAAGGCAGGCAGCTGCAATTTGTAGCATGTTTCATTCATCTGCATTCCTGGCTGCCCCTTTTCTTTGGCTTTCCACCTATGTTGCTTTTGCCCTTGTGCTCAAAAGGGTGGTTGAGTGAAAGAATGCCTTATTTCCTCTACTCTCCTATGTAGCTCTGTTAGGGGAAGGATACAACAAAAGCATGCCTTTAGCATGACTGCAGAAAGTGTTCTGTGTTGCTAGGCCCGATGTTTGTTCTGATCGGTTCCAGAAGCTTTTCCGAAATTCCTAATACACCTTTTCTCCTTTGCAGCTGCCATCTTTTGCACGCCGCTCTAATATCCTCACTGGCCTGCAGGACCCAGCCATGGACAACAGGCCCAAGCTGGACCTCGGCAGCTCAGGCAAAAGTCAGCAGCATCAGTATGAACTCAACAGCAAGAAGCACCATCAGTATCAGCCCAACAGCAAGGGGAGCAGCATCAAGCACCAGTCGCACAGTAAAGGGAAGTACTACTATCAGCTGAACAGCAAAAAGCACCACCACTACCAGCCGGACCCCAAGATGTATGAGCCCCACTACCAGCCTAACAGCAAGGAGCCACAACAAGGACAGGCCTGCTTGGATCATAGCAAAAGCCCGTTAATGTCCCAGTCGGACAAGTGGTCCCACAGCTCCACAAAGAGTTTGCTGAATCCCATCAAGAGTTTGAGCGGGACTGAAGGAAAGAGCGGGGCAGAGAAGAACCTCTCCAGTGGCACAGGGCCGCCGCCGCCACCCTCTCCCCGGGAGGGTGTGACCAGCAACGGCATTGGTGGCAAAATGAAGATCGTGAAGAATAAAAATAAGAATGGACGCATTGTGATTGTCATGAGCAAGTACATGGAGAATGGCATGCAGGCGGTAAAGATTAAGTCTGGGGAGCCACCAAAGAAGCAGGTGGCCGAGGAAAGGACTACCAAGAGAGGATCTGAGGAGAGGCCGGAGACCTGGAAAAAGCCTGGGGAGGAGAGGTGGTTGGGGAGAGAGGGTCTCAAAGGGAAACCTGGCACAGAGACCGGTCAGCTTCCTTCCGAGTTAGGAGGCAGCCCCGCAAAGGCTGTGGCCCCCGGCAAAGAGCTGCCTATTCCTGAGCAGCAGCCCCTGCAGCTCACCACCAAGCCCAACCTGGTCCCCTGGTCCCTGGATTCCAGCCGGCAGGAGCAGACCTCGCCTACCCCGGGACTGAGCCTTTCGGCCAGCTATGGTGGGCCCCGGAAACGCTGCCTTTCTGAGCCCCACGGAGACAAGGAGAGCGGCAAGAAGCGCTTCACCTCCCGAAGCATCAGCGCCCCCACCTGCCCCAGCTCCCCCGCCCCAGAGAAGCTCGAGCCCCCTGCCTTTCCCACCTCTCAGCCTGAGGTCATTCTGTTGGACTCCGACTTAGATGAGCCCATAGACTTGCGGTGCGTCAAGGCCCGGGGGGACAGAGAGCCTGGCCTGGTGCAGGTGAAGCCGGAGATTGTGCCGGTGCCGGCAGAACAGTTGGGGCCAGAGCCTCAGAAGCAGGTGGAGCACTTTGAAGTGGAGGGGGGGGAGGAGGAAGAGGAGGAGGAGCCTGTGCAGGAGTTCAAGCCTTTCTTTGGGAATATAATAATTACCGACGTGACAGCGAACTGCCTGACGGTGACCTTTAAGGAATACGTGACAGTGTGAGGAGCTCAGGCGCGGGGCTCCTGGCTCTCCCCTTGGCAGCCCAACTCGTCCCCTAAGCTAGTGCGCTGTCCAGAGAAACTCTTTGGCACTGCGCAAAGGCCAGGCCCTCTTGAGGTCCAACACGCCGCCTCGCTGCCTGGAAGACGGGCGGGTGGGGGGCCAGGCTTCTGCTTCACCTTCAGGACCGAGGGTTTCCCGCGAGGCTTTCTTGGCCTATCAAAATCTCGGGCCTCGGGATGCGGTGAGGGGTGCCGGCTCCCCGGTTAACTCACGGGAGAGGAGTTCTATAGTATTATATTTTAACAGTGCTAACTTGTTCAGTGGTTCATGCTCCCGTTTGTATGTGGTGTTGCTAAAAATGTATTGTTTGAACTGAAGGCAGGCCTCCCCAGGTGGGTCATGCAATTATATTTATTTGTAGGTATTTATATAATGAAATATAAAAAGCCTAGATTTATGGAGTTCCCTAGATTGCCCTATATATATATATATATATATATATATATATATAATTATATTAAATACATATATATTATATATATATAAAAAGCTATATCAGAATATTTTTTTCTTCCCTTTTTAAAAGCCACTTGTTTTTGATTTTCTTGCTTCTTTTTTTCATAAAACTGCAGGACCATCCCTTCCTTGCGTGCGCATATATATACAGTATGTATGTATATGTATATGTATATGTATATGTATATGTATATGTATATGTATATGTATATGTATATGTATATACACGCTGTTAACACATGTTGCTATCTCAATGTGCAAACCCCCCCAAATAATCTAAAGCTAAACAAGCTATTATAGAAATTGCTGCTATTAGAAATGTCTGAACTATAAGCTTCCAATTACTATGAATTGCTTGAATGTAAATATTAAATGGAACTATGTGGAAAGTGCATTTGATGTTCTGCAGCTGGCCTAGGCCTGGATTGCAAAGCCTAGCTGTGAAGCAGGAGGGTCCTGGCCCCTGACAGGCACCTTTGTGCCTTCAGAAACCAGAGGGCGGAGGAAGGCAAACTCTGTGTCATGCATTCCTTGCAAAGGTCTATAAACCTTTCCAAAAATGACAGGTGGTTTGGAGTCCTTTTATTGAAGCTTTGGTGCTCCTGAGGTGTGGCTGCTACAGGTGCAGTCTGAGTTGTCAGCCCGGCTGCTTGCTTTTCAGATGCAGGCAAGATAGCCTCATGTGGTAATAACCTTGTGGTGCCTCAAACTGGACTTCATGACCGCTGAAGTTCTCTGGGAGCCCTCAAAAGCTGTACCTGCAGATGACAGGCAAGTTGTTTTGCTCTGAAATGATTTCTGAAACAGTGCAGGGAAGAGGGAGTGACTGCACACATTCATTATCTATCACCAACCTGATCAGTACATAATGGGCTTTGCTTCAGTGTCTTGATCGTGCTGTTCCATATGTAGTATGAAACATTGCTATCTTCTTAAAAAGTCAGCTTTAACTTCTTAAGGAATCATAAATACAATGAATCATTGCAATGAAATGGTAGTAAAAGGCTTCCTTCTCCACTGCCTGTGACATCTAAGCCTTAAGAGTTGCTTATATCAGAGCTTTCCAAACTGTGTGTCGGGACACGTTAGTGTGTCGGCTGCAATGTCTGGGTGTGTCGTGGCTGCTGCTGCCTCCGAGCAGGTCCTAGTGCCTGCCCTGTGCCCTGCTGTAAGAGTGTGTCACGAAATGATGCATGTCTAAAAAGTGTGTCACCAACATGAAAAGTTTGGAAAGCTCTGGCTTATATGAATGCGGTGGGTGCTCTGCACTTCCAGCTGGGGTTTGTGCCAGAATGTGAACTTCACATAGGTGAGCGTTTATCAAGTCGTTCTAACTAGTTTTCCAACAACTGTCACCAGGGTGCTGCTTACCATTAAACAAACAACGTCAGCCTTTGACTACCCCTGCATGTCACGTAGTGATAAAGAACATGGCGTAGTTAGTGGGCAGCAGCGGCTTATTTGCTGGAAAGGTTATGATGAAAGCCAAACGACAGTCTTCCCCAAAGAATGCGGTTTGAGTTGTGGTAACTGAAACCACCGGTTCAGGGGACGTTTCTTAATCCTGAAGTAACATATGTCTCTGAAAAACAAAGTTATCTAGAAAAGAAACTCGCTCTTCTACCAGATGTCTCACCGATAAGGCTTGATCAGCAGACTGTAAAGTACTAGCCTGTACCTCAGCAAGCTGTTGATTTCTCTAACTCAGCGTTGTTGGTACCGGCAGAGTTTCTCCAAGAAGGCTGCTTGGGACTTTCTGCTGGCTAAGCATGTGTTTGGTCCCTGAGCTAAGGAGTGTGGAGGGGAATTCATTGAGAGCCCCAACCAAGAAAGTTGGGCTGAGCTCTAGAAGTGTGGAGGCTACACGAGGACTGAATAATAATCAAGGTTGAAGTACTTTGCTGGGGACTACTGGGTCCTGCTGGGGGGAAGGGGAGATGTCTTCTGAGAACATGGTGCCAAGGAGATTACAGTTCCCTGTTTTGGGATGGTTTCATCTTGCCCTGCGATAGATAATACATGCTTAAGGCAGCCTTCCCATTGCTGCAAAGCAAACCAGAACATGAAGGAATTAATGCTAATTCCCATTTGTGCAATCAAAGATGCCAGCTAGGGGAAAACCAATCCTTTCTTGAAAGAAAAATGAGTTGAAGGCAGGACGTGCTTTCCAAGAAGCGCATCTTCGATTGGATTGTGTGTGCGTGAGACCTCCCAGCACCTCTCTGAGAAAGAGCGGAGGACTTTAAACACGCCACAACATTGAACAACAGTTCATGGAAACTGAACAAAGTCTGTTTCAAAAAATGCTGGAAGAAGGATGAATATCAACAGGGTGGCAGTAATCTGTCTGATTAATGCCTTGATTTGACTTAACAGAACTGCTCAAAAGCAACCCCCAAACACTGGATTTTTTTTTCCTCTCCTACATGTAAATATACTTCATTTTTTAAAAATCAAGCCTGCTTTCTTCCTCAGCCAAATTTCTTGTTAAATATAAACCAGTGGTAAGCTATTGCAATAATATGGCAACATATACCTATACAGAAATAAGTGCCATTTAACTATACCAGACTTCTTTCAGGTAAGTTTGTGTTGAGTTATGGTCTGTAAACAGATTTGGTTTTCCCAGTGGAAATTTAAGAATCGGAAAACTCAAGGCAAAAACTTTTATTTTTTAAAAATGAAAATACATTCCCATCCCCTGCTTCATCTGTTTCTCATGAGTTGGTTTATTACATTTATTCCTAATTTAAAGGTAGAATGAAATTGGGGAAAATTGAGGGGGGGAAACCCTTTTATTTTTCAAAATAAAAATGCTGTATTCCCATCCCCTGCTTCATCTGTTTCTCATGAGTTGGTTTATTACATTTATTCCCAACTTGAGAGAGAGAGAATTCTGAATTTCTGAATCTCAGGCTAAGGGCTGAGATTTTTTTTTTAAAAAAAGAAACTGAACAGGTTCTTGTCTACTGATCCTCTGCTTAAAAAAAATCCAAGGGAAAAGACACTCCAGAGTCAAATGGACTTAGGTTAGTGAATTGTGGACAAGACTTGAGGTGGTTTGGATCTAAGTGTGCTGTCATCTTTTGTGAAGTGCAACAGATTTTTCAAAACTGAAAAAAGTACCAAACCATAAAATGGAATACGGCCCTCGTAGCTCCTGCACTGTGCCACACTTCCTGTATCAGAAATATGTCAGTGGTTATGAGATGAATCTTCCTGTTTCTCTGGCAAATCTAATTATATTTAATACCTTTAATCATTGGTGGTTAGCAGTTTGTGCAAAGTGCATTATTGCTAGTATATTAAAAACAACTTAATTGCAACTTGTTTTGAGCTCATCCAAGCCCATAGTGCTTGCAGAGTCTCCCTCCCTTCTCCAGGTCATCTAACCCCTGGCTGATCTGAGCAGAGAAGCCTAAAAAGCCCCGAGTGTTTTGGCAGAGCATGTGGGGTGTTTTGATGAACACCATTTCCTGTAAGCCATTTCTTGCACTGAAGCTATACAAGTAACTGGCAGGCAGCTTCAGGTGCAGCTGATCTAGGAAGCAGGCAAAACGGAGGGGGCTCATCCGCTGGTCAGATCGCGAGGAAAGAAACTGTATTTTTAGCGTGTGATGGTTGCTGTTCAGAGTCGCTTGCTGGCAGCTGCAGACCAGTGACGGAACAGAAGTAGTTGGGCTCATACCCCTGTAGCTGGCAACTCCTTGTGAGATGAATGCAGCAAATTGGGAAATACAGTGGATAAAGGGTTTTAAACTGGGTTCTAGTTTAGTCGCTGGCTGCATCAGAGAGACAACATGGTAGAACTTAAACTGATGCACTCAACTAGTCTCAGAAAGTAAAGCAGCTTCAGATCTCATTAGTATTTGGATGAGAGGCCATCAAAAATAAATAAATAAATCCCAGGGCTGTAAACTAGACTAAGAAGCTGAAATAACATCCCATGAGAAGACAGTGTCCTATTACCTCCACAACGTTCCCAAGAAATCTACCTAGGCCTGTCCATGAAGTGATCAGGAGTCCAGTTTAGCTTGAAGGGGTCTCTAATGGGACCAGTGTAGTACAGTGGTCAAATTGCTAGGCTGAGGAGACCCCCCTCAGTCACGGAAGCTTTCGGCCAGTCACTTTCTCAGAACCCCATCTGCCTGACAAGGATGTTCTGGGGGGAAATGAGGAGAGGGTGCAATGTATGCCACTTTGGGGTTAAATATAAATCCAACAAACAAGTACTTTTACTTCCAGTATTTATCTCTGGGGAATTCAGAGTAGCCTGAACCAAGCAGTCAGTCCCACACCCAACACTAGTCTACAATCCGCTTAGCTTTAACCTAGCCTAGGCCCAAATGTGCAGTGTCTGCAGCCAGACTTGTGACAATACTGTAAGATTAGGTGTGAGGGAATGCTGGCACAACCTTGTAATAAAGAGGAGATAAATGGTTACTGAAGTCTTAAATGCATTTTCTTAAGTGTGGGTTGCCTGATGTTGACTCTGCGGTACTAGAAAGGGCTTGTGGAAGATCCTAAAGAAATGGAATCAGGCATTCTAAACCTGGTATCTGAGGGGTATCACTTGTTTTACAGTTGAACTCTGCATGCTAGAGTAGTCAGACACAGATGGCAACATGAGTGCGCAGAATAGGAAAATTCTGTAAAGGAAGCTACCCCTGTTGAAATTCTGTCTTCTGCATAGATGCTAAACATGCAGAAAGACATCTTTCCTCCTCTTAAGTCATTTAGATAATTAGATTGACATACCATGCTAAACCATAATGTGATTTGTTTGGTTTTCACTGGGCTTGTAGCATGAATGCATCTGTGGTGGTTTGTTAGCTGTGATGTATTGTAGCCAGACATTCATAGCTTATTCTGCCAACTATGATCCAGCAAACCACAGTGTAGTCCAATGGGTGAACCCAGTCTATATAAAAGAAAGCTAGCCCATCTTTCTTCACACTGAAATGTCGGGGGTGCACATTGCACTAAGACCTGATGCAGCTTGTTTGGTTTTGGCTCAGCATCTTGTACAAACCCATCCAGTTGTGGCTTATTCAGCAAGTCATAGGTAAGTAAATTACTGTATGCCTTAGAATCACCTCTGAGGTTGGAATGCTAAATTGCCATAGAGTTGAGGGACCAATTTGTGCAATACATAATTTTGGGGAATCAGCTCTGGGGGAGCGAGCGGCGTGTGCAGTTTATTGGACTACGATGTGGTCTGGGTGGGGCAATTTCTCCCTTCTCCCAGCTGTGTGATGTAAATGGAAGGCGATGCCAAGGGCATTCCTCTGGCTTGCATTTCTGGCACATTCTCTCTGCTTCCCGAGTGAAAATAGGGGATTATCTGTCCAAACATATTTTCTCTTACAAATATTTGTGAAACACGTTTTGACAGAATCTTGGAATTCTTTTTTCAGTATCGGCATTTTAGCATCCAAAACCTAATGTTTGGGATTTTTTTAACAGTCGCAAATGTGTTTAAAATATTAACCTTGCTTATGTTTTTATCAAATTGTCAGCTATCATTTAGAGTTGTCACTTTTTTAAAAAAAATTGCTCCTGCATTAAAAAAAATCTGGAAGGAAACATTTTTCTCACGAGGGAACCGAAGTGCACAGCAGTCATTCATCTTACTTTAGTTTCGGTGCTTTGGGATGGCATGGTTACCCATCATTGCCTTACCTGGGGTTTGTCAACGTTTTTCTAGGTTTATACAGCACACTAAGCCATCGTCTAATGACCCTGGCTGAGTTCTCACAACATGCTAGGCTAAGCTGTGGTTGCCTCACTTATGGTTCAGCATATCATACAAGTGTACCCAAGGAAAAAAAATACATCACTTCATGTCAGGGCATAGTTAAAATTATGCAAGCAGGACTAGAGTCACTCCTACTCGCATTGTTTTCCCTCTTTGGTTTAACCATTTCCCCAGGGTTAGCAGGACTGCAAATGCTTTTCAATATGGCAGTTCAGAATTGTAATAGTCTGAAGTTGGCAGGAAGGACTTGTGAAGGTCACCTGGAGGTGATACGACTGAAGCCCCATAACTAGAGTTCTCAGACCTGGGCTGCAAAAAAATGGGCAACCCAAAACATTAATTCTTTGCTGCCTTCTCCTGGTCATCCAGAGTTTTGCAGCACCACGCATAACTCTTTTTAATCTTAATGGCCCTTCTCTCAGAGAGGTTTTATTTTCAGTGGAATTGCATTAAGGCAACTCAACATGAAATGCACAGATCTGAAAGACAGAACTTCATTCATCTTTCTAAAACCTTGTTGGGGTGACATGGTCTGCTTGTTGGGGTAATTGGTCAGGACTTGGCCAATAACTTTGCAATTTTTTTCCATGCACTGGCTAAACTAGGTTTTGGTTTCATTTTGGATATTCACACAGTTGTGTAGGTACAGATATACCCATTGATTACCTGCTCTTTTGCAATGAGCAATGTTATGCAAGGAGGAAGAAATTGAAAGCCAAATAAATTAAGTCATAAGAAAAGGAAATACACATAAATCAAGTTTACACAAACACCATTCACCAACATCCCATTTTGTCCTTGCTAACCATAATTGATTCCACCACATCAATCTGTTGCTTTATATGCTGCTTTTTGTTCATTAAACTTCTAACCTTTCTCTTTTGGAGGATCTCATTAACTCCAGCCAGCCAGAATTCTTGCACTTCCCTTCTCACGACTCATTTACTCTTCCTTCATATATTAGCTTTGTGATTCAATCCTCATGCATTTTTTCCTCTATAAATTAACTTACCTCAATGTACTTTTTTCCTACAGATTGCATACTGTACATTTACGTTCAATCAACCTTCATTAAGTACTCATTCATTCTTGACCCTATCTTTTCTTGTTTTACTACATACATTTCTTAAGTATAACATTCCTGCTGCATTAAACTTTTATCATGTTTCTCTGGACTTACCCAACTATCAGTTTCATATTAAAAAAATTGGGCAGAAAGATACTCACATTAATATAAACAGGAATTTTCACTTCTTTCAAAACCATTCATTCCGCACAACAGACCACATGCTACACACTGCTTTTCTACTAGCATTCACACATCTTAAATTTCTCCAACCATCTTCCCATTTTTAGTAAACATATCACCAGGGGCATAAATCCATTGACTTGCTCTAGTTTCCACCTTGTGTGTATAACTCACAATTGTTCACCCATTTTCCCTTTGAAACACAAGTATCTTGGCCTCTGATATATTAATTTTCAGGCCCATTCTCTCCGTTGCATCATGCAATCCAACATTCAGGCTGTCAGCACTATCTGCATACAAGATTATATATTCATTCATGTCTCCAACCAACATCTCTATCCTGATCAGGGCCGCAACTGGGGGGAGGGCAAGCGGGGCAGGTGCCCCAGGTGCCGCGCTGTGGGGTGCACCAAAATGACGCCAGGGGGGCGCCAAAATGACAAAATAACCCATGGGGGAGGGGCACAGAATCCATGTTTGCCCCGGGTGACACAGACCCTAGTTCCATCCCTGAACCTGATCACATGCATTCCTTATACAGTTATCCATAAACACATGAAACAATCCAGGGAACTTGTGTTACTTCCTGATCAGTGTTGAGAGCCAGTGTGGTCTAGTGGTTATGGTGCTGGACTAGGGGCAGGGACACCCAGGTTCTAGGTCTCCCTTGCGCACTGAAGCCAGCTTGGGCCGTTCCCTCCCTCCCTCCCTCTCAGACCCAATCAGGGTCAGGCTCTGCAATTCGAGGCAAGCGCAGTAGGAAAACAGGCACCCCTGCAACTCAGCAGAACAAGCAATAAGGACAACTGCCTGCTCAGTGTTGAACCATTTGCTGAGCATTCCCTTTATCCTCATACTGTATTTCGGTTGTGTCTTGCTCTTGCTGCATTCAGCTGCCAACCTACAGCTCCATATTTGTGCAAAACATTCCATAATTCAAGCCTATCTGCTTTATCATATGTTTTCTCTCAATCAAAAGACTTGTAATATTTTTCTCAATGATGTGCTGAACATACCCTTTCCTCAGCACAAAGCGATAACGAGCATCTTCAATGGCACCCGGACATGTACTGGAAGCCAGTGCAGCTTGCAGAGTCATGGTGTTATATGGGTGTACCAAGCCATGCACCGCTGTGTCCTGGGCCAAGTGTAACTTTGGATGTCTTCAAGGGCAGCCCCATGTAGAGTTATCCTGTTGATAGACAAACAGAATTATATAGCCCTTTTATCTAATTTCTCCCCAACATTCCTCTGGGCTAGAAAGAAGAGCAAGGTAGGGAAAGGTGAGGTATACTGGGAATGCTGGCTAGGGAATTCTGGGAATTGAAGTCCACATACGTATCTTAAAGTTGCCAAGTTTGAAAAACACTGCTGTACTGCATGGTTTTTGGACATTTTCCAACTCCTTAATAATAGATTTGCTCTGGATCACACAACTGGGAGGGAGGGGGCTTAAGAATAGAGTAGTCAGCAGCATTCTAAGTCATTACCCAACTCTCTGTCCCATAGAGAAGCATTGGGGGAATTTTAGAAGGCTTTCCCCCCACAGCCTCTGCTTGGATCCACACCATGTCCAGATCTGTTCTTTCTTTTGCTGGCTTTTCCTCTCTCATTGGATTTCATCCTATTCTGTTTTGTTTTCAGAGTGTTTTCCAGCTGACAGACAAGTAGGCAGAAGACAGGCACCTAGGTCCCATTACAAAATTTCTTTCCAACATTTTGTTGCATTGGGAAAAAAATTGAAAAGGTTATATTCACACACTGCTTTAAATCTTAATGTGGGTTCTGGCTTAGCATGCTGTGTATACTCAGCCTGGTATGTAAACCATAGTTTGTAGATTAGGATTATGTGTGAAACAGGGCACAATACATTGAACCATTAACAGACCACATGCCAGGGTTTGCAAACACAGTAAACTAGAAACTATCTAGTAATGCAGAGCTTTCCAAACTTTTCATGTTGGTGACACACTTTTTAGACATGCATCATTTTGTGACACACTCTTACAGCAGGGCACAAGGCAGGCACTAGGACCTGCGTGGAATCCTGGCAGGGCTCGGAGGAAGCAGCAGCCACGACACAACCAGACACTGCAGCCGACACACTAACGTGTCCCGACACACAGTTTGGAAAGCTCTGTAGTAATGTTTTAGGTTAGTCTATTCTGTGAAGCTAGCTACTGGCTTGTTGAATAAATGATAATTTAAAGAAACTCTGGTTCAGCATGATCAGTGAATCTAGGCAATTAGGACAAAAAGAAATTTTGGTGAAGATTTTACTCCATTGTGAAGTAAGTGTTTGATGGCCATTTCTACACCACCTATTCCCAGGATTCTAGACAGCTTAGCCTCCTTCATGGGCCAAAAGTCTGGCCCATGGGGGCCTTCATGGGCCAAAAGTCTGACAAGTCAATGTAACCACAAACTAGGCTACCGAATTCCACCAAGTTGCAGCAAAGTGAACATTCTCTTTGCTGCCATATTGTGGATATCTGGATTTTTGCAGCCCAGATCTGATAGTCCAATCAAGAGCTTTGCCCGTTAAAGCAAATACTAGTGTGTTAGTGAGACATTCTTGGTTTATTTTAAGTGGGTCTAACTTTTTCCCCTGGTAGAGTAGCAGTGAAAACATTGGAAAAGATCTATCTATGTGGTCACTAAAAGTACATAATCAGAACCAACTTTTTCCCCCCAACTCCACAAATAATCATCTGCAAATGTCCAAATCAAGCTTTGTATAAGGTACAGGAGCCATACCATTAGAGGCTAGTTGTATGCAGCCCTGAATATGGAAGGGCAAAAATACAGCAACCCTTCTTTCCATGTTTTGTGAAAAATAATGAAGCAAGCTAACCCTCCCTGCTGACCTTCCTGGTAAAAAAATCCGCTTGCAAACTTGGGGATAATTTACAGATTTGTACCATCATTTCTGGAAGGGACAGTAGCTTCTTTACTGAAAGAGAAAACTGACCCTAAACATGCCTTCTTAGGATCGCTTTCAATGGGGTACATGAGAAGGAAGACCAGGACATCTGTTTCAGATTTCCATTCCCATCTGATTTCACCTGTTGCAGGATAGTAATCATCACAGGTGAAATCCAAGAAACAATTTGCATATTTATATGAGGAAAAAATAAAAAATAAAACACACCTAGATGAGGAGTGCATTCTTTTTATTATCTTGCCCACCTGGTGAAGGCAACTTAGGTTATTTTACAATGAGAATTATAACACTGTGTTTTTTCATTTTGAAAAAAGAAAATCGATGAGCTTTTAGCCTAAGTGATTTTGAAAATATATTACAAAGGCTATTTCCCCTCAGTATTTATTCTCTTCTACACTGCCCCTAGAAACAAAGCTGATGGGGAAAACTTGAATTGTTTGAGAAAAGAGAATGCTTACCTTTGTCATTGCCTGCCTGTCCCATTGTGTACTGCACAATGGAAGACTCACCCTTGTAAGTCTGTTCATTTTTAGTTCTGTCCTCATTCTTTACTAGAATGCAAGCCTTTTCAACTTGACTAGGAAAAGCTTCTCCGACCTTGGATTTGCCCATTGACTTAAATGGAATCTTGACATACTTAAATTTTTTGTGGTATAAACATTCTTCAAGATGATTCATAGTTAAGAATGCGGTCAGCTCCTGAATTTCCTTGAGAGAGAGAGAGAGAGATCTGTAATAGATTTTTTTCTGCCCTACTACAACCTTTCATGGTAGTGAGGGACCTGTGTCTTATACAGGATTAGAGCATGAACATATTTTTGCAGTCTTCAATCTGTCGTCTTAAATATAATAGCACAGTGTGCAGGTGGACGAATTAATTGCAAGATTAGGAACTCTGTCAGACTTCTCCTGTAGCAATGCAAGCTGGAAAGAGTCCAAAGAAAAAGTCTCTCGGAGCCCTGACTAATAATAATTATTAGAAAGAAGATTAATGTTACAACATAAGAATCCCAGCAAGTACTCTACTTTGAAATGAGCACCCTCTAGGTAGGCAATTTAAGGCAGCAAACTCCTGCTTTGTTTTCTTGTACTTCCTTTTTTTAAAAATATTTTTTATTAAAAGTTTTCCAAATAACATAAAAACTAACACAAACTAATAAAAAGTAAAAGAAGCAAAGAAAGAAAGAAAGAAAGAAAGAAAGAAAGAAAGAAAGAAAGAAAGAAAGAAAGAAAGAAGAAGAAGAAGAAGAAGGAAAAAGTGCAGAGAGAGAGAATAAAAAGAAATAGAAAGAAGATGCTTCTAATATCTTTTGCAGCAAATATAAGTACAGTTATGAAATTAACTCTTACTCTATGGTTACAAAAAATAAAAAAGTTCCCTTTTTTCTATTATCAGTTTTTTTTTCTAATCAAAACCACAAATCATAAGTGCATTGTTTTCTGTTTCATGCAAAATGTCTGTAAGGGGTTTCCAGTCAGCCATAAATGTAGATACTGTTTTTTCTCTGGTCAAAGAAGTTAATTTAGCCATCTCCGCAAGTTCCATCATCTTCACCAGCCATTCCTCCATTGTGTAGTGTCGAACCTTTCCACTTTTGAACATATAATAGTCTTGCTGCAGTTGTCATATATATAAAAAAGTTCCATGGCTTTTTTCAAATTGCTTGTCCATTAGTCCCAAAAGAAAAGTCTCTGGTTTCAGTTGTACTGTAACCTTTAAAATCTTCTGAGTTAATGTCTGTATTTGTATCCAAATTTTTTTGGCTTTTTCACATGTCCACCAAACATGGCGTTTTCTCGTACTTTCTTGATGGAAAGGAAAGGAGACTTGCCTCTTGGATGAAGGCAGGGCAATCTGCACCACTCAATCGATCGTTTTGGAAATGGTTACTAGAACTCTTATCCATGGGGGAACTTGATCTCATCAATTGGATCTGTGGACCTTTCTAATATCCCTAGTCATTGAGCCAAGGCTGGGCTGGGCTGGTGGAGTTGTCCGTATCCATAATTATCAATGGGCCCAAAATTATCATTCATTCATTCATTCATTCATTCATTCATTCATTCATTCATTCAATCAATCAATCAATCAATTTATATAGCTGCCCATCTCAAACCAGAGACTCTGGGCGGCTAACAATCATTCTTGTACTCAATCTTTCTTATTCTTTTTGCATTATTTATTTATTTTATTAATTTATCTATTTATTCTTTTGCATTCAGTCTTCTTATTCTTGTACACAGCCCTGTCTCTCCAAAGTTATACAATTTTCTGTGTATAATTATAATTAAGTTCTCATAACATTATTCCACTAACAAATCATACTGAGCCCAGTCTTATAAAGGAAGTAAAAGAGATTTTTTTTTTAAAAAAAAAGGATTTACATGATAAAGACAGGGACAGGGAAAGAGCAGATCACAGTTACATCATGTGCACTAATTACAACCTTTCCTGAATTGAGATGTTCTGCTCACAGTCACTCATGTTCTAGCCACCTACCTTCCAAACAGCTCCTTCCTCCTCTGCAAGACAGAACATGTAGGTCTTCAAAGGTTTCTTAAAGCCTAGGAGGCTGATCCAATTCCTACTGGGAGGCATTTCCAAAGAGTGGGGTTGACCACTGAGAATGCCCACTTCCAAGACTTAAAGATGACAGCTGGCACCTTGAATCGAACCCAAAACCCCTTTGATAACCAATACAGCTCCCAAAGCAGCAGGGTCACCCAAGTCTATTGAGATATACCCATCACTGCCTGTGCTGCTGCATTCTGCAACAGCTGTAGCTTCAGAATATTCTTTAAGAGCAGTTGCATGGAGAGCATGTTACAGTAGTCCAAATAGGAGGTGGCTAGAACATGAGTGACGTGTTCTAGGGAGGCAGTGGAGTTTCAAGTCAGCATCATTTGGAGGGTCACAGACTCCAGACTTTTGCTATAGAATGAGAGGAAAAATAAGCTGTCTATTTTTATAAATAGGATAGATCAGTGTTTCTCAACCTTAGCAACTTCAAGATGTGTGGACTTCAGCTCCCAGAATTCCCCAGCCAGAATGGGGAATGACAGAAGGAGGGGAGAGCTCCTTGAGATTCTTAGCAACTGGAGTTACAGGGAGGGCCCTGGGCATTTGGCAAGGGTAGCAGATAGAGAGCCAGGGTTATCTATCCAGAGCAGTGTTTCTCAAACTTAGCAACTTTAAGATGTGTGGACTTCTAAAGACCATTAGTGAGCAGCTAGGACCACTGAATGGAGCAGAGCTTAATTGCAGCAAAACAATAAGCACACACAGAAAGGAATTTTTATCTTAATAGCATTAATGAGCACACTAGAGAGATATAGGTTATTGATCTTAAGCACATAGCCCACCCAAGCATAAAGAATTACACACTTAGACAACGTAGGTTACAAAAAGAGTTCTTACTGTTTATTTGGTCCAGTTCAGTTACATCTTCATTCAGGAAAGATGACTTCTTGTTCTTCTTTTGTCCCTAAACTTAATTTACCCTCAACCCTCATTGCTGGTGAAGGCTGTGTGGAGAAAAGGGGAAAAAGCCTCCTGAGTTGAGGCCTAGCACATGGCCTCTCCATGGAAGTCACTCAGGCACGTGCGTCCTACTCCTCTGGTGGAAGAAAGCAAGAGAGAGAGAGGAAGTGGGAGGGGCAAAAAAACAGCTTCCTCAGGAAGAAGCACATGGAGAGTTTGTCTCCTGGAGCAATCACCCATATGCTAATGAGGCATGCTGATTTGCTGGAACCTCCAACAACTTCAACTCCCAGAATTCCCCAGCCAGCCATGCTGGCTGGGGGATTCTGGGAGTGAAGTCCAGACATCTTAAAGTTGCCAAGGTTGAGAAACATTGGGATAGATGTAACATGTGGGGAACAGTATTTACAGCTTCTATTATAAGCAAGAGATTCATCTAGGAAAACTCCAAGTGGATGGGGGAAGAGCTGTTATTTTGGACATTTCCTCCCTAATAATTTATGACATCATCCAACCATTGCTGTGCAGCTGAAACAGTAATGAGGACAGGTTTTATATCACCACAGCATGTCCGGGTGGCCCTTGGAGATCTGTAAATCACTGATGAGGCAGGTGAATGAATAGACATTAAAATGGAAAACGCAGCTCCAAATAGGTGTCAAGAATTGCATGCATCTTAAAATAATCTAAACTCTTAACTTCATAAATACTATATAATGGGGATAGCACTGGCACAACAGTAGCACTGTCACCAGACTTGGACTATTTTGGAGAGTTTGGGTTGCCTGAAAAAAAAAGAATGTGGTGATAAGTTGCAGAAAAGATTGATCAAAATTATCAGGATGCAGGAGCACTTCCCTTTGAGGAAAAGCGACGGCATTGGACTTCTACCTTTGGCAGAAGAAAAATAAGGTGGCAAAGAATTATAGGAATTGTATCCACCCCATATTGGAAGCTGTGATTGAAATTAACAAAATGGTGCATGATATAGTTACAAGAAAAAAAATATCTCTTCCCCATAATTTTAGATTTTGGAGTCATTCAATTCAAACTGATAAATCAAAGAAGCTCCTTCTTCACGTAATTCAGAATTAATTCATAGGCTTTGCAGTCACCAGATGTGGTGAAGACCAGTATCTTGGATATATTTAAATGAGAGTAAAGTGAATTCACAAATGATGTCTCTATTGCTGAGCCATTAATGATCTCAGTGCACAATTTGAATGATATCACCAGACATGCAAGGATTCCTGTGGTTTGCTTCAACCATCCAGTGCTCAGATTGTGTTGACAAATGTCTTCAGTACCATATTCAAAGTGAATGGTGAATAACTTGTCCTTGACTGTTAGACCATTGATTGATTGATTGATTGATTGATTGATTGATTTACTGATTATGTGCCATCAAGTCATTGTTGACTCTTAGTGACCACATAGATAGATTTTCTCCATGATGATAACCTGGTCCTTCAGTTGTTCCAATGGTGGCCCCATCACTACTGTAACTGAGTCTACCCGCCTTGCTGCTGGTTGTCCCCTTCTTCTCTCTCCTTCTACCTTTCCCAGCATTAGAGCCTTCTCCAGAGAGCTGGGTCTTCACATAACGTGTCCAAAGTAGGATAATTTGAGCCTGGTCATTTGTGCCTCGACTATAACAGCCTTCATGCAAGTGATATGTAATTTAAAAAACCCAATATATGACTCATGGAGAAAAGATGGAACTGAAATTCTGAGGAACTGGCCCAGCAACAAGGAAGAGGAACAACTGAACGGTAGGAAGAATTTACTACAGTTCTGGTGGTTCAAAAATTTCCACAAACAAGTCCAAATACATGCACATATTTGTAAAGAGGTTATCTTTGGAGTAAAGGGTCTCTCTTGCTCTTCCACCTTAAAAGGAACGTTTCAGTATCTTCGAAAAGTACAGTAGTATGGAACTAAAGATATTGAACAGCTTTGGAGGAAAAAACCCACTGAAGGTTTTTTAAGAAAAACTTTTAAATCCTTGACCATTAGTATGATCTGAGCAACAGTGATGGACCTGAATAGTCAAGCTCCCTCAACCCTTCTAGGAATAAAAATAATCTATTTGTGAGTTTGGAAAGATGGCTGAAATTTGTTCCTAATGTTTGTCATAGTGTTGCAAGATACTTGTGATCAGAATAGGTACTGAACGAATATCTGAAAGTTCTCTGTATGATCGTAAAAAAGAGATGGCACTTAGCAAATTAAGTAGGTTTAATCAGATAGGTGTTTTCCTGAATTTTCATTTTGAATAAAAGGTAGCCCCATTTTTATTGCTCTGCTTTTAGGTAGACCTTCCATGTACCTGGTGTCTAGGTGGCAATTGTTTATGCAACAAAATATTTGAGCTAGCTGTGTGATAGAGCAACTAAATAATATTCAAGGATTTGAGATAGTCTTTTGCCTGATGGAAAAGTGGTTATTTCTTAAACAGCAAACTCATTTTTAATGTAGACTTTATATAAAACATGTGTGTACAATTTGGGGCAAGTTCCAAAAGAACAGACATGTTGATCTCCTACTGCAAAAAGATAGTTATATAGTACCCCCTTTTCTTTCTTTTTTCTTTTCTTTTCATAGCAGAATGGTTCATTGTGGCACAAACGTCCAAGGAATAGTCCACATCACTTCACAGATAGGTAGCTGTGTGGGATGCTAAAGTATAAATCCAGGTGAATAAGATGGCATGAGACAAAACTGAATACAATGTGTACTTGATTATACGCAGCTGTGAGGAGTTGCTTCTCCTAAGATGAGAATTAAGCAAAATATTTATTTAGACATTGTAATCTTTATTATAGTTTGGATAGCAATATTGTATGATTGATTCATCAGATACTTACCTATTTTTCCATTATATCAAAGGAAGAATGTAGAGTAACTCAAGGCCTATATTTGGCGATCAGGCCCTTATCAGCACACAATTAGACTACTATAATGCACCTTACATGGGGCTGCCTTTGAAAAGGATTCACAAACTACCGTTGGTCCAAAATGTGCCACCCAACTGCTGGCAGAGAGCACTGCACTGCCTACTAGCAGGTTTCCAGGCCTCCTTCAGAGTCCTAGTGCTTACCTATAATGCCCTTGATGGCTCGGCTCCCACTTACCTTCAGAGACATCTCTTCTAATGAGAATCAGCTCATCCTTGGAGGTCTTCCTAAGGAGGGATGCTTAGAATTCCCACCCCGTGAGGATGGGAGCCCATTGGCCATCTTTCTTACTGGTGACCTCAATGCTATGGAACACCTTATCCCCTGACTCAGGGATGTCACCTAGCCAACTTGGCTTGGTTCTTGCCGGCTGATTGTTACATTCTTCCTCTTCCTCTAGGGAAGAGACAACAGTCCGGTGGGCTCGAGCTGAGCAAAGAAATCACAATCTCCTGAAGCAAGCTCAGGCAACTCACCTCTGTGCTCTCCCTGCCCGTGTCCCTGCCAGCTGCGTCTTCTATAGTCATGATCCTATCAGCACCTGCACTGCAACAGCTTTGGAATGAAGCTAGTCCAATTTCCTGCCAGGAAAAATCCAGGATGAGAGGCCACCAGGCCAACCAAGCTAGAGGAGGAGGCAGAGCCAAGGGGGATGTCTAATTTAGATAAAACAGGCTGACCCGCCCCCTTATTGGCTTTTTGGAAGGCTGTGAAGACAGTTCTCTTCCCAGAAGCATTTGGACAGCAGTGGTGGTGCCAGCCTGCCTTTCAAATTTGGGGGTTTCTTCTGATTTTTCCCCTTGCTTTTATTCTTGTAGTTTTTATGTCACATGGTTGTGGGTCTTATGGAGTGTTGGAGGGAAGTACGTTTTTCTGCTGGTTTTGGTTTTGGTTTTGTATTTTTTTTTAATCTCATGAACTGCCTTGAGTCAGTTTGATTGGCCAATATATACATACACGGAATGAATAAATGTGGTATACGTTCTCCTTGAATGTAGCTTGAATCATGTCAACTGGATTTCTATTTTCTCAGTGGAAACGTTTCGCTCCTTATCCAAGGAGCTTCTTCAGTCAGTTCAGTTCAGTTCAGTTCAGACTGAAGAAGCTCCTTGGATAGGGAGCGAAACGTTTCCACTGAGAAAATAGAAATCCAGTTGACATGATTCAAGCTACAGACAATTCCACCTGGATGACTGAGAACCTTCATAGACGTTCTCCTTGAATGTTTTTTAAAGAGAAAAAAGACCTAAAAATGTTTGCCAATATGAGAAGGTGCATGTAAAGGTTTCATTTCTTTTCCAGCTTTTGAATTCTGATTTTTTTTCAGTTGCCAAGATGGCAAAGGAAGTTCATTAAAGTATCACTACACAGTGCCCAAGGAAGTGACATGAAATATAGTCAATTGTCATTCGTTATTTTTGAATGTTTTGGCTGCTTGTGCTGATCTAGTAGGATCTGCACAATGTTTTTCTGCTTTTTTTACCATGTGCCTTGATATTAGACGTACAGGGCAGCTGATACCCACAAACAAAATTCTCCAATATTCATACTGATTATTGATCCATAACCCTTTATATCTTGTTTCTAGTGGTGGGGGACTGTATTACATTTTTGTAATGCTGGTTGTTTTTGTATGATTGGAAAGAGCTAAAACTACTCAGTCAGCAGAAAATGTGTGCGGTGTGTTTGTGTGCGTTTGCGCAGGCAAGTAGACACACATAATACTTTGGGGATTTTCTTTGTGCATAGTTTCACACAGTGTGGAAACTTATTATAGAAAAGTCCATTTATCTTATCCCCTTTTTTGTTGTTGTTGTTTTTGTATACCCATAATGGAATCTGGCTTTCACCAACTAGAATATAGCCAAGTACACAGACTATCCTTAATCCCACTGGGAACATTGTGATAATGAAAAGCAGGTAACACATTTTACTAATAAATGCATAAGGAATTTAAAAAAAAAACAATGCACCACATTTCTTAAGCTATTGTACAGAATTGTTGCCATTTTGGGTGCACAGAATGGGAGCTGTCAAATCAAAAAGAGGATCCTATACTGGACAATATGCATGGGAGAATCGGAAAGCACTCTCTGATCAGAAACCAAAATACGATATTGAACATCCAATGCAGAAGTGAGGCAAGGTTTTGCAGTGGGGCTGGGGAGACCCAGGTTCAAGTCCCTCAGCCCAAAGTATCCTCACAGGGTTGTTGTTCTGGGTGGAAATTAGAAGAGTGGCTGCTATCTTGAACCTCTTTTGAGATCTTCCAGGAAAGGGAGGCTCTAAAGCTAACAGAGGATTTTGAGCTAATAAGCTTCACTGGATCAATTTTTTGCATTAAAAAAAATCTTCCTACCTTACTTAGAAAACATTTTTAAAAAAGCAGTGTGTGGATGTCATTTTATGAATGAATGTGCATCGTGTGGACATGAAAAGAAAGGCGGCAATGCCCAGGGGGCAAGTTCTTTTAATTAAAACCTAATGGCAGCCATTAGAAAGCTGCTTAGGCGTTATGATGCTGGAGATAGATGAGAAAGCAAGCAGAGGTGTAAAATGAGGGCAATTTATCACCTGGTCAAGCTGTTTCCCCAAGGCTGCAGAAAGCACAAATGTGGGGGGCTAGGCAGGCACATCTGCCCCAGCGCTAAAGTAAACAGAGCACAGGGCATGGCATTTTGGCTGCTGCAGTTCGGAAATAATGCTTGCTCAGCTCTATCATCCCAAGGATGCCGCGGTACATTGTGCTCCCTTTGGCCCGTCTGACTGACTGGTGACTGGCTGTTCCTTAGTGCTGAAGGTTCCCAGAAACTCCCTAAGGTTGAAGAGCTGGAGTGACCTGGGGAGGTCAAAGTCTCTGGATCAGTGTTTCTCAACCTTAGCAACTTTAAGATGTGTGGACTTCAACTCCCAGAATTCCCACACATCTTAAAGTTGCTAAGGTTGAGAAACACTGCTCTGGATAGATAACCTTGGCTCTCTATCTGCTACCCTTGCCAAGTGCCCAGGGCCCTCCCTGTAGCTCCAGTTGCTAAGGATCTCAAGGAGCTCTCCCCTCCTTCTGTCATTGCTCCTTCAAGGGAACTTTGAGTGATGGCAGCAGAGTTAGACCATTCTCAGGTTCTGCCCATCCTCCTCTTCCTCTTTATGTGTGTGTCTGAAAGACAACTCCAGCACCTTTCTTACCTTTCAGAACTCAGACCCTTTCGGTTGCACCAGCAGGTTCTGAGGCCAAAGTCCATTAAAGAAATTTATAGGCACTTGGCTCTTTCCCTTCATGCTCTAAAGTGCTTTAATATGAATTGTTCAAAGTGCCTAGAGATGCTTAAAGCCTGGTCAGTAGATCTTCAAGTCTGTGAGCAACACAAACCAATGTAACAAATGAACAAAACCTATATGATCCTAAGTTTGTATTTATGTAAACCTCCAGGAGTCAGATGAAGCAAGCAGGATGGATGGATGGATGGGTGGGTGGGTGGGTGGGTAGGTAAATAGGTAGACTCACTGACAGAGATGCCATGGCTTTAATATTTATACAACAAGCAGAAAACCAGAAGGTGCAGCCTCTATACTTTTCTTCTACAACAGAGCACGATACCTGTTGAGTTTTTTTGCTTACACCCCTACTTAACCCTGCAGGGACCACCTTATCTGTTCTCCTGAGGACATCATCCCCTTAGGAAATCATCTTCCTTCTCTTCAATGATAAAGTAACACTCTGAAAATCATGTCAATTTCAATTATTTAAAAGTGTCCTTTCAATGTGTGCTTTTTTAAAACAAACAGACAGCCCCCCCCCCCCCCAATAAAGTCTATGTACCTCAGTGCAGCTGTGCTGGAGTCTCCTGGAACAGAAGTGGCTGAGAATACTTGGAATACTTGGAAGGAAAGTGCGGCATCGGGGTTAAAGAATAAAATAATGGGAGCTGTTCCCGATAATCCATTAGGGCACATGACACAGTCTGGGGGTGCCCGGTGAATAGATGCCTGTGTTCAAAGAACAACTGTAGTCTGTCTAAAAATAATGCAAGCTCTCCTTCACCAGTCCAGCCCCTACAAGCTCCTTACGGTCTCGGTCCCAGGCCAGGCAAGCGGCGTTAGGAGGCAACCGCTGCAAAGGAACCGCCACACTTTTGGAGGCCACGGAAGCCTCCCAGGGGGCAGGGCCAGGTCGTGCCAAGTGGAAGATTTCTCCAGAGCCGCTCTGTCAAATCCACCACTGGCTGCTGCCGCCACAGGAGCCTCATTTTGCGGCCCTACTAACGTGAAGTGCAGCGGGGCGAGAACATAATACGTGGCTAGGCCGACGCAGCTCACTTTGGAGCAGGAAGTGCGCTCTGTGCATGCTCAGAGGGCGCGCAGAGCTGTCATTCAGAATACCCCAAAGAACAACTGTAGTCTGTCTAAAAATAATGCAAGCTCTCCTTCACCAGCCCAGCCCCTACAAGCTCCTTACAGTCTAGTCTTTCTCATTACTAATTTACTTAGCAACCAAGTCTGGGCAGCAGGCTGACTTTGTTTTCCTTCTTGCAATGTCAGGGGCGGCCTTGAACTGGCACCTCTGCCTCTTCCAATCATGGTCTTATCTGGGGCAGCTGATCTGATGGCCTGATAGGGAAGGTCTCAGGCTGGCCTTGGGGCCCTGAATGAGCTGCCCTTGAGCAGGTTATAATAGCAGAAGCAGCCAGGCAGTGGGGCTTGCTCGCTTGCTTCTTTTTCTTTTTGTTTATACCGGTTAAGGAAAAAATCTGGATCATCTTTATCTGGAAGGGGAAGGAAAGGAAAGAAATAGCCCCATCCAGATTGGAGGGAAATATCATTTCCAACTAAAGAAAGCATTTTGGGGGCCTGCTAGGGGTTCTATCACAAAATGGCTGCCACAAAATGGCTGCCAGGGTAGGGGTAAACACTAAATAAAAATAGTTCACCTACAGGCAAATGAATAAGATTACACCCTACCACATCTTCTAGCTTCTCAGATGGCTCATTATCCCATCTTACCCTTTTTTTGAGGGGGGGGGATTATCAGATTGTTTTCAATCAAATGCTTGGACTGTGGCCTCTCACCATTTTTATTTTCTAAAAATGTCTATGGGGCCTACATGTGGCCAATGAGGCCTATTATTGTAAATGAAGTTAATGCTAGAGGCTGATATATCACGCTGTATTATGAACACTTAGTTTAGAATTGTACAATGATTATTATTCTATCCAAACTTCCTAGGATTAAAGCCCTACAGCAGGGGTGGGGAACCTTTTTTCTGCCAAGGGCCATTTGGATATTTATAACCGGGGACTGGGGGTGGTGGGGGGCGGGGGGCGGGGTTTCTGGGATTTCCGTGGACCGGGGGCTGGAGTTTGTGGGTGGGAGCCAATCACAAGCACTGGGGGGCAGGTTTGCGTGAGGGAGCCAATCGCGTGGAAGGGGTGGGGTTTGCGGGCGGGAGCCCCGCGGGCCTTAGGCGGGAGCCCCGCGGGCCTTATACGGCCCACGGGCCTGACGTTGCCCACCCCTGCCCTACAGGAAACCTAGAAGCTTGCTTTGTGTGGATATGGATAAAGACTGCTTTATCATGGTCTTGCTAACTGCTTTCTTCTTCTTAATATAGGAATCAGCTTCTCTGATAGTGTCATAGATGAGGCCTGAAGCTGAAACATAACCAAAAAGTCATCAGACTCAGAAAGCATGACTTGATATAGATCTCTTGATTTATACCACATCCTTTGGATAATATATGCATTGGATTTGGCTCCGAACAAACAATCCAGTATTATTCAGTAATTTATCCAATCTCCATCTCTTTCTTGGAATCTGCTCATCATTTTGGCTATATGAGTCAATCCATATAAATTAAAGACTGTTTTATAGATAATTTTTTACAGAATCGCGCATTAGATATCTCTAATTAAAATTTTCAACACTGAAAAAAAAATAAAATTGTTCATGTAAACACACACACATATACAGTAGAACTATCATGTATCTTCATGAATGAGACTAAATCTACAACACATGGATGCCACTGACACAAAAAAGAATTGCTTTTAATAGGCACAGCCTGTATCTTGTCCCACTTTGAAGGAAAGTTACAGCTGGGTTGGGCATGTTAGCCAGAAGTGACTCAATCTGTTTTAAAAGAGAAAAGGGAAGTTTGGCCTCTTCATGTGGCTTGAATTCTCCATTCATGTGGGGCCAGGAAGTAGAAGAAGCACTTCTCAATATTCTGTAACTATTGGCAATGAGATTAACCCAAAATATAAAACATAGACCAGGAGTACTGGTAACAAGTTATAAAACAAGTAGGTTATAAGTAGTAATAAGTAAGCACTGGAAACAGATGTGAGAAGTATGGAGGATCCTCCATTTACTCATAAATCTCCCTAAATGACACTGGAACAAGCATGACCTCTCAGTCAAAGCTAACTCCACAGAGCTTTGTAGAGCTGGCTCTCAATAGGGACCATCTTCTGTAGATGTAGCTGAATGAAAGACCAAATGCAATTGGGACATCAGTCACTCCTGCATTATGTATCATGTTGTTGTTGTTATGGCTGTGCCTTGCAGCACACAGTATTATACCCTCCATTTTACAGATGAGGAACTGAGATCAAGAGTCAGCCAGTTGCCCAAGGTGGCCATTGGGTGAGTTATTAATTGACCAACTATAAACCAATAATATCATGTCTCAAATACCTTTTTTTTTTTGCTTTACTAGCCATTAGCTTCATACCTAGAACCTTGCTCCAGGCCAAGGGTGAACAGAAAATAGATCAGGATCACTTGAGAGCTGTCTGATCTGCAGTAAATCAACAAGAGTTTCTGAATCCTGGATGTTGAAGATGAGTAACCACCAAATGATTTCTCTCCCTTCATACTGCTGAAATTAGGCTGGGTAAGAGGGAGGGCAGGAGTGGATGTTTGGTTGGAAGAATTTCTCCTCTGGTTTTCAAAACAAATGCCTTGTACATGACTTTTCAATTGGGTCTCCAATACTGGATCTCTAGGTTCTAGTTTTTAAAAAAGTAGACCCCCCAAATCTTAATGTCTGCCTGAATATTTTTAATTAGATATACTGTTAAAGGTTTGCTTAATGGCAAAGTGTATTTTGGGGGGGGGGGGAAACTATTACATGCTGACCATATAAAGATATTTGTCAAAAATGTCTGTTACTTTGGGAAACATCTCTGGATGCTGTATAAGATGAGAATATATTTTTGTTTGGGACTAAGATAGTTATTGGGGCGTGGTGGCTCAGCGGGTAAGACGCCAGGCTTGTCGATTGGAAGATCGCAAGTCCAGAGGTTCGAATCCCTAGCCCCGCATGACGGAGTGAGCTCCCGCACTCGCCCCAGCTCTTGCCAACCTAGCAATTCGAAAGCAAATGCAAGTAGATGAATAGGTACCACTTCGGTGGGTAGGTAACAGCGTTCCGCGTGGGTCATGCCGGCCACATGACCGCGGAAGCGTCTTCGGACAACGCTGGCTCTTCGGCTAACAAACAGAGATGAGCACCGGCCCCTAGAGTCGGACACGACTGCACAAATGTGCAGGGGGAACCTTTACCTTGAAGATAGTTATTCCTATGGAATAACCCACAGTGGATTTAATACATACTTGCTTTAAGTGTTTGCAAAGTGTGTGTGTGTGTATATATATATATACACATACACATACATACACACATATTGCTTCACAACCCCCCAAAGGAATATTGAAGAAATACTTCCAAATTAATAGAACACCTAGTTATTTTTAGCCTCTAGAGTTAATGATCTAAGATGAATTCTGCAGTGCAAAGTGTTGGACTTTTGCCCCCAAATCCTGCCTTGAGTGAATCTCTCTTGCAAACAATAAGATGAAGTCTAAAGAAGTATACTATGGATATGGAAATTTAAATGTATTAACTGTACAGTACAGTTTTTTAAATGTGTATTTTGACATTTAAATGTATGTTAAAATGGAGTTTATGGGGACAGGATCCAGAACCACTTTGGGAATCTCTCTTCTTGACTCTGATGTCTTAGTAACTTCTGATTCCACAAAACAGGTAATGCCAATGATGGTCATTTCACACATTACAGGTTAAGAATTTAGTTAGAAGCATCCCACTGTGGGTATACCTGTTGTACAGATACCAAATTGTGGGTGGACATAATGGATGATGATGATGCTTTTGTCTAAAATAGAAATACTGTATATTGGAAGTGTTTAGATGAAAGTCAATGACCTACAAGAGAAATTTTAATCAGCTTGATCCCTGAATATATTAAGAACAACTGAAGGATCTCTGATAGGTTTTCTTTCCAGAAGATGTCCCATTCCTGGACAACTATCCAGGCCTGCAGTTACAGCTGATGAAAAGTGATTTTTGTTCAGCTATTCCTTTCCTTTATTAGCTGATCAGTCTAGAAAGAGGGAGAGAGAAAATTAGGAGGAGAGCAAGATTCACTTGGTGGGTATCACTAGAAATCTTTCAGAAACCTTGACCCATCTTTCCTCTAAGAACCCAATTTCCTCTGACATACTGTACTTTGATTCTCCATCAGATGTACGTGAGAGATTTTTTCTTAATCTCCCCTTATCCCTAGGCAGTATTAAGAATGCAGTGAGGAGGCACCCTAATTCATAGTGCATTTACATTTATTGCTAAATTTATATTCTCCACAATCCTCCCTTTGATTCAGAGCTATACAGGGATCTCAATAATTCAAAAATGGATTCATGTGGATCAGACTTCTCCAGTTCCAGGAAACTTAGCTAGAGAACTAGCCATAGGTGTTTAGCTAAATTCAAAGCTCGGCTTGCTCTTCATTAAAATCACCTACAATATTCCCTGCCTTTACTAGAGAAGGCCAGCGGCCTGCTTATTGTTAGGGAATTCTCTTCAGAGAGAACTGAGCCAAGAGACAGAAACCACTGCACTGTAAGTTCCGAAGGGTGCTGAGACCGGAGTCACACCGTTCAGAAGGTGTCTATAAAGTCTTTTTTAAAAAGCACCGCGATAGTCAGTAATTCTAACTCAAGTTTCATCTCGTGCAAGAACCTGGGCTGTAATTAGGAGGGAGCATTTCTATGCATGTCTGCTCTTCAAGCGCCCTTTATTTCAACCGGGTCTGAGTGTGAAAAAGCCTTCTCCGACTGCGGGTCGCGCTCCCGCAGACGCGTTGGGACTCCCTTCCCCTTGGAGTCCCGGCTACTCCTGTTGGGTAAGGATTATGGTAATTGGCCCCAACACCTGGAGGCCCCCGGGTTGAAAGACGCTGTGTAAGATTGCGGCCCAACTCGAGGGATCGAGTCTAATCCAAATATTGGGACGTGGCGGGGCTGACGAACAGGCGCCGGGAAAGCAACCAGGGAGCGATCAGTCCGGCGCCGGACAAGCCGTAAACCACCCCGGCGCTCGGGCAGGCGGTCTTGGTCCCAGGCCAGGCAAGCGGCGTTAGGAGGCAGCCGCTGCAAAGGAACCGCCACGCTTTTGGGGGCCACGGAAGCCTCCCAGGGGGCAGGGCCAGGTCGAGGAAAAATAGTCGTGCCACGTGGAAGATTTCTCCAGAGCCGCTCTGTCAAATCCACCGCCGGCCGCTGCTGCCGCAGGAGCCTCATTTCGCGGCCCTACTAACGTGAAGTGCAGCGGGGCGAGAACATAATACGTGGCCAGGCCGACGCAGCTCACTTTGGAGCAGGAAGTGCGCTCTGTGCATGCTCAGAGCGGAGCATGAGCTCCGCGGAGCTGTCATTCGGAATACCCCAAAGCGGGGACCAGGCGGCGATCATCAGTCGCCGAGCTTCCAATGCGGCCAGCCTAGGATCCCCGAGACCCCCGTGGGCCTGGCGCCTCTGCGAAAAAAGCCAGACTAGTTTTCAACGCTGGCTTTGAGGAACTTTCCTTGCGGGAAAGCTCCCCAAAACCTGGGCTCGCATTACAAATTTAACTCTGACAAACTGAAATTCAGTTGAGGTGTACACCACACACGGAACCATAAGCAAACCACCCACAAACCTACCCATCCCTAGCCTAAAACAGAGCAACTTTGTGACTCAGCGCCGTGGAAACACAATCGTAGGAGTGCGGCTCCTGACGAGCTTGGGGACTAATCCCAAGGAGGTCACGTGGGCGACTGGCTCTCCCTCTGGTTAGCTTGGTGGGAGACCCGGCGCTACTGAGCTTTTCCTTGCCTGGGGAGAAAAGTAAAAGAAGCCCCCGAATTAGTGGCCTTTCCAAGCGCCCCCTCTCCTCCTGGCTCCCCGCTCCGTTTCTCGTGCTCTTTTTACGTGGGGGTTGTTATCTGGAGGACAGTCCGCGGGGGGTGGGGGAGGAATCTAACCAACGGATGGGAGTACATTGGCTGCAGTCGGTTGTAACACAGCATTTCAAGATTTCGTCGCTGGCAGAGTGACACCGATGCCGATGGACGTACAGACTTGGGCGCCACTCCTGATCTCAGAACCGTGAAGCGCGTGCATTGTACGCCCCTAAGGATTTACTTCCGAGGAAGTGGCATAATGTTGCCGAGTTTACCTCGTAGCCTCAGTTCCTTCAAAAATAACCCTTTCAAAGTTCAGTGAGAAGTTCCTAGTCCGTTGTGTTTACTTAGATATAATTGATTCCTCGAGTCTGCGTGAAGACAGGGAAGCGCCAGGTTCAGTTCCTGGCTAATTCCGGGAGGTCCCTAAGTGGCTTTAGGCCCGATCAGGGTCTCCTGCCTTACTAGGTTTGGAGAACAGAATGGAGGGGGGCGGGTGGTCTAGCCACGCATACCTGGATGAAAGGCAGCATATAAATACACCGTATGAGTGCAACTAATGGGGCAAAGGAGAAGACGGGCGG
The DNA here is from genome assembly GCA_023362775.1 of Charina bottae. Lineage (NCBI taxonomy): Eukaryota > Metazoa > Chordata > Lepidosauria > Squamata > Charinaidae > Charina > Charina bottae. The sequence continues at coordinate 132,287,454 of JALMGJ010000002.1, read as the reverse complement.
ATGGGAGAACGGGGCAGCTCCCTTGCTTTCTGTTTCCTGAATGGGAGGCCCGGGTGGTGGGGAATCGTCCCGGGAGGTTGCCTTGAAGCACAACCCCTCTCCGAACTTGGAAGATTCAAGAGCCATACCTTTGAAACAAAGACAAGGAGAGCGTGGCAGCCGAGAGCTTCCTGGCAACAGCCTCCGCCAGTGGAAACCCTTTTCGCTCCAGTAAGGGGTGGACCATGGTGGCTGGGTGACCACAGCTCCTAACAACCGCGGGAGGCAGGTGGGGGGGGGGGTGCCATGGTTTCAAGCCCTGGCCGAAAGAAAGAAATCGCAGATTCTGTAGACTCTATTCAGAACGGCTTCTTTTCCACCGGCTCAAGCCCCGAGTCCTTTTCTCCTCTCTGGATACAGTATATGGACGCATAAAACCCTGTTTGCGGACTCCATTTCTAGCCTGAAAGCCAGAACCGTCTCGGTGGCCCCGAAGCTCTGGGACTGAAACAGGACCGACCCCACCCCCGCATTCCATGCCAGGGACGATTGAGAGATGTTCCCACCGGAGTCCAGACCTTTAGAACCGGGGTGGAAAGAGCCCCCCTTGCCTGCCCAACAGCCTTGGACTGAGGCTTCGGCTGGGTGTTGAGGCTCCTCTTGTCTCGCCCCGGGGGCTGACCGCGTGTGGACGCTCCTAAATCCTAATGGCTTTGGCTAAGGGACACACACTGGAGAAACGAGTGACCGGAGGGCGGCCTCGGGGGAAGCTGGGGGCCCGAAGAGCCGGGCTGGTCCAGCTCCAGTCGCAGGCCACCTATACAAAGGCTCCAGCACCCGCATGGCAACAGCAAGTCCCTCCTTGCGGTTTTCCTCTAGGCTGGCAATAACCTGCAATGCAGCAATGCAAACGCCCCTCTCCCTTCTTAGTACTATTTCTCACTAAACTATGAACGCTCTGCGCGCCCCCCCCCCAAAAAAAAAACCAGGTACGTCAATTCGCTCCAGAGGCTTCCGATTTAATTTTGCGAATCCCGTCTCCGAACACCTGGTCTCCCTCGAGAGCCTTGCTTTTTACAGAGGAATGCTTGGCTTGGTTGCGCATCCCCTCACCCTGGAGGCGAAGAGCCCCTGCTCGAAAAATAGCTATACGTGGCCATTTCAGAACCAGCAGGGCGGGGAAGAACGAACCAGCTTCGATCGGTCACGGTGAAATACACGGGTTTATTTCCTAGCTGCCTTGTAACGCGTTGGAGGATAGGTGGACCTCTGGGTCAGAGGAAAGTTCTTCCGAGAGGGGGTGGCCCTGCTCACAGAGCCAGTCGACACAAATCACGTGTGCTGTGCCTGTACAATGACACGGGATGCTGGCAAGGCATCCCTAGAAAGCCGTTGGACTGGTTTGGAGATGCAAGGCCAGGACGGACCTGGGAGGAGTTCACCTGCAAGGCCATTTCTGTCCTACCGATGTATGGATTCACCCAGCTCTTGCCTTGCCAATACCCCAGTCACGAAGCCAGGCTTTAATCCCCACAAGGATGGCTGAGTGATGCTAGAAGACGGCTTCTTCCTTAGAAGCAATGCTCCTCCTCTCACCTTGAATCACCAAGAGATGCTCTCCAAATGGTCCCTTTCATCCTTCTCTCCTCCTCTCACAGTCCCCTTTGCCTTAACGGTTATGGGGTTGTGTGTGTCTAACTGGAGACATCACTGGGAATCCTGGAGGAAAGGCTTGAGCTAGTATCCACCGCCATCCTGGCTAAAAATAAAATAGGCTGCCATTGTTTTAGCTCTCTAATGCACAGCGGGTTGCATTGGAGACAATTTTAGGTTCTGGATTTAAAGGCCTTGCAGAAGCCTATATTCAGACAAGAACAGGTCTTACTTGGAAACATGCAGAATTTTGTTGCAGAAAATAAATAGAATAAAATGAGCATCTGTAATTATGTAGTGCCTTGCCAGCTGTTCCGTGACTATAAAATGTGAGGAGGAGGAGGAGGAGGAGGAGGAGAAGGAGAAGGAGAAGGAGAAGGAGAAGGAGAAGGAGAAGGAGAAGGAGAAGGAGGAGAAATAATAATAATAATAATAATAATAATAATAATAATAATAATAATAATATGTAGTGAGCCAGTACAGTACAGTCAGGCTGCTACTAGTTTCCCTCTGAAAGCCAAATTGTCACACTCAATTGCAATTCTATCGAGATTAAGCTGACATCCAGCCTGTGCAGATCCCAGGGCTTGGGAGAGAAGGATGCGACTAGATTGGAGGCGCCTGGGCGGCCGAAAGTTTGCCCTCCCAGACCGAATCCTTTCTTGCTGGTTCCGAGGGTAGTCAGAAGCGAGCTGGGGGCGGCGGGGAGGGGGGATCTAGGTCCTGGAGCTTGAAAGGGACCTTATGAGGAGATCTGGGAGCGCAGGGAACACGCCGGTGGTAGCGGCCAGTCCCTCCCCCCGGGCGAGGGTGGTTAACAGGCGGCCTCACCGGACCCATTTCAGGCTGGGCTGATCGTTTTGGGAATGGCAGCTCCACAGTTATTCCAGACTTAAATATCCCCCCAAAAAGGTCTGTGCATTTATGTGGGGCGGAAGAAGTCGGGTTTGGAAGCTGGGAGGCCAAGAGGCTGCGTGGACACTGGCTGCCGGTCCCCATTTCGTTCGCTGAGCAGAACCTCGAATGAAGCCCTGGACCTGAACCTGAACTTGAGCTTAAGCCTGAGCTGGAGAGGTTCGACTTTGTGCCTTATTCCCTCAGGCCCCGTCCCCCGGTTCGGGGGGCAAGATGACTTCCTTCCCCGGCAGCGCAAACAGCAACGCATCTGGTGGCACCTTCCGCCTTCTCCCTCTGCTTGAGAGAAAAACTGTGAAGGACAAAATGGCGGGACAAGGGTGGGCTAGCCGCCAAGCAGAAGGAGTTATTTCGGCGCCGCCCCAGCCTCAGGCGGGCACGCGGTCCTGGCGGCGACAGAAGCCTCCCGCCTTCCCGCCGCAGCCTCTCCGGATTCCCGCTGCCTTTGCCGCCTCTGTCTCGGTTCCCGAGGCGAGCCCATCCTAAAGGCAGCTCACCAATGGAAAATGGCTGCCTTAGCAGCTCCAGCCGGGTTGGTTTCTTCCAGGAGAGCGGCCGTGGCAGGAGAGCGCTTTCACCCGTTCCTTCCCCCAGATTCGCCAGATTCCCAACCGGTTCTGGAGCTAGGGGCTGGCAAGGGCGTTCCCTCCGGGCTCGGGACTCCAAAAGATTCACGAAACCGTGAGGCAACGAGGTTGAAAATTTTGTCGTACCGACTTGCCTCCTTGTTTATCATGTCTGGCGGGATCCCCCCATTCCAGGACAATCATCCCGGACTGCCTTGACCCAGGCCAGTGCCTGGGTCACAAAAGCAAACACGTGGGGACCCCTGAAGTCACCTGGGTCCAACAGCTAAGATTTCCTTTTCAGTGTTATTATGGAGGAGCCTCGGGTGGCGTGGAAGGGGGGGCCTTGGCTCAGTCTTGCTTCTGCTCCGGCTAGAATAGAGCTGGGAGGAATCGGGGCCAGTTAGTCACCCGTCTCATTAACTCATACATTAATGTAGGATGCTGGGCCAGCACGTTCTTGCTTCTATTAATGGCCACGGTCAATGAAACGCCCCCCCCCCCCCAAGTTCGATCATGGGCGCCGCGACACCATCATCCACGGCGGGAAGGCTGCTCTAGCGGGTGCTTTTGGTGTTGCAGCCGTCGCTGCGTCCCGAGCCCCCTCGTGTCCTGACTTTTGCAATGCCCTGTTCGGAGGAAGTCCTCACGGTACCAGGCAAGTAACTGGGTCAAAGAAAGTCGGAACCACAGCTATCAAATCTGGCTCGGACCTTCCCCCCATCCCTAAAAAAGTTGCAAAGATGACTTCGGGGTCCCTGCATTCTCCCCCAAGTCGCCAAAGCCAAGCTCAAGCCAAGCTCATCCAGATCCGGAGATTCGGATCCACGCTTTCAGTTCTGCGAGATGAAGTCTGGATGAAGACCTGAATTGAAATATATCCCAATGATTATGGGAACAATCTTAGCTTCGGGTCGCTCTCAGCTATAAGATCCAGCTTACTCCACCGCGGCTTGATGATGAAGTATAGATTTGACCATTCAGTAATTCCAGGACTGGACCAGAAAGGATACCACAATATCAGGCTACATTTCTGCTCACACCGATATCTGAGGAATCCTAACGTACCACAAAAGCCGCCAGAGCCACTGTTTGCCGGGCTTGAGGTGTGCGTGTGTGTGTGCGCGTGAGAGAGAGAGAGAGAGAGAGAGAGAGAGAGAGAGAGAGAGAGAGAGAGAGAGAGAGAGAGAGAGAGAGAGAGATCAAAGCGGTTTTAGGGGCTGTATTTCACCCGGGATTAAACAGGTCAAGAGGAGGAGAGCGTCATGGGGGGGAGGGGCGGACTTTGAGAGGCGTGCGTCCAGCCCCGGCTAAAAACGCTGATGTCAAGAGTATATAAAAAAAGGCGAGCGCAGGCTTGCCAACCGTATAAGGAAGCGCTGGGAGGTCGGGACGGGTAGGGGGATCCTGCGCCTCATTGGCGGGGGTGAGTTTATGGACAGGGCAGCTGCGCCGGAACAAAAAAGGCTTGCCTCTGCAAGTTAGCTGGAGCACTTTGGGGCGGGAGGACCGAACCAGCTTATAAAGGGCTGCCGGGTGAAATCACAGGGGGCGTGTGTGTGCTGAAGTTGGAGGCCAGTGCTTCAGCCAATGCGCTAATGCTGGAGTAGTTTAGATTATCTAGCCGACAGATGTTTCTTCCATCTCAGTCGCTCTCAAACAGGTTGGCGGGGCACGCGCAACACGTCCCCTCCAGGGAAAATGAATCCTACTGAATCCCTTCGCTTAATAATCGAAGTTGTTCTGACACACGGAACCACGATCTAACCACACTGGCAGAGGTCGCGCAACCCACAAGGCTGCGATGTGCTTTGCCTGTTTGTGGCTCAGTCTTGTGTGAGAACGCGCCTATGCCAAATCCTTCGGCGGCGGGCCTGTGAGGTGCACAAGCAGAAGAAAGCTCCGCTTTGCTACCAGGCGGCACAGTCCGAGCAACAGCGGCATTCCGGAGGCAGTATGGCCGCGTCCAGCTAAGTACGCTCCCTCTCATCAAGGGCGTGCGTAGGCTGGCAGCCTTGCCCTGGCGCCAGTGCAGAATCAGGAAATACGGCGCCTCTTTGCTGTCCAGAATTAGCTCAATGGATCTCAGTGGAACGCTCAAAGTATCACTGTTCTGATCGGTTCCGAGCGTTCCAATAGGGACGTTTGAAGGCAAGACCGAAAGGCAGGAGCATTTTTGCCTGTTGCTGGGAGGAGGGGCGGATGAGGCAAGATGTCGGAACAGGTTTGCAGGCAGATACAGTGTTTATTTTGGCACATCAGACTTAGCTATGTCCCACCTCTTTGCCCTGTGAGATGCCTTAGCCTGGACTGCTGTGGTTGAGCATGAGCACTATACCGGATCTGACCTTCAGATTGTCCTTCCTATTGTTATCGCCCATTGTTTCTCATTTCTGAGGTTCTAGAAAGACCAGATTCCATCCCCCTCTCACTATCTGTTTACCTACCCTTTCCACCTCCAAGCACTTAAGAAAATGGAGCAGATCTGTGGCTGAGATGGACGGCTTTGCCTTTTGATGGGCGTCAGCGAACTACTCAGAAATGTCGGGATTTTCTTCTTCTAATTCCCTGGACTCTTCTGCAGCAATGCGCGCTTTCCTACACCCTGCACTTCGAAGATAGGATTGGGAAGGCTGCACTCAAAAGCTTTTTTCGTCCGGGCGGCAAGAAACTGCCGCCGACATTCTCCGGCCAGAAGCTTCCCCGAGATGTTAGGACGCTGACTCTCGGCATTTTTGCCACACCTCTGAGATCGCATTGCACAGAGATGCTCATAAACCGCCGAAAGGCGACCACGGGGTGGAAAGCCTTGGGGCTGGGCCACGGGCAGCCGGGCAAGAGGACTGATCTGGTGGTTCTAAGCTTGCCATCCCCGCTCCGGCCCTACTGCGGCTGCGTGCCTACAAAGAAATACTGTACCGTTTTCTCGCCAAAAGAGCAGCCCTAATCAGAGGGTAGGGTCTCTGCCCATTTTTGCAGGGGTCTTGCAGTGATCCGGACGGGGAATGCGTTTGATGAGATCCCGTGCCTCAGCTCCTGGACACTGCTCCTATTTCATCACAGGCTCGGAAGGATCCAGGCGTTGCAGTCCGCCTCTTCTGCTCCCTATTCGAAGCTATTGAAATGGGCTCCACGCTACACCTGCCTTCCAGGACCAAGGCCTCAACGGCGATCGACTTCCAAGGGGACCTTAAGTACAAGTGGAAGGCCGGGCTGGTTGGCACGGGCTGGGGAGCTCCAGCTTGCAGCACCCTTGGGCTTCAAGGCTTCGGAGCGCCGGCAAGGCCTCCCGGCTCCTTCTGAGCTGCAGTAGCCCTAAGGCAAGCTTTAGGGAGGGTGCTGAGCCGCCTGAGCGAAGACAGACCGCTGCAGCAGGCTGCTAGGCGAGCCGCTCAGGTCTCCAGCCGCGACCTACATTGTGAGCTGAAGAAGAGGAAGCGAGCAGGCCAGGCTGCGCTTCGGAAAGCTGGCGCAGTAAGCAGCCCGCTGCAGTGGGCATTACAGCCTTTTTGCCCTTGTCAGCCTACCTCTCATTTGGTAGGGTGGCTGCCCCCGGCTAGAGGGGAGCGAGAGCTAAGGCCGGTAGACCGTAATCCGTGGATTTAAGGAATAGGGGTATCTAAGCCATTAAAGCCTGGATGTGCTTGAATGCAAGAGAAAGGTGGATTAATTGGCACACTCGGCCAGCAATTCGGCAACCAGGAGCCCCCAGCATTACCCTCCTCCCCCGACACCCTTACAGCAGCCATTTCTCGATCTCTTCTTCCCATATGGGATTCCAGAGAAGGAACACCCTTGTCCATTGCTGCCTTTACAAAGAAGTCCCTTAGATTAAACCCCTCGTGTTTATTGTATCAGGACGTATCCTCTTGCCTTGGCTTCACCTTGTAAAACTGGTTTTCCCTCCACTGCACCTCCGCCCACACAGAATCTCTCTCCTAGCTCCTTTTCGGACCACAACAAGCAGCTGGAAAAGTAAGAGCTAGAACCCGAATAAATGAGCCTTCTCCAGCCCGGGGTTGGGATGCCCCGCTAATTTTATTTTATTATATGGGGGATGTAGTCCCACACATCTGAGAGGTCGCCAGGTGGAGGGAGCTTTGTCGAACTGGGAATAGATATTGCTGAAGGTGTATTTCTTCAGTAGTAGGTTTGCACTGCTGGTGTTTAAATGCAGGGTTTTTAATTTTATTTTAAGAATGCTGCTTTTCCTCACTCTTTCCCCAGACTATCTCGTTTTCCTATACATTGGCAACGGTGCGGTCCCACAGAAAAATGACATGAAAATAAGATCCATTCAGTCCAATGGGGCTTACTTTCAAGAAAACGTTTGAGGATTGTAGCCTTAATACCCTGTCTATCCGCTTACAGCCCCCTTTCGCGGTTCTTTATGGCGCCGTCCTCATTTCTTCCTTCTCAGAGAAGGTGACTCAGGGCCTCTGTGATCTTCGTCCTCCTTACTTTCCGCGTCCTACTGGATCGAATCGTCTGCCGGTTTGTCTCAAGGCCGCGATGCTTGCCAAGGGAGCAGGAGGAACGGCCTTTGCATTTCTCACGCTCCCCGATTTTCCCCCAGGAAAGAGTGTTAAACGCTCCGGTCTCAAGGCATTCCACTGGACCGATATCCCGACCTCCTGAGATTCCACGGAACAGAATCTAAGACTCATGCTCGCCTGCCTGCGGCTACCGCCAGCGCGGTGTATTCAGCCGGGCCGCAGGGGAGTATGGGCCCAGTCTGATCCCGTGGAAATCAGTGGGTTCTACAAAACCTCGCCATTTCAGACCCGGCGACTGCAACTCTTCTGCGAGATTGACCTCTTCTGGACCCAGTGCAACTTCCCTAAGGCGGTGTCCCGGTTAAGCTTGGGATATGAAAATGCCCAAGAGGTGCTTAAACATTTCCACACCGGGCCTGGAATGGTCTGCAGCTGTCGGTGCTGTGCTGAGGTTACATCAGCGAGGATGTTTCTGCATAATATGTGAAATGGTACTTATCGTCCGTAATGAGGAGATTTTTCTCTTCTCTCTTATGGCCGCCCACTACCTGCTTTCCGTCAGCCTGTCCACATACCCTTTCCACTACGTGTATTCCGATCATTCTCAAATCAATGCACGCATCTATCTATCTCGGCATTTTTCTGTGCCCCCCCATCGATCAATTCATACTATCCATACAGCCACCCATCATTCTGAGATACACATCCATCAATCACGCACACCTATAGCTCTATCAGTCCACCTCATCGGCCTTTCCCCTCCCACCCTCTTTCACACACACACACATACACACACACACAAGGACACACTTGAGTCTACCCAGCCAGCCCAGCAGAACCTCCTCTTTGCACAGCTAAATCTAATTATTATTGCTCTCTTCCCGATTTCCAGGCCGGAGATCTACAAGGACAAGAAAGCAGAGCGGGGAGACTGAGCTGGTGGGGAGAAAAACCATTGTCCCCTCGGGGCCAAATTGGCCCCTGGTGAGGCTCTTCCCACAGCAAGCGCTGTTTCAGGCGCGAGGGTCTACCAGGAACCCCCGTTCCCCTCCCGTTTTTCCATGTTCGCCTTTGCAGTCGGGGGGGGGGGGCGGGGGGCGGGGGTGGAAAGCGAGCGAGGGACAAATGAGCTGGGGAGGGGAATAGCAGGCCCGTTTCCACCACTGAAGTCTGGTTGCCGAGATACGCGCGTACCAATCAGCACTCAACAGCTCACCCGAGTCTCTCGCGCCGCTTCCTTATATGGTGCAGCTAGTCTGCAGGGCGCCGTGCTCATCACCATATAAGGGCATGAACCGAAATACAGTATCTACCTTGTTCTCTCTGCGCTCTAGCCTTCCTCCCCGCCCCCCCCCCCCGCCGGCTCCTTCCCCTCCCGTTCCCTTCCCCAACCTAGACGAGTTAAAGGCGATCGATGCCAGAGCGAAGAACAGCGGTCGCCAGAGTCCGGGTGCAGCTCCGTGCCCAGGCAGAGGGAGGGAGGGAGGGAGGGGGAGGGCTGCAGTTTCTGCTGCCTGTATAAGTCTGAGAAGACGTGGCCAGACACAGATGTTGCCGCCGCCCCCCTGCCCCCCCCCCCGCTACCCCGCCTTTTCAGGCTGCTGCAAATTTTCTTCTTGCTTATTAGGCGACGATGCAAATGAACTGGACTGGATATTCCCTTGCATTCAGTAATGGCTTTTGTTAAGGTTCTGGGCTTTACTGCCAAAGCAGGAGAGCAGGAGCAGGAGGAAGGGGGAGGAGACTATGGCTGCGGGTTCCTTCCTGCCGCAGTCACCTGGGTGTCCTTGGGAACCCCGAGGGAGCCAGGAGTCCCCGCATTTTAGAGGGTGGGGTGATGGTTTCTTCCCATTTTTCTCCTGGAGATCTTCCCCAGATGGGGGTCAGAAAGAGCAGATATAGCCACACCACAGGATGGCATTCAGCAAGGAAGGAGGGCAGCGTATCTGCTCAGTTTAAGGGGTATGAGGAGCGGCTGTTCCTCAAAGGAGGCGTGTCAAGGCGCATGCTTGCTTTGGAGTTCTTCGTCAGAATGGCAGGTGGCTGGGGAGAGCTGGCTTTTGCAATGAGTACCCAGTAGTTTGAAATAAAGATGCTCTGCACATGCTCCGGGGTACTTTGATTGCCCTGCTTGGTTTTGTTTTACATTCCAGGTTTCCGCTGCACCAGCTTTAGGAGCAAAGCTCGTGGTCCCCTGCCTGGCTTCAATTATGCCACAAATGACACGAAGGGAGGGGGGCGGCTTTGCTACTCCAGAGCAGAGCATGGCGCGGGCTCGTCTCAGAGCCACGGGGGAGGCGTTGCCGTCACACCTCTTTGCAGCTGTCAGATTCCAATTTATTCTTCCCTGCCTCCTCCCCAGGAGTTGACGTCAGCGAGCTGATGTGCCATGGATGGAGGGGGGAGGCTCATTCAAATACGCTGCACCCCCCCCCCCGCTTCACAGCAGGGCTTTTTCACCCTAGCCAAGGAAGGGGAGGCAGGTGGGGGGGCGCGCGCGCGTGCACGTACATTCATTCGGGTCCATTTCAGGCGCTCTTTCCCTCCTCCTTTCATATGCACAACTGGATTTTGCTGGCTCTTTCCAGAAGCCAGCGGGGAAGACAATTCCCGAACGAATATGGCTCCATAACTCAGACAAAATGGATCCAGACCAGGGAGATGGGAGGGAAGGAGATCGCCTGCATTGGCCCCCTGTCATTGGCTGTCGCGGAGACTGGAAAGTAGACCCTGCTTTGCAGAGAACACGCATGTTTATACGTATTTCTCGGCAGGCCTAATCAGAGAATTGGGTGGGGGTAGCCGTCGTCACCAGGAACAAAAGGCGTTTTGTGAGAAGCGTCCTTGCACTGCTGGCTGAGAGTGTCAGATAAATCGACCTCCTTCTCCTCGGAACCGGGCGTTTCATTTGGCAGCGCGGACTTTCCTGCCCGGCTCGCGGGTCCCACCGCGGCTAAAAGAGCAGCATCCCTCCTTTCTCGGTCGCTATGAAAGGGGGGTGTCTAATCAGCAAGAGTAACACGCACAGAAAAAGAGGAGGGGTAAATTTAGGGCGGACGGAGGGGAAAAGCTCGGACTCTGCCTTTACTTCGGAAGTGTAGCCCATCTCGGAGGACCTGCTCTCGTGTAAATGGCCCTAAGAATTTCTGCAGCCTCCAGGCTTCTGTTGCGCTATTTCCTTGCGCTGTGTAGCGCCTGATACGCTGTAGGGCGCTAAAATTGTAGTATATCTTGCCTGATTCCGTATATTAATGTCGTGGCAGCTAAAAATGGGCGACTGATTCCAGAGTGCCAATGCCACTGCGGCAGAAGTAGGAGCATAAGCATCGGGCCCAGAATGAACGGATGAGGATCTTATCCCCCTCCCCGCTATTACTCTGTGTACATCACCTTCGGACTCATCATATGAGTGTACAGATACAACCATTCATTCCCATCCGCCCGTCCCCGTCCCCCCCCCCACCTGAGAATACGCCCAAACCTCTCCCGACCAGTTTCCTTAATCCCCATTGCATTTCTGCCCAGGGAGTGACAGCTTCAAGAAGAAGCCTCTTGGAACCTGCAGCCGCACAACCTGTTCTGCCAAAACTCTCTTGACGCAGTTTGCTGTTGTGGCTGGTTAATTAATTGTATAAATTACTCAGCAAGCGAGCGAGCGAGCGAGCAGTTTCGGAGCCCTGGCCAGTTCTGCCGGACCAGAACGCAGTTATTGATTCTAGGCTTCTAGGAGGGCTTTGTGTGTGTGTGTGTGTGTGTGTGTGTGTGTGTGTGTGTGTGTGAGAGAGAGAGAGAGAGAGAGAGAGAGAGAGAGAGAGAGAGAGAGAGAGAGAGAGAGAGAGAGAGAGGTCTAACCGCGGGAAAAATCGATTCGAACTGATACGGTTCTTTTTAGTACCAGATTCTTTGTATATGTCATCCCAGAGTGGATCTTGACTACTTTATATCTTTGAATCTCCCCTCTCTCTTGAAATGGCACAGTATATGTACGTATCGCTAAGTGTTTATATAACCATGTATTCAAACATTTGATCCTAATCCACGGGAATCTCCGAGCGGAAACAAACGGCCGACAGGGTCCAGCGGGCTAATCAAACTGACTGGAATGTATTGAACTGATTGATATTGGAGTGTATAGCCGTAATGCATTATGGACCACGTGAAATTTGTATTGTATTCTATCATTCAGAAAGACAAAGAGAATGGGTGTTTGGTGTAAAAGTGCCCAGAGGCAGTCTGCCATTTTATGCCTACTTAGGTGCAAAGAAGTCCCATTTAATAGATTGGGATGTCTTCAAGCACTGGATTACACAGTGATAGACGCAATCTTAAAGGACTTTCTGGCTATTGAAGAAGAGAATTCCATTGCATAAACATGATTTGCTTCTGAATAAAAGTGCATTCCGGGGCATTTCTACTCAGGTGTATGTATAATTAGGGTAAACGGGGTTTACTTTCAGGTAATGAAAATCAGAACTGCACCTTCAGTCTCTGATCTCGCGGAACCGGAGTAATCCATACCTTACTGATTTAGGATGCAAAGAAAAGATAACAGAATGTTGACACATCGGTTATCAAGTGGTTGGATTAGACAGGCTCTTGGCATGTGTACAGCAGGTTCAGGTCAGCCGGACAACCCAGTGGTTTCCAAGCAGAAGCAGGGGCCACGCACTGGCTCCTGAAGCCATGCGGAGTTTTTGCAGAAAGGAGGCACATCTTTGTGACTTACTCTCACGGATATCATTTCTAGTAGCACGGTGCCACCTATGGAATGCACCTGGAATTATTCTTTGCCGCACAGTACATACAGATCCTTCTTTCCCACTTTGGAAATCCTAAGTCAGGGGAGGTGATGAATTAATGTTTGTTACCAAAGATCTAAGAAAAAAAAAATGGAGGAAAAAATTAGAGCCATTTGCCAAGTGTGACATCAATTACAATAAAAAACATCGTCATGTTTTTAGACCAGCATTAATCTCCATACAGTAACTTATAAGTACAGTACACTGAAGCTTGTGCAACGTTTTAGGTCTATCTTCCCCCAACCTGCTGCCTTCCATATGCGATGGGCTGCATTTCCCACTCCTCCTGGCCTCAAACCGTGCTTTTTGAGAATGCTAGGCATTGTGGCAGGCAATCTGGAGGAGCACCAGATTGAGGAAGGTGGGTTTTCGAGGTCTGCCGAGAGAGAGAGAGAGAGAGAGAGAGAGAGAGAGAGAGAGAGAGAGAGAGAGAGAGAGAGAGAGAGAGAGAGAGAGAGAGAGAATTAATTTAGCTTAAATTAGCCTTCTCCACCCCTCCAGATGTTTTGGACCACAAATCCTATCCTCTCTAGCTGGCATGGATGGTGGCACCAAACTGGGAGGAAATTGTTGAACTACAATAATGCCCTTTTCAAATGTGCTTCCAACTTCAGAAGTAATTCTGACATCAACACTAGCCCGTGAATATGTGGACTAAAGAAATTCGCTTTTGAGCATACCCAGAGGGCTGAGTCTCACAACTCAAGGATCCTCGCTTCAAAAACGGTCTTATTCCCTTGGTAATCATGCAGATTTTCAAGATGGAGAGTCTGGTCTCTAGAAAGGCTTTTTGGCCAGCACATCTTCCTTTTATAAAATAACATTGGCACTAGGGGAGGAGAGGACTCAACCAGTTCCTGCTAGTGTACGAGTTGCATCAACCCAAGCAGGAGCTGGCTTCCAAACCAACCTCGTGAACTGGAGCAGGAGTGGGAACTTGAGGTTTGCTCTTTCCAATAGAAAGAGCTGCTGCTCAATTTCTAAACACCTCAGCTGCGGAGTTTCCACGCATTTTGATTCAGGTAGTCTTCCTTCCTTCCTTCCTTCCTTCCTTCCTTCCTTCCTTCCTTCCTTCCTTCCTTCCTTCCTTCCTTCCTTCCTTCCCAAGCAACTAATTTAAAGAGGGGTGATTTGTGATGCGCAAATGAATGAATCGCCTCTGAATCTTTTATCTAGGATGAAGCCTCCCTAAATTTAATGGGACGTCTTTCATCCGCCTGCGGGTGGAAGGAAGACAGTCTGACTCTTGTAAAATCGATCGGCGGCAGAGTCTCCACCAGGAAGGGTTGGGTTGCCAGTGCCTCCTCACCCACTCACACCTACCCCTGAAAGAGAGATCCCCTATTTCTCAAACTACGCCGCCCCAACGATTCCTCTGGGAAATTGGCTGGGACCCCCTCCGACCCCCCCCCTCCCCATTTATATTGTGGTCCACTGAAGTTTGGAAAGTTCCAGGAAATCTAGTGGGATTCAGCCTCAGGTATTCACAGGACTGCAGCTTAAAATCTGTGGGGAAACTGCTTCCTAACATTTGCCCCTTTCCTCCTGTTGTCCCTAAAGGTGCTCCCGCGCTCTCTCGCACACATAAACAGTTTTTTTCTACTGGCCCACTCAGGACTTTCTGAAGGGTTTGTGAATATTAAAGTTCAACAGGATGAACTTCTCTGTTTGTTTGTTTGTTTTCCCCTGAAGCACAATGCAAGGCACAAATCTCCAGACTTGGCTTTGTTGTGGCCCGGGCGATTTCCGAAGCACGCAAGCAAAAGGTCTGCCAGAGACCAAAGTCCAGAACAGCTGCGGAAGTCCAGGAAACGCCCTCTTTGGTCGACGTCACCAAATCAGTTCAGGCCCGCGGAAGAGCTCTTTTTTCGACGGAGCGCGTGCGGCACACAAGACCCGATCGCAAGTCCCACTGAACTTCCGAGGAGGCACGTCTAGGATGAAACGGGAGGCTCTCCGCCGTCTGCCGCCTTCTGGATTCTTTAGACCTGAACAGCGCAATGCTCTGCAAGTTTCCTCAAAACTGACTCCATGAGGCTTATTTCGGAAAGCGTCTGTGCGGGACTACATCACACTCGAAGTTTAAACGGAGAAAAAGTCTTAGAAAAGAATTTCACGAGGGTTCCCCAACCTGGTGCCCTCCGTGTTTAGGGGACTACACACCCATAATCCCCAGCCAGCCTGGCCCTACAACAGGCTATCTGGGAATTATAGGAATTGCAGTCCGACTAAACTTGGAAGCACCAGGTTGAAGACTGCCCTATAAACCTATCACCCCCGCGTTATTTCTGAAGGTGAAGCAGGGCGTTTGCACTGGGGAGAAGCCCTCCTGCCGAAGACCTCCTTTAAGTTTCACCAGCTGCAGAAATGGGCCTTCCTATCTGGGTGCAGCGTTAGCCTTGCCAGCTTGGGGGAAGGTAGAAGTTGGTCCAACAATTCTGGACAGCACCAACGTTTGGCAGGTCTGTTCATGGGAATACCAAGACGTTGTGGGTCACTAAGTTTAGAAGAAGAAGCAGCATCCCCAAGCCAGAATTCTTTCTGGGAGAAGCCCAAGCTTCTGTCCTCCACTGGCAGGGAAGGACTTCCGTCTCAAGCGGATTGTCCTGCAAAAAGCAGGCGTGGCTATGTGGCATCTCCTGGCTATGTGTGGGTGTCACCAGTTGAAAGGTCAAAGGCTGTTCTTGATCTTTCCAGAAAGAAAGTGTATGTGTGTGCAGGCAGGCAGGCATGTGTCTGTGTACTGGGACGGTGTGTGTGTATGCTCTTTGCGTAGGAACAAGATGTAGTGTCTTTCCTAGAATGAAACCCATGTTATGTTCTATGGTGCAAGATTTCAAGAGAAAAAAAGTTGGGACCATAACGTAGGTGTAAGATGACTATGTCATCCAAATTACCACTGTCAGCATCTTGCAAAGGCTGAGTTCTTATTCATTATTCCAGAGAAATAAGTTGAACTGGAGGTGGTGCTTTAGGCAAGCCAGAGCTTGAAGCCTCTCTCCCCCCCCCCCCCACTTGCCACAATGAAGGCACAGTCATGGGGTAAGAATTATTGAGAGGATAGTAACTTGGTTTATGAGGTGTGCCTAAATCAAGCTGGTAAAGAAGCTGAGGACCATTGCCTTATAGCACCAGACAATGCTTACTGTATGGCTAGTGTGATCTTAAACCGGGGAAGGGAACTCTAGTTCTCCAAGTGTGGTTGGCCTCCAGCTCTCACCAAGAGCCTCTGAGACTGAAAGCGGAAGCTCCAGCTGGGTAACATTTGGAGCTGGCCCCAAGCTCAGTAGGCTGAGTTTTGCAGGGCACAAGGGGACCCTGGGTTGCTTTCAGGAGAAATAAATAGGACACGATGAGCGGCCTGGGATGAATCTGACTATTGGTCCATCTAGTTCCATAGAATCTGGACTGGAGGCAGGAACCCAAGGTTTGAAACAGGAGATGCCAAGACTTGGAGAGTAGATTCTTCATTTGCAGAATATGTGCTCTGCCACTAAGTTAGGGATTGTCCTATGAAATTCAATGGCTGTTTTTTTTTTAAAGGTACACTGGCTAGAAAGTAAAAACAAGGTGCCTTCCAGATAATGGCCATTTCCTCACAGCATCCTACAGTTTTCCGCAGCTCTCCTTGTAGAAATATAATGTATGATGTCATGCTTGTCTTCCTACATAGCTGTGGAGATGGCCTAAGAATGCCCCCATTGCAGAACTGCACCACCTCTAGTTCAGCAAGAAGACCAGCCCGGCGCAGAGCAGGTATAAATACATAAGATACTTCACTGGCCCTTTCTGTCAGAAGTATTTCTCTTTGACCCTTTTCCCTTTTGCCAGTCCATCTTTTTCTTCTGGAAGATCAGCCCACCCCCGCCCTCTCATATCTTCCTTTCACTAATTTAAAAAGTATCACTTAGCGTGACAACAGCTGACTGAAAAGTGAGATAAAAAAGTAATAAAACATTTAAGAATACACTGGGGTTTGATAATATTGTCCTGGAGGAATTGACAAAGTCCTGTTGAGCCAAGTGGCAGTTGCAATCGGGGAGATTAAACGTTCCTTCCAAATGCATTAACAACTGGAGCGAAGAAGGAAAAACAGCAGGTATCTCAGAGATAATAAATCTCCTACTTTAACCCTGTACGTACCACAGGATGAGTACTGCTGGAAGTGGAAATGGAGATTCTATTAATATCCTTAGTGTGTAGATTTTAAATTAAACCAAGGGACTGCAGAGGTGGAACCCTGAGATTCAGCACTGATCAAGGTTGGGCTCTTTGACCCCGCTCAATTCTAAAGTTCTAGGGTTCTATAATTTTAGAAAGGAGAGCCACTTTGTACACTTCTTCAAATGGCAAATTATTACCCGGATTGTTTCTCTGCAGAGCAGGTGTGGCACACGTCAATTAACATTCCCCGACAACAGAATACAAGACTAGTATATCATTGAGACACATAATGGGACGGCTGAGCTCTCTGGAAAAGACTCTGGTGCTGAGAAAAGTGGAAGGAAAGAGAAGAGGAGGACAACCAGCAGCAAGGTGGGTGGACTCAGTTAGTGGCTATGGAAGACCTGGAGGACCAGGTTAGGGACAGAACATCATGGAGAAAATCTACCTATGTGGTCGCTAAGAGTCGACGCCGACTTGCCCACACATGCGTAATCAGTATCAGTGAGAAGGCTGCCTTTAATATTCCTACTGGTTCGACAGTGCGGAAACTTGTAGATATGCCTACAGAAGATTGGGGTTTTCTAAGTCAATTTTGTACCCCGACTAGGATGCCGAAAGGATGCCTCTGCCACTCGGTTCTCTGGATCGCTGCTCCATTAAGCATCGGAAAAGGCCGGGAGAAAGTTCTTCGCTCCTAGTTTTTCTAGCGCTTGACTCCTCGTGCAAGTTAGTGGTAGATGCAATAAATATCTGCCCGTTTGTTCTTGAAAGCATTGCTCAGCTGTGGAGTTCGGGCGGATGTTGAGTTTATTTATACAATGCCCGACTCGCTGGGTTGCAGACGTGTTTGCGCGTCTCTTTCCTTCTCGCAGCTCTTCAGCTCTGAGCCGGTTCTGCTCCCCTGACTTGAAGCGGAGGAGGAGGCAAGGCAGGAAGCCGATTCCTCTCGAGAGAAGCTTCGGGAATGGACAAAATGTAGAGGAGGCCGCTTGATCCCTGTACTGCTCTAAAGGGTTCCGGCCGGGGAAGGAAAGAAGGACTGCAGCCTTTCTTCCCATTGCTAACCCGAGATAGGGACACCGAGCTAACTGACCCTGAGATCGTCTCGGCCGCCGATACCTGCGCCGTCTCTTTCTTTTCCTTGGTCACTGATGAACCAGAAGAAGCTTTCACACATGGGGGTGCATGGGAATATATAATGGGCTTTCCATGCCAATTAAAACCTTCATGAGAAGCAGACATTCAACAGGTAAAGATTCTGGATTTCCAGGGCAGTGATGGGATAACTTAAACTTTCTGAATTATGGCTTGTCAGGCAATTCTCTATAGTCCAGCAGGAGCCTTGGTGCTGCAGTAGAATAACTGCCATAGTCAAAGCAGTGGGAGATGTCCAGGCCTACTTATGCTTCTGCACTTTTGTTTTTTAGGGATTAAATACTGCAGCCATATATCATACCCCTTCTTGATTAATTTGGAATAACCACCATCTCATTAGTTCTCACAGTTACATACCAACCTTCTTAAAAATTCTAGCCCTATACTCCAGTAGGCATTGTAGAAATTAGAAGTCAGCTTAAGTGTTCTTTTATACTCCCCATCCTTATGGGCAGGATATATCCTTGATGTGGAAGAGTATCTAGTCCCCATGAAGCATGGATGCTTTTTGGGGGGTTAAAAGACAAGATCATCCCTCCATCTTTGCTGCCTTGCTTAATGTACCCCCACTTCCTCTTTCAAGGTAAATTTGGGACTTTAGCCACACAGCTGTTGGTGGTTTCCTCTTCATCAGAAAACCAGGCAGCAGATGTGGTGGTTTGAGGAAGGGGTACCTCTCAGGCAATAGACGGGTGAATTCTCACTCAGGCTTGAAGATGAGGTGAAGGAATGAGCTATGCTCCTTAGATAAGAGATGGAGCAGAGAACTGAAAAGTGGGATGGAGAATCCTGTGCCAGCTGTAAGCTGTGGGCTATAACTCCAATAAACCTCACCCATCCTGGTAAATGGCCAAGGATTATAAGGACAGAACATTGAAAACAACTGGAAGGCATCTACTTGCCTTCCTCTGACTGGCATACACACACAGGAACCTTGTGGCAAGTAAAAAAAAAAAAGCAATTCAGAGACATCAAACAAAGCTGGAATCCACTCTATCCATGAACTAGTTTGAATTTCAGTCCATTGAAACTAGTAGAATACCCTGGTGTAGATTAAGGTGGATTTACCACCCAGGTTCATTGTTTATTTTTGTATGTGTATGTGTGTGGGGGCTGTATGCATAGTATATGGATAGTGAAGTTATACTTGATGGAGTGTAGGTATACAGAGATGAGTGTGTGTGCACGTGGAATTCCCACAACCAACTCTCAACCTGGCCAGAACATTTTGGCATTACATATTATAGAGTTCATAATATGCACATACAGTATTTCTCTGTATATCCATATTTGTAACAAAATGGAGGAATTTCTAATTAGAATACTGGTATCCCAAGGCCAAGAGAAAGGAAGGAAGGAAATCTATGGCTCCTTCCTTCCTTCCTTCCTTCCTTCCTTCCTTCCTTCCTTCCTTCCTTCCTTTCCATTAACTGCTCACGATAGCCACTGGATGGTTTCCTTTTAAAAACCCATTGAGTTCACTTGCTCCCCTTTCACCCTTGGCCTATGGCATGATGCAAAAGGAAACCTCATGAACTTGAGTAGTCTCCTCCAACAACTGTAATTAACTGATTTAAACTGGAGAACTGCAAAACTGAAGGCAGAGCCCTGGTGTGTTTAGGATAAGGCAATCTCTCGAGGCCTGAAATGGATCCCGACACTCACCTCCTGCCCCAACCGATTCCCTAGACTTGCTGAGCTACAATTTCCATCACTCACCAAGCTGGATCAGGCTGGTTATTTAATGCTGGGAAGAGACCGGATTAAATAACTGGTGGTGGCTAGAAATCACTAGAGTTCACCCAACAATATTGGAAGGCATCAAGTTGCTTTGTCCTGGGGTTTGCCTGTGCTCCATTTCCGTGAAATTTTCAGTATGAAGGTAGGAGTAGGAAAGTGATGCTCCGTTACTGGATTCTTCTACTATTCTACGTTCTTTCAAATGCTGGGTCTTTTCCCCAGTCCTGCCCGAGACAGGGCTTTTCCTGAGTTCCTCATTGCAATGAATGTGGGCTACAGGAAAGACTCTGCGCTTCCTTATCCAAGCCCGGGAACAGTAGATTAGATGGCATCAATCTGACAATCTCTCATCTTGAGTAGCAGGGTTGGCCCAGTTAGGTCTGCCCGAAAGGAATGGGCCGACTCCAGGAGTAGGGTATGGGGTAGATGGCTTACCTCCGGAAGATCCTAGGTTCCCTCCCTGATATCATTGGCAGGCTGGGAGAGATTTTGACTAGCAAAGCTGCTGCTCCAGCTTTAGAGAGAAGGCTTTCCCAGATCTACTTGGAGGCACCAGGGATTGAACCCAGAGCCTCTGCCACTCAGAGTACGTGCCGCTATGCCATACAGGGACCTTCTTCCTTAGCAAGGGAGTTTTGACAAAATAAATCTTCATAAACCTCCCCCCCCCCCCCTTACATACACTGGATTAAAGCCTGAAATGGAGATTCTAATTCACATTAATATCTGCAAATTTATACATACATGTGTAGATATAGAGAAAAGCCATGACTTAACCAAAGTTAAGTTGGCAAGTGTCTTTTTTAGCGCCATACATTTATTAAACAACATGTCTGAAGTGGCCTCTGGTTCCCGGCCCATTTCAAATGGCTCGGTGGTGTAAGGGAAAAGACCAGGTTCCCTTATAGGGATTATAACCAGCTACCCAATATGGAATGAAAGAGCTCGTTGCTTAGCCACATTCCGCGGGGGAGGGGGAGAAGAGCAGTAGCAACAGCCAGTCGGCAATCCTCCGCCAGCCAATAAACAGCCAGCTCTGAGCCTATTGGTCCGGCGCCTGCGAAGCGCAGAATCAGTGGTGACCTCGTTTCCTTGTTCTTTTCGCTCTCTAGCCACCGGGAATCTTTTACACTGGTTGTCTGCTTGGTGTAAAAACTCAGAGCCGGAGGGTAACTGTGGCTAAACAGAGAAAGCCACGGCAAGAGCGTTCAGTTATAACTGCCTGCTTCGGAAGAATGCAAGCTGGAAGGAAAGAAATGCTTACAGTATCTCCATTTTTATTTGAACGTCAATCATCAGCTTCCCGGAAAAAAACAAACGGTTAAAGATGTGGCTTCCGCGAAGTGGGAAATCATCCATCCTCTTTCGCCGAAGAAAAGTTGGGAAAAGAAAAAAGGCCGGGTGGGGGACCGCGATGGGAACGCGCTTCTGAAGTACCGCTGTACCTGCCTGCCTGCCTGCCTAGCGGGCTTTGGGCAACTTCGTCGCTTGTGATTTATGACGTCTTATGACATCATGCAATTGTCAATACGACGGACATGAAGACAAACTTTGCACGGAGAGCCTGCGCCATTATCGCTAGCAGAGAAACTCAGTGCGGTGTTTGTGTCAGAAGTCCAGCTGGTCCCATAGCATAGACGAAAAAGGAACAGCAGTTCATTTCTCAGCCGCTGTCTGGCGTCGCAAGGTTGTTCAGATACTAACATAGATGGGATGAGGTGGGTGGGTGTGGCGCAAGGGCTCGTGCTTCTTGGAGGAACGATAAAACACACACCAATTGTTGGCGTCTCTTTTTAAAAGAACCCTCGCAATGTTAGCTTCTACTGAAATGTTTATTAGATCGGAAACTAGGGGGGTTAAAATATAACCCTTAATTAAAGTTAAACCTCTTCAGTATGTTTAGGTTGCAGATCTGTGACCATTTATCCGAAAGTAAGTTACACTGAACTGAATGGGGCTTACTTCTGAATAGAGATCTATAGGTTTTCATTTTTAGTATTGCAAACTGCACGAATCCTTTATTCGGGGCTGAGATCTGAGCATCTTGCTGGTAAATCCATTTATATCAGTCCAGAGGAGGCGCATTTAGAAACGAGGTGTGGTCTAGATTAATAAAGTAGCGCATGTTTAGCTGGGTGGGGTCTGCAATATAATTTGATGATTCATAGTCGCTGCCCCGATTGCTTTGGTCACCAGTTCACTTCTAATGGAGGCTATTCACACCTTTAGCCAGTGAACAGAGAGGGGCCGGAGTCCCATCCCTGAGACTGAGGCTCTTTTCCATTCAGTTCTCTTACCAAACGGAGCGCTAGTGACGGTACGTTGGATGGTGGGGCATTCTGTAACCCTGACTCCTTCTGGTACATGAACAGAGTAAAACTTGAACGGTCCTATTTAGCGGATAAAGCAGGCGAACAGTAATCTCAGGAGTGCAACGCTCGAGAGGCCAGACCATTGTCAGATCCATTGTCGATTCATTCGAGGGAAGGTCGGACCCGGGTCCTCCAATGGGCACAGA
Organism: Charina bottae; assembly: GCA_023362775.1. Classification (NCBI taxonomy): domain Eukaryota; kingdom Metazoa; phylum Chordata; class Lepidosauria; order Squamata; family Charinaidae; genus Charina; species Charina bottae. The sequence continues at coordinate 132,265,466 of JALMGJ010000002.1, read as the reverse complement.
GGGAAGGAGGACTTCCCTGTCGGTGGATTGCACTGTAGGCATCCTCTGAAATAGCGCGAAGTTAAGTCCTGCTGCATCAGAAGAATCCCAGCCGAAGGCAGCCTTGAGCCCCACAAATAGCAGGAGGAATTCTCCTTGGGACTTCCTTAAACCGGTGCTCTGCAGCAGCGCGGGGGGAATGATACCTGGCCTTTCTGGAGGACAGCAAGTTTGGGAAGGTGGGCGAAGTGATCATAACGTCTTAGGGATCACCACCCAGACCTTCTGGCAGGCTAATTCCCCACCCTCGGAACAACGAGGACGTCGCGCCGCGGTCCCTCACCCTCCCGCCGACGTGAGTCTTCCAAGTCCTGCGCTCAGTCCAACAAAGGGACTCCGTCCGAGAAAGGTCAGCGCCGTCGGGGAACAGTTCCATTGCCCCCGGCAGACAAAGAGGTCCTGCGTGGCCGCAGCCATCCCGGGACTCAGTCCTCCGTGTTCTCTCTCACCTGTTCCGGAGGCTCCCCCCGGCTTTCCTCCTTTCCGCTTTATTTTTCCCTTCCGGAGCAGCCAAGCGCGTGGATGGGATTGGACAGACACCACCCGCTGGATCGGCCGCCGAGCGAAGGATGCCCCCGGCTCCCAAACAGCAGCGGTCTCTGCGCAACCTAGGCAGAGCTTCGCAGCCACCAAGCCTGTCACCCGCTAAGGAGCGAATGGGCACGGCTGCCGCTGGCGGACTCGCTAAAGCTGCGACCACCAGCCTTCCCTAATTGCAGAGCTCCTCTCCCTCCAACGCTTAGGCTGGTATTCCCACCATCCCTGCCGAGTGGCATACTGAATGGGAACTATGGGACACGTACTCCAAGGGCTCTGGAGTGTATCTGGTGGAAAAGAGGACTCAGCCTGGATGAATGAGAAAGGAAGGGGCGAACTTAGAGTCATCCGAAGACAGTCGAAATATTTGGTCCCTGTTGCTGTGTTCACAAGACATACTTTCCATAGTTAGCCACAGCCAAGTCAGTTAACTCAGCCCGGCACGTGGGTTGCCGGTTTGTGGTCCACACAGCATGCTTAGACTGATTCCTGAATCAACTAACCAAACAAACTAGGTTCCCTTTGCACAACACACTGAACTGCTCATACACATCAAGATTAAGACTAACCAAGTTTAGCACACTCTGGGAACAACAGGATTAAGTGAGCTGTGTGAATGCAACCACTGCAAAGCAGCTTCCTTGCCGTCTGCAGACCACATAGCAACACGTGTGTTTAGATCCAATTTCTTTTCAAATCGAAGATGTTCAGGAGGGGGAACATGGTTATGATTACTACAATCACTCTAACAAAGGAATTGATGGTCGTGGTCTCTTCTTTGAACAGGCTGGGCCATGGGATCATGAGCCTAGACCCCGAATCCCAAGCACTTTCACTTGGAATGGGCCATTCACTTGGCAGAATGGTGCTTCCACCTAAGGACTTGGGGCTGATTTACTAAGGAAGGCCTGAGGTAGTATGAGGAGGTCCAGGAAAAACACCAGTACTAAGTTGCCCACTTCAGACAGTTACCTATCTATTTATTCCCTACCAACCATAACACCCAGAAATCAACATCTTAGCAGTTTCGAGATGTTTAAATGGAATCTTAACCTACCTTTTGGGGTGGGATATTGTATCTAACACAATATAACTGATGAAATATATTGGCAACTGTTCAAAACAAAGATTGCAAACAAAAAAAGAAAAAAAAACATGACTAGCTGTGGCAAAAACTAAAGCAGGATTAAGAACAAGTTGAATATACTTCAGGGAGATCAGGGAGAAACTTGCTGGCTCCTCCATCCTTCTGTTGGGTTAACTTTTCAACAGAAGCTTCACCCACTTCGGTTGATATTTTTTCTCAAAATCTCAGTTCCAGATTTCTTCTGTTCTAGCCCAAATCTTGGATGATCTCAAAAAAGCTAAATGGGCTTGGACTTGATTAGTGCTTGACCAGGAGACTACCAGGACGTCCCAGATTTGTAGGACAGACCGTGAAGATGAAAGAGACACCCAAAGGCAATGGCCAACTCGATCTGACTGTTGCCAAGAAAACTGCCTGGATGGGTCCCTGTAGTTACCCAGAGACTCTGGTATTGCCTTTTTAGCCTACGTGGGTGTGGCTGTGCTGGAGAGGGTGCTAATTGCAGTCCAACACATCTGGAGGGCAGCGGGTTGGGGGAAGCTGCTTTGACTTCTAGCCCTGAGAGAAGTGGGCAGAGCCAATTAGATCGCAGCTTTCTTCAGTGCCCAGGATGTTTGGTGCAAGCAAGCGGGAGGAGAAACCTGCTGGCACTTCCCTTTGCCAGAGGGAAGAGCCAACTGGGGGAATTTTATATCTCCCTTAATGTCTCTCATTTATCTTATTTATAGAAGGTGTCCTTGGTACCCATTAACTCTTCTTATCCCCACAGTCTGAGGCTCCCGAACTCCAGGCCCTTCATTAAAACTAAACACAAGGAGATTTAGGCCTGATAAAAACCTTCAAGTCAAGTTGGACTGGTGGGGACTTGAAAATCCATGCAGTCTTCTTGTCAACCGGAGGGAATTGGGCATGGTCTTCTTCCATGCTGAAGCTATGAAACTCCTGTCATCAAAGGTGGTGGCAGTCACTGATTCAGATAGTTTTAAAGGGAACTAGGAAACCCAAGAGCACTGGGCTGTCACCCACTACTAGACTGGACAACTCTTTGCTGCCTCTAAATCACAGGCAGCAGACTTTAATTACCAGCTGCTATGGAGTGTGTGTGTGTGTGTGTGTGTGTGAGAGAGAGAGAGAGAGAGAGAGAGAGAGAGAGAGAGACCATCCTTCTGTTCATGTATGGGAGCTTCCAGACTGTATTTGGTTGGTCACTATGGAATACAGAGGCTGGACTAGATGGCCCTTGGCTCCTTATGCTTTCCCCTTCTTATAAATACACATATCATGTTGTTTTGGTAATTAGTTATGGTGTCTGCCATAAACCATGGATTGTGTTTATAAACAAGAAAAGCTGGATCACATAACATACTTAGTTAGAACTAATAAACCACATTAGGCTTAGTGCTGTGTACGAACCTAGCCCATAGGCCTTGGAAACACTCCCACTGGTTGAAAGGCCTCCTAACCAAAGGCAGCATTTTTGTGTTGCGATATGGGGCTTCTTGTATAATACCCATCAAACTGTGTGACTGTATTTATAGACAAGGTTTAACCAGGACAGGTAAAGTTCTAGCAGATTCATTCACCACAATGTGCTAACCTTGATTAGTGGTAACCTTTTTTCCCCTTTGTTTTGCTTTCTTGCAACTTTGTGTGTGGTGCAAACTGAGATCACCTGGTTATTTAATGGTTCCCTGTGTTGGGCGGTCCCAGAAAATGGGTTAATTTAGTAACCTGGTTAAATTTCTGTGTGAACAAAACCTGTAAGCCTTTCTAGTAGTAACCAGCACAATTTAGGAAGCTGGGCCTGGGGTTCATTCCATAAGCAATACCTTGAAGTAGTTTTCATTGGTCAAAGTACCTGAGTAGGAACTGAGGTGACATTAACTCTGGAGGTATCAACTGGCAAGGAATCTGCCTGGCTTTGCTACCACAGATTAATTATTTGATAGCAAGAAAGGGGGCCAAAAATATCTTTGTCTCTCTTCCTTTTCTCACTCAGGTCAGTACAGGATTCCAAGACTTAATAACCCCTGGGTGGCGCTGGATAAGACCACCCCTTCTGCCCCTCCTCCCAATGAAGGATCAACGGCAGGATTGCTGGATTATCTCTGCCATCCACGACGGGGTAGGAGTCAAGCAAAGATGGTCAGACCGAGACGGAAAAAATTATGCTGAAGGATTGAGGATGTTGTCAATAAAAGCCTTTGCAAGGCCGGCTTTGTGGAACCCCTTCGTTTGGCTTCCTGCGAGTGGCTTCATCCAGATCGAGAGATGGCACACAGCAGAATGATATCAGTGCGGGACACCTTTGAGCCAGGCAAGAAGCCGCGGCTGCTTTGTCCACGTGCCGCCAGCCTCTGTCGCTTGCAGCGCGGGCGCGCACACGCACACACTCATTCCGCCGGCGCACTTGCAGACAGAGCGGCTGACAGACTGCGAGACACGAACCGTATTTATTAGCTTAGATGCGCTGTTTGCTCTCATAATTCACCCTCGCGAGCGTTTTTACGCGAGCGTTTGCACAAGGCTTTCCCCCTTCACCTGACGTCAGCCGCCAGCAAGAAGACCCACATTCAGCAAAGGTTAAACTCGGGATTATTTAGTCCGTCCTTGCTGCCATCGCTCGCATCAGTCACATTCAGAACCTGGCTCGAATCCTTTGCTGAAAGGAAAAAGGGTAGAGTGTCAGCCCGGACGGCGCCGGAGAAAAGATGGGCTGCGAGCAACAAATCAGGGTCAGCGTGACTTCAGCGGGCCGGGCGCTTGCATTCCACTCGGGTTCACCAGACGGCCGTCTCCCGTGCGCGCGCCCTCGCCGTTCCGGACCCTAAAGCACGTTTTGACCTTCGCCGGTGCCCTTCCAAAGGCTGGAGAATTAAATGCCAGCTAGTACACCCTGAGTGCCCTATGAAAGGTGGCGCAACTCTTCTTGCCTCTTACTTTCGAGATCGCCCCTTTAATTTGGGCTGCTCTCCAAGCTTGGTAGGAAAGTCCATTGTTTTGACGCGAATGATCTTGCATGAGCTCCTTAGTTAAGCTAGGAGAAGCAGGCAGACATGTTCAGTACACAAAGTACACCGCCGCTACTTGTAAGCTCCTCACAGTCTACCCCTAGCCATTTCAATGCCTACACTCCTTGGCTCCCTCCTGGGGGTCAGAGCAACACGCCACCATTTGCACGCTGCCCTATCAACATGCGTCAGCCACGGAGCTTTTTGTGCTTTTCCCTGCAACTTGGTGGCTTCCCGAGGAGGGGGAAAGACCAAAGGAAGATCTGGCTGCATCAGTGATTGCCCGAGGTTTGCACTGGAGCACCCCTCCCATTCACCCATCCATCCATCCATCCATCCATCCACCCATCCATGTATTACTACTATTCATTCTCCGCAAGGAACTATGTACAATGGCTAGCCTGTTGCCCCATCCATTTCCCCACTCCAATTAGAAAGTTTTTTTCCCCTTTTTTAAAAAAGACTCTTCTGTCTCGATCCCATAAGGACCTAGGTGTGTGTACATGTTTGAATCTCAGGGAACCTTTCCTCAGTTTGATTTTAAAAGATGCCCGATTGCCAAGTTTGCCCATCTTTTCCTCAGGGGAGACGGCTGCTGTCCGTATTTTGTAGTTGGGTGGAGGTCAACAGCTGATCGCACCCCTCCACCAGTATCGAGCAACCGCTCCTAGCCGGGCCTTAATGGAGTGACCTCGGGCCATGAACACGGCAACCCACCAACGCGCATCCTCTCCGAAGCCGATTGGCGCGCAGGCGCGCAGCTGCGATCGCGGCGGACGCGCGGCTCCTGGCTGAAAGAGCAGGTTCCCCCGCCGCGCCGTCCGCTGCTGGGCTGGGAGATTTCTCCCTTCCGCCTCCGCGCTCCTAGAGACGCGGGTTCAATATGCTGGCGAGCCTTTCAAGGGGCAGGGTGGCTGGGGAGGTGGTCGGCAGGCAGCCTCAGCAAGAAGTGACTCCCGCCGCGACAGTCTCTGGGCAATTCGTTTTCCCCGGTCCCAGGCCGGGAGGAGATCCCAGGATGAAAGCGCAACCCGCAGCTGCTCCCTGACTCGCCCAAGGCCTAGCGCCTTCCTGTTCCCGATTTCCGCTCCAAACCGGGAGCGATCAAAGCTAGGAGTCCCGGAAAGAAACAGGTGTTGCGCGGCCCGCATTTCCTCCCGTAGCTGTAGGTACACAAAGAGAGCGAGAGGGAGGAGGGGCGCGAACCGGGGACGGGAAGGCACATCGACCAAACTGCTAACGCGGCGAATGGATCCGCTGCCTTTTTCTTTTCATAAACTTGCAATACTAGACCGTTTTATTTCCGTATTCACACAAGCGCACGGACTCACTCCGAAACGGTCGAAATTACAGCCAGATGGGGACAACCTAGCGGAAGAGAAAGCTTTACCTTATTTACCCAAGCTGAGACGCACGTAGATTGACGCTTGGCGGAGCCAACAACCTTTCTACTCGCGGCGCCTGGAAATCGCCTGTGTGTGTGTGAGAGAGAGAGAGAGAGAGGAGGGGGACTGCAGGGTGCGTTATTTTTTGGACCGCGATGGGTCGGAGGAAGAAACGAAGAGGAATCAAGCGGGTACACACGACGGAGCTGGGGCTCCTCGAGAGGTGACCTGCTAGGGCTGGGCAACCTCTGCATGCCCAGCGTAGGTGCGGGAGAGGATTCTGCTCCCATCCCCTGGCTCTCAATACCGGCCTCTGTCCTTGAGGTTCAAGGTGGTGGTAGAATTGCTCCCCTGGCAAGTTGGGCGAGTGGCTGGAGTCCGGTGTGGTGGAGCTATTGCTCCCTTTCCCCATGCTGAGGCAGAGAAGTCAGAGGTGCACACGGAGACTGTGCCAAGAAACGGTTGATTTTTTTTTATCTTGGGTTTCGTCTGGAACCAACCAACACCCCACTCCTTTTGTGTAATCGCTGCCTAGCAAAGCTGTATTTCTGGTCGTACCTTCCCTTGCTTTTCGTGTTTTCATTTCACACAAGCGTGGCACCGTGCTAGGATTTTTATTGGTGTCCCGTCACCCCCCCCCCGCGCCCCAGTGCTCCTGGAGCGACAAAAAACGGACTGCGATTCACTCCGGAATCACTATCAAGCAAATATAATATTCGCTTTGAGAGTACCGTTGTTGTTTAGGTTTCACGGGAAAAGTGCAAAAAAAGAGCCCCCTCTTCAAAAACAAAATGGAAACAAACTTTTGTTTTTGCCCTCCTTCTCTCTTCCCGCGTCTCCTAATCCTTTTGAGTCCTTTCAAAGCGCCAAAAGGTAAATATAGTTAACTGGGGTAAAGAGGCAGTGAAGTCACTGAGGGATGAAATACAGCAAAATATTCTTTTAAAGCAAATATCTGAACTCTTCAAGAGTCGTTAGTGTTCACAAGGGCTCGGCGGAGGGGCGGATCGAAGCGAGATCCGGTAAATGGTTCAGTGAAAAGGGTCGTCCGGAGTTGGCGGTGAGTGTCAGGGATGGGGAAAACTTGTGAGTGAGAGCTCGCGCCCTTAAGGACGGGATCGGCCGGCGGTTTCTTCCCGACCTCCAGACGCCCCGGATAGGACCTTACCTACCCCGCACTTTCCCTGTCCCACCGCCACGCTCCCTTCTCCCGCCCCGGCGCTCTCTCTCCAGCAGACTAGCGAACAGCCCCCAGAGGTACTTGGAGTTAGGAAATCAGAACCTCGCATTATAGGCTCTTGAGGTCGACTTTATTTTCACTACCCAAACTGTTGGAAAGTATTTAAACTTAAGCAGAAACAGCTGGATTGCTGGCACTGCTTTTTGTTCCTGCGAAGGACGACTTTGTAGTTCAGAACTGGCTTCTTAGAAGGGAGGAAGCCTCGGTTGCTTTTTTAAAATTTTTATACCCAGTCTGTAAATAAACTCGTCGTTCCTCCCCGCCGGCATCCGTTCCCCAGCAAGTGTGTTAAAATTACATATACTGGATTAACTGATGAAAGGACTTTCTCCTGGGTTTGTATTTTAATGTATTCGATCTCAGAGAGTCAGGTATATTCTAGAATCTCTAGACATTATTATAAAACTATTGTCCTAGCACTAGTATACTTCTAGGAGCTCTTTGGCTTTCATTCCAACCCATCAGCGCAGGGTCGTCAGAAAATCTGTACAGTAAACTGCAAAACTTTGTCTCTTGGGAGAGAGATCCCCTGATTTCAAGCAGAAAATCAGAGCAGAACAGGACTCGCTTTAAGCTTCTTTTAGGATCCAAATCAAAATGATCCAAGGCAACTGGATAGTTGGTGGGGATAGATCGCGATCGCGATTTCTGTATGGAGGCACACACACGCATCTTTTGGTCACATCTAGCATTTCCAGGAGTGAGGAACACGCGTCTGTGGCTGGAAATCCCACCGCTTTCCAAGGCTCTGAAGGGCACTTAGGGTCACAAACATGTATAGGTATCAATCGAAGAGACACCATGGACTCCACATGTATAGGTATCCTTTCCTTGATCTCACCGGCATTTACTCGGAAGTGAAGGTTATTGATGTTCATGGAAGTTTCTCCTACTATGTAACCTAAGCGCTAAACTCCGACGGCTCGGAGGCTTAGAGCAGAAAGGTCAACATTGCCGTCGGTGGGTAAGTAGCAGAGACCTTTTTCCCCTGGACGTGAGCTTTCTATGAGGCATTTCTGCATCGCACGCTCACCAGCGCCTTTCGCTTATCTCCCCGCCTATCTTTATGCTTCTCTCAGAAAATATGCTGAAGTCAACGTTCACCGAGTCTAGCCCAGAACGTCGTAATAAAAGGAAAGATAGTTGCATTTCACCACTTCTCTGCAGAATGCCAGATGAAGGGGAATTGCACACCAGCGGGAAAGCGCGGGGATTTAGTGGAGCGCGCCGAAGTGGAGCTTGGGAGGCGCTCTTCCTAGAGATTTGCATAGATCCAAGACTGTTCAAGAAAGTCCCGGTCTGGTTGGATCTATGGGGAACAGTTCGGAGGAGACTGTTCTCCCCGGAACCACCAAAAATAAGACGGGGGAGGGCGCTCTGTGCGGCTGCTTTCCACAGTTCAGCTCATTATGTGCATGGGTGTCCCACCCCACCCCCTCGTTTCAGGAAAGCCAGCGGGTTGGAGCGGGGCGGGGGGCAGCTTCGGAACCTCAGCCATTCCGGCCCTGCCCCCTATCGCCCTGAAGAGACGCGTTAGCTGACGGAGAAGCAGGGAAGATATGTGGACGGCGTGTCTCCTCCCTCCGCTTTTTGCAACACACACAATCCACCACGCTCCAGAACCAATGCCCAGGATCGAGTTCCCAAACGCGCCAATGCCCAGATTCTGTGAATCCCAGGGTAACTTGGCCTCTTTCTTCTCCCTCCCAAATTAATCGGGCATGGGCACCTCCCCTCCTCGATCGGGTATTATTCCGCCTCCTTATTACTTGTAGGGGATTTTCTTTCCTGGCTCAGGGAGGGGGTGGTCGTTGTTTATTTAGCTGAAGTAAGGAAGTCGATTAAAAAAGAAAGAAAAGCTTCGCCTGTCTCCAGGCTCTATAAATGCCATTGATTTATTTCCCCCCCCACACACACACGGAGGGGAGGGGACTGAAACTGAGCTAGCGGATTGGAGGAGTGCGGTGAGCAAGGCTGGTTATGAAGGAGGAGGAGAGGAGGGGTGGGGAGGGGGCTCTGCAGAGCTCGTCACCCCTCCCCCGCCTCCCCCACCAGACAGCTGAAGACCCCCTCCGACTCTCTCTCCCCTCAGCCGCTCTGGAGGTCCCCCTCCCAGCTCCCCCTGCTGGGGACGCAGCCTCCCCACCCCCTTCGGGCTCCCTACTCCTTTGGCTCCGCCCCTTTGTGATTGAAACGCGGATCACGTCGCGAGGAGGCGGGGGTAGCTGGAGAGGGAAGGCTGGGGAAGAGCCGGGCCGAGCCGAGCCGAGCCAGGGCTTCGGCAAGAGCGGCCTCTCCCGTAGACGGGCGGCTGGGTGGGCAGGCAGGCAGGCAGGCAAAGCCAGCAACAAGTGCGCAGGAAGGCAGGCAGGCAGGCGAGGCGAGGGAGGGCGAAAGCTGACGTCAGCGAGCGGAGTATTATGGTCTGGGCTGTGCTGGCTGCCGCCGCCGCCGCTGCCGCCGCTGCTTTTCTGCTGCCAGCGGCCGAGTAAACATGGAGCTCTCCGCCGTGGGCGAGAGGGTCTTCGCGGCTGAGGCCTTGCTCAAGAGACGCATCCGTAAAGTAGGTGCCCCGGCCCTGCCTGGCAGCGCAGTCCCGGCTTTGTGCGCGCGGCACCGAACCCGCCAGGCCCGCCCGAGGCCGCAGGCAGGCAGACGAGCTGGGCTCTGCTCGGCTCCCTCCTTTCTGCAGCAGCGCTTTGCTGCCTGCCGCTCCCCCTTTCGGCTCGCGCTGCGCAGATTGCCACCATCTCGAGCGTCGCGGACGCTTTCGTCCTCATAAATGCATGCACGTTTTGGCTGCTGCGGCTGTATTTTGCTGCACGCAGTTCTGCATGCATATTGGATCCCGGCTTGCAGCACGCCCCCTTTTCATGCATGGATTTTTTCCGCCCTTGCAGCTTGCCTTTGCATTTTCGTAGCATGCTTTGGGCTGCTTGCTTTTTTTTTTTAATTGACGCATGCGGTCGGGAACACCTTTGATTTTTATGGCGAGTACGTTCTAGCACCAGTTTATTTGGTACACCCTCCTGAAATGCATGCTCATTTGTTTCTTCTTCTTGACAACTGCAGGGTCGTATGGAATATCTGGTGAAATGGAAAGGCTGGTCTCAGAAGTAAGTAGACCTTAGTGTAGTCTAATGTACATTGGTAGCAAAAATTGCCGTAGGACTGGAGATAGTGCTTTGTTGGGTAGAAGGAGGGACACATTTTTTCAGAAAGCTACCTTCCACTGCTGTGTTCTGGAAGATAAGGAAATATGTGTATAGGAGGGAAAAACAATGTATCTTCTGTTTCTCTTTCTCTTTCCCCTTCTGTTTGACTTTCTTCTTCTTTTTGCTAGATACAGCACCTGGGAACCCGAGGAAAACATTCTTGATGCCCGCCTGCTTGCTGCTTTTGAGGAAAGGTATGTCTGTTTGAGGAAAACTGGACAATCTTATTTATTAGAGCCATATCACTGTGTTTTAGAGCACTGTTAAATCACTCTATGTCCTTACAATGTGTGCATTTATTTTTCTTAAAAACCACATTTAGGGAAAGAGAAATGGAACTTTATGGTCCTAAGAAACGTGGCCCCAAACCCAAAACCTTCCTTTTAAAGGTAAGAAAGAAAAGTACAAGAGCCATGTTTTTTGAGTTGCTAACTATGATCATAATGGAAAATGCAACTTTTTAAATTAAAAGGCCACATTTTGAAGAACCAAGTCCTTTACTGCTGTGTGTGTGTGTGTGAGGGAGGGAGGGAGGGGGAGGGGAGGGGAGGGGAGGGTCACTCTGCCTTTAAGTTGTGTTGATAAGATTGTTGTGACATAGGACTAAAGCAGTGCAGTTGCTTTCACTGTTTTGCAGGCCCAGGCCAAAGCCAAAGCCAAAACCTATGAATTCCGTAGTGACTCTGCTAGGGGCATCCGGGTGCCTTATCCTGGACGGTCTCCCCAGGAGCTCGGCTCTACTTCCCGGGCTAGAGAAGGACTGAGACAGATCCCACTGCCCCCTCAAAGCAGCTCCACCACTGCTACCCCCAACATGCCCCGAATGGAGACGATCCAGGAAAACAGGGTGGGGGCAGAGGAAGACCGATCTGAAGGCGCCTTTAAAAAGCGAGGTCCAAAGCCCAGGAAAGACCTGCCTGAAATGGCAGATGTTGCCTCCAAGCGGAAACCAATGGAGCCTGGGGACAAGATGGTGGTAGACTACCTGAAAGCCAGAAAATTGGAAGAGGCAGCTAACTCGGGGGCAGCAAAATTCAGTTCAGGACACAGTGTGATCCAGTTAGCCCGGAGAAGGGAGCCTGAATTACCCAGTGCTGTTTCCAACCCCAGGGCAGAAGCTGGCATTAAGCTGGGTGCACCTGAGACTTACCCTCCTAGACTGACCAAGCACAGGGCGGATTTCCTGGATCCCAAAGGGCAAAGTGGTTTGGACTTGGGGACTCCTAAGATCTTGCACAGCTCTGCAAACCAAGGCGGATTATATCGAGATGGCATAGGGACGCAAGCTGGCAGGCCTTCCCTCATCGCCCGCATCCCTGTCTCCCGGATCCTGGGTGACCCAGAAGAAGAAGCGTGGAGCCCATCTCTCAACAATTTGGAGAAAGTAGTAGTGACTGATGTGACATCCAATTTCTTGACAGTAACCATCAAGGAGAGCAGCACAGACCAAGGCTTCTTTAAAGAAAAGCGGTGAATTCCTTGAGAGAAGAGGAGAGGAGAAGTCATTGAAAGGCTTTGGATAGAGGTCGGCTGACTTGGGATTTTTTAAAACTTTTATTTTTAAACTTTTTCGGACAGGCTTGCATTTCAAATTATCTGTCCCTAATTCTTTCTTTATAACACCCCCCCCCCAACCTTGCCACCAATTTCAATTTTGGTTGGAAAAATTATCTCTAGAGTTATATTTTCTATTAGATGTAAATATGTTATTTAAAGAAAAATACATATATATATCTATATACATACATATAAATATATATATTTCAACTCTAAGTTGTTTGATTGTTGCTTTTTTAATTTAAGTCTTTTGGAGAAGGATAATAAAACAGAAGTGATGCATCTCTTGCCTCAACTGCAAGAGCTGGTGTAGATAATGAATGATCTTGTTAGCTAATCACAACATCTTAATTTAGGTTGTTTTTTTCAATTGTTTCCCCTCCCTTCCCACAAATATGTTGTTGACTGAAAATATGGGGATATTATATTCATCTGGGAACTAAAAAAGCTCCAGGGTTTTTTTTTATTGTTATATTATAAGGTGTTGCTTTGTACAATCAAGTGTGCTGTATACACAACTGTTCTGGCTGGACAGCTGAAGTAAGCACTTGACTTTACAGTATTGTCTTGCTTTGTTTTGCTCCAGTTGAAAAAAAGTTGTTGTTCTAAAAAGTGTCCATTAAAAACAGTTGAAAGATGTTTTAGCAAAGAAGTATTAACTTGAATACCTTTTCTTGCAAGGGAGAAGGGGATGTGTAAGATTTTTTAAAAAGTGTAGCTGCTGTTATGCACTTTAATATGACTGTCATAGAGGGAAGGTGGGAGTAGTAGAAGAAGGAATTGAGCTGATAGTTTAGTTTAACTTTGGATTTTTTTTCTCTTCATCCCTTCCCTGCTCACTCCAATAAGAAAATCTGTTTACATTCCTTACATGCCAGAAAGTTGGGGAGGAAAGCATCTGACTGGTCATATTTTCAGTGTCCCTGCTGTTATATTGAAAGTGGATTTGCCATCTTCCCCCAGTGTTTGCAGTTCCTTTGTAGGCTATTAGATGAATTTTAATGTGTGGTGTAAAATCATTGTTTTCTTCATACATCTCAGTCTCTGGTTAGGGGTACATAGGAAACAACTTCCTTGTAATGTTGCTGGGAAAGACCAGTTTCAAAGGTAGCTGTTTTTAGAGCTAGATTTTTTTTTCTAGAAAGAAGCATCTGATCTCACAAAAAACCCCCCCATGAGATTTCTAAGTCAAGTGATTAAAAAAAAAGAGTAGTTCTTCTTGCTTGTCAACTTTATGCAAACATTTAAAACATTTTTCTGCTCCCTTGAAGAAAGCAGTATGGAATCTGTTCAGTATGAACTCTGTTTAACTTTACCAGAAAACAGTTTGGTTCTTAACTCTGAAAGCTCCTGATTAAGAGGGAACATGCAGAGGGAACTGGGGGAAGGGTTGTTTTCCTCTGCTTTTAGCAGGTGCTGTGGTGTCCCAATAGATATTGATTTAAGCATCTTTTGTTGGTTCAAAAAGCACAAATCTGCCTCACAGCCCCTAAGGGCCTGGCAGGGGGATGTGTTGACTTCTCTGTCTTTTTCTGAATGGCTGACTCATTGGGCCCTTCTAAAACACTTTCTAATTTGGGGAGTGAACAGGGCATGAAACTCTTATGTGTGGCCTAATGAGAAGAGACACTGAGAAAAACAGGTGAATGTTGGAAGAAGCAGAAAAGCCCTTATCATTGCTGGGCTCAGCTAGAAATATGGTTTCTTGACCCACCCACCTCTTCCTGCTTATGGGGGGTGGGGTGGGATTTCTCCAACAAAATCAACATGGGCATTTTGTTTAGATTGTGCTGAAGAAGTAAGCCAAGTTCCTTTCCCCCCCCTGTTCTCCCTCCCTTTCTTATTTAAAGGAAAACCAATATTTTAAATTCCAGCCAGCTCAGAGCATTTATGTAGCGCTGCAGATGTGTTGAGTTCAACCAGGGGTGAGGAAGTATGTCAGCATATGGGTTTGTTGACAGTGGTTCCACATAGGCTGGAGCTGGAGTGGGGAAGAAGGGAGCGCCTAGGCGGAATACTTCCTGGGTGGAAACCATCTGAAGTGCTGTCCCTACCTCCTCAGGTGTCAAAGGTGGTATATGCCCCCTGTGATGTGGGTTTCTAGAGGCACACACATGGGAATATAAAAGCTAGACCGACATGTGAGTGTATCTGTCTATGTACATAGTTACATATATTGAATGTATGTGGGTGTGAGTTATTTAATTCTCTTTTAAGATTTGTAAAAGAAAAAAAAAACATTATTGAACTGGCCTCACAATCTCAGAAGTGAAGCTTAAGTAGGTGTCTTCTGCAAATGTGGAATGTCTAATACAGTACCTGCTTTTTATGTGAATTGAAATATATATAATTCTTTGTAAATAGAGACTTGGCTTTGTTTCGTTTGTTGCTCTGCGAGGTAAAAGACTCCTCCTCCTGACTTACAGTTCAGAGGGTCACCCAATCTTGCTCTGCTAAGAGGCTTGTGGCAAAGAGCCACAGGGCAGCCTTTTGGCTAATTCAGCAGTTCCTCGGATCTGAAGCTGGGTGTGTGCACCAGGCCCATTTCCTGAGTGAGGTGCTGAGATGGCCCTGCCCCCTCGCTGGCTGGCTGTAACCAGCTGCTCAACATGCAGGTGAAAGAGGATCCCTTGAGGTATTTCATGGGCCAGATCTCAGTGGACCAAACTTCAGGTAGTGTAGACCAGGAACTTGACCTAAGGAAGTTCTCTTACTGGGTCACTGAGAAATCAAACTGAAATAAAGGATTCTCCCTTGGGAAAATTAATACCTATCATTTTTGGCTGATAACGGATTTCCTTGTGCCCCAAGCCTCTTTCTCTTGGGTCATTCATCAGTCTCTGGGATCAAGGAAGGTCCAAAGAAGTTGAAGTTTAAAAGGGGGAACACTATTTATATTTATCACCAAGCCACAGATGGAGGCTGGATCTTAAGCATTATTGGGCATGAATCAATCTATTTTCAGAGGGTTAATTAGTTCGACAGCCTTGCCCAATCTGAGTGGGAGTCCAGCCCTGCCAGGGAGTTCACAGAAATTCAGTTAAATGATTCCCATTGCCTTCAAGGGAATTCAAAGGCTTTATAACTTTTACCTGGAAAACAATTAGTGAAACAATTTAGTGCGACTATCCAGGCAGAGGGTTGGCGGGTACCTTACATGCAGAATTGTGGTGATGACTCAGGGTCCCAAATTCCACAAATACTAAGCCCTAAAGAAAAAGGCCTTTATGGCTTCGAGTCCATGTCTTCCTTGAGAGAAGCAGCCAGGCTGCTGGTCTCTGAGGTCGAACTAAGAAGGCAGGCGAGAAAAACAGACTGATTGGGCTCAAGTAAATATAGAGCGCCTTTCCCCTTAGGCCCGCAGAGTCAGCCTATCCGCAGCTTCTTTGCGATAGAAATCCTAATCTCTGGGAGAAATCTGACATTAGTTCTTGAGGTGACAACAACGAAAACCACATTCCTTTTCCGTGCAGGACCAGAGCTAAGCCCCTTTTCATTGCTTTTAAATATAACCTTCCGTCTTTCTCATCTAGCCTTGACACTGTTAGAAATATAACTCCTTTGGAAGGAATAATTCGCCGTGGCCTTCGTCGTCACGCAATTTCTCAGGTCTTCTCTGCAGTTTGGCGTGGCGGCGCGGAGAGCTTGGAGGGCCGTGAAACTGGCGGGTCTGGGAAGCATCGGAAACTAGCGCGCGCCCATCGTGGGAAGGGGGACCATATAGGGCGCCCCGCGGTTAGAAACAACGCCAACCCTTGACCTGAAAGGTTGCTGAGCGGCTGGCTTCGCAGAACGCGCTAAGCCAAGCCCTGAATACGGGTTTACGGGTCATAACCCCCGGTTTAACGTTCATCTGGCATGCTCCAATAAGACATATTAGGACGGAACCTGAAGATCCGGTTCACACAAAATGCCAAGTCAAATAGCCACATTCCCACCAGAAACGGAAACCCGAGCGAGGAAACTCCACTTCAACTTAGACTAACTGCAACTCATCCTACTTTCCGGGACCAAGTATGTTTGACCCTCCCTGCTCCGAGACGCTAGAACAGTCGCCGAGCGTCCTGCTAACACCCAGGCCACCGAGTGCTCTTCCTGCTGAACACGTGAATAGCCTCAGAATTCCAAGTTCCCTTATTTCGGAATTAAGTTAGTGAGGTAAGGTATCTTATTCTGGAGTAAAACAAGTTCAACTGCAGCTAATTCACTACAGGAGTAGAAACAGCGACCGTCGCCGCGTTTCCAAGGTCAGCCATGGACTTCGCAGCGTAAAGGTGGGTCGTATGATTAAATGGGGGCACCGCCATCGATTCAGTCACTATCTCAACAAATACCATAGAAAGCCGTAACCTTGAAAAAGCGAGCATAAAAACTCCTCCCCATTTATTGCAAAGTGGTTCCCCCCACCCGGGGAATTTGACTTCAGCTCCTTGCTCCCGCACCTACTCCAGCCGGGGATCCTAAAGATCTGCCAAGCGAATCTCTCTCCCTCGCGCCTTAACTTGCAACGGGAGAGGGCAAGGCGTCGGGTCTGTTGGAAAGGCAGACTTTTAGCTGGGAACCTCTCCCTTCCCCAGCCTCTGCGCCAGCATAATTATTGTTGTTCTGGCGGGTTTTCAGTCTGGGGTGTGTGTGTGTATGTGTGTCATCAAGTAGGCAATTAGCGAGTCCAGAAACACTGGTTGGGTTGGGTTGGGTTGGGTTGCGTTGCGTTGCGTTGCGTTGCCTCGCCAAGCGGCGCGTGGTCTTCGAAGGGAAGAGCCGGCACTCGGAGGGGGGGCTCGGGAGGCTGCTTCTGCTGCCGGAGTGGCGTGCCAGGGGTTTCTCGCGTCCTTTCTCCGGACCAGCGCGAGGGCAGAGCACGAGGTTCCTCCCCACCTGGTCCCCACCAGAGGTAGAGGAGGAGGCTGAGCGGCGACTGGAACTGGTGCTCCCAGCGCCTCCTGGATGGCTCGCCCCGATTTCGCCACCCGGAGTCCGGGGCGGCAGCTGCGATCGAGAGGAGGGCAGGCAAAAGCTACTTGGGATAGTGTGACTTTCGCATCCGTGTCCTTGTTTCTTTTCCCCAAAGACAGCCGACCAAACTGGCAAAACCAATTGCTGCGTGTTTACTAAGAAGCTGAACGCCGTCCTATTGCACGCGGCTTCCTCCCCACTCACTGGGCGTCGCTTTCGGCCTCGGCGGGTAAATCTGTGGATGGCGACTCTGGTTTAGCAATGCTGGGAGTTAGAGTGCTAACATTTCGCGTGATTTTCAGGCTGGGGAAGGCTGCTCTAAGAAGAAACTTAGCTTAAGCTAACTTAAAAAGCAACTTAAGCCTTGCACCTTAATCCCAAAATGTGTGGCTCAGCGCGCGGTAAATAGCGGCTGCCTTACAGGTTCCCAAAAGGCGCCCTTATAATTCACATAAAGAATGCTGGTGCCTCGGCCGAGGGACAGAGGTCCGGGCTGAGCGTGAGTAAGCAGCGCCAACTCATCTTGTCACCAGCGGGCAGCTTAAACTCTTGCCAAGAGCTGCCGAAGTGGAGTGGGAAGTCAGAGGTTGAGCGGGGCCAGTTTTAGCTGGTCCGGGTTTGGACGAGGAGAGCAGAATTCCTTCCGCCTCTCTCCCCGAGAGCAAAGACGCCGCCTTCCCTGCCCAAAGCACTTCGACCTCCCTCCCTCCCTCCCGAGATCGAAGCAGGAGGGTTGCCTCGGCGGTTCTGGAACTCGAAGGCGAGCGCCTTCAGGCCGAGTCGCGCATCATGGGAGCGCATCCAGCGGTGCTTCTCCAAATAGGGGTCGCCCCTTCTCACAACCTTCGCACAACCCGCAAGCCTTGACGTGCACGCCTCCTCGCACACGCACATCGCGCCTCCTCGTCTCCCGGGCGGTGGTTAAGGCCAGATATCCTGAGGTGGTCTCTCCCTGCAGGTGAGCTGGGAGCCCTGCCGCTGAGCGGTCGCTGAGGCGCAGAGTAGTCAGCTCGCAAAAGCCGCCTCTCCTTAGACCAGCCCTGCCGAGTAGTTCATTGCCAACCGAAGTTTTACAACCTTGCCGCTGAGGAACTTTTCTAACACTTCTTGGAAATAGGGAACCCTCTGGCTACCGTTCAATAAAGTGCTAGATGCCTGCTGTGGCTGGTCTCGAACAATTATGCTGACTTCGATCTGATTGATACTTGGAATAGGAGACTGCCAGGAAATCCCAGGACTATAGCTTAACCTGGGAGGTTAAAAAAACTACTATTGCCATGACACCCATTAGTGTCATGGAGTCAGGAGAGCAGCTTGGCTCAACCAGTCCTTTTTTGTTGTTGTTCAGTCGTTTGGTCGTGTCCGACTCTTCGTGACCTCATGGACCATAGCACGCCAGGCCTTCCTGTCCTCCACTGTCACCCGGAGTTCACTCAAATTCATGTTCGTTACATCGGTGATGCTATCTAACCATCTCACCCTCTGCCGTCCCCTTCTCCTTTTGCCTTCAGTCTTTCCCAGCATCAGGGTCTTTTCCAGTGAGTCCTCTCTTCGCATTAGGTGGCCAGAGTATTTGAGCTTCAGCTTCAGCATCTGTCCTTCCAATGAGCAGTCAGGGTTGATTTCCTTTAGGATTGACTGGTTTGACCTCCTTGCAGTCCAAGGGACTCTCAAGAGTCTTCTCCAGCACCACAGCTCGAAAGCATCAACCAGTCCTGCTCACCCCCATTTCTAAGGTTGAGTTTAACTCGTGGGCTGCAACAGCAAGGGCTGAACTCAGGCAAAGGGTTTCTGGAAAGTGGCTGCTAATCAGCTGGAGACGAGCATCCTGTTGATCTGAGCTGTTGGTTTGTTTGTTTTTATTTGATATTTTATGCAGTGAATGTGCTGTTATTTTATATAGGAATACAGAAAAGAGGCCTAGGAATAAAGAAATAAGCCCTGGGAGCATTTGCATTTTCCAGTTTCTTCCTTTAGGTTTTCAAGGCACTTGCTTTGGAGAGCAAAGTTGTGAAGAAATTAGCTGGGACACAAAAGCAAATCAATCAGCTGTTTTGCCATTCAGGATTCCTTCTCTTGGCTTATCCGAAGATTATCTTCAGTCTTGGCCCAGAAGACTGTATTGAGACAACAACTAATACTTCTTAATACTTCTACTTCTTAATATTTGTGTGCCAGCCTTGGAGGCCAGCTTTTCCTTGGATCAAAGGCATGCCCCCCCCCCAACTACAAAGGGTCCTCTCTATTGGAAGTGGAAAATTCAGAGACCCTGGAACTGCTCCTCTTTCTATCTTGGCCTGGGCGGAAATGCCCTTCCAGACAGGTTTGCTCTGGATCTAACAAGGAGGTTGACAAATAAGTGTGAGACAAGAGGGCCCATTGAAATATTTCTGTTCGACTGAGAAGAAATGGCAGGGTAAAGGAAGGCTAGAGGGATGGAGAAAGGGGTGGACAGTCCAGCTTAAAGGAGACCTCTTAAAAGTAAAATCTCCTTGGAGGCAAATTAGACTCCAGATGACTTCAAGGGCAGATCCATCCGATTTTCTTGGCAACAATAAGGAGGTGCTTACCCATTGCCAGGATTTTTAAAAAACTGCCCAGTGTAGTCTATAGATGTGGGATTTCGTGGTGGTCTCCCATCCCACTATGAACCAGGTTCGATCCTGCTTTTCAGGATCCGTGAAGGTTGGCTAGGTGCTGGAGAACGTCTCAGAGAGAGGAACGGAAAGAAAGCCCAGGATGAAGGCTCCGCGGAAGTGGACGCTGGACATGTTCTCCAGAGAGTCGCCAGGCAAATGGGACCCTGCCCTCCTGCCCGGCCAGTGCTAAGGGAAGGCAGAAGTGACGCAGCTCCGCGGGAACTGGGGCTTGTGTAATGAAGTCACGGGTGTGTCATCTGGGCCACCCCAAACTCAGTGGCGAAAGTTCCATCGGGCGGGGCCAGACTTCAGCCGGCTAATCTCGAGAAACTGAAGCCATCAATGAGAATCAAAAATTGCCCTTGATCCTTAGAAAGCCTGGAGCATGGGTCTGGCAACCAGGGCTGGCTCTGATAGGTGGGGAGTCCCAGCGGAAAGCTCTTGCCACCCGCCTTTTAAGTATTTTTCAGAATTAAAGATTCCAGCGCGAGACGATTGCGGGCACGCTTATTCGTAAGCAGCTTTTCTTAGCATGGGCTAAATGTACTTTGGTTTGTGGGGGTGTCGTTCAAATATTAACGGACCGCGGGACAACAGCTTACATTAGAGGGCCAACGAAGATCAGTGCCCATATCTTCTCAGCTACCGCATTGCTTGACGCTGCCCCGCCCGGGGTTAATCTGAAGGAACGAACCTGCATTCGGGGTACTTGGGAAGCTCTTCCGCGAACACAGCTGGCTTTTTCCTCGCTCCAAGGCCCTCCTTGGTTTTCGGGACATCCTCCCTGCCGCCGCTGTTTGCGCTGCGGGAGGGCTGCCCAGCGTTCCCTTAGGAAGGACCTGGAGCGGCTTTAGCCTCTTTTAGGACGGCTGGACTGCGACCAACGTCTGCCACGAAACAGCGACCCCCAGCTGTAAAGGAAGAAGTGGACGAACAGGTCTTTCTACTCACCCCCGATACCGCTTCCAAAATGATAAAACTCTAGTAGCGAAGGGACGGGTGGCGAACCCCACGTTTTGCTACGGATGAGGAGAACGACAAAAGCACAGCCTCGCCTTCCCCAACCTGGCAGCCCTCCAGAGGTACCGGAGTACAACTCCCAGAATCCCCCGGCCCCTCGGCTAAGCTTGGAGCACCCTGGGCTAACGACCTGCAGTCACTGGCTGGGATCACACCTCCCATTAAACCCGGAGGTGCAAACTCCAGTTCTTTGAATGAACTGCCGGGGCCCGGCTCGCAGGACATTCCACGTGAGCCACGCGTCGTTGCGCCCCGGGGCTTCGTAGTAAATCTGGGAGATTTCAAGGCATCCAAACGATCCCCGCTCCTTGCGCGACGTGATTCTTCCTGAGGAAAACGGGGAAGGGGAGAAGAGACGGGGGGAAAGGATTGTGCTCCATCTACCCCTTCCATCGTGTCCCGATGCCCACCCAGGGGCAGCACCCTTGGAAAAACGACGTGGCTGCTTGGACGTGCTGTCGGAGCCTCAGGCGACTTCAAAAAAACCCATATTCGGGTGTACGACCCTAAACTGGCCACTAGGGGTGACTTGATGGCGGAGCCCTACTACCAGGAAGTAGCGCTGGTTGCGGTGGGAGCACTCGCGGCCAACCTGACCTGCCGCTGGACTGGACACACGTGACCGAAGGAAATCCTTCCAGTGCCGGGCTTAGCAAGGCAAGACTCGGGGCATTGCTGAGGAAGCACAGGCCCTACATTTGGAGGAAAAGTGAAAAGCAGAATGTTGCAGGAGCATTGTTTCATTGCTTTCCAAACTGTGTGTCGGGACACGTTAGTGTGTCGGCTGCAGTGTCGAGGATGCTGCTGCCTCCGAGCCCTGCCAGGATTCAGCGCAAGTCCTAGTGCCTGCCTTGTGCCTTGCTGCTTCCAAACCTGCTGAGATTCCACGCAGGTCCTAGTGCCTGCCTTGCGCCCTGCTGTAAGTGTGGGTTGCGAAATGATGCCCTGCTGTAAGAGTGTGTCGCGAAATGATGTATGTCTAAAAAGTGTGTCACCAACAAGAAAAGTTTGGAAAGCTCTGATTTAAAGTCTATTAACCTACCCTACCAACATCGGAAGAGTCCTGGACTCAAGGCTTCATCATAGCATATTTTAAGTTAAACTCGACATGATGGTGATTTCTTTGCCATTATTCAGTGTTCTTTATCTTGTCACAGACAGCAAAATCAGCCTTGCAGAAGGGCTATAATCCAGTTGCTGTTATAAATTTTCGAGCCAATATTAGCCATGAGAAGGCTAGCAGGAAGCAGTTAAGGGTGCTAGAACAGGAATATTATTCTAAATAATTTGCACATATACTAACCCAGGAAAATGTAAGGAACTGCTCTTGTATAGATAGTAAGGAGCTGTTAGAAATGTCACTTCATCTTTGTTAAAATAAAACAAGTAAATTAGATCTGGTCTTCACTTTTTTGTTGTTGTTGTTCAGTCGTTTAGTCATGTCTGACTCTTCGTGACCTCATGGACCATAGCACGCCAGGCCTTCCTGTCCTCCACTGTCTCCCGGAGTTTGCTCAAGTTCACGTTCATTGCATTGGTGATGCTATCTAACCATCTCATCCTCTGCCGTCCCCTTCTCCTTTTGCCTTCAGTCATTCCCAGCATCAGGGTCTTTTCCAGTGAGTCCTCTCTTCGCATTAGGTGGCCAAAGTATTTGAGCTTCAGCTTCAGTATCTGTCCTTCCAATGAGCAGTCAGGGTTGATTTCCTTTAGGATTGACTGGTTTGACCTCCTTGCAGTCCAAGGGACTCTTAGGAGTCTTCTCCAGTACCACAGTTCGAAAGCATCAATTCTTCGGCGCTCAGCCTTCCTTACGGTCCAACTCTCACAGCCATACATTACTACTGGAAAAACCACAGCTTTAACTATACGGACCTTTGTCGGCAAGGTGATGTCTCTGCTTTTTAATATGCTGTCTAGGTTTGCCATAGCTTTCCTCCCAAGGAGCAAGCGTCTTTTAATTTCATGGCTGCAGTCACCGTCTGCGGTGATCTTGGAGCCCAAGAAAATAAAATCTGTCACTGCTTCCATTTCACTATCTTCACTATGATATGATATGGTCTTCACTAGCCTGGCCAAAATATGGTGAACTGTTTCAAAGGACTGAGGTAAAGACTGCTAAATGAAACAGGGTGGGTTTCATATTCTACTCCCCTGAACTTTTACTCCCCCTCCCCGCAGCAGCTCATTTCTTCGTACATTTCTTTTTTATTATGGAGTAATTAAACAGTTGCTAATACCCAGGGGGCGTGGTGGCTCAGTGGGTAAGACGCCAGGCTTGTCGATCGGAAGATTGCAAGTTCGGAGGTTCGAATCCCTAGCCCTGCGTGCAGAGTGAGCTCCTGCACTAGCTCCAGCTGCCAACCTAGCAATTCGAAAGCATGCAAATGCAAGTAGATTAATAGGTACCACTTCAGTGGGTAGGTAACAGCATTCCACGCGTGTCATGCGGCCACATGACCGTGGAAGCGTCTTCAGACAACGCTGGCTCTTTGGCTAACAAACGGAGATGAGCACCGGCCCCTAGAGTCGGACACGACTGCACAAATGTGCGGGGGGAACCTTTACCTTTACCTAATACCAAGGAACAGGCTACAAACATGCCACAACACTGATGAGAATAAAGTACAGTGTAAATACCCCGTGACATTAAAAATACATCTTTAGATCTCACTAAAAATTTCTGATAGTGAAGTATTCTAATTCAGAGTTCTTGTTTACGCTTGGGATTCATACCACCTGCAGATTATAGTAAAAAAACGAGGGTGCAGTACACCTCAGACCATAATCTTCTACACAGCCAGAAGCAAAATAACTGCTTGAAACTTTTTTTTTACTGTGGAGATTTGGCAGTTCCTTGTTTGCTGAACAAGGGCCATATAACTTTCTGCAAGGTTTGTGAAAAATCGTTATCAGTCCAATGCTGAAACTTCACATAACACCCAAAGAGGGGATTCAGCAAACAGCATAGTATGCACCCCAATCCCATAGATTTTTTGGGGGGTTGTATTAAGGAATAGTTTGAAAATCCTTTAAGAGAACTAAATGGTATTACATCAATGGATATACCAAATCATATCTGCTCATATACTGCTCAAGATCTTCAAATCTGCTGCTATGAAGTCTCTATTGTTTGTTTTTCTTACATACTACTTCTGAAGCCTGTATCAGCAGGTTTTTTTATACTGGCGAGTGAGATCACTGAGATATTCCTTGAGCTGAAATTATATACAGAAGTGGCTGTTGTGGGTCTTCTGGGCTGTGTGGCCGTGTTCTGGAAGTTGTGGTTCCTAACGTTTCGCCAGCATCTGTGGCCAGCATCTTCAGAGGGCAGGAGCACAGATAGAAGCAAAATCTCTATCTGTGCTCCTGCCCTCTGAAGATGCTGGCCACAGATGCTGGCGAAACGTTAGGAACCACAACTTCCAGAACACGGCCACACAGCCCGGAAGACCCACAACAGCCATTGAACTCCGGCCGTGAAAGCCTTCGACAATACATTATATACAGAAGCTTGAAAATAAAACCCATAAAATTCAGTGCGATTTTATTAAGTAAACATGTATAAGATTGCATTGTCAGTAAAATATCTATTATAAATGCATTAATGCCTTCGAGTAGGTTTAGGGGGAAAAGGTAACAGTGAAAAGACTATCCAAATGAGGCAGAACAAGCCACAGTCAGCTAAGTTAAAAAAATATTTATTGATACTAAAACAGTGAATTGAAAGTTATACAAAAACCGTCCAGCACAATGTAGTCTAAAAGTTCTTTTAAGCTGGGAAATAAATTAAAGAAGCAAAACAAACAGAATAGAAATCTCAAGTCTAAACTAGAGTAAATGGCAAGAAAAACTGGAAGATAGACATCACACAACAGAAGCAAGCAAGCTAGACAGCCAGGGTCAAGCAAATAAACCCCCAGTGCAGCAGTGAACCCACAGTGGGCAGACACTGCTGTCAGCCTTATTTAATATTCTGCCTGGAAAGTCTGTCCCACTCAAACAAAGAACCTAAGCTTTCCCAGGGTAATAACATCTCCAACTTTTGTTCTCTTAGCATAAAAGCAAAGAAGCAGCTCCAGTTAAAGCAATTAGAAAATGTCATACAAGAACTATTTGGCTTTTAAAAAATGGAACATACAGTGGTTGACACACATTGCAAGAAACACTGGACCAATTCTGACAAGTCTCTTTCTTGCAAAGCCATGTCGCTGATCTCAGAACAGAATACAGTGAATATTTATTGGACACTGTAATATAAAGTAACTCTGTCCTCCTTTTCTTTTTGGTACTGTAGTTATTAATGTTAATCACAAGACTAAACTGAGCAACTAAGTTACTCCAAGACAAAAATATCAACCTGATCAATGCACTAACACAACTGTTATAAAAAAAGAACTGTTTAAAATGTAGAATAGTAGCAACAGAACTTTTAAAAGCAGTTTGTTACATAAATGAAACAAGCACAGAAGATGCAGAGCAACAAACCTAAGAAAAATATGTAAGAGTAGGCTTTGAATATTAAAATGGGTAATGGTTATCATCAAGTTCAGCTGTCTATCCATTACTGATAAAATTGAGTCCTTAACTCAGGGCTTTCCAAAGTTTTCCCGCGGCGACACACCAACCGCTGTTGTTGTGTCGCCGCGGGAAAACCTGGAAGTGCCGCCGTTGCGGCAGCGCTCAAAAATCCGGAAGTGCTGCTGCCGCTTTCGGGTTTTTGCGCGCCGCCGTTGGTGTGTCGCCGCAGGAAAACCCGGAAGCGCTGATGATGATCAGCGCTTCCGGGTTGTGTGGCGACACACCAGACTGTATGTGGCGATACACTTTTGTGTCGACACACATAGTTTGGAAAGCTCTGCCTTAACTAGTGAATTCACATGCATCATTTGCTTATAAAATGTTAGTTGTCAGTTGCATATGCATTATACAACTAAGGAAGAATAGATCAACTTGCTCATTCAGATAAGGTATCTAAGACTTTAGACTTTGAAACTGAAATAGCTGGTTAACCAAAAGGCACAGCATTTGAGCTTCTGAAGGAGAGCAACAAACTTTTCAATTTTCCAAACAAGCTGGAGATTAGGAAGAAGCTTGTCTCAAATGGAACTGACTGAAAAGCAGAGTTAAGAATCTGAAGTTGTACAGAGACTGAAAAAAGAGAGGAATGCATCTCTGTGAGGGGAAATGGTTGCATACTATAAATTACGGTTGGAAAATAAATGAGTATAGAAACAGAAGCACAAGAGACTGGGACAACTTAAAACAAAGAAAAACAAGACAACATGGCATGAAGGCTAATAGAAGCAGCAGTCCTGCAAGAAAAATGTAACACGGGTGCATACGTACACATACATACACAGCATAGCAAGGGCCTGAGAAATGGCATTGGTGACAACAGGGCTTTCTGGATCCACTGAACTCTTCATGCCCATAAGCAATGTTTGCCACTATTTCAGTGGAATTCTCTTCCTTGGGAAAAAACAGTGGTCTCCACAAGAAAGGGTAGGGTGGGTCTAACAGAAAGCTGACACTTCAATTAACCTAATTCCCTATGTATCCTCCTCTTCTGACTCTGCTCCAGAATCTTAGCTCTCCACAGAGACATCCACTTTGGCAAAATTATCAAAACATCGTCAACCTGCACCCAATACTAAAAGGCACACGGTAGAAATTAAGAAGAATTTAGCTAAGGACAGCTCCAACAGGAGATGCACAGCAAAAAAAGCCGAGATAGCAGGCATTCTCATCTGAGTTCCTCAGATCCTTCACTGATAATATCCAAGTAGGATGTGCCAATTATTACAAAGAGCACAGGCAACTTTGACATTATCTGGGATATCCAAACTTGGCAGATTTTACCAAAGGCATTTAAACGATTAGCTAATAAAGCCCCTTCAATATTATTCACTGGCTGCTTAAAGTAAGTGGACAGAAGCACCTAGATAATGTTGGCATTTGGGCACAGATTAGTTGTTGAGGTGGGGAGACCCCCAGAAAAAACAGAAAATGGGAATTGTGTGCTCCGACTCAGAGGAGTAGACAGCCTATAGCGTATTGCACTAATTGCAACGGAGAGCAAGTGCGAAAGGAGGACATCTGATTAAAAAACACTGAATGAGGAAGTCATACAAATCTTCTATGATTCAGAACAAATGCCTTGTTTTCTTATGCTATCTGGAAGGGTGTTTGTAATTTAGCCTTTGGTGGTCTTTTACAGGCTACATTATAACAAGTCACATCCTCATAGACTAGCAAAAAGAGGTTTTCACTCTGGTCTAGCAAAGAATGTTGATGGAACCAATGGGGCAAGCTGAGACCCCAGGCAGCCAGGGACTCAAACCAGCAGGGTTATGAAACTCTGGAAATGCTACCTGAAGGGGTTGCATTAAGCCTGTAGCTTCACCATTGGAACTGTTCTACCCAGCTGCAGGCCCTTTTGAAAATCCTGGCTCAACTTCTGTCACCTTATTCAGCAGCAGCAGAACAAAAGGAGCAAGCATAAGGAACTAGAAGCACTGTTTTTACAAAACTTATTCAGTGCACTATTGTAACCTGGCATATCGAATTTAAATTTCAGCTCCATTGAAGCAAATCTCATGGACTTCCATGGAATTGATTTCTAAGTAAGTAAACTTTGGTGAGAAAGATATGCTTCCATATCAACGTATTCAATAAAATCGTACTAGCTAATATAAGCATGAGCAACATTTTATCCCTGATAAACTTGCCATCTTGCCTTTTCTTATCTTCACAGCTCATATGGTAGTAGCACAAAGGATCAGCCATACAAAGGAGAAACTATGAGCAGGAAAACCAGTAGGCTAAGTCAATGCTTCAAATGATCCAAAAGCTTGCAAACCAGTGGCTGGGTCATATTACGACATGCACACAATAGACTAAATTGTGGTCTCAACATCCTGAGTTTCAGAACAGAACAAAAACTTTGCATCGCTTCACCTTGGAATGGGCCTGGTAGTTCAACATCATGTACCTTATGACTGTGAAAGCTGAAAAAGTACCCATTTCAATGAACTTCCTTATACTGAATCTGACATTCCCTGTTCCTGTCTGTGTCTTTTTGCTGAATATGCTGTAAGCATGGGGACTCACCACAGAAGCCCACTGTTAGAACACAGCCACATTCTGACAGAGCTTGATTGTCAATTGACTTCACAGAGCTCAACCCTGCCCAAACCTAGACCATAGCTCTTGACAAACAGGAAAATTTGTTCTGAGAGAAATGACAGAAACCCAGACTGAGTCATCTCTTGACTTCAGAAAGCAGGAAGTCTAAAATGAACATAGGTTCTAGGATGTTTTCACCCCAGTCTATCCTCTCTGGGTTCATACGTTAGCATCCTGGTAAAGGTGATGATAAAGCCAGCCCTTGCTGGAGGGATAAAACAAAAAGAGGTTTCAATTATTTCTGCCTCAAGAAATAGTGATGCCCTGTAGCAGAATGTGATTGAGAGATGCAGGACATGTGTAGAGACCCAGTAAGAGATAAAAGTAAATGGCAGCTTGTATCACAATGTTATCTTGCTATCTGCAATAATTTCCTTGTAGTTATTGCAGGTAAGGATGAGTAGAAAGATATCAATTGCACAGAAACCTCAAGAACCTGCTTTCTAATTCCAAAGATTCTCAGCTCACTTTGAACAGCACACATCAATAGTATTCCTCTCACATTATAAGGCAGCTTATGCTTACAAAATCTCTACATGGAATACTTCTATTTTAACTTTGTTTCCTTCCTCTTTCTTCTGTGTAAGCAACAGCATGCAAAATGTGTGTGTGTCCACATGTACATGAACACACTGGGGAGCCACAAGTGGTCTCAACAACATAAACATATAGCGACTCCTCAGCATACATGACTTCTTTAAGCAATGACTTACACGCAAGTCACATTTTACACAGCTTTCCATATAGAATTTTCCAATGTGTAAAAACCTCCTCAATTGCACACACTCATGCACACCCAGATGTTGAAAATGAGGCTGCATCCCCCACGGAGTGACATCTGCTGATGTTTGGCAGGTTGAAAAGCATACTGCCTTCTCAAGGTCTTGAGACATTGTTCTGTAGTTCTCCAAGGTTGATTTCTTATCTCAAGTTCTTGAGAAACTAGTTCTCTAGTCCATACAAGTTAACTGTATTTCTGATGTTTCTAGAGATCAGTGCTCAACCTGAGCCAAACTCAGGCAATAGCTATTAGTCCCAGCTCCAAACCTCTGATGACAATGCTGTCTTATGTATCATACCATCTAGTTTCCAAAGCAAGTTAAGTTTAAGGGAATGTATGTAAGACACACTTTTTATATGCCCCTTGGCAGATCTCCTAAATATAGATTTGCTCACAAATGTTCAAACTAACATAATTTGTTCCAGGAGCTTAGAAGTGTTGGAGCTGCATTATTTGGGGGGAAAATAAGGAACTATTTTTTTTTTCTTAGAGAACACAATGTATATATTTTCATTCTCCTGAATATCCAAATCCTCTGGTATTTCAAATCATAAAGCTAAAATGTCCAAGTACAGCAAAACACGGGGTTGTAGCTTTCACTACACCTCCTCTGTACTGGCGAGTAACATGAGTAAAGCCAAGACTCTTGAAAAAGAGCCCCTAACCTTATTCCTCTGGTTGCTAACTGCTGGGCTTGGTTTCTTCTTCCAATATCCAAGGGGACAGTAAGGGAGAGTCAAGGGAGATGGAGGAAGAATGCTTATCTACCTTGGAGCTCAGTAATGTCTTAGGTTAAAAAAGCCCACACTGGTTGGAGATTCCTTAACAGTCACTGTGATCAAATTAGCTGTCACATCGGTGACAAAAACATGTTCAATAAGACTGCGGGTAGGTTTCCAGTCCTGGCTCGTCTGGATGGAGACAGACATATTCTGGCCTGCTCCAGGAAAAGAAGCAGAATCTCTGTCAGAATCAGAGCTGGTCTCCTCTTCTCCGGTGCTCCCTTCTGACATGCCTGATGTCTTTTCTTTTGTGGGACATCCCTCCTGTGCACATGTGGCATTATTCTGGGTTGCCACACCTCTCTCACTAATAGCTGGTCTTTGTGCCGGTTTCTCACCTTTGCAAGGATCTGCATCCGGTAATGCTGCCCCCGTGTTTGCAATGTTCTGGCCACTCCCAGGCCCGCCGCCCTTGGTTACGCTTGTCTTTGCCGCTAAACTGTTGCCACTGCCTTTGCCAACTGCCCCGCAGCCATGATGAGAAATATTGCCAGTGGAGTGGGGGCCATTTTTCACACTTTGCAGATTTAAAGCTTGTAGGTTGAGCTCTTGGTTGCAAGCTGGCTGGCTGCTGGGAGAGCCAGAAGGAACTTTGTTGCCATTGTGCAAGTTCTGACCACCAGCACCATACCCTGTCTTTTGTTCCCCCAATGAATTGCCACTAGGTCTCTTGGTCACTTTGGATCCTTGCAGAGTCAACTCCACGTTCCCAGAACCCTTCTGGTTTTTTAGTTTCAAATCCATTCCCAGGCCGCTCTTGCAGGACATGGCTGACTTCAGAGTCAGCCGTCCCACGGCAGAGGCATCTGCCGAGCTCTGGTTCTGTGACATCCTACTCATATAATGGACAATGGAGCTTTGCCAGCTGATTCCACAATTTGGGCTTCCAACGGCAGTGTTCTTCACTAGGCTGGAGAGGTTATCATTGGAGGATGCTCCAGAACAAAAGCCACCAAATGCACCTTGTGCTTCCTTCATATGGGATTTAAGCATGGCAATGCCAGAACTTTGGGCACTATGTTGTGGCTGCATCTTGCCTATCAATTTGGGTCCCCCTCCCCCTCCCAGCTCCTTTCTGTTTGTTTTAAGCACCTTGGTTAGGTTGACAGTCCTCTTTGCTGCCTTCTGCTCTGGAGGCAGTGGCTTCCGCCCACGTTTTTTCCTAATAGGGTCCTTATTTTCAGGTTTGGCAACCAAAATCTGAGCTTTCTTTTGAGGCACTGGGTGACTCTCTCTGTTCCGTTGACTTCTCTTTGTCTCAAGGTCACTTTCGTCCTCTTCATCAGAAGAGGAAGTTGAAGAGGAGGTAGAGGAGGAAGAGCTGCTGGATTTGCTCTTGGGGGGTACTTCAGGTTCCTTTAAATACAGCCATAAAGACAAAATAGAACGACAGCAACATTAATATGACCC
The DNA here is from genome assembly GCA_023362775.1 of Charina bottae. Lineage (NCBI taxonomy): Eukaryota > Metazoa > Chordata > Lepidosauria > Squamata > Charinaidae > Charina > Charina bottae. The sequence continues at coordinate 132,234,619 of JALMGJ010000002.1, read as the reverse complement.
ACTTCTCCAATAAGCTTGCTGAGACTTTATTCTCTTCAATAAAATTTAGATAATCAATATTCTGTCTGGACAACAGTTTACTTTTCAAAACTAACAGAATTTGCTTTTGTACTTTGCTTATTATACTTTAATACGTAAAAGTTTCTTGTTACAGACAGACTTTACTTTCCTAGGTAAAATTAAATTTTGCCAATGACGAATAAATATTGACTCCAAGTGATATGAATCAAGCCAGACTGTACAGGAGACTACTAGGCACCGCAGCACATGAACTCCAGATATCTACAAGCAAGCATGGCTCCCAGACTCTGCTGTGATTTCAATAGGTCCTATAAATCACCATAACTTACAACATTTTTTCTTGGCCTGCCTCTGGGTCGTTTGCCTCTTTTCCGATTCTGCACCTCTTTTTCATGTTCCCTGGGAAGACAGAAAGTTATCCTCTTAATTTTCTTTTTCATTAGAAGATGCCTTATTTTCATTTTCACACAATTTCACTATAAATTTAACAGGTATCTTGTGATTCATCCACAGACCAAAATCTTTCTCACCACGTAGGAATACTGATTACCAGCACAACACAAATTTGCTGGTTTCTTATATAATAAGAGTATGCTGCATTACAAATCACCAGATTTGATTTTATAGAATTTAGTCACTGCTATTCCTTGATCACACTTTAATGGCTCATTGTGTTATAATGAAGACTATAATGAAGAATTAAATGAATTCTTCTCTATTGTGCTGAAATGTTTTGTCACTCCCTCCAAGTTTTTGGTGTACAGAAATCAATTATTTATTCTGGTTTTGCTGCCTTACAAAGTTTATTCCTAGTATGAATGGCACAACTTCAAATGTATTATTCTCTCTAGAGCAGAGCTTTCCAAACTTTTCGCATTGGCGACACACACCAGCGGCGGCAAGGCCTGTGGTGTCCTGATGTGTCGTGCTAAAACCCAGAAGCGCTGATGGGGGGGAAGAGGCACCCCCGCCAATCAGCACTGCGGCGGCGGTGGCGCTGATTGGCAGGGGTGCTGCTTCTTCCGGTTTCCCCCATCAGCGCTTCTGGGTTTTAGCGCGACACACCAAGACACCGCAGGTGACACAGTAGTGTGTCGCGACACACACTTTGGAAAGCTATGCTCTAGAGAAACTCTTAAGATAAAGTACAAACTTAAAAAAACTGACAGCCACTTTTTAACCAGTAAAACAGCTGTGTTTAATTTTTGTTTATTAGCATTTTGTACATTTTCAAACAACACTGATTTATGTATACAACAGCTATAAATAAAAAAATGTATTACATATCAAATATACATGCAACAATATACACAGAAAGACATGGTCAAAAGTAATGTTGTTTCTACTAAGATGCAAAACAAAAACAAAAAAACAAAAACCCACAAACAAAACCCCCACCCTATTAAAAGAATTTAATGTGGAAAATTGCTATGGAAGTCCAATAATTACACTGGATTTCAAAAGATGAATCTTTCCAAACAGGAAGATCAAATCTATCCAGAATATTTGGGGTTACCCAAAACCATATTAGAAGTTGCATCCCTACAGCAAGCCATGAAAGATAGCCAAGTCAAGAGGTCACAGCACAATTAAATGGTATCAAAGAAATGGTTAGATTGCTTCCTTGAGAAAATGGGAGTGTTGTCCCAAAGAGAAAATATGCTTGCATAAGGCAATGGATTCATTGGATTACAAAGAAGCTAAATAATTATTAAGAAAGGATAAGGAAATTTCAGAGAGGCTTAATGATTCCTTGCATCTGTCTTTACTACAGAAGGAGACTGGATGTACCTGCCAGAAGTTATGCTTTCAAGATGGGAATCTGAGGAACTGAAGAAAATAGTGGTAACAGGAGATGTTCTAGGCTTTACTGATAGTCCAGAGAAGAGCTATCAGAGAGTATTACAGAAATAAAATTTGAAATTGCTGATTTTATAACCAAAAATTGTAAAATACTTTATCCTTAAGAAGAACCTCCTTAGCAGAGATTTCCGAGTGGTCAATGCAGTATTCATATTAAGAAGGGCTGCAGAGAATAAGGCTTGTTAGTTTAATACCTATTTAGAGTACATCATTAGACAAATTGTTTCAAATATAAATATAAAATTATGGAGCAGATAGAAAGATATTTGTTGTAGAAAAAGTACTTCCTGCAAAGTACTTCCACACAGCTACCTAGAAACATATTTAGGATTCCCTTACTAACTTTGCTCAGACTGAAGAAGCTCCTTGGATAAGGAGTGAAACGTTTCCACTGAGAAAATAGAAATCCAGTTGACATGATTCAAGCTACAGACAATTCCACCTGGATGACTGAGAACCTTCATAGACATACTTCCTGCAAAAAATACGTCTTTTTCACCAAGATTTGAGTGAGCAATTGTTCCAGGCACTACAATGTAATTTTGCATGATTTTTTTTTTTGTTATGTGCCATCAAGTCATTTTCGACTCCTAGCGCCCACAAAGATTGGTTTTCTCCATGATGATCTGTCCCTAACCTGGTCTTTCAGGTCATCCAACACTGCACCTTTCGCCACTGTAACTGAGTCTATCCATTGCTGCTGGTCATTCTCTTCTTTTTCCTTCCCCCTTTCCCAGTATTAGAGCCTTCTCCAGAGAGGTAGGTCTTCGCATCATGTATCCAAAGTAGGATAATCTGAGCCTGGTCATTTGTGACTCGAGTGAGAACTCTGGGTTGTATTCAATGATCCACTGATTTGTTTTCTTGGCTGTCCGTGGTATTCTCAGGAATCTTCTCCAACACATGCATGATGGTGCAGGTTTACAAGTAAAATTCCCTAGGATCTGATGAGATTGCATGGTATTTCAGCATTCTGAAAATCTCTCAAGACTTTTGACTTTTAAAGAGTTATTTTGAGATTCTACAGACAACTTCTAGAGGTGTAGTGAGTGATGTGGTATCATATTATTAACTCCGTATGTTAAGCACACAGGTGGATACAGATGATCCAGCAGATACTGTTTATGTGAGCTTTCAAAAGGTGTTTGACAAAGTCCCTTATGAAAGATTATGCAAATGTTATCAGCTACTGGATGGGTATAGTGGTCCCTCTTTGATATGGTAAGTTTGGGAAAAGAATGCTGGACTAGATTGGATTGTTTAGTCTAATCTACCAGAGCTTCCTTATATTGCTAAGGCTAAAGACCCATGGTGCCTCCAAGAGCAGGACATTAGCCTTGGGGGGCCCAAATGAGGGTGAATCAGTATCTGTTTGCAGGAATCCCAGAAAACAGGATTCAACATCTGCTAGATACACCTAACATAGACAGAAATTTATACTGATCCTGGGACCAGCCTGAAGGAGCATCTTCCTCTAGTACCCCCACTGTAGGGTTTTTCGATTCCTCAGAGACACCCAACACAATTAACTGCCTTTATATGTTATCAGACCTTTAACAACTGCCTGGTCTCTTCTTGGGCTGCCTAATGCAAACCATTCCAACATTTTTTCCTGGTAAATGGGGATAAATTTTCCTTTGTCTTTAAAGTGAAACAGGAAATATTTATTTCAGTAATGCCAGACTTTATTACCTGTCAGGATGGAGGCGGAGTCTGAGGAGGACCAGCCGATCACGGAAAAAACAAGAGAGAGCCATGAGCAACAAGATCCAGAGCCACCGATTGAAGCTACCAATTGAAAACAGACAGGAGGCATGTTCACCGCCACCTATCGGCGCGCGGGAAAGGAGGCTGCCGCACCAAACCTTGCCTCAGAGTCTTGCATTGCTGCCACATCAAATCTTGCCTCAGAGCCTTGCCTTGCCACCGTGCATTTGTGAGTTATCAACCACTTAACCTTTCCTGTATCCCTTATTGTTAAATACCATCGATTTCTTGGGGCACTGAATTTCTGCCACCAGCACTGCCATGGAGCCTGACAAGGTAGAGGCATTACAGTCTTGGCAAACCCCACGTCGAGCCAAGGATGTGCAACGGCTGCTTGGATTTGCCAACTATTGCTGTAATTTCATCCCGCATTTCGCCAAGCTCACCACACCACTGTCCAACCTGTTGCGGAAAAGTACCAGGTTCGGTTGGGGGGACACCGAGCAATGAGCCTTCAAGGAGTTAAAGGTCGCCTTTACCTTGGAGCCCATTCTTTGGCACCTGGATCCTGCTCGACCGTTTGTGGTGGAGACGGACGCATCTGACGTGGCCATTGGAGCCACATTATTTCAAACTGACCCTAGAACCGGTATTCTCTGTCCTTGTGCCTACCATTCCCAGAAGCTGGCACCCGCCGAAAAAGCCTACACTATTTGGGACAAGGAGCTTCTGGCCATCAAGGTGGCGTTTGAAGTATGGAGGCATCACCTAGAGGGAGCCTGACACCTGATAGAGGTTAGGATGGACCATCGGAACTTGGAGCACTTGAAAACTGCGAAAAATCTGAATCAGCAGCAAATCCGCTGGTCTCTCTTTTTCTCGCGGTTCAACTTCTGGGTAACATACATCCCCCGAGGTCAGAACCAGCGAGCCAATGCTCTATCGTGGAAGCCTGAATATGACCAGCGGGGAGAGCCCCTACCACCTCAACCCATCATTCTGCCCGAACGATTCACTGCCACCAACACGCCAAGTGATCTACTCCAGGAAATCTGAGAACATCAACAGAAGGACCGGTTCGTGACGAAACAAAGAGGAAATCGCACAACACCCTGCAGACAAAGCGACTCCCTGGACCTACAATGCACTATGTTTCCAAGGACACTATCACGTACCTCTGGGAAGACTGCAAGAATTAGCCCTGCAACTCTGCCATGACAACCCCGCTGCAGGCCATTTCAGGTTTTTCAAGACTCTGAATTTGATCTCCCAGGAGTTCTGGTGGCCACATATCTGGGATGATGTAAAATAGTACGTAATATCCTGTCCGGAGTGTCACAGAGCCAAGAACCAAATGGGGAACCCTCCTGGCCTGTTAATGCTGCTATGTGCACCGGGACAACCGTGGGAGGCCTTCCAAAATCCCGAGGTGCCACAACCATTTTGGTAGTGGTGGACACCATGACAAAGATGGCGCACTTCATCGCCTGCGAGGGGTTGCCGACCGAACAAAAGACAGCACGCCTGTACATCCAGCATGTATTTAGGCTTCATGGATTAGTGAAGAGTGTGGTATCCGATCGTGGTTCACAGTTTACTGCTCGGTTCTGGAGGGCACTTAGGAATTTAAACATTCAAGGCCATCTGTTGTCAGCCTATCATCCAGAATCAGGCAGGGGTATGGAACGAGTGAACGCCATCGTGGAACAGTATCTGCGCTGTTATGTCAACTTCCAACAAGACAATTGGGCAGATCTGCTAGCAATGGCTGAATTTGCGTATAACGCCCAGCATACCTCTACCAAAATGTCCCCGTTTCTAGCCAACTATGGTTTCCACCCACGTCTATTTCCCTTAGCATCCCTGGACTCTTCCATGCCGGCTGCTGACTGATTCCTCCAAGAACTTCAGGCCAGTCACCAGGTCCTTCGCAAACAGTTGAAAAACGCTAAGGAGGACTACAAATGGTTCGCTGATCAGCACAAGAAAGCAGGACCATCGCTAAAGGTCTGCAATCTGGTATGGCTGTCTACGAAGCACTTGGCTTCCTCACGCCTTTCCCAAAAGTTGGATCATCGCTCCTGGGACCGTTTCCAGTAGAGGCCATCATTAACCCTGTCGCCTTCCGCCTAACCCTCCTGCCTCACATTCATGTACACCCCGCCTTCCACAGGTCTCTGAAACAACTGCCTCCCCCAGCCGTCATTAACGGTGAGACCGAGTACGAAGTCACCCGCATTCTGGACTCCCTTGTACGCCGGGGCCGCCTCCAATACTTAATTGACTGGAGGGGGTACGGACCGGATGAATACTCATGGGAAGACTCCGTGGACATACATGCACCACTGAGAGTATGGCAATTTCATCAGCAATACCCGCACAAACCCAGACCACAAATGCGGGGGGGGGAGCGGGTCCTGCGGGGGGGGGGGAATAGTGTCAGGATGGAGGCCAAGTCTGAGGAGGAGGACCAGCCGATTGTGGAAAAAACAAGAGAGAGCCATGAGCAGCAAGATCCAGAGACACCGATAGAAGACAGACAAGAGGCAGATTCACCACCACCTATCGGCGCACGAGAAAGGAGGCTGGAAAGGCGGCCTGAGCAGCGAGAGAGGCAATTGGCTCCCATGCATAAAAGGCGGGAAAGCCGAAGATATAAAAAGGGCCAGAAGCCAGAGCCGGTTGTCAGAGACAACCATTCACAATACCTCAATGAAGGTTCTCAGTCATCCAGGTGGAACAGTCTGTGGCTTGAATCATGTCAACTGGATTTCTATTTTCTCAGTAGAAACGTTTCGCTCCTTATCCAAGGAGCTTCTTCAGTCTGAGTAAAGTTAGTAAGGGAATCCTTAAATATGTTTCTAGGTGTCTCTGTGACCTTGCACCTGGGGCTAGGTCATGGTTATTTTGAGATGTTATTTCTAAGACCCTTTATCATCTAAAGGAGGATCGTTAAGATTACCATGCTGCTGTTGAGCTTGCGAAATGGTCTTAATCTTCCTAGGCACAGAAGACAAAGCAGGAAGGAAAATAGGGGAAAGATTGTGCCTGAGGCCCCCACCTCTATTCAAGGAAGGATTTTCCAAATTGGCATAAATGGATTCCTTGACCCCTCTCAAACCACCTATCTTCTCTGTCTAAAATGTGAACATTAATGTCCTCAAATGAGTGTCCTTTTTCCTTTAGATGAAGATAAACTGCTGACTCTGGTCCTGTGGTGTTACTTCTCCTGTGTTGGGCCATCCTCCTGTACAAAGGTTGTTTGGTTTCTCCAATGTAGAGTTCAGAGCACTCCTCACTGCACTGGACTGCATACACTACATTGCTTTCCTTGTGTTTTGGAGTTTGATCTTTGGGGTGTACAAGCCTCTGTTTCAGTGTGTTGGTGGGTTTGAAATATACAGGTATGTGGTGTTTGCCAAATATCCGTTTTATCTTTTCAGACACGCCAGCCATGTAAGGAATGACCAGGTTCTTCCGTTTACTCTGAGTCTCAGCCCTATCTGTCGCTGTTTTAGGTCTGGTAGACTTAGATTTAGTGAAGGCCTAATTTGGATATCCACAATACCCAACACGAACACCTTCCGCTGGAGTGAACTGAGACTCGGAGCCTTGCCTTAATGCCGCACCAAACCTTGCATCAGAGCCTTGCCTTGCCACTGTGCATTTGTGAGTTATCAACCACTTAACCTTTCCTGTATCCCTTATTGTTAAATAAAGAACGTTATCATCGCTTCCTGTGTCAAGTCTTAGTCAGAACAGGACATTAGCACAAACTTACCTTACAGAAACTTGTATTAAATTAAACACAGAAAAATATTCTTGTTTCAAGTGCTTCTACAAATTATGTACATGAATTGGTCATATCTTATCAGTATAGTTTACTTTTACAGGTTTATCAATTTCCCTGGGAATGCTTATATGTTACAGTTATTTTATGTTTCTTGATGTCAGTAATATTTTATTACAGAATTATCTGACTTAGCCATTTTCAAGCAGAATCTTCCAAGTTATTAATGAAATAGAATCTCCATTCAGTTTGGTAAGAACAATTTTACTTTGTTTTTGGTTCATGAACTTCCTCAGTTCTTTACCATTTGGGCTAGTTAAGTCTTACATTTTTCCTCACTTGCTAACAAACTCCAGCTTCATTGTATCCCTTCTCACAACTCTCCTCTTTCTAACCCTCTGGTTAATTATCTCCTTTAATTCCTCTGTTCTCTCACCATTTTAAACAGGTTTTCCTTCTCCCAGCTGTCATTCAGCAGAGGCAATTACATCACTCCACCTCTTACACAATTAGCCATTTTTCTCCTATACAAAACAATTACAATACTTTAATAAAACAAATTACTGTATAACCACAACTTACAGGCTAAAATGTCAGCGTTTTTCAAACTGGAAAGGAGATGTTTTTTTAAAAAAAAAATTTAGTTCCTTTTAAATGGTATATAACCAGGCCTAAAAGTTAAAAATGCAAGAACATGAAATTGTTGCTTAAAAAATTATTAGTGCAATATTCTACAGCAGCATCCCCAAAATGTATGCCCACAGATGAACTGAGACTGCAATTGGACTGACCAATAAATAACCATCAAACCACACAGAAGAGATGTAGAAACATTAGCTCTACACTGACTTCAGAGTACATGGCAAAAACAAATGTAATCACAGTATGAATACAGACAACCCTACTGATTTACATGACACACTAGTCCATGTTATTGCTTCACCATTATTGCTTCAGATCTGGTATACCATCTTCCTTCTAACATTGTATATTATACTCAGTCACTTGCCCCAGAAGAGATACATTTATGTCTTTAACACAGTGATCATACTGAGTCAGATTAAAAGATGTTAATTTCAGCCCCAAAGGTGGCAACAGGAGGACTTGTCCTGACCAAAAAGGGTCCCTGTTCCAAACCCTAAACAGAATCTCCAACAGCAAGGCAATTGCAACCAGCCATTTAGAACATTCCTTAGGGTATCCAATATCTTTGAAGCAATGTGTTGTTGCATTAGCTTCATTTTCATCTAAGAAACTAATTTCACATTATTTAAAGCAATATGCCACAAGTTTACAAGGCTAGGATCTTTAACACTAAGATTCCAGAAGTTGCATAAATAACCAATGTCAGTGTCATTATCTTCCTTCACCTTCCTATGAAAATAAGATTCTGGCTTATGATTTCTCCAAAACCTACAACCACTGTAGAGCTTCAGAGATACTGGACAAAGATACTGGACAAAGCAACAAAGCTTCAGAGATACTTCTGGACAAAGCAACAAATGCTTGAGTTGAATAAATTGCCAAGAAACACTCCGATAAATTAAATTACATTTAAAAAAAAATCTACAAAAGTCTTAAAAATGACTCCCTCAGAACTGAGTTGATCTAAAGTAATGCTATATGAAAGTATCTACTCAGATAAGGATTCTCTCTCAATGGAGACTTTTAATTGATAAAAGGACCCCAGTATTTTTTCCAGAGCTGTACACATTTCAAAAATATTTGGAAGAAGTGCTTTGGACTTCAAGTGAACACAATGTCTTTTAAAGCAGCCTCAGTTCTGTCAGGCTTCTACATCATCCTGATGTCACAGCTTTAAGGAATTCCCTCATTAATTGACTTTTAAAACAGCCACTCCCCCCCCCCAAATTTCTTATTGAGGAAACCACAAGACGACAAAACCTGCCTCAGAAATAAAACCCAAAACCAAAACATATAAAAGGCATCCTCAGCATCCAAATAAATTATAGCTGTTGGAGTCTGCTTATTTTGTGGTAGAGCACAAACATAATTAAAAACCTGATTATGTCAGAAGCTTGAAATTCCTGTATAAATCTAGCCTGGGCTGTGTACACAATAATCAAACAGTAACCTGTAATCTACAGACCAAGGCAGCTGTTAAAATCTTAGCATTCATATTTATCAAGGAAATAGGTCTATAATTAGAACACATAGTTGAATCCATGCCTGGCTTGGAAATAGCTGTAATATCTATCTCATCAAAACTAAAGGGATATAGATTTATTTGAAAAAGTTTCACTATATAACTCTAGTACAATAGGAGGTTAAAAAATGAGATATTTTTTGTACCAATCCACTGAAAATCCACTGGAAAATGGGAAGGGCCATAACCTTTCACAGATTTCAGAGATTTCTCAAAGATAAATGGTTTAAGATTAGGGACTCTCCCCTGGGGTAACTGTGATTGGACAGATCCACATGACCAACTTACTCTAGTCACTAGAGTCTAGTGCAAGTGCCCCCCCTTAACTAGGTGAAATTAACAAAGGGTTCTGCAATTTTCCGCTTTTGGCTCAGTTGATGGGAAAAAATGGTACAATTGTGTTTTCTTTTTTCTTTTTACCAGTCCAGAAGGGTTAAAGCAAGGAAATCCACCAATTGGGAGCCATGGCAAATGACTGAACATCAGGTCATCACCGTGCCAAAGTAGAGGATCCGGTTGAAAGCCAGAAAGGGAATTCTTAAACTGGTTTCATTTCCAGCCAATTTACGCATGGGAGACATGCAGCTGAAGCTTGGAAAAGTCTCACTTTCTGTAAATATATTTCCTCCACAATTTAGAATGAAATTTTAACAGCTATTAATAGGTCTAGAATGTGTTATTCACTCTCCTGTGTGAAATAGATGGTATAATATTACATTACTTCATTTTTTTGAGTCTAAAGGCCAGTAACTTACAAAATTCTCCCTTTTCCAAATATCATTATCTGGTATAATATAATAAAGGTTTTTATTCTGTTCTGTTCTACTCTATTCTCTGTGAGATTTATCTATTTCCTTCAAGAGCTCAAAGTGGCATACATTAGATTCCTTCATCTAATTTTTTCAAACAATTCAGTGAGATAGGTTGGTCTGAGAGTGGCCCCAAGTCACACAGTGAGCTTCTATTCTGAAGGTGGATTAGAACATGCAACTCCCCAATCCATGTCCAACATTAAACCATTACATCATTCTGGCTCTCACATAAGTAAGGAAAAAAATTATGTTGGAGGCAAAATGCCTGTTCAGTTCATATTTAGCAGAGATCAAAGTTCTATATTGCTCAGATGGAGGGAAGTTATAAGGAGATAATAATTATTTAACTTTCTCTTGTAACAATTTAACTGAGCTAGTTGTTGCTTTGTAAGAAGCATATGTAATTCTTCAATCTCAAATAAATGCTTTTGCAGTGGCCCATACCAAAGACAGTGATGTACCCAAATCTTGGTTAATACAAAAAAAACAACACAAAACCCTATACCATTTTCTGGTCCATCTGATTTAAAAAAACTTTGTTTCAGCAAAGATACTTTCAAAACTGACTCAAAAGATGCATTTATTTTTTGTCAAATAAGGCTAAAAGTTTCACAGGAACATTGTAATATCATCCAAGTCACTTGCTTTAAATTTAGATACCAGAGAATGAGGTATCAGGAAAAAATCTAGATGAAAACAATTTCTGTGCATGGGCAAAGGAAGTATATATCCATGAGGAAGGGTTAACAGAATGCCAAATATCCACAACATTAAAATCAAATATATTATCTAGTAAAATTTTAGTCTAGAAAAACTATTGATCAAAACTGTAATACCTCCCCCACACGTTCTTTAAAAACCATTTACCTTTAGGGAGAATATGAGTCTCTTGCAGAAAAGCAGTTTCAGTGCCTACCTTTTAAAAGCTTAATTAACATCAGTTTGTGTTTGGCTGGAGGGAAAGACATCTTAGCATTCCATGTTATTAAGGGGACTGCATTAAATGTTAATATTAAAAGCCGTGGGCATGACATATTGAAATCTGTATGTTGCAACTGTCGGTAGTAAAACATGATGCATCATACGTATCAGATCTCCTCTACACAGATAGGTAAGGGGAAGAGGGAAGAATAGAAGTTCTACTGATTAAACTTTTAAAGTGTATGAATCTTTTAAAGTGAAAGAAAACAAATCTAGGGAAAAAAAGTGAGAGAGGAAACAGGTGGGAGCAGGAAAGAGAGAGCTGTTTAAGAAACTGCCATTTGTAATCTCTCCCTGTAGCCAAGGTCATACAGCGCACTATAACAACAGAATGCATAATTAGAAGGTAGACATTGCAAAGTCAATACTTTCTCACAGTGGAACTTCCATGAAAATAACTGATTGGCCTTTCTCAACTTCTTTCAGAATTCGTGTCATATGGAAATTGGCCCAGAGTGAGATACCAGGAATCCAGGGACAATCTTGTCCTGAAGGAGTTTATCAGCTTTTAGTAAAGAGAGTGAAAGAAAATAAGGCCAATTTGTTTCATAACAGGTTATTTAAAACCACAATAATATAACTGGAATGTATTCCACAATGTAAGAATGGGTCAACAAGTCCAGGAAAAGGTCTTGGTTTTTCTAATGGTATCCAGGAAGCTGTAAAAGTTAAGAAGCCTTCCTGCAGGAAAAGGAGCATCTGTCCTAAAGAAGAGAACATAAAGTACAAACTCTGAGAGAGAAAAGTGTAAGATGATAGTCAAGCAGGTACCAATAATTGTAATTTCAGGACAGTATGGCAAAAAGATTAAGGGAACAAAAATAAGTTTCTTTAAATATATTCAAAGCAAAGAACCAGCCAGGGAAGCAATGGGGCCCTTAAACAACATAGGAGTGAAAGGGATGCTCAGGACGGATATGGAGAATGCAGAGAAACTAAATGAACTATATTTTGTTTTTACCACAGAAAATATAGAAGGGAGATCTGACTCTGTGTTGACTTTCTTAGGGAGGGAATTGGAACAACTAAAGCAAATTGAGGTATCCACAGAAGATATTCTACAACATTATGAGAGAATGCATAGTAACAAATGATTGGGTCCTGATGCTATCTACTCAAGAGTTAGAACTCATACGTGCAATTGCTGAACTCCTAGCAAAGATGTAACTTGTTCCCGACACGGGCCTAAGTAGTAGATGTTATACCAATTTTTTAAAAGACTTCATGGAAGATCTGGGAAATTACAGAATGGTTAGCTTAACACCTATTCTGGGAAAATTGGTAAACATGATAATCAAGAGGTTTTGCAGAAGGATAATCCGCATGGCTTCTCAAAGGCAAATCCTGTCTCTCCAACCTTCTAGAGCTTTTGGAGGGTATCAATGGACATGTGGCTGAAAGTGACCCTGCCAATACTGTCAGAGGCTTTTTCAAATACATACATACATACCAATCGAAGAGAATATTTGTAGCTCAGGGTTGAACTGTGGAGTCCTTGGTGCTCTCTGAGCCTTGTTGTTTTCTTGCAGACGTTTCATTGCCAGACTAGGCAACATCTTCAGTGCGAAAAGGGAGTGGGACTTGCTCTCTGTTTATATACCATGGCTTGTTCTGCTTGTGTTGGTGGAGGTGTTGTTCTCTCCTTAGTAGTTTCTTGATTGGGCTGTTGTTTGCTACTTGGTTGATTGACTGAGTTAATAGTTCCTTGATTAGGGTATATTGTGCTGTTTGATTGTTCCTCTACTGCTAATCCTGGTGTTAATCTTTGCATATCTGGGTGATGATTGCTGTGAGCATCTTAAACCAAGCCAAATCCAAAAATGCTAGAGAATTCCTGGAAGCTTGGCACTCAAAGTAGCTATCAACAGACACATAGAGGTAAACAACATTTACATACCATTCATGAGACACAATAGAAAAGCCAAAAGACCAGAACACCTCCTTGCCAGCAATCATTAACCAAAATATACAAAGATTAACACCAGGATTAGCACCAGAGGAACAATCAAACAGCACAGAACAACACCTCCACCAACACAAGCAGGACAAGCCATGGTATATAAACAGAGAGCAAGTCCCACTCCCTTTTCGCACTGAAGATGTTGCCTAGTCTGGCAATGAAATGTTTGCAAGAAAACAACAAGGCTCAGAGAGCATTAAGGACTCCACATACATAAATACCCATCATATATTCTGTTTCATGGTAAGCAACATAATGCAAACTGCAGAAATGGAGCAAGAAGTAATAAAGACAAAGAAATTAAGTTAAAAGAAAAGTTCAGCTCAGTCCAGTTTTCACAAACACTACTGACTACACCTTTCCATACATTTCTATTCTTGCAAATAATTTTTGTTTCCACCATATCTATACACTGCCTTTTGTTCTTTAAACTTCTCATCTCTCTCTTTTTTAGGATCTCACTAACTCCATCCAATCATAAATTTTCTGGTCTATAACCTTCTCTCGATCTATTCATTCTTTCTTCATATACAGGTAGTCCTCACTTAATGATCATTCGTTTAGTGATGGTTCAGACTTACGACAGTGCTGAAAAAACTGACTTACAACTGGTGCTTACACTTACGACCATCGCAGCATCCCTGCAGTCACATGATCACGATTTGGGTGGTTACGTGATCGCTATTTTCGACATTCCCGGTCAGCTTCTAGCAAGCAAAATCAATGGGGAACCACGTGATTTGCTTAACAACCACGTGGTTCGCTTAACAATGTGGTGATTCGCTGAATGACTGCTGCAAAAGGCATAAAATTGGGTTGGATTCACTTAATGACTGCTTCACTTAGCAACTGAAATGCCAGTCTCAATTGTGGTTGTTAAGCGAGGACTACCTGTATTTGTTTTAAGTGATGCAATCCTTATTTATTTTCTTTGTATAACCAAACCATCAATATATTTCTTTACTAATAATTTTCTGTTCAACCCACAATCATTCAGCACATGTTCATGCTTAACCCTATTTTCTTCTTTTAACACACACACTTCTTAAGTGATCCCTTCTCACTGCATTCAATGTACTTTGTTTCTCCTGAGATACCCAACAAAGCAGACAGAAAGTTTGACAACATTCTTTGCAATAGTCTTTTTCTCTCCATACACATAGTATCTTTTTCTTGTCCTCTTTTTTGTAGCACTCTTATATGTATTTTTCTTATGCACAGCCTCTTCCATTTCATCATTCCACCAAGCATTTTTTTCATGCATGAATGTGGCACTCCATCTTAATTCATTTTATAGCATCCACATCTTCTTTCCTGGTATCTACTTTCCATTCATTCTGTTGGGAGGCTTGTATTTATATATTTGCATGCATATGTATAAATATTTAGTTAAACTGCTTATTTAAAGCCAATGGATCTCTTTCAAAGCAGATATTCACCAAGCAATCACCATTCTCATTCTCATTCCAAATGACTCAGTAACTTTTGTACTGTCATCTTGTTTCCATTCCTATCTATTCATGTCAGAATATTTCCCCCACTGGACTGCATTCATTCAGAATGTCAGTTTCTCCTTGAACTTATCCCTGGTTTCTGCATTTTCACCATTTACTACAGTGTAGCTTGAAACTATTACCAACATATAGATTACTACTTTCATACACATCCACAGTAACCTAGATAAGACCAATTTATACTTTCTGACACACATTTTAGCCCTTTCATTCATAATGAAACCTACACCTTTACTTTCCTGCATGTATTCATATCAACTCTACTTCAGAAGATCCAGACTTCATTCAGATCAATTACATCCTTTTTTCCTTTACTTTCATGATTCTTTTTCTTTCATTTCATTAATTCACAATCTTTATTTACTCAGCTTACATTCCAAGCCACAGTCTTCCAAATGCCATGGTCATCACAAATGGACCCAAAATTATTGTCTTCCATTGCCCAACATGGCTTCAATCAATTGAGGCTTTCACATAATGTTTTGTAATAGAATTTTAAGGTTGTACCTGTGCCACATGCAGCATTCCCTGCTAATGGTAAGTACAGTACTGGTCAGTTTGGCACATTTTGGCCAGTGCCCAAATGTAACCAAAGCCCCATTTTACCACAAGCATACATGCTGTTCTGTGCAAGCTAGAATCTCTAAACTAAGGATTATCTTGAAAGTCAACATACTCTAGCATGCATCCCACCCACAGAGCAACATATAGTGACACTTCCTTAGGAATCTAAGAATGTGAGAAATCAAGTACATTTTCTCTATCAAAGACTCTTGAGTAAATGAAGCAGTCATGAGATAAGATTACTTGTCTTATTTTCTACTAATCAAAGGATAAAGCATTGTTATTCTTTGGCTTAGATTTTATATTTTACAATAATATTTTATATCTGATTATAATATGGCATTTTATGGTATTTTTTGTAAACTAGTGACTATAAATTTAATATATAAGAATTTGGTTTTTCCTTTTCTCACTTTTGTTTCTTTTTCTTGTTTTTTTAATCATTTTTATTTTTATGGGTTGTTTAATTTTGTTATTGTTGTGCATTTTGGTACTTTGCTTATATTCTGTATTCTTTTAAAATACAGAATGTAAAAAGATGACTTCTCTTTTATAGATTGCCAACTGGTTAAAAAAGCAGAAAGCAATGAGGAGGAATAAATTAACAATTTTCAGTGGAGGGAAGAGGTAAAGTCTCTCAAGCATCTGTGTTGGGAAGTTTTTTAAACTTCCTAAAAATTATCTTAACTTAGGGATAAGCAGTGAGCTGGCAATGTTTGCAAATGATATCAAACTACAGGTAGTTGTTTAGCGACTGCCTCATTTAGTGACTGTTCAGTTACGATGGTGAAAAAGTAACTTTATGACCAGTCTCACATTTATGACCTTCACAGGTCTGCAAAGAAAAGGAAAGCTGAAGTAAGATCATAAGCAGAGCTATGGTTTCACTTAGCGATGACTTCATTTAATGACTGAGTTGCCAGTCCCAATTGTGGTCACTAAATGAGTACCACCTGTATTCAGGGTAGTAAAAACCATCATGAAGAGCTCTGAGTAAATGGCCACTCAAATTATCTATGTTGAGTTTAAGTAAGTGTAAAGGGATGCATACCCCCTTACTTTAAATAGATGCTGATAAGGACTGAGTTGTCTATAACTAACCAAGGGAAAAAAATGGGGCCACAGCAGATAGCTGAACAAAGATGTTGATTCAGCATGTGGCCATTGTAAAAAATGGCCAGTTCTGTGCTAGGGATCATCAGGGGAGGGACCAAAATAAAACCACCAACATTGTAAAGTCCTTATGCAAATGTATGGCACACCCATATCTGGATTAACCATGGAAGAGGGCAACCAAAATGATAAAATATATAGTTTCGTATTTCTCATATATGTATATGTATATATACATACACACACATACACATACATATATACATATATATGGACTTGTGAAGTGCATTTCTTTCCTGTATATACAATATTTTTACCACTTTTCATTTAGAAAATATCAAAGTGGTTTCTATGAAATAATACTATGAAATAAAAACAATAGTTTTTTTTAAGCCCAATGAAAGAAACAGTTTAAATAACTCAAGGCAGCTAATAAAATCAAGGGGCGTTCTGTCCAAGAAGTTTTTGATTTCTGGCAAAATCAACTTTGTAGCGCAAGCCTCCCTAAAGAATGATAATTTACTTGATATTATGTATTAGTTATTGCATCAAATATATCACCTTTATTTTCACATACCTGGTCAAGGAAGGTGTTATGTCCTCGCAAAGATAGAGATTTTGGGTTCTATATTATGTCAATGGAGCTGTTGTATGCAGGAACTACACCATCATTCCTCTGGCCAAATGGCTCCTGTACTTAAGGCACGTCAACCCCCAGAGAGCAGAAGAAACATCCAGAACTAACAAGTACAATAATGGCAGGAAAACAACACATTTGCAACAATTTCAAACTGTGTACTGCTGATGCTATATGCCAGCCACACAGAGGGAGCCAGTGAGCTCACGCAACATCCAGCACATCCTCTGCATCACTCAGAAAAGTTCCACAGGGTCAGTGACAACCCCCCTCAGTACCCCTTCCCCCCACTCAGTCAGCAGTAACCTTGTTCCTTCAGTTCCTCAGATATTTTTAGAGAAATCACATGCTCCTCTGTCAGCTCTGAAGCACAACATACAAAGGGAAGGAAGGAAAGCTCATATAACACAACCTTCCCCCCCCAACAGGGAGTCTGAACAGACTACAGATAATGCATCTTAGCATGAAGGAGGCCCAACTACAGAAGAAATGGCCTAGCAACTATTCCCACACACACAAAACAGGAACAGTCATAAACTGATAGCAGCACCCTCCAGTGGCCCATTGCATAGGGCTGAACAAAAGATTTTTAAGTTCTACAGGGGGAAGTGATGGGAAAGTATAGCCACTCATCTTTTTGACACCTGGGGAGAAAATGTCAGGGCAAAAGAGAGAAAACATCTGAGTACCATATGCTAGAAATGCCACAGAGCTGGTTAGCTAATCACTTACACCAAAACAACTAACAGGTCTATAACGAGTGATGTCTCTTTTCCCTTCAAACTTTAAGTACCAATCACAGGCAGCAAGAGCAAAAAGAACCCTAACTTGGCAGAAAAAATGTTTTATACTACACATAGAAGAGAGGGAGGTCGTCCCTACTCAAGGACACGGCATAACAAAGTGAAACATTGCATCAACACATTGATTGCTCCTTGTATGAGGCCATCCTTCATTTTGCAGCCTCTGCCATCCTTGACTAGAACCACCTTGCACTCTTGAGTATCTCATGGTATCCCTGATGACTCTCTACTAATTGATTTAGGCATCCATCCCACCAGTGCATGCAGAAAAGGTTTCCCTTAGCACACAGATGAGTGCAGTTATCAAGTGGAGTACATTGCTAGTCTTGAGTCCACCAAACTCCCTGCTGTCTCTTGTTCCATCCTGAGACTAGACAAAGGCAGGTCTTTATTATGGCAAATTTCTTCGACCTGATGCTGTTCAAGCATGTAGGCCTACAACTCCCAATATCCTCAGCTAAAACGTCTACAGAAAAAGAAGTCTTACTCACTATTCCATTGTAACAAAACACAAACAATACATAGGACAATGTTGGAGCTTTTATTGAACGGTCTCTTTGGGATGCAGCTGCCTCAGAGGAAACAAAGAGAAGAGTCTTGAGTGTTGGAAACAGTGGCTTAACAGACAGTAGGTCAGCAAGCTGTATGTCTGTCTGCTCCGAAGGTACGTGAATCTGCCCGGAAAAGCTGGTCAATACCTCACTGAAGAACAGCTGGGGAAATCCTGGGTTCTGCTGATAGTCAAAGGTCACCTCACTCTTCTGATCTTGGCCTTCAACCTGCACCTGCAGGACAGCAAGGGGAAAACATAGAAAGCGGAACTAGCAACAGACAGCTGGAGCCCACAGCCCCTTAATCTGGACGTACACTAGTTATTTGTGTAAGAGTGAAT
Source organism: Charina bottae (assembly GCA_023362775.1). Lineage (NCBI taxonomy): Eukaryota > Metazoa > Chordata > Lepidosauria > Squamata > Charinaidae > Charina > Charina bottae. Next base: position 132,215,795 of record JALMGJ010000002.1, on the reverse strand, counting down.
GATATCATTCATTAGACAATACTCATGCACTTCCCAATGTTGCACCTTCTGTGGCAACAAGGAGATTCTAAAGTCTTTGTGAGTATATTTCACCCTGCAGGGTGTAGTGAGAGACTGTGTGCATTGTTCAATGTATAGAAGCTGCAATTTTGCAAAGCAAAGGTGCTCACAGACAGCAGTTGTAATGAAGCGCCTGATCTTTGCCAATTGAAGGATTCCCTTGGTGTCTAGGAATGAGGACTTCTAAAACAACACAGACCATGCAAGATGAGTTTTATATATATGGTAAAGGAGTTGGGAAGAGATATGGGAGAGAGATGCAGCTTAACACACGTTCCTCATTTCCATGCTTACCTGTGTACGATGCTCTGTCTGGTACTTCAACTTGGAAATAGGATTTGATGCTGGACATGTATCTGGAATCCCAAGATAAGTACCTGTTGAGGGTTCTAGGCAAAAATTGGTTAGCAGTAAGTTATCATATGCGTTGCAGGCTGTTTTGTGGACCAAGCTTCCTTTTCATGCAGAATGTCTTTTCTCCATATGTTCCCATCGTTCTTCCGTTTGAGCTCCATTTGCATAATGTCAGGCCAGATACTGCCCCATGCTACACACTTGTTCTGAGACATAATCTCTGTCTGAGCCTGATACATTAATGATATGCTTGTGAGCTGAGCTACACATACTAAACACTGGCATATTGATATCAATGAGGCAGTTGTCAACACTGGGATAACAATTTCTGATTTTTACCTCTCCCACTGAAGTCAATGAAAGGGAAATTTCCTGCACCAAGTTTTGGACTGACTGGTAGAAAACTGTATCATAGGACAGAATGTGCCCATCAACTGAAGAGAGACAGTACCCAGCCTAAGTGTTCCCCTCCCCCATTATGTCTACATGGATATCTATGATGACAATGTTCTACTAGCATTCTACGTGTAATATATCTACCATTCCTTTGGTACAACAGATCCTAAAGTCCCTTACCTCATTATTATTACTTTTGAGTGCTTCATTTGTTGATACACAGGAAGCACAACCCATCTTATCACTCGAACTGTCTTCAGTGAGTTATAAGAATTGCACAGATTAAGGAACAAAAACAGAGAGAACAACAACAATTGCAATTTGGGAAAATACATACATTTGTAAAGTTTGAAATATCTCTATTTAGTTGTCCCTTATGATGCTATTTTCCTTTGATGTTTGGTTGATACATTATTTTTAATAACATTATGAAGTTATAGTAAAATTGCACAGGGTAAGGAGAATTAAATACCCCATCTAGATTCTTCAGTCCAACAGTGGCCAGATACCCATAAGAAAGCACAAACAGGTAATCAACAGCAATATCCATCTATGAATATTAAAGAGACATAGCTTTTGAAAATGGAGATTCCAGTTTCTTGCTGACATTTATTAATGGGCCCATCTTTGATTTATTTATCTAATATTTTAAATTCCAGGCCTAGTAGACACATCTCATGCAAATAATTTTATAGTTTTACTAAGTTTGTCTTACATTCCATTGCCTCTTGCTCTCATAAACCCCATTTAGAGAATGATTTCTCAGTTTTTATGCATTTGCTTTTTAGCATCTATACAGTATATCACACAGTAACCAAGTTATTTCTAAAATTCATATAAATATATTTCATGCCCTTTTTAGCAATCTTCTTTCCAGGACTAAACTACTGGAGTTAAAATTTAGATAAATTATGTAGGGGACACAAAGGACAGGATCAGACCCACAAAATGTTACAGGAGGCAGAAGTTGCGCTTTTCACTGTGGAAACAGCACACAGCTGGGAAGGAGGCATGGCCCAATCTATAAATCTTCTAAAGGTGTCACTCCCACAGGAAATTAGTTTCATGTTTTTCCAAAAATCTGTGCAGGAAACTAGAGCTGTAAGAAGTCTGAAAGCTGCTCAAACTTGCATAGTGAACCACTGAACCACACTGGAAATTTTGGTAGAAGGACGCAGCAATGTATATTATTCTTAGAGTCTGTATTCCATAATGTGATAAAGCATTGCAAGTGGTGACTATCAGCGTATTTATTTATTTATTTTAAATTTAGAGGCCACCTGACTCTGGCTGTTTACATTTTAAAAGTAAAGAACAATAAAAACGAAAGAGAAAGTTCATGAATGTTCAGAAGGAATAAATACAACACCCCAGGAGAAACGAACTGGGGCTCAGTCGCTACCTACACTCAGGCCTGGGAGTAAAGCCAAGTTTTCAAAGACTTTTGAAGATGCTAAGGTGAGCCATATATATCTCTGGGGGGGGGGGTGCTGTTCCAGGGCCAATGGACAAATCCACTGCTTATCCTGTGTAGCATAACACAGTTGCTTTAGCTTTCCATTGCTTTCTGATTATTGTGCATGTCTGTTATTAGACTTTGTATTCAGAGAACATGCCACTTAGTATCTTCACAAGCTTGCCTAATTTCGACCCTTTTTAAAAACTCCTCAATGTTCATGCAGTCTGGACCAGCACCTACACAACTACTAAATGCTAACAGAGGTAAGAAGGAAATTCTTGCCTTTACCCTGGGCACAGTTCTATCTCTAGCATCCACCCTTCCTTCCAACACCGAACAACACTTCTCTTGTGTGCCAGCTATTTTAGCTTTACATTACTTTCCTAATATCATGCATCTTCAATAGTTCCCAATATCAGTGGTACCTGCATGGGAGCAAAATGGGCAAGGAAGTGGACATGATCCAAGCCACACCCCTTTTGTATGTACACATGCCATCAATGCACATAGAAAGGGGTGGGGCTTGGATTGGGATGCCTTGCCACCAACTTGCCTCTCCTGACCCCCCACCACCAATATTTCTGCTTAATATATTATGCATATTTTTGTACATTGTATTCAGAGAACGTACCACTTAGTATCTTCTGACTAGTGACAATTTTTATAATTTCTCAATGTCCATAAAACTTACACCAGGCCAAGGCAAGCTGTTGGCAGCTGCCACGTGCTAGCAGAAGTCTCAAGCAGCGAGTTAGCTATAGCACCCTTCTTTCCAGTACCCAGTGAGACAGACCTAAATCCTCTCCACTCCATTGCTACATAGCAGCCATTTTTTGTTTCATAACAGTGTGGATAGTTCATCAGTGTACAGAATGAAGTCTACAGAGTAACCCCTATGTGGAACGCAGAAGCAGCAAAAAGATGAAACAGGATTAAGCGCTACCTGAAAGCACCACAGATTAATTTTACACCTGAGCCTTCTTTATTAACCAGGCCCTTAAAAGTGTATTTAGGTATCAAGGAAAAACAGGGCAATGGACTGCAATTTGCGGGAACAATGGACTACTCTGTATTCCATTTCCACAATCCCAGCTGGTCTGCCTAGAGGAGCCCTCCTCCCACCAAGGTTGGTGGCTTACTCACTTCTTCTGGAAGGCCAGGAGAAGTCTGGGGTCAAGAATATTCTCTTCGGGTTCCCAGCTGTTGTGCCTAGAAAAGAGGAACAGATCACTCACTACAATATACACTCTGCTTTCTTGCAACATAGAGCTAACAAATGCAGGTTATTGTTTATTGTAGGGCCGCATTTTGAGGCAAAGCGTATGGGAGGCACAGCACACACTATTTCAGCTCTCCCCCCAAGCTGCTGTCTTCCAGATTTGTTGGGTTACTACAACTCCCATAACTCCCAGCCTGGGAAGCACTATTGGCATGGTGTCCAGGAATAATGAGAGCTGCAATTTAATCAATCTAGAGGGCATCAGAGGGGAAAGTTGGGATGAAAGTAATAGTTAATTAAAGACCGCCTTTGCCAGGAGGACTGGCTGAATAAAAATAAGCACTAGTTTCATTCTTGGACAAAATTTAAATTTTTGCAGTGTTGGAACAGCAGCTCAGCAAATGGGTGAAAATTTAGTGCCTTATGACAGGACACCTTCAATTTGCTTAATGGAAAAGGCACGGAAGGCAATCAGAAAAAGGAGCACACTGAGATGCATTATGGATAACTTGAGCACGTGTGCGGGGAGGGGGCTGGGGAGTAAGATGAGAAGTCAAGCAAGAAAAGGATGAAAGCAGGGGGAAGAAGTCTGGCTTGCAAGAGCAGCTGGCAGGAGGGGTAAAGCGAAAAGCTCCTCTTAGTCTGACCACCCTTTCCCCCTTCTTCTGTAAGGGGGGTAGGGGTGGAGGACACCCACCACAGAGCCCGGGGTTCAGAAGCGAATCAACGGACAGCAAAGAAAGCGTTTGCAATTTCTGCTGTGGAGCCTTTATGCTTCCACGGAACTGTACCACCCGCCGGTGTGTCCCTGTTAAAACCAGGGAGGTGAAGGCGGCCCACAGGCTAGAAGTTCGTTTAGCAGAAGCGGCAAAGGAACGTGCAACACATGGAAGCGAAGCAAATCAAACCAGGGAGTTCACCGAAAGCTGGCGCCGGGAGAGCGGCCCAAGAAAGTAACGGCACAAATTAACTAATTACTAGTAAACAAAAGAACGTCCGACGGGAGGAAACGTTATCCCCTCCTCCCCGCCACTACCCGGGAGGAGGGAAGAGTAAAAACAACCGCAACAAATGAAGTAACTTCTCAGCGCTCGCCAGTCCACCCGAGGTTGCGGGCGTCCCCTCAGCCCCGGGATTTCTGCCTCCCCGTTTCGGCTAGCGTTTTGCAACCGCGCCGCCGGCGTCTTGTTTTCCTCCAAGTCCCCGCTCGCCTGGGCCCAGCATCCCCAAGCCCTCAAGCCCCGCCCTGGAGCCCCTCAGCTCAACGGCTGGCTGGCGCTCAGCTGCTCGCTTCATTGTCCGACTCACTTGGAAGACCAGCCTCTCCACTTCACCAAATACTCCAGCTTGCCCTGTGAGGAGAGGGAAGAAGAAAGAGGCGCGTTAGCGGGAGCCGAGGCGGCAGGCGACGGCGTTGCTGCTACTGCCCGCTGCCTCGCCGCCCACCTTGCGAAGCCGCTTGCTGAGGATGCACTCTGCAGCGAAGACTTGCTCTCCCACGCTGCTCAGCTCCTCCATGGCGCCGACTGTCTCCGCTCGGCTCCCTCCTCTTCGGCCGCCTCCTTCGCCTCTTCCGCCGCCTCTGACTTGCTCTTAGCGGAGCCAGCGTTGTGCCTGCACAAGGCTAGAGTCCGCGGGAGCGCGCGCTCCCTCTCGCCCGCCGCCGTACCCCCAGTTTCGGCGGCAACGCGCGCACCCCCGACGCCCGGAGCTTCACTTCTAGCGCACACAATGCAACGCGCGCGCAACCGGCTCCGCCTTCCCACGCCCTGCTCAGGGGCTCCCCAAATTCCCAGTTAGCCAATGAGAAAGGGGAAAGGCGGGGCTTGACAGCTTCTCGCGGAGAAAGGGAGGCAAGCTTCTCCTATTGTTTCTTGCGTCGCTTTCTGGATCTGCCGACAACCGAGCTGCTGCTGGAGTAGAGAGCGAGCGAAGGGAACGGTTTGGGGGTTTCTGAAGTTTAAACCTTGAGAGATTGACACTTGCCTTGCCCAGCCCAGCCCAGCCCAGATTCGCGGGGTGCGCGAGCGACGTTTCTCACGGTTCTAAAACGTGTGGCCGCATCAGAAATCCGCTCCCGAATAAGTTGAAATGTTTTTTTGGGGGGGTCTGACCGTTTCAGCGCTCAACGCCTTCCTTCTAAACATCTTAGAACGCCGATTAATCCCGGGAATTGAAATGCTTCCTCCGGTACGGGAATTCTAAGAACGCCTCCTCTAATTATTTCGTAATGCGCGCCGAAAAAGTGATAACTTTCATCATCGGTCTTCATTTTCTCACGATTCTTAGAGATAAAGTCGAATTCGACTGCTCGTGACTTCATCTATTACCTCCTGGATGATTTCCCAACTTTTCCGGTGCAGCCATCTAACCTCGAATTCTCAGACGGCTCCCCATCCTAATCCTAAACGGGGACCACCCTACTTGGCTTGGATTTAGGGTCTAGAATCACCCAACGGACAAATGATCTGATCAGGAAATCAGTCAAGAAATACAATACTGCACAAAAATTAGAGTTTTATTTTTTAAAAAAGTCAAATGATTTCCTTATTGTTTGAATTAAATGCTTGAAAAGGAGGTGAGAAAGGGAAAAGAAAAAGGAAACAAATACAGTTCCAAAGTTTCCACCAGCTTCAGCATTGTTGAGAAACAAGTATGGTAGTTTCAATGTGGCGCTGCAGAATGATTGAATGGTGAGCTATGAGCTGAAAAATACCTGATTTGGACCTTCTCTTGGTGAAGTCTCTAGGTGAATTTAGGAGGAAGTTGGGTACATGAAATCAAGTATAGATAATTTCATAATATTTTGACACAGGATCTTCCTAGAACCATCACAAATAATGAATTGTCTGCAGACATATAATTCTAATAATCACAGATTGGATGAATTTTGGTACTGTCATGCAGCAAAAAAAAAAGTGTATCTAAAAGGATGGATCCTCTTGATTTCTCCTTTAGAGGAAACCACCATCAAATTGCAGATAAATCCCTGATCATCGTGGATCTGGCAGTTTGTGGCAGCGCTGTAACACAAATACATGTATCTGAGGCATGGATCCTCATGGTTTTTACAAGAACTCCACTATTAATCACAGATCACATCCATCTTATGGGTAAGATACTACAATTAGGAAACAGAAGGTTTTTGGCATTACCCTGGCATAAAAATTATATACATTTTTAAAATATTTAATATGTATATTAATATATATAATTTTTATATGGGATCCACATGGTAAAAGGTAAAGGTTCCCCCTGCACATTTGTGCAGTCGTGTCCGACTCTAGGGGCCGGTGCTCATCTCCGTTTGTTAGCCGAAGAGCCAGCGTTGTCCGAAGACGCTTCCACGGTCATGTGGCCGGCATGACACATGCGGAACGCTGTTACCTACCCACCGAAGTGGTACCTATTAATCTACTTGCATTTGCATGCTTTAGAATTGCTAGGTTGGCAAGAGCTGGGGCGAGTGTGGGAGCTCACTCCGTCACGCGGGGCTAGGGTCTCGAACCGCTGATCTTCCGATCTACAAGCCTGGCGTCTTACCCGCTGAGCGACCCCCTAATGGAATCCACACGGAGTCGTCATCAAATCACAGATCACATATGTTGGCATGCAAAGAGTTGTTGCCATGATGCAAAAATGTAGAGTTAAGTCAAAAGTTCCTTCTAATTTTGCATGAGTTTTTCATGGGACCATCATGGCACAAAAACATAGATTTGAAGCACAGATCTGCACAGAACCACAAATTTTTTACCTGGGATCCTCATGAAACCATGACCACACAAGTCATACCCATTTACACACAACCCAACAATTTTGGGGGTGCTCTATCAATGTGGAGGTGAGTCATGGAGCTTCATGAACCAAAATTATTTAACATGGGATTCTCACAAAACCACCATAAAATCAAAGATGTTTGCACATAAAGAGTCCATCACAATCACACTTTCAAAATTTGGTGTCGCCATGGCCAAAAAATGAGACAGATTACTATCCAAGTTATGGAAGCTTAAGGATCCACCTGATTTGTACGTCAAGTTCATTTGAAGCCCTCATCAAATAATATATTACAAATCTGTTAGGGCTCAGTGCAGTTAGACAATAAACATCTGAAGATTTTTGTTTCACAAAAGCATGAACCCAAGTCATTGGATCAACTTGATTACACATGGTTTGTACTGTACATGGGATTCACATGCAACAATCAAATCCATGTTGCTCTGCATGCAATAAGCAATTAAAGTTATGAATTTAACAGGTGTTGGCATTGCTTTGGTACAAAAACTATGGATCTAAGGTATGCATTCTCATAGATCCACATAATTTTCACATGGGATCTACATGAGATTACAATTAAATCACAGTTCAGATTTATCTGGATGGAGTGAATCATGACTATCAAGAATCCTTCATATTGTGATACTGGCATGATGTAAAATATGAATCCAAAGTATGGATCCTCTAAGTATGATACCTAGATTCACCTAAACCCACCATCAAATTACAGGTATATTCATCTGCACACAAAGAGTCCCTACAATCTGGATTTGAAGGTTTTAATACACAAATACAGAACTAAAGTGCAAATCTTCATGTAACTATATGATTGTACAAGGGATCGGTCTGCACAGAATAAGTCATCACAATCACAAATTGACTACTTCAGGTGTAGTAGCATCTAAAAATAGCAATAAAATAATACAAAATATGAATTCAAGGCATGGATCCTCATCATTTTATTTTTTTATGGGATCTGCCTGAATCTAATGCTGAAACATGTATCACATATACCTTAAGGGAAAAAATGACAGATCTGTGGTTCAATGATTCATTCCGTGCAGATGATGTGACCTATAATCTGATGGTGGTTTCATGCAGATTCCTTAGAACAATAATGTGAATCTGTGATGTGTCACATCCATGTTTTTGCACATGGTGGCCGTGAAAATCTAGACCCACGATGGCTTCTTCTGATTTGCACATGGGATCTCTCTGGGTCTGATATACATAAAAACATGTATTCTATACACATTAAGATAATTAAGATAAAAAATTCAATGTCTCATTCTTGCTGTCAGATATAATCTGTTATGTGACGGTTGTTTTTTCAATCTTATTTAAAAGAATATAAATGAAAATGTATAAGTAAAAGTTATCCCTATTGAGCTTTAAATTGAACCTACTTGGTTAACACAATAAACATCACAAACAAAACTGCAAACAATACACAATACATTAAATCACTATTGAAGATTATAGATCAAGCTGAAATAGGATTGTGGAAAAGGAAACCCAAATCCCAGATGCGGCTTGGTAATGGCAGCTGGGGAAGAGAGGGAATCAGTCACCCGTTTGGGAAAACCCAAGAGCTTCAGAAGATGTTGCTGTTGTTGTTGTTGTTGAGGTTGCTGTTTCCATTTTTTCCATCCCTTCCACTCTTAATATCCTGAAATGAAGATTACAAAACGAATACTCCAGAATATCAAACAGTAGTACTTGTGATTAAGACTACTGTTAGTCAGATATAATTTATAAATCTCTGGTAATTCTTCCTTAAGGACTACAGTGTAACTTCCTCTCCTTGTATGACAAGAATGTGCTGCAAAGGAGCTGCAATGATTCAAAACAAAGTCTCTATCATATTCTCTGTAGCCATGATATTTGGAAAGAAGTGCCTAATTTTTTGAAATTGGGAAAGTTAGAAGTGCCTGGGAAATTCAGAGAACGTATGCAGCTGCATGAACATCATAATCATGGATTTCATGGTTGGTAGCCTGCTGTGAGGTGCACACACATGCACCTGCATTGACACAGCCAGGTTTGCGTATTCTATCTGCAGCAGCATCTCCTTCTCTCATCCATCCAAGATAAGCCTTTGAGCATATGGGCATCACTACACTCAGTGGTTCATGTGCTCCCTTAGCATATCTCTCCAAGAAGCAGCAAAGATTTGAGCAATGTGTTCCTAAGGTGAGAGGGGATTGGGTATGGATTTCAGGATGTAGCTTCCAATGTATACTCTCATCCTGCTTGTTTGACATCTGGTTGCATTCTGTGGGTACAGAAAGGGGTAGCTGGAAGCTGCCATCTGCAGATTCAGACATGAAACCACATGCTCTCCTTCCTGTTGTCTTGACCACTCAATATGTATGGGACATCAGTAAGTCAAATAATCCACTCCTGTCATCCATAATGGTATACAGCTTCACTGATCTTTCAGACTATCATGTTGGGTACACCTCCATCAGGAAGATTTTGGAACAAGTTCTCCCAGAATGGCCTTCTCCACTGACTTGAGTGTATTTTTGGTGACCTCACATGACGGAGTTTGTTATCTATCATGCTCCCTGTGTGCTTCGAACTGGGGATAGAATTGTTGGAACAGCCAGCAGAGTTTGGACGCAGTATGGTGACATGTTAAAGCTACAATTGCCACATTTATAATTGCTTTGCAGTCTTTAAAGGGGTGAGTGATAGAAGTGCAAAATCTGAAGCAGATTCCAAATTCCTTGAGTACTTATTTGTGTTTTTCTATGGGGCTTTATCTAAAACCTCTGCACTTCATTAGTAGGTGAGGTTTGTTAAGTGAAGTATTATTATTATTATTAATTTAATTTTTATCCCGCCTCTATTATTTTTTTATAAATAACTCAAAGCGGCGAACATACCTAATACTCCTTCCTCCTCCTATTTTCCCCACAACAGCAACCCTGTGAGGTGAGTTGGGCTGAGAGAGAGGGACTGGCCCAAGGTCACCCAGCTGGCTTTCATGCCTAAGGCAGGACTAGAACTCTCAGTCTCCTGGTTTCCCATTGGTTCCTTCCTAGGGCTGACAGACAGGGACTGGCCCAAGGTTGCCCAGCCAGCTTTCATGCCTAAGGCGGGACTAGAACTCACAGACTCCTGGTTTCTAGCCCAGCACCTTAACCACTAGACCAAACTGGCTCTATTATTTATTTATTTAATTAATTTTTATCCCGCCTTTATTATTTTTTATAAATAACTCAAGGCAGTGAACATACCTAATACTCCTTCCTCCTCCTATTTTCCCCACAACAACTACCCTTTGATGTGAGTTGGGCTGAGAGAGAGGGACTGGCCCAAGGTCACCCAGCCGGCTTTCATGCCTAAGGCGGGACTAGACCTCTCAGTCTCCTGGTTTGCCATTGGCTCCTTCCTAGGGATGAGTGACAGGGACTGGCCCAAGGTCGCCCGGCTGGCTTTCATGCCTAAGGCGGGACTAGAACTCACAGACTCCTGGTTTCTAGCCCGTTGCCTTAACCACTAGACCAAACTGGCTCTCATATAGTATATTGTCTGACTTGCTGAAGACCCTACAGCTTAATTCAGTTGTTTGCCTTGATTCCATATCTGCAAAAGTTATAGCAAGCCTGGCTTCATAGTAGTAGTTTGGAGGGATAGCAGAATCTGCTGAGTAGACTCTTTTCTTAGTTTTCTGACTTCACTACAGGCACATTTCTATAGCTAGTTAGATAGCTAAACCTGACAGACCTTAATGAGAGTCCAAGTTGCAGCTTATCGAACAGTGTTAGTCTATTTTTAAGTCAACATGGTGTAGCTGGAACAGAAAGACGGAGAGGGAGAAAAACAGATATAGATAGGCAGTGTTGGGCAGTGTTGGGTTTAGTGAGTGTGGTCTAGACAACAGATTTCCTGATGTTTCACTGGCAACTGTGGCTGGCATCTTCGGAGACAAGGTGGTCTGAAGGTACCAGCCACAGTTGGTGGCAAAACGTCAGGAAATCTGTTGTCTAGACCACATTCACTAAACCATGAAGCCCAACACTGCCCAACAGATACCAGCCATGAAAGCCTACACCAGTATACAGGTACGGATAGTTCAGGTACAGCACAGTAAAAAAGCAAGGCTGCCTCAAGGCTCCAGAAGGTTTGAAGGTTTTTGAAGGAATTGGAAACATTGCACAGCAACCTTTGGCAATTAAGTCTCTTGTGGCTTTATTGTTTGTTTCCCACAAGTATTAGAAAACGGTACAATGCACAACATTGATTCCATTTTGTTATTTGACAGCTATAACAAAATTGAATTATTTTTATACATTGTACCATTTTTTAAATCACAAAACACTTAAAAATAATCTTTCTTTAATCAACAGTATTTACAAGTGTGACAAATATCACTGGATGAAAAATTACAAGAACAAAGAGCCTTGAAGAATGTTTTTGTTGAAGATTGTTTATTCTTTTTTAGTTAATTCAACAAAGAAGTTACTATTGTTTACCTCTAACTATAGGAATATTTGTGGAATTCTTGGTGCTCTCTGAGCTTGGTTGTTTGCTTGCAGACATTTCATTACCGAACTAGGTAACATCATCAGTGTGAGTGAGTGTGGGGTTTTCTCCCTGTTCATATAGGAATATCTTTTGAGACAGGAATATTGAATATGGAAGTTTAAAATTTTATATTCCTTCTCAAAATTATGAATGTATGTATGTGTACATATTTGTGTGTGCATACAGTATATGTGTACATACACACACTAATTTTGGCCTGCTGGAAACTACTAGTGGACTCAGCTGGACTCAGCTATTAATTTAGGAATCTCCATGTGGCAAAGGAAATGTCTTAGAGAAAATGGATATTTGATCTGATTGGTCAGTGAGAGCCCTAGGGGGGAAATCCAGGAAACTTTGATTGTGCCTTTCTCTAGTTGCTAAGCTACAGTTATTAGAAACCTTCAAATATAGGAATATTGTATGTATATTTGCATATTTCTTCCTTTTCCAATAATCTGTTGGAGAGCAGAGGTGCTGATTTTACCTTTTTCTTCTGTTGTTTAAGCAATTCCCTTAGGAGAGTGGACTTTAGAAATAAAATTCTCCAGGATGGTGTAGTTGTATGAGAAAACTTGTTTATTTTTACATACAGCAGCTCTTCTCAACCTGGAGTTGAACAAATGTAGCTGAGGTAATCAGAATTATAGTCCAAACACTTCTGGGTCACCAGACTGGGGAAATGCTGGTTCAGAGGTATCTTGTTGGCCATGGTTGAAGGTAGAAAGCTGGACAACATGGGCCTTTTTTTAACCTGGCAAGCTAGTTTTATATTTACAGTTAATTAGTATATAAATTCCAGAGGACAGAATAAATGTATGTGATATAGACTACTGCTGCAGTGCAAAAGAAGACTTTTTAAAAGATAGGGATCTCTAAGAACTTCACTGCATTCATTGGTCACAACATTAATTATCTGAATTAAACATCTATGCTGAAGGCCATAGACTCAGTGTGTCAGTTGTTTGCGCCTCCTGTTAGCTGATGTATTGGTATTACAAGATAATGAGGCCAGCGTTATGGATATTTGTATTTGTACTAGATATCAGTGAGTATGATCAAACCTGCCTTCTTTTCACACCATTGCACTCACCCACTCCCTAAACTATCCAGGGTCGGGTGTGCTTGTGTCTCTAGTAGGCATTGTGACAAATATCAGGCAAAAATGCATTCAGACTATATGCAGATTTACTTCTTAGTAAATCCCATTGAGCTGAAAAAGGGTAGTTTGCAAATAAATGCATCTAGCTTTGCAGCCTTAACTATAGTCTTCAAGATTAAGGCATATATAATGTATGGTTTTGTGAAGTTTCATAGGTTGTGCAGAAGAGGCCATGCTGAAAATCTCACTATCATAAGACGAATATTTTCAATTACTCTCCAGAGAACCTGAAAAATGCCTTTGTCTTGTATGATGCTATGTTAATATGAGATAAAATATGAAGACATAAGATTTCTCTAATGGCCTGCAATTAGATTCTTCCAGCTTCCCATTCATATTGTTTGGGTTAGCAACTTCTATTTTTACATTTAGAAAATGTTCTGCAAAGCAAGACTGATTTAATTGAACCAATCTAAGACATGACTCAGTTCCAGCACGGAATTTCCTTCAATAGTTCCAATTCACTCATTATTGTTTCTTTGACCCAAACTCTAGATAGTCTTGTCAGTTGGATGAGGCTAGCTGATGGTTGCAAATAACATTACTAAGGCTAATAGGCTGGTTTTTGCATTACATATTAATTAGGCTAAAAGGTGTTGGTAATTTATGATTTAGTGTGTTGTGAGAACCAAGCCATTGTCTTAGATGTTGTATGAATCAGGCTAACGTAACGTAACGTAACGTAACGTAACGTAACGTAACGTAACGTAACGTAACGTAACGTAACGTAACGTAACATAACAACATAATCCAAAATACGGTTTATTTGTCTGGGCCATAGCATGTTATGCAAGTACAGGAATTACGCTTGGTTAACATGTTGTGTGAACCCATCCATATAGTCTCACTGCCTTTTTCTTCTTATAACAGCCAAGGTTCCTAACTCAAGCTTTGTCCTTGTAGCAAATCATCAAAATCACAATACTTATCAATGATTCTTCATCAGAATGGAGGAGGTTTCAAATTAGGCTCCAGAAGATTAAGTGCTACTGCCCCGTTACATCCAACTCCAAGGAAGTAATTGGTATTTTGGAGTGTTGCTTAAGCTTAATATACTGGGTTGTATAAGGAAAAATATTCATTCATTCATTCATTCATTCATTCATTCATTCATTCATTCATTCATTGCATTTTTATACTGCCACACTCAGCAAGGACTTCTTGTGGTTTTCAACATAAAAAAAGATGAATACTATCCCCTTTAATAATAAAAAAATCACAACTACCCCCGTCCCCCACAAAAAAGATATATTGTTAAGATTAAACATTACAAACATAAAATATAATTACAGGTATATAAGTCCCATACAACCAGAAAACATCTGAAGAGACCAGACCTTAACCATTCTAAGTTCTTCTAAACAGCTCTGTTTTTACTGCCTTCCTGAATGCGACAAAAGGCTGTGTGTGTGGGGGGGGGGGGGGGGGATGGACATACAGATGTCCCGTAGGAAGCTATTTCAGAGTTCATGTCACAATAACAAAGTACTGATTTCTAGCTCTTTCCCAGAATAGAACCCAGACATCCATGATATTTGAATTAAAAGTTAGATTTATTATGGAAAAAATAAGATGGGAAAGACTCACTTCTATCTAAATTACATCTTGAAGGGAGGGAGGGAAGAGAGAGAGAGAGAGAGTTCCTTTTTGTTTTTAAAACATGGAGACTCATTTAACTAACAATAGGCTAAGTAAGAAAGAAACACAGGCACAGTGTGTGAAGATCCTTTCCCTCATCTATCTCTCACCAGTTGCTTTAGTGGCAAAAACAACTCATAGGTGCAAAGTTATGATGCCATCTCCTACAAAGAGCCACAACTGACCAACCAGCCAAAACTGGGTAAAGGCCCCTTTAGCTATGGTTTCCACCTGCCTATCTAGGAGGACCCCCCAAGCCATGGATCATGGACCTCAAGGGTAATCCCATCTTATCCAGAGTAACTGGAGCTGAAAGAACACCAGATGGTTTCTGGAGATCAGCAGCTGATCCTTACTGAACTTCAGCTTCAATTTGTCTCTTCCTATCCAGATTCTTACAGCTTC
Source organism: Charina bottae (assembly GCA_023362775.1). Taxonomy (NCBI): domain Eukaryota; kingdom Metazoa; phylum Chordata; class Lepidosauria; order Squamata; family Charinaidae; genus Charina; species Charina bottae. The sequence continues at coordinate 132,200,789 of JALMGJ010000002.1, read as the reverse complement.
CAGGCACCAGGTCAAGACTTCCACCGCATCACCTGCTCAGTCTGGGTGGAGATGTATATCTTGCTATCATCAGCATACTGATGGAATCTGAACTAATGAATGACCTCTCCCTGCAGTTTTGCATAAATATTGAAAAGAAGGGGAGAGAAAGATGAACCCTGTGGCACCCTTTACTGGAGCAACTGACAAGTTGGCTTTCTGTCGCCTCTATCAATGGAAGTGTGTGTGTGTGTGTGTGTGTGTGTGTGTGTATAGACAGTTCCATTGATAGAGGCGACAGAAAGCCAACTTGTCAGTTGCTCCAGTAAGGGGTGCCACAGGGTTCATCTTTCTCTCCCCTTCTTTTCAATATTTATGGTCATTCATTAGTTCAGATTCCATCAGTATGCTGATGATAGCAGGATATACATCTCCACCCAGACTGAGCAGGTGAGAGAGAGAGAAAGATAGATAGATATAGATATAGATATAGATATAGATATAGATATAGATATAGATATAGATATAGATATAGATATAGATAGTAACCATGGCAAGATTATTGTATGCAGAAATCTGGAAAAGTAATGAAATACCTACAGTGGAAGATTGGATCATAAAATTAACTGAACTTGCAGAAATGGCAAAGCTGGCCAATCTGGTCAGAGAAAAAACAACAAAGATTTTTTTGAAAGTCCTTATATGGACTTTTTGTTGAAAGAAGAAAAGATCAAATTGATGATTTCTGGATTTGGGGATTAAAAAGGGCCAAAAGGGATAGGGAAAAGACATGGACAGACTCAACCATACTTTCAACTGGGAAACTGTGAACATCTTAAACCAAGCCAAATCCAAAAACGCTAGAGAATTCCTGGAAGCTTGGCACTCAGACAAAGCAGCCATCAACAGACACATAGAGGTAAACAACATTTACATACCATTCATAAGAGACAATAGAAAAGCCAGAAGACCAGAACACCTCCTTGCCAGCAGTCAACACCCAGATATGCAAAGATTAACACCAGGATTAGCATCAGAGGAACAATCAAACAGCACAATATACCCTAATCAAGGAACTATTAACTCAGTCAATCAACCAAGCAGCAAACAACAGCCCAATCAAGGAACTACTAAGGAGAGAACAACACCTCCACCAACACAAGCAGGACAAGTCCTGGTGTATATACAGAGAGCAAGTCCCACTCCCTTTCTGCACTGAAGATGTTGCCTAGTCTGGCAATGAAAAGTTTGCAAGAAAACAAGGCTCAGAGAGCACCAAGGACTCCACAGTTCAACCCTGAGCTACAAATATTCTCTTCGTTGGGGAAAAGAATAAGATGATAATTATTTGATAGAAAGAAGGGCAGAAGGCATAACTGTATGTTTTCTTCTCTTTTCATGCTTTTTCTTATTTTTTTGGGATACTTTTACTGTATTGAAAATTCTATCTATCTATCTATCTATCTATCTATCTATCTATCTATCTATCATCTCAAAATGGCATCCGTGACAGTGCTATCAAAATGGTGCATATAAAACGGGCAGGGCTCACGTGAAGCTCATTAAATAGGATGGGGCAGGTGCTATAGATGGGGGCATTCTTCCTCCACTCAAAAGCCAGAAGGATACATTCTATACAACTTTAAAAATCTGTGCAGCCTATTGGAAGCTCATATTAAAGGCTAAACATCAGCTGATACATCATAACCGTCTAGCTCTCTCCAAAGCTTTTGAGATATCAGAATGAAAGGGGACATTCCTCACTTTGGAGGCATGGAAAGCGTCCTTCCTTCCATCTGAATGTGATCTTTAAGACCTGCATCCAGGGCCTTTTTCCATAAATGACCCCTTTCCTAGAGGTGAAGCAGTAGCGATTAGAGAAAAATTCTTCTTACAGAGGCAATGAAGCAGGTAGGCCCAAAAGTCTCCTTTTGATATTAGAAGCTTAATTAACATTTCTCTGTTGCAAACATAAGACAGAGATAGAAGTCTTGCTCAATGTTCTTGCATGGATACTAACCCTTGTAACACAAAGGTGCAGACATTGTAAGTTTCCTATACTTCCCTAAACTCACAGATGGTGTACGATAAGTTCCCCTTTTGTTATCCTGTTTTGATGTGCTAATTATAAACAAGCTGAGCTTGTGACACGTAAGATGATTCTATGTCTGGAACAATCTGTCTGAAACAAGCTGAGCTTGTGACACGTAAGATCTTGTCATATCCTGATTGTCTGGATTACAAACCCTATAAAAGATAAGCCCCGGGTGTGACCCGGTGTTCAGAATTTGCCAAGTTATTACTCTGAACCTTGCTAGCAATAAACCTGTGTTCTCTAACTTCGCTTGGTCTCGTGTCCTGTCACTGGGAAGGTGAGTTTTCCCGCTACATTTCTGGCACCCCAGATGGGACACGACGGGGCCCTGAGGCCCCTCTGGAGGGTCACCACGCTCACAGGGATTTGGTAAGTCAAGGGGAATTTCCCAGGCGCCATCGGACATTTTTGTTCCAAGGGACTTCCCAGTGACACCAGCTCCCTGTAGTGTCGGCTGACGCCTTCAAGAACCACTTGTGAGGAACTGAGACCAGGCAGAACCCCAGCGCTGGAAGATGAGGAAACAAGCCCTGCAGGCGAGTATTGGGGAAGGGAGCTCCAGAGGAGTATGGCTCGAGAAGACGGGAGGGGTTGATCACCCCCGAGGCGAACAGGGGCCAGGGTTGGCCGGCTGCGGTTCCTCGAAAAAATCCCTATTGAGCCGGGAAAAGCCGGTGAGCCGGAATATCGGCGGGACCGAGGGGTAAAAAGGAAAAGGAGGGGAGGTTGTGTGTTGTGATTGCTGTGTGAATGTTTGCTGCGTTTCCCAATGGTGACCGTTGAGTGTCTGGCACCTTGGGCCAGTGAGAAGTGAGTGAAGTCTGCAGTTCCCAGTGGAGACCATGAGTGTCCGGCTCCTGGGGTCAGGCTTGAGAGCGTGACTAGTCCCTCTGTGTTATCCCGAGAGCGAAGGACCCCTTACCTTCCTCTCAAACCCCCCTTCCCTCATTGTCTTGTCTGGTGCCCTGGGAGGAATATGGGTGGAGGAGGTAGTGTGCCCTCTATCCCCTTAGGATGTATGATAAAGTATTTTAAGCTTGCCTATGTTAGCAAAGACTACGGCATTAAGTGGAGCAGACAGAAATTGAGGATTTATTGTAAGGGAGAATGGCCAACCTTTCAAGTCGGGTGGCTGGCCAAGGGTGCATTTGCCATCCCACGGAAGGCCATCCCGATCAGGCCCCCTACATCGATGTGTGGCTCGATTTAATCCAACACATTTCAGCCCCCTTCGGTGGAAACCCCTTTCAAGATAGTTGTTCTGTAGGATAAATAGCCTTTAAAGGCTGCCAGCGTGTGCTGGGAGGCTGTTTGTGGGAGAGCAATAACCTTTAAAATTAGCCAGCGTGTGCTGGGGGGTTATTGGGAGACAGGACCTTAAATTTATCTGGTGAACGAGTCCAGCGCGTGCTGGAGGTTCTAGATAAGGACCTTAAATTTGATTACCAAATAAGTCCAGCGCTTGCTGGAGGTCCTGGATCTAAGAGAAAATAAGATTCAGAAGAGAACAACTTTCAATTGTGCGGTCCCTCGACTGCACTCCCCCCCCCACCCATTCATTCCTGTTTATTTATTTATTTATCACTGTTATCACTGTTCCTGTGGGCTCCTCATGGGCTTCCGCTGCCATCCACGGGCGGCTGCCGCGGCGAGCGGAGTCACAGGGCCGGTGAGGATGGAAAGAACAGGAAAACCCCAAAAACCCCTTTTAAATGTGTTTTAAGAAACTGGAAGTTTTTGAAACCCAAGGCGGCATGACCCCTGCAAGTCACGCCTTGGAGCCTTTTGCTCCGATGTCTGGCCATTCTACCCACCATGGGACATTGGACTCTGATTATCTCCAAGCATTCTTTAATTACTTAATCTCAATGGCCGAGCAGATTCACTGGAACAAGTGGCATTTTTGTTCCTAACAAGCTGCTCTCAGCCGCACCTCCCTACCACCTCCAGAAGAAGGAGAGGGGGAGGAGGATGGCGTCCCTACGCCCCCCCCACTCACAGAGTGATATTAAAAATGGTCCTTTTTAGCCAAAAGTGCAAAAGTACCCCTAAGGTCTAGAGAGAACTGTAAAAACTCCAAGCCCTTATGGCTGCATTCACTGAAAAAGAAGGAAAAATGCATAGTTTTCCCGCTACAGCACAAGTTTATGAAATGATCTCCCTAGGAAGACTCACCTGCTTTCCATTGTTGAAACTGTGCAAATTGTGAGTAGCACTTATTTGGTAATTATTTTATTTCTAGGCATATGGCATTTTGTATTATAATGCTTTGGGCTTTAGTGGGTTAATTATTACCATGGACTTTAATTTTCTTGTATGCCCTGTTGGGCAGCTTCAGGTCTGCTTCTATTCTCCCTCTACATGTTGATTTTTATACCAGACTTGGATTGGACAACCATTCAAGTAGAAATCACCTTGAAACAGAGCACTATCCTCTGAAATAGAACATACAGCTACCCTAGTTTCAAAGCAGTAACAATAACTACAACCAAAGTCAACAACAACATTTTAACAAAAAATAAATTGAATTCACAAATAATAAATTCATGTAAGCAACAGACTAAGATTGCTATAAAAAAGAAAAGGAAGTTACAGCCAGATAAATAAGAAACAAAACTGAGCACCCAATAAACAACAAAGCAAAATACTTTAATAGAAAAACAACTGTTCACAAATCAATTAAAATATCTGAGTAAATTGACAATATTGCCTTTATGTAAAAACTGCCATATGCAAATTTTGATGGAATGATTTTTTTCTCCTTTTGTGGGGGGATACGTCTAAATCACTGTCCTATTTGGGGATTTTATTTAAATGGAAAAGTGGATTGCATGTACACATATAAGATAAAATAAAAATCCATCTTCAAAGATTGCATTACAATTTTTCCAAAGAACTCTAATGTGCTAACTCCTGACTAGCTTCACATATTTCAGCAAGCTATTATTTGCTTTAATCCTAGTTTGTGGAATAATGTGTAATAGCTCAGGTCACACATTATGCTAAGCCATTTGTTTGTTTTAACCCTGGTGCTTGTGGCTTAGAGATATGAACGAGTCCAATGCAATATGTTTTTCCCCTGGTTTGAGATCAGTTGCAGCAAGAATTACTTTCTATGACATTGAAGATGATGGGAGAATGCAGGAAGATTTGTTGCCATGGCCTTTCCCAGAATTTTTGTTGTTGTTCAGTCGTTTAGTCATGTCCGACTCTTCGTGACCTCATGGACCATAGCACACCAGGCCTTCCTGTCCTCCACTGTCTCCCGGAGTAATATTTGCATGGGAAAGGGAAGATGTTCTCTTGTCACTTTTTTTTAAACCTCCTATTTAACATTCCTAGTTATTATTACCAAGCCATTCTCTGCATATAACCTCTGATGGTGAAAGTACTTGGGGAAAGATTTTTGATGAAGTTATTAATTCTCAGATACATTTGTATGGAAGAAAGCAGTTCTTCTGTCCTCCAGCTCTCCCTCTTGCAGCTGTGGAAATAATTCTGCTTATCTATGGCCATGTTTCGGTAGCTTCCACATCACCAAAGATAATAAAGAATGGATCCATCTAGTTCATTGCTACATAAGAATTTGGAAGCAAGTCTTGCCACGCCACGTTTAAACCACCATGCACCATAGCATGCTGGCTGCTGAAAAAATGTAGGACATTCATATTTAAGATGGTGCTTAAGTGACCTCTGATCTACTTATGAATCTAAATTGAAACAAATCATTTTATTTATATATATAAATATATAAATAAATTATATTTATATATTTATATAAATATAAATATATATATATTTATATTTTATAAATTTATTATTTTTATAAATAACTCAAGGCGGCTAACATATCTAATACTCCTTCCTCCTCCTCTTTTCCCCACAACAACCACCCTGTGAGGTGAGTTGGGCTGAGAGAGAGGGACTGGCCCAAGGTCACCCAGCCGGCTTTCATGCCTAAGGCGGGATTAGAACTCTCAGCCTCCTGGTTTGTAGCCCATTGCCTTAGCCACTAGACCAAACTGGCTCATTTGGTGGTAACACACACTTCTATAATTCTATTAAATATTTTATCTAGTAATTCTGAATGAAGATGTTTCATACACAGATTTCTCCTGACTGCTAAATACTTGGAGACCTAGATAAAAGTCAGAGAGTACTGTATTCTTTGAATGCCCTTTGTGTACCAGATAAGCAGGTCCCTTGTTCTTATTTATCATGGCAGCTCTGTCCTTAAAATTCCCTCCATCCTTCAACATGGCAATTCTTAACTTGCATCAGAATCCTGTGTGTACTGACTTAAAAGTAAGTTCCAATGAGCTCAACAGGTTTTATTCCCCGAAGAGTACGTGTAGCGTTAGAGCTTTTCTAACATTTCTGATATTAAGTAGAAACACATAGTTGGGGATGTTATCAAATGGGCAAGAATAGACAAAACAGAGGACTATAAACTGCTTTAAGAGAAGAGACTGCATGATATTACTGATATTTTGTTCCAGCTGTAGGGAATTATTGACATTATAGTACTAGAAAAAGAAAAGGAGCCATCTTTCTATGTGCTTTACTAGAATGGTTGCAACAGCATTTGAGAGCCCTTTTTGGCTTTTCCGGGCATTTCCCAAGGGCGAAGTGCGAAATGACCAAAGCAAAGCTGCCCTTGCAGAGATTTCAGATACGTAGACTCCTTGCAAATGCAATTCACATCACAAAGGATGAGAAGTGAAGGCACCCACAACATGGACAAGCCAGCTTGGTGGCCATTCCTGAGTTAGCCAAATAATTCCTTCTGTTTAATTATAACTTTAACTGAAAACTGTGCAACTTCAATATTCTAGATTCCAATGCTTTCACATCTTTCAGCAGCCCAACTCAATGAGTATTTGGTTGATTGATTCATGTTAACATCTGCCAACCTGCTTTTCAATCCAGGGTGCCATGCCTGAAAAAGTTTTATCTCAGTCTCCAGTCCGCAGAGCTTCATCTTTGGTGACTGTGAAATCTGGAGAAGAACCTCTTAGATAGATGTCAGTCCAAGAGCAGGTTCACCCGGGAGAATGTGGACCTCAGGGTAAATTGGCCAAAACTGCCTAGGCTAAAACAGCTATTGGAAGGAAAATAGTTTCCTGGAGTGTATATTTCACATTACCAGCTGTACAGTATTGTACAATGCAGCAGGGGTGCTGTAGAAGTTTAGAAAGCATAGACTGGCCACGGTTATTAAGGGACTTCTGGCCTGTCAGAATCTGAGTGTGCATGCAATAAGGAAACTAGAGACGTATAGCTTTCAAATCTCTACCAGTCAGCTGGCCAGAGACACTTATTGTCCCTGTGGCTTTTGGGTAACCATAGGAACACCTGGAGCAACCCCCAAGCTGGTCCCCTGACAGGCAGCTTTTCTGGACTTAGCATCCAACTCCCTTGGTCAGCTAAGACCCCCTGGGCAGCAAATGCCTTTCCAGCCTGGGAGAGAGAAAGGGAAGCAAATGATGTGGAAATGCGTAGCAAATTAGGAGGCAATATAACACAGGCCTCTCCCTGCTGTGCTGTGTGATTCCTTTCCGCCTGGGAGGCAGGAGAGGCAGATGGGGAACCAATCATTCTGGGAAGAGGAAAACAATAGTGGTCTTTCCAAACACTTTTGTGGACAGAAGCACCCGCTAAACCTTCTGTAGGGCTCTTTGGCTTTTGTAACCCAGAGCTCTGGCTTTTCTTTTTTCAATCACTTGGAAAGCAATTATTTTTTTAAAAAAATGTCATTAAGAGAAATCTTGGAAGGGAACTGGAGGAGGAAGTGTTGGGAGCTTGTTCCTATGTCAGCCTTCTCCAATCCTACATCCTTGGGTTAGGTTGGACAATAGCTTCCATCATCCCCACCCCCACCCCGGAGCATGCTGAAGGGTGATTGGCGAGAGTTGTAGTCCACAGTTTTTGGAGAGCACTGGGTTGGGGATGGTGGTTCTAGACTGTATGCTCAGGTTCTTCTCCTAGGCATCCAGGACTGAGAGAAAAAGAGCTTCTTTGACTTTCCAGGGCAGGGGCTCTTGAGGAGCTTTGTAGCCAGACAGCACTACTCCTGTCTCTGCAGGAGAAGAAATGAATTCCCTGACCAGTTATGACAAGATCCCTAGAAAGTCTGGATGCCTGAATACTTCTTTCTTTCTTTCTTTCTTTCTTTCTTTCTTTCTTTCTTTCTTTCTTTCTTTCTTTCTTTCTTTCTTTCTTTCAAGTTGATTGACAAGGAAGGAAGGAAGGTCCCCCCACTGTCATCTGGTCTGTCCCCAAAGAAAACAAGAGTGCTTTTTCTTCTAAAAAAATTAGAAGAGGGTTCATATGATCCACTGACTGATTGATGTAATCCTGTATAAAAGATTCCTGATGACTTTTAACACAACCGTTCTTTTTCCAGAGGGGTAAATGACAGGCTGTTGCAGTAGAAACTACAGAGAGTCCTTAACAACAAATAAATTTTTTATGGCTTTGGCTTCAATCTTACAGTAAGATTGGTTCCACAATCTTACTGTAAGACCACTTACTTTGAAACACTTGCAATTTTAGATCCCTCCATAGCATATTAAGCCTGCACGAGAACTCTGTGTTTCTACATTTCTTGCTAAGATCTAAGGAGCGAGTAAGGAAGCCAACTAAACTGGGGGGAAAAAGACCCTAACCTCTTCTCTGCTACCTAAAGGGAAAAAAATCCAACTTACATCGATATTTCTCAATTGGCAAAGCTTTATGAGACTATATTGCGTTTTTATTATTTTACTTTTTCAATAATTAATTTTATATGCAACTTTTCCTATGAAGAATTATTTACATGGTTTCCCCCCCCCCCCCATTTCATACTTTTAACAGCCGTGTGATGTAGATTTGGCCAAGAGATAACTACTGGCCCACATGTGAACTGTTTCAACATTCTGCTAACAGTACTACAGAATTGCATAGCATTTTGTTTATTTAAAATATCTTCTCTTGGAATTCTCCTTCAAAATTTATTTTATTTCATTTTTTATTCTGTATAAATTGTATACAGAAGATAGCTGTATCTTACAATGAAAAAAATACATACTTCAATTTGGGCATTAAAAATATATATCTACTTCCATTTTTTCTATGGAACTCAAGGCAGGTTATATGGATGTTGAAGTTCTGACAGACCCAGATTTGTGTAACTTCAGAATGACATCAAAGGTCAGTTTTAAATGCTAGGTCTGGATGGAATATTCATACATACATAAGTCATCCTGTAATTTTGCAGTCAACAAGAAATCAAAAAGTATATGTTGGCCAGTACATTTGATAGCTAGTCAATACAGTGATTGGCTGTAGAGTGATTTTAGACCAGCATTGGTCTCTAACCATTAACATAGTGTTATGTTATTCCACACACCCCTCCCCCCCAGTCCTGCTATGCTGTCTCATCATGGTGGGGGAGTGTTCCTGGGAAGAAGGAAGGAAGAATGTCAGGAGTGTATGCTAAGAATATATATTCCTGGCAGGGTCATCCAAGGTGTGAAGGTCATCCCAGATACCCAGCTAAAGCAAGCAGGCACCTATATTGGGTAGTAGCAGCAATATAGGAAGGTGTTGGAGGCATATGATCACTTTAGTGACAATGGCAAATGCATCAATTCATCATGAACTAAAAAGGTAAAGGTAAAGGTTCCCCCCGCACATTTGTGCAGTCGTGTCCGACTCTAGGGGCCGGTGGTCATCTCCGTTTGTTAGCCAAAGAGCCAGTGTTGTCCGAAGATCATGAACTGCTCATGTGCAATTCCAAGTTAAGCTAAAGAAGAAGAAAGTCAACCAGTTTCCATGATACGATCTTGAGCATATACCCACTATTTTCAAGAAGAACATCAGGAATTGCTTTGAAGTCCTGAACCTCCTTGATAGAGAACCAGAGTAACTGTAGAATGAATTTAAAGAAGTTGTTAAGGATGAATGTGAAAAGAGATTGCCAGAGATGAAGAAACAGAAGAAAGAAAACTGGATGTCAGAACAAATTGTGGAAGTTGCCAGGAAGAGAAGCCAAACCAAACCAAGAAAGACAAAAATCTCAGGAAGAAATTTATCAAAGAATTTCAGAGAGCTGTCAGAAGAGACAATAAGCAGTATTACAACAACATCTGAAAACATCTAAAGATAGAAACAGACATGGAAAAACAAAAGATCTCTGAATTCAGAAGGAGGTTCCAATCTGGAATTGGTAAGCTAAATGATGCCAAAGGACAGATAGTAACCAATTCAAAGGAGATCAAACAAAGTTAGAAGGAGTATACCAAAATAATGTTCAGTAGACACATCAACATCCAAGATAGCTTAGAAGGTATTCCCTATTTACAGGAACCTCTAGTACTAGAAGATTAAGTTAGATCCTTAAGTCTGAAGGCTACAGGAATTGATGGAATATCCACAGGATTATGGCAGGCAACAGAAGAAGAATCAGTAAAGGTTCTAATCAAGCTACGCCAGCAAATCTGGAGAACAACAGTGGCCAGCAGATTGGAAGAGGTCAATCTACATTCCAATACCAAAAAAGGAGACTTAACTGAGTGTGCAAACTATTGTAAATATATTTTCACATGCTAGGAAAATAATGCTTAGGATCATCCAAAGCAGATTAGATCCCTACATGGAAAAAAAAAGATGCCAGATGTTCAACCTGGCTTTAGAAAAGGCTGAGGAACATGAGACATTATTTCTGATGCACCCTGGATAATTGAGAAAGAATACCAAGAAGAAGCCAATATATGCTTTATTATTATAGAAAGGCCTTTGACTGGGTTGATCACATCAAGCTGTGGAATGTGCTTAGAAAAATGGAAATCCCAGAACCTCTCTTTGTCCTCATGAGAAATCTATATACAGGTCAAGAAACCACACTATAAACAGAACATGGTGAAACAGACTGGCTCCAGGTTGGCAAAGGAGTGAGACAAGACTGTATACTCTGCCTTTATTTATTCCATTTATAAGCTGAATATATATTAAGGAATGCTAGATTAGAAGAATCTGGTTTTAAAACTGGAGGATGAAACATCAATAACTTGCACTATACTGATGACACTACTCTGATAGCTGAAAATGCAAGTTCCAGTAATAAAAGTCAAGGAGCACAGTGAAAACTGGGGCTAAACTTAAATATAAAGAAGACCAAACTAATGACAACAGGTGATACACCCAGACTTAGAATTAACAATGAAGATATTGAAATGGTGGATAGCTTCTGTCTTTTAGGATCAACCATCAACAATAAAGGAAACAGCAGTCAAGAAATATGCCGCAGACTAGCACTTGGTAGAGCAGCCATGAAGGCCTTGGAAAAGGTATTCAGATGCCGTGATGTATCTATACTGACAAAGATCAGAAAAGCACAAGCAGTGGTCCCTGTAATACTCTATGGAAGTGAAAGTTAGACTTTGAAGAAGCAGGATAGGAAGAGTATTGACACTTTTGAACTTCGTTGTTGGAGAAGATTCCAAAGAATACTGTGGACAGCCAAGAAACCCCCCCCAAAACAAATGGATAATCAAACAAATCAACCCAGAGTTCTCACTCAAGGCACAAAATACTGGGAAAGGTGGAAGGAAAGAGAAGAGGACAACAAGCAACAAGGTGAATGGATTCAGTTTGAAAGACCAGGTTAGGGACAGACTGTCATGGAGAAAATCTATCTATGTGGTCACTAAGAGTTGACACCAACTTGATGGCACATAATCATCAATCAATCAATCAATCAATCAATCAACCATTTGTGACAATTGCAGTCCAAAATACCTGGAGAACTCTAGGTTGTCTGCTCCAGTCTTCAATATCTGACTCCTGGAACCTGGAGAGTAGCAGGGAGTAGCATTAGCAGTAGCATGTCTCCTGAGGTGTTATTTAAATCAAAAATGAGTAACTCTAATTTATGTTGGAAATGCAAAAACAAAAGGGGATCTTTCTACCATGTATGGTGGCTATGTGAAAAAGCAAAAAAATATTGGGTCAAAATACACAAATATGTATGTAAAATATTCGACAAAGAAATAAGAATGAGACCAGAATTATATTTATTGGGTAAAATTGAAGACAATATAAATAAAAAACAAAAGGTTTTATTTCAGTATCTAAGTACAGCTGCAAGGATAAAATATGCCCAATACTGGAAACAAGAAAATATTCCAACAAAAGAAGAATGGATTATAAAAGTAATGGATTTAATGCAAACAGACAAATTAACAAATTTAATAAAAGGAAAAGAAATGGGGAAGTACAATGAAACATGGGACCCCTTCATAAAATATATTCAAAAAGAATATAACATTAAATAGAGAACAAATAATAATAATAATAATAATAATAATAATAATACAAATAAAGAAGGGGCGAGGGGAAAAAAAAAGGTATAAGAAGAGAAAAATGTAAATCAAGTATTTACAAGAATTTTTTTTTTTTTTTTGTTAAGAAAACTGGAAGAATTTTAATGGAGTGTATGTATGTATTATGTATTATCTGTAGCTTGAATCATGTCAACTGGATTTCTATTTTCTCAGTGGAAACCTTTCGCTCCTTATCCAAGGAGCTTCTTCAGTCTGAGCAAAATTGAGCTCCTTGGATAAGGAGCGAAATGTTTCCACTGAGAAAATAGAAATCCAGTTGACATGATTCAAGCTACAGACAATTCCACCTGGATGACTGAGAACCTTCATAGACATATTATGTATTATAAAACAAAGATTTAAACTTAAGATTGAATTTGATACAAATATATAAATAAATAAATAAATAATATAATGTAAGGAAAGGGAGAAAAAGAGTGATAAATATATATAAAGTAAGAAGAAAAAGAAAGGATTAGGTTAGAAAGAAAAAGAGGATAGAAAGGGTGAAAAGGGAAAGAAAGATAGGGAAAGAAGATAGAACAGAAGAGAAGAGAGAGAAGAGGTTAGAGAGAGAAAGAGGGAGTATGAGAGAAGATATTAGAGAGAATGAGAAGGTCCAATAAAAATAAAAAAAAAGAAGAAGAAGAAAGGAATGGATGAAGGGATAAAAGGAAGAATAAAAATGGAAGATAAAGGAAAGGAAAAGAGAGAGATGGGAGGGTTAGAAAGAGTGAGTAAGGTAAGTGAGAGAAGAGATTAGAGAGAGAGAGAGAGAGGGTTAAAAAAGGAAGAAGGGAGTGGATGAAAGAGAAAAGGAATTAAAGGAAGAATCAAAAGGAAAGGAAAGGGAAAGGAAAAGATAGAGAGAGAATAGGTTAGAAGAGATTGAAAGATAAAGGAGAGAAAAGATTAGAGACAAAAAAAAAGAGAAGAAGGATACATTATATTAAATATAATAAAAATGATTATATAAAATCAAATGTAAATATATATACATAAATGTAACCATTGTTATGTGTTATATATGATCATTGTTATGTGTTATGTGTTTTGTTTATGTTTTATGTTGAATGTAAATAAAATGATTTTTAAAATTAAAAAAAAAAAGAGAGTAGCAGGGAAACTAGATGGCTACTTCCTTTGTAACTCCAGGATGGGACACTGTCAAAGAGGAGACGTGGAATTAGCATGACCATTAGGTTAATCTTGACTAGCAGTGCTTTTATTGTACAGGATTAAAAGTAAAGTGAATTATGCAAATGCAGTCAAACTCATGTCATTTTGTTGCTTTCTCTAGGGTAGGAGGAGTCTTTATTCATATGAGTGACTTATTTGAGATGTGATGTAGTTGAGAAAACTGCCCTTGCTGAGCTGTACTGGTTTTAATAGCCAGGCAGATTGATTGTTCTTAATAAATACTATTGTTCAACCAGTGGTAGGAACTGGGTATACCTGTATACATACTCCTGCTACAATTTGTTTGGTAAAAGGTCAAAAGACAAAGGGATGCATAGAGAAGTGTTATTGCTTTAACTCTGAATGATCTTCAGTTATCCCTTAGGAATATATATATTCCTGTGGCTATGGTCTTCAGCCTGAAATAATTGCTTGCCTGTGCTTGGGGAAGAAGAGTATTAATCTAGGTGGATTAGATTAGCATTTTTAGTATAGTCCCGTCCCGTCCCCATGTATGCCAAATTTCTTAATTTCCAACCAACTGTTGTTTAGGGATTATGGGAGTAGAAGTCCAGTGCATCTAGACAACAAGAACTTGGAGAAAGTTGGATTAGACCAATAATATATCAGTACTAAGAATGGAATTTGTTATATTAACCTTATGTGATAACAGTGCCAACTAGAAGCTGTTCAGCATTTGAAAAATATGCTGATGGAGCTCATTTCTTTCCTGGCCTGTTTTGACCCTACAGCTGCAAAAACCTATGCCCAGGGGGTTAAAAATGCAATTATAGTTATTTTAATAGTAACACAGTTTGGGAGCCACCATCTGCTTGCAAATGGTATTGCAGAACATGTGAATGGTTGTGTTTGCACTCTGCACTCTCCTATTCCAAGCACGGTTTAAAAAGTCATTCTCTGTTCTAGGAATAATTATGAGGCAATGCAAGCAGGAAATGTTGCAACTCTTAGAAACAGGGCAATGTTTCTTCTGTTCAAGGAAAGTAAATAGATATGCTGATATTTAAATTAGCATCTTAATTTTTTTCTTTTTTTCATTTCCACGCGAGTCGTGCGGCCACATGACCGTGGAAGCGTCTTCGGACAACGCTGGCTCTTCGGCTAACAAACGGAGATGAGCACCGGCCCCTAGAGTCGGACACGACTGCACAAATGTGCGGGGGGACCTTTACCTTTACTAATGCTTTTGAACATCTCCTCTGGTACCAGGCAATGTAGCTGTCCTAAAGGGGAGAGGGCAAGAGCATTTATGATCTTTGCAGAAGATGAACTTAAATATATTGCTGTAATTAGAAGGCACCTATATAGAGATTACAATTGTTTCAGGAGCATTAAGAGCCTGCTGTACAGGGTAGGTATGAATAAAATCCATCTGCTAGGCAATACCTCTTGAGCTGTGACAAACCAATTGATTAATTGCATTGATTGGTGTTTTCAGTCCAGTGGTCAAGTGATTCTTCGGAACACTCCTAGCTTTTGTCAGTCAGTGCTGTGATTATATTGCAAACAGTATCCAAATTCAATCTGGTTTCCAAAATACCAATTTAGACCCACACTTTCATTCCACTTTCATGTGCAGTTTTACTGATAACTTTTGCTAGACAATTTTGACCTGTAGCTTGTACACATTTCATAGAGTGAAATGTGCTTGCTCATGAAATTATTGTGTGAAATCTGAGATTTTTCAATATTAAAGCGAGTGGTGGTTTCTGCCCCATGTCTAAAAGAACAAATGATCAAGGTTGCTTCTGTTGGCGTTTCATTGCACCTTAGAGGAAGAGAGGTTGGGCATCAGGATGAATGATATTACTGGGTACTCTTTGGGGCCAGGTTGGGGTCCCCTGCTCTTCTGCAAAAGTCCTCCTTCTTCTTGTGTCTTGTTCACCATTCCGCCGTTTCCATGTGAAAGAGGGTGCGGAGATGTTCAGCACTCCTGGTCTCTCCCTCATCCTTTTCAGGGGCTGCTGACTGAATGCAGAGGGCAAGGTGTGGGAATGGACAATAGCCACTGAGGTGAGGGGGAAGAGGAGAGCCGCGTGGGTCATCCTTCCAAATGAAACAGGGTGCCTTATCCCAGCTTGAAATGATGCACGTTGCCTCCTAAGGAGAAGAGGGTGGCCCAATGCAGTCCAAAGCTCTTCACCCAGGCCTTCAGCAAGGCAGAGTGAGACCCCTCACTCCGTCGTGCTTGCCATCTTTTATCTTTATTTTTTATTGATTTTATTTTAATGTCCTTGTTTGTTTGATAGTTGTGAGCCACCCAGAGTCATTGAGAGTCGAGCAGCATACAAATTTAATATATTGTGGCTGGTCGCACAGCCACCCAGATGTTTAGATTGGATTTGGCATTTTTGTCCACCTATTGAGTCCTTCCCAAGGACCTGGGACAGGCAGATGTTGTTGTTTAATAATATTAAAGGTATCAACGCAGGATGTATTATTATTATTATTATTATTATTATTATTATTATTATTATTATTATTTTGAAAAATCCATTGAGAATGTATTGCCTGGGTACTTGCATTCCATACTTTAAAAAACAACTAGATTAGTCCTGAAAAAACATAAACGGAACAGGGCCAGGATTCCCTAAATCAGGCTGAAGCACCTGCCTCAGATCTTAGGAGAAACAGTGACTTGAGCATTTTCACTGCTGGCCCTTCCCTGCAAGGCTTCTGTCTAGAGGAAGCAACCACCCATTGACTGTAGGCAGGTAGAAGGGAATTGCCCCCTGCCTTGCGGTCGGTGCTGTGTATCAGTAGTAATAATAATCCTAGTATTTTAGTGACCCTTGTTGACCGTCCTGGGCTCATCTTTTTTTAAAGGCTTGGCTGCAGACCCGGCTGTCTGTCTGGGCACCCCCACCACCCTGCAACAGGTTCCCAAGCCAAGCACTTCCTTCCTGCCGTCTCTTGTTTCATCTCATTAGTGGGAGAAGTCCGCAGAGCCGAACTGGTTGCTATGGAAACCTCTGTTTATTGAGCTCCCGAGATATGAGGTCCTAGGCTGGGGAGAGAAACATTGGGGGGGGGGGAGAGGGAGAGGGAGGAGGGAGGGCAAACCCTGCCTTTGGAGCGGCTGCTGTGGCACAGGAAGGGTGAGGGACGGGCTCCCTGCCCTCAGGCTCCAGTGTCCCCAATGCTTTATGGAAGCAGGGCCTGGTGGCCTCTGTAGGGCAGAGGGGCCTGGGGCCGGTCTCGAAGATGGCATAATCCGTCATGAGTGCCAGCCCCAATTCAGCAGCCTCGGAAGGGCAGAATCTTTTCCCATTGGCGGTTTTGGCGATGCAAAGCTGGTTGGAAAGAAAGAAAGCCCAAAGAGGATCGAGGAGTAAGGAATGGTGCAAAAACGTGTCACTGCCAGATTCAACTCCGGATCTCTCAATCTCCAGCAAAAAAATAGGACAGACAGGGAAACATACAGAGTGGATTGATAAAGGAACATCTTATAACACCCAGAATAAAACTCCAGATGGGTTCAAACCATAGATTTCACTAACAGAGATACTAATACTAATACTTAATATTTGATTATAGATTATAACTCTTAAATAGGCCTCCATGAATTCTTTTAAAAAATAAGTCATGGGTCTGGAAAAGCTGCATAAAAGGCGGCAATCCAACTGGTCATGTTTTCCCACAATATGGACATGTGACAGTGGAAAACTTGCACATTGTTTTGTGTCCTGCAGCATTTAAGGAAAAAGGGCTTCAACCCAAGAAAAGATACCAATCTAAAGAAAAGTTATTAAAAAAAACCCTTGTGATAGTAATGAGCTTTCTGCACAGGCTCTTAATCTCCTTTGACATTTTCCTTACATCATAAAAGAAGGGCAGGGCTAAAAGCTGCCTCTTTGTTGCTAAATATTACTTGATCTTCTGTAGTTGTGTTTTTTTCTTCCGCTTCCTGAAGACTAGCCATATCTTTGAAAATCATCTCTCTTCAGGTGACAAGACAGTTGTATATGTAACCAGAACATGCAGAACAAATGAGGTTGAAACATCAACTCATAACACCATCAGCAGAAATTCAGAGTGATAGCTGAACTAACAGTACTGTTTTAGTAACTGAGTTAAAGCCTTCGCTGTAAGGATTAAGTGCTCACTATCCATCCTTTAGTTGGCAGAAAACAACTGGCATGAAATTTGTTGTTCCTATTGCCAATCCCTATCCTACCTCTGTCAGGACTTTCCTTTTAGATCAGGGGTGGGGAACCTTTTTTCTGCCAAGGGCCATTTGGATATTTATAACCGGGGACCGGGGGTGGGGGTGGGGGAGGGGTTTCTGGGATTTCTGCGGACCGGGGGCTGGAGTTTGCAGGCGGGAGCCAATCACAAGCACTGGGGGGCGGGGTTTGCGGGCAGGAGCCAATCGCGTGGAAGGGGTGGGGTTTGCTGGCGGGAGCCCCGCAGGCCTTATATGGCCCGCAGGCCTGACATTGCCCACCCCTGTTTTAGATGATGGGTGCAAAGCCTAGTCATTTTATTGTAACATTGTAATTCACTTTACAGGGGGCTGCTCTTGAAGACCACTTGGAAGCTTCAGTTAGTACAAAATGGAGCAGCCTGCCTGAAATGGGTAAAACCCATTCTAGTCATTTGACATAATTATTGGAGAAGTTTCATGGATTGCCAATTTGATTCCTGGTGCAATTCAAGGTAAAAACCCATTCTAGTCATTTGACATAATTATTGGAGAAGTTTCATGGATTGCCAATTTGATTCCTGGTGCAATTCAAGGTACTTGTTATCACCTATAAACCCGGTGTCCTCTGGATGGTGGTACTCCCAGAGTTCCTTTAGCCTTTCTGGCTAGAAATCCTGAGAATTGGTGGCCCCAGGTTAAGGAAAGTGGTCCGAAGCAATAGAAAATCACAAGTTACAAGAACCCAGGTACAAGGGCATTAAAAAAAAAATAACAATATTTATTTTAGCTAGAAAAATGTCTGCCAGCATGAGAGGCTATATTTACTCTCAGCCAGAAACTCAGTGGGAGAAGATTGACAGGTATGTGAAAGAGAGTCAAGGAGAATTAAATTGGAGCTAAGCCTCCTCTTCCTGCCTACGCTGTGACATTGGAATTACCATTGTAAATGAAGCCCATTTAGCAGTCTGTTAGAACTACTGAAATGGAGCAGAGCTGCAAAACTTGTGTACAGAAAAAGAATATTGTTTAAAAACAGAGCCCATGAGCATATTAGAGAGATCCAGGTTAGTCTTACACCCTTAGCCCACCCAAGCATAAAGAAACACGTATGAAACAGGTATGAAAAGTAAGTACAAAAGAGTCCTTACGTTTATTCATTGCAGGTACAGCATTTTCAGTAGATAAATGATGTTCCATTTCTTCTTCCTGTTCCCTAAACTTAATACCTCTTGCCTTGCTTGCTGCAAGAGGCTGCATGGAGAAAGGGGGCTTGAGGCCTAGGCATGGCCTCTCCACGGAGAGGAGCAGCCACGTGCTGCTTCCTCCTCCATGAAAGAATCAGAGAGAGAGAAGAGGAAGTGGGAGTGGCCACAAACAGCTTCCTCAAAAGCATGGAGAGCTTGCATCCTAGAGCAGCCATCCATATGCTGATGAGGCATGCTGAATTTGCCAGGATCTCCAACAGTAAAAGGGGGGAGGTAGCATTGGCTCCCACCTAGAAGGATACCTAAATGTAGGTACTGTATATTCAAAACTCACTGATTTGAGAATGGAATATTTCGGATAACTCTGGAACATTCCAGTTTGGTCTAGTTGTTAAGGTGCTGGGCTACAAACCAGGAGGCTGAGAGTTCTAGTCCCACCTTAGGCATGAAAGCCAGCTGGGTGACCTTGGGCCAGTCACTCTCTCTCAGCCCAACTCAACTCACAGGGTTGTTGTTGTGGGGAAAATAGGAGGAGGAAGGAGTATTAGGTATGTTCGCCACCTTGAGTTATGTATAAAAATAATAAAGGTGGGATAGAAAATAAATAAATAAATACATTCCATTCCTCTTTCAGTGCGTGCCAAAGCTTTTCTCAACTATGCCATTCCAGTCTGAGAGATTTATTCCAGAAACCACCAAACTGTTTCCTGGAATTGCATGGTCTAGAGGAGGTTCAGCATGGTCCCAAGCCAAGGGGGAACAGAACATTCTGGACTGTAGCTTGAATCATGTCAACTGGATTTCTATTTTCTCAGTGGAAACGTTTCGCTCCTTATCCAAGGAGCTTCTTGGATAAGGAGCGAAACGTTTCCACTGAGAAAATAGAAATCCAGTTGACATGATTCAAGCTACAGACAATTCCACCTGGATGACTGAGAACCTTCATAGACATATAGAACATTCTGGAGTTTTCTGGTATGTACTGTTCCTAAATCAATAAATTTTGCACATTCTTATTAAAGTGCATCTTTAATAATGCTAATAATGCTAATGCTAATGCTAATGCTAATGCTAATGCTAATGCTAATGCTAATGCTAATAATAATAATAATAATAATAATAATAATTGCTGCCCAACTCCCAGTCCAACTTGAATTTTTAAACAGGGCTAGCCATAAAATTAGTTAGCTAGCCAATAGAGGTACTGTGCCAAAGGAAAGCACACTCTCTCTGCCAAAGCTTTGGCAGCACAGCTGAAGAGGGTTGTAGTCCTATTCCTCATTCCATGGCAGGGACTCTTTTTGTATGTGTGATGTAAACTAGACAAGCAGAGGTACCTTCATTACAGATATGATAAAGTTTAGGGACATTGTAAGAATTTCAGTAATTACTTTTTTCTCCTCTTCTTGTTAAATAATTTCCCCCATAAAACACACAGATGATAACATGCCAGGTGGGTTGATTGATGATCATTTCTCTGCCCCCCCCCCAACTCCTGAGAATTGTTTCCAATCAGGCCTGTGCCGGTGAATGAACATAATCAGTTTCTTGACAGATCGAGCGGAGGCCCTATGGATACTTCCTGAGAACTGAGCTCCCTTTCTCAATTTACTGAGGCTGTCTTGTGAAGCTGGAAGTTCTACTGTGAAGTCATAAAACTCTCTCCTAAGATATTATTTTTCTTATATAGCAATCTGGCAAGGAGTATATATCAATGCTTTTAGTTTTTTGTTTATTGACTGATTCTAAGATGCAATTCAGTTTGTGGTTTACATACCACAATAGCTGGGTTTGCAGAACACACGCAGCCAAACCAAATGAACCACTGTGGAGTCCTTGGTGCTCTCTGAGCCTTGTTGTTTTCTTGCAGACGTTTCATTGCCAGGCTAGGCAACATCTTCAGTTTGCTGCAGCAAACAACAACCCAATCAAGGAACTACCAAGGAGAGTACAACACCTCCACCAACACAAGCAGGACAAGCTATGGTATATAAACAGAGAGCAAGTCCCACTCCCTTTTCGCACTGAAGATGTTGCCTAGCCTGGCAATGAAATGTCTGCAAGAAAACAACAAGGCTCAGAGAGCACCAATATGTCTATGAAGGTTCTCAGTCATCCAGGTGGAACAGTCTGTGGCTTGAATCATGTCAACTGGATTTCTATTTTCTTAGTGGAAACGTTTCACTCCTTATCCAAGGAGCTTCTTCAGTCTGAGTAAAGTTAGTAAGGGAATCCTTAAATATGTTTCTAGGCTAGCTGTGTGACCTTGCACCTGGGGCTAGGTCATGGTTATTTTTGAGATGTTTGTTTCTAAGTCCCTTTATCATCTAAAGGAGGATCGTTAAGATTACCCTGCTGCTGTTGAGCTTGTGAAATGGTCTTAATCTTCCTAGGCACAGAAGACAAAGCAGGAAGGAAGATAGGGGAAAGGTTATGCCTGAGGCCCCCACCTCTATTCAAGGAAGGATTTTCCAAGTTGGCATGAATGGATTCCTTGACCCCTCTCTCAAACCACCTATCTTCTCTGTCTAAAATGTGAACATTAATGTCCTCAAATGAGTGTCCTTTTTCCTTTAGATGAAGATAAACTGCTGACTCTGGTCCTGTGGTGTTACTTCTCCTGTGTTGGGCCATCCTCCTGTACAAAGGTTGTTTGGTTTCTCCAATGTAGAGTTCAGAGCACTCCTCACTGCACTGGATTGCATACACTACATTGCTTTCCTTGTGTTTTGGAGTTTGATCTTTAGGGTGTACAAGCCTCTGTCTCAGTGTGTTGGTGGGTTTGAAATATACAGGTATGTGGTGTTTGCCAAATATCCGTTTGATCTTCTCAGACACGCCAGCCATGTAAGGAATGACCAGGTTCTTCCGTTTACTCTGAGTCTCAGCCCTATCTGTTGCTGTTTTAGGTCTGGTAGACTTAGATTTGGTGAAGGCCCAATTTGGATATCCACAGGCCTGCAGAGCTGTTCTCAGATGCTGCTTTTCATTCTTTTTGGAATCCATGGAGGTGGGGATGGTTTCTGCTCTGTGTGACAATGTCCTGATGACTCCTAGTTTGTGCTGCAGTGGATGGTGGGAGTCAAACATCAGGTATTGATCTGTGTGTGTGGGTTTCCTGTAGATCCCTATTTCTAGCTTGCCACCGGTCCCAATGAGGACTTCACAGTCTAGGAATGCCAGTCTGTTGTCCTTGGTGTCTTCTCTGGTGAAGCTAATGTTGGCATCTATAGTGTTTATATGGTCCGTGAAGGCCTGTACTTCCTGGGCCTTGATTTTGACCCAGGTGTCATCCACATACCTAAACCAGTGGGTGGGCACCGTTCCCTGGAATGTGTTGAGTGCTTTCTTCTCCACTTCTTCCATGTATAAATTGGCCACAATGGGTGACACAGGAGAACCCATGGCACAGCCGTGTTTTTGTCTGTAAAAGTCACCTCTGTATGTGAAATAAGTGGTGTTAAGACACAGGTCCAGAAGATGGCAGATCTGGTTTGGGTTGAGATGGCTTCTCCTTTCCAGGGTGCTGTCCTCTTCTAGTCTCTTCCTGACAGCGGATAGAGCATGAGTGGTGGGGATGCTGGTGAAAAGGGAGGACACATCAAAGGAGACCATAGTTTCATCTGTATCCAGTTTCAGGATCTTTGCTTTGGAAACAAATTCTTCCGAATTATGGATGTGGTGTTCAGAGTGTCCAACTAGAGGTGCTAGTATGGTAGAGAGGTGTTTGGCAATGTTGTATGTTACCGAATTGATGCTGCTGACTATGGGTCGGAGGGGTGTTCCTTCCTTGTGGATCTTAGGAAGTCCGTAGATGCAGGGGATGGCTTCTCCAGGATACAGACGGTGGTAGGTAATCCTATCGATGGAGCCATCATGTTCCAATTGTTTCAAACTGTCTATTGCCTTTTTCTTGTAATTGTTGGTGGGGTCTCTTTTCAGTTTTTCATATGTATGGTGATCCTCCAAAAGTGAGGTAATTTTATTGTGGTAGTCTGCAGTGTTTAGAACCACTGTACATCTTCCTTTGTCAGCAGGTAAAATGGTGATGGTTTCATCTTTGCTGAGGGCTGTCAGGGCTCTCCTCTCTTGGACGGTAAGGTTGGGGGGAGGAGGTTGAGCACTGGACAGAGCTGCAGATATTTTAAGCCGGAGTTGTTCTGCTTCTTCAAAAGGTAGGTGGTTGTTGTGGATGGCAGATTCTGTGGCTGTAATGAGCTCCACAACCGGAACTTGCTTGGGAGTGATGGCAAAATTAAGACCTTTGGCTAGGACATCTCTCTCTGGTTGGGTAAGTTCTCTGTCTGAGAGATTTTTCACCCACATGTTCTTTTTGTCCTCTGTGGTCCTGTTGTTGTTGTTCCTCCCAGCGGTTTCTCCAGTTCCTTGTTTCTGCTTGCTGCGAGAAAGAAGAATGTCAAATTTCTTAGTTTGCCTCTCCTTTGTCTTGTGATGCTGGGCCAGCTGTACTTTATTGCCAAGCTGAATAACTCTATCCAGGATTGGGTCAGGAAGGGTGGCTGTGAGTTCCTGGTGAAGGTTTTCAAAATTGTATTGCAGGGCATCAATGGTGAAGTGGACTTGCCTTATTCTTTCATTTAGAAGATGTCTTTGTGCCTGCTGCAGGATCTGCTCTGCTCTGTGACCCTTAACTGTAGATTGCAGGCGTAGGCTTGTCGGGATGAGTCTCTGTTGTCTGCATCTGAGGTTAAAACGTAGGTGGTTTCTATAGTCTGCCACCTTTCTTGCTGTCTTCTCGAATTTCCTTACCAACTTCAGGGTTTCATCCCCAAAATGTATGGCAATATGTCTATGAAGGTTCTCAGTCATCCAGGTGGAACAGTCTGTGGCTTGAATCATGTCAACTGGATTTCTATTTTCTTAGTGGAAACGTTTCACTCCTTATCCAAGGAGCTTCTTCAGTCTGAGTAAAGTTAGTAAGGGAATCCTTAAATATGTTTCTAGGCTAGCTGTGTGACCTTGCACCTGGGGCTAGGTCATGGTTATTTTTGAGATGTTTGTTTCTAAGTCCCTTTATCATCTAAAGGAGGATCGTTAAGATTACCCTGCTGCTGTTGAGCTTGTGAAATGGTCTTAATCTTCCTAGGCACAGAAGACAAAGCAGGAAGGAAGATAGGGGAAAGGTTATGCCTGAGGCCCCCACCTCTATTCAAGGAAGGATTTTCCAAGTTGGCATGAATGGATTCCTTGACCCCTCTCTCAAACCACCTATCTTCTCTGTCTAAAATGTGAACATTAATGTCCTCAAATGAGTGTCCTTTTTCCTTTAGATGAAGATAAACTGCTGACTCTGGTCCTGTGGTGTTACTTCTCCTGTGTTGGGCCATCCTCCTGTACAAAGGTTGTTTGGTTTCTCCAATGTAGAGTTCAGAGCACTCCTCACTGCACTGGATTGCATACACTACATTGCTTTCCTTGTGTTTTGGAGTTTGATCTTTAGGGTGTACAAGCCTCTGTCTCAGTGTGTTGGTGGGTTTGAAATATACAGGTATGTGGTGTTTGCCAAATATCCGTTTGATCTTCTCAGACACGCCAGCCATGTAAGGAATGACCAGGTTCTTCCGTTTACTCTGAGTCTCAGCCCTATCTGTTGCTGTTTTAGGTCTGGTAGACTTAGATTTGGTGAAGGCCCAATTTGGATATCCACAGGCCTGCAGAGCTGTTCTCAGATGCCACCCTCACAGCCACCCTTCCTGACCCAATCCTGGATAGAGTTATTCAGCTTGGCAATAAAGTACAGCTGGCCCAGCATCACAAGACAAAGGAGAGGCAAACTAAGAAATTTGACATTCTTCTTTCTCGCAGCAAGCAGAAACAAGGAACTGGAGAAACCGCTGGGAGGAACAACAACAACAGGACCACAGAGGACAAAAAGAACATGTGGGTGAAAAATCTCTCAGACAGAGAACTTACCCAACCAGAGAGAGATGTCCTAGCCAAAGGTCTTAATTTTGCCATCACTCCCAAGCAAGTTCCGGTTGTGGAGCTCATTACAGCCACAGAATCTGCCATCCACAACAACCACCTACCTTTTGAAGAAGCAGAACAACTCCGGCTTAAAATATCTGCAGCTCTGTCCAGTGCTCAACCTCCTCCCCCCAACCTTACCGTCCAAGAGAGGAGAGCCCTGACAGCCCTCAGCAAAGATGAAACCATCACCATTTTACCTGCTGACAAAGGAAGATGTACAGTGGTTCTAAACACTGCAGACTACCACAATAAAATTACCTCACTTTTGGAGGATCACCATACATATGAAAAACTGAAAAGAGACCCCACCAACAATTACAAGAAAAAGGCAATAGACAGTTTGAAACAATTGGAACATGATGGCTCCATCGATAGGATTACCTACCACCGTCTGTATCCTGGAGAAGCCATCCCCTGCATCTACGGACTTCCTAAGATCCACAAGGAAGGAACACCCCTCCGACCCATAGTCAGCAGCATCAATTCGGTAACATACAACATTGCCAAACACCTCTCTACCATACTAGCACCTCTAGTTGGACACTCTGAACACCACATCCATAATTCGGAAGAATTTGTTTCCAAAGCAAAGATCCTGAAACTGGATACAGATGAAACTATGGTCTCCTTTGATGTGTCCTCCCTTTTCACCAGCATCCCCACCACTCATGCTCTATCCGCTGTCAGGAAGAGACTAGAAGAGGACAGCACCCTGGAAAGGAGAAGCCATCTCAACCCAAACCAGATCTGCCATCTTCTGGACCTGTGTCTTAACACCACTTATTTCACATACAGAGGTGACTTTTACAGACAAAAACACGGCTGTGCCATGGGTTCTCCTGTGTCACCCATTGTGGCCAATTTATACATGGAAGAAGTGGAGAAGAAAGCACTCAACACATTCCAGGGAACGGTGCCCACCCACTGGTTTAGGTATGTGGATGACACCTGGGTCAAAATCAAGGCCCAGGAAGTACAGGCCTTCACGGACCATATAAACACTATAGATGCCAACATTAGCTTCACCAGAGAAGACACCAAGGACAACAGACTGGCATTCCTAGACTGTGAAGTCCTCATTGGGACCGGTGGCAAGCTAGAAATAGGGATCTACAGGAAACCCACACACACAGATCAATACCTGATGTTTGACTCCCACCATCCACTGCAGCACAAACTAGGAGTCATCAGGACATTGTCACACAGAGCAGAAACCATCCCCACCTCCATGGATTCCAAAAAGAATGAAAAGCAGCATCTGAGAACAGCTCTGCAGGCCTGTGGATATCCAAATTGGGCCTTCACCAAATCTAAGTCTACCAGACCTAAAACAGCAACAGATAGGGCTGAGACTCAGAGTAAACGGAAGAACCTGGTCATTCCTTACATGGCTGGCGTGTCTGAGAAGATCAAACGGATATTTGGCAAACACCACATACCTGTATATTTCAAACCCACCAACACACTGAGACAGAGGCTTGTACACCCTAAAGATCAAACTCCAAAACACAAGGAAAGCAATGTAGTGTATGCAATCCAGTGCAGTGAGGAGTGCTCTGAACTCTACATTGGAGAAACCAAACAACCTTTGTACAGGAGGATGGCCCAACACAGGAGAAGTAACACCACAGGACCAGAGTCAGCAGTTTATCTTCATCTAAAGGAAAAAGGACACTCATTTGAGGACATTAATGTTCACATTTTAGACAGAGAAGATAGGTGGTTTGAGAGAGGGGTCAAGGAATCCATTCATGCCAACTTGGAAAATCCTTCCTTGAATAGAGGTGGGGGCCTCAGGCATAACCTTTCCCCTATCTTCCTTCCTGCTTTGTCTTCTGTGCCTAGGAAGATTAAGACCATTTCACAAGCTCAACAGCAGCAGGGTAATCTTAACGATCCTCCTTTAGATGATAAAGGGACTTAGAAATAACATCTCAAAATAACCATGACCTAGCCCCAGGTGCAAGGTCACAGAGACACCTAGAAACATATTTAAGGATTCCCTTACTAACTTTACTCAGACTGAAGAAGCTCCTTGGATAAGGAGTGAAACGTTTCCACTAAGAAAATAGAAATCCAGTTGACATGATTCAAGCCACAGTCAGAGAGCACCAAGGACTCCACAGTTCAACCCTGAGCTACAAATATTCTCTTCAAATGAACCACGTTTGACAAAGCCAGAGTCAGACCATTGTTGTCTCCATTGACTGCCAGCTGCGTTTTTCCAGTGATACTTGTAGATGTTTGCGAGTAAATCTGCATGCAAAGCAGAGGTTTCACCTTAGACCATGCTGGCTGGGGAACTCTGGGAGCTGAAGTTCACAGGTCTTAAAGTTGCTGAGATTGAGAAACACTGCCTTAGAATGATAGCCAGTTCTGATAGCTGAAAAGCCTTGCCCATGGTGTTAAATGTTGTTAAATCACAAAGTCTCCTGATTAATAATCCTGATTCAGTTCAGAGGCCTTTAAGCAGAGTTTTCTTCACCTGCTGGAGGAGTTTGACTTGACTTGGGATTCCACTGCATTTGATGTTCAATTCTGGTGCTCACAGTTATCCTCCTTAGAGTAGGAGCTGAAGCTGCAACATATTTATTCCCTTGAAAAACTATTGAAATCCTGCCAACTCCCTGTTCAGAAGAAGGCATAAAAAAATTGGAACTGATTCTTCAGAACAATTCTTGTGAATAAAAAGGTTTACGTAGAAAATAAAATTCAAATTCTTTTGCTACTCCTAACACATTTGACTATTTGTCAGAGGTAGCTGAAAACAAAATTCAGTTAATCAGTATATCCCCAAATGCATGGTATTAATAATTAGATATTTCAAGTAATTTAAAAACATTTACACACACACACACACACACGAAGTGTGTTCACATGATCTCTAAATTGTCTTCCCTGCCAAACATCTGATTGTGGATTTTAGACTTTTAAAAAAGTATTCCACATGTGCTCGTTGTTGTTGTTCAGTCGTTTAGTCGTGTCCGACTCTTCGTGACCTCATGGACCATAGCACGCCAGGCCTTCCTGTCCTCCACTGTCTCTAGTAGTTTACTCAAATTCATGTTCATTACATCGGTGATGCTATCTAACCATCTCATCCTCTGCCGTCCCCTTCTCCTTTTGCCTTCAGTCTTTCCCAGCATCAGGGTCTTTTCCAGTGAGTCCTCTCTTCACATTAGGTGGCCAAAGTATTTGAGCTTCAGCTTCAGCATCTGTCCTTCCAATGAGCAGTCAGGGTTGATTTCCTTTAGGATTGACTGGTTTGACCTCCTTGCAGTCCAAGGGACTCTCAAGAGTCTTCTCCAGCACCACAGTTCGAAAGCATCAATTCTTCGGCGCTCAGCCTTCCTTATGGTCCAACTCTCACAGCCATACATTACTACTGGGAAAACCATAGCTTTAACTATACGGACCTTTGTCGGCAAGGTGATGTCTCTGCTTTTTAATATGCTGTCTAGGTTTGCCATAGCTTTCCTCCCAAGGAGCAAGCGTCTTTTAATTTCATGGCTGCAGTCACCGTCTGCGGTGATCTTGGAGCCCAAGAAAATAAAATCTGTCACTGCTTCCATTTCTTCCCCTTCTATTTGCCAGGAAGTGATGGGACCAGATGCCATGATCTGGGTTTTTTTAATGTTGAGTTTCAAGCCAGCTTTTGCACGCTCCTCTTTCACCCTCATCAAGAGGCTCTTTAGTTCCTCTTCACTTTCTGCCATTAGGGTGGTATCGTCTTCATATCTGAGGTTGTTGATATTTCTTCCGGCAATCTTAACTCCGGCTTGTGATTCATCCAGCCCGGCATTTCTCATGATGTACTCTGCATATAAGTTAAATAAGCAGGGTGATAATATACAGCCTTGTCGTACTCTTTTCCCAATTTTGAACCAGTCGGTTGTTCCATGTCCGGTTCTAACTGTTGCTTCTTGACCCGCATACAGGTTTCTCAGGAGACAGGTAAGGTGGTCTGGTACTCCCATCTCTTTAAGAATTTGCCACAGTTTGTTGTGATCCACACAATCAAAGGCTTTAGCATAGTCAGTGAAGCAGAAGTAGATGTTTTTCTGGAACTCTCTTGCTTTTTCCATGATCCAGAGAATGTTGGCAATCTGATCTCTAGTTCCTCTGCCTCTTCGAAACCCAGCTTGCACTTCTGGTAGTTCTCGGTTCACATACTGCTGAAGCCTAGCTTGTAGGATTTTGAGCATAACCTTGCTAGCATGTGAAATGAGCGCAATTGTACGGTAGTGTGAACATTCTTTGGCATTGCCTTTCTTTGGAATTGGAACGTAAACTGACCTTTTCCAATCCTGTGGCCACTGTTGAGTTTTCCAAATTTGTTGGCATATTGAGTGCAGCACTTTAACAACATCATCTTTTAGGATTTTAAATAGCTCAGCTGGGATACTGTCTTCTCCGCTAGCTTTGTTGTTAGTAATGCTTCCTAAGGCCCACTTGACTTCACTCTCTAGGATGTCTGGCTCAAGGTCAGTGACCACACCATCGTATTTATCAGGGATATTAAGATCTTCCTTGTATAGTTCTTCTGTGTATTCTTGCCACCTCTTCTTAATCTCTTCTGCTTCTGTTAGGTCCCTGCCTTTTTTGTCCTTTATCATGCCCATCTTTGCATAAAACGTTCCCTTGATATCTCCGATTTTCTTGAAGAGATCTCTAGTCTTCCCCATTCTATTGTTTTCCTCGATTTCTTTGCATTGTTCATTTAAGAAGGCCTTCTTATCTTTCCTTGCTATTCTCTGGAAATCTGCATTCAGTTGGTTATATCTTTCCCTTTCTCCCTTGCCTTTTGCTTCCCTTCTTTCCTCAGCTATTTGTAAAGCCTCATCAGTCAGCCACTTTGCTTTCTTGCATTTCTTTTTCTTTGGGATGGTTTGGGATGGTCCACATGTGCTCAGTGAACACTATATATGTGGCATGATTTTTTCCACTCCTTAAGAATAGAAGAAGAACCATTTTGGGGGGAGTCTGATTCAAATCCATTTATCTCAGCAGTCTGCTCCTGTTGCTGATCAGACAGTTCTGCCTTCAGGAAGCCCACGAGCTGGATGTGAAGGAAATGTATAGAAGCAGAAGCGCCATCAGTGGAGGAACGTTATACCACATGAAGAGGTAGTCTTTATTCCTTGATGACTCCAGCAAATACAAGAGCTACAAAAGGTAGGCAAGAGAGGTCTTGTATTTCTGCTCAAGCAACTCCCTTTTTAGGCAAACAAGGGTGAACTCCAGACAATTGGCATAAGTTGTCACAGAAAAAGAGTAGTAGATAAAGTTTGCTGGGGGAAAAGTAGTTGCCTAACATACTTCACTTTCAAGACAGCAAACTGCTTTTCACGATTGTAAGAGTAAGCTGTAATGCATAGATGTGGCCACTAGATGTCACCATTTAAACAAAAATGTTACTTTCTTGGCTTTTTGGCCAGCCTCCATTGTATATCAGATGGAAGATGTAGATCTATAAACCTATCATCATACATGACTTAATGAGATATATGTCCAGTTCCTACATACTTTTCATCTCAAAAAATGAGACATGTCAAGGAATCAAGCATGGCACATTTAAGAATCGTGTGCTTATTGATGGTGAATTTGCAAGTGCCTTATGCTCTCTACATTCTGTCTATTTGATTTTGATCTTTGGCCCATGATGGGAAAAAAAGGGTTTGATCACTTGCTACACATCGTCATTGGAACGAATACATGGATAATCAGCTTGTGATCTTGGCTGGTGGAAAGTAAGGTTTGTTCACAAAGGTACTTACGGGCTCATGGTGTGTAACCACCTTATTCTCCTGAAATTGGAGGGACCAGGTAAAAAAGAGGAGAGGATTCTGGAAGGTAGAAGAAGATACTTCACCACTGGTGGATTGCATGACAAGTGGCAGAGCAATCCCCCCACCCCTTTTTATAGTGGTTCATATTTTGTTGTTATTTAATGTGGCGTTTACACGAATCTGTTCCAGTAGAGAGAGAGAAGCCACAAAGCCATATCAACTAGAAGTGGTATGCTTTTTTTTTCTTATTGTCTATGAAGGTTCTCAGTCATCCAGGTGGAATTGTCTGTAGCCTGAATCATGTCAACTGGATTTCTATTTTCTCAGTGGAAACGTTTCGCTCCTTATCCAAGGAGCTTCTTCTTCTTTTTTCTTATTGTTTTTCGATTTGTTCTTTTTGTCTCATTTTTCATTTTGTCTCTTTTCTTAATTAGTATGGGCATATTTTTTTTTACTTAATCTGCATTTAGGTAGTTATAAAATACCATATTGGAAGTAATATAATTTTTTTAACAGTGGGGAAAATAGTGAAAGACCTGGCTGGATTTTGTCAAATTGCTTGAAGCAGTCATAGACATTAAAGATAGGAATACAACAGATAGTTTTCTTGAACGTATACATTTTCAATTTTTTAAATTTTATCCTGACATATACAGTAAACATGAGAATTGATCTGATGAAGATGCAGATGATTTTAAAGCTAAAAATTGACCTTCCACAATTAGATTTTGTACAATTATTCATCACTCCTTTGACTATGGATAAATTCAAAAAAGCAATTTTGAATATGAGTAATGGTAAAGCACCAGGATCCGTAAGTGGCTATAAAGGCCAATTCTGGATCCGCACAACCTCCCAATGAAAGCACCAGGGCTTGATGTTTTTTCTGTGGAATAGTATGAAGTATTTGCCAGTATACTTGTTCTTAAACTTTATGAATTACAGAGTAAGACTTTGAAATTGATATCATATCTTCTTCAATAAATGAAGCATGTACGAAAACCTGGTACAGATCATATTTTATCTTCTAAAATCTTTGATCAATGTAGATATTAATATCTTAACTGCTGTCTTAGCCAATGGAGCTCAGCAAGTGATCTTTTCTGTGGTCAAGAACGATTGAGTTGGCTTTATCAAAACTAGATATGGATCATATCATATTTGGTTGGTAGCAAAAAAGACCAAGCCACAGTTCTATCACTTGATGCAGAAAAAGCTTTTGATAAAATCCCTAGACAAATATAGCTAAATATAGATTTTCTAAAGAATTTCTAAAGTGGGCCCAGATTTTGTATGTGGCTTCCAAATCTAAAGTAAAGATCAGTTGATTGCCTCCAATCAAATGGCATGGAATTTTATGTGAGGAGCTCAGCCTGCATAATCTCCATCACAAATTTTGTGCCCACTACTTAGTTTAGAACAAGTAGCACATAGGACAGTTAAAAGCAATTGGCTCCCTAAATACAGAAATGGTAGCACTGGGCAAATAGTTTTGCAGAATAGTTTAGTTTAGACCAGGTCCTTGCAGCCACAGGTGGTGTGTGTGCAGTGACCAGGACAGAATGCTGTCCCTAGGATGTACCTGAGAACCAAAAAAATTAGTTCTACTCTTACAAGATTAAAAAAGCTGCAAAAAAGTATGAACTGGACTCTTGGCCGCCTGTAAGAAATCATATTGTTGTTGGAATTGACTGTGGAATCACTTCAATAGGATTCTGGAAGTATGGGACTTGGGGGTTCTGTCAAATTCTGAGCTGAAATGTGGACTGGGGAAGGATTTGCAGGTTAAGAATCAACTCGTCTAAGCACCCCCTCCAAAAAAAAGTGGGGAGACCCACCCAGGAGAGACTTGAACTTGCATATGAGGACCTGCCTCAACTACCACTTTGATATTTGGACTTCTGCTTTAGGTGCAATCTGACCTTGTGCTAAGAGGGACAGTAGGTAGAAATGTATAAGTGGACCTTGGTGGGAAATGAAATTGGTTGTTGGAACTATGTGGAGTATTTCCCAAATGGAACCTTGGGGGCACAGAGACCTGATGTCTCTACTATATGCTGTACTAATTTTGTACCCCAAGGAATTGTTTATAAACTAGGGACCTCCCTCCCTTATTCTTGTTAGAGATATCGGGTTTCAACCAAGCACATCTCACACAAGCTTGAAGGAGGAGGCAGCCTCTGCTGTAACCTAATCTTACTTGCTTTTTGTGGGAGGGGCTGAATCCCAATTTCCTGTTCCTGTTCCTGTTCCCTTCTCTTCTCTCTTTCCTGCTTGAATCTCCTACCAAGGAGGATGGTCAGCTATGGCTGTCCACGTTGCTCACACTTCCATTCAGGTGGGCCACATTAAGAAGCATGTGGGTCTTGTCAGAACCTATTGCTTGCACTCATGGACCGTTTCTACTAAGAAACTGTGAGTTACAATAAAACTGTAAGCTCTTTTTTATGTTACTTTACATTAACATGTGAAGTGTGTTTATTTTGTGTTTTTTGAACTGATTAAGCCTTGTGCATGTTTATGGGAACACTTCTGCTCTGCTATAAACCAATTAGAAGCTGCGTGGAGTTCTGGTATTACCATTCCAGAATTCCTACAATTCTAACCCAGGGGAGATCCTCCCAGCCCACAACTTTGCAACCATGCTGAGAACAGTGAGCAGGACGGTCTCTTCCCTACCCTGTTCCCTACTGGTTTATATTACACCACCAGCACCTACTCCAGAACTCTGTCGTCTGGCACAGCCTGCACTTTTGCACCTCTTACTTTTCCTTTCAGAAGGCTCCCAAACTTCCTTTTTTCTTTCCCTTTCCCATAACCTTGCCCATCACCCCAAACGAGAGAAGACAGTTGGCCATTTTTTTTCTAATCAAACCAAGTTTATTTTGACAACGTGGGACAAAAATTCATAAGTTCCTTTCAGGAAATTTCTATGGTTCCTGTACGTTAGTATCCTTAGTTCCTGCCATAACAGTTCATAAGAACCTGGGGCATGCACACCTTCTCCGGCAGCGATCCAGAAGAACTTCAAATCCCCTGGTGGAAAGAAGCAGCGGGTTCCATTCTGTTGTGAGGGGACTCTTTTGGGGGCTAGGCATCTGGGAATTAGAAAGAGCAATAGTGAACATCCCAGCGGAGATGGAACAAGCCCTCGCTTAAATTACTGAAAACACCAATTTGCCACAGAGCAGAAGAGAGCAGTGAGGTGTTACTGAAAAGGAAAGCCACCTAGCCTTGGACATGTTCCTTGCTACCTAAGCAGGGGTCTGCCACCTACTGAGCTCCTTCTGCTCCTTTCAGGCAAATAAATACAGCCAGATTGAACCTAATGTTCATGCAATGCGCAGGGTTGCCTCCCTCTTCTACAATGCAGTCTTAGACTCTGACTCGCTGTTTAATTAGCTCTCAACCTCCTTCCTTCCTTCCTTCCTTCCTTCCTTCCTTCCTTCCTTCCTTCCTTCCTTCCTTCCTTCCCTCCCTCCCTCCCTCCCTCCCTCCCCCCCCATGGATGCTTTCTCCATAGGCACTCGGTTGATATTCCTCTTCCTATATTTTCTCATTACCCACATTGGCTCAGTCTGCACAAAACTATTCCTCAGAAAACCCTGAATGTTCAGATAGTCTTAAGGGTGGCTGCTCAAGCAGTGAAAGGGGGGAGACTTAGAATTCCCTGTCCCACAATTCAATATCCATATAAAAGATCTTCCTTCCTATTGTTCTCTGTTCCCCTTCCATTGTAAACTGGAACCCAACAATAATTGTTTCAATAAAGTGTGATCTTCCTCCTCAGAGTTGCACTCCATCTTTTGCATCCACGACAAAAGGTATCATTGGAAAAAAAATATGCAGTTGTCAGTTAAGGGGGTGTGGGGTGTGGGTGGTTTTCCAAATCTTGAACTATACCAATATGCAAATCCTCTGAATAGTATCAAATTTTGGATGGCTTCACTCAATATAAATTCTCCTTCCTGGGCCCTTTTGGAATGTTCACACACAGCACCTTTACTTAATTGGTCTGTTGGGAGTTCGGAAAATAATAGAGTAGACCTAACCACTTTCACGACTGCACCAAGTCAAATATTGCAGTATAGTATTGCTTGAAAAGTGCATTTTTGATCCTTTTTCTAATGCTAAATTGAAGTTATAGGGTCAATTTAATTTTTAAAAACTGTTGTTGTAAGGTCCTTGAACAGAACCTTCCATGGAGGAACTGGGGGGAGGTCATGCATGCCAAAGTGTACGTGCCCACTGCTCCCTTTAAAAGACAATGGTGAGGGGAAAACCAGACAGCCGATTGTTAGCGCCCATTAAGAACAATCAACGAGAGACCTGAGCGAGATGGAGGAGGAGCTGGTCAGCGTGCTGACTACCGAAACTGACATCACTGCCGGAAAACTGACTATGGGGGGGGGGGAATAATAAAACGGAATGGTTTGGTGGGAACGGGTACTTAGATCTTTGAAACTGTTTTGGATTACTTGATTCTTTATTAAAGCTCTATTGGCACCTGTTGCATCGAGGAGTCTTTATTGGGACACAGAGTTCAAAGCCTCACAGTAAGATCTGAGCCCTATTACATCAATTTTTCCCAAGGCTACTCCTGGGAACTCAGAGAGCCATACGGTTGAGAATCAATCCCACACCCCGGAACGTTCGAGAGTGACATGTCCCACGCAGAGGTGATGGCGGGACCAAGCCCATCGACACCGAGGACTGGGGAGGAACGACCAAGCCGGTCCCAAAGGGGGGAAGCAACTCTACAGGAGAAACAGACAACATGCACCCAACCCGAAGCAGGGGGAAAGAAAAGAACCCACAAGACTAAGGGAAGGAACCAAGAAACCCCGTGGAAACCTCAACTCCGCGCACTCAACCAGCGATGGCAGAATGGTCTCAGGGGATCGGGGCCGGCGTGCACCCGGGGAAAGGCAAACGCACCTCGAAGCCACGGATCTCACAGACTCAAAAGGAGGCGGCGTTGGAGGACAGAACATCCCGCCTAGAGTCGGAACTAGGAGCCATAAACCAACAATTGGTCATGATCTGGACATCTCTAGAAAAGCTCCTGCAACCGCACGAAGGGACCGTAAAGCCGACAGAGCACCCCAGCTCCCCCCTCACATCCTCCGACACCGGATCCACCGAAGAGAGTGAGGGAGCGGAGGAGTACTCCGAGCCGGAGACAGGATCCCTACCCCAGACGAGTCGTGTGAGTAATCAATTCTTCCCTCAGTCCAACAAACCTGCCTTTGTAACAAAATTAAGGACAAGGTTTGACAGAGACCCAAACAAACTAGCCTGCTTCCTAAACCATGTGCGGGGGTTCATGGAAGAGTCATAGGGGTCCTTTCCCAATGAGGAAGCGAAAATGAGATACGTCTCCAACATCTTTGAGGGGGAAGCGGCAAACTGGTTAATCACTTTGCATGACGCGAGGGCCAAGGAATTAACCAATTTCAATGGGTTTATGATGGCCCTGCGCAAGAGATTTGAAGATACCCTAACTAGGATGTCAGCGAAAGCCGAGCTGCAAAGCTTGAGGCAAGGGAATCGCACAGTGGCAGAGTATGGCATGGAATTCAAAACGCTCATGAGTCGATTACCCAATTGGCCTGAATCGTTTAAAATGGACTATTTCCAAATGGGCTTAAGACCCGGTTTACTAGAAATGGCTGCGGGCAGGGGGGATCCTGACACGCTAGATGAATGGATCCAATTAGCAGGGAAAGCAGAAAGCACAAAACTGTGACTTCGATCATATCGACAGATGCAACCCATAGGGAGGAAGATGAGCAACAACCAAACCTCCGAAAAAAGGGATTTTACTCACAGACTGTGGGGGGGGGGGGGGGGGGGAAGAGAGAGAGAGGCGAACCAAAAATGGACTATGTTTCAAATGCGGAAAGGAGGGCCACCGCATCAACAACTGCCCACAAACCTCGGGGGGAGAACGAAAGAAAGCGGACGGGAAACCCACAAAACCACCCATCCCTAAGCATGCAACCGCGAAGAGCGCAACGGAGGCAGGGAGACACCGTGACTCATCCACATCCACAAATGAATCAACTGATGAGGAATTCATGCCGGTGGGAAACGCCAACTGTCTGCCCTAAAGTGCAATTATTTACTCTCTTTTAAATTATTAAGATTTGGATGGATGCTGTATTTTTACTTTAGAGATTGATTAGGAATGAAAATAATGAGTTTTTGTCATTTCCTATGTTAAAAGACAAATTTCATTTGCCTGAACAGTATACAGTAGCTGAACCTGACAGCCCCTGGGGAGACGTTCTTATAGAGCAGGGCTTTCCAAACTTTTCACGTTGGCGACACACCAACGGTGGTGCGCGAAAACCTGAAAGCGCCACAGTGGCGGTGGCACGCAAATACCTGGAATGCAAATGCCTACAAATGGAACCCCATACATTGCAAGGACCTGTCACATGGTGACAAGTCTCAATAGCTGAACTGGCTTGGTGCAAAGTAATGTATGTCTTAGCCACAGCTGAACAGTTTTGTATGTATGTATGTATGTATGTATGTATGTATGTATGTATGTATGTATGTGATATCTATCTACCTACCTACCTACCTACCTACCTACCTACCTACCTCTCTCTCTCTCTCTCTCTCTCTCTATCTATCTATCTATCTATCTATCTATCTATCATCATCTATCTATCCGGCCATCTCACTAAATGTGACTCTGGGTGGCTAATAAAAATTAAAAACAATACAATAAACAAGGAAGAAGAGCAAAAACATAAAAATGCCACCAAGGAAACCGTGCATCCAACAAATACGAGCTCAACTGCTCTCCTGACCCCCATGTATGGAAAATAGCCAGGTCTTAAAGGCTTTCTGGAAGGTAAGGTTGGACCGACCTAACTTCTGGTGGTATGTTGTTCCAAAGGGCTGGCATCATAAAAGAAAAGGCATGCTTCCTAGGTTCCACTGCGTGACATTTTCTAATTGAAGGGACCTGGAGCATGCCCCTTCTGCCAGATTTGATGGGATGGGTGGAAACAACTGGAGAAAGATGATCCCCTCCAGTCCCAAGCCATGAAGGACTTTATAAGTGACAACCAGCATCCTGAATTGCATCTGGAAGCCAGTGCAGCTTGTGAAGCAAAGATGTAACATGGCCATATTGAGATAAGCCCATAATTGCTTGTGCTGCCACATGCTGGACCAATTGCAGCTTCTGAATGTCCTTCAAGGGCAGTCCCACGTCTAGCACATTGCATTAATCCATTTGGGAGGTGACCAAAGCATGAGTGACTGTGTACAGCACTGTTACAGCACCTCCTGGTCCAGGAAAGGCCACACAACTCATGTGCAAAAGCCCTCCTGGCTCTGGCTCTACCTGCTTCTCAAACAGGAGCCATAGATCCAGGAGAACCTCCAAGTTGCACTCTGATTCTGTCTGGGGTAGTTCAATCTCATATAGAACTAATGATGGAAAATCACCAACTACAGTATAGGAAGCCCTAAAACCCAAAGCCACTCAGACTTGCTAGGGTTGAGCCAAAGGCTTTTCATCCCAATCCAGACCCCTGCAGCTTCCAGGCATCAAGGCAGAACCTCCACACATCACTTGGTTAAAGGCACCAAGCTAGAATCCAGGAGTCTGAGAGTTCTAGTCCTGCCTTAGGCATTCTTTAGTTTTAGTTTAAGAACACTGTTAATGCCTATATAATAATTTTTTACGTTATATAATTATTATATAATAATTTTGTAACTTGTGGCCTATATTTGAGCCTGAATGTGCAGGGGTTCCCCGAGGCCTGAAAAATATTTCAAGGGTTCCTCCAGGGTCAAAAAGTTGAGAAAGGCTGTTCCAATTGGACAGTATCTAAGTTGGTTGTCAAGATTTGGCCAGCAGAGGCCTCCCTCCTACTCCTGTAACATATAACAGCTTTTCTCTCCCCCCCTCCCCCAATATAAATTTTTAATTGATGCTCAGACAGGTCATGAAATTTGGTATTCTATATTCCTGGTCACACATCTCTCAATGGAGAGCAATTGTGCTTTATCTGATGGCCCGTAGGGAGAGACTGACCTGCTCCAGGAAAGTGGCAGGGTAGATCTGGGGGTTGCCCATGAGATAGAACAAAAGGTAGGAAGCTGTCAAATTTTTACTGGTATTTGTGTAAAAGATCATCTACAAGGGAGAGGGTAAATGGTGGCTTGAATAAAATATGAGAAATTGGTTTCAGATCAAAGGTGCACTTTGCTGGCCGTGAGCAGAGGAGCTCATTAAATGTGAACTCCAAGCTTAGCTTGGCATATTGGCATGATACTAATTTGGAAAACAAAAGCCCATGGCGGGATCTATGGTTTACAATCATAAGCCATGGCAAGAACCTTAAGCTGCTATACTCCTGTATAGAGAGTTTTTCCTCCTAAGCACTGTCCTTTTGACATGATGAACCATACTCTCACATGGAGGAGTACGAAGGAGCAAGAGAGATTGGAACTCTGGCTTGTTTAAACTATGATTTGACAACACAGCCAGCATCTGAAGCTATGGAAGAATTTAGCTGATTCTCACTAATTGTAAACAGGACTTCCCCCCTGAATTTAGAAATGACAGGGAACTGCATATATTTCACATGAAAAACCTGTAACTCCTCAGTCCTTCCTCCTGGAACATATGAAAAGTAGTGGCAAGGTGGGGGGAAAGTGTGAAAATGTGAAGCTGACTCAACTGGTTTTCAGAGTGGGAAATTCATATAGGTTTTGTGCTATATTAGCATTCCTTCTTTTATAAACCCATGAGCAGTTTTCATATAGTCTGACAATTGCAAGGAAATACTTCTTTCCATCACCCATCAGGTTCCAGTCAGTAACAAACAGTGGATCAGAAGACAATTAATGGTTCTATCATAAAGATAAAATACTGAATAATCAGAGACATTCATCTGGTCTCTCCTACTGCTACCTCTTGAATTTGGCAAAGATTTACAGTATTTCTCTTTCCTTCTACTCTTGGCTTCACTGATGCTAGAATAAACTGAGCGGGGTTATAGGTAGGCCAGGCAAGCAAGTGAAACGGGAGAGGAAAATATTTGAAAGCTGACTGTCTTTTTACTTTAGTGCTTCTTGTTGGATAAGTTAAAGCAGAGCTTTCCAAACTTTTCAGGTTGGTGACACACTTTTCAGACATGCATCATTTCGCGACACACTCTTACAGCAGGGCATCATTTCGCGACACACCCTTACAGCAGGGCACAAGGCAGGCACTAGGACCTGCGCGGAATCCTGGCAGGGCTCCGAGGCAGCAGCGAGGCGCTTGAGGCTCTCATTAGGTTCATGTGACACACCTACACACTGCAGCCGACACACTAACGTGTCACGACACACAGTTTGGAAAGCTCTGAGTTAAAGGAACAAGTCCTTTGGGGTTTGATATCATCACTGTACAATTTATCAAGATTGTGGAGACTGCTGCTACTTAAATAAAAGGGTTTATCCCTGATCAGAAAAGAGCAAACTCTTTAGGGATCCTTGGTCTCCAAAAGGGACTATGAAGGTATATCACTGACAATTTATAACCCTGTCTCTCTGACTGATATTTAATTAATCTTTTTGGACTGAATCAGTTTGTTGAGTAATTGGTGGATTGCAGTATTGAAAGTTAGCTAACCAGAAAAAAAACAGACCTGTGTCTTTGATGAGCATGTGCTGGGTGACTTCCAAGGATCCATCATGTGGTTCAGGTGTGATATTCAGGAGTTTGCAAAGGAGGGCATAAATATTCACACTTTCAAAAGGTTCCAACTCCAGCCCTTGCTTGAAAGCTGGTCCTACAGCTCGGAAGATGGTCTTCATGTTCATAGCCTCATTGTCAAAGCCGTGTTCCCCTTTATTGAACTGCACTTTGATTCTCTGAAAAAGAAGGAAAGGCTACAACTCATCACATGCAATTTTCCTTTAGCTGAAAGAGCAAGATCTTTTGTCAGTGATTACCTGCAACTAAACTTTTATCTGTAATTAAAATAATTCTCCTCACCCACACAGCAACAGAGCAAAGATGTAGCTTGTTTTTCAATTCATTGCTGTATCAGAATGAAATTATTTAAATCAGGAAGGAAAAAACCCAATAGCAGGGAGTTGCCTAGAAAAGTTATTGCTTTAAAATTGTTCCAATAACAATTGGATTAAAAATACACGTATAAAGAGTAAATTAATAAATAAAATGAGCATGGTTAATCCCTTTGTGTAATTGATTTAAATAGACTTTTCCTATTTTGACATTCTTATTTCCTGAACAAACATGCACACAGAGTGATTGTAATAACAACAACAAAAAACAGAAGAAAAGATCTGTTTGCAGCTAAATGGATCCTTCATGCTAACTAGGAGCTGTTAATATTTTCCGTTCCTTTAGCTGCACAATCCACTTGCATGGCAGGTAAGAGAGAGATTTCTGCATGTAAAGGCATTAAGCAAAATCTCTGGTCAACGCAGAGCCATCCAAGTTGTGGACAACTATACTGTTGCTCATGCTAGTCAGTGCAGAACTGGAGGGACGGTTTTGCTGAGCTTCTTAACTCATTGGAAAGCAAACGGGCAAGTGGATTGGAATTAGCTATGCCAGCTCTACTCTGGCTTAATTGATGGGATCCAATTGAAAAATGAAATAGTTCTGGATCGAGGGTGCCCAGACCTGGTTCTATTCCAACGCCTAAACATCTCATTTGGGGGCATTCGATTTGCTACACCTGGCAGGAATGTCATCAGTAGAAAATTTCTGCCGGTCAAGTTATCTTTGGGAGGGAAAGGAAGCGTCTAGCCTGCTTAGCCACGTTGTAAGAATTCATCATTTCAAAAGGACAGTGCTTAGGAGGAAAAACTCGCTAATATGAATTCTGATGCTTAGGATTCCAGACCCTGTGATGACTTGGTAGTCCCTGAATTCAGTAGGACCCCTTGAGTATATTTAATGGCTAACTGGCCAATCCTGTGCATGTTTCTTCAGAAATACATTTGAGATGGGTCAGTAGGATGTGCTGAATGCTTTTCAAATAAAGAAAAAAAATGGTTGCAATAGGCATATAGAAGTGAAATCTAAGTGTAATACAACTGTTTCCAAAAGTCACTTGCTGCATAAAATGCTGTATTTCCCAACCTGATGCCTTCCAAATCTGTTGGCATTACAGTATAACATACAGAATTCCCAAATAGTTTTGGCCATTGGGAATTCTGGCACATTCCAAGATATTTAAAGATACATGTTTTGGGAAGGATGTCATAGCGTGGGACAAATATGCATAGGGTCGTCTGTGTCATATCACAGAGCGAAGCTGCATGCTTTGGCCAGCACCATTCAAGAAGGCAGAGATTGCTGTGTGAATAAGGCTGCAAAAGTTGTAATTCAAAGCAAAAT
This sequence comes from Charina bottae, assembly GCA_023362775.1. Lineage (NCBI taxonomy): Eukaryota > Metazoa > Chordata > Lepidosauria > Squamata > Charinaidae > Charina > Charina bottae. The sequence continues at coordinate 132,158,627 of JALMGJ010000002.1, read as the reverse complement.
GCCTTGGACTGATATTTTATATGACCTTCCCCCTTTGTCCTCCTTAAGAAGCGTCTTTATGTTTGCCATGCATGAAAAGGAAAGCCACAGAAGGAAAGAGAGGTAAAGCGCTTGGCATTGACAATGTAGACAGAACACTCTACCCCATGGATCACATAGCCAGGGTCACTATACAGCACAAGAGGTGTGACGCGAATATGGTTGGCATAATGGAATCTTCTGGGGAACTCCTCCTTCTTATAAACATGGAGTTTGGGGTGGGCATTTTTCAGGGCTTCATAAACTTGTTTTAATTTCCCAGGTTTTGGCAGCAGCAGGCCATGTGGCCCATAATCAACCAGCTCAAACTGAATGTCCTGGAATGAGAAGTTTGCCACTTTCTGGAGGTGAATTTCATTCTCTTTGATAACTGTTTCCATGCCATGGTCAGATGTGATGACTAAGTTAAGTATTGAGTTCATGCCATGCTCTGCGATGCGCTGTCTCAAATAGCCCACTGTCCGATCAACCTGGCTGATCATATCTTTCCTCTGCTGGGATTCTGGGCCAAATTTGTGTCCAGTAGAGTCAGGCTCCCCAAAGTAAAGGGCCACAAAGTCAAGATCATCCTCATGGAACCACTTCATGACTGTATCAACATTCTGCCTCCACTCAGTCTCATTGTCATACTTGTGAAGGAGTTTCTCCACCTTCTTAACTTTCACTTCTTCTCCTTGGTATGTGGCATTCCCTCCTGGGAAAAAGAGGGAGGCAGTTTTCAAACCCTAGAACGAGAAGATTGTAAACTTATGAGTTGGAAAGGCAACCCACAGGGCTACGTGTTCATGTGCCCAACATACAAATGCAGGCTAGAGTCTTAGATGCACCTTGGACATATTGCCAGAATATGCTTACACCTCAAAAGTCAGCACAGAGCTGAGGAGAGCAGTGTCTGTCATGGCATCCAGGGAGGAAGGGGGCAGAGTTTTTCTTTCATATTTCAAGGGCCACATATGTCCTGCATTTAAAACTAACACTGCAGAGTACTAAAGAATCCAAACTGACCTTGTTCTGAAAAGAGAACCAATTCTACAGAATCCTAGTTGTTTAAAAGATGTGACAAGGGTTTCAATCCTTCTTTAGATCAACATTTGTGTATATGTTTATTTAGTGGACTAATATAAGTTGCTACATATTGAGATGAATATATACATGGACTTGAATTCAAGGAAGGAAACTTTGAGGATGAGTAAGTAATAAAAATAGAAATGATAGAACATGACTATGGCCCTTCCTAAAGTCTGCCCTCCAGTCCCAATATACATAGATCATCTCTCACACACAATTACTTGTCCTCTTCCCATTTTATTTTAGTTTCAGAATCCCTTTTCTCCTTTTTTTTTGGGGGGGGGTCATCTACAAGTTAATAGATTTATCTGCAAACCTCCACACACATCTCAGGAAGTATCTTTCTTTTCACTGCCCATTTTCTCAGGATCTGTTTTGAAGAAACGATTCTAAATTAATTAACATCAACTGTTTGACAATTAGAACCCAATCTATTGACGGCGAGGAGGCAATCCCCAAAATACTTGCAAAGCTTATCTGATTTTATGTTTCCTTTTTTTTTTGTTTTAGAATTTGTGCCTTTACAAAATGTCTGGAGACAGAGCACTACATGGTCTGATATGATGCTTAAGGTTGGTTGCAAAATGAAGTCATTAAGAATATTTTTGATAATTAAGAAGATATTGTTGTAAACCGCCCAGTCTACTGTTATAGAGATGGGCGGTGATAAATTCAAAGAATGAATGAATGAATGAATGAATGAATGAATGAATGAATAAATAAATAAATAAATAAATAAATAGGGATGTGTTCTTCTTGAGTAACATCTTGGATGAGAAGGCTTCTTTTTATGGTTTAGGACTTACCTGTCTCTGTGCTGTGATCCAGATGGGGAGGCTTCCATTGTCCCACCAGTCAGACCTCCGCTGGGTATGGTAATAAGGCAGTTTTTGTCCAGTGCTGGTGTTGAACCACATGTTGTGAATCACTCCATGGTTTTCAATGTACTTTCCTACCAGGGGATAGAGAAGCTTGGAATTAGTTTTAATCTCTGTGTTGCATGAATGACTGGATCCTTGGCCTTAACGGGTGAAGGCCACCACAGAGGGGCCACTAGCCTAATTCCCTTCCTGTTCCTCCTGAGGACAGCATTAGGCCACAATTACCAGAGATCTCGACCACGGAGCCTCCAATGCCTGGGATACTGCAGCACTTTCCCAGTTTGTTGGAAGGATGATTGAGGTCTTGGTGGCTCCTTGCTTTTCTGACTGGCCAAGAGACCTAAGCAAAGCTTCCTTGGTCAGGTTAGTCACAGTCCTGACTATTCTTCTAGTGCCCTGTTGCCACCTTGGCACTGCCAGGATGGAGGGCAGTTGGGACAAGATGCTGATGGACCCCTCCACGCTTCTGGGAATTCCCTTCCCCTGCAACTTTCCTTTCCGGAACATTTTCTCTTCTACTGCTCCCTCTTTTCACCCCCTTAAAGGGTTTTGGGGGGATGAAGAAAGGGGCAGGGCAGGAATTAAACAAAAAAGACAGACAAAAAAAGGAAAAAAGTGGCCTTTTAGACAGTGGGGTCCTAGACCTGCCCCTGACGATGCAGACCTGGTGGAACTACTACCCGCTTCTTCCAGCCCTTGCTCGCTCACTGTGTTCTTCTACTGAAGTTCTTCTTTGACGTCTGTTAGTGCCCGGCGGCTCTTCCTCCCATTCCTGTTCAGCCAGGGCGATTCTCTCTCGTCAGAGACAGATGTCAGAGAATTCCTAGAGATGTTGCCACCCTTGGACCCCTCCACAGAAATGTCAAACAGGCTTTTACAAATCAAGAAAAGAGCCTCTAATGACCTTTCTGACCCTCTGGAAACATGCAGCCCATTGTTTCCACTTCCTTCTCCATTCCACTCATTCTCCATTTAACCTTCCCAGTTTTTGTCTATTGATCCCTGAGAGTTCTACTCCTGCATTTCTTTAATAAGAGAAAAAATTCAGGTGATAGACCATGAAACTACTGCTAGATAATAGGGCAAGTGAGCCAGGGAAGTTGTGTCTTGGTTATAATGTCATTGATGCTTCAGCATTCTCCAAATACAGGCACTAATCTTAAATGGTCTCTTTTAATTATAAAAAGTAGACTCCCTTAAGTCAAGTTTGATTTCAGGTGACTACATTTATTGATTTGTTTAATATCCTCCTTTCCTCTATAAGCTCAAAATGGCATGTACTTCCTTCTGTGTAATGCCTACCCATGTGCTTTCCTCGGCAGCTATTTAGAAATGGCTTGTCATTGCCTTCTTCTAGGATGTTTTTTGACTTCCCAGTCTAGACTGCCACTCTAAGATCTCCTGATGGTCTCCTATCTAAGAATGAACTAGGTCAAACTCTGTTTAGCTTTTGGGGATCAGTCAAGCTGAACTAGTTGCATACCTCCATTGCCTTAAGGATTTTAATCATGCCTTTGTTTCAGTGAACATTTGGGAAATATTTACAGGAAGGATCTGTTTTGCCCATCAACTACAATTGCCTGAATGTTTAATAATTATATTGACATTTCCCACAAAATTTGTAGTTCCTGAAAATTTAAGACCCATAGGTAGATTTAGAAAGGTTAAAATTTGGAAGCACTCTGAAGGAAACAAATGAACAATTTGTGCAATGCCTTAAAATACAGGTAGTCCTCACTTAATGACCATTCGTTTAGTGATGGTTCAGACTTATGATGGTGTTGAAAAAACTGACTTGCGACTGATCCTCGCATTTATGACCATCGTAGCGTCCCTGCGGACATGTGATCACAATTTGGGCACTTGGCGACCAGTTCACATTTATGACTGTTGCAGTGTCCTGCAGTAACGTGATCGCCATTTCGACCTTCCTAGCTGGCTTCCGGCTAGCAAAATCAATGGGGAACCACATGATTTGCTTAACAACCACGTGGTTTGCTTAATGACCATGTGATTTGCTTAACGGCCGCTGCAAAAAAGGTTGTAAGATCGGGTCAGATTCGCTTAATGACCGCTTCACTTAGCAACCGAAATTCCGGTCCCAATTGTGGTAGTTAAGCAAGGACTACCTGTATTGTTTTACAGCAGAGGCATCATACTTTTGTTATGACTATGATGGCACATTTCCTCAGTGTGAAAATAGTAGGCAAATAATTCCTATAGCAAGGACTAACAACTTGCACTCTCCAGAGCTATTAAATTATTGTCACTATTTCAAGGTCCAGACAATTTAACTTTTTCCAGTGCTTTTATGAATGGTCAGAGCTGACAATAAAATTTGCATAATCTATGATCTGTGATCTTCAGGAACATGGGTGAGTTTGGGGGAGGGAGTTGTGCTGAGAGACAAAACTGTTATCAAAATAACCCTCCAAGAGCTGGATTGCCAATGCTTCAAAACAAACATGACACATAACACATAAAAATTCACATGATGAAACATGCTTCTATTTTCTTACTGATGAAACATGAGCAACATGTTCATTACATCTTGATTCAAATCTAGTCAGGTCACTGAGGATTAGGTAAGATCTGTGCTTTTTTTAAATTTAATCCATTCAATCATGTCCGATTCTTGGAGACTGCCTGGACAATCCCTGCAGTTTTCTTGGCAAGGTTTTTCAGAAGTGGTTTGCCATGGCCTAGGGCTGACAGAGAGTGACTGGCCCAAGGTCACCCAGCTGGCTTTGTGCCTCAGGCAGGACTAGAACTCGAGGTCTCCCGGTTTCTAGCCTGATGCCTTAACCGCTACACCAAACGGGCTCCCAAGACCTGTGCTGGACATCAGTATATTAGCATATGAATTTATATTTGCAAGTCAGAGTCCTCAGCAACAGAAAAATAGCTGGTTTTTGACAATGCAATCTTTGCTTGGTTTTTGGGCTTTGGGCTAAGGGTGAGAATGGCAAATGCTCCCACTCCCTTAACCCCATAAACCAAAAAGGCACCATAAATAGACAGCCCCATCCTTCCCAGTGACACATCCATTTCAGATTCCCAGTTTTTCCTCCTACCTTTCCATCCCGTCACTTCCCTTCCAGAGTTCAACACTCACCTGTGAGCAAAGTGAAGTGGCACGGGCTTGTCTGGGTGACAAAGGGGGGGGTGATGTAGCGGGCCTTCACCCCATCTCTAGCCATGGCATCTAGACTGGGGGTGTCCACATCCTGATCGTAATTCCACCGAAAGCCATCAAAAGAAACAAGTAGAAGCTTGTTGTGGCTTCTTGTCCCTTGTAGTGGGGCACACACTATAATGGAAAGCCAGGGAGCCAGGAAAGCCAGGAGCACAAACATCTTTCCGAGAAAGCAAGAGGGGGAAAGAAACAAACATCTCAGGAGCTTACCTAATAAGTACATGGCAGGGTCTCAAGTTCAAAGCCCTATCTGATCCACTCCCTGCGCTTGGCTTTAGGACAACTTCCTGCTGGGTTTAAAGGGTGTATCCTATACTGTACATGCTATTTAAGTGTGTGTGTGAGATGGGGGCTTGACACTAAATGATCTCCCCTTTCCTCAAAACCCATTGTTATCTATCTCTATCTTCCCACGTACTTAACTTCCAGGATCAGGTACAATAGATTTGTGCTGAGCACTGAAAGAGGAGCTGGTTGTATACTTGGACAGGAAATGGAAAGTGGACTGGAATCAGGTATGACAGAAGATAGTCAGACATCCAAAAAGAAAAAAAATTCTCAGTTTTTCCAGACCTAACTGGAGATGCCAAGATTGAATCTAGAACTTCCTGTGGGCAAAACCTGTGCTCTGTCACTGACTTAGAGCCTTCTTAAAGAGGGAAGAGTGGATGTGCAGACAAGGCCACGTGCCCTACAGTACGTATTTCTCTTATCGCTAAATCCATGATGAATAGGAGAAGAATAGCCTCGAATCATTTCTTGATGCATTAATTCAATAAATAAGAGACAAGGACAGCAGCATATGATAGGTGACTAAGATTTAAATTTTGCATTATATGCAGTGAAGTGACAGAATTTGGACTGTTCCACAGTACATTACAGGTAGTGGTCATCTTTTTCAATTCTCCCCCCCAATAAATTGCTCCTTCATACAGTAAGCTAGCATATTGGTAAGAGAACTGTGCTAAACCTTACTTCCTATGCTAGTTTATTAAATGCAAGAAGCTTTTTATGTGGAGGAAATATTTCAAAATATTAGTAGTATAATTGCTAATAAAGAGTTCCAATTCAAACATTCCAGATTAAAACATTAGTAAGAACTGTACCAATCGAAGAGAATATTTGTAGCTCAGGGTTGAACTGTGGAGTCCTTGGTGCTCTCTGAGCCTTGTTGTTTTCTTGCAGACGTTTCATTGCCAGGCTAGGCAACATCTTCAGTGCGAAAAAGGGAGTGGACTTGCTCTCTGTTTATATACCATGGCTTGTCCTGCTTGTGTTGGTGGAGGTATTGTTCTCTTTTGGGTTACTTACAATGTTCTGAAGGGTTTTGGTTGGTTTGTGTGCTACGGTGATGCCGTGTGGTTGTAACAGTCTATTAGTAGTTTCAATCGAAGATTATTGAAATATTAGTAGTTTCTGAGATGTTTCTGATGTATGGCAGTGTAATCCTTTTCATAGCTTCTGTTGGTTTTGCTGTGGGGGGTTGAGTGGTCAGGCACTTTTTGATAAACTTGCGTGGGTATCCATTTTGCTGGAAGATGCTATAGAAGTGATCTGTTTCCTTTTTCTGGTGTTCTGGGTTGCTGCAGTGCGTTTGTGCTCGTCTGAATAGTGTTCTTACACAGTTCCTCTTGTGGGAGGTTGGGTTATTGCTTTGGTAGTGGTAGACTTGTGTTTCTAGAATGCCACCACTTCCTCTACTGATGAGGATGTCCAAGAAGGGTAGTGTGTTGTTGTTTTCTTCTTCCCTTGTGAATTTTATTCCTTTGAAGATCTTGTTGAAGGTTTCATGTTTTTCTTCCAGTTGATCCTTTTTTATTATGACGAAGGTGTCATCTACATACCGGATCCATACTTTGGGTTGTATGTGTGGGAGTGCTATCCTTTCTAGACGTTGCATTACTATCTCTGCTATGAGTTCTGAGAGTGGTGATCCCATAGGTGTTCCTTTGATTTGTTGGTATATTTGTCCATCAAACTGAAAGTAGGTGGTGAGGCAGAGGTTGATGAGGTCCATAATTCTGGGTATTTTGATCTTAGTGTATCTGGTTAGGTCGGGTGTGTTGCGTAGAACTGCTTGCATGGATTCAATTGCTAGTGCTTGGTCTATGGATGTAAAGAGTGCAGTGACATCAAATAACACCATAATTTCATCTTCATCTATTTTTAGGTCTTTCATTTTCTGGAGGCACTGTAGTGGGGAGTTGATAGAGTATTCGCTCTCCTCTGTGAGATGCCCATGTTTTCCTGTAAGTTCTTTAGCTATAAATACACAAGCCTGACATACCACTCCGTCCAATTGTATCATTACCAGGGACTCCCCCATGCAACATAGCTAAAGCACAGTAAGATCTGTGCTACACAGTTTGACAGCTGAAGCGGGTGGGAGTTTAGCCATCAGTAGCGCCTCAAAAGGCCATATGGAAAATGAATATAACAAGCATGTGGACTCCTTAGAAAAACTTTGAACTATAAATACAATGCAGTTAAAATTAATCACAATTACACCTATTCTATAGAATTTACTAAAGCTAGAGTTGTAAACCCTGTTACCAATTTTAGGGGGTAGAGCTTGATCTCCTAAAAAGAAGCTTGGTATACAGGAATCAACAGAAGTGTTTTATGGCACAATATGCTGGGGTTAGCTGTAAGGAAGTATAGTGTGCCACTCAAGGAGGATAGGAGCTCTTGAGTCAATCTGAGAAGAAAAGTCTACTTTCACACATAGCAGGAAAATTTGCAATGAGAGGGAGGTTAGAAAAGTGTCACACCCATTCTTGCTCTCAAAAAAATGTTTGCTGGCCCATTCTGGCAACAGGGCAACTAGACAGTGCAGAGAAGCCCTAATTCTCTATCAAGACCCTTGATCAGGGATGGAACTAGGGTCTGTGTCACCCGGGGCAAACATGGATTCCGCCCCCCCCCATGGGTTACTTTGTCATTTTGGCGCCCCCTGGGCGTCATTTTGGCACACACCCCAGCGTGGCACCTGGGGCACATGCCCCGCTTGCCCCCCCTAGTTGTGGCCCTGCCCTTGATGATTCAAAGTAGGCAGCTCTTTCCTTCAACAGTTATGTTTACTAACTCCTTTTTGCTGTCTTCCCTTATATTCTTTTAACCTGTTGTTACAAGTGCCTTCATTTATTTATAGGGCATGTGGCCTTGTCTGCACATCCACTCTTCCCTCTTTAAGAAGGCTCTAAGTCAGTGACAGAGCACAGGTTTTGCCCACAGGAAGTTCTAGATTCAATCTTGGCATCTCCAGTTAGGTCTGGAAAAGCTCCCACCTGAATCTCTGGTTAGAGTTAACGATCTTGGGTCAGAGGCATCAATGGCTTGACTCAATATAAGACAATTTCCCTACAATCAACATAATGGTGCTGCATGCAGGATCCTGCAACTAACACAATTACACACGGAGTCTCCAAATCAATACAAGCAGCCACCAGGAGGATAGACCATCAGGATTCTCTATTGGCAGCACCCCATGGTTGGGCCATTTCCAGATGGCTCAATAGCTACAAACTCATGCTATGCTATGCTATGCTATGCTATGCTATGCTTGCTTGCTTGCTTGCTTGCTTGCTTGCTTGCTTGCTTGCTTGCTTGCTTGCTTTATTTATTTATTTATTTATTTATTTATTTATTTATTTATTTATTTATTTATTTAAATGTATTGGCCGCCAAAATTCAGTGGACTCTGGGCAGTGTACAAAACTAGAGAAAACATAAAAACAGCTAAAAACATTAAATCAAACAGACAGCCCAGAATAAAATAATCTAATAGCAAAATCAACAAAAGAAAACAGAGGCCATTGAACAAGTAATAAACGTCAACCCCAGGCCTAGGACCAAAGCCATGGTTGCATGTGTGAATGATACATTACTGATCTCATGCTCTATGTGGATATTTCACATCCTTGCACATGATTTCAAAGTCAGTATTTTTCAACGAAACCAGATTATACCTTCTACAAGGAATAATCAAGCATAGGACCAAGTTATTTATGTGTATGTGTGAAGCCCTGTTAGACAGATGCAATTTTTATTCTACTGTAGAAGAAGTGCAATTGCTTCACTTAGATTAGTTTCCATCGATCTGCATCAATGAACACAACTACCACTGGAGGAGTTTAATTCTCAGAAAACTTAGGACCACAGCTGGATTCTTGGGGCAGGCAAGCAAATACTGGTGGCACCTTGGAGGGTGAATATCCCCATCACTGTGGTTTGGTTGAGTTGCACAGCCTTCTCAGACATGTCATTTCCCTGGCCCTGGGGGCCATGGAGCAGGCCACTCATCCATCTGTTGGCTTATAGCCCTGACTGAGACAGGCATGACCTGACCTTCAACGTGGTGGAGTTTTATTATGTCGACTCTCCACTTTATCAATTGCTTCGGCTTTTTATGACTTCTGTGGGGTTTTATCACTGCTGCTGACTCATCTTCCAATGAAAATGGGAATTAATATTTTAAAGGACTTATGTCATGTTGCTCCCCAGAGACTCCATGCTATCGACCTTGGTGCTTTTCCTCCTGCCCCTTGCTCTTTGCTTGTGCTGTGTGTGTTTGTGTGTGCGTGTGTGAAGTTTATTAAGCTGCAAGGAGGCTTGCCTGCTTTCCTTGTTGTTCTGGTGGTGGGAAGGAAAGCAAATGATATCAGCTTAATTGGATATTCTGCATGCATTTTCTCTCGGAAGCTCTAGAACAGTGCTTCTCAACCTTGGCAACTTGAAGATGTGTGGACTTCAACTCCCAGAATTCCGGGAATTCTGGGAGTTGAAGTCCACGCATCTTCAAGTTGCTAAGGTTGAGAAACACTGCTCTAGAAGGACCAGGCCATAGTGTAGGTATCCAAATCTCTTTTCCTGAGCCATGAATGATCAGGTTCCTAGTTCAACCTCTCCCATAGATCTTTTCTGTCTCCAGGAACACTTGTCTATGAAGGTTCTCAGTCATCCAGGTGGAATTGTCTGTAGCTTGAATCATGTCAACTGGATTTCTATTTTCTTAATGGAAACGTTTCGCTCCTTATCCAAGGGGCTTCTTCAGTCTGAAGAAGCCCCTTGGATAAGGAGCGAAACGTTTCCATTAAGAAAATAGAAATCCAGTTGACATGATTCAAGCTACAGTCCAGGAACACTTCTTGCCTTTTACAGTTCATCAGGCTGACACTCTGTTATGTCATAGAACATACGCTGTTTCTGCCGACATACTTTGATTGTTCCTTATCCCACAAGGAGATTATTGAGTGTTTTATCAAATCACGCATCTGATATTCTTCTCTCTTTTAATGCCCTTCTCAGCATTCAGCAGGTTGCCTTTCAGTAAAGTTACCGAGCAGCTTGGTTTTCTCCATCACTCCAGGATCCAGTCATGCTTTATTGTAGCTACTGTTAAAATGACTATGCTTGGCAAGACTGAGGGAAGTTAAAGGTGGGGAAGACCATGAATAAAGTGAAGTTCACTGACCTGTCCCTGGAAGAGCTGCAGATTGGCAATAGAGACAGGTCAAGATGGAAGGCATTTGTTTGTAGTCCCCAGCAGTCTGACCCAGCTCAGTGGAACCTAACTAACACATTGCTGGTCTCTGGTGATCTCCTACCTACTTTACCAACTTACTGCAACATAATAAGATAGACTACTCCTTGCCGATACTTCCCTGTATTGTATCTCCCCTTTGCAGTACAGTCCATATGGCTTTGAATATTCTACACAAGAAGAGAACAGGGATGTGAGTCTCCCTTTTCCAGATGACAACCTAGTGCAGAGTTAAGCACAGAAATCTGCATTGAATGGCATCCCTGAGTCTTTACTTTCAAAGCTATCAATTTCTTAATCCTTAATCAGCAATCCAAACTTAGGGCTTTTCAGGTGCTTGGATATTAAAGGTAAAGGTAAAGGTTCCCCCTGCACATTTGTGCAGTCTTGTCCGACTCTAGGGGCCGGTGCTCATCTCCGTTTGTTAGCCGAAGAGCCAGCGTTGTCCGAAGACGCTTCCACGGTCATGTGGCCAGCATGACGCAAAAAGAACACTGTTACCATCCCACCGAAGTGGTACCTATATATCTACTTGCATTTGCATGCTTTCGAATTGCTAGGTTGGCAAGAGCTGGAGCTAGTGCAGGAGCTCACTCTGTCACGCGGGGCTAGGGATTCGAACCTCTGAACTTGCGATCTTCCGATCGACAAGCCTGGCGTCTTACCTGCTGAGCCATCGCGCCCATCCAAAGTCCATCCAAAGTCAAGCCTTTACTCCCTTTCAAATTTTCGTTGCAAGATGAAATATGAAATCCTACTCATCATCACTTTGATCACTAAAAAAAGTTTAACAAGCAATATTTAAAGTACTGCTACCAACAACAGGCCTCACAAAACTGCAGTTGAGTACAGCTATTTTTATTACTCCAAATCCAATTAATCTACTTGCATTTGCATGCTTTCGAATTGCTAGGTTGGCAAGAGCTTGGATATTACTCCCCCACTTTCCCAGGCAGCATGGCCACTAATGCCCAATTGGAGAAGGATGCATGATCCCTCTTTCCAATTTCCCATACTTTTTTTCCCCTGACTTTTTATGATCCTGATATCTGGAGGGCCATCCTTGCCTAGATGGTTCACAGGTCCAGTAGTACAGCCAAGAGAGAACCTTGAATTCAAAGTTCTGGATATCACAGTGTTCAGAGAGCAAATAATTACCCAATTAATGACTGATGATGGGACAATGGCAAACAGGCCCAGAACCAGTATCTGGATATGCCAGGGTGCCCTGAAGCTAATGTGACTTGTTGTAGCACCTTTTTAAAAAAACAACAACAACATTATTTTAATTGTTTAAATGGTTTTAGTCTGAAGGAGAAAGATTAGACATGTTCACGATAACATATGCTCATTGCACTAGTTTATAAATTAAATATTATATATTACACTTTTCTACAACAAAACAATGCTTATTTCCAATGAACTTGTTCAGCACCAGAGCAACAGCTCTAATCCCATATTACTCCTGTGTCATATGGTGCTGTGATTTAAGTGAATGTTAAAAAGACTGAGGAATGGGATGGTGTGTGGCAGGCAGCCTATCTGTTTTCCTCATGTGCAGTGGAAGATGCTGCACGGCCAGTACAGAAGCAAGACTGCCAGTCCAACCTGTGTGTGGAAATGAGTTAAGGTAGTATCTAATCTTCAGCCTAAGTAGGAAAGGATCTGGGACTGCCAGCTGGCATCCCCCCACTTTCCCTCCAACTTTCTTATTTTTTTACAGAACTGTCCCAGCCAGTTTGGTCTAGTGGTGAAGGTGCTGGGCTAGAAATTAGGAGACTGAGAGTTCTAGTCCCGCCTTAGGCATGAAAGCCGGCTGGGTGACCTTGGGCCAGTCCCTGTCTCTCAGCCCTAGGAAGGAGCCAATAGCAAACCAGGAGACTGAGAGTTCTAGTCCCGCCTTAGGCATGAAAGCCGGCTGGGTGACCTTGGGCCAGTCCCCCTCTCTCAGCCCTAGGAAGGAGCCAATAGCAAACCAGGAGACTGAGAGTTCTAGTCCCGCCTTAGGCATGAAAGCCGGCTGGGTGACCTTGGGCCAGTCCCCCTCTCTCAGCCCTAGGAAGGAGCCAATGGCAAACCAGGAGACTGAGAGTTCTAGTCCCGCCTTAGGCATGAAAGCCGGCTGGGTGACTTTGGGCCAGTCACTCTCTCTCAGCCCAACTCACCTCACAGGGTGGTTGTTGTGGGGAAAATAGGAGGAGGGAGGAGTATTTGGTATCTTCGCTGCCTTGAGTTATTGATAAAAATAATAAAGGTGGGATAGAAAAAAAATAAAAAAAAATAACTGTTATTCTTTTGACATTTGGATCTCCCCATTCCCAGTCCAATCCCACTGCTAATTGCCAGGATCAAATTAATGTCAGCCTTCCCCTGTCTAGGCCTCTTTGGTGTGTGGGAGATGCTAAAGGGAATGGTGGGAAATTGTAGTCCAAGACATTTGGGAAATTCCTGTTTGGTGAAGGTGGTCTAAACAAAGTTCATGACCGGTCTGAGGACCGCATCAGAAGTTACAAGACCCACAGTGGTCAGTCTTCAAATCCTCTTTTTCCACACTTCCTGACTACATCTACATGACTTGAGGTCCCAGGACTACATGTGATCTTCAAAAGTCTGCAGCATGCAGCACCCCTCCAAAATGGCTATTAAATGAAAACGTTGAGTGTGACAAAAAGAGCATTGATTAAAATATATATTCATATTCATATTCATATTCATATTCATATTCATATTCATATTCATATTCATATTCATTCATCCTAACTGAATTTGATTTTTTAATGAATCAATCTTAGTTTTACAGTATATGCCCCCCCCCACCCCCATTCAAAGGCCAAATGCAATGCTCAGTTTGAGAAAAGGTGCTCTTCCCGGAGGAGAGCATCATCACAAATAGCATGGGACCAACGGTTTCAAACTCCACCAGCAATGGTAAGAGTCAAGGCTGGCAGGGAAGCACATTCCAGGAAGATGTTCACCTCATATATTAACACACTCCAGGAAGAGAGAAAGGGGAAAGAGTGCCCAAAAGGTAGTAGTATCATATTTCTTATAAACTCCAATTTCTCCCTGAGGAGGGAGTCTCTGGATGATTTGGTGTACAATCTAAGGTAGAAGTGGGAAATATTTGGCCTTCCAGGTATTGCTGAATGGTGCCCCCCATGGCCCTATGGGAACTGTATTCAGCCATCTCTGAAAGGACACAGGTTTCACATGCTTGGCTACAATGTTCAGTCATAAGAATAGTAGTCTAGTTAAGGTCGAACAAGCAAACTGATCTGTCTTTACTCATCTTGAGAAAACGTACAAAAATGTGGAGTTATATGGGGGAATGTGGTAGTTGAATCTACTGAGAGTTGTTCTATCTATTTAGCATCAGCATTATTTATGGTGGCCTCTGTACCAGATCAGATTGGTTAGACCAGAGTCTATGTTTTTCAAACAAAACGGGCATTCACTTGGGTACACATAAAAAGGCAATAAAATAATTCAGCAGTACACTCCTATGTCTTAGGTCAGTCCTAATCAGCATAAAATAGAACCTGGATTTATAATAACAAAGAGATATGAACCCCTTAAATATTAACATCTAGGGCAGATAAATTGGTGTCAGCATTTATAGGCATAGAAGTGAAAAAGCACCTGCATATCCTGCATAACAGAAGATTCTCAAACTACCCAAAGTTGGTGTGGGTTTGCTTCACAAACTCTCCTCTCTTACATCTTTTGGGATGCTTCTCTGTTTTGGCTTCCCAGATGACAGTAAAAGCAAGCCATAAAATATGAGTATTTCTTCAAGGACAAAGCTTTTCTCATATAGGTTTGGAGCAGCACTGGCCCAAGCCATTTTTAGCAACTGCAGTAGAAAATGTAAATCTCTTTCTCTCTTGGTTATAGATAATGAACCATCCGAAATGTCTCCTGCGTGTGCCCACTGAAATGAATAGGAGCTGTATTTTCGCATATTTCTTTGCAATTCATTTCCATAGCTGTGTTCACATGATATATCGAACCACAAACCAACTAATCTCTTTTTAGCTAGCATGTTGTTGCCTAGCCAGTGTGGTTAGTTTGTAGTTCAGCCTGTTGGGCAGGCCTGGGAAATTGAATGAATAGAGTACATAATTTAGTTAACCATGCATAAGTGGTCATGCCAACACAACTGATGAGTCTTTACTTTCCCATTTGTTATGGCCTACTGGCTTGATCTATTTATTTCTCAGTCATGCTTCTTTAAAGGTACCTTAATCAACAGGTTAAACAGCTGCTACCGCACGTTGCCTCTTGTTTGGAGCTATAGGGACAAATTCAATAAAATGGCTGTCATACCCACCTACAAGGCTTTGTTGACCCTTCTACATACATATGGTCCTCAGCTGCAAAGAAATGCAGTCTCCTGGGCTATGGGGAGTTCTGCTCACTTTTTCCACTGAGCAGCTGATTATTATACTCAATGTCAGCCGTTTGAAGTAGGCAAGGCCTAGGCTGACCATACGTCCCGTTTTGAATGGGACAGTCCTGTTTTTTAAGCATTTTTAAACCGTTCCATCGTTTTCATAAAAATCTCAATTTTGTCCCGTTTTTCAAACCCGGCGGGAATGGCGCAGAAGGAGGATCCAAGCCGGAGTGCAGACTGGGGGGCGGGGTTTGCAGGCGGGAGCCCATCGCACAGACCGGGGGGTGGGGTTTGCAGGCAGGAACCAATTGCGCAGACTGGGGGGCGGGGTTTGCAGGCGGGAGCCAATTGTGTGAACCAGGGGGTGGGGTTTGCAGGCGGGAGCCAATTGTGTGTACCGGGGGGTGGGGTTTGCAGGCGGGAGCCAATTGCGTGGACCGGGGGGCAGGGACCCCTGTCTTTTTCATGAATACGGAATATTACATAAGACCCCGTCCCGTTTTGCCATCCTGAAATATGGTCAGCCTAGCAAGGCCAGGGAACAGGAATTGCTAGGGGTCTTGGAATGTACTTTAATGCATTTAGGGTATTGTAACAGAATCTTGAAAGCCTGTCCCAGCCTCTCTCTACTTCCAGTTATACCTAAAACTATCAAAGAAAAGTTGTTTTGTGTTTCTTTTGCATACTTTCTACTTTCCCAGGACTCAAATATCTCTTCTGTAATGGCTTGGTGTTCTCCTCCCCTTCTCTGAGTCAACGCAACATTCCATCACCCTAGTGGGTTTCAAGAAATGGATTGCCAGTTTTCTGCTGCCATTATTACAGTAGTGGAAAAACAGAGATTTGGCCTCTGCCAGTTATTTGATTATATTGATCAGTTGGTCGGCAGAGAACCATTGACTGCCAACTCTTCATGCCACTGGTTGTAGATGACCTCTTTTCTCCCATCTCCCATCTTTGTCTCAACTGATCCTGCTAAAAATTGCTTTCACAATAGGAAACCAGTGACGAGCCAGCATATTTGGGGGGCAGGGGATAAAACTTTGCATATTCATTCCTCCCTATCATCATGCTTAGGATGGCAGAAAGAGAAGAGAAAGTGCCTCTTAGTCATCCTGCTTCAAACTTAGGGAAGGGGGGAAGCCTCATTACTTCTCTCCCAGTGATCCTGCTCAAGGTGCTGGGAGTAGGGTGACAGGGACATGGGGAGGACATAGTGTGTATGGCATGCATTGTTTCATTATGTGCAGCTTTGTATCTAAGTACGCTGCATGTGAATGAGTACATTCAATGTGTGCCATCAGCCACAAACCCAGGGTCAGGGTGGAGATGTGGCAATTGTCATCTGGGAAACCTTAGTAGCCTTCAGGGGCACTGCTCCACAGATTCCTGGGTGTGAGGCCTTGTTTGTGAAGCTGGGCTGTAGGGATCAGAAAAGGAACTGTTGCTTGTGGACCAGCCTCCCTGCTGCACAGCAACCTCCCTGCTAGAAAGAGCTGCTAGAACCTGTGGCTGCTAGAGCCTGTGGCTGGGTTGGCAATGGAGTTCCCCAGACTTAAAGTCTTGGGGGATTTCAACCTGCCATTCTTGGGCACAGACCCAGAAGCAGCTCGGGAGTACATGGCCACCATGGCCCTGACCCAAGTCATCTCTGGCCGAACTCACAGAGAAGGCCACATGTTAGACCTGGTTTTTATGTTGGGGCAGTGGCAAGGTGGAGTTGGGGGACGTTACCATCAGTCCCTTGTCATGGACAGATCGCTCCCTGCTGGCTCTGAAGTTGTGTCACAGCTCCCGGCAGGGAGGGAAGACTTATTAGACTGGTCCATCCCAGGCACCTGATGGACCCTATTGGGTTCCAGAGGGAGCTTGGGGTTATTCCTGAGGCTCTGGTACATGGTTCAAGTGAGGCCTTGTTGCCTCCTGGAATAAGAGGGCAGCCCCAGCCTTGGATCGGATCACACCTATGTAGCCTCTCTCTGTTTGTGGGTCCTAACCCCAACCCCCTGTTTTTCAGAAGAGCTCCGGGTGATGAAATGACAAAAGAGAATACTGCTGGAGAAAAACAAAGAGTGAACCCGACTGAGCACAGGTACAAGCCTTTCTTAAGGACTACCTCATGACAATAAGGGCAGCGAAGTGAAGTTACTTCTCCGCCCTTATTGCATCTGCAGAGAGCCATCCAGCAGCCCTGTTTGGGGTGACCTGGTCCCTCCTGTGTAGGGAGGGGCCACGGGAACTTCTGCAGGGCCACTGTGAAGATTACTCCAGGCACCTGTCGGGTAGAGTTCCTCGGATTTGCTCGGAGTTGGAATCTAGCTGCGCAGGTCCTGTGGAGCTGCCTGAGGCATGAACTTGCTCAGTTATCTGGGGAGAGTTCGAGCCTGTTGGCCCTGATGAAGAGGACAAAGTCCTCAGAGCTGTGAACTCAGCCACCTGTCTTCTATATCCCAGTCCCTCCTGGTTGATTAAGGTCTCCCAGGAGGTGGCAGGTGGTTGGGTCTGGGCAGCGGCAAATGCTTTTCTGCAGGAGGGGGTGGTTCCATCTGCTTTGAAAGAGGAAATTGTCCACCCCCCTCCTTAAGAGACCATAACTGGACCAAACAGATCTGGATAATTTTCATCTGGTCTCCAACCTTCCCTTTTTAGGGAAGGTGGTTGAGAAGGTGGTTGGCTTACAGCTACAGAGGTCCCTGGAAGAAGCAGATTATCTGGACCCTTTTCAGTCAGGATTCAGGCCTGGTTATAGTACTGAGACAGCACTGATTGCACTTCTCAACGACCTCTGGCAGGCTTGGGATGGGACAATGCATTCATCCTGGCCCTCCTTGATCTCTCAGCAGCCTTCAATATCATTGATCATGGTATCCTTCTGGGCCAGCTTAGGGGGTTGGGAGTGGGAGGTACCATGTTACAGTGGTTCCTTTCTCCAGGGTTGGTTCCAGTTAGTGTTGGGGGGGGGAAGTATTGAGCCTGAGGCCACTGCTTTGTGGGGTGCCTCAGGGCTCTACCCTTTCCCCACTCCTGCACGCCCCCCGTGCCGCTGCACACACCCCCACGCCGCCACTGTGCGCACGCATGCTGCCGCACGCCCCCCACGGCGCCACCGTGCGCGCGCACCGCCGCACGCCCCCCACGCCACCACCGTGCGCACGCGCTGCCGCATGCCCCCCGCGCCGCCACCATGCGCGCGCACTGCTGCACGCCCCCCCACGCCACCACCGTGCGCACGTGCTGCCGCATGCCCCCCGCGCTGCCACCGTGCACGCGCACTGCCGCACGCCCCCACGCCGCCACCGTGCGTGCGCGCGCTGCCGCACGCCCCCCGCACCGCCACTGTGCGCGCGCACCGCCGCATGCCCCCCCGTGCTGCCACCGTGCGCGCGCACCGCCGCACGCCCCCCCGCGCTGTCGCCGCCGCCGCCGCTGGCGTGTCACCAGCGGCAGCACTTTGGAAAGCCCTGCCCTGGAGACTGCGAGGGTCTGGATGGGGGAGAACAGGTTTCAGCTCAACCCTGGCAAGACTGAGTCGCTGTTGGTCTTCAGGCCCCTGGGTTCCAGGGATTTTCCATCTTTAACTCTGCATGGAGGTGCACTTGCCCAGTCAGAGTTGGTGTGCAATCTGGGGGTCCTCCTGGACTCGGCTGCTGCTCAAAGAGCAGGTGGCAGCTGTGGCCATGGGGGCTTTTGCACAGGTTTGTCTTGTGCATCAATTGCGCCCTTCCCTGGACTGGGAGGCCTTGCTCATGGTGACTCATGCCTTAGTCACCTCCCTTTTGGATTACTGTAATGGGGCTGCCCTTGAAGAGCACTCGGAAGCTGCAGCTGGTCCAGAATGCAGTGGTGTGGGCAGTTTTTGGGGCTTCTCATTACGCCCATGTAACACTGGTGCTCTGCGAGCTGCACTGACTCCTGGTAGGCTTCCAGGTGCAATTGAAGGTGCTGGTAATCACCTATAAAGCCCTCCATGGCATAGGGCCAAGGTACTTGTGGGACCACCTTTCTCCTAGTGGTTTGGCCTGCCCCACCAGATCTAATAGAGAGGACATGCTCCCGGTCCCTTCTATTAAACAATGCCATCTTGTTGGATCACAGAGTCGGGCCTTCTCAGTCGCTGCACCTGCCCTGTGAAACAGCATCCCCCTAGAGATTCAGATGACCCCAACCCTTTTAGCCTTTTGCAAGGCATTGAAGACCTGGCTGTTCCCCCAGGCATTTGGGCCAGGATGGAGATGAGCTCTGCTACTCTGAATGTTTAATAGTTAATTGTTTACTGGGAGCCAGGGGGGTTATGTTTGGGGTTTTTATTTTCAATCCTGTAAGCTGCCCAGAGTTACTTGTGTGAGATGGGTGGCTATATAAATGATATAAATTTATTTATTTATTTATTTATTGGATTTATCACCGCCCAACTCCCCCTAGGGGGACTCTGGGCGGTTTACAACAGATTTAAAATCATTAATATACATTTATAAATAAAATAACATACATAATAAATAATAATTTAAAATATAATAAATAAGATGGAATCCAAAGGCAGAGTATTCTTAAGTTTATAAAAAGGGCTCCTCAGAGCAAATCTAAGGTGCTAGCCATCTCCAGGTATCTCCAATCTCCTTCTGACCCCAAGCATATTGACAAAACCAGGTTTTGAGTCTTTTTCGGAAGTCCAGGAGTGAGGGGGACCGTCTGATCTCCGGGGGCAGAATGTTCCAAAGGGCAGGGGCAACAGCAGAGAAAGCATGCTTCCGAGACCCCGTCAGGTGGAACTCCCTAACCGATGGGGTCTGTAGCATGCCCTCTCTGCATGCCCGGGTGGGACGGGATGAAGTGATGGGGATAAGGTATCTTGGTCCCATGCCATGTAGGGCTTTAAAGGTGATAACCAACACCTTGAATTGGACCCGGAAGCAAACTTTGCTCGCGCAGCAAAGGTGTTACGTGGGTCCTCCTCAGGACACCCAAAACAGTCTGCGCAGCTGCATTCTGGATCAGCTGTAGCTTCCGGATATTCTTCAAGGGTAGCCCCATGTAAAGCGCATTACAGTAGTCTATGTGAGAGATAACCAGGGCATGAGTGACTGTTCGAAGGGCCTCTTGTTCCAGGAAGGGGCGTAACTGGCGCACAACTCGAAGTTGTGCAAAAGCTCTCCTGGCCACGACTGCCACCTGCTCTTCAAGCAGGAGTCGTGAATCCAGGAGAACTCCCAAGTTACGCACCGGATCTGTCTGGGGTAGTGCAACCCCATCCAGAATTAAAGATGATAATTTCCCAGAAGACAAGGAGCCATTAATCCACAGCCACTCCGTCTTACTAGGGTTCAGCTGAAGCCTGTTTTTCCCCATCCAGGCCCCTACAGCCCCCAGGCACTTGGACAGGACGGTCACTGCATCACTTACTTCACCCGGGATGGAGATATACAACTGGGTATCAACGGCATATTGATGATACCTCACCCCGTGATGTCGGATGATCTCTCCCAGCGGTTTCATGTAGATGTTAAAAAGGAGCGGAGAGAGTACCGAGCCCTGTGGGACCCCACAAAGAAGGGCCCGTGGGCTGGATCTCTCGCTCCCAATCAACACCGACTGGGCCCGGCCTCGGAGGAAGGAGGCGAACCAGCGTAAAACCACGCCGCCCACCCCCAACTCCCTAAGCCGTTCCAGAAGGATACATAAATGAAATACATACATACATACATACATACATACATGAGCTGAGACTCAGAGTAAACGAAAGAACCTGGTCATTCCCTACATGGCTGGCGTGTCTGAAAAGATAAAACGGATATTTGGCAAACACCACATACCTGTATATTTCAAACCCACCAACACACTGAGACAGAGGCTTGTACACCCCAAAGATCAAACTCCAAAACATAAGAAAAGCAATGTAGTTTATGCAATCCAGTGCAGTGAGGAGTGCTCTGAACTCTACATTGGAGAAACCAAACAACCTATGTACAGGAGGATGGCACAACACAGGAGAAATAACACCACAGGACCAGAGTCAGCAGTTTATCTTCATCTAAAAGAAAAAGGACACTCATTTGAGGACATTAATGTTCACATTTTAGACAGAGAAGATAGGTGGTTTGAGAGAGGGGTCAAGGAATCCATTTATGCCAACTTGGAAAATCCTTCCTTGAATAGAGGTGGGGGCCTCAGGCACAAACTCTCCCCCATCTTCCTCCCCGTGTTGTCTTCTGTGCCTAGGAAGATTAAGACCATTTCAGAAGCTCAACAGCAGCATGGTGTTTTTAACGACCCTCCATTAGATGATAAAAGGACTTAAAAATTACATCTCAATATAACCATGACCTAGCCCCAGGTGTAAGGTCACACAGCTACCTAGGAACATATTTAGGATTCCCTTACCAACTTTGCTCAGACTGAAGAAGCCCCTTGGATAAGGAGCGAAACGTTTCCATTAAGAAAATAGAAATCCAGTTGACATGATTCAAGCTACAGACAATTCCACCTGGATGACTGAGAACCTTCATAGACATACATACATACATACATACATACATACATACATACATACATACATACATACATACGGGTAAAAGTTTCAGCATGTACAGTATATATGTGTTTGATCCATAAGTCCAACCCAGCAATTTGTGAGGCCCTTGGGACTGAAAAACTTGCCCTCCTGTGTTCTGAAACCTCTGGGTATCTGCCCTGCTGAGTATAGCAGCTTCCAACAATCAATATTCTTGGGGGGAAAAGGATTCTCAGGAGAGCAGTACTTCTGAAGAAGGAGTCTCCTGCCCTCTGGTTATTTCTGTTTACTGTGAGGAGTGAAACAAAAGCACCACATTATTTGTCATGATCTGAATATGACGTTATTATTTGGAGCTCCCTTCCTTTTCTGATGTCCCTCTTACTACCTTCTTAAATGACTGTGTAGTATAACACATCTGTCCAAGTCATTGGAGAAAGAATCTGCAGTCTTTTTGTTGTCTTACACACCTTTTCCTTTTGACTTCTTCCAAGCCCCAAAGAACACCACATTAAAATGGATCTAAAAGTCAGGAAAGGAAACATCTGATAGAGCTTTGTGACTTCCACCTAAGAATCACTACCATAAGGCCTCTGCATCTAGAAAAGACTCTCCATGTGTGGGTTTTTAGCCATGTACGCCCACTACCATGTCAGGCAGGAGTGGACAACCTTATGCTGCCTAGATAGTTTCAGCATCTAACAGATCCAGTTAACATGTGGCATGGGGGAGTATGAGTTCTATCTAGAGGGCACCAGAAGTGTATCACAGGTGTAGGACCTTCAAAGCAAGAGAATGGGAGGATGGGGAATACAATAGTTATTGGTGGCAAAATGTACCTTTTTAAAAAAAGGTTTCCTGTTTTTCCTGATAATCACAGAGCAGCCTTATTCTACAGATGAAGTTGGCGGTGCCATTAGTGCATGTGACAGCTTTTAAAAGAGAAAAGACTAAACATAGCAAAGTTCCAGATTTCAAGGAGTTTACTATCTAGAACATAGCTTTCCAAACTGTGTGTTGTGACACCTTAGTGTGTCGGCTGCAGTGTCTGGCTATGTCGCTGCCGCTGCTGCCTCCGAGCCCTGCCAGGATTCCGCGCAGGTCCTAGTGCCTGCCTTGTGCCTTGCTGCCTGCAAACCTGCCCTGCCAGGATTCCACACAGGTCCTAGTGCCTGCCTTGTGCCCTGCTGCCTCCAAACCTGCTGTGATTCCGCACAGGTCCTAGTGCCTGCCTTGTGCCCTGCTGCCTCCAAACCTGCCCTGCCAGGATTCCACGCAGGTCCTAGTGCCTGCCTTGTGCCTTGCTGCCTCCAAACCTGCCCTGCCAGGATTCCGCGCAGGTCCTAGTGCCTGCCTTGTGCCCTGCTGTAAGAGTGTGTCTCGAAATGATGCCCTGCTGTAAGAGTGTGTCGCGAAATGATGCATGTCTAAAAAGTGTGTCACCAACATGAAAAGTTTGGAAAGCTCTGATCTAGAAGAAACAATGAAAGAAGGAAATGGAGAGGCATATGGAGCAAGGGATGAATGCTGATGCAGCTGGTAATCAGGGCTGATAAACCAAAATCCTTGCGGAAATGGTGGGATTTGAAGGGAGAGATAAAGTACATGTTCATAAGGCATAGAGTGCAGAGAGGGAGAATGGTTAGTATATGAAGGAAGGCAGAGGCTCCTTGGGCTGCCGAGGGTAATAGAAAAGGGGGAACAGAGTTTCATAGGCATTCTAGGAAGTGAGCGATAAAAGCCAGAGCTGAGCCGAGCCACAGTACTAGTTGGTAACTAGTGGAGGCTGCTAAAGAGATGGGAGTAGCTCCATCTCATTGTCTGAGAAATGGAAAAGCCAATGTTTTGTCAGTGCAGTTTTGGAGAGAGGCAGCCTCTTTGCTGGCCATTCTCTCATCACGACTGCAAACATTTGCAGTCCACATCCACACGAGGGAAAAACGTTCCTTGTCACATACACAGGGAGTCAGATACCCCAGCCCATACCTGAGCTGGTGATAGAAAAAAATTGGTCCTTTTAAAATCAGGGCGGAAGTTACTGGACTAAGTGGGGTTCATTATCTACCTAACTGTCCCTAATCTACATTCTGCCAAGAAGCTGGAGTGCTCAAGAAACTGAAACAGAGGAAATTGTGCTTCAAAAATGGCTATTTCTGTAGAAATAAGTAAAACATTTAGCCAGCAATTGCACTGAACTAGGTTTAATTTAAGCTTTCTTGGGGTGCTGTGTGGTAGAAAATTGGGTTTTACTGTATGTAAGTCTTGAATCATACCTGAGGCTGGGCATGAATAATAATAATAATAATAATAATAATAATAATAATAATAATAATAATTTGAATCTTCTTCTGCTTTAGAATAATACTTTGAATTCCACTCCAATTACTTTATAGAGATTTTGTAGCAGTTCATTGCCATCTTGGGGTCAGCCTGGAGCATTATAGTTTCATTCGGATTTTCTTTGTTAAGTAGTTATCTGTAATCTGAGACTAGGCAGCTTTGTGATTCATCTTCTGCAAGGTTGAAGGATGCATCTTAAATTTAAAGAACACAGGATTTTCTGTTTCATCTTTTCAAAAATAACTTTTGATTTTATTCATCTTTTGAGATATTGGTTTATATCCCAAAGAAGAGCTGAATCCTCTAGTAATGTGCCTCTATACTGTATTCTTCTTCTTCTTGGCGATCACTCGTAGCCGAGTAAGATTGTCTTCCAGGGGTAAAAGCTTAACAGTGGATCCGTAAGTGGCTGTAAAGGCCAATTCTGGATCCGCACAACCTCCCACAATGAGGGCATAGGTTTCCGGGTGGGAGACGGTCATGATGAGGGTTTGCCTGACGTGTCTTCCTTTTAGCTCTTTTCTCCCTTTCGCCCTGTACTCGTGCTTCTTCAAAGTCCATAGCGCCTTTAATAAAGGCTGACCTCCAATTGAAACGCTCATGAGTTAGGGCTTCCCAGTTCTCAATGCTAGGATGTGGCATTATAGAAATGGTTTCAGGTTCTGTATTTTGACTTTTTTAATCCTCAGACAAGTAGCATAAGCTGTGAGAGCCTTATCCTTCTCATACGCTCAGGTTAGGGGAGGTGTCCCCTGGAAATAGCTGGTGACAGCAGGAACCACCAAAGCAGGAGGCAGGGCCGTTGGGTGAAGACCCAGAGGGGTTCTGGGAGAGGCGGTTTGAGACCAGCCTTCCACCCTGTGAGCTCAACCATCTGCTACAAAGATAAAAGACAATTAAGCAGCTTTTGCGCATAAATTTATTTATTTATTTATTTATTTATTCGATTTCTCACCGCCCAACTCCCTCAAGGGACTCTGGGCGGTTTACAAATCATCAAAATTACGAATATTAAAGATTTAAAATACCATACATATAAAAATTAAGAAGGCGATGTGTTCTTTCAGCCTTGGAAGGGCTATTCTAGGACTATCCTACTATATTAGCCATCCCCAGGAGTTTCTGATCTTCTTTCCGCCCCAGGCCTGTTGGCAAAGCCAAGTTTTAAGTTGTTTCCGGAAGTCCAGGAGCGAGGTGGACTGTCTTAACTCTGGGGGAAGGATATTCCACAGGGCAGGCGCTGCTGCAGAGAAGGCACGCTTCCGTGACCCCGTGATATGGAATTCTTTAACTGATGGGGTCCGTAGCATGCCCTCCCTGCATGACCGGATGGGACGGGCCGATGTAATGGGGATAAGACGGTCCCTTAGGTAACCTGGTCCCATGCCATGAAGGGCTTTAAAGGTCATAACCAACACCTTGAATTGCACCCGGAAGCAAACTGGAACCCAGTGCAGCTCGCGTAGTAATGGTGTCACATGAGTCCGATATGGGACTTCTAAGATGGTTCGTGCGG
This sequence comes from Charina bottae, assembly GCA_023362775.1. Taxonomy (NCBI): domain Eukaryota; kingdom Metazoa; phylum Chordata; class Lepidosauria; order Squamata; family Charinaidae; genus Charina; species Charina bottae. The sequence goes on along the minus strand of JALMGJ010000002.1, from coordinate 132,133,144 downwards.
CCGCATTCTGGATCAGTTGGAGCTTCTGGATACTCTTCAAGGGTAGCCCCTTGTAGAGCGCATTACAGTAGTCTATATGTGAGATAAAGGACAAAGGGAGAAATCAAGGCTGCATTATTGGTCAGAATAATGAGATGTAACTTCTGGTAAACATGGTAAAAGTTGTGGGGAGCAGAGAAGAACCATGAACAGAAAAGTAAGAAGTTCAGTCTTATTTAAAGTCCATAAGACTTTAAATTGCAGATAACCAGGTAACCAGGAGATGGAAGCAAGGAGATGCATTCATACAATAGCTCTTTGCTGCCCTCTAGGGGTCATTTGGATTTTTGCAGCCCAGATCTAGTAGCCCTAATCCTGTTAGTTTCTTATTCATTATAAGGAAGGATGACAAAGCAGTGAAATTTCTATCTAGCATGATATGCAGCATTAATCAGCCATCCTTTCTCCATCCCCGCTCATAATCTCTCAAGCCAATGGAGTTTTTCTGTGCCAGTTCTGGCCTATACTGAAGGAATGAAAACCTGTTAATGTGTGATAACCATATCCTTTAGCATCATGCTTGGCAAAAAAACAACAACATAATGGATTTTTTTTGCCTTGTTAGCGATAAAGTATCAAGGTACTTAACCTTTAGCCTATCTTACACAAACAAAAGTTCAAAGGCCCATGCAGAGAGGTTGCACTACAGAATAGATCCAAGAAAGTTTAAAGGGTTGGATATAGGTATAGTAGGAAAATTGGCTAAAAAACGTTCCTTGAGTTGAAGGCCTTGCTGAGTGAAAATCCAATCTATGCAACTATGTCTGGCATTATAATTTTCCTATTTGCTTTCTGAAATTGAAAAATGAGCAGCAAATTATTACTGATGTGCCACTCTCTGTGATATGGAGATGGCTAGGCCCACAAGCTTGTGGTTGGTGGAGAGGAGCCCAGAAAGATAAGCCCAGAAAATAGAGCCAGTTTGGTCTGGTGGCTAAGGCACCAGGCTAGAAACCAGGAGGCTGAGAGTTCTAGTCCCACCTTAGGCATGAAAGCCGGCTGGGTGACCTTGGGCCAGTCACTCTCTCTCAGCCCAACTCACCTCACAGGGTTGCTGTTGTGGGGAAAATAGGAGTGTTAGGTTATGTTCGCCACCTTGAGTTATTTGTAAAAATAATAAAGGTGGGATAAAAAAAATTCTAATTTTTTTTTGCCAGAACTATATTGTACCTGGGTAGCCTTGAGGACTCTTAAAGATTAAAACCAGAAAGCTCCTTCTAAGCTAGGCATACTATATTGGGACTATAAAAACCTAGAGGGAACACTAGACTGTAGTAAGGACTTAAGAGTTTTTGATATTTCTTTGCTGCCATCTAATGGTCACCCATATTTTTGCAGCCATATATGTCATGCCTACCCTAGTCCTTCTGAGACCACAGAACAGAACCTGATACTCTCCATACTTTTTTTTTCTTTTTACTACAAAGCAAGTTTGGGAAAGCTGCTTTAAAGTGAAGACTACATGTGTATTTCCATTTGAAGATTGAATGTAAAGGTGGGCAGATGATCAGGAGCCATTAGCTGCTTAGAAGCTTGCCACCTGGTGCCTCCAACTGTGCTAACAGGCAGGTACATGTGGCCACCAACTATGCAGTTAATCCACTTGTTCCTGGTTCTTTGTGTCAACTGCTTTAAGAGATGCAAAGCTGGGAAGTGGCACTGAAATCCTGGTCCATAGTCTGATTATTTTACTATAGATATGATTAGTTTTTAAGCAGAATAGCTGGCCTGGCCAAAGAATCACTTTGAACTGTACATTGATGTAACATGACTCATGAGTAAGTATGGGCAGAAAATCTTTCCTCTGGATGAGACCTTTAGTAGTTATTTCTACCTTGTAACAACAACAGGAAAGAAGGATCATCTTCCAAAATTCATGGTTTGTTCTGTGCATGATTATGTTGTTGTTGTTGTTGTTGTTGTTGTTGTTCAGTCGTTTAGTCGTGTCCGACTCTTCGTGACCTCATGGACCATAGCACGCCAGGCCTTCCTGTCCTCCACTGTCTCCCGGAGTTTACTCAAATTCATGTTCATTACATCGGTGATGCTATCTAACCGTCTCATCCTCTGCCGTCCCCTTCTCCTTTTGCCCTCAGTCTTTCCCAGCATCAGGGTCTTTTCCAGTGAGTCCTCTCTTCGCATTAGGTGGCCAAAGTATTTCAGCTTCAGCTTCAGCACCTGTCCTTCCAATGAGCAGTCAGGGTTGATTTCCTTTAGGAGTGCATGATTATAGTGCTATACTAAAATCTAACCATCAGGTGGCACTGGATAACTTTATATTGGAGAAGCAATCACGTTTACCTTCTCTCTCTCTCTCTCTCTCCCTCCCTCCCTCCCTCCCTCCCTCCCTCCCTCTCGTCATACACTATACTATTGTTGTACTGAAGCTAAAGCCATCAGTGAAGGACATAACAACTGCAGCAAGACCTGTGATGAATGGGAAGACCTGCTTATATAATGCACCTTTTGTCCAGTTTGATGGAGAGACAGCATAATTTTTAGCAAAGCTTAGCAATCTTTAAAATATCAAAACCAATGGGATAGCTTTCTTTAAAAGTTTTAGGTAGTCCAGAGGAGGCTATGAAAGTGGCTCAGCATGAAATGGAGCTATGTGCAAAGGTACTGCGGATGAAGGTAGAATCTACACGTCTTAATTGAAAGTTATCACTAAGTTTTTTGATTCCCCTAGCTGGGAGAGCGACAGTGTGACGTGGTTCTGGTGTCCTAGAAGAACTTTTAGTAGGACAGGACTTACAAGCGGACTAGGGCAGAGGAGAACCAAGAGGGACATTTTATACCACATCATTGTTGAGTCCAGTTGAGGAGTCAGAATCTATTGGTTCGCAAAGTGCATCTGAACACACTCACTTGGCTGGCACTTTCATGTTTTCATGATCCATAATATACCATGTATCACTGAATGGAATGTATAACTACTGTATATAACTACTCCCGTACTGGCTCAAGAGCCTTCAGATTGAATGTTGTGAGAACCAAACTAGTCAATATGAAAGGGTACTGTATCTGCACATCTCCTATTCTTTGTCCATGGATCTTTGGTTTCCCATATCGATCTGCCTTGAAGTGCTTGCTTACCTTCTGTTTGTACTTCCCAAGCCTTGTCCAATCATTGGCCATAACCTAACAGCAATCTATCTCCTTCTAAAAACATTCTCAGAATCAGCTGCATGAATGAGTAGACACTTTTAACCATCTTGCTTCAAACTTTTCTGGAAAACATCTGGGGCCATGAGCTAACAGAACCTATATGGGTTAGGATTGCTTATCAGAACCATGTGGTGAAAATCTATCAGGCCAGTTTAGACATCTAATACAGTGGTAACTTTTTTGATTCTTTCAAATTTATATTCTGTGTTTTCCATGTAAAACATTTTGAATGTTTTACAATGAGATTATAAAAACTAAAGCAATAGCAAAGCCTAACAATATCTTTAAGGTAATTTGCTGGAGATTAAAAGTCTTGGAAAACAGTAGGTCTTTTCTGAAAAGACAAAGACCTCCTATACAGAATGTTCTATAAACTGGATGTCATTTCTTCTATGTCCTAGAAAGTGGGGTATAGATCTCAGGAATGCCCATGCCCTCAGACTAGTGACAACACCTGTAAGTTGGGTATTTATGTTTTCCAGGAGTAGGAAATTGGTGCTTTTCAGATGTTGTTGGCTATGATTTTCACAAATCCTTGAAATGGATTTGGATGGATCTCCCTCTGGATGGCTGGGCGATTAATGTTTGGCTGGATTTGGGAGGTGTAAATACCAACCTTGAAAGAGGCAGTGGTGTGCTCTTTTTTGAGGCCATCTCTCAATCTGGCAATATTTTATTACTATCACTGTATCTCCAACCTTCCGTTTCTGGGAAAGTCATTGTTGAGAATGTGTGAGAATTCTAGAGGCAATGAATTATCTGGACTCTTTTTAGTTAGGGTTTAGGTCCAACCATGGGACAGAAACAGCACTGGTTACTCTAGTAATGACCTTCACCAGGACCTGGATTGAGGGAATTCATCCCTCTTGATCCTTTTGGACCTCTTGGTGGCATTTAATACCATTGAACATTATTTCTTTCTGAACTGCCTGCAAGGATTTGGAGGAGGAATCACTGTGTTACATTGGTTTACCTCCTCCCTGAGTGATGGTTCTAGTCAGTAGCCATAAGGAAACAGCACTGAGTCCTTGGTGTTCCAATATGGGACACTGTAGGTCTTGGTTCATGCTATTTAACATATATATGAAATTGTTGGGAGAGGTCATCCATCAGTTTGAGATGAGATGCCATCAATATTCTAATAACACTCAGCTGTACATTGCCACCCCAACCTGACCTGGAGATGTTGCTGATGTCCTGAACTAGTGTCTGGAAGTTGTTAGAAGGAAAGATCGTGGTGATGCAATGGATTTTATCTGTAGTACTAGTAGCCATGAATACTTGGCTCAATATTTGCATTTCTGAACTCCTGCCATTATCTCAACCAATGTACTACAGTGAATATCACAGCTGGCCTTGAAATATACCTGGACCCATATATTTACACAAAACACTTGCCTTATTCATAGTTCTAATTCTCAGATTTTCTTCCAGATTTGATTGTGCATCCAGATATTGAATCTCAACTCAAATACTGGCACCACTTAGGCTCTGTGCTTAGCCAGCCGAGGGCTATCTCCCACTCAAGGTTATGCCATGGCAAATAGGAAGGTCCTGACTCAGCAGCTGTTCTGCTTTTACTCCCTGCCAGTTGCCCTGCAGCCCAGAAGGATATTTCTGATCACTTCTGTGCTATTTATAATTTTTATGATTCTTGTATTCTGCCCTTTCTTGAAGGAGATCAGACCGGCATGTTCATCTCATAATGGGCCTGCAAGGCAACTCGTACAGTATCAGCCAGCATCACAGCTGAGGGCAGGCATAGTTGAATTCCAAATGTCTGATCTCCTAGCTCAGCACTAGTCTAGGCACCATACTAGAAGGGAAAATGCAGCCCTGAGCCAATTCAATACCTAGTAGCTGCTGCCCTGATTATAGCTTGGTAGTTAACTACCTGTACAACCCAATTTTTTATTTATTTATTTAATTTTTTCTTAATCCTAACCAGAATATTTCTATGGGGGCAGAGGGATTAAAAAACCCATGCATAAAAACACAGACTCCCAGAAAAGACTTGTGCCATCATCAGAAAGTAAGACGTTTATTATGGCAACAGAGAAAGGGGACTGTAGATTAATTAAAACTTGTATTATCATTCCTAAGGTGCCACAAGATGTCTTGGTGTTTTCACGTGGAATGATGTGAAAGCTGTCCAGCAAAGATTGCAAAATATCAGCAAACTATTTTGAAGAAAACCACCCGGAGTTCCCTGTTGGGGGAGATGGGCGGTCATATAAATTAAATAAATAAAGGTACCTTGTCCTGTTCAGATAGTAGCACTGAAACTTAACCTCTCCTTCTGTCTATTATCTGCCCACTCCTCTCACAATCTCCTCTTGGCTGTTTTTTCTACAATCCTCACAGTTCTTTTGCATAGTAAGCTTCTGTCAGTACCAACACTGGGAGAAGGCACATACCTTACTGCAGAGCTTTCCAAACTTTTCATGTTAGTGACACATTTTTTAGACATGCATCATTTCGCGACACACTCTTACAGCAGGGCATGTAAGACCTGCTTCTTTCTGAAGTCCATTTAGCAGTCTGTTAGAACTACTGAAATGGAGCAGAGCAGCTAAACTCGTGTACAGAAAAAGAATATTGTTTAAAAACAGAGCCCATGAGCATATTAGAGAGATCCAGGTTAGTCTTACACCTTTAGCCCACCTTAGCATAAAGAAACACGCGCTTAGACATGGCAGGTATGAAAAGTAAGTACATAAGAGTCCTTATGTTTATTCATTGCAGGTACAGCAATTTTGGTAGATAAATGATATTCCATTTCTTCTTTCTGTTCCCTGAACTTAATTAACTCTTGCCCCTCATTGCTGGCAAGAGATGCATGTAGAAAGGGGGAAAAATCTCCTAGGCCCATCCATGGCCTAAGATGGAGCAGCACACAGCCATGTGCTTTGCTCCTGGTCGAAGGAGGAAGAGAGAGAAAGAGGAAGTGGGAGTGGCCACAAACAGCTTTCTCAAAAAGCATGGAGAGCAGCCATCCATATGCTGATGAGGCATGCTGGATTTGCCAGAATCTCCAACACTTTCGCCCATGAGGCTCTCAGCAGGCAGGGAACGCAATTCCATCCATCTCCAGCACTTTTTACCTTTGGGTGCCCTTCTGTGCAGCTTGCTTGCAAACCTTCCTTCCTTGCAAATGCCCTTTGCGCTGCTTGCTCACGAGTTCCACACATCTCCTTAATGACCTTAAGAAAGAAGCTGAGAAACGCCTGACTAAACTTTTGCAGTTGAAGGAGGATGAAGCAGGCCGTGCATGCGGGCTGCCTCTGCGGAAGAGCCAGAGTCACCCATATCCATTGCCTCTGTCCATGGTGCTGAAACAGCCAGGGCTAGTCTCGACTCTGCAAAGTCTAAAGCCTTCTAGGTGGGGCTGAAGCGATCACATTCATATGAATAACTGCATAATTTATCTAATTTAAAGCTAACCCCCAAGGTGAGGCCTGGGAGATAGAGACAGAGCTCACCTTTCCTGTCCAGATTAGTAGCTACTTGCTCTTGCACAGTGTCCTTCCACCACATGCTTGCACTGCTTCACATTTCAGGAAAGGCTAAGTGTGCTCTTTAAAGGCATGTAGTACCATTCCCCATTGACTGAATGTTCCCTACTGATATGAGTACAGTATTCCTACTCTTCAGCTAATCCACAGCCGCTCCTATGGGAGAACAAGGGCAACAGGCCAAGGGCCTGCCTTCTGCTGAGTATTTTTTAGCAGGCAAGGAGAGCTTTGAATTGGGAAGCAGATTGTCCTGGATGTCAGGACTTCTTTGAACCTCTACCCAAGAGTATTTTTTTTATCCTGCCTTAATTATTTTTTATAAATAACTCAAGGCAGCAAACATACCTAATACTCCTCCCTCCTCCTATTTTCCCCACAACAGCCACCCTGTGAGTTGAGTTGGGCTGAGAGAGAGTGACTGGCCCAAAGTCACCCAGCCGGCTTTCATGCCTAAGTGACCGTTTTGTACACAAGCAGCTTTGTGAGTACCTTAAGTCTGTACCCTCAGAGCTCTTTCTATATGGGAAATTGTTATTTTGATTCTATTTCCCAAGAATAGTCATCCTGGATGATTTTTTCCCTGCACAATGTGATCACTTTCACTGGTGGACCAGGTCTTTAACTATTATTCAGTTATCATATTCTTAACCAAGGAAATCAAGGCAATATTATCTTTGGTCACATTCCCCCCTCCCCCCAATTTTCATCCTAATAATAATCCTGTTGTTTACTCAAGGTTGGGCCCATTCATGAAGAGGAACTCTGAATTTATTATGTGTCTGGCACCTGGAGCTGAATGGAGTTCCAGGAGCTCAGGGTTTATAAGCCCACAGTTCCGAGCATCCTGTGCTGAGATATGCTATTCATCTCTGAACTTTTTAGGTAAACTATTATGCTGTGCCCCTGGGGGCCACAAAAAACAAATGAACAAACAAACAAACAAACAAACAGACTAGTGGATGCATGCAGACTACAGCTTCCTTTCCCAGCTCTGTCAGTGAAAGACTGTGTGACTTCAGGGACTAAAATAATCTCCTAAATGTTGAGAAGAAACTCTTTTCTTCCACAGAAAGAAAAAATAATAGCAGACATGTTAATTCATCAGACACAAACCAAGAAACCACCATTGGGGAATTCTTTTATTAAGATCAACTACAATGACACAACTGAAAAGTTTATACTCCTCTTCTATGTCATACTAAGGGGCGTGGTGGCTCAGCGGGTAAGACGCCAGGCTTGTTGATCAGAAGATCGCAAATTTGGAGGTTCAAATCCCTAGCCCCGCGTGACAGAGTGAGCTCCCGCACTCGCCCCAGCTCTTGCCAACCTAGCAATTCGAAAGCATGCAAATGCAAGTAGATGAATAGGTACCACTTCGGTGGGAAGGTAACAGCGTTCCACGTGTGTCATGTGGCCACATGACCGTGGAAGTGTCTTCGGACAACGCTGGCTCTTCGGCTAACAAACGGAGATGAGCACCGGCCCCTAGAGTCGGACACGACTGCCCAAATGTGCGGGGGGAACCTTTACTTTACTTTATGTCATACTAGTCTTTCCTAAAAAAAGATATTGCCTAAATGAATATTGCTTATTGAATCTTCCAAGAGCTACTAACTATTTTTTTTTCCTCCTAAACTTATAATATCAACTTTCAGTAGTTGACCAGACATCTAGTTTGGAAAGAGGAAAAACTGTCCAGCATTTCATCTACTTTAGAATTTTTTTAGAAATAATGACTCTGACTGGTAGATCCTGAAATTATTGATAAGCATTCATTGGCTAATGAGGCCCATGAATTGCCAGCCAAGAATCCCCAGTAGATCTCTCTCTTGCAAATCATCATCATCATTGGCGATCACTCGTAGCCGAGTAAGATTGTCTTCCAAAGGTAAAATTTTAACGGTGGATCCGTAAGTGGCTATAAAGGCCAATTCTGGATCCGCACAACCTCCCACAATGAGGGCATAGGTTTCCGGGTGGGAGACGGTCATGATGAGGGTCTGCCTGACGTGCCTTCCTTTTAGCTCTTTTCTCCTTTTCGCCCTGTACTCGTGCTTCTTCAAAGTCCATAGCGCCATGAATAAAGGCTGTCCTCCAATTGAAACGCTCATGAGTTAGGGCTTCCCAGTTCTCAATGCTGATATTACATTTTTTAAAATTAGCTTTGAGAGTATCTTTGAATCTCTTTTGCTGTCCACCAATATTCCGTTTTCCATTCTTAAGTTGGGAGTAAAGTAGCTGCTTTGGAAGACGATGGTCAGGCATTCGAACAACATGACCGGTCCAGCGAAGTTGATGTTGGATGATCATTGTTTCAATGCTGGTGGTTTTCGCTTCTTCTAATACGCTAACATTAGTCCGCCTATCTTCCCAAGTAATTTGCAATATATCTCTTGCAAATATCATTTTTCTTAATGACAAGGTATTCAGAAGCCAGTGGGCTGAGGTTTAGCTTTTTTGTAAATTATATTTCCTTTCTATGCATCACTTTTTATTTATTTATTTATTTATTTATTTATTTATTTATATTTATTTATTTAATTTATATGACCGCCCATCTCCCCCCATGGGGAACTCTGGGTGGTTCACAATAAATAAGTTAAAATAGAATCTAAAATATATAAAGCCACAATTGTACAATACAATAATAATTATGAAATCCAGATGGATGAAGGCATTCATTAAAAGAAGGACATTAAAATTAGGGGATTAGCCACACCCATGAGGAACTATCCCTTCCTCCTTCCCATGCCAGGCGGCAGAACCAGGTCTTCAGCTCTTTCCTAAAGGTTGGGAGGGAGGAAATCTGTCTCAACTCTGGGGGCAAGATGTTCCATAGAGTGGGCGCTGTCACAGAGAAGGCCCGCCTCCTAGACCCCATCCGATGACATTCTCTAATTGATGGGGTTCGTAGCAGGCCCTCTCTGAATGACCGGGTGGGGCGGGTCGATAACATGGGGATAAGACGGTCCCTCAGGTATTCTGGTCCCATGCCATGTAGGGCTTTAAAGGTGATAACCAACACCTTGAATTGTACCCGGAAGCAAACCGGCACCCAATGCAGCTCGCGGAGCAACGGTGTTACATGTGCAGATCTTGGCGCACCCAAAACTGCCTGCGCGACCGCATTCTGCACCAGCTAAAGCTTCCGGATAGTCTTCAAGGGTAGCCCCATGTAGAGCGCATTGCAATAATCTACATGGGAGATGACGAGAGCATGAGTGACTGTATGGAGGGCGTCGCGCTCCAGGGAATGGGCGTAACTGGCGCACTAACTGAAGTTGTGCAAAAGCCCTCCTAGCCATGACTGCCACCTGCTCTTCGAGCAGGAGTCGTGAGTCTAGAAGAACCCCCAGATTACGCACTGGTTCCAAACGGGGTAGTGCTACCCCATTGAGAACCAAAGATGATAATTTCCCAGAAGACACTAAGCCATCAATCCACAGCCACTCGGTCTTACCAGGGTTCAACTGAAGCCTGTTGTTCCCCATCCAGGCCCTCACAGCCCCCAGGCACTGGGAGAGGGTGGACATTGCATCACTCACCTCACCAGGGATGGAGATATACAATTGAGTATCATCCGCATACTGATGATACCTCATCCCATGGTGTCGGATGACCTCACCCAGCGGTTTCATGTAGATGTTAAATAGGAGAAGAGAGAGAACTGAACCCTGCGGCACCCCACACAGGAGCGGACGTGGGCTGGATCTCTCCTCCCCTATCACCACCGACTGGGAGCGGCCCCGGAGGAAGGAGGTGAACCAGCGTAAAACTACGCCGCCCACCCCCAACTCCCTAAGCCGCCCCAAAAGGATACCATGGTCGATGGTATCGAAAGCCGCTGAGAGATCCAAGAGAGCCAGGATGGATGCACTACCTCCATCCCGCTCCCACCAGGGATCATCCGTAAGCGCGACCAATGCAGTCTCCGTCCCATATCCCGGCCTGAAACCTGACTGGAAGGGGTCTAGATAATCTGCTTCATCCAGGGTCCTTTGAAGTTGCAACGCCACCACTTTCTCAACCACTTTTCCCAAAAAGGGAAGGTGGGAGACTGGACGAAAGTTGTCCAGGATGGTAGGGTCCAGGGATGGCTTCTTGAGGAGGGGGTGCACCACGCCTCCACTTTTTCTCAGTAATCCATGTCTTAAAGATAGTTAAAATGAATTAATGCTTGTTTATTGTTCTTTTTATTGTAGGCAAAGGTCAGTTCAGATAGATCTAATATTGTCCAGTGGATGAAGTGCTTTGATTTTCTTCTTTGAGATTTTTATAGATAAAAAAAAATTCATGATGGCTTCTCTCCATGGAACTAAATCCCCCCAGCCCACTGTGTACACCCACATACCCATATCCTCTTCTAGGTCCAGTTCCTATTAATAAAATAAAAATAAGTTGCCTTAATTTTTTTTTCCTGGGCAAGAATGATGGCAATAAAGCATTCTGCATCTTGCCATTAAAGCCATACAAATTCATAGAACACCAATGTGAGTGTAGCAGCATTTGGTTGAAGGTTGATAGGATGTCCATCCCACTGTGTTAATTAACTTCTACACTCTCATAATAAAAGCTCACTGTTGTATTAGTGTAGGTGACTCAGAGATTACCAATATGTAGTGATTTAAAGTTTTATCATCTCGTGGTATATTTCTTGTTCCACATACAGTATCATCATTGCCTTCTTCCTCCTCTTTGCCATTTTCTGGCAAGAGAGTCATGTGCCAGACAGTTGCACTGACCCTGAGTGTCACGTATGGCCCTACCTGGGTACCATCCCAGCCAAGAGACACGTAGACAAGAAGTAATTGGAAGCTCTAGCCAGAACAAACAGAAAGAGGAGAATGTATATTCAGCACCATGGACATCAATGAGCTGCAGTGAGGTGCGAGACGAAGTTTACAGTGCTCAATGGGGAGGGGATAGGAGAGTATGTATATATATATTAATCTTTGCAACCTTAATTCACTTGAAGCATTGACGTGCCTGGGATCACTGATATAATAAAGATTCCTAACAATTCCATCGTGTCTCATGTATGGAGTGCTGATTATAATTCAGGATCATCACAATCTCTCTGGTACATCAAAAGGTAAAAGTCTGAAAATGTAATAATATATGCCAAAGCTCTTGTATGCCAAAACTTTTGCAGTACTGCAAAAAGCAGGGCCACGTTCTCCAAACCAAGACAGAAGAGAAGTATGTGGATCAGTTTCATGGTTCTTTTGACATGGCTGAGATTAAGCCTCTTAATGGACCAGTTACACCTGTCTGTTGATGGACTGATCATACTGCTGAGGAATCTCAAAATGCTAAAACTGTCTACGCATTGAAATTTTGTCTTCAGTGTTCCAGACTTTAAATGTGTATCCTGAAATGTACTGTACATGTATGTTAGCTGTCTATGAGATATTCTTTGTCCAAAAACTAGATGTTCTATTTTAGGGATCAAGAGCATGGTTTTGATTCTGTCCAAATATGGATGAAGTATCCACATCATGCTGAACTTCAGACATCATACAGCTGAAAAAGACAGAACAAACCCTGTTTAGGCCATTGTTTTTCAACCTTGGCAACTTTATGGGAATTTCTGGCTGGGGAATTCTGGGAGTCCACCCATCTTAAAGTTGCCAAGGTTGAAAAACACTGGTTTAGACAGTAGATCCCATGTGACCAATATGAAATTCCCAGGACTTTTCTCATATGTTCCTGCACAAATTTCAAGGTTTGACCACTGGAATTTTCAGGAACCCAGTTCAAGTACCACCATCCCGCCCCAACCCAACAAAAATTATTTGAAAAGGCTGAACATTGAAATACCAAGTGTGCGCTAGGTATGCTGGGAATGCTCTGGGGACTGAAAAAGGTTTACCTGTCCTTTGAGTTAAAAGGGTAGGATACTCTAAGCAATGCAAGACATTTATAAAGTAAAAAGGGATCATTCCCTATCACAGAGGGCTCACAGTTTAGAAATCAGCAGCAGGGATACTGCGAAGGAAAGGGAGGGAAATGGAGGGCATGGCTAATGCTAGATGAATGTGCAATTATTTCAATTATATATGCACAGAGGCTTAGTTACAAAGTAGGATATCATGAAGAGTATTGTAGGAGATTGCACCAGAAATCTCTTCACAGCAGGTCTGGGAAATCTCTTTTACCTTAGAGAACCTCAATCAGGTTAGTCAGTGCTGAGCTAGACAGAATTTATTTATTTATTTATTTATTTATTTATTTATTTATTTATTTATTTATTTATTTATTATTTCAATTTATTCCCCACCCATCTCCCATGCAAGGGACTCTGGGCAGGTTACAATAATTAATAGAATAGTTGGGCTCTGACACAATAAGGAACACTTTTCCTATTTCACACATAGCTCATGAATCCAAGGAAGGGTCGCGCTTAGGTCTGAGGAAGGATCCAAAAAAACCCCACTGTCTTCCCTACCTTAAATACTAGTTTATTGGGGGGGGGGGCTAGGATCTTCATTTTAAAAAAAACAGAGTGACTTATAATTAATATTTTAAAGCAGAAAATAACACTTCAAACAAAATGGGATAGCGTAAGAACAAAAGCAAAACAAAAATCACAATGTATCATAAACAACCAACTCATCCTAAAACCAAAGATGATTGATGATGATGGTGATGATGATGATGATGATTTCTCAAAACTAATCATATGACATCTGCCTAATATGTTCTTGGAGGAAATTACATAACCTGGGAGCCATCACTGAGAACAGAAGGGCAATTAGGGTCTGTGTCACCCGGGGCAAACATGGATTCTGCACACACCCCCAGGAAACATTCAGTATACAAATACTATTTTGTCATTTTGGCGCCCCCCCCCCCCAGCGTGGCGCCCAGGGCACATACCTCGCTTGCCCTCCCCCCCCTAGTTGCAGCCCTGACTGAGAAATCTCTGGCTTTTGGTGTGCACTAATACACTTGATTAGAAAACCGAGGCACCAAAAGATATCACTCCCTTAAAGAGTTTAATACTCAGGCAGGCTAATATAGAAACAAGTATTTTTTGTATCGCAGTTCTAGACTGTCAAGGATATTTTATCCCAAACGGGCATTCCCCAAATAAATTATATTAAACTCATAATCCACAGTAGCATGAACTACATAGGAGTCATAATCCAACCCAATGGGAAAAACTGCATTAGGATTATTTATTTATTTCTTAGATTAATATGGCTACTCATCTTAAACAATATAACCCTAGGTGGCTAACAACATTCAAACCATGAAAAATATATGAAAAATAAAATCCAGAACTCCACAAAATGAAAAACCATAATACTCCAAACAAGGTGCCATAACTATCCCGTACCGACTAGACATGTGCTGGGCACAGCTCCCATCTTGGCCAGTGACTGGGGGAAAAGCCAGGTCTTCATAGCCTTCCAGGAGGCTAAGAGAGTAAGGAACCTCCAAATATCAGGGGAGAGGCTGTTCCACACCTTTAAGGATAACCTTCAGCACCTTGAATTGCACCAGGAAGGAAACTGGGAGCCAGTGCAACTCACAAAGCAGTAGTGTAACACAAGCAAATCTCGAAGCACCCAGAACTGAACATTCTGCTGCATTCTAGACCAATTGAAGCTTCCAGGTAGTCTTCAAGGGTATTCCCAAGTAGAGTGCATTGCAGTAGTCCAATCAGGAAGTGACTGACCATGAGCAGGGCCTTCCAATCCAGGAATGGGCACAATTGGTGCACAAGATAGATTTTTACAAAGCTCCCCGAGCCACAGTTGCCACCTGCTCCTTGAGCAGATGCCATGAGTCCAGGAGGACCCCCAAATTGTAAACCAACTCTGTCCAGGGGAATGCTCCCCATCAAGAGTTGAAGATGACAGCTCTCCAGATCTAGGAAGCCCTAAAACCTAGAGCCGTTCCATCTTCCTAGGGTTGAGTTGCAGCCAGTTCTTCCCCATCCAGGCCTTCGCATTGGGTAAACACCTGAATGGCCTCATTTGTCTGGCCTGAGGTGGAGATGTACAATTGGGTGTCATCAGCATACTGATGATACCACACCGCATGCCCCAAATGACCTCACCTAGTTGCTTTATGGATAAGTTAAATCGGAGTGGAGAGAGAACCAAGCCCTGAGGCATCCTACATAAGAGGGGTCTAGAGTTAGATCTCTCTCAGTGTTAAACGTCAAAAACAGACTTTTAATTGGAAACCGTAACTGGTGCTAACTGTTATGCACCTGCAAGGTATTATTTCTTTTGTAGGTCCATATCAGTAATCTCTCTGCTTTTTACCTTGCTTTTCTATAAACAGAAGAGAAGAACTGCCCTCAGGCCTGCTTACAGACCAATCAACTGCAGTGCATACAGTATCAACAATAACATCAGTAAACACAACAGACACAAAAAGGAAGAAGTGTCAAAGGCACCAACATAGCAGCTAAGCCACCTACATTACTGCGGGATCAGTATGCATAGGTTCTTTTGGGGGAGGGGTGCCTTCCAGTCAGTGTTGACCCCTGGAGACTGCCTGGAGTAGTCTCTGCAGTTTTCTTGGCAAGGTTTTTCAGAAGTGGTTTGCCATTGCCTTCTTCCTAGGGCCAGGAGAGGGTGACAAGCCCAAAGTCACCCAGTTGGCTTTGTGCCTAAGGCAGGACTAGAACCCCTAGTCTCCTAGTTTCTAGCTTGGTGCCTTAACCACTACACCAAACTGGCTCTCTACATGCATAGATACTCTATATGCATAGGGTAGTAAAGGTAAAGGTTCCCCCCGCACATTTGTGCAGTTGTGTCTGACTCTAGCGGCTGGTGCTCATCTCCGTTTGTTAGCCAAAGAGCCAGCATTGTCTGAAAATGCTTCCACGGTCATGTGGCCAGCATGACGCACGCAGAACGCTGTTACCTACCCACCAAAGTGGTACCTATTCATCTACTTGCATTTGCATGCTTTCGAATTGCTAGGTTGGCAAGAGCTGGGGCGAGTGCGGGAGGTCACTCCATCACGCGGGGCTAGGGATTCGAACCTCCGAACTTGTGATCTTCTGATTGACAAGCTTGGTGTCTTACCCGCTGAGCCACCACACCCCCTATGCATAGGGTAGGTTAGAGTTATTTCTCCTATGAATTAACTCATTTGGGGCCACTGATGACCTTCCACCTTCTAGTGCCACAGTCTGTGCCATGTCTCAATTACCTAAACCATCTCTAAGTGTTTGTTGGTAGTCCACTGTAGCCTGGATTTTGCATTCCAGAGGCCATCTGAATGGATGAATCTGACTTTGGCCAGGGCATTAGTATAATAATGCTCAAGCTAGTTACTAGTTCTTACTTCCTAGATCCTTATTTGCATAAACCTCCAAACAGAGCTCAGTCAACATACTGTAAGTTATGATGGAATATATCAGGGGTTAGTTCCTTTCCATCCGTTTCTTCCACAGCATCAGTGAGTCCAGTAATGTAGCAGGCACTATCACTGACTTGGGCTTAAGTGCCCCCCAGAGCAAAGAGCAATAAATAGGCAGCTGGAGTCCCCATATGCTGTGTGTGGGTCGAGTGAATACGTTTCATTTTATAATGCATGTGAATCTTCTTCCTTTGTATTCACAGTTATTGTCTATTCTGTGATCAGTTTGATCCACATACTTATGTTTCATTAGGATGGTCTCAGAATTTATTGTTTTTCATATTATTCATTGCTTACTCTACTCCAATTAGATGAGTTGGAAGTCAAAGCAATGCTTGCAGCAATGAATCTCCTACGGTGCCATTTCTTCAGTCCGCCATGCAGTAAACAATAGTATAGTCACAAGTGTGTATGTGTGACTAGATGGAACAGAGCAATGCCATTCTAAAGAGAAGCAGATCACATGCAAACTGCATCTTTAACCAATGTAGGGCATCCTGAGCATGAGTTGATGCTCCGGTCCAAAATATCTACAAATAAACATACAATTTCTTTCCCAATATAGCTCTCCAGAAGCTCCAGCTTCAGTTTGCAAATGAGGACAAGCTCACTCAGTGTGAAAAGATCCCCTACACACACAAACACACACACACACACACACACTCCTGAGTCCAGCAAATACCCTATTGCAGTTGTCATGGAAATTAGAAAAGTGTCTGTTTGAATTTCCTCCGTGCCAGCCTCCTTGCTCCCAGCCTTTGCTACATCAGAGAGCCTCTGGTAGGCTAATGCAGGCACCACTTTCATTAGACGACTGGGAAGCTTAAGGGGCAGCCTTTACAGAGGGCCGCAACGGAACATGTCAGCTGGAGAAAATGAGTATTTCATACAAACTCAAATTCTACCCTGTTAGGATCCTCCCCTCCACGTACATCCAAGTGGGAGAGAAAGGAAGGGTTTTTTCCTTGAAGCTCCCCTACCCCCTCAAGACGCCCATTTTATTTTCTTGTAAACTGCTGGGTTTTGCATGAATGGGACTTAGAACACATCTGAGCAAGGGAGGCACTGTAAAGCTCAGGACACGCACAGCACCATGTGCTCCAAGGACTCTCTGCTGATCAAGGGCTCCTGGGATGGTGGGAGCGTGTAACACTCTGCTTTCTGTGCACTGCGGGCAGAGACCCCTTTTCCTTTCCCTACAGCTAGGCAATCAGACAGGACTGCTTTTCTGTTGCCCTCCAGAGAAGGAAGACAATAAAAAGGTAGAACTGTGGTCCTCTTTTTCAAACACTTAACTTTTTCATGGCTTTTGTTCATAGCTTTTGGCTTGTTGCTTGGTTAATTGTTTATACAGCTTAGAATTGAATGGAGAGCATTTTGTTGCATAATTCCTTAATGTAAGAAATGGGTCATAAAATTGCCAACACAGATGAAGAACTTTTTAAGGTAAGACAGATGGAAGGAAGGAGAAGAAATGGCAGGAAGCACCAGGGGATGGGGAGGGGGGAAGCAGAATTCCCTTGAAAATTATGCAAGAAGAAACAATGTTTGGCCTGACATTGAGTTCTTTGGACTGGATACTGTGAGGCTGTGGGTTGGGGGGGCAGGAGGGGGTGTCTGCAAGTGCAAGAACAAAATTAAAGTGTTCTCTACCTGTAAAGTCAGTAGAAAACTTAACTGGAATGAAATATGCTATTTCCACTGCTGATTCCTATTCTGCCTCCATAGCTTCTGTTCTGGTTTGCTGCCGGTTGGTGGTGTCTGGATTTTCGGTGTGCAGGGTGGGTTAAGCAAAGTCATTGGTTAGGACTTCTGGTTTCTTCCCTTTTTGCAACCTCTTGCTTGATGGGGAAATCTGGAGAACTGAAAAGCTTGCTTTGGTATCATTTTGGCTAGACCTAATAAAGACATCACCCAACTGTAGAGTTTGGATTTATTTTTACACAACACTGAAAGATACGTTGCATTTTTTCCTGAACTCTTGCAACATTCACTTACTTTTCCAGATTATTTGCATTTTCTGCAATTGTCTGCACTTGTAGAAATGGTACTTCCATGACAATTGTCCTTTGCTTTAATTGAAAGTGAAGGACAGGGTTGAGCCACAAATCTCCAGAGACAGCTGGCTGTTGCTGTCCACAGCCAACCATGTCCCAGTTCCACTGCCATTTCATCTCTCTCTCATTCTCTCTCCTCTCTCCCTTCTCTTTAGTTCCCCTTCATTATTTTCTCATGCCCCGTTTATGGGCTGTGTTGCAACTCCTCCTCCTCTTTGTTCACCATGTTAGCACCATCTCCACATCTCAGCACCACATAGAAAAGCAGCTTGATGGTTGTGGCATGATAGTGGAACTTAATTTCACAGCATAATACTTCATAAAACTGAACAAATTTGCTGAAGCCCAAATTCCATCTCATTATCCAGCATTGCTGAGAGAACAGAATCATTTTAGATCTCAGGGCTCCAAGACCCACCAAGAGGATGTTATAGAAGAAAGAGAAAATAATAATTAATTTGGTGCCACTTGTTATAAATGATCCTTCATCTCTGTATTCCTCTATCAAAAATATATTCTGTGGCTTATTGGTAAAATTGATGTTTGGAGCCAGAATACCAAATGGATAAAACTGTATTTTTGAATTGGAGATATAGGCAAAATTAGAGGGTTGGAGGAATAAGTCCTTGTAAAAGGTAAAGGTTCCCCCCGCACAGTTGTGCAGTTGTGTCTGACTCTAGGGGCTGGTGCTCATCTCCGTTTGTTAGCCGAAGAGCCAGCGTTGTCCGGAGACGCTTCCGCGGTCATGTGGCCGCATGACGCGCATGGAACGCTGTTACCTACCCACCGAAGTGGTACCTATTCATCTACTTGCATTTGCATGCTTTCGAATTGCTAGGTTGGCAAGAGCTGGGGCTAGTGCGGGAGCTCACTCCGCATGCAGGGCTAGGGATTCGAACCTCCGAACTTGCGATCTTCTGATCGACAAGCTTGGCGTCTTACCCACTGAGCCACCACGCCCCTTAATAAGTCCTGGAGGATGGCTAAATTCAGGAATGGCCTAGGTCAATATCAAGGGGCAGTACTAAAGGTGAGTTTAAGGAATTATTGTTAGAAATAGTAATCTCCTATCTGCATCTCTCAGGTTGCAGAGAAAATTTTATTTATTTATTTATTTATTATTTGGATTTATCCCCGCCCATCTCTACCGTGGTAGACTCTGGGTGGTTTACAACCACAATATAAAAGATAAAACCTATACATTTAAAACTACAATAAAAATAAAAAATAAAAATCCAAAAGATGGTCTGTTCTTAAAAGGAGGGAAACCACTAAGCCAACCACCCCCAGGAGGAACTATCATTTCCTTCACTCCAGGCACGGCGGCAGAGCCAGGTCTTCAAGGACTTCCTAAAGGCCAGGAGCGAGGGTGCCAGTCTCACCTCAGGGGGCAAGTTATCCCACAGGGCGGGTGCTATTGCAGAGAAGGCACGCCTCCTGGACCCCGCTAGATGGAATTCTCTTAAAGAAGGGATCCGAAGCATGCCCTCCCTGCATGATCGGGTGGGGCTGGTGGATGTGGTCGGGAGAAGACGGTCCCTCAGATACCCTGTTAAATGTTAAGACAGTTGCTTTATTCTCTTTTACACTAGACCGAAGAAGGTGGCAGCATCCCGATGATCTTTTCTGACTTCAAAAAACTAAACAGGGACAGAATATGTAATAGGTAGATGGAAAAGCACCAAGAAAGGCCAGGGCTGTAGACTAGACTGGGAAGTCAAGGAAATACCCTGCAAGAAGGTAATGGCAAACCACTTTCTTCCACTGCCAAGAAAACTATATGTACACATCCATCAAGTCACTAGAAGTCGAGCTCGACCTAAAAGACCTTACCGTTTGTGCCAATATAACTCCATTTCCCAAGCCAAGTTTCCCACTGTTTCTCCCGAGCAGCCACTCCTTCTAGATCTGGAGTTGTTTTTCAAGTGAACATCTGACAGATCCAGCCTTTGTCTGAATGTCTCTGCAGGAGCTTTTCTGCCTCGCACTTAGTCTGCTTTCTTGCTTCTTGCTAGACTGGCATCAGCATTTTTCTCTGAGTTATACTTCCATTCCATTGGAACTTAAACCTTTGGCAAGCACACTCTGTTCTGCATTGCCTACATCTTAGTGTCAGGAATGCAGAAGGGCAGGAGCAACTCTTGCTCACAATTGCTTTCAATGTGAAGGGAAGCGACTCTTGGAGCCCTCTCTTTTTAAATCGTACATCATGCTCTGTTCTTGCTGCCAAAATTGCATTTCCTACATGTTCCAATGGCAGGACGCCTGACAGTAGCATACTGTCATAGTTCCAAAGGGAATCCAAAAATGCCGTCTAATTTTGCACTAGTCTATGTGAGGTGTATTTGAAGGGCAAAGTATCAGGACCAAGCTTCCACTTTTCCTCTCCTTTAATCTGAGCCCAGTATAATTCAGAGTCCGCCAAACTAAATCACAATCATCATCATCAACAACCACCACAACAAACCTCTTTTTACTGGTCAGTTCTTTTTTCAAGAATGAAAGACAACCAATAAATATTTAATGGTGATAGCTATTTAAAAAAAACTTGGTAGGGAAGATTTTACTGCAAGTTTTGCAAAACCCTACATTGACTGGTGAGCTGGCAATCCTGTAGATATCCCAGACTGTGAAAGGAATAAACTACATTATGGCAGTCGAGCTGCTGTAAACAGAAGCTTCTTTGCTGTTGCTTTATACTAGCTGATTCACAGTACAGTGTTAACAGGATGGTGTTATAGCAAAGCAATTTTAAAAATTAATTTTTATTTAGAAAAGGTATATGGCCTTAAATAAATAACTCTGGGCAGCTGACCAATACCCAAGGGGGGAAAACCCAAATTGTAAACAAAACATACAAGTAAAAATAATCATGATGTAATAACCAAAGCTCTGCACAACTAACTCATAGCACAAGAACATTCATATGGGGCTCCACCAGCATCCCAGCCTTAATACCTGGGGGGAAAGCCAGATCCTGGTGGGCCTTCAGAAGGCCAAGCGGGTTGGGGCCCTTCGGACTTCAGGGGGAAGCTATTGCACTGATCAGGTGCCATGATAGAGAAGGCAAGTCTCCTGGGTCCCCCAGATGACACTGCTTCACAGAAGAGAACTGGAGTGTCCTTATCCTGCCAGATCTGGTGGCACAGGCGTAAACCATGGGAGACAGGCAGGCCCACTAGTAATCTGGCCCTGTGCCGTGCCGAGCTTTAAAGGTGATGTCCCAGCATCTTGAATTGTACCTGGAAGCATACTGGGAGCTAGTGCAACTTGTGCAAGAGCAGTGTCACAAAGCATGGGCAGCCATCCCCTCCTGCAAAGAAACATTCACCACGACTTGGACACAGTCAAATGCCACCTCCCTCCTTGACCAACTGGAGGGCGGGGGAAGACGTGAATGTGAAACACAGGTGGTAGAACTAACCACCTAAAGACTAAGACTAACCACCTGAAACTCTTTCCAGATAACTGGCAAGACCATGCCTCAGTCACCTCCATAGGACTTGCCCAGCTAGACTCCAAGCAGATCAAGTGACTTTAATCCAATGGATGCCTATAGTCCTCACAGCCACTCAGCAAGGACTCCCCAGGCCCCTCCTTAGCAAAAAGGGATGTGGTCACACAACACAGAGTCACTGGCCAATTAACTGTGGACATAAGGGTGAGGTAGTTAGCCTGTTTCGCCCACTCTGATCTCCACAAGGCAAATCCTAATAAAGGTTCTTATCTGCGCTTGGCTGGATTCACTCTTCGTCTTCCTCCAGTGGCTCTTGTGTCCTTCCATCTGAAAACTAGGGAGATGTCAGTACAGTAACTGGAATTGAAAAACATAAAACGGAATTTGAAACTGAATTGTGTATAAATGGTGAACATGTGATTGCTAAAATATATGAACTGAGATTTGAAACAGAAGAAGAACAAGTTAGAGTGCATGATAAAAATGGGCTACGAATTTTTGTTATAATATACAGATGGACCAATGAGACAGAATGTGGTTAAAAGGACTGAACTTCACATTGTGTTACAATTTAAGAGAGAATTTTTATAAAATGATGTACTGTTGGTATATGACAGCAGAGAAATTAGCTAAGGTGTATAACGGTACTTCTAATCAGTTTTGGAAATGTAGAAAACATGAAGGGACATTTTACCATGCATGGTGGACTTGTGAAAAAGCAAAAAAAAAATATTGGATACAAATACATATAATGATAAAAAGAATTCTAAAGACTAACATTCAGATGAAACCAGAACTGTTTTTACTGGGACTTATGGATAACCAATTAGAAAAGACTTATGGAAGATTGGTTTTGTATATGGTAACTGCAGCAAGACTATTGTATGCATAAAGATGGAAAAATACTGAAATACCTACAACAGAGGAATGGACTGTAAAGATGATGAAATTTGCAGAAATGGCAAAATTGACCTGTTTGATCAGGGAGAAGACGACAAGTACTTTTATTAAAGATTGGGAACCTCTAATGGACTTTTTGCTGAAAATGGAAAAAACATGAACTGGTGATTTATGGAATTGCTAATTAAAATGGTTGAATATAGGAAGAAGAGAGTTGTGATGTAATTTTAATGAGGGAGGAGAGAGGACAAGTTTGTAATTGCTGTAAAGAAGACCAGAAGTCACTTCTTTATATATCTTTTCTTTTTTCTATTTGTATTTCTTTTCATACTTTTCTTACTTTCTCACTTCACATTATTCCTTTTTCTTTAACTTTTATCTCTGTGAAGATGTTTAATTCTCTCTCTCTCAGTAAACAAAACTAGGGAGGTCTGGGATCCCCAATCACAGAGAGCCTGCATAGGCACGATCCAATCCATGACCGTCATTGCCTGCTCATTCCAGGCTGCAACTAAGGTCTCAGTCAGGCCGTGCAACAGAACTTCAGGAACAACTCCACGTTCCCTCTGAAACCCCATTGTGTCCATCAGTCACCTGGTGCAGACCAATTGAATAGATCCTTTTCCCCTGCAGTGGGGGGTGGCTACAGAGAATTCCAGAGCCAGGAGAGAATGATCTGTCCATTACAAGGGACTGATTCCAACATCCTCCAATACTAGATAACTTCACCACTGCTCCAGGAATAAAACTGGATCCAGTGTATGACTCCTTCTGTGAACTGTGCTCCCAATAATCTGGATCAAACCCATGGTTGCCAGGGTGGCCATGAACTCTTGAGCTGCCTCTGACTCCAGGTGCAGAGAAGACCATTTGAAGTCTCCCAGAACCATCAGTCTAAGAAACTCTACTGCCACCCTGGTCACAGAGTTGAGGAGTTTGGGGAGGAAAGCCACTGTGCAGCAGGAAGGCCGGTACACTAGCAGCAGTCCCATCTGATCCCTACAGCTCAACTTCACAAACAGTGTCTCTGTTCAGTTAATGCCTGGAGCAGCACCCCTGAAAGCACCCACCAGAGATTCCCAGATAACAATAGCCACATCCTCCCCCCAGCTGGAATTACAGCTGGTACCACACTTGAACTGGGGCGTGGTGGCTCAGCGGGTAAGACTCCAGGCTTGTCGATCCGAAGATCGCAAGTTCGGAGGTTCGAATCCCTAGCCCCGCGTGACTGAGTGAGCTCCCGCACTCGCCCCAGCTCTTGCCAACCTAGCAATTTGAAAGCATGCAAATGCAAGTAGATGGATAGGTACCACTTCGGTGGGTAGGTAACAGCGTTCCGCGTGCGTCATGCCGGCCACATGACCGCGGAAGCGTCTTCGGACAGCGCTGGCTCTTCGGCTAACAAACGGAGATGAGCACCAGCCGCTAGAGTCGGACACGGCTGCACAAATGTGTGGGGGGAACCTTTACCTTTACTTACTTTACCTTTACTTACCACACCTGAAAATTGGGAGGGCACATTTCTGAGAGAAACCCTCCTGTACCCAATCAGGTTTTGGTAATGCATACCGGGTCAGCCCTCTCATTCAAGATTAAATCATTAATGAGTTAAATCATTAATGAGGTAAGACTCATTGCAAACTGACCTTGCGTTAAATAGCAACAGACAGAGACCAGGGCCACCAAGGCTCTGGAGATCAGGTCTTGGGGCCAAACACAAGGGATGGAAGGCAGCCTTGGTACTAAATGCCGAGGCCACCTTCCTGAGAGTGGCTCACCCTCTGTCTCCCACTGTATCTCCCCATGCCCATCACTAGCCTGATATCCCCATATGCCCTCTCCCTCCTTGCAACATCCAGCCCTCTGGCCCTTCCCCTCCCTCCCTCCCATGTCAAATGGCCCTACATCCCTAACACACCCTATTAAGAAGTGGGAGATAGCTAGTGAACCCAAGTGCTTTAGTGCTTCTATCTAGCATCCGGTGCTTGTAATTCAGGGAACCTATCCATCTCCCACTCCACACTCAAACACAGCCCACACCCACACCATGTTGCCTTTTGGGGGTAGAAAAAATATCTTGTGAATATATTGAACATAGGAAATGTGAGACTCATTGCTTCTTAGGACAAATCCACAATGATAAGTGTTTTCCCCCTGCGAGGTAAACCATGGCTACCTAGAAACATATTTAGGATTCCCTTACTAACTTTGCTCAGACTGAAGAAGCTCCTTGGATAAGGAGTGAAACGTTTCCACTGAGAAAATAGAAATCCAGTTGACATGATTCAAGCTACAGACAATTCCACCTGGATGACTGAGAACCTTCATAGACACATGGTGACACAATGTGCCATGCTAAAACTGGTGAGCCTTCACAAACATTAGTAAGTGTTCAGCATCTATAAAGAGGCTGAGAAAATACCCAGAGAAAGGCTTCAGTAAATCTAATTATGCAAAATTAGCCTTGTGCAACAGCAACAGTAGAGGTTCAGCAGTTATTCATGCACAGCTACTCCTACAACTAGTGGTGGCTAATTCACTAGGGCTTTTTCTTAACCAGTACCTTCTAAGTGTCTTGAATTTCGATTTCTAGAATTCCCAGCTAGTGTGACAGCTAGGAATTTGAATGATTGAAGTCCAACTTGTCTAGAAAGCTGCAGTAAAGCCTGATATCCAAGTGCAGACATATAATCACTCTTGTGTGGAAACCTGCTTTCCTAAACAAGCCTCCACCCAAGAATAAAAAATTGAGGGAATTCTGGCCAGAGCAGGGCCAGCAAAAAAAAAAAAAAAAAAGGGCACAGCCACTGCAGGTTTATTGTTTTCACAAATATTTACTTTTATTTGTATTTTTCTTTTCTTCTTTCTTAAGGAAGCTTCAGCACAATCCATACTTTCCCTAACACACCAGTTTTATCCTAAAAAACTGTGACTAAACAATAATGACTAACTCATGGCCACCAAGCAGTTGCAGTCTACAAGATGCTGAACTCAGACAGCTCCTAATTCTTCCTGGTATAGCAGACGACACATAGCCACACTAATTGAGTTAAGACCATGATTCTGGAAAAGACAGAATCCATGCCTACTTCTTCAGTCCTGCCTGTTATTTCATGAGGTCTTGCCCAGGCAAATAAGGTCATAGAAGAATAAGGCCCATTGCCCTTCCCTGTTGGCAAGACAAGCTGCAGTGGGCCTAGGATGGAAAGCTCCAAGCTCTGGTAAATATGAACATTATGTCACCTGTTCAGTCTGGCTCTCCCTCGCTTCCATCTCATATCCCTCAGTTCCAACAACTCCTCCCCCTTCCCTTCCCTCTGCATCTCCATCCAGTATTACCCACGCCCTTCCTTCTCCCCCCCCCCCATCTAACAGCTACAGCAGCCAAAGGAATTACCACCAGTCTCCTCAATACACCCTCAATAAGGAAAACACATTTACATCTCTTGCAAAGAACACTGCACCTTTCATCAACGAGGGAGTGGGGTGGGGTGGGGCAAACCAACCAACCTTGAGTGAGTTGGCCATCCATGCAAGGGAATGCTGCATGGGGGGAGAAAGGCGGGGAGCCCTGAATTGCACACCATCAATGTTGGACATATTATTGGAACCCAGGACACACAGGCAGGAGCAGCACAATTAGGAAAATAGGTATAGCTTGCCTGTGGCAGACCCTACAGGCCTTCCCATCATACATGCTACATATGCAAACAGTGAGATGACATCAAGATGTAAGACAGGAAAGATGTTATCTGTTCCTGTTTGCGGGTAGCGTAGAGAATGTATGAACATTTTCTGGGCTTGGGCACATGGGATATTGCTGATTATAACTGTTTGCTCAAGGTGTGCCTGCTGGCAGTCTGAGGGGGTGGTGATTTGTTCTGTGGCTTCCAGGCCTCATCAGTGAGCTTTGTAATGGCAGACCTTGTATTTTCAGCCACTCTACACCTCCATCTCATTTCCCTGGAGGACTGATGGAGTGATGCAGGACAAAAAGCTCAGCAGTGGCTATTGGGTTTCTAAACCTGCACCACATGACCTGAGTAGGAGCAATTGCTTTGACTAACACATGACCAGGACAACTTGGAGGTTACAGTGGTCCCATTCCTGACCCAGAAATAATATGCTGGGCTTCAATGTGACCCAGCAAAGCATGTTCTATGAATGCAGACGGTGATGGCCAAGCAACACTTTGGAGACAGATCTCCCCTTTCACCAGATACCATGCTGGCTGAGACACTGGATTGGCACAAACCCCACGTCTTCCGTTTTCAGAGTAGAAAGCAAATATCAAATGCAAATGAATGAAGAAAAATCAAATATGACAAAGGAGGCTGTTTCTCGACATAAGGGCAACTTGCTTGGACACAGCCTGAAATAACTACTGAGTGTGATTATCGGGAATTTGGAAAAGTGTGTAAAAAGGTCCCTAAATCCACTTGCCTCCACCCGGTCTGCTTTTATTTCCAGGCCCCGGTCTTGTTGCTGGGAAAGGCATAGCGCCTCGACCACCCCTCCTTCTAATCAGTCAAGGCAAAGTCCCGTTGCTTTCCTGGCATGTGTTGAAATGAAGATGTCAATTGTCCTCTTGGGGTCAGCAGCAATGTAGAGCAGGTAGATTAAAAATGTCCAGCCGAAGCAATTCTGCCAAGAAGAGAATGCGAGTGCCTGTTTCGCCTGATGAAATTAATCTTAAGTCAACAAGGATGCTCTCATCTATCCTTTACTTAATCCATAACCCTGAAATTATGGCATCTGTTCAATACAGATGAAATGAATTACCTCAGGCAACAGGCAACAGGTTACATTCCTAAATCCCCCTTATCACAGAAGTAATCACAGCTACAGAAAGCTTTCCTTGGCGGACAGGCAGCAACATCCAGGGTGCTTTGTAGCAGCCATTAAACACAAGAGCAGTTTTTTCATCAGTCGGGTGCAGCCGTTCTTGCTTTGAAATAACGTTGCTGTCAGTCGTGGAGAAAAGGTCAGAAGGAGGGAGCCTAAGAACCGGTTAGGGGAACAAGGGGCTCCTGGCTTGCAACCAAAGGCGTCCAGACTAACAAACTTTCCCTGACGACTGTCATCATGTCACGGTGATAGCCAACTCTCCTTACCTGCTTATCTTAGAAAAGGCCAGTCTCCTTTGAAGGGAGCTCAGCTTCTGGGGACTTCATGGATACCCCCATGCAGAAAGAGCAGGAAATGCTTTGCAGTTGCCTTCGCTGAACTTCTTTGCCACTGCCTTTGCTGGGATTTTTTGTTTTTAGTTTATTTACTACCAAATCAACCTTAAAGTAAAGGTAAAGGTTTTCCCCTGCACAGTTGTGTCCGACTCTAGGGGGCGGTGCTCATCTCCGTTTCTTAGCCGAAGAGCCAGCGTTGTCCGAAGATGCTTCCATGGTCATATGGCCAGCATGACGCGCGCGGAACGCTGTTACCATCCCACCTAAGTGGTACCTATTTATCTATTTGCATTTGCATGCTTTCGAATTGCTAGGTTGGCAAGAGCTGTGGCGAGTGCGGAAGCTCAATCTGTCACGCGGCGCTCCGGTCTCGAACCTCCGACCTTCCGATCAACAAGCCTGGCATCTTAACCACTGAGCCATCGCGCCCCTTAAAAATCAACTTTACTGCCCTGGAATTTCCTGATTTCTTATCCAAGCACTAACCAGGCACAATCCCGCTTAACTTCTGGGCCTAGACAATGTTGGCCAGCTGTTTCCACACATGGTAGACGCTTATCTTAGAAGAAAGTGCAAATCAGAAGTTGGAAAACCATTCTGTGTAGTTATAAGCTGAACTCTCATTGTCTGCCACTGTCTAGAACTGCAGAAATGCAAATCAACTTTGGTTTAAAAAGACTTATTGGTTATTGCAATTGCAGGAGCAAACCCAGACTGTGGTATGAAATGTTGAGACAGTCAGACACAAACCCAGACATGCAAAGGGGTGGGGTGGGATGCGAGAAGAGGGAAAAAGAGAGGGAAGGACCTCCTTCCTCCTTGTAACGACACTATTGGCATCCACAGTCTACTTGTTCTTAGATTTGGCCAGCCCATAAATTTGCTGAGCCATTACGGCAAACACAGACCACCACTCATATCCTGCACTGAAGCCTTGGAATTCACCAAGCTTTTGCTGAATTCCTATATTGGTAGCTTATAACTCGAGTGGGCTGAGTTTACAGGTTATCGAAGTGTGCATGTGGATGGCATGGTTCTAACACCCACCACTCTTGATGTCTGCATTTTTCTTAACTATAGGACTATTCCATGCAAGTGCCACAGCTGCTGCTTACTTCCAGTGGTGTGCTATTTAACAAGCAGCTCTGCTGGCTCCATGGCCACTGTTGTGCCACGTTGCTAACCACCAACATGTGGCCAGAACGCCAGCCATTGTGGCTCAGCTCTGCTCTCGAATGGCTTGCAAAATTCCAGAAAATTTAACAATTGGCTTTTGCAAGCCGGTTTGAGCTGGCTCCACACACCACTGCTTGCCTCCCTACGACATCAGTGGAGGTGGAAGCCTGCCTTGCCTTTGGCCTAGGAGAATTGTTTCTTGCCATGAGTATCCTCCCCATGTGCTTTTGGCAGTCTTGTATGTTTTTTTAAAATTTAATTTAATTTAATTTGAATTATATAGCCACCTACTCAGCATATGAGTCAGGGTGGTATACAACATCAGTAAACAAGAATTAAGTCCATATAAAAGCAGCACAATGAGCAGATAACAAAAAACAAAACACAGAAACATAAGAATCTGATGTGCTGGGAAAAATTCAGCCAACGAGATCATACTACTCCCTGACCCAATGCCTAGGGAGCGAGCCAGGTCTCTAATGCCTTTCAAAAAGCAAGCAGGACTGGGGCCAACCAAATCTCAGGGGGGATGCAGCAGAGAAGGCATGTCTCTAGGTCCCACAGGACGCCGTTGCCAAAGTGATGGGACCCGGTGCACATTGACCCTGCCACATCTTTCCAGAGGGGCAGAAATAATCAGAGGTGTTTAGCACAGTCTGCTTCCTTCCCCCCTTCTAGAGGCCCCCATTTCTGGATGACCGCCAACCTGTGTCCAGCTCTAATCCTGGCTGCTTTCCTTTCCACCTCTGAAGAACAGCATCCATGCATCCTTTGGCACTCAGCTCTTCCCAGACCTTTGTGTTTGTGCACATGGAATGAGTGAGAGATGGAGCTAACAAAAGAGAAGGATGCAGCAGGGAAAGCTATCGCAGGGCTGAAGATAATACTGTATCCCCCGCATTTTGTACGTTTTGAGTAAGCTTCATGACGGAAAGGATGGCACTATCCGGAAATGGTGGAACCTGCCTTTTCTGTCACCTTCAAAAAACAATGGCACATTTTTTAAAAACAGGGGCCTCTTTCCATGACTAATTTCATATGAAAAAATGGGGATCAATTTGAAAAAAAAATGGTCCCTATTCTTTAGAGCAGAGCCTTCCAAACTTTTCATGTTGGTGACACACTTTTTAGACATGCATCATTTTGCAACACACTCTTACAGCAGGGCACAAGGCAGGCACTAGGACCTGCGCGGAATCACAGCAGGTTTGGAGGCAGCAAGGCACAAGGCAGGCACTAGGACCTGCGTGGAATCCTGGCAGGGCAGGTTTGGAGGCAGCCAGGCACAAGGCAGGCACTAGGACCTGCGTGGAATCCTGGCAGGGCAGGTTTGGAGGCAGCCAGGCACAAGGCAGGCACTAGGACCTGCGCGGAATCCTGGCAGGGCAGGTTTGGAGGCAGCCAGGCACAAGGCAGGCACTAGGACCTGCGCAGAATCCTGGCAGGGCAGGTTTGGAGGCAGCCAGGCACAAGGCAGGCACTAGGACCTGCGTGGAATCCTGGCAGGGCAGGTTTGGAGGCAGCAAGGCACAAGGCAGGCACTAGGACCTGCGCGGAATCCTGGCAGGGCAGGTTTGGAGGCAGCCAGGCACAAGGCAGGCACTAGGACCTGCGCGGAATCCTGGCAGGGCAGGTTTGGAGGCAGCAAGGCACAAGGCAGGCACTAGGACCTGCGCAGAATCCTGGCAGGGCAGGTTTGGAGGCAGCAAGGCACAAGGCAGGCACTAGGACCTGCGCGGAATCATAGCAGGTTTGGAGGCAGCAAGGCACAAGGCAGGCACTAGGACATGCACAGAATCCTGGCAGGGCAGGTTTGGAGGCAGCAAGGTAGAAGGCAGGCACTAGGACCTGTGTGGAATCCTGGCAGGGCATTTTTGGAGGCAGCAAGGCAGAAGGCAGGTTCTAGGACCTGCGTGGAATCACAGCAGGTTTGGAGGCAGCAAGGCACAAGGCAGGCACTAGGACCTGTGCGGAATCCTGGCAGGGCAGGTTTGGAGGCAGCAAGGCACAAGGCAGGCACTAGGACCTGCGCGGAATCCTGGCAGGGCAGGTTTGGAGGCAGCAAGGCACAAGGCAGGCACTAGGACCTGCGCGGAATCATAGCAGGTTTGGAGGCGGTAAGGCACAAGGCAGGCACTAGGACCTGCACAGAATCCTGGCAGGGCAGGTTTGGAGGCAGCAAGGTAGAAGGCAGGCACTAGGACCTGCGCGGAATCATAGCAGGTTTGGAGGCAGCAAGGTAGAAGGCAGGCACTAGGACCTGCGCGGAATCATAGCAGGTTTGGAGGCAGCAAGGCACAAGGCAGGCACTAGGACATGCACAGAATCCTGGCAGGGCAGGTTTGGAGGCAGCAAGGTAGAAGGCAGGCACTAGGACCTGTGTGGAATCCTGGCAGGGCATTTTTGGAGGCAGCAAGGCAGAAGGCAGGTTCTAGGACCTGCGTGGAATCACAGCAGGTTTGGAGGCAGCAAGGCACAAGGCAGGCACTAGGACCTGTGCGGAATCCTGGCAGGGCAGGTTTGGAGGCAGCAAGGCACAAGGCAGGCACTAGGACCTGTGCGGAATCCTGGCAGGGCAGGTTTGGAGGCAGCAAGGCACAAGGCAGGCACTAGGACCTGCGCGGAATCATAGCAGGTTTGGAGGCGGTAAGGCACAAGGCAGGCACTAGGACCTGCACAGAATCCTGGCAGGGCAGGTTTGGAGGCAGCAAGGTAGAAGGCAGGCACTAGGACCTGCGCGGAATCATAGCAGGTTTGGAGGCAGCAAGGTAGAAGGCAGGCACTAGGACCTGCGCAGAATCATAGCAGGTTTGGAGGCAGCAAGGCACAAGGCAGGCACTAGGACCTGCACAGAATCCTGGCAGGGCAGGTTTGGAGGCAGCAAGGTAGAAGGCAGGCACTAGGACCTGCGCGGAATCCTGGCAGGGCAGGTTTGGAGGCAGCAAGGCACAAGGCAGGCACTAGGACCTGTGCGGAATCCTGGCAGGGCAGGTTTGGAGGCAGCAAGGCACAAGGCAGGCACTAGGACCTGCGCGGAATCCTGGCAGGGCAGGTTTGGAGGCAGCAAGGCACAAGGCAGGCACTAGGACCTGCGCGGAATCATAGCAGGTTTGGAGGCGGTAAGGCACAAGGCAGGCACTAGGACCTGCACAGAATCCTGGCAGGGCAGGTTTGGAGGCAGCAAGGTAGAAGGCAGGCACTAGGACCTGCGCGGAATCATAGCAGGTTTGGAGGCAGCAAGGTAGAAGGCAGGCACTAGGACCTGCGCGGAATCATAGCAGGTTTGGAGGCAGCAAGGCACAAGGCAGGCACTAGGACATGCACAGAATCCTGGCAGGGCAGGTTTGGAGGCAGCAAGGTAGAAGGCAGGCACTAGGACCTGTGTGGAATCCTGGCAGGGCATTTTTGGAGGCAGCAAGGCAGAAGGCAGGTTCTAGGACCTGCGTGGAATCACAGCAGGTTTGGAGGCAGCAAGGCACAAGGCAGGCACTAGGACCTGTGCGGAATCCTGGCAGGGCAGGTTTGGAGGCAGCAAGGCACAAGGCAGGCACTAGGACCTGTGCGGAATCCTGGCAGGGCAGGTTTGGAGGCAGCAAGGCACAAGGCAGGCACTAGGACCTGCGCGGAATCATAGCAGGTTTGGAGGCGGTAAGGCACAAGGCAGGCACTAGGACCTGCACAGAATCCTGGCAGGGCAGGTTTGGAGGCAGCAAGGTAGAAGGCAGGCACTAGGACCTGCGCGGAATCATAGCAGGTTTGGAGGCAGCAAGGTAGAAGGCAGGCACTAGGACCTGCGCAGAATCATAGCAGGTTTGGAGGCAGCAAGGCACAAGGCAGGCACTAGGACCTGCACAGAATCCTGGCAGGGCAGGTTTGGAGGCAGCAAGGTAGAAGGCAGGCACTAGGACCTGCGCGGAATCATAGCAGGTTTGGAGGCAGCAAGGTAGAAGGCAGGCACTAGGACCTGCGCAGAATCATAGCAGGTTTGGAGGCAGCAAGGCACAAGGCAGGCACTAGGACATGCACAGAATCCTGGCAGGGCAGGTTTGGAGGCAGCAAGGTAGAAGGCAGGCACTAGGACCTGCGCGGAATCATAGCAGGTTTGGAGGCAGCAAGGTAGAAGGCAGGCACTAGGACCTGCGCGGAATCATAGCAGGTTTGGAGGCAGCAAGGCACAAGGCAGGCACTAGGACCTGCACAGAATCCTGGCAGGGCAGGTTTGGAGGCAGCAAGGTAGAAGGCAGGCACTAGGACCTGCGCGGAATCATAGCAGGTTTGGAGGCAGCAAGGCACAAGGCAGGCACTAAGACCTGCGCAGAATCATGGCAGGGCAGGTTTGGAGGCAGCCAGGCACAAGGCAGGCACTAGGACCTGCGTGGAATCCTGGCAGGGCAGGTTTGGAGGCAGCAAGGCACAAGGCAGGCACTAGGACCTGCGCGGAATCCTGGCAGGGCAGGTTTGGAGGCAGCCAGGCACAAGGCAGGCACTAGGACCTGCGCGGAATCCTGGCAGGGCAGGTTTGGAGGCAGCAAGGCACAAGGCAGGCACTAGGACCTGCGCAGAATCCTGGCAGGGCAGGTTTGGAGGCAGCAAGGCACAAGGCAGGCACTAGGACCTGCGCGGAATCATAGCAGGTTTGGAGGCGGTAAGGCACAAGGCAGGCACTAGGCCCTGTGCGGAATCACAGCAGGTTTGGAGGCGGTAAGGCACAAGGCAGGCACTAGGACCTGTGTGGAATCCTGGCAGGGCATTTTTGGAGGCAGCAAGGCAGAAGGCAGGTTCTAGGACCTGCGTGGAATCACAGCAGGTTTGGAGGCAGCAAGGCACAAGGCAGGCACTAGGACCTGTGCGGAATCCTGGCAGGGCAGGTTTGGAGGCAGCAAGGCACAAGGCAGGCACTAGGACCTGCGCGGAATCCTGGCAGGGCATGTTTGGAGGCAGCAAGGCACAAGGCAGGCACTAGGACCTGCGCGGAATCATAGCAGGTTTGGAGGCGGTAAGGCACAAGGCAGGCACTAGGACCTGCACAGAATCCTGGCAGGGCAGGTTTGGAGGCAGCAAGGTAGAAGGCAGGCACTAGGACCTGCGCGGAATCATAGCAGGTTTGGAGGCAGCAAGGTAGAAGGCAGGCACTAGGACCTGCGCAGAATCATAGCAGGTTTGGAGGCAGCAAGGCACAAGGCAGGCACTAGGACCTGCACAGAATCCTGGCAGGGCAGGTTTGGAGGCAGCAAGGTAGAAGGCAGGCACTAGGACCTGCGCGGAATCATAGCAGGTTTGGAGGCAGCAAGGTAGAAGGCAGGCACTAGGACCTGCGCAGAATCATAGCAGGTTTGGAGGCAGCAAGGCACAAGGCAGGCACTAGGACATGCACAGAATCCTGGCAGGGCAGGTTTGGAGGCAGCAAGGTAGAAGGCAGGCACTAGGACCTGCGCGGAATCATAGCAGGTTTGGAGGCAGCAAGGTAGAAGGCAGGCACTAGGACCTGCGCGGAATCATAGCAGGTTTGGAGGCAGCAAGGCACAAGGCAGGCACTAGGACCTGCACAGAATCCTGGCAGGGCAGGTTTGGAGGCAGCAAGGTAGAAGGCAGGCACTAGGACCTGCGCGGAATCATAGCAGGTTTGGAGGCAGCAAGGCACAAGGCAGGCACTAGGACCTGCACGGAATCCTGGCAGGGCTCGGAGGCAGCAGCAGCCATGCCACACCCAGACACTTCAGCCGACATACTAACATGTCCCGACACACAGTTTGGAAAGCTCTGCTTCAGAGAAATATGAATGAAGGCAAAGAACAAAAAGAATGCATATGGCCAGATAGCCAAATGATGAAATATGACATGCGTAGAAAATTTAATTGGCCTTCTTGACCTGTTTTGTACCCATAACATTGCCCAGGACAGTTTCTGAGGAGGTGATCTTGTGAATACTGTCTTTTTATATTTCCCTGTTTCTTTAAAGAGGCCTTCAGAGAAGGGGCCTGCCCTCGGGTCTCTTCTGGCTCACCTGTCGGTCTTTCTCTCTGCACCCCTGATTCAGACCTTCTGAACCTTTTCCTGCAGAGCCCCAGTGCCTGAAAGACACAGGCTGCCTTCCTGCTGGTGCCTGAATGTCTTTGAGAAGAAAGTTCCGCATCAGAAGGGATCAGAAAAACACAAACCTTTACTTCAGAGTACAGAATAATCATGATTTACTTTGTATTAAGTCCCCTCATGGCAAAGAGGCAGAAAGAAAGGATATGAGAAGAAAATGCAATCAGGATTAAGTCCCTCAGAGGAACAGACTAGGTTTTGGGAAGCAGCAGGCAACCACTGGGGAGTTTCTAGGCTTCTTGGAGAGCTGACCATTACTGACATGAGCTTAGCAGCAGCAGCAGCAGTATTCGTGTAAGTCACCTGGCGCAGCAGGGCAGATCTTCCAATGTCCCCTGAGGAGGAGCAACTGGTGACTTGTGATGAGCTGGGACCACAGGAGCTTTCTGCAGAAAGGCACATAGCCATCTCCATCCTCAAGGAGAAAGAAAACCTTTTGAGCATGCAAAGTGACACAGACACTTTCATTTGGCAAGGTAGTGCTAAAGGATGGATGGATGAACGATGGTCTTTGGCTGCAAAAAATATGTTCCATGGAACTGCAAGAAGCTCTAACAATAATGGGAAACAACAGGCTGAAGCACGGCTGCAAATAGAAAAGAAGTCTCCTTGCTTTCCTCTCTCCTGGGCACCTTGAATAAAATGTCCAGTTTTTCACAATGCCAACAAGTGATGTGCAAGCAAAGTCACTAATAGGGGTACCAGGATTCTGCCCCCTTCCCCATCCTTCCATTATGTTAGCTGGCTTCCCACTGTCAGGGCCAATGGAAAGCCAGTAATCTGCATCCAAGTTCTTCTGGGAAAGAGCGGAGAAGCCTCTTGGATTCCTCCTCCCTCTTCCAGTCAATGATGATGAAGGTAACTAATTTCTGGCTTCATCACAGGAGGATGGGGGGTTTCATTCTGCTCCATCCCAACGATCTGCCTGAGGATTAATGAAGGAGGGAAGCAACAAGACTCCCACTCCTTTCCAGCTGTCCTTCCACGAAACGGAGGGCTTGTGTAACCAGTGCAACCCTCGTGGTTTGAAAAGTTGCCCAATCCTGTTGTAAAGGAGGGATAGGAACACTTCCTAGCCTGAGGCTGTGTTCCCTGGTGGCAGACTTTCCACGGACGCATGCAAGCAGTAGGTAGAGCCACAGGAAAAATGTGTCTGTGTCTGTGTCTGTGTCTGTGTCTGTCTGTGTGTGTGTGTGTGTGTGTGTGTGAGAGAGAGAGAGAGAGAGAGAGAGAGAGCTCATCGATCTTTAACCTCTCATCCATCCATCTGCCCATTTTGTACCATTGACAGCCCTAGACTAGTCTTAATGTATCACTGGACTTTGTCATCAGTGCTGCAAAAACAACACTTCATAAGCCAGTACACACAGCGTGTCTGGTAACTGCTGTTTTAACTACTGGTAGTAGGCGAAACATGTCAAACAGTCCAGGATGCGATGCTATGGACCTCCTATATGGGAACATACTCTGAGACAGGATCATGTTGACATAAGCTGAACCCCCTCCCTTTTCGTCATTCTGCTTCATTTGCTGATATATACAGCAGGCTCGGTCTTCTTTTTTCCACTTTTTGCCTATCCAGAATCTATTTGAAAACTGCTGCCCTGTTTGTTTACTCTAAACTTTTAAATCCTACAGTAACCTGATTATCTTTTTCATTTCAAAAAGTAACAAGAAAATAGCAAGTCATTTATGTACGACAAAGTAAAGAAGAACATCCAAGATAGTTATATCAAGAAATACAAATGAGATAATGAGTTTAGCAAAATACTATCCAAACAATACAAAATATAAAATACATGTTATGTACCCTATAAAAATATATATAAATATATTTCTGGGTTGGAATAGAGAAAGCCATGAGTTTGAATGCACACACAAAAATTGTTAAGTATTTTACAGGTGGACCAGTTGTTCCTGTAGCTTTTTTTTTTGGTAAATTATGTAAAAGAGAATTGAGATATGTAGGAAAACATTTGCTTTTCACCTTGCAGTGGAAACTTGGGAGTTGGTGTGTTATTTTCTTTGCTATTAAAAGTCCCACTATATCAGTGACAAAAGGAGGCTTTGTTTAGAATTCATCTGCGAACCAGTAGCGTTTTAGTCATCATCAAAGGGAAGAAAATTAAACCTTTCTAGTAAAAAGTGATGACATCATCTGTGCCACAATGTGAGAAATTCAACTCTTGGTTTATTGGCAGGATCTGTAGTATTACAACTTTATTCCAAAACCCCAGGGCTATGCAGCACTCCCACCAAATATGAAAACACTTGCTCTTCATTATATTATCCTTTCTACCTTGTTTAGAATCCATTATCTGAACAGTGATCCACCCCCAAAGATTCATATATCACCTGCTTATAATTTTTTAAAATTGGTTTTCTGATTCTGGCATAGACAGAAAAGAAATAATAATCTGTCCATATTCCACTCCATGTCTCATTATCTCACCGCACCTGTAGCTCTTCCCCCTCTCTTTTTTCATATAATGGGTTTTCGAAAGCTAAAAGATTCTTCCAGCTACAATGCTATTCCAGTTCTAATGAGTTTGGTAGGGCTGACTTCCAGGTGAAGGTGTACAGGATTGAATGGTTAGCATTCTTCCTACTGCGCCCCTGTGGATGGTTCCCAGATCACTGCTATAGAGTAGCTATTTTAACTGGGAAGGTTGGATTGGAACCATCGGACCCTAAATCCTAGGGTTATTTTGATAAGAAACAAGGAAAATGGGATTTGAAGAACTGAATGACTGGTGAAACACTGGCTGGATTTGTACAATGCCCTAGACCAGTTTGGTCTGGTGGCTAAGGCACCAGGCTAGAAACCAGGAATCTGTGAGTTCTAGTCCTGCCTTAGGCATGAAAGCCGGCTGGGTGACCTTGGGCCAGTCACTCTCTCTCTCAACCCTAGGAAGGAGCCAACGGGAAACCAGGAGACTCAGAGTTCTAGTCCCGCCTTAGGCATGAAAGCCGGCTGGGTGACCTTGGGCCAGTCACTCTCTCTCTCAACCCTAGGAAGGAGCCAACGGGAAACCAGGAGACTCAGAGTTCTAGTCCCGCCTTAGGCATGAAAGCCGGCTGGGTGACCTTGGGCCAGTCACTCTCTCTCAGCCCAACTCACCTCACAGGGTTGTTGTTGTGGGGAAAATAGGAGGAAGAAGGAGTATTTGGTATGTTCGCCGCCTTGAGTTATTTATAAAAATAATAAATAAAGGTGGGATATAAAATAAATAAAATAAAAATAAAAAATAGATGGGTTAAACAGGGTTGGGGAGTTTGTGGTTCTGCTTACTGAGGGAACCCAACTGTGGTTTTAGCTTGTTGTGTGAACAGTCTCTTACATTGAGCCACAATGCAGTTTCTTTATTTGGGCACAGAATGTGATGTGAGCATAACTACTGAGATTTCCTAACCCAAGTTAAAGGTCTAACAAGCGGCATAAGCAGCCAAAGTGT
This sequence comes from Charina bottae, assembly GCA_023362775.1. Lineage (NCBI taxonomy): Eukaryota > Metazoa > Chordata > Lepidosauria > Squamata > Charinaidae > Charina > Charina bottae. The sequence continues at coordinate 132,094,717 of JALMGJ010000002.1, read as the reverse complement.
ATAGTACTTCCCTCCCATCCCTCATTTTCTGTATTTTTTTAATGTAGCTTTCGCTATGTGGTAAAGTACTGTAAAAGAAGTAGATATAAGGAAAGATAGGAGGTATGATCACCTCAATTCTCCTCTTGATCTATCAAATATTTCTGACCAGATTTGATGCTCTACAGCAGGGTTTCTCTACCAGGGTTCCGTGGAACCCTAGGGTTCTGCGAGAGGTCACTAAGAGTTCCCTGGGAGATCATGATTTATTTAAAAAATTATTTCAAATGCAGGCACCTTCACATTAAAGAGGTAAGCTTCATTCTTTATTTTTAGTTTAAGAACACTGTTAATGCATATATACAGGCCTACACATGAAATGAATATAACAATCTTGTAACTTCTGGCCTATATTTGAGCCTGAATGTGCAGGGGTTCCCCAAGGCCTGATACATATTTCAAGGGTTCCTCCAGGGTCAAAAGGTTGAGAAAGGCTGCTCTACAATAATATAAAGCTAGCTTTGGTATATCCAGCTTGGCACTGAAATATGTTTTGAAATGGCAGCTCTCAGAATTCCCAGTCCTAACACATCTGGAGGGCATCAGTGAAGAGCAATTTGCTCCAGTTTCTAGTTCAGGCTATTTAAAAATCTATGGAGTCCTTGGTGCTATTCCAAGGGGAAAAAAAAACCTTATTTCAGTCACGCCTCCAGCTTGGAAACACTGGGATAAATTGATAGGGCTTGGAATAGAAAATTAAATTTAGGTTCTGTCATTTTAATTGCATTTTATTTTTATTTTATTTTAATTAAGTCATTTTAATTGCAGCTATACAACCAACACCAGGCAAGTTTATTTTCCTGAATATATCCAGGACTTTTTCAACTCAGTGGGGCAAATAGTATTATCAACTGGGACCAGTTATCAGAAATTCCAATGCCAAGTTACCTTTGTGTTCCATTTTAATGGAAACAGGGTATAGCTTTCTAAGACTCTGGGGTGGGTATTAAATGCCATGATTCCAGACAAAATTAAGTTGGACCCTGTTGAATCCTAACTCCTGAAAACACTATAATACCAGCCATCGGGTTCCTTTGTGGTGGGAGCTACCCCTTTTTTGAGGTGGTGAATTCAATAAGGATTCTGGCACAGAAAAGGGGAATTAACCTTTTCCCACTTTCTGTTTCATGATGAAAATCCCTGAGCCCTGCTGCTATTTGCTCTAGGGGAGAAACAAATATGTATCCACGTGTTTTTCTCAACGGGACTAATAACAGCTTCTGGAAGGTTATTTTCATTAGGAAAACAGTTCAGGCTGGAAAGATTTAGTGTCATGATCCCAACAGAATTCAACTCCTGCCCAGACCTGCTATTAAATTGTTAAAGAAAACAGTGAGATCTCTATCTGCTGCAAACACATTTATTGGTTTCTTTATTAAATTTATATTCTGCCCCATTTTTTTTAGTTATATAAGCACTCCAGGTGGCTTATACAGTAACAGTACAACAAAATATTTTGTATTTCATTCTCTTCAGCATAGGGAATTTTGTTTCCAGACCAGACAAAAGATTAAAATATCACTACCCCCACCCCCCAAACATAAAGTCTATTTAGGTGCTGGGTTTGCCCAATAAGCTTCTTTTGGTCAATGCATTTCTTACCAGCATTAGATTCCCTGCATCTTTAAAAAAAATTTTTTTTTTCTGTACTGGAAAGCAGATGCAGAGACTCTGTGCCCATAACAGACATATCACATAGATGCTGGAAGATGTAGCCTTTCTCATCCCTTTACGTCAAGATGGGTCTATCAAGAATTCCTGCTTTACTCAGGTACGAAAGTGATAGAATCTGGCTATCTACATCCGAGGAGTTCCAAAAGGATAAAACCAATCATGGGGTGCCTCCTGTGGTCAATCTAACTAGGTCTGATTCTGAAATCCCAATGCTGTTGCTAGGGGAGAAGCAATAGAACAAACTCACTGGTAATTAATACTCCCATTAGCAGCTTGCTTATGTCACCCTTCTCTTTCCACCAAAGGCAAGAGGGATAAACCCTAAAAAGGTAAAGGTTCCCCCCACACATTTGTGCAGTCATGTCCGACTCTAGGGGCCGGTGCTCATCTCCGTTTGTTAGCCGAAGAGCCAGCGTTGTCTGAAGACGCTTCCACGGTCATGTGGCCGGCATTATGCACACGGAATGCTGTTACCGAAGTGGTCCCTATTAATCTACTTGCATTTGCATGCTTTCGAATTGCTAGGTTGGCAAGAGCTGGGGCGAGTGCGGGAGCTCACTCTGTCACGCGGGACTAGGGATTCGAACCTCCGAACTTGCGATCTTCGGATCAACAAGCCTGGCGTCTTACCCGCTGAGCCATCGCGCCCCTTTGTCCTAGCACCATGTCCTAGCACCACATCCTAGTTGGGAGCAAATTGGTACATGCTGTGTGGAACACATTGCTGTTGAGTGGTTTCTTGCAGATCGAGATACTATCAACTGATGTCATTTGGCTCTCTGCATGACCTCACTGTAGTTGCTTCAGAGTAAGGGCACGTTGGTCTGAGAACACTATTAAACTCTCTGAAACTATTGTTCTAGGGAGGCATGCTCTAAATTGGCATCCGTTGTCCGACTAAAACAGTTAAAGGGCACATTTTAACTGGGAGCTTACTTTTTTTACAGTCCTACCAGTTGCAGTAATTCTGATATGCAGCAAAGGTCAGAATGCTTCTACAGTAAGTCCTACATATTGGCTAGTGCAGTCTTATGGGTAATAGTGGTTACTAGAACTGAAAAACCATCATCCCACGCTTCTATGGACGCCCCAAAATACACAAGCCCGACATACCTCTCCGTCCAATTGTATCATTACCAGGGACCCCCACATACAACATAGCTAAAGAACTTACAGGAAAACATGGGCATCTCACAGAGGAGAGCGAATACTCTATCAACTCTCCACTACAGTGCCTCCAGAAAATGAAAGACCTAAAAATAGATGAAAATGAAATTATGGTGTCATTTGATGTCACTGCACTCTTTACGTCCATAGACCTAGCACTAGCAATTGAATCCATGGCAGCAGTTCTACGTAACACACCTGACCTAACCAGATACACCAAGATCAAAATACCCAGAATCATGGACCTCATCAACCTCTGCCTCACCACCTATTTTCAGTTTGATGGACAAATATACCAACAAATCAAAGGAACACCTATGGGATCACCACTCTCAGGACTCATAGCAGAGATAGTAATGCAATGTCTAGAAAGGATAGCACTCCCACACATACAACCCAAAGTATGGATCCGGTATATAGATGACACCTTCGTCATAATAAAAAAGGATCAACTGGAGGAAACACATGAAACCATCAACAACATCTTCAAAGGAATAAAATTCACAAGGGAAGAAGAAAACAACAACACACTACCCTTCTTGGACATCCTCATCAGTAGAGGAAATGATGGCATTCTAGAAACACAAGTCTACCGGAAATCTACCCACACTAACCAAGTGCTCCACTACCAAAGCAATAACCCTACCTCCCACAAGAGGAGCTGTGTAAGAACACTATTCAGACGAGCACAAACGCACTGCAGCAACCCAGAACACCAGAAAAAGGAAACAGACCACTTATATAGCATCTTCCAGCAAAATGGATATCCACGCAACTTTATCAAAAAGTGCCTGACCACTCAACCCACCACAGCAAAACCAACAGAAGCTATGAAAAGTATTACACTGCCATACATCAGAAACATCTCAGAAACTACTAATAGACTGTTACAACCACACGGCATCACCGTAGCACACAAACCAACCAACACCCTTCAGAACATCGTAAGTAAACCAAAAGACCCAGTAGCCCAAGAAGAAAAAACAGGAGTTATCTACAACATACAGTTTAAGGACTGTAACAGCCACTATGTAGGACAGACTGGCAGAAGACTAGCAGAACGCATCCATGAACACCAACTAGCAGTCAGAAGACATGATGAAAACTCCTTAATCTCACAACACATGGACAGACTTAACCATACTTTCAACTGGGAAACTGTGAGCATCTTAAACCAAGCCAAATCCAAAAATGCTAGAGAATTCCTGGAAGCTTGGCACTCAGACAAAGCAGCCATCAACAGACACATAGAGGTAAACAACATTTACATACCATTCATAAGAGACAATAGAAAAGCCAAAAGACCAGAACACCTCTTTGCCAGCAATCAACAACAAGATAGGCAAAGATTAACAGCAAGATTAGCAGCAGAGGAGCAATCAAACAACACAATATACCCTAATCAAGGAACTATTAACTCAGTCAATCAACCAAGCAGCACACAACAACCCAATCAAGGTACTACTAAGGAGAGTACAACACCCCCACCAACACAGGCAGGACAAGCCAGGGTATATACTGTAAACAGAGAGCAAGTTCCACTCCCTTTTCGCACTGAAGATGTTGCCTAGCCTGGCAATGAAACGTCTGCAAGAAAACAACAAGGCTCAGAGAGCACCAAGGACTCCACCGAAAAACCATGCACAACATTTATTCATTTTGACGGTGTTATTTTAGAGTTGGATATTCTTTCTGGGTGAGTAACAAGATCAGCATGCTTGCATGGGAGAATAATGGTTGGGCCACGCAGCCCATGAATGGTATCAGGAACTCACTATCAGAAGATATGAGCAGGCGGAACGCCAACAGTATAATAGGAGACATTCAGAGATGACAGAAACTGTATTAATCAAAACGGCTCATGCATAGTGGAATTTTAGGCTAAATATTGTGTAAAAATATTTTTGAAACTTTACTTTGCACATCCTGACGAAAGTTGCTTTGCTAGATGGATCACATATATGGCTTCATTAGACAAAAAATGAGTTAGGACAGGGGTCGGCAAACTTTTTGTGCCGGGAGCCATTTTGACATGCTCGTGCACATTTTGAAGTGCTCGAGAGCCAGGGGGCGGGGTTTGCGGGCGGGGGCCAATCGTGTGGAAGGGGGCGGGGTTTGCGGGCGGGAGCCAATCGCGTGGAAGGGGGCGGGGTTTGCGGGCGGGAGCCAATCGCGTGGAAGACTCATGCAAACACAGACCTGCTTGCCAGATATCTGGCAAAACAAAACCCTCTCAAAGAACAGTGACTCCCCTGGGTCAGTTGAAGCCAAGATACCTGCAGGTTCCTAGGAAAAAGGCAAAGGGGGGAAGCAGGGAGAAGGATCACTCCTCACCGTCATGAAGAGCTCACCCTGGAGCATAATCAAAGAATTTGGGATCAGCAGTTCTGCTCTTTAGCAAGTTCTTACAACAAAGAGTCACTCAACATGTTAAAAAGTTTAAGGATACCTCTTTTCAGTATGATCATTTCGATCCATTCCCAAGCTACATTTATTTTAGAGCCTGGGAAAATGCATACATATTTAGAGAACTAACACTGTGTTTGACCAACTGACTCTTTTCAATATATCAGTTGTTCTGTGCCATTTCACTTTCTCTTGGGACCTGATTCTTTAATGGTTAGAAGCAATTAATATTTTCCATGCCATAGCAATAAAGAGGCAGATACTGATGTCAGGTAAACTCATGCTCTCACAACTTTTATTACATGCCATGCATAAAGTTCCCTGAAATTAATGATGAAATGTTGGGGGTGGGGGTGGGGGAGAGAGGGGATGAAGGGGAGTTATGCTTTGTTCTTAGCATGCTGAGGAACTAACTTGGACACACGTGCATCACTTGTGCATTATGTGCCAGTTGGTATGGGAGTGGCTTTTTCAATTTCTATAAAGAACAGCAGCTAGTGCTTGCATCACTCTTCTGCTCAGTAACCCGCTGCTTCCCAGCTTCCTAGTGAGGTGTTATAGCCAGTTAGATGTCTCTGCAAGTAGCTCTGCAAGTGGAGACAGCAGAGTGGTGGAATTGCCAGCCAGGAGACGGTTCTGGCTGACAGAAATTTCTCTGGAGGAAGGAGAAATCGGGGGGTCAACCACTTGTGCTCTGGAAGAGCTTCTCCTCTCGAGGAGGCTGCAGGAATGTAGTTTCTTATGGTTAATCATGGGTTGAGCGGCTTGGGAGTCAAGGGATTTACAACATGCCCTTAATTGCTGTGCAACCTTTATGGACATTTGACTGGCAAAAGCCTCACGTTCTTAATCGCTTTATGATTTAATTGCTTTACAATCTAAGAGAGATATTCAGAAATGGCAGTGGAGATCAAAAACTCTCGATGAGTGCCTTCTTTTTGAAATTAAGAAGAGGAGGGAAAAAAAGCTATCTTAAAGGATTTTAATTTAAAAGCAAAAAGCTTAACAAGTTTGTGATATAAGAAAGTTTCAAATGGACAAGGGGGACAGTGATTTAAAAAAAATAAAATATTTTTTTCTGAAGAAAGTACCTTTGAAAATAGTAAAATTAATTAAACTAACAGAGCAGACCTTCGTGGAAATGTTGATTGTTTATTTTTAAGGACAGCAATAATTGGTGGATTTTACAAAACAAGGAGTAATTAAGGTTTATCTTCAACAGTAAATTTTCTAAATTTACCCAAATGTTGGGAGAAAAGTATGGAGATGAATATGGTGGCAGATAAATGTTCACTAGTACTACTACAACTGCTTCATACGAAAATTTAACCACCAAATAGAAAGGAGAATCAAAACCAAACACCAGTTCCTGGCCTTGCCAACCCAACTCAGCCTTGGCAAGTATCGACAATCCTCCCGATGCCCTTCCTTTAGTCTTGTGTTTCACTGCCGGGACTGACCAGGAATTAAATCCTGGAATGTGGATCCTTTCTTCCTCTTTGGACAGCCAAGTTTCTTGAAGAGCTATAAAATCAAAGCCAGAGAGAAATTCCAACAAGTCTCCATCAGATACTCGATTTTTCCAACCGGCAATGTTCCAAGTCAGTAGGTGGAGAAAAACCTTGCAATTGATGTTGGCAGGCGGCCCCATTGGAGACTTGAAATTTTGGGTTAGAGTACATGAGGCTTTTAGTCAATCGGCAGGGGTGATGTTGTCTAGAATGCCTTCTGTATCGAAGAAGACACATTGATTTACAAGTTGTCTGCCTTCGTCATTGTCTTGTTGATGGGGAAGCGCCAACAGAGATTGGGGAGCAAGACAATTATGATGAAATACTTTAACAGGTTGAAGAGTCAAAGTAGAATCAGCATCCAAACAAACAAAGTCCTCACTAACAGGTAAGGATGTTCCAGCCTTTAGTTCTTTCCATAACCCATTTTGAACTTCTCCTTCAAATGCTGTAGATCTAGCGTATGCGGGACTCATTTGAGACAACATTTGGTTGGAAATAGAATCCTTAGGACTCAGTTCTATTCCACCACCAGCATCCGATTTTAACACACAAGATACTTTAACTTTCTGCAAATTATCTGGGACTGGATTGAGCAATGCCATTTCCTCACAATCAGCCTGTGTTTCTAGACATTTCTTTTCTGTTGAAGTAGTAGTATTTTGTTGAACAGATATATTTTCACAGGCCTGAGTACTTAGTAATGCCATATTTATTAATGGCTTTGCCATAGATTGTGTTGTTTTCAATGTCTCTCTTAATTCATCCAGTCTTTGTATAACATCTGATTGCTCTGATTGTGGTAACTCCCCAAATAAGTCAATCAGCGTTTCTTCTGGCATTTCCTCACTCAGGGTCATTGCTGTTGTAGCAACTTCATGATTATCTGTATGTTTGCTACTGCCATCAGAACTTAAAGCAATATTACCCCCTTTCAAAGACTGATCAAGGAGAGGACTCACTTTCTCTGAGCTAAAAACACGTATTGGAAATATTGAAAAAGTACTCAGGAAAGGCTTCATTTTAAAAAGCATGCTGGGAACTATAGGCTGCTTAAATATTAACAAAACTCGGATATAGTCTCTTCTGGATGGCAGCCATTCAGCATGCACTAAGTCTATCAGAGAGCGTTCGCATCGTAGCAGCAGACTCAACGAGAGCATAACAGCTCTCCTATCACCCCATCTCCCTCTATTCATTTTATTATCATAAATCTGCAAGGTAATCTGTTTGGTTTGTAAGTAATAACTACATGGATCTCCTCTCTGCCTTTTTCCTGGTTGAGAGCTATTTTCTTTAGAGCTATTCTTTCCTCTCCTTTCGGTTTTGGGAGTAGAGCCAGCTTTATTTTCTGTATTAACCCCTTGATGACTGTTGGTGGGAGTAGTAGTAGATATCTTCCTGTTTCGTTCTGTTTTATTTGGATAGTTCTTAATGAATTTTACAACGGACTCCTTCAGGGAGTCAACCTGATCCTTAATTGATGTTAGAAGTTCGAAGATTGAAACCACTGTCTGTGCGGTAAGCAAGCACTGTCTAGATATAAAGTCTCTTGCATTCTCCCTTTTTAAGTCCATAACAACTCCCTCCTGCATAAGCATAGCAGCTGCCGAGCAAGCTGCTGTAGTCTGGGAGGGGGAGACATTTTCTGTAAGGCAGGAGGAAAGTTCTAAGAGCTGTTGACTATCCCATTCCACTGAGCTATTGTCCAATGCTATTGTAATTTTAGCGGGAGATTTTAATGCCAGAGTGGGGGCTTCTTTATTTGATTTTGTACGACTGGGTGTTATTCCTGAGGACTACCTTATTAACAACCCACCCTGGCATTCTAGAGATTCCAAAAGGAACATGGCGGGTTCTCAGTTGGTCTCACTAATTTATAAATGTAACCTTCATATTTTAGGAGGCAAAGAATCTGATTTTATATATCCGTTTACATTTCATACAGGAAACTCTAGTAGTGTCCTAGATTATATTTGTGTTTCTCGAAATAAGTCTGGGTTATTTTCAGATATTCAAGCCCATGTGAGAGAAGACAGCGATCATCAGCCGATTACAGTTTATTTTGCAGCCAGATCAGATATTAGATCATTTATGACTTATGATAAGAGGTTACTAGCCAATATTGAAATTAGGCAAAACAGAAGACTTAGGTGGCACAAGGTAGATACAAAGGCAATAACAACCTATCTAAACTCAGAGCAGGTTCAGTCTTGGAGAAATTCTATTTCAACTCCTTTTCAATGCCCAGACAAGATCTTGACACAATATGCTCTTTTGTCTAGCTCGTTGAGGAAATTTTTGATAGATAAAGTTCCTGCTAGAAATCATTCTCAAAACAGTATGAACTGGTTTGATTCTGATTGTCTACATACTAGGAAACATTTAAGGGCAGCAATGCGTATGGCCCAGAGTTATCCTAGTATAAAAAATCAATCCAAAATGCTACAAATCAGGCGGGAATATAAGAAACTTATTGTGTCCAAAAAAGCTCTTTATACAGCTAAAATATGGGCAGACTTGGAATTATCAGCAAAAGGAACTAATTCAATATTTTTTTGGAATTCCGTCTCGGGTTTATTGAAGGAACGCAATTTTCAACTTGACATTCCTATACCTGCCTCAGTCTGGGAGGATTTCTATACAAGTTTATTTACTGAGTCAAACCAAAGACCCTTGCAGGAAAGTATAATTGATCCTACTTATTTTGAAAACCTCCCTCTTTGGCCCTCAGTGTCAGTGGCAGAAGTCAAATCTATCATCCATTCCTTGAAACCCAACAAGGCTCCAGGAGAGGACTTTTTACCACCAGAACTTTTTAAAACCCATACTGACTGGTGGGCCCCATTACTTGCAGGTTTGTTTTCTTATATAAACAACACAGGATTCATTCCAGTAGGATGGGAAGTAGCAATTGTTGTCCCTATATTTAAAAAAGGAAATAGGACTGAGCCACAAAATTATAGACCAATCAGTCTTATAGGAATTGCTGCAAAAATGTATGCCAAACACCTCTTGGGCAAAATAGAGGACTGGGTAATTAGGACAAACCTCCTTGTAGAGGAACAAACTGGTTTTAGACCAGATCGCTCCACAATAGATAATTGTTTCACATTACATCATCTTATTTCAAAACAATTGGCAAATGGTAAAAAAGTGTTCGCTGCTTTTATAGATTTTACCGCAGCTTTTGATTCCATAGATAGAAACATTTTATGGAAGAAATTAATTAATTTAAATATGGAGCCCAGACTTTTATTCCTGGTAAAGGCCCTCTATTCAAATACTTATTTAAAAGTAAGAACTGGTGTAAATGGCTCTTTAACCAAAAGTATTCCTACTCATAGAGGTGTCCGGCAGGGTTGTATCTTAGCTCCAATGCTCTTCAATCTTTATATTAATGATATTCCAGGGTTTATGCGTACCGTAGATACTCACATGTTAAAAATTCATGGCATATTTGTGAATGTCCTATTATATGCAGATGATATGATTTTGATGGCACATTCACAAGTTGGCCTGAGAAGACTCCTGAAAAAGTTGAATGTCTATTGTGTTCATAACTCTTTAACTATAAATAAGTCTAAATCTAAAGTGATGGTTTTTGGTAAAAGAAAAAGGATGAAATATAAATGGCAAATAAATGGGGAGCCTATAGAACAAGTGAATTCTTTCACTTACCTAGGAGTGGTTTTTACTGATACTGGAGCCTGGGACAATCATTTCAGAAGGACCGCAGGGAGGGCTGAGGTCTGTGCCAAAAGGCTATCTAAACTGTATAATTATAAATATCCCGGCACTTTGACCCCTATTCTGAAAGTATTTAGAGCAAAAATTGTCCCAATGTTGACTTATGGTGCGGAAGTGTGGGGTCTTACAAATTCTGCTGCACTTGAATATGTTCAAACCCGCTTTTTAAGAAGTATACTGGGAGTTGATAAAAATACGTCAGCACCCGCAATTAGAGCAGAAACAGGTATCCACTCTATACATAGCCAGACAGTATCAAAGGTCTTTTCTTACTGGCAGAAGGTCCATTCAATGGACCATGATAGGCTTCCCAAATTATGCCTACTTGAACAAATGAGTTTGGATTTTACCACATCCTGGTTAAAACATCTCACTAAAGTTATTACACAATATGGATTTTCCATTCAACAGGTACTCATAACTGCACCGCAGGCAAAAGATATTTTTAAACAGCGAGCCCTGGATATCAGTGCCCAATTGGACATGGAGACATTGGCAAAAAATGGTTCATTAAAATGGTTAGCTAAGAATAAAACTATTTTTAAATTTGAAAAATACCTGTCGATGAGTCTAACACAAAATCTGAGAAGGGCCTATTCCAGGGCTAGGTTTGAATTGTTGGACTCTATGGTTAAATATGGACGTTTTCATCATTTGCCATATGATGAGAGGACTTGTGTATGTGGGGACCCAGCCATAGAAGATATTGCCCATGTTTTGTTCGACTGCAAATTATATGATTCACTTAGGATTAAATTCCTGTCTCCTTTGTTAGAAAGAACAGCACACTGGGATTCTAATCACAGATTATCTTATTTTCTTTCGGGCTCAAATACTTTTATTGTGAATAGGACTGCCAAGTTTGTAGACAAGGCAGTTCACCAGAGAGCCCATTATATGGAAAAGATTGGAGTGCCATGTAGGGGTGATGAACTCATTTGAATTCTGATTAGATATACATGTATTGTATTTATTATTATTTCAGGTTATTCAATTATCTTATTTCCTATTTTGGTGTATTTTTATCAATTTTATCAGTTAAATTGAATTGTATTGTATTCTTGTTATCTTATTTTATCTTTGATATGGTCGTAAGACTAATCAATAAAGTTGTTGCTTGCTTGCTTACAAAACAAGGAGATAAGAGTAATATGAGCCAGACTGTATGACTACGGAGAGCCAGTTGGGACTAAAGTGTTAAAAATAGAGAGAAGCAAAACAGAAAAAAAGAAGCCTGCTTTTACCTTCACCATAGTAATTGACATACTTTTACTTTCTCACCATGGCAACCATAAGGAAAGCTGCCAGACTGGGGGAAAGACGCAGGGGTTCACTAGGACAAATTACAGATAAGGATATTTCACCAGATTTATTGCAGAAAATGTTTGAAGAATTTGGCAAAAAGATGACTGCAACAGTTAGAAAGGAAATGAAAGAAGGATTTGCAGGGATGAAAAAAGATCTGAAAGAAATTAAGAAAATTGAAGAATCTGTAGGGAAATTGGCTGCAGACTTAAAACAAATTACTAACAAAGTGGAAGTTTTGGAAAGTAAGACAGAAGTTATAAATAGAGAGATGGAGAAAGATTTAGACAATTTGACATTATTAGAACTGAGAGAAAAAGGGGCTTCCAGTGGGAATGGCGGACTGAACGGCTGTGCCTGCTGGTTCAGCGGGGGGAGCTGACAACACGGTAACTGTTTTCGGGCTCAGGCAGGTTTTCCTGAAGCCCAAAAATGTTCTCCAAATCAAGGAGAATACCTGGATCATCCCATCTGTCCTCCAGATGGCTGCTTGCAGCCAGAAGATCGCAAACAGTGTTTCATGTTCGCCCGGTAAGAGCCAGCTGGGAGGCGGGGACTTCATCATTTTCCATGCCGCGCTGTAGCCTTAAAGGGACACTAAGACCGGCCACCCCATTTCTAAATCACCAATTTGTATTTTTTTTAAGTATATGTACCCCAAGACTGGCTTTCTACACTGAGGAGAAGCTGGTTCTCTTGGTGCTTAACGTTATTTTTGGGATTACTTTTTTTAAAAAAAATTATTTTAAGTTTTGGATTTAGTTTTCCTTCCAAACGAATTTCCAAAGATTGAAAGTAAACAATTGTCTTCCTTATTATTTTTGTATCAAATTTGAAGATATTAGCATTTTCCTACACGTTGAATCAGCTGATTTGAACCTTCAGTTTTCTGTTCTCACTTTCCTTTGAGAAGTGTCTGCTATCTCACTCTCACTTTATGTAAACACACTTTGGAACTCTTCCATATCTTCAACTTTCACTGGTTAAGCTCCTAGGGGGCGCCATAATCTACTGCGTGAGACATGGAGGACTTCAAACAGATTCTTTCTGACTTTCACCAGGATTTTAAACAGATTTCTTCTGACTTCTATCAAGCTTTTATGCAAGATATCTAGATCATTGTGGAAAATATGAGATCTAAAATGTGCCATCAGGTTGGGGATGTGGTGGATGAAATTGAGGAATTTAAGAGTGATTTTGTTTGTTGTTGTTGTTCAGTCGTTTAGTCGTGTCCAACTCTTCGTGACCTCCTGGACCATAGCACGCCAGGCCTTCCTGTCCTCCACTGCCTCCCGGAGTTTACTCAAATTCATGTTCATTACATCGGTGATGCTATCTAACCATCTCATCCTCTGCCGTCCCCTTCTCCTTTTGCCTTCAGTCTTTCCCAGCATCAGGGTCTTTTCCAGTGAGTCCTCTCTTCGCATTAGGTGGCCAAAGTATTTGAGCTTCAGCTTCAGTATCTGTCCTTCCAATGAGCAGTCAGGGTTGATTTCCATAGAAAGTTTTTTTTTTAAGACTGAGACTGGGATTTTTATCGAGATGCTGGATGAAGATTGGATAATGGAGTTGGAGAAATCTAAGGGAGAGAGTGATCTGCAAGCCATAAGTAAAATCGATATCCTGGTGGAATGCCATGAAAAGAACCTGGAATCTTTGAGGGGGGCAGTTGGGCTGTTTGATTCTTTCAAGAGGAAAGCTCTGTGCACATTGTGGGGATATGTAACTGCTTTGGTTTATTTTGAAGTGGGATAAGGGTTGAAGAATGTTCATCTGGTTTGCTTTAAGGATTTGATTGATGCTATTTGCCTTTAAATATTTGGATTTACTGTTTTGAATTGGCTTTGTTTTTTGGGTTTATTAAGATTAAAATTATTAAATAATTAAAATTATTAAAATTATTTGGTTTATTTTGAAGAGGGATAAGGGTTAAAGAATGTTTATCTGGTTTGCTTTAAAGATTTGATTGATGTTATACCCTTTTAAAGATATGGAATTACTGTTTTGAATTGTCTTTGTTTTTTGGGTTTATTAAGATTGGGTTTATTAAAATTGTTGTACTATTAAGCATAATAGCAGACAACGTATGTGCTTTTTAATTTGATTCTTATTATAGTAGACAGAAATGTATAAAATAGTGGTAGGAAGGGAATAATTAAATATGCTTTATCTTTTGGAGGGGAGAAAGATGTTTAGGAGGTTTATATGAACTTTTTTTTCTTTACTTTAATATAAGGGGGAGGAGTAACTGTACTTAGTGATTTTTATTATGTGTTAAGGTGGAATGACATAGAAATAATGTGGTGTTTTGGTTTAATATAGAGTAAGAGATTGATTATGGAAATTTTTGTATATCCTTGCTGTTAAAAGTCAGAACCAAATCTTTTTGTAAATTTGAAAAAAAATTCTCTTGTGTTTCTGCACTTTTAATTTTTTTTCTTTGTAGTTTTTTGTTTTTTTGTAGTTTTTATTCTTCTCTTGAAACCTAATAAAATTTACTATAAAAAAAAGGAGAGAAAAAGAATTCTGCTTAAGATTTAGACAATTCCAGAAGAACATGGAGAGGATATCAGAGAAAAGATTGTTAAGTCTCTGTCAAATTTCCTGGATGGGGAGGAAGATGATACTGATACTGAGATTGATAAGGTCTATAGAATCAAGACACATTTTGCAAAATTAAGAAATGTTCCAAGGGATGTCCTTGTGCACTTTGTCAGGAAGAAGATAAGAGACCAAGTTCTACAGCAGCATTTTAACACTAGACTGAGGATTGATAATACAGATATAATTGTACTTAAGGAAATCCCAATTGGAGACATAAAAATGGAGATTCAAAAGAATATACTTATTTTTCTGAAAGACATAGATCTTTTTCAAGAATAGATATGATTTGGATTTCTAAGACTTTGGCTAATAATGTCTATAAAGTGGAGATATTACCAAAGACATTTTCAGATCATAATCCAGTGACTTTAACTTTTAAAAGGAAAAATTGATCTTTTAGGTGGAGATTGAATGAGCTGTCATTACAAAAAGAAATGGTGGTGGAGGATTGTAAAAAGAAGTTAAAGGAATTTTTTGAGAATAATCTTAATAAAGGTACAGAAGTAAGGACGGTTTGGGATGCAAGTAAAGCTTTTGTAAAAGGATATTTTATACAACGCAATAGTGAATTTTAAAAGAAAAGGCAAAAGAAAATGCAAATGATTTTAGATGAGATTAAAAAAAGGAAGAAGAATTTAAAAAATCTCCAGGGATGACAACTATAACTCACCAAATTAAGCTTTTACAAAGGCAATTGTCTATGTTAACAGTGAGAAAGATGGAAATAAAGATGAACTATGTAAAATAAAGAAATTTTGAATTTGCAGATAAACTGGGGAGATGGTTTGCATACAAGTTGTGAAAAGAAAAAGAAAAGAAAGTGATATTAAAGTTACAAGAAGGGAATACTGTAATAACAGATAATGTGAATATGCAAAAAGTGTTTTTTTATTTTTTATCCCACCTTAATTATTTTTTATAAATAACTCAAGGTGGCGAACATACCTAATACTCCTTCCTCCTCCTATTTTCCCCACAACAGCAACCCTGTGAGGTGAGTTGGGCTGAGAGAGAGGGACTGGCCCAAAGTCACCCAGCCGGCTTTCATGTCTAAGGTGCGACTAGAACTCACAGTCTCCTGGTTTCTAGCCCAGCACCTTAACCACTAGATCAAACTGGCAGTATTATACTACTTTATACAAGGGTCAAGAAATTTCCTCTGCAAAAGTGGATGAATATTTGCCCAAACAAAATTTACCGAAGATTACAGACAGAGACAAATTTGAATGGACCTATAACAATAAGGGAGCTGTGTGAAGCTATCAAAAAGACTAAAACAGGAAAGGTACCTGGTCCAGATAGGTTGCCAGCCTCTTACTATAAATATTTTGAAGACGAGCTTTTACAACCTTTACAACAAACAATGAATATTATTTTGCAGAATGGAAAGATTCCTGATAGTTGGAAGGAGGCTAATATAACATAAAGAGGGACAAGATTTGACTTTAACAAGAAACTATCGACCAATATCTTTATTGAATAATGATTATAAACTGTTTACCACAATTTTGGCTGAAAGGTTGAAAACAATTTTACAGGATTTTATTCATGAAGATTAATGTGTGTGTTTTTTTTTAACCTAAAAAGACAATTACGAGATAATATTAGAAAAGTTTTGAATATTCTGGAATACTTGGAGCAACATAATGAAAAGCAAGATGCATTGATATTCTTAGATGCTGAGAAGGCCTTTGACAACTTGAATTGGACATTTTTGTTTATTGTTCTAGAATATGTGAACCTTAGAGATAATTTTATTAAATGGTTAAGGTTGATTTATATTTCTCAGAAAGCACAAATAATTGTTAATGGAGAACTAACAAAACCTTGTGAGATTGAAAAAGGGACAAGACAAGGATGTCCACTGTCTGCACTTTTGTTCATTTTGGTTCTTGAGGTATTGAATAGAGACATAAGACAAGATCAGAGAATTATGGGAGTTAAGATTAAAAAGAAACTTATAAGCGAAAGGCATTTGTGGATGATTTGGTGTTAATTTTAGAAGATCCACTAGAGGGAGTAGAAGTATTAATAGGAAAATTAAAGAACTTTAGTATATTAGCAGGTTTCAAGATTAATAATCAGAAGACGAAGATGTTAACAAAAATATGAAATTAAAAAATCAAATAGAACCAATGTAGAAAACTGGTATTAAGATTGAGAAAAAGTAAAATACTTGGGTATTATGGGTATTACTATGACAAATATGAATGGTATGTTATTTCAAAAAAATTATGTTAAGACATGGAATGAAATTAAGAAGGACATGTTAAGATGGGGGAAATTGTCACTGTTGGGGAGAATTTCTGTGATAAAAATGAATGTTTTGCCAAGAATGATATTTTTGTTTCAGACAATACCTGTTTTGACAACAGATATACCATTTAAACAATGGCAAAAAGACATACTGTACCTAAATTTGTATGGTAAGGGAAAAAACCAAGAGTTAAATATAAAGTGTTACAAGATGCAAAGGAAAGAGGAGGATTGGGTTTTGCCGCTTGTTGTTTGGTCTGGATGAAAGAATGGATGTTGCTGAGAAACAAGAGACTTTTACAGTTAGAAGATCATGACCTGAGGTTTGGATGGCATGGATATTTATGATATGATAAAATAAAAATTAATGTGGATTTTAAAAATCATTTTATTAGACATGCCATATTGAGAACATTGAATAGATATAAACCCAGGGTGTGCCCAAAAACACCTTTATGGATCTCAGCTCAAGAAGCATATTATAGAAGAGAAATGGCAGGCAAAGATAAATGGTTGACTTACCGGGACTTACTGGAAAACTATCAAGGGGAGTTTAAAATCAAATCAAGAGAACAATTAATAGCAGAAGGATAAAGTTGTCAATGGTTTTCCCATTTACAGTTATTTGAAAGATTTAAAATGGATGAAAAGACTTATGGTATGGAGCAAAGTAAGTCAGAGTTTGAAATACAATTGTGCACTGATAATGAACATGTAATTGCTAAAATCTACAAACTTTTGTTGAAATTTGAAACAGAGGAAGAACAGGTTGAATAATGTATGATAAGGGGTTAAGAATTTTGGTTATAATATACAGATGGATCAATGGGAAAATATGTGGTTAAAAGAGTTGAAATTTACATTGTGTTCTGATATCAAAGCACTTGAGAATGGATGGATGGCCCAAACTGTGGGAAGCTGAGGATTAAGGGCCAATCTTCAAGGCTGCTTGAAACAATCTGCTTATGGCTGGTGTTTCATGTCATGCTGGTAAGACCTAGACCCCCTTATGCCAAACTGATGGCCCCCAACATATCTAGGCATGACTGATAAAGACAAGGAGATACTCACCAAATGATAGAAATCCACATGGAAAACATTATAATTACAATGAACACTACCACCCTGGGGCAGGTCAGAGATACCATGGAAGTCTTCACCTGGTGCCTGGAGATTATGGAAATCTGGATAGAGTAAAAACGAGATCAGATTAAATACTACCAAGACAGAGATGGACAATCTGATAAAGTAGAGAGTAAGGAAGATGGCCTTGAAGGACATATGCAGACTCTGTTACTTAGGCAAAAGGGACAAAGCATTTTTAAAGTCCAGAACGTCCAGATAATGTCTGGAAGTGGGTCAGACAGACTCCTCCCTAATTCACTGAACTATAGGAAGGAGGAGGAGCTACAGCATAATAGGACTTACAGGATTCTGTGATTATAGCCAATCTCAGTAAAAGTAGTTTTAACCATTCTTTTCTGGACTAGAATGCTCTGACATCAGTAATTTGGACCCCAATCATCACCCATTTGGACTACTGCAATATGCTCTAAGAGGAGTAGCCTTTGGAGATTACTCAGAAGCTGCAGCTGATATAAACTGTGGTGACCAAATTGCTGGCTGAGAACCCCACCAGTATAGAATAAAATCAGCTCTGAAGTCATTGCCCTGGTTGTCAGTAGGCCTCTGGGACCAATGCAAAGTGCTGATTGTTACCTTTAAAGCCATTTATGGTGCAAGGATATACCAGGCAACATTTTGCCAGAACTGAATCTGCTCATCTAGTCCAGCTGTCTGCTGAGATCCTCCTCTCCTCCCTGCAAGAAGCACATGGAGTATGAACAAGCTGACAGGCCTTCTCTGGGATAGCCCCACCTTCAGAACAATTTCCCCCCAGAGGTAAGTATGGCTCTTACTGTCCTCACATTTTGTTAACAATGAAAAGCTGCTTTATTCCAGTGAGCCTTCAGCCCCAGATATTTTGATTGAAAGTGCTATTTTGTGTAAATTTTTATTCTGTTCTTATGTTTTAATTTTTAATATGTTGTATGCCCCACAAATCCTTTTGGATTGGGACAGAGAGAGAGAGAGAGAGAGAGAGAGGGAGGGAGGGAGGGAAGGATGGACATGGATATATTTGTCTTGGTCTCTATGTAGCAAAATAACCATTTTGGTCAACTTTAGGCCACTGGATTCTATTTCCTAACTTTGTCAGCGATTTCTAAAATTCTGAAGCAGTTCATTACAATCTCTCCATTTGCCTTCTGTGTTGTTCATGTTTCTGGAGCAAAGGAAGGCAGAAGCTCTGAAAATTATCCATGAAATCAACAGTAAAAGTAATCGGAAGGGGGAAAAATCTCTAAGATCTGTTGCTCTGTTGGGGATCCCAGCAGTTTAGAATATAACTCCCTGGCCATAAGTCGCAAACTATCTCCTCCCCTTCCTTTGCTGGTGGAGAATAATTTCCAGTTTTCTGCTGAGAGCAAATTGTGATGACATCTATCAGTGATACTAAAAAAGGAGTTTGAGAAGCTGCTCTCTCATGGCCAAGGTGAAACCAAAGCCCCACAGCAACTTTGTTACGGCTCTATGCACAATGCCAATTTTTCTATACAATACCATTAATTCAACCCAAGCTCCACGTGGCCTTCCAGGTAAACCAGCTAAATCCCTGCCCACAGTTTTAATTAAAGCGTATTAACCCAAAACCAGTGGCTTGGACCAACAGGGTACCTCTAAGCCTTGTTCCTTCCTGCTGACTTGGCAGCAAAACTTATTAGCAAATGCCCATCTGCTAATGTTTGCTGGATGTCCCTTTGAATCTGTTGAAGTCCCTTAGGCCATTTTGGTGGATGGGTTTTAGTGGTTTATTTTTCTGTAGGAAAGGATGTCCTGGGAATGACTAAGACATTTATACACATGGCTAACGCATTAAGGTCAGTTGTAACAAACAATCCACTCTCAAAAGATAGTAAAGAATTCAAAGAATTGCCAAGCTGACAAAACTTGATATTACTGGGGCATTTGGGAATCCCCTTCATTCCACCTTCAGCTATTTAAGCTTAGCTTTCTGAACAAAAATCTGTGGAGAGGAAAAAATAGAGTTGTAACTTCTTGCTCTGCTCTATCAATTTTAATAAATTAACTATTAGATTAACTACACTTAAAACAAAAGAAGAAATCAATCCTGCTAGCCTCGATTGCTACTAAAATATGTCTTGGACAACTAAACCGATAATTGCTATGGGTGCCTGCACAGGCAGTGCTCCTAATTGGATTCCATTTGTGTTCCTTCTATGTTGTTGTGACTGAGGGAAATACAGAGAAAACTACAGATGGAACACTAATTCCACGGCACAAAACTCCCCACACTAAACACACTGCTAGTCTGGCACTGGATGATGCTGATGTTCAACAGCTTCACACTTTATGGAAAGAAGGACATGTGATGGAGGGAGATGGGCTTCTTATGAGAAAGCCAAGATTTAAACCTTGATGTTTGCACATATGGAGGCCTATGGATGACAGTGGAGGTGGGGAGCATCTGATCTCTCTAGCACCTACTGCAGAGCTTAATCTAAATCTTCTTAAAGATTCAAATCCTGCCTTCTTTCTTCTATGGCAGAGCTTTCCAAACTTTTCATGTTGGCGACACACTTTTTAGACATGCATCATTTTGCGACACAGTAATTCAGTTTTACTAGCAAACTGGAGGTTAAACTAACCCCTTATAAGAGATACGGACACATACATAAATTGTAATAGCGAATTGTATGGGGACACAACATATCTCCCATACTCCAGGAAATAAAGCCAGACTGCTCACTTGAGGGAATGATATTAAAGGCAAAACTGAAGTACTTTGGCCACATAATGAGAAGACAGGATACCCTGGAGAAGAGGCTGATGCTGGGGAGGGTGGAAGCGTCTTTAAGTTGGTCATCGTTGAAAAGGCTACTTCACAAATGTATGCAGTAGAAAACTGCAGAAGAATTTTTAATGCATTTTTACCTACATATGTTTGGATGCATTTTTGAAACGCGAATCCAAAAGCTGTCTAAGTCACCCTCTTCATACATCATTAACAGACTTCGATCATTTTTTATTTCAGCTAATTCTTCTTCTTCTTCAATAAGTGAAAAGTTCCTTGTTGCAGTTGAAAGAAATGGATTTCTGATCCAATCATAGTCTTGGACTTCAACATTTGGGAAGTAATGATGAAGTTTCTCTCCGAGCAATATTAAATGGTCAACAATTAGTGAGCTGATATCACATTTTAACTCGCACTCAGCAGTTTTGGAAAACATTTCAAAATTTCCTTCTTTCACTTTCCTTTTCCAAATTGCTATTTTGTCTCTCATAGCACAAACTTTTGACATTGAACGAATTTTGTTGAGTGGCGATCGAGCGGCGGTTGAGACGGTGTTCTATCAAAAAACTGGAGCCATGGAATTTCTCGAACACATCACTGTGTCCTGTTTGACAGACCGACACCAGATTGCCTACTAAGATCTTTATTTACAGTAGAAAGGCACACACAACTCAGTGAAGGCAACGAGAATCAAGCAAGCAAAATTACAATGTCTTTCTACGTGGGATGAATTCAGGCACATGAGGTTTAGCTCCAAGGCAGTAATGTGGCAACAGGAACGGGCATGGCAATGGAGTAACAGCGATGGCAGGAAGTGGCACAGTGAACCGGAAAGGAATCCTCACAACATAGCAGCGTGGTGGTACGGCCAGGAACAGTTTCTAGGAGCAGCGCAATTAAGGGTGCCTTGCTGACTTGCCACTATTTGTGGCTTCATCTTCTCTGGCTGCAATATAACTTGTCACTCTTAAAGATGTTGCAAGAATCCTGGCTGTTTTTGGCTTCACAAGACTACTCTTGGCTTCCTGCATGTGCAAATCCTACCACCCTCCACAGATGTACTCACTCGCCACCACATGAATCCTTCTATTAGAGAATATGAAAGAGCTAAAAATTCTAGACTGACATACAGTACAGTTCCATTCCCTTGGGGTTCATGAAAAAGCCACCACTGGAAGGCAGAAGTATCCCGCAATTACCAGGAGTCATTACTACAACATCTTTACAAGCTCTCTCAGCAAAGGGTCCAGAACTAACTTAGAAGCCAGGGAGGACAGATCCTTCCATGAGCATCAGTTAGTAGCTGATTAAAGAATGATTGGCCTATCCAAACTCTAAAGAAGTTTCTTTTTTTTTCTGAAAGTTTCCAAATCTGGCAGGTTTAGTTTTGTGGATTACATCAGTACCTAGTGATCATTCAATACTGTTGCATTTTTTGGAATATACTGATTTTCAGTACCTGCTTATGTCCAACTACAGCAACTCCTTCTGCTCACTGTCCTGTGGAGCTTCTAATAATCAGAAACTTTGGACTGATTTGGATTTGCATTTAAGCAGACTGGAAAATAAAATGCTGTTTTGTATCAGAAAAGGGCTAAACAGAATTTAAATACATAACTTAAATAATACATAATGAGTATTTTTTCTATGATAATCAATTATTGAAAACAAAAACCAGTTTAAGAAAATAGACCTGTGGACTTCAAGTGACTTTCAGACCCTCTCTGCTAGTCTTGGTGGCTCTCTCTCTTTCTTTTCTTTTTTTTGGGAGGGGGGCTTTTTTGGCCACACCCACATGCTCCTCCCACCCAACCCCCCAGGATTTCTGAGGAATTCTGTGACAAGGGAGCTCAGTGAGAACCAATGAGAGAGGGACTCATTTGCAAATGGAGATGCACGCTCTGTGTCTGTAGCTGAAGTGGCAGGACTGCAGAGCTAGAAGGTTGCCCTCTGCTCCCCATGCACCATGATGCAGAAGGGCAAAGGTGAGAGATCCCCCCACCCCACCCCACAAAGGCTGAATTGTAGCAGCAGTGGAGAAGGTAGTTGCTGTGTTTCTGCAGCTGATCCCAGGATCTTGGGGAGGAACTTCATAGTAGGTCTTGAAAATCCAGGCATCCCATCCCAGCCAAACTAGAGCAGCTGGCATGTATGTGAACAGACAAATGCCAAGTTAGCTGATGATATCAAATTATTCAGTGTGGTAAAATGAAAAAGGGAGTATAAAAAGCTCTGGTGGATTCTTTCTAATGTAAAAGAATGTACATTACAGCACATTTTTTTTTTAAAGAAAATCCTTCTACATCCTTATGCAGCTTGAGCTAGGAGATTGATCAAGGGGAAAAAATGGAGTCATATTATACAACGCATTTCTAAGAAAGGAATTGAAAATAAAACTACCACCATCATAAAGATGCTTATATATCCATGATACAACCACACTTGAAATCCTGTGCACAGCTGTAATCACTTCACCACTGAACAAGGTCATTATAGAGCTAGAAAAAAATGTAAGAAAAGGCAAAGAAAATGATTAGGGAGTTAGTCAGCTCCTATATGAAAAAAGACTATTGCACGAGGGGCTTTTTGGCTTAGAAATAAAATGGGTGAATGGGAACATGATAAAAATATACCAGAGCATGCCTGGTGTGGAAAATCTAGACAGGGGACCATTCCTCTCCCCCAGTGTTAGAATTAGGGGTAATCGACTGAAACTCTGTGGGAAGATTCAGGGCCAAGAGAAGGATATACTTCATATACAACATATACCACGAGATGTGCTTATGGCAACTAGTTTAGGGGGTGGCACAGATTAATGGAGGATTGGGTTATTAGTGCTTATCAGTCTTGATGACTATATTAAACCTTCAGAAGGAAAGTCAGCATTACTTAGATACCTCCTGCCAGGAAACAGCAGTGAAGAAAGACAATCACACCTCTGTCCTGTTTGTGTCTTTTTCATAGGCATCGGAATAGCCCCCGTGTTGCACAGATCCTCAGACTAAGTAGGCCTTCACCTTAACTAGCCTAAGGGCTCTAATATTCTGTCTAGCTTAACATATTAACTGGGCCATGCTGGCTGGGGGAATGATGGGACTTGAAGTCCTAACGCATCTGGAAGACACCAGATTGGGGAAAGCTGTCTTAAGAACAAAGATTACCCTATATGGTCATGCAGTTTAGACCTGAGACAATGAACACCACCCCAAGTTATTTTTTGTACCTGATATGCTGTTCGTTGGTGCTTAAGTGGGCAGAGGCAAATGCAATTTTTAGGTTGCATCAATAGAGTTTCAGAATCATAGATAGTAATAGTTACATTATATTATGCATAAATTAAACCCAATCTTAGGCATCACATTTTAAGAAGGTCTCGGAGAAATTGAAACAGAAACAGGTGCAGAGAAGGGCCAAGGAGGTCTGGATTTTAAGGACAGCCTGAGAGAACCGGGTATGTTTAGTCTTGAGAAAAGATAACTCAGATATGATAGCACTTTTCAGATACTTGAAGTGTATCTGAAGAAGCTTAAGACCTCTATGATCCCAGAGTATAGAACACGAAATAATTATATTAAGTTAGGGTAAGGCAGGTTTGGGCTGAATGTTAGGAACATTTCATAAAGATAAGAATACTTCGACAGCAGAACCGATTCCCCAGGGAAGTGGTGGGTTTCCCTTCACTTGATGCATTGAAGTTGAGGCTGGACTGATAATCTGTCAGGGAAGTTGAAATTTGGATAATTTTCCTTAAGCAGGGGATTGGACCAATGCCTAAATAGTCCCTTCCATCTCTATTATTCTAAAGTATTTCAGCTAAACATTACAGTGGCTCAGTTCCCACAATTTGCTTAAATGGGTCATGGAGGAGATAGTTAGCCGTGGAAACATCAAAAATGGGTTGATTAGCCCGGTCAACTAAACCTTGGGGTACTAGATTTAGCCCTTAACTTGCATAGGTTTAAACTAATTCCGCCCAATGTCATGGAACACCAAAACCCAATTCCTCCATGTTGTCTATCCTCCAAGAAAAAGAATGGGAAAGAAGGCATGGTTGAAAAAACAAGCTTTCCCATTACAGAACTCACTGCCAAGACTTGGCTTGTCTCCCCAACATTGCGTGCCCGCAGCAGTAAAGCCAACCCTTCTGTTGTCTTCCTGGGAATAGGAATGGGACTAGTGATATAATGAGAGCTTGCCCATACTGTCTTGGTGCTCATGATATACCAGGCAGTTTCTGAAGAGAGTGGTGGAGACTATATTTCTCCAAAGGGTGACTGTTGACCTAGTTAGTGTGTTGTACTGCCAGAACCACCAGTATGAAGGTTTCACTGGCTTCTTCTCTGAGTTAAGCATGTTATGCAAACAGGGATATTGACTAGCTTTGGTGGTTAGAAACTAAGTTAGGAAGCCACACCCTTTTTGGTCTGCATGACTTTTTCTCATTGCATGAAAAAGATACTTTGCATGAAGATGATATTGCAGGCCTACCAAGTACCTTCAAAAGCCCAAAGCATCTGGAAGGAGCAGGCTTCAATATCAAGCTGATCATCCAGCTTTTCCAGGCCTTGGACAGACTAGGTCCTGCTTCTTGCTTCCACTCATGGTGATACTCCTGAGACCTACAGAGAGGTACTAGGTCCACCTATTTCAACAGACCACTGTAGAGGAAGTGTATGATGTAGACATGTTTCAATTAGATTTCAGACCTGGCCATGAGATGGAAATCCCCTCAGTCGCCCTAGTGGAAGACCTGCATTAGGATGTAGATGGGGAAATGTTCTAGTTGTCTTTTGGGGCATCGTGGCAGTATTTGATATCATCAATCATAATATCCTTCTGGACAATCTGGGGGGAGTGGCTGGGAATCAGGAGCACTTTGCTGCAATGGTGCAATTTGCTCCTTCCTAAGAGGACAGTGAATTGCAGCAGTAATAGAGTGGAATTGTGTGTCAGGAAGCCCTGGATTTGTGTTGGGAGAGGGCCATTTAGGACGCATGATTTTTGATTCCTGTTAAAATTATCTGCCTATCTATCTACCTACAGTATGTGCATGGCCTTTTACAGAGAACAAGAGCTGAGACCTCTGCTCCAAAATAGGACACATCGATCTAGTTTACACACTGTAATAAACTCGCTCCCTTGGATAGAAGCATGGACAGTGACAGCAAGAAGGAAGACAAGCATGGTCAGAAGTTCTGGGGCTTGGTAGGAGACAGCCTTCAGGTGTGTGGGCATCAGCTGGTACTCACCAATGCCAACTTCTTATCTGAGCACTAAAGGACAGAGTCACGCCTCAGTAACATAGGACATGTTACTTGCAAAAGTATCATGGTTCAATCCCAAGGCTGCCTGAGAAGGGCTAGGAAAAACGTCCGTCTGAAACTCTGGTCCTGAAGAGCCTCTCCCAGGCAGTTTAGAGTAGACAATACTCTGCTCATTGGCCCAGTGATCCAGATACAGTACTGTAGGTCTGAGGAGGCTGTTCCGGGCACTTCCATCCTGGCACCTGGGACAAAGGAAAACCCTTTGGAAAGGCAGAAGAGCTTATTGTTGGAACTCTGTTCCTTCTCTTTTTCAAAGTTAGCTCTTCGTGTAAACCTGCTCTAGTGGCGTCTCAAATAAATTAGCATTGTGAGCATCTTCCTCTCTTTGCATTGAGAGGAAAGGAGCACAGGAGTGCCAGCAGCAGCCTGCATTGTTTAGAAGCATTACAGAGACAAAGCGAAAGCTCCTGTTCTTCCCCCTGCTGCTAGCCAATATAATTCAGCTCAGATGGATAATGGGCCTTTGTGTCTGTGTGTGCGCGCATGTGTGCATATTATGAGTTCTCCACTGTGCATCTAGAAATAGATGGATGTCTGTGTTGCAGGGGGTGTGCAAGCAGCTAGCCATGGCCTCCAAATTGCACTTGTGATCTCTCAGGAAAGAGAGGATTCAGAAAGCCTCCTTTTAAGACTCTCATGCTTCAGGGTCCGCTAGAGTCTCATGCTTCATGGTAAGTGATTGTAGAAGACATCTTAAGGGGGGAAAGTCTCATGCTAACTTGGCCCCAGAACACTCTCAGCCCTCCCTGAAGTCATTAAATATATCTGCAGTACAGCGTTCCTCCTGACAGTTGTGTTAGCAGTATCTCTTCCTGCTCTCCAGTCAGGTAGTTCTTCCAAGAGGCTGCAGAGATGTGGCCATCCTTCCAGCCACCTCTTTACTTATTTTACTGATGCACCCACATTTGGATAGTTTGCTCACAGCAGGAATGAGCAAAGTGTAGCACTCTCTGTGGAACTGGGCTGCAACTTCCATCACCCCTCACAATTACACAAGATAGTTAATGCTACTGATGGAAGTAGGAATTCAAAAGCATCAGGTAAGCCATAGGTTTAATTCATCCTTGATTTACAGGAATTGTGTCCCATCAAGACTCAAACCAGAGTCCAGAAGTTTCAGGTACAAGTTCAGGAAAATACACTGCCAAACACTCATTTTCAGGTGTAAGCCCTACTACCAGTAATTACCATTAAACCCAGAGTCTATAATTCTCCAGATGCATACTGTGCTTAGCTGAAGCAAGCTTGCTGTGTTACATGCGCTCAGATCATGTCCTGGGTTACAAACAATGACATCCTTTTTTTTTTTAACAAATTTTATTAGATTTTAATTTTACATAGATAAAAGTTTGAAACAGAAAAGAAAATGGAAATACAAATCAAGAAAAAAGAAAAGATAAAAAAGTGTAGTAAAGGAAAAAAGAAAAAAAGATAAAGCTGAAACAGAATTTGGTCAACTTCCGATTTGTATCTGGTCATGGTATTTTAAAAATTTTATCTTACATGCTAGGTCTATATATAATATTAAAGAATATTTCTTGTCTATTACATCAATATATATATATTTTAATCTTCAAATCCCCATATAAGCTTTGCCCCTCCCGCATCTTGTAAATAGTCAGTTAATGGTTTCCACTCTTTAAGGAAATAATTATTTGGATTTTCTTTTAATAAACATGTCAGTTTATCATTCTCTGCCATATCCATCAATTTTAACATCCAATCTTGTATTGTAGGCGATATCTGGTTTTTCCAATTTTGTGCAAAAATAAGTCTTGCTGCTGTAATCATGTATTGCATAATCCTTGTAAATTGCTTCCCAGGTTGTCCATCAATTATTCCCAGTAAGAAAAATTCCGGTTTAAATGGAACTCGAATTTGTAATATATTTTGCATCAATGCATGTATTTGAGTCCAAAATTTCTTTGCAGTCTCACATGTCCACCACATATGGTAAAAAGACCCCTCTTTTTTTTTACATTTCCAACATAAGTTGGAGACATTTCCATACATTTTAGAAAGTTTTTGTGGGGTCATATACCATCTGTACATCATCTTATAAAAGTTTTCTTTTAAATTATAACACAAAGTAAATTTTAACCCTTTGGTCCACATATCTTCCCATTGTTGCATTTGAATATTATGGCCAATATTTTTAGCCCATTTAATCATACAGTCTTTAACTTGTTCCTCTACCATTTCACCTTTTAACAATAATTTATACATTTTTGCAATTAGATGATCATCTGTCTCACATAGTTGTATCTCAAATTCCGATTTGGTTTGTTCAAATTCAAGGTCTTTCTTATCTAATTTAAATTTCTCTACGAGCTGCATATATGAAAGCCATTGAAAACTGTATCCCTCTGATACCAATTCTTCTATTGATTTAATTATATATTGTCCTTGTTCTTTCTTTAAAAAGTCTTTGTAGGTTAACCATTTATCTTTATTTCTTACTTCTGTTCTGTAGAATGCTTCTTGTGTAGAAATCCATAAGGGTCTTTTATAACATAAGATTAATTTATATTTATTCCAGATTCTTAACAAGGATCTTCTAATATAATGGTTTTTAAAGTCCACATTAACTTTAACTTTATCGTACCACAAATATCCATGCCATCCATATCTTAATTCATGTCCTTCCAAATTCAATAATTTTTCATTTTTCAAAACTATCCATTCTTTAATCCAAACCAAGCAACAAGCAGCATAATATAATTTCAAATCCGGTAGACCTAGTCCTCCTCTTTCTTTAGAGTCTTGCAATACTTTATATTTTACTCTTGGTTTTTTCCCTTGCCAAATAAACTTAGAAATATCTCGCTGCCATTGTTTAAAAGGTTCTTCTGATGCCAATATAGGTAGTGTTTGAAAAAGATATAAAATTCTTGGCAAAACATTCATTTTAATTGCTGAAATTCTACCTAATAATGATAATTGCAGTTTTTCCCAATGTTCCAAATCTTTTTTAATATCCATCCAAAGTGGAATATAATTATTCTTAAACAACTTAACATTTTTAGTTGTTAAATATACTCCCAAATATTTTACTTTTTCTTCCATTGAATATCCTGTTATTTCTTTCAATTTCTCTTGTTGGTGGTAATCCATATTTTTGGTCAAAACTTTTGTCTTCTGTAAATTCACTTTGAACCCTGCTAGCGACCCAAAGTCTTTTAGTTTCTGTATTAATATTTCAATTCCTTCTAGTGGATTCTCCAAAGTAATGACTAGGTCGTCAGCAAATGCTCTTAGTTTATAAACTTCTTTTTTAACTTTAATACCATGGATACCATCATCTTGTCTAATATCTCTAAGTAAAACCTCTAATACCAATATAAACAAAAGTGGAGATAATGGACAACCTTGTCTAGTACCTTTTTGTATTTCACATGGCTTACTAAATTCTCCATTAACAATTATTTTGGCAAATTGTGGAGTATATATTGATTTAATCCATTTTATAAAATTTCCTCCAAAATTCATATTTTCCAAAACTTTGAACATAAAAGGCCAATTTAAGTTGTCAAAGGCTTTTTCAGCATCAATAAATATCAAGGCAGCTTGTTTATCATAGTGTTGATCCAAATATTCAATTACGTCTACTATGTTTCGGACATTGTCATGAATTTGTCTTTTGGGTAGAAAACCAGTTTGGTCTTGATGAATAAAATCCTTAAGTATATTCTTCATTCTTTCTGCTAATATCGTTGTAAATATCTTATAGTCATTATTCAATAAAGATATTGGTCTGTAATTTTTAGTTAATGTTAAATCCTGTTGTTCTTTGGGTATCAATGTTATATGTGCTTCTTTCCAAGTTTCAGGCATAATTCCTGTTTCCAAAATAGAATTCATAGTCTTCTGCAAAGGTAGACATAAATCCTCTTCAAAACATTTATAGTAGGCTGCTGACAATCCATCCGGTCCAGGAGCTTTTCCACTACTAATTTTCTTAAAAGCTTTTATCAATTCTTCTTTTGTTATAACATTATTTAATATCAATCTTTGTTGGTCATTAAGAACAGTTAGTTTTTGTTTATTCAAATATTCTTCAATCTCATCCAAGTTGACATCTTGTTTTTTATATAATTTAGAATAATAGTCATGAAAGGTTTTTTGAATGTCCATATTATTCACCAGAGTTTTTCCTTCATGTTGAATATTAGTAATCAAATTCTTTTGTCTTTGTTTCCTCAATTTATAAGCCAGCCATCTACCTGGTTTATTTGCATATTCAAAATATTTTTGTTTTGTAAATTTCATTTGAGTCTCTATCTCTTGAGTTAATATCATTGATATTTGCTTTTGTAGAAATTTAATTTGAGTGAGCAAAGTGTCATCCATTGGTTTATCTCTCAAATCTAACTCTTTACTTTTAATTTCATCTAAAATCAATTGAATTCTTTTTTGTTTTTTCTTTCTCATTTGAGCATTGTATTGAATAAAATAACCCCTCATATATGCTTTACTGGCTTCCCATACAGTTTGAATATTAGTCCCTTTGTTCAAATTAAATTGAAAATATTCTCTTAATTTTTTTTTGCATACATCAACTACATCATTATTCCGTAGTAGTGACTCATTCAATCTCCATCTAAATACATTCCGTTTCCCTTTAAGAGTCAACATTACTGGATTATGATCTGATAAAGTCTTAGGTAATATATCAACTTTGTTAATATCCATCATCAAATTTTTAGATATCAAAATCATATCTATTCTAGAATGTGATTTAAATCTCTCTGAATAATATGTAAATTCTCTGGAAGTCCCATTCATACATCTCCAAATGTCTTGTAAATCCAACATCTCTTTCAAGTCGAAAAATGTTTGTGGCAATTTTCCCTGTGTTTGCTTCACTTCTTTTTGTGACTGTCTATCCAATCTGGGGTAAATTACCCCATTCCAATCCCCCATGAAACACCAATTGTCATAAGTTAAGTCCAAAAGTTTATCCATCAGGTTTTTATAAAATACTCCTTTATCCATATTCGGTGCATAAAGTCCAACTATCAGTGTTTTAGTTCCTTGTATGTTAATTTCTACTACAATGTATCGACCCTCTTCATCAGCTAATATCAATTTTGGGTTTAACTTTGGTTGTACATATAAGACTACCCCTTTAGTTTTTTTATATCCAGCCGAAATAAATTCTTCTCCAAGCTGTTTTTGAATCAAATATTTAGTATCTTTTTTACAAATATGAGTCTCTTGTAAACAACTTATGTCCAATTTCTGTTTTTTCAAAAAATGAAATATCTTTCTTCTTTTTTGTGGAGCATTGGCTCCATTAATATTCCATGTCAGATATTTAAGTTCCATTGGTGTTTTATTCTTTAAAATCCCTTTGTTAAGTCCACACCTGTAGCTCCTTTCTCAGATAGATCTTCAGTCTTCTCTTTGTCTTTCGATGTTTCTCCTCCTTTTGTCAATTCTCCTTCTGGTAAACCCATTTCTTTCTTGTATTTCTCTAAAAAAGCTTTTGCTTTTAAAATGGAAGTTATTTTGAATCTCTGTCCTTTAAACTCAAACGATACGCCTTCCAATTTTTCCCATCTGAATGAAATACTATGTTGCCTTAATTTGTCTGTAAGGAAAGAATAGTCTTTTCTTTTCCTAATTATTCTCAAGGGAATTTCTTTTAATACAATTATTTCCTTCCCTTCTATATTTAATCTAGTATTATAATGCTTCCTTAAGATTTGCTCTTTTGTCACTTTTCTTACAAAATATATCAATATGTCTCTAGGGACTTTTCTTTCCTTAGCATAACGTGAGTTTACTCTGAATATCTTGTCTGTCTCCAAATCTAAATCTTGTTCTCTTGTCTCCAAAAATTTAGCTAATTCAAAAGTCATCCTTTCTCTCACATTTTCATCTACTTGTTCTGGAATTGCTCTAAATCTCAAGATGTGCTCCTTCTCTCTCATTTCTGCTAAAGCTGTGATATCTAGATTATGTTCAATCTCTTTAATAGCATATTCTGATTTATCTTCTAATTTTTGCATCTGGCTTTGCGTATCTTTAAGTTCTCCTGACAGAGAATTGACCACTTCCTTAACTGTTTGAATTTCTTTTTTAAAATCTTGCTTAATCTCTCGGGTTATTTCTTTCTTCATATCGTCCATTTTTTTGTCTAATGCTGTAATCTGATCTTCCATCTGCTTCGTGGAGTCATCCATTTTCTTATTTATTGCTGTATTCTGGTCATCCATTTTCTTATTTATTGCTGTATTCTGATCATCCATTTTCTTATTTATTGCTGTATTCTGATCATCCATTTTCTTATTTAGTGTTGCAACAGCTTCTAATATCTTTTTCATTTCTGGTAATAAAGCTTCTGAGGCAGATGTAGCAGGTGTAGCAGAATCAGTAGGTGGTCCTCCAGTCTCCTTCTTCTTCTCCTTCTCCGCCCGTCTCGTTCCCAAAGACGCCATAGCCCTGCAAAAAAGAAGAAAAAAAGGAGAAAAGGGGAAAAAGCACCATATAACAATATAACAAAAATTATTTAAAAAAGGGGAAAAAATTAAAAAAAAAATTAAAAATTCTTTTACAAATAATAAAAAGAAAAAAGAAAAGGTGAAAAAACAAATATCCAAAAGGTTAAGGAAAAAGAAAGAGAGAACTAGGCTCCTTTAAAATTTTTCCTCTTAGGTCATTTATAATCCCTTATATATAAAAGTCCACAGTGTTTCAAAGGATAAAAGCCTAGGACTTTTTGTTCTCCTGTAGTCAAAATCAAAGATAAGAATAGTAAATATTCCCAGGGTTTCACCTTCCCACTTGTAATTCTTCAATCCAACCACAAGTCAAAAAGAAAAAATGTTGCTAGAGACATGTAAAAAAGCCTCTACTTTCCATATAATAATCCAATAATCCAAATTAAACGTTAAATAACTTGACTTTTTCAGAAAAATAAATCCAAACAGAGTTCAAAGTTCAAAAAGAAAAAGAGGAACTTGTATATATAAAAGAGTTTTTAATAGGGTTCAGTAATCCCAACATCAAAATCTTAAAAAATAAAGTATTAATCACTCCATTTAAATCCAAGCTTTAATATAGTATTCCAGAGAGCAAAAATAGAAATACCAATAGTTGTCCATAAGTAAAAAACTCAAACCAAACTGAAATAATAGTAAAAGTCACTTTCACTTCTAGCAAAGCCACTTAGCTTCTCTTCCCACCGTTTATTCTTCCATTAACAAGAAAAAAATATAGCACCAGCAAATATAAATCAAGTCCAGATACAAATCTTAGCACTTAATAAAAAAATAATAATGTTTAAAAGTAAAAAAAAGTGACTAAAAGCCTGGTCGGGCCAGCTACTTATCTGTTAGAATCACGGCTGCTGCAGAGCCCCGTTTTTTTTCCCAGTCTCCTTTCATTGCTCCATCTCCCTCCTCCCGCAGTGGAAATTACAGGAGTCGGGGGAGGGCATTTACTTCAGAGACCCTTTGTGGTTAATCTTCCGATCACACTCTCTTCGAGTGTGATTTTTCCAGCGATTTCTTCTCCCAAATCGCTGCAAACAGCTTAGCCGTGGAATCGAGGCTAAGGAGCCCCAGTTCTTCGCTGTGCTCCGACCAGAACCCGGAAGTGAAAGTACAATGACATCCTTTTTGAACACAGTCTTTTTTGTCTGTGCTATTTAATCTGGAAGAGTCCACTTGATGCTGCAGTAATCTGTTATGAATACTCAAGCGCAAAGCAAGCCATATTTTGCTCTTTCTGTACCTAGATCTGAGCAGCACAGTTGTGTGGCTAGAGCCACTCCTCGGCTTGCTGGAGCATATGCTTCTCCAGAGTGACCAAGCCCTGCACTCAGCCTTCCCTTTTAACACTGCTGGAACAGCCCCAGTGCTGGAGATAGGAGGCAGTGATTATTGTTTTGGGGGTTTCTGAAGTGGCAGCAGTAAAAAAAAAAGATAAAAGAAGCCTCATTTTGGGGGGAGAGAGAGAAATCAAGATATATTCCAACAACAGAAGACAGTAGTATGCCAGCATCTCAAAGGCAGGTTAACCAACTCATTGTCAGTATCTTCTGCCTAAGAAAATACAAGAAGCAGGCAGATGAATTTTTCATTTACTGGGAATTGCCGATGCTAGGGCTTTGATCCCTTGCACCTCCAGAACCCTGCAATGAAGTAGCTGTAACTGACTTCATGGTTGAAACCCAGGCCCTACAGTCTACGGGGCTCCCACATATCAGTAGAGAGTGGCAAATATGGGGCAGCAACTAACAGGCCCAGCATCAGCACCTCAATTAGTATGGGCATGCCAGGGCCCACTAGAGTCGATGCTGCTTGCTACTTGGAATGCATGGATCACCCCAAAATTCTTCTAGTCTTGCTTTGGTAGGACAGATTTATGGGGCATTATTTTTCTTAAGGTTTTTTTTAAAAAATATGATAAAAACTTGCCAGACAGGACAGGAGTAGCTGGGATTGCATTTACTTTTTTTAAAAAAAGTATGAGTAGCTGAGGGATCATTTCTACTTTTGTTTTCCCTTTAAAAGCTCAATGCCCTTTGCAGGAAAACTTTCCCCCATTTTCATGCCCATGTCCAGGTGATCATGCAAGGTGTTTTTCTGCTCTGTAATCCCATCCAAGATGACAGGCTTGGAAAAAGTCCACATACCTGCATATACGGTCTTGGCAGAGGCTGCATTAATATACCGTATATTTCTGATTTCCAAATTCTACCATTTCCAGTTCACTTCTTTAGCAACCAGGGGATTTACAATCCAATGTTTCCTGAAGATGGTGCCCTTCCTAGGGACCATAAACCACGCCTTTGCTGAGTAGCCTCACCTTGAACATCACAAAGCAATTAGTGAAACTACAGAAACAAACATCTTAAAGCAAACTGCTGAAGAATGACATTCCGTAGGGTTTAGCCTGCTTACATGTATTCAAGCCCTGAAAATCCTTATGTGCTGGTTTCACTAGTGATTTACTACTTTCCTGATGTTCAAAATGTTCACACAGGGTTCTTTCTCACAGTCACATTAACAAGTATTCCTCCAGTGCTGAGCTGGCAGAAAATTATGCTGACATAAATTGCACCGTCGTGGTAGCTGAGCTCTATTCTGTCTTAATGACAAGGCTGGTGATTGGTGCTGTCCTTACACTTTCAATGCAGGGCAACTTAAGGGCAGTGACTGAACAGCCCACATAACACCCAACAAGTGCTTCAGAGTGCATCTGTCAGGCATGACTTGGGCAGAGGCTTTTGCAGAAGCCACATGTCTGGTCTACCTTGTAGACCCAGCCCCCGTGGCTAAGGAGGACCATGCCTTGTGCCCAAAGGGAAGGGATCATGCCTGCAGCAGCCTGAAACGGCCAATAGGGGCTGGGCCATGTCATCGCGAAGATGCTGATGCTAGGGAAAGTGGAAGGCCAAAGGAAGAGGGGCCGACCAAGGGCAAGGTGGATGGATGATATTCTGGAGGTGACAGACTCAACCATGGGGGAGCTGGGGATGGTGACGGCCGACAGGAAGCTCTGGCGTGGGCTGGTCCATAAAGTCACGAAGAGTCGGAAGCGAATGAACGAATAAACAACAACATGTCATCGCCAACATCGTCAGTGAGATACTGTAGATTGTTTGTATGGTAGGCCATATCAGGAGAAAGGGGAAAACATTACAGCTGGAACAACTGAAGACAAATTTAAGCTGCATGCGTAATAGGCTGGAGATAAGATAGACAATTTCATGAGAATATGTCCTCTGAAAAAGGTTAGTGAGGTGTCTTTGTGCATGGTTAGCAGGATGTGGGGATGATCCCTGAATGGGTTTGAACTCTGCTTTTGAAAGATGGAAGTTGTTGAACCCTCCAGGAAACAAATTCTACACTATATCACCGTTAAAAAAAAAAGTTTCCAAACCTGAGTGAGTCAGACTCTTGATTTTACATGGAGCTTCTGCACGGACAAGCAGAACAGCTGCAGAAATGAGAAAGGAACTCTTTAAAGAGTTTGATTCCAGGGGAGTCACTTCCAAAGGAAGAAAAGGAAAGGAAAGGAATTACTGAGACAGAAAAGAAATACAGATTTGCATGCCCCCTGGTTTTGGTTATTATCTAGGATTTCCTTCAGTCACTGGGAGGAACATGAGTTATGTCTGACAGCACCATCCCAAGACATTTGGTTGCTTGAGGCAAAGAAGAAGATGGTGCCGTCCTCCATTCCACGCACAGTGAATCTTATTTCAACCGTAACCAGGACACAGCATCTCTTCCACCCTACCTTATGGCAGCTAGCTAGTGGTGGAGACACTGAACTGTCTACCTTCAAAGCTGAGCAACTGGGGATTCAGGCAGAATAGCTGGCAGCTACTGTCACTGAACCTTACACTTCCCAGCATCTTCCACCTCAGGAAGCCGCTGGCCCTGAGGTTTGTATGCCCATAGTTCACCTGGGATTGCTTCTAAGTCAATTTGCCTCAGCCCCAGAGCTCCAGATGGGGAGAGCGATGGCAAAGTTCATTACAAGATTGTTATAAATCACTTTCTGTCTCAGGTGCCTAAGACAACCTGAGCATAATGTCTGTGGAAGTTCACCTCAGCTGCCTGCATTTTGCAATAAGTAAAGGTAAAGGTTCCCCCCGCACATTTGTGCAGTCGTGTCCGACTCTAGGGGCTGGTGCTCATCTCCGTTTGTTAGCCGAAGAGCCAGCGTTGTCCGAAGACGCTTCCACGGTCATGTGGCCACATGACGCGCGCGGAACGCTGTTACCTTCCCACCAAAGTGGTACCTATTCATCTACTTGCATTTGCATGCTTTCGAATTGCTAGGTTGGCGAGAGCTGGGGCGAGTGCGGGAGCTCACTCCACACGCAGGGCTAGGGATTCAAACCTCCGAACTTGCAATCTTCCGATTGACAAGCCTGGCGTCTTACCCGCTGAGCCACCATGCCCCTCAATTTTGCAATAGGGATGCAATATTACAGATTTGTGTTTATTTTTCCTCTCCAAACACAGGAGATGGTTGCCAAACAATTTCCCCCCTTAAAAATCTAAACAATCACCTTTCTCCCAAAGAAGTGCATTTTAAAGAGTGTTGCTTCTGCTTTGGGGAGAAAGAGAACCAGATTCTCACAACTGCCAAATCACTGCATTGATGAAGTCCTGGATTTTTACATTGTTTGCTATGGTATCTAAATGGCAAAATTATTTTTAAAAATCCGATTGACATAGGCTTCCTCTGTTGGGCTGCAATCTTAAATACCCTTATTAGGGAGTTAGTTTCCTAAATCACAGTGGGGCTTAGTTCTGAGTAAGTGTGCATAAGATTGCTTTATTAATAAGAGACTGACAAAACTTCAGAACTAATTGGGAAATCTAGTCTTTAAATGAAAGCACTGGTTTTCTCCCCACAGGAAACTTTACACGGAGAGGACTGCACAGTGGAGAAATTTAAGATAGGAGAGAAGAATGAGGAGGAGGATCCCATATCCAAATAGCAAGCACAACAGGTCATCATTGCTGCTAACCTGACCCCACAGATTTCTATTGATCCTGGTCTGCTGAGATCTGTAAAGATCTCAGTGGTAACCCCACTGCAATTTTCTGAAAACAAGCAAGGAGAAGATCTGAGAGTACAGTGATTAAAGTTTCAAATCTTATGAACAGAAGGCCTTAACAAGGTAGCTGTAGCTTAAACAAGCAAACACAGCTTTTCCTCTCTTCTATGGATGACCACTCTGCACAGAATATCTTTCTAGAGTAACTATTTCTCTTTCATGACTTCTCTGATTGAATTCTGGATCTTCATTGTGTGAAGAAGTTTGAGGAAGACTTTGTTGGAGGTCCCAGCAAATCAGCATGCCTCATTAGCATGTAGATGAGCACTCTAGGATGACTCTCTATATGCTTCCAGAGGAAGCTATTTGTTGCTCCTCCCACTTCCTCTCCCTCTCTCTGACTCCATCTTCCCTCGAAGCAGGAGCACGTGGCTGCAGCTCCCTATCAAGAGGCCATGCCTAGGCCTCAACCTAGGAGTCTTTCCCCTTTCTGCACGCAGCCTCTATGAAGGCTAGGGGTGAAGACAGTTTAGGAAAAAAGAAGAACAAGAATCCTTCATGTAACTGAACCAAATAAATGTAAGAACTCTTTTGTACTTACTTTTTGAACCTACTCTGTCTAAGCGTGTGATTCTTTATGCTTGGGTGGGCTAATTGTATAAGATCAATAACCTATATCTCTCTAGTGTGCTCATTAATGCTATTGTTGATAATATTCCTTTCTGTGTGCTTATTGCCTCGCTGCATTAAGCTCTGCTCCATTCAGTGGTCCTAGCAGTCCACTAATGGCCATCAGACTTGAGAGTGAGGACCAACTTTTGAGCTCTGCAGAGTTTCTGACTTGGGACAATGCTCCACATTATTATTAAGGAAGTATATGGCCCCCAGGGAGGGGGGGATAGTAAACCATGATTTCTACTCCACAAGGATGGTTCTTCCTTGACACTGCACCATGATCTGGTTTGCCTTGATCACGATGGCATCCAGAGATCTGGGCTCACAGTCATGCCATGTGGGTGTATGAACATGGCATCAAAATTGGGCTTTAATTATAATATAATCAAGAAATTGAGGCAGCACCAGTCCACAGACTAAAAGGTTGATGGCTTGAGCAACTTGATTTGTCTGAGTCATGTTTGAAGGCAAGTGACATACATATAGCAACAGGTATGCGAAGTAATAATTGATTCATGTGTTGTCCTGCCAGGCTGCAAAGTGGATAGTTAAAGGGAAGACAGGGCATCATTTGTGGTGGTATATTAAATATCTGTTTCCTCTGACATTTGTTAACAGGAATGCTTGTAAGGATGCTTGTTTGCTTCCATCTTCTCAGCTTTTGGGCTTATAATCACTCATGCAGCTTAAATGCTGACCCATCTGGACCTCAGTGAGATCATCAGATTTCGGAAATCTAGGATGTTCTCGATCCAATTGCTGCCTCTTCTGTATCAATGCCAGTGGGACAAAGGACAGACTTGTCATTGAGCTTCCAAATCCATGGGGATATAGAGATAAATAGAAAGTGGATAGCAGAGATTGCTGTTTTGAGGTCTGGCATATTGCCAGATGTGGAGAACCATAAAACGAAAATGGTAAACCAGAATTGCATCAATGGCCCATCTGTAAAGAAAGGAAAGGTCCATT
This sequence comes from Charina bottae, assembly GCA_023362775.1. Lineage (NCBI taxonomy): Eukaryota > Metazoa > Chordata > Lepidosauria > Squamata > Charinaidae > Charina > Charina bottae. The sequence goes on along the minus strand of JALMGJ010000002.1, from coordinate 132,055,633 downwards.
TTTTAATTTGTTTGTTTGAAGAATGCAACTTGTGGGGGTTTTTTGTGGGGGGGTTGGGGTTTTTTTTTTGTACCCAAAATATGGTTTTAAAAAGTGAATAATTAGCAGGTGTGGGAGAAATGCAAAGCCAGGTTAGCTCTGCCAAATTGTAGGTTTAGTAAAGATTAGGGACAGTGAGATGTATAAGAAATATAGGGGGGAAATCAAGCGTCATTGTAGAGCTGAAAGTAGTTTACCAAACTATCTTCTCGCAGCTTACTATGGAGGGGAATCTGGTAGCCTCCTTGGCCTTGAAGGGTAACTGGCTCTCAGTATGTGCTAACAGGAGCTTTCCTGGCACAATTCTAAAGTGGCCCTGGAAGAGAAGGCCTAGAACCATTTGAATGCCTGGTCTACTGTGCTGAAGCAGAATGAAGACATTTGAGCCAGACAGCCAGAAGAAAGCATTGCCAGCCAACTTTCTAAGATGCAGGTGGACTGTATGAGTAATGTAACAGGAGAAGGGAGTTAAATAACCTGGGCTGCAGAACCTTTCATACAGCTACTGTATGTCCAACCCTTATTCCATGTCACAACCAGGTTGTGAATGAGGGCTGATCTATTACAGACCAATCTGGCATTTAAAAGCAGCAGCTGGAGTCCTGGGCCACCAACAATCTGGTTAACCTGACCTGGGGAATATTGGTAAATAAGCAAATAAATAAAGTTGATGGCAACTCTGTCAGCCAGTCCCATGGTTCTGTTGTATCTTTATGATGATATTTTAAATAACTTGCTGCTCGTATAATATCCGTACCTAAAATATAAGGATTATCAGAATTGTCTTACAACAGGAGTTTCCAGTGGTAGCCTGTCCTAACTTGATGGCCTTCAGAGGTCTTGGACTAGAACTTCCAGATATCCTGCTAATGTGGTTAAAGCTTCATTGGCTGGGAAATCCGGAAGTTGTAATCCAATATACAGTATCTTGGGAGCAGCAGGCTGGGGAAACTGAAACAATCAGAAAGGATATGGAGGATTTGTCACTGAATTGAACAAGCCCTCGTGGTATTTGCCAGTGTGGGTAGATACAGCATCCTGCAAAAAGGAAACAAAGCAATTAAAGGCTAACAATGTTTTATCGTCCAAGAATAGTGTCAGTTTTTAAGAACTGAAGTGCACATAATCAGAGAATTGTTCCCTGAGCAGCTTGACCTCATAAATATTGGCCTGTCTCTCTTTTTTGAATTTGCAGAGGCTTAGTTTGCTGGTTGTTTGTTCTTACTTAGTATTTTGTTGTTGTTGTTAAAAAGAAGAACACTTCAGTGCCCCAAAGATTCTCCCTGGGAAGATGCTTACACAGAATTCATCAAATGATTTCTTTATCATATATGCAATAGACTAAACAGATTTAACTGTTTTAACAATGTCACTCCACAGAACTATTCACACATTGCAATTTGTGAATGGCAGAACTTCTTGCATTATGACAACACAAATGGTTTTGTGGTACTGGTGGTAGGTATATATCTATACAGGGCTTTCCAAAGTTTTCCCGCAGCGACACACCAACCGCCGTTGGTGTGTCACCGCGGGAAAACCCGGAAGTGCCGCCGTTGCGGCAGCGTGCAAAAACCCGGAAGCGCTGCTGCCGCTTTCGGGTTTTTGCACGCCGCCGTTGGTGTGTCGCCGCGGGAAAACCCGGAAGCGCTGATCATCATCAGCGCTTCCGGGTTGTGTGGTGACACACCAGACTGAGTGTGGCAACACACTTTTGTGTCGCGACACACAGTTTGGAAAGCTTTGTATCTATATAATGCGGCAGTCACTGTATTGGTAATTTTTTGAAAATCAACTTTGCTCTAATATTATAATAACATAATATAACACAAAAGGATCAATTGTTTCTCAAGGCACATTATCATCAATATGATAAAAAACCCTAAAATCTAAAATAATATTTTTTAAAGAAAGAATAGCAGGAACTGTACAATTCCTAATCCTGAAAATAGTATTATGCTTTAAAAATAGAAACCAATAATGGTTTAAAAATCCAGCCCATCATTTTAACTAAAGACATATGAGGATAAAGTAAGTATTTAAGGTCCATTAAAAACAAACAGGGAAGAAAATGAAGTCAAACATATATCACTTGGGCAAATTCAGGAAAGTCTCTGTCTCTTTGACCTTACTGACAATCTAGCAAGCAATCTCTCAGTGGTTAATATTAAGGCCTGAGAAGATCATATGAGTGCAGGTGACCTTTTAAATAACCTGGGCCCAAACTATTTAGGGCTGGAAATGCCAATATTAACACTGGAAGAAATTACATAACCAATGCCATTTCATAGCTTCCACCAGCAGCTGGTTGAATCACTTAAAATCATCTTTAGAGGCAGCTCTATATAACTTGCATGGCAGTAGATTAGTCTGAATGTCACCAAGATATAAGCAACCTAAAGAGATCTTTGGATCTGCTAATCCTGTGAAATTAGATGCAATCTTATTGAATATCAGGACTTCCTTGAGTATGATTGGGATCCTTTCATAGAGTTTCATGCTCCTTCATGATCTATAGACATATTTTACAACTATGTATATGGAGAGACTTCTGTTCCTGGATTTAAAAATGTGGGCAGCCAGGCTTTCTCACCCACCCATCAACACACGGCTATTTCTACAATGTCAGAGTGTGAAGTGTCCTATTTGGAGATACAATAGACTGCAGCTTTGAAGAAGCTTCTAAGTATGTACTCAGATGCAGAATAAATAAAATAGCACATGTTTCAACTTTGTAGTTATGTTTTGGTCACCGTAGTGTAGGTAAAAAAATAAAGCTCATAAAAGAAAATATTTCAAAGAAGCATGTTCAGGGCAATCATCTCAGTAGCTTGCAGAGCCCATTTTCCAAATGTGACAGGACTTGGACTTGCCAGCATGCAAAAAAGGGGACTTTGGAGTGGTCCTTCTCAACTGAAGTGCCTCCAATGGGCATACTGAATATGAAACCATGGTTTCATAAAAAACAGTGATCATACAAACTAGAGCTTTAAAATGCTTCCCCCTGATAAAATAGTAAGCAAAACATTTATTTATTTATTTAATTTTTATCCTGCCTTTATTATTTTTATAAATAACTCAAGGTGTTATTTATAAATAATAAATTATAAATAAATAAATAAATATTTATAAAGGTCTAATACTCCTTCCTCCTCCTATTTTCCCCACAACAACAACCCTGTGAGGTGAGTTGGGCTGAGAGAGAGTGACTGGCCCAAGGTCATTTATTCTTATAACTCCGTATTATTGCCCTTATAACCCCTTAAGACAGGGGAGGGCAATGTCAGGCCCGCGGGCCGTATAAGGCCTGCGGGGCTTCCGCCTAAGGCCCGCGGGGCTCCCGCCTGCAAACCCCGTCCCTTCCACGCGATTGGCTCCCGCCTGCAAACCCCGCCCCCCAGTGCTTGTGATTGGCTCCCGCCCGCAAACTCCGGCCCCTGGTCCACGGAAATCCCAGAAACCCCGCCCCCACTCCCCTGGTCCCCGGTTATAAGTATCCAAATGGCCCTTGGCAGAAAAAAGGTTCCCCACCCGTTGCCTTAAGATAACCCCTTGTGGTTGCCCTTTTAAAAATGAGGAGAACTGAGAATAAGAATGTCCCCCATTTATTTATTTAGTTGCATTTGTATAGCCGCCCATCTCACATAGTGACTTATAGTGATTCTGTCATCCTTGCAGCCAGAGATCCATCTTTGCCACTGAAGTAATAGAACAGGTTTTCAGCAGGTTAAAAATGGAGGCTCGGCTAAAGTACAGTCTGAGAAGATGGTACCGCTGCTGAATTCATATTAAGCCCAACAGGCTACCCAAGCATACAAGAGACAATTACTGAGCAAGCCCTCCTTGTTTGCTTGCTCTGTGATCTGATAGACCACAAACCTAAGCTGAAAGTGTGAATGTCAAACCACTTGAATCCTGCTTTGCAGCCTGCCATTACTGCCAATCCAACGTACATTGCAAATAGCCCACATATAATGGTCACTGATTACCAGATCTAAATCAAAAGGCAATTTCTGATCTGCCTTCAAGCAAATGATGAGAACCGAGAGTTAGCTGCAGGTAGACTCAAAGGTTTTATCTAGACTTGACGGAGAACAGCAGGGAAAAAAAATACTTTAGGTAGGCCAATTGCAGCTGCCAGATTGGAATCCTTGCTAAAGTGATGCTTCTAGATTAAGTGTGGGTGATGTGGTGGCCGAGAACCTACACAATTTGTTTTTTGGGAGGGGAGGCAAGGGTTGCAGTGAACTGGGCAATGGTGCAAAATTTGTAAGCCTGCATTTGCACACATGGGAGGGGCATTTTCTGAGTTTATTTTTTTCTTCTTTCTTTAATAAGTCATTAAATCTATTTAAGGGCTTACACTATTGTTTTTGTGTGCCAATCACAGCAATCGAAACAGTGAAATCCAGTGGCATAGTTGGACAGGGTTCCAGAGGTTACAGAAGAGGAAGGCAGGGCTTGGAACTGAGAGCTACCCATTCTTGTCACCTTCGTACACTGGGATGCACAACAAGAGGCCTGAGGACTGCATGCAGCATAGGGGTGTTTGGAGAGGGGTGGCCAAAAAATAGTGCCTGCAACTGCATGAAGCCCCATTCTTATTTTACACATGTCATGTATGCAAAGAATGTAAAAAAGAGGCATGGCTTCAATCATGCAGTTGCAGCCACTATCTTGACTTTTTTGACCACCTTGCGGATGCCCCAATGTGGCTCCTCCCCAAACACTTGGTAGCAGCTGTCCCAAATTCTTCCAAACTTTCTATTGAATGGTAATATTTAATGTGATAGTGATTAAAGTCATGTCTTAGCTGTATTAACTTAATTTAGGGTTTGTCCTGACTGCCCATTTTCTGGAGTGTAGCTCTCAGGATACCACTCAAGCATAGGAAGGTGGTATGCTGGGATTAAGGTAGTCCTTAGTCCAAAAAATAGTTGTGCTCCTGTTATACAAATAACTATGATAGTTATCCCTCTCTCACAGACAAATGTATGTACATACACAAACGTAGTCATTCACACACATATTGATACATACTGTATCCATCATATACGCTGTCTCATACTCTTACCCACAAATGTGACCTTCAGACTTTCATAAATTCTTCCTGCTAGGCTGGAGAAGAGCAGATACTTCCTCAACCCAGAAGGAAGAGGCAGTCTTGTCCTCAGCTCACCAAGTCACTGTTGAATGTCTTGGGAGACTGCACTGTTCATCAGAAAGGTTACAAGGACCATTGTGCATTTTTCCTTCCCACTGTATAGTTTGGCAGACGGGAAGAATTGAGCAGAGGAGAATTTGAGCACCCCTACAGGACCATATATATTATGCATATGTGCTGTCTAGTGGCAGAAACGCATGGTATGTGGATGGATCCTTATCCAAAATGGCACCATCTATATAAAACCTGGAAGAATCAGCAAACTTAGGGGAGTCCAAGATTTGCAGAAAAACTGTCTAGCATTGGCAGCCTGGGAAACAACAGTTCAAGATGGTTTGAAACCATTAACCTGATAAAGACTGGGTGTACATCTTTCCTGGCTCTTTTAAAGGAGATTAGGGTTAAGGTCATTTGAATCTCTGGGAGGATGCTGTTCCAGAGGGTGGGTGTTGTGACATCAGATGGCATTGTTTAATAGATGAGACCCAGACCATGCTAACTCTGATCTTATAGGATGGACAGAAATAAGGGAAGAGAGGCAATACCTCAAACTACTGGCCCTATACCAAGCATGGCTTTGTAAATGGTAACCAGCACCTAGACTTGCACTTGGAAGTCTACTAATAACCAGTGCAGTTTATGAAGCAGAAGTGTTACAATGCTCTTGCCACCATATTCTGGACCAGCTGAAACTTCTGAGTGGTCTTCCAGGGCAACCCCATGTACAATTCATTGCAGTAGTCCACATACAAGGTAACTGAGGCATGAGTGACTGTGAGAAAGGCTTCCCAGTCTAGGAAGGGCCCAATTGGAACACAAGACGGATATATGCAAAGGCCTTATTGGCTGCAATTGCTACCTGCTCTTCGACCAGGAGCTGAGAGTCCAGGAAGACCCCCAAATTGCACATCTATTCCCTCTGGGGAATCTAGTTTTGCAATCCCATTCAGAAATAGAAATGGAAAGTCCCTGGATCCAAGGAGTCCATGCATCCATAGCCATCCAGTCTTGCTAGGGCTGAGCTTAAGTCTGTTCCTCTCCATCAAGATCCTATAGCCTCCAGGCATTGGGACAAGTCCTTGACAGGATCACCAGGCTGGCTGGGGGTCAAGATACACAGTTGAGTATCATCAGCATACTGATGATACATGAGCCAGGGTCAATGGATGACCTCCCCCAGCAGCTTCATGTAGACGTTAAACAGGAGGGGTGAGAGCATCAAGCACGATGGCATGCCACAGGTCAGGGACTTTGGACTCAATCTCTCCCCTCCCATTAACACTAACTGTAACTGGCCATGAAGAAAGGAGGAGAACTATCACAATTCAATGCCCCCCTCCTAAACCCCATTGTTTGTTTGTTTGTTTAATACATTTGTATGGCCACCCAACTCACACACCGTGACTCCAGGGGGCTTACAAAATTAAAATCCACAATATAAAAAACCCATTGCCCCCCATCCTCCGCGGCAGCTACAAACACAGTCAGATCGGCCACCTGATTGGCTCCGTCTCAACCTGGAGCCCCCAGGCCTGCTGACAGAACCACATCTTCAGAGCCTTTCAGAAAAGTATCAAGGTGGGGGCCAATCTAATCTCTGGGGGAATGATGTTCCACAGGGAGGGAGCCACCACGGAGAGGGCCCTTTTTTGTGGTCCCACTAGATGAACCTCCCTCTGGTGGGCCAGGTAGATATAACTGGGGAAAGGTGTCCTTCAAATAACCAGGCTCCAAGCCATGTAGGGCTTTAAAGGTGATCTTTGTAGGTATAGACACATCACAGCATCTGAATATCTTTTCCAAGGCCTTCATGGCTGCTCTACTAAGTGCTAGTCTGTAGCGTATTTCTTGACTGCTTGTTCCTTTACTGTTGACAGTTGATCCTAAAAGGCAGAAACTATCTGCCACTTAGACAATTCATTGTCAATTCCAAGGCTGGTTGTTCTCCCTGTTGTCATTAGTTTGGTCTTCTTTATACTTAATTTTAGTCCCATTTTTTCACTGCGCTCCTTGATTTTCATTACTAGAGCTTGCAGATCCTTTGCAATTTCAGCTATCAGGGTAGTGTCATCAGCATAGAGCAGGTTGTTGATGTTTCCTTGTCCAGTTTTAAAACCATGGTCATCTTCTTCCAATCCAGCTTCCCTTAATATATATTCAGCATATAAGTTGAATAAATAAAGGGGGAGTATACAGCCTTGCCTCACTCCACTGCCAACCTGGAGCCAGTCTGTTTCGCAATTTTCTGTCCATACTGTGGCTTCCTGACCTGTATATTTCTCATGAGGACAATGAGATGTTCTGGGATTCCCATTTTTCTGAGTACATGCCACAGCTTGATGTGTTTGACACAACCGAAGGCCTTTGTATAATCAATCAAGTAAACCTCAAGCTCCCTCTGAAACCCATTCAAGGTCCTTTAGTTGCCTGGGCCAAATTGATCTTATAGACCCAACCTTTCTGTATTATATTTGGGGAGGTATGCCTTAACTCTAGAGCAAACTTCATTACACAGAATGAGCCCATTTTTCACCAAGTGAGGCAAAAACTGTTTAATTGCATTTACAAGGCAAAATCTGATAGAACAGGGAGATAAATTCAATTTTAGTTTAATTTCTCACACAGGAAACACAAGCAGATTTTTTTGCTGATTAGAAGAAACCATGCTGGAAGTGCCATTTATAATACATCCAAATAACACAAAGCATTTAGCCCTAAAGGTGGTGGGAACAGAACTTGAGACCTGCATCTAATCTGCTCCTTTATCATTTCCCCCATTTCTCAGTTCCTCCCATCATTTGGCAGCCTCCTGTATATTTATGCTTCATCCAGGTGACTAATCATTAGACTAATTACTGGCTAATCAATGTTTAATTAAACCTTGACTGTTAATTACATAAAGTGCTACTGTAACATGAGTGTAAAATATTTCTTAAATACTCTTTCTCCTAATCTACTTCCCCCCCCTTTTTTTTTCAGAATAGTCTTTAATGTGGAGTGAAATAAATGTCAGGCTTCTATTTAGTGCAATAAAAGCACATTTCCTGGTTAGGATGTATGTGTCAATATGCAAAGGTTCTCATATGTGGAGTCCTTGGTGCTCTCTGAGCCTTGTTGTTTACTTGCAGACGTTTCATTTCCAGGCTAGGCAACATCTTCAGTGCGAAAAGGGAGTGGGACTTGCTCTCTGTTTATATACCCTGGCTTGTCCTGCCTGTGTTGGTGGGGGTGTTGTACTCTCCTTGGTAGTACCTTGATTGGGTTATTGTTCTCTTCGATTGGTTCTCATATGAGCTGTACCTATATCATGCATAAAAACCTAACAGTAGGCGGATATTTCTAGTCTTAATGATTTGAGCTGTATGTATTTGCATGTCACACTGAACAAAAAACTGGGCAATCACTTTTTAGCCCAGGTGTATTATGGAAACACAACCCATCTGGTTAGCTGATAGTTCAGCATGTCATGCAAACCCAGCAAATTGGGTTAACTAAGTTAATCATGTTAAAGAGCATCATGGAAATATAGCATTGGGCTATTTTAAGTGACATCTGGACTCAGCGTTGCTGTCTTCCATCTGAACTGCTTTTCCATCAATATACCCTTTCTCCTAATTAATTAAAATGTTAGTCTAACACAGTGTTTCTCAACCTCAGCAACTTTAAGATGTGTGGACTTCAACCTCCAGAGTTACCCAGCCAGCCATGCTGGCTGGGGAATTCTGAGAGTTGAAGTCCACACATCTTAAAGTTGCTGAGGTTGAGAAACACTGGTCTAACAACAAAACTACTCTGAAAAGATTACAAGAAAAGCTACCTAAAAAGGGTCATATTTGGGGTGAATAAACAGCTGCTCTTCCAGATAACCAGACTGGTTCTCTGTGAAAGATCCAGCCTTGTGCTGAAAGTCTGTAGTCAGCAGCTTCTTAGCAACTTTCACCATTGGCTATATTGACTAGGGAAGCTGTAGTTAAGGAACATCTGGAGGCCCCTGTTCTAGTGATCTTTACATCATTTGATTTTTGTTTATGTTGTCCATTTTCTGCTCAATATGAAATATAGGCTTTCAAAATGTGATGCTATTCTATTTTGAGATATTGAAGTATTGCCTCATCGCTTTTCCATTAGAAATAATATATAGCTTCTGATCAATAAAGAAGTAGTGGCCTCACACAGTTTTCTATATTTAGGTCAGGGAGACAGAATCCCCTGTCAGTCTCTTCATATCACTCTAGATCTGAACCAGCACCTCTGACTATTGGCTATGCTTCTTACGTATGCTGGGAATTATAGCTGAGTAACACCTGTGTGGTCCCTACTGTAACACAGAGGTTGGTCCTGAATTCGAGAGTCGATTCCCCAGAGATCTCTTCAGTTCAATAGAATTTATTCTAATCAAGCCTGCTGCCCAATCTCCCACCACCAGGGGGCAGTAAGGAATGATATCTCTGTCTTCAGAGGCATCCAGTAATTTAAAAAATCCTATCTATAGCTGTGAACTTTTTTATAGCTTTTATTTACATCTTACAATACTGTACAGACACAGGAACAGTGTAACACAGGTACAATGGGAACCTTAAAGAACACTATTGAACTCAATGGGGTAATTTTCCCAGGGTCCTGCAGGAAGGTTTTTTTTTCTGAGGGAGCTGTCCTTTTTCTCATGTAAGAAACTGAGCAGTCTCCTTAGAGATGCAGTTCATCTACTTAAACTGAGTAATTATTTCCTCTTCCCTGCAAATGTATTCATGGTAAATAGCTGTCTCTGTAAAACATAGCTTTCCAAACTGTGTGTCGTGACACACTACTGTGTCGCCTGAAGTGTCCTGGTGTGTCGCGCGGTGTCGGGATCGTGTCTGGGGCCAAGGGGATGAGGGCGCGCACGCCCAGCGGTCCAGGTGAGGCAGTGGCGGGGACCGTGAGGGGAAAAATAGCGGGATTGGCGGGAACAGGAGGAGAAGGAGGAAGGAGGGGGGAGCGGGCACTCTGCTGAGGGGAAGTGAAGCGGCTTGGCCCCGCCCCCGTTGCCATGCGCCTGCGTGGATGCGCGGGGTGGGGCCTGAGGCAAGGGAGGGGGAGAGGGCTGAGTCACCCCGTCTTGCGCCGCACATGGTGGAGGCGAAGTCGTCTGTGCGTCTGTTTTCAATGGGGGCAAATAGAAGAGACGCCCCACGTTGGAAGCGCAATGCTGGTGGCTCCCCCCTCTCGGGGGCTGTTCACTTGGCATGGGCAGCCTGCTCACCCTGAGCCCTTTTTCGGATTTCGCGCCGCCCGCTGAGCCCCTGGTGGGCGGCTGAGCATGATGTGGGAACAGATGAGTGGACTCCCAGGCCTAACCGTGCTTGGCATGCCGTGCGCAGGCCTTTCCGTCACCTGGTGGAGGGGTGTTGTGTGAGTACCTCTCTTGCATGGCAAGACCTTGTGGGGAGCGGCTTTTCTGTGACCTGGTAGAAGGGTGTTGTGTGAGTATGGCTCTTGCATGTCAGGACCCCGTGGGATGCAAGGAGGGGTGAGGAAAGCACTCTTCCCTTTTGGTGGCCTTACAGAGGGGTTACCTATGCAGCAAGAAGAATGCCCTTCCCCTTCCAAAGTGCCAGCCCAGAGCCTTACCAAGCATTGGACGCAGTTTTCCCATCCTCTGGCAGTGTTTCTCAACCTTGGCCACTTTCAGATATGTGGACTTCAAATCCCAGAATTCCCCAGCCAGCCTTGCTGGGTAGGGAATTCTGGGAGTTGAAGTCCTCGTATCTGAAAGTGGCCAAGATTGAAAAACACTGCTCTGGCATCTACCTTGCATCCATGACCTCCCCTTCAAGCACATCTGGAGGGTATTTCTGTATTTTATCTACAATTACATACAATACAATACATACATTACAAGAATGGGGGGCGGGGTTTGCAGGTGGGAGCCAATTGCGTGGGCCGGGGGTGGGGTTTGCAGGCAGGAGCTAATTGTGTGGACCGGGGGCGGGGTTTGCAGGCGGGAGCCAATGGTGTGGGCCGGAGGGCCGGGACCCCTGTTATTACTGTGTCGTGAAATGATGCATGTCTAAAAGGTGTGTCACCAACATGAAAAGTTTGGAAAGCTCTGCTGTAAAAGCTCACATAGCTGTTCTCCCTACGATTCTCTTCGATTCTCCCTACTCTATTTCTTCATGGCTACTTAATCCTTTCTAGTTTAGATCTCTTCCAGTTTGGTTCACCTGATTCCTGTCTGCTTCTCCACCCAGGTCTTCTAGTCCCAAACCTCCTTCAACCAATCCACTGGGAATTTCCTTGCTGGTGAAACTTGCCAGCCTCTCTCTATCCATACTGGCCAGGATAGCAACTGATCTCATGACTCCTTTGCACCCCATTGGCTGCCTTCTCCCTTCTTGGCTATAGGGAGTGGAATTCCAGCTGGGCAAAGTGCAGCAGGGAGAAGAGTCTAGGGCTTTCTCTTCTTTTACCTCTACTACCAATAGTAGTCTTTATGTCAGCAAGGAGAAGACTCCCAGCTCTGCTGGTTCCAAATACCCTTCCTTTATCTCTCTCCCTCTTCTGCTTTTCCATATCTAAGTCTGGAACTTTTCTATGATTTCTGTACTAATTTTCTACCTCCTTCTGATCTACCTTTTCCCCTCCATTGTATCCCCCCTCCAGTATTTGATCTTTGAGCCTAGTTAAACTTCTGCTCCAGAGTTAGAGGGCTGAGTTCCTTTATCATTTTCCTCAATCTGTACCTCTATTTACCTTATCATTTTGGAGGACCCTATTTCCTCTGCACTATGTGATTTTAGGTTAACAACCTTTCTGGCTTGCACCAACTGATTTTTTTTTTACTGGATTGCATCTGGAATCACACAGGTTGTGCACCCCTAGTTTAGAGTGGTGGTTATATTTTAATCCTCCTAATTTCAGCCTCCTTGGAAAAGATATTCAAATGCCCTGATGTGTCTATACCTACAAAGATCAGAATAATGCAAGCAATGGTATTCCCTGTGACACTCTATGGAAGTAGAAGTTGGACTTTGAAGAAGCATGAGAGGAAGAATATTGATGCTTTTAAACTTTGGGGTTGGAGAAGACTCTTGGGAATACCATGGACAGCCAAGAAAACAGACCAATGGATCATCGAACAAATCAACCCAGAGTTCTCACTTGAGGCATAAATGACCAGGCTCAAATTATCCTACTTCGGACACATTATGCAAAGACCCACCTCTCTGGAGAAGGCTCTAATGTTGAGAAAGGTGGAAAAAAAGAGAAGAGGATTACCAGCAAGGTGGATGGACTTAGTTACAGTGGTGGTGAGTGCACTGTTGGAAGATCTGAAAGACCAGGTTAGGACAGATCATAATGGAGAAAATCTATCTGCATGCTCACTAAGAGTCAGCACTGACTTGATGGTACATAATCAATGTCAAACTCCACTTCATGGTCATAGTTTTTTAATTTATTGAGAATGTGCCTTACTTTTGCCTATGTTCTTACTATTAGTTAGGTAAATTAGGGATCTGTACAGGCTCATTGTAGCAAACAGGAAATGTTTTTCTCCATGAATTGTATATTGTTGTTTGTGATGACCCTGATTTCAATGCACCAATAATCGCTTCTCCATGCAGTTCTTTTGAATTGCAGAATAAGCTTTATTAAGGTTATATGTAAATCAAAGCATTCTCAAAGACCCAAATGACGTTTCCCACCAAAAGATTGAATTTTGCTTCCCCTCCCTTGTGCCAGCCCCCTGCACCCGATGATGTCAATGTCCATCTTTTTCCCACTCTGTTCAAACCCCCTCCACACTCTTGCAGGTGGACAACCTTGACAATGTGCAAAACAGGCTCCAACTGTCTGGCGCGATTCTTGGAATGCACTCCCCCCTCCCTTCCCGAGTCCATACCAGGCTGACGCGTATCTTCTGAAGTTAATGGCAGGATTCAAAATGCAATCCTGACATGGTTGCTTTAACTATTAACCTAGCTTTAGAGCATCTTTTGTATGCTTTTGGCTTTGTCATGATAACTTACTGTATAGGCATGAATTTTATTTGTATTTCTATTAAATCAGTGCCAAAGAACATGCCTGCAGAAGACTGCACACAAATTTCTTTCCACCACCTTCTCAGCATATTCAGAACCTGACAAGCAGATAGACACCTGCTTTACCCCCTTGTGGGAATGGATTTGCATCTATTCCAAGGTGGGTAGGAACGTGATGTTGTACAAAAGAACTATTTTTCCAGGTTTTGTGCGGCTGATAAAGCATCCAATAGCCCAGGGGTGGGGAACCTTTTTTCAGCCAAGGGCCATTTGGATATTTATAACCGGGGACCGGGGAGAGTGGGGGGCGGGGCTTATGGGATTTCCGTGGACCGGGGGCCGGAGTTTGCGGGCGGGAGCCAATCACAAGCACTGGGGTGTGAGGTTTGCGGGCGGGAGCCAATCGTGTGGAAGGGGCGGGGTTTGCGGGCGGGAGCCCCGCGGGCCTTATACGGCCTGCGGGCCTGACGTTGCCCACCCCTACAATAGCCCTTTTGCCATCAGATGGCAGCTCCAATTTGCTAATAAGTGGATTTACATTCCTGGTACTGTTCCCTTTCCTTTTTCATTGCTCTTTCAGTTTCCATTATGTTGGCCATATCATAGCACTAGCCCTTTTCCCCATGCCTAAGTTGCTTTTAAAGGCCCCTCTTTGTCCGTGTCAGCAGATAGCAGCAGCACCACACCAATCCTGCCTGGTCTCAGAAATTAGGCAGCTTTGGGTCTGGTTAGTACTTCGATGAGTAACTTTCAGGGAACCCCTGGTATATAGGCTAAACCAGGAAATATAAAAAAAAACTTCCTAAGACAGTGAAAAACTATGTCTGTATAGTTGCCAAAAAAAATGGCATAAATGTATCCACAGAGTCACCATGATTTGAACCTACCTTGAACGGATTAATTTGTAAATTCTTGCTTAGCAAGATTATAGTTGCCAAACCTCACAAAGGCAGCTGCCCTATTTGTGGAATGTGTCCCTTCTTTTGTGCGAAAGAGAAGCAGCACAACAATGTTTGGGCATTACTTGAATCAGACCTTGAACTTCTACTGGGCAGTTGTGAGAAGGACAAGAAAAGAATCTGTTCGACGCAGGACTATTGAACCACCTTTGTCAAAGGATTATATAGGGTAGAGGTGAGGAACCTGTAGTCCTTCTAATGTTGCTCAGTTATCCTTGCGGTCATTCCTGACCATTGGATTATCTGGCTGGGCAGAGGAAGGGCAGAAACACCTGAATTGGACAGTTTCTCAAGCTCTAAGGATTACAATTATTTTTATTTATTTATTTATTTTATTTTATATCCCACCTTTATTATTTTTATAAATCACTCAAGGCGGCGAACATACCTAATACTCCTTCCTCCTCCTATTTTCCCCACAACCACAACCCTGTGAGGTGAGTTGGGCTGAGAGAGAGTGACTGGCCTGAGGTCACCCAGCCAGCTTTCATGCCTAAGGTGGGACTAGAACTCACAGTTTCCTGGTTTCCCATTGGCTCCTTCCTAGGGCTAAGAGAATGTGATTGGCTCAGGGTCACCCAGCCGGCTTTCATGCCTCAGGCGGGACTAGAACTCTCAGCCTCCTGGTTTCTAGCCCGGAGCCTTAACCACTACTAGACCAAACTGATGGTTAGGATAAAATAGGATAATCCCTTTGAGTGCTGACCCCCCTCAGCAACTTGGAGAAAGGGCAGGAGTCAAGTGGGATACACAGTGGCTCAAGTCTGATGGATGCTTCTGATGATGAACTGTACAGCATGTTTTCTATCACAATGTGGTAGTTAGCAGGGGTGCATGTGATGGGCTTTGCTACATATTGGCCATTGTTTTATTTTATTTTATTATTTTATTTTATTTTATTTATTTTATTATTAATTTATTTTATATTTTATTTTATTTTATTTTATTTTATTTTATTTATTTTATTTTATTATTTTATTTTATTTTATTTTATTTTATTTATTTTATTATTTTATTTTATTTTATTTTATTTTATTTTATTTTATTATTATTTTTATTTTATTTTATTTAATTTTATTTTATTATTTTATTTTATTTTATTTTATTTTATTTTATTTTATTTTATTTTATTTTATTTTATTTTATTTTATTTTATTTTATTTTATTTTATTATTTTATGTTATATCCCGCCTTTATTATTTTTATAAATAACTCAAGGCGGCGAACATACCTAATACTCCTTCCTCCTCCTATTTTCCCCACAACAACAGCCCTGTGAAGTGAGTTGGGCTGAGAGAGAGGGACTGGCCCAAGGTCACCCAGCCGGCTTTCATGCCTAAGGCGGGACTAGAACTCACAGTCTCCTGGTTTCCCATTGGCTCCTTCCTAGGGCTGAGAGAGAGTGAGTGACTGGCTCAAGGTCACCCAGCCAGCTTTCATGCCTAAGGCGGGACTAGAACTCACAGTCTCCTGGTTTCCCATTGGCTCCTTCCTAGGGCTGAGAGAGAGTGAGTGACTGGCCCAAGGTTTCCCAGCCGGCTTTCATGCCTGAGGCCTAGAACTCACAGCCTCCTGGTGTCTAGCCCGTTGCCTTAACCACTAGACCATCTCTCTTGATCAGTGTTTCTCAACCTCAGAAACTTCAAGATGTCTTATCAGTCTTGTAAAGTAATTTCAGGGGTTGAGTCCTGGCTGCCGAAAGCCGGGGTGCCAGATGGGGAACTCTCCTGAACGGCAGGCTGATGGCTGGTTGTACTTTCCCCTTAATTCTGCTCGATTGCTAGTCCTTCTGCTCAATTGCTAGTCCTATCTTATGCATATTAGCAAACTCTCTTTGAGTTTCTGCCTATGTTACGGAATTTAAGAAGAATTGTTTATTTATTTATTTTATTTTCTATCCCGCCTTTATTATTTTTTTTATAGATAACTGACAACAACAACCCTGTGAGGTGAGTTGGGCTGAGAGAGAGAGTGACTGGCCCAAGGTCACCCAGCCGGCTTTCATGCCTAAGGCGGGACTAGAACTCTCAGTCTCCTGGTTTCCTATTGGCTCCTTCCCAGGGCTGAGAGAGAGTGACTGGCCCAAGGTCACCCAGCCGGCTTTCATGCCTAAGGCGGGGCTAGAATTCTCAGTCTCCTGGTTTGCTCCTTCCTAGGGCTGAGAGAGAGAGTGACTGGCCCAAGGTCACCCAGCCGGCTTTCCTGCCTAAGGCAGGCCTGGAACTCTCAGTCTCCTGGTTTCCTATTGGCTCCTTCCCAGGGCTGAGAGAGAGTGACTGGCCCAAGGTCACCCAGCCGGCTTTCATGCCTAAGGCGGGGCTAGAATTCTCAGTCTCCTGGTTTGCTCCTTCCTAGGGCTGAGAGAGAGAGTGACTGGCCCAAGGTCACCCAGCCGGCTTTCCTGCCTAAGGCAGGCCTGGAACTCTTAGTCTCCCGGTTTCTAGCCCAGCACCTTCACCGCTAGACCAAACTGGCTTTCTCTTTTGCTTACCATATTAGGTTAGGGAAGAAAAACTGGAAAGTATCTACTAGATTTCTTCTACAGTAACAGGACTGGGAAGGAGTTATCCTAGGTGTACATTAATTTCACAGCATTTATTTGCTTTTTTCCTCAGTGTCGTCATGTAACTATTCTCCTATTCCCAGTATCTTCTTGTTAGTTATAATGGGAAGCTTGACAGCAAGCCAACCTTCAGCAAAGTTAGGTGGTGACAGGCTATGGAGGTGAGGGAGCAAAATTTAAGAATAATTCCTTCACACTTTGTAGAAGGAATGGGGCTTCTCTGCAGACTGTTACAGGAATGGAGTCAGAGACATCAATGGTATCAGTAGCAGTAATTTTACTTTTGTATTCCTCCATGCTTGCTTGCTTGTATGTATGTAAGACAAAGAGATAATATAGTGTAAGGCATATACACATTCAGAAAAAGCCATTCCCTAAGTGGACATCAAAACGGGAAATCTAGGTTTTTCTGAAAATGACAATAAATTCACTTCCATTAGGTAGACCCAATGGGTAAATTTCCATACTGAAAGTATGAGACACACCATACAAAGTGATATAAATCCTGTGCTTAAAATGGCTGGATTCAGAGTTTGAAATCATTTAGACTATAATTACTTTATTTGCATACCATATATATTTGTTAAATCAGAGGAGTGGAAGGTGGTATAGCATACTAAGCTGTGATGCATGAAGTCTCCGATCAACATTCTCTTCTTCAATGAAACCACACATGGAGTTAATACCCAAAAATCCAGAAGGTCTTTTATTAAGAAGTAGTAAGATAATTGCTTTTGAACTGTGGTGCTGGAGGAAAATTCTGAGAGTGTCTTGGACTGCAAGAAGATCAAACCAGTCCATACTCCAGGAAATAAAGCCAGACTGCTCACTTGAGGGAATGATATTAAAGGCAAAACTGAAGTACTTTGGCCACATAACGAGAAGACAGGATACCCTGGAGAAGATGCTGATGCTAGGGAAAGTGGAAGGCAAAAGGAAGAGGGGCCGACCAAGGGATGGATGATATTCTGGAGGTGACGGACTCGACTGTGGGGGAGCGGGGATGGTGACAGCCGACAGGAAGCTCTGGCGTGGGCTGGTCCATGAAGTCACAAAGAGTCGGAAGCGACTGAACAAATAAACAAAGTAAGATAATATATCTGGAGCTTCCTTCAAGCTTCTAAACATGCTAATTGAATGCTAACTTTAGGGAATATAATTATACTAGTGTGATGTAGCAGTTACTGTACATGTCAATCTAGGACTGGAAAGATTAGATTTCTGTCATGGTATTCAATGCTTGACCATTGCTTTGACCTTGGTCAAAATTCTTGTAAGAAAAAAAGGATGGATGGGAAGCCAAGGACAATACTTGACCTATCTGAAGGAAAGAAAGACATTTTGCAATAATAAAATTAACAATGATAGCATTACATCTTATAACAATTTTAGATGATGTGGAAAAAGGACTAATGAGCTGAAATGTTGAGGCGAAAGGATCCTAATTAGGCAGGCTTCCAGTGTGGAGTGTTTCTACCATCCATTAAAGTCTTACCCATTTTTTTATAACTTTCACTGGGGTGTCTTTTTTACTGTAAGGAAGGTGGCTATGATGGTCTGGGCAGAGGTAGGAAGCCATGAAAGAATGTAAATTACAAGGTAGAAAATAAATTGGGATCTTCTGATAGTTCCATGAATGGTTTATGGCAGATCAGTAAAAGGTTCTGAGTAATAATGGCTGAATAATAATGACAACAACACATATTTTTTCCTCTTCTTAATTAGCCGCTGAATCAAGAAAACATGGAGGATACCCAAATAGATGTTTTGGCAAAAGGATGGATGCATTATATTTAGCTCTGGCACTGGCAGTGAATTCCTAGACCTAACCTCAAACTGAGGTACTTTGTTCTTCCATGCTTGCCTTTCTGAGCTACTATTTTACACTTAAATACTTGTAACATGGACATTCTTGTGAAAAGTGGGTTCTGCCTACTTCTGCTGTAGTGCAGATAAAACCACATGAATAGAAAATTAATTTTGTTTCCTAAGATGTCCTAGGGAAATAAGGCTGGCAGTCAATGCAGATATTTTATTAGACCATTAATTGCTTCATGATTGGTTAATCAATCACAATACATATTCCTGCATTGCAATACAGACAATATACTGAGAATGCTTATGGTAATAGTGACCATTGTTTCCCTTGACACACAAGGATTCACAGTCAACAGTCTACAAAAATTTTCCTCAGCCTGGCACCTTCCAGATACACTGGTCTACAACTCCCATCACTTCTAGCCAGCATGAGTGGGCAAGATGGTTGGGAATGATGGAGCTGCAGTTAGAAGGAGCCAGATTGGGGGAGGCTAATTTAGAAGATCATTGACAATGTAAGGTCAAAGAGTTAAGGATTACGCAATTATTAAAAAAAATGCCATCTACACTTAAGCACTTTAGACATTTTAGGTGTCGGTGAGCTGAAATGGACTGGAATGGGCCACTTCACATCAGATGACCACCAGATCTACTAATGTGGACAAGAGGACCACAGAAGAAATGGAGTAGCCTTCATAATTAATAATAAAGTGGCTAAAGCAGTGCTTGGATACAATCCAAAAAGCGATAGAATGATCTCAATTCGAATTTAGGGTAAGCCATTTAACATCACAGTGATCCAAATATACACCCCAACCACAGATGATGAAGAAGCAGAAGTAGATCAGTTCTATGAGGATCTGCAGCACCTACTGGATAATACACCAAAAAGAGATGTTATTTTCATTACAGGAGACTGGAATGCTAAGGTGGGTAGTCAAACGACACCTGGAATTACAGGCAAGCATGGTCTGGGAGAACAAAATGAAGCAGGACATAGGCTGATAGAATTTTGCCAAGACAACTCACTGTGCATAACAAACACTCTCTTCCAACAACCTAAAAGACGACTTTATACATGGACTTCACCAGATGGTCGACACCAAAATCAGAGTGACTACATCCTTTGCAGCCAAAGGTGGCGGACATCTATACAGTCGGTAAAAACAAGACCTGGAGCTGACTGTAGTTCAGATCACGAACTTCTTATTGCAAAATTTAGAATCAGACTAAAGAGAATAGGGAAGACCCACAGATCAGTTAGATATGAGCTCACTAATATTCCTAAGGAATATGCAGTGGAGGTGAAGAATAGATTTAAGGGACTAGATTTAGTAGATAGGGTCCCGGAAGAACTATGGACAGAAGTTCAGGAGGCGGCAACAAAAAACGTCCCAAAGAAAAAGAAAAGCAAGAAAGCAAGATGGCTGTCTGCCGAGACACTGGAAGTAGCCCAAGAAAGAAGGAAAGCAAAAGGCAACAGTGACAGGGGGAGATATACCCAATTAAATGCAAAATTCCAGAGGTTAGCCAGAAGAGATAAGGAATTATTTTTAAACAAGCAATGCGCGGAAGTGGAAGAAGACAATAGAATAGGAAGGACAAGAGACCTCTTCCAGAAAATTAGAAACATCGGAGGTAAATTCCAGGCAAAAATGGGTATGATCAAAAACAAAGATGGTAAGGACCTAACAGAAGCAGAAGAGATCAAGAAAAGGTGGCAAGAATATACGGAAGATCTGTATAGGAAGGATAATAATATTGGAGATAGCTTTGATGGTGTGGTCAGTGAGTTAGAGCCAGACATCCTGAAGAGTGAGGTTGAATGGGCCTTAAGAAGCATTTTAAGGGTTTAAAATGGTTTAGAAAAGGCAGAGGAACTAGAGACCAAATTGCCAATATCCGCTGGATAATGGAGAAAGCCAGGGAGTTTCAGAAAAACATCTATTTTTGTTTTATTGACTATTCTAAACCCTTTGACTGTGTGGATCATAACAAATTGTGGCAAGTTCTTGGTGGTATGGGGATACCAAGTCATCTTGTCTGCCTCCTGAGGAATCTGTATAACGACCAAGTAGCAACGGTAAGAACAGAGCACGGAACAACGGACTGGTTTAAGATTGGGAAAGGAGTACGGCAAGGCTGTATACTCTCACCCTACCTATTCAACCTGTATGCAGAACACATCATGCGATGTGCTGGGCTTGAGGAATCCAAGGCTGGAGTTAAAATCGCTGGAAGAAACATTAACAATCTTAGATATGCAGATGATACCACTTTGATGTCTGAAAGCGAGGAGGAGTTGAGGAGCCTTATGACGAAGGTGAAAGAAGAAAGTGCAAAAGCTGGGTTGCAGTTAAACCTCAAAAAAACCAAGATTATGGCAACCAGCTTGATTGATGACTGGAAAATAGAAGGAGAAAAAGTGGAGGCAGTGACAGACTTTGTATTTCTAGGCGCAAAGATTACTGCAGATGCTGACTGCAGCCAGGAAATCAGAAGATGTCTACTTCTTGGGAGGAGAGCAATGGCAAATCTTGATAAAATAGTTAAGAGCAGAGACATCACACTGACAACAAAGGTCCACATAGTTAAAGCAATGGTATTCCCTGTAGTAACCTATGGCTGTGAGAGCTGGACCATAAGGAAGGCTGAGCGAAGGAAGATAGATGCTTTTGAACTGTGGTGTTGGAGGAGAATTCTGAGAGTGCCTTGGACTGCAAGATCAAACCAGTCCATACTCCAGGAAATAAAGCCAGACTGCTCACTTGAGGGAATGATATTAAAGGCAAAACTGAAGTACTTTGGCCACATAATGAGAAGACAGGATACCCTGGAGAAGAAGCTGATGCTAGAGAAAGTGGAAGACAAAAGGAAGAGGGGCCGACCAAGGGCAAGATGGATGGATGATATTCTGGAGGTGACAGACTCAACCATGGGGGAGCTGGGGATGGTGACGGCCGACAGGAAGCTCTGGTGTGGGCTGGTCCATGAAGTCACGAAGAGTCGGAAGCGACTGAACAAATAAACAACAACAACACTTAGCACATGTCAGCCCTTCAAGGAAGTTCAGGTCAGGAAACAGAGCAAGGATTTCAGGAAGGATACAGGGTATAATAATAGAATCTTAAAAGCCTGCCAGAATCTCCCTCTGCCCCCTCTTATACCAAACAGAATCAAGGTGGAGTTATTTTGAGTTCCTTTCTCTCACCTTATCCTTTCCCAGGACTGAGTTGTTCCTTACTTTAGTTCAATGATTCTTGCATTCCTTCATTAAGGTTATTGTACCACCTAACGCATAATAGAACTTAAAATCTTCACTGAGTGATGGATGGAGTTGATAGAACCAATTACAGGTAGTCCTCGCTTAATGACCACAATAGGGACCAGCAATTCTGTTGCTGTGATGTCGTTAAGTGAGACATCACATGACCGTGACTTGCGATTTTACTGCTGGCTTCTCTATTGACTCTGCTTGTTGGAAGCTGGCTACGGAGCTCGCAAATGGTGATCATGTGATCATGGGACACTGCAACAGTTGTAAATGCCCACCAATTGTGAAGTGCCCGAATCTCGATCACGTGACTGCAGGGACACTGCAATGGTCATATGTGCGAGGACCAGTCGTCAAGTTAATTTTTCAGTGCTGTCGTAACTTCGAATGGTTGCTAAACAAAGCAATTGTTAAGCGAGGACTACCTGTAGTTAATTAGTGCTTTCAGAAATTACAAGGCATGTCATGAACAAAATATCAGAAGCCAAAGGACTGAAGCCAATTGGAAGCCAGGACTGAAAAGAAAAACAGTAAATGCAAGAGGCAAAGTTCAGTATGGAAGTAACACATAGGGATGTTGTAAGATATGTTTATTGGAGATATTGTTCAAATACTAGAAGTTATTTTCATTTATGATTAGATGGCTCAGACAGTTTATATAAAAAAATAATCAATGTTCTATTTCAGGATATTTCTTGGAGAGAAAGGGCAGTTTAAGAATAAATAGATTTATTTGGTTTCTCTGGGAAATTTCCCTGAATAATTTGAGTTGCTAAGGGGACAGCAAAAGAAGATATGCATGAAACTGTATGCACTTTATCAAGCAACACATCTCTATGAGACCCAATTATATGACTAGTGGCCTTTGGAATAATTTTATGTCAGCTTCTAAAACATCTTTTTTGACTTCAGGAGCTACATTCCAGGAAATGATATTGGGTTGCCTGAGCAGTCTCCAAAATATATCTCTCACAAAGAGATTTGGAAATGGAGCACTTATTCTCATCAGGGGGCTTATGGGCAATGAATCTCCTATGCCAGGGGTCCCCAACGTTTTTGGCACCAGGGACCAGTTGTGGAAGACAAATTTTCCATGGACCGGGGTGGTGGTGTTTGCAGGCGGGAGCCAATCGCATGGACCGGGGGGCGGGGTTTGCAGGCGGGAGCCAATTGCGCATACCACCATCGTTCACATGCTGTGCGGCCCACTTCCTAACAGGCCGCGGCCCACTAGTGGGGACCCCTGTCCTACGTGACACTTTTCAAGGCATCCCATTTGTAGCACTGAAGGTGTTCTTCCTCTTCTAGCAACTCCATGCTTTAATTGTTGCCTGTTGTTGAACTTCTGTAGTACCTAAATGGCTTCTTTTAATTTTAAAAAAAGCAGTTTAGGTATTTAGTGTATTTTATTCTAGTTTGTACTGGAACAAAAGAAGCTGCTTTAAATTGAATCAGATCACTGGTTATTTGGCTCAGTAATGTTGACATGAAGTGGCAGGTTTCTGACAGAAAAATACCTGAAGATGCTAGAGATTGAACTTGGAACTCTATGAAATTCACAATATGTTCTGTGCCACTGAATGATTTGCCTGATGCAAGGCTCAACAAGCAATAAGGAGCATTTGTTCCTCTGTGAATATTGGACAGGTCATTCGCTCTCACCCTCTCCTTTGTCCCTTTATTTTATTTTATTTTTTTTATTTTTATCCCGCCTTTATTATTTTTATAAATCACTCAAGGCGGTGAACATACCTAATACTCCTTCCTCCTCCTATTTTCCCCGCAACAACAACCCTGTGAGGTGAGTTGGGCTGAGAGAGAGTGACTGGCCTGAGGTCACCCAGCCAGCTTTCATGCCTAAGGTGGGACTAGAACTCACAGTTTCCTAGTTTCCCATTGGCTCCTTCCTAGGGCTAAGAGAATGTGATTGGCTCAGGGTCACCCAGCCGGCTTTCATGCCTCAGGCGGGACTAGAACTCTCAGCCTCCTGGTTTCTAGCCCGGAGCCTTAACCACTACTAGACCAAACTGATGGTTAGGATAAAATAGGATAATCCCTTTGAGTGCTGACCCCCCTCAGCAACTTGGAGAAAGGGCAGGAGTCAAGTGGGATACACAGTGGCTCAAGTCTGATGGATGCTTCTGATGATGAACTGTACAGCATGTTTTCTATCACAATGTGGTAGTTAGCAGGGGTGCATGTGATGGGCTTTGCTACATATTGGCCATTGTTCAGTGAAAATGCCCCAGGAGGATTTGTGCTGGGACAATTTGGGGTCAGTTTCAGCCATGTGGCTACTTCAGGTAGCATCATCATCATCATTGGCGATCACTCGTAGCCGAGTAAGATTGTCTTCCAAAGGTAAAATTTTAACGGTGGATCCGTAAGTGGCTATAAAGGCCAATTCTGGATCCGCACAACCTCCCACAATGAGGGCATAGGTTTCCGGGTGGGAGACGGTCATGATGAGGGTTTGCCTGACGTGCCTTCCTTTTAGCTCTTTTCTCCTTTTCGCCCTGTACTCGTGCTTCTTCAAAGTCCATAGCGTCATTAATAAAAGATGACCTCCAATTGAAACGCTCATGAGTTAGGGCTTCCCAGTTCTCAATGCTGATATTACATTTTTTTAAATTAGCTTTGAGAGTATCTTTGAATCTCTTTTGCTGTCCACCAATATTCCGTTTTCCATTCTTAAGTTGGGAGTAAAGTAGCTGCTTTGGAAGACGATGGTCAGGCATTCGAACAACATGACCGGTCCAGCGAAGTTGATGTTGAAATTGAAATTGATGTTGAAATTGACGCTGAATTTCAGCGTCGATGTCGGCTTTTGTAGATAGATGGCTGCCGAGATAAGAAAAGTGGTCGACATTTTCTAGTGACACACCTTTAAGCTGGATTGATGGCGCTGCGGACGGATTGGTTCGAACTTGCTGGTAAAGCACTTTGGTTTTTTTAATGTTAATCGAGAGGCCGAGCTTTTCATATGCTTCTGCAAAGATGTTTAGGATAGTTTGAAGATCTTCCTCGGAGTGTGCACAAACTACGTTATCATCAGCATATTGAAGTTCTATAACAGAAGTTGCAATTACCTTATTTTTTGCTTTCAGCCTACTAAGATTAAAAAGCTTTCCATCTGTTCGATATATAATTTCTACACCAGTAGGAAGTTTCTGTTCAACAAGGTGTATAATCATAGCGATGCTACTTCAGGTAGCAGACCTACATGTGAAATCTATCTTCTAATTTTGGGGCAGAGCAAAGATTTAGATGAAACAAGGAACATCCCTGCTTTCAGATATTAAATCCCATACAGAATATTAAACAATTTCCTCTTCAGTGAATCCAGTAAATTTAATTAGCTCTTATTTCCTCCATAGAGTTGTCCTGCTCTGTACCAGTGCTTCTGTCTCCTCCTATTGCTAAAATCTCTTACAGGAATAAGGGAAAGCACAGTGCTAATCCATAGTACAGCCTCTCATGGGCTCACAGAACGTGAAGAGGCAGTTCAGGCTGTTGAATTCATGCCCCTGCTCAGGGTTGGAATCCATATGGAAGAATTCCCCAACAGAAGGCTGTCCGGCCTCTACTTCCACACAGCCAGTGAAGGGAATCTGGCCACCTCTCCTACCCACGCACACCCATGTTGAACTACTTTCACTCTTAAAAAGTTTTCCCTATCTTCAATCTGAATCTGCCTTCCTGTAACTTAATATAATTAGTCTGCAGTCTGGAATGATAGAGAGCAAGCCGTGACCCTTTTTTGTCTTGGGGTTTTTTTTCAGCTACATTTTAAATTTTCAACTAAATTTTATTTCATTTAAAATATCATAAAAATTAAGGAACAAAACCTAAATAAACAAAACAGTAAAAAGTAAGAAAAACAGAAAATAACAAAGATAAAGGGGGAAGAAAAAGAAACTATTTCTCTATGGTTTCAAAATAATGCTAATACAGGTAGTTCTCAGTTAATGACCACTTGTTCAGTGACCGTTCAAAGTTATGACAGCACTGAACGAGTGGTACTTATGACCGGTCCTCAAAGTTCCAGCTGTCCCAGCAACCCTGCAGTCACATGATCACGATTTGGGCTCTTGGAAACCAGCTCGCATTTATGATGGTTGCAGCGTCCCACAGTCACATGATTGCCATTTGCAACTTTCCCTGCCAGCTTCCCACAAGCAAAGTCAATGGGGAATCTGGCAGGGAGGGTCGCAAGGCACTCTGGTAAGTCTCCCACACCCGGCAGCAGCCACCCCCACCCTGACACACTCGCGCTACACCGGCCCCTTGCGCACCCTCGTGTGCCCTTCCCCACCCAGCAGCAGCTACTTACCTGCCTGCCTGCCAGCCTGCTTGTTTTTTTATAAGAATTTTATTAAGTTTAAAGCAAAAATAAAAACTACAAAAAAGCAAAAAACTACAAAAAGAAAAAGAACTAAAAAGTGTGAAACACAAGAAGAAAATAAATTTTAAAGATTACATAAAGAGTTAACTTCCGCCTTTTAACTGCAAGAATATACAACAATTTCCATAATCAAACCCTTACTCTATATCAAACCAAAATTACATTATTTCTATAAATCATTCCATTAGCACATTATGAAAATCACTGAATATAATTGTTCCCTCCCCTTATATTAAAAGAAAAAGTAATATATAAACTTCCTAATCAATTTCCTCCCCCAAAGACAATATTTACTTAATTATTTCCCTCCTACCACTATTCTATACGTTTCTGTCTACTATAATAAAAATCAAACTAAAAAAACCTTATAAATTGTCTACTTTTATAATTAATAATACTATAACAATCTTAACCCTATTACCCCTAAAACCAAACAATTGTTATTATACTTTATAAATCTTAACAAATCATTAAGAAGAAATAAAAACAAGCAAACCTTAAAAACAATCCAATTAATCTTAATCTAAATCATTAAAAAAGAATGGAATCATACAAGCCTTAAAAGCAGTCCAAATAAACATTCTTAAATCTTTACCCCACTTCAAAGTATACCAGAGCATTTACATATCTCCATAATACACACAAGGCATTTTTCATAAAAAAGTCAAACAGCCCAACTGCCCCCCTTAGAAACTCAGACTTCTCAGCAGAAAACCTCCCACAGAGCAAAGTATCTTCTTTCCCATAACATTCCACCAGAAAAACAATTCCATTTGTGATTTGCGATTCGGTCTGAGCCTTTAACTCCTTCAGCACCATCATCCGGCACAACAAAAGCTTCAATTTCGCTGTTGGTAGAAACATCTCCATCTTCACTAGAATCAACTTTTTCCACAACCTCCTCAGCCAGATGAAACATTTCAAAGCTGATATTTTCGACAATGTCCCAAATATCTTGCATAATAGCTTGACAGGAATCAGAGAAAATCTGTTTGTGATGGGGTATATGCTGGCTTAAAGGGGAAAAACCGAGGCTTGAGAATAAACAGACAAGAATGCAGCTTGTTAGGGCTAACAGTGTTTACTGTTTAGCATAGGGCAATAATGCAGATACAATCACATTATCGCAACAATGAAAAAGATGAATATACAGGATACATCATTGTAAAAGGAAAAACAAAACTAACTTATAAGCAGAGTTCCGTGTATTAATCCCAGGGCCAGAGTTCCTGCCATGGCCTATACCCAAAGCCAGGCATAGCTCACTCTGCCCAGTCCACGGGAAGTGAACACGTGAAGAACTACATGGCTAAAAGACACTAGAAATCAAGAAGACATAGAACACCATTTTGCATGGTTGTATATTCAGACCTTCTAGCTTTCTGATTGGCTGGAAGTTAGCTGTTACACACACTAGGCCTCAAAGCACACAGCATGTGCTGCATCTACGCACTGAGTTCCCCCCTTCCTTGCTCAGGGGGGGCTTGAGCAAGGCTTCCCACGGAAGGATATCAGGAGACCTTGTTCCCATGCAATCTAGTCAAAACAATACACACGTGATTGTTGCTATCTTGCACCTGCACTTCACGTCACCATGAGAAGGCTGTGCTTTGTACAGAGATAATTTGCCAGGGCAACACAAGAACTCTAACAGTTTGATCTCACAACAAAGCTCTGAGAATGTCTGCTTAAAATCCTCCATGTTATAGGCAGTAGATTATGGCGCCCCCTAGATACTTAACTGGCAAAAGTAAAGAGTTAATAGAAGATTTCTGGCAGTGTTTACAAAAGTAAAAGTGATAAGGGGTAGCTTCCCAGAGAAAGTAGCAACAGAAAACTGATGATTCAAAACAGCAGATTCAACGTGTAGGGAAAAATCAAATTCTTCAAATTCAGTACAAAAATAATAGCAGGGATGCACTTATTTATTCTCAGTCCTCCTTAATATTTAAATGGGGAAACAAGCCAAAACTTTGAAAGATTTTTAAAAATTAATCCAAAAAAATAACGATAAGCACCAAGAGAGATCGCTTCTCCTTGCTGTAGAAAGCCTCTCTTGGGGTACATAAACTTAAAAAATATAAATTGGGTGATTTAGAAATGGGGTGGCTCGACTTAGTGTCCCTTTAAGGCTACAGCGTGGTTTGGAAATGGTGACGTCCCAGCCTCCCAGCGTCTCTTACTGGATTATCGCTAACACTGTTTGCGATCCTCTGGCTACGAAGCGCCGTTCTGGAGTACAAATGGGATGATTCTTAGCATTTTCTGTCCATGAAAATGCTCTAGGGCTTCAGGAAAAGCCTGCCTGAGTCCATAAAAAAGCCGCATTGTCAGATCTGCCCACGGAACTCGCGGGCACAGCTGTTCAGTCAGGCATGTCCCCACCGGAAGTCCCTGCCAGCCTGCTTGTGAGCCACCTGGGACTTGCAACTCCCTGCTGGCTTCCCCACTGACTTTGGTTGTTGGAATCCAGCAGGAAGTTTAGTGGAGGTCCTTGCTTAATGACCCGTGAACCTCGCTTAACAATGGCAGTGGGGACTGCTGGGATTGTCATCACTAAGCAATGTGATCATGTGACATCGCACTTTACCATCACATCACTTAGCGATGGACATTTTGGTCCCAGTTACCTTTGTTAACCAAGGACTACCTGTATAGGGTATTTCTTGTGACACTCTATGGAAGTGAAAGTTGGACTTTGAAGAAGTAGGATAGGAAAAGTATCAACCCTTTTGAACTTTGGTGTTGGAGAAGACTCCCGAGAATACTGTGGACAGCCAAGAAAACAAATCAATGGATCATCAAACAAATCAACCCAGAGTCCTCACTCAAGGCACAAATGACCAGGCACAAATTAATCTACTTCAGACACATTATGCACAGACCCAGCTCTCTGGAAAAGAATCTAATGCTGGGGAAGGTAGAAGGAAAGAGAAGAAGAGTATGACCAGCAGCAAGGTGGATGGACTCACAGTGATGAGTGCACTGTTGGAAGAGTTGAAAGACCAGGTTAGGGGCAGATCATCATGGAGAAAATCTATCTATGTGGTCACTAGGAGTTGAAAACAATTTGATGTTACATAATCAATCAATCAATCAATCAATCAATTAGTATACTATTTGGTGAATTAAACCTAGACTATATGGAATCAATATGCAAAGTCATCCAGAAGGCTAAGAGTTATCATAAATAATTTTATTTTAATCTGTTCAATCATGTCCGATTCTTTATGACTGCCTGGACAAGTCCCTGCAGTTTTCTTGGTAAGGTTTTTCAGAATTGGTTTGCTACTGCCTCCTTCCTAGGGCTGGGAGAGAATGACTGGCCCACGGTCACCCAGCTGGCTTTGTGCCTAAGGCAGGACTAGAACTCACAGTCTCCCAGTTTCTAGCCTGGTGCCTTAACCACTACATCAGACTGTGTATATCATTAAACTTTAAAATCCAGTAGACCCACATCTTTTCAAGGATAACAAAATCACCTTTTCCACACAGGCATGATATACCCAAAGATCTTTATGCACAGACAAGTTCCAAATTTTTGGAATATAATTGAACATCACATTTACCCCTTGAAACCTTAACAAGTCAATCTTTTCTATGCTGAAGATGCAATAAATTTGAAGGAACATTAGTGCATACGCTTTGGGCATGTCCATGGATAGTTTCTTCTTGGTTAGAGAAATTAATGTTGTGGTGGACAAAGTTCTTGGAAGGAGCTTAAAGCCCTGATCTCTTTGTGTTCACATTCTTAAAAGAATCATCCTATCCAGCCTTTTTTTTCTTCAAAGCTACACAAACCTAGTCTCTTCTAGAAAATAAGACTTATTTTCTCCTCTCTTGATCATCCACATTGCCCTTCTCTGAACTTATTTCCTTTCCTGAATCCTCCTTCAAATGTGGTATCTAGTATGGGACACAATATTCAAGGTGGGGTCTGACCAACCCAGAATAAAATAGAAGTATTATTTTTCATCATTTGGAAACTATGTTTCTAATAATGTAGCCTAAAATTGCATTTGTCTTTTTAGCAGCTATGTCATGCTGCTGACTCATGTTCAGCTTGTGATCAAGTAAGATCTAAGATTCTTCTCACACATGCTGTTAGCAGCCAGCTATCTCCCACATGATTCCTGTGCATTTGATTTCTTTTTCGTAAATGAACTTTGCATTTATCTTTTTAAAATAGGCTGAAAACATAATTGCATTTATCTAAGATCATCTTGAAGTTTGTTTTTGTTTTCTACAGTGTTAGCTATCCCACCCAGTTTTGTGTCATCTGCAAATTGGATAGGTATTATCACTATCTCTTCACCAAAGAGCAAACAATGTGGCACCCCCTTGATACTCACTCCAGTTTGATGAGGACATATTGATGGGCACTCTTTGAATATGACTTTAAAACTAGCTGTGTGCTCACCAAATAGGCATGCCATCCAGTCCATACTAAATTAGCTTGCTAATCAAAATGTTATGGGTTGCTTTCTTAGATGTTTTGCTGAAGTCAAGATATATTATGACTGTAGAATTCCCAAAATCTATAAAAGAAGTTATCTGATGGAAAACATGAAATAAGATTAGTCTGACAAGTTTTTGACAAATCTGTGCTGCCTTCTGGCAACAAGAATGTTGCTTTATGGCTTGCTCTGGAATCTTCCCAAGTATTAATTTCAGACTGACTGGTTTCTATTCACTGGTTCCTTCTTTTTCTGGTTTTGAAAACAGGGACAACATTTGCCCTGATCCAGTCATCTGGATCTCACCTATCAAGGGACTGCTGTGGATGGATCAACAGATGTGAGGCAAAGGCTTTATACTTTGTGTTGAAGTTCTAATATACAGGCTTGCAAAATTACCTATACTCTTATAGAAGCATGTCCAGACAGGATGGATGTATCTTTTTGGTCTGCATCTTTATATTTAACACTGCTTTATAGCCGACCCATCACTGAACAACAACAACAACATAGCCGACCCAAATCAAAAGACTCTGGGTGGGTTACAACACATTAAAACCTATAACAATAAATCATCCCTCCCCCAATAGGGACCGCAATAACACTGAACTAAGGTTGAAGTCAATAAAAGTCAATAAATAGTCAATAAAATAGTGGGAAAGGCAGTACTGGAGTACAACATCAAAAACGACAGAATGCTTTCAGTTCGAATCCAAGGCAAACCACTCAACATCACAATGATCCAAGTCTATGCCCCAACCACTGATGTCGAAGAAGCTGAAGTTGACCGGTTCTATGAAGACCTACAACACCTTCTAGAACTAACACCAAAAAAAGATGTCCTTTTCATCATAGGGGACTGGAATGCTAAAGTAGGAAGTCAAAAAATAACCGGAATAACAGGCAAGTTCGGCCTCGGAGTACAAAATGAAGCAGGGCAAAGGCTAATAGAGTTTTGTCAAGAGAACACGCTGGTCATAGCATACACTCTTTTCCAACAACACAAGAGACGACTCTACACATGGACATCACCAGATGGTCAATACTGAAATCAGATTGATTATATACTTTGCAGCCAAAGATGGAGAAGCTCTATACAATCAGCAAAAACAAGACCTGGAGCTGACTGTGGCTCAGATCATGAGCTTCTTATCGCAAAATTTAGGCTTAAATTGAAGAATGTAGAGAAAATCACTAGACCAATCAGGTATGACCTAAATCATATCCCTTATGAATATACAGTGGAGGTGAGGAATAGATTTAAAGGATTAGATCTGGTAGACAGAGTGCCTGAAGAACTATGGATGGAGGTTCATAACATTGTACAGGAGGCAGCAACTAAAACCATCCCAAAGAAAAAGAAATGCAAGAAAGCAAAGTGGCTGACTGATGAGGCTTTACAAATAGCTGAGGAAAGAAGGGAAGCAAAAGGCAAGGGAGAAAGGGAAAGATATAACCAACTGAATGCAGATTTCCAGAGAATAGCAAGGAGAGATAAGAAGGCCTTCTTAAATGAACAATGCAAAGAAATCAAGGAAAACAATAGAATGGGGAAGACTAGAGATCTCTTCAAGAAAATCGGAGATATCAAGGGAACGTTTTGTGCAAAGATGGGCATGATAAAGGACAAAAAAGGCAGGGACCTAACAGAAGCAGAAGAGATTAAGAAGAGGTGGCAAGAATACACAGAAGAACTATACAAGAAAGATCTTAATATCCCTGATAAATACGATGGTGTGGTCACTGACCTTGAGCCAGACATCCTAGAGAGTGAAGTCAAGTGGGCCTTAGGAAGCATTACTAACAACAAAGCTAGCGGAGAAGACAGTATCCCAGCTGAGCTATTTAAAATCCTAAAAGATTATGCTGTTAAAGTGCTGCACTCAATATGCCAACAAATTTGGAAAACTCAACAGTGGCCACAGGATTGGAAAAGGTCAGTTTACGTTCCAATTCCAAAGAAAGGCAATGCCAAAGAATGTTCAAACTACCGTACAATTGCGCTCATTTCACATGCTAGCAAGGTTATGCTGAAAATCCTACAAGCTAGGCTTCAGCAGTATGTGAACCAAGAACTACCAGAAGTGCAAGCTGGGTTTCGAAGAGGCAGAGGAACTAGAGATCAGATTGCCAACATTCGCTGGATCATGGAAAAAGCAAGAGAGTTCCAGAAAAACATCTACTTCTGCTTCATTGACTACGCTAAAGCCTTTGATTGTGTGGATCACAACAAACTGTGGCAAATTCTTAAAGAGATGGGAGTACCAGACCACCTTACCTGTCTCCTGAGAAACCTGTATGCGGGTCAAGAAGCAACAGTTAGAACCGGACATGGAACAACCGACTGGTTCAAAATTGGGAAAGGAGTACGATAAGGCTGTATATTATCACCCTGCTTATTTAACTTATATGCAGAGTACATCATGAGAAATGCCAGGCTGGATGAATCACAAGCCGGAGTTAAGATTGCCGGGAGAAATATCAACAACCTCAGATATGCAGATAATACCACCCTAATGGCAGAAAGTGAAGAGGAACTAAAGAGCCTCTTGATGAGGGTGAAAGAGGAGAGTGCAAAAGCTGGCTTGAAACTCAACATTAAAAAAAACCCAGATCATGGCATCTGGTCCCATCACTTCCTGGCAAATAGAAGGGGAAGAAATGGAAGCAGTGACAGATTTTATTTTCTTGGGCTCCAAGATCACCGCAGACGGTGACTGCAGCCATGAAATTAAAAGACGCTTGCTCCTTGGGAGGAAAGCTATGGCAAACCTAGACAGCATGTTAAAAAGCAGAGACATCACCTTGCCGACAAAGGTCCGTATAGTTAAAGCTGTGGTTTTTCCAGTAGTAATGTATGGCTGTGAGAGTTGGACCATAAGGAAGGCTGAGCGCTGAAGAATTGATGCTTTTGAACTGTGGTGCTGGAGAAGACTCTTGAGAGTCCCTTGGACTGCAAGGAGGTCAAACCAGTCAATCCTAAAGGAAATCAACCCTGACTGCTCATTGGAAGGACAGATGCTGAAGCTGAAGCTCAAATACTTTGGCCACCTAATGCGAAGAGAGGACTCACTGGAAAAGACCCTGATGCTGGGAAAGACTGAAGGCAAAAGGAAGGTCTGTTACCTTATCCATATTACCCTAACTTCAGATAGAGGGGGAGACTCTTAACAGGCCTTCCTGAAATTCTCTCACCAAATGGGCAGATTCAATTCTGGCAAGGTGGTGCCTGATGTAATCCGGTGCTACACTGTGTACAGTTTTGTAGGCCATTACCAGCACTTTGAATTGGATCCAGAAACCTATTGGTAGCCAGTGCAATGCTTTTAGGAGAGATGTTACCATACAATTATGGGACTGACCCATCGGTAATCTTGTTGCCAAATCTGGACCCATGGTAATTTCCAGGTTGTTTGCAAAGGCTGGTCCACGTAGAGGTCATTACAGTAATCTAGCTGGGTGGAGCAAAAAAGTTTTAAATAACTGATTCCAAGGCCTCCTGATTCCAGGTGCATCAACCAAAGCTGGGCAAGAGCCCCACCCCCTGATTATAGCTTCCACTGCTGTTTAAGCAGTAGTGTGAGTTCAGGAGAACCCATCCAAAGTCACAGTCCAACTTTTTCAGGGAGCATGGCCCCATCTGGAGTAACTACTGGGACCAATGTTCCTGGAGATTTACTAATGTACAGCAACCTAGTCTTTGAGGGATTTAATCTGAGCTTATTTTGCCCCATTCAGAACCTGACAGCCTTCAGGCACTTGTTCAATTTTTCCACAGCATCTCTGCCTTGGCCAGGGGTAACAGTACACAGCTGAGTGTTATCAGCATACTGGTGATAACTCATCGCAAAACTGATGGATGACATACCCCAATGGCTTCATTTAGATATTAAATAACATGGGGGAAAGCATTGAACCCTGAGGCATTCCATAATGGTATAGTCTAGGCCTCAAGCACTGTTCCCCCATGACCACAGACTGAAACCACCCACTCGGGTTGTAGCAGAACCACTGCAGAACAGTGCCTCCAACCTCTAACCACTGCAAGCAGTCCAGTAAGATGCTGTACAGAGCCACAGAGAAGACCTTGGAGGAAATACCTGTATGCAGAAACGGTTGCAAAAACATGCATTAAGCCTGGGAATCAGAGAAGGCACAGTCAGGCTTTCAACATTCTGTTACTATAACCTGTATCAGCCTTTCTGAACCTTTTGACCCTGTAGGAACCCTTGAAATATTTTTCAGGCCTCGGGGAACCCTGCACATTCAGGCTCAAATATAGGCCAGAAGTTATAAAATTATTATATTAGTTTCATGTGTAGGCCTGTATAAATGCATTAACAGTGTTCCTAAACTAAAAATAAAGAATGAAACTTACCTCTTTAATGTGAAGTTGCCCGAATTTGAAATAATTTTTTAAATAAATCGTGATCTCCCAGGGAACCCCTAGTGACCTCTTGCAGAACCCTAGGATTCCATGCAGAGCTTTCCAAACTGTGTCGTGACACAATACTGTGTCGCCTGGGGGCCCCAAGTGTGTCGCATGACAACCTGGAAGCGCCGGAAGCACCGGCGCTTCCGGGTTGCCGCATGGCAGCAGCTGCTGCCCCTTTGAAAGGGAAGGCTCTGGGGACCCCGAAAATGCCCGAAAAGCCTCCCTGCGCGCGCGCGCATGTTGCCGCACACCCAAGGTACCCTCTCGCTTCCGCAGTCCCGCTTCTCTCCTTCGGCAGATCATCTTTTTCTTCCCCATTTTCCAGGCCTCCCCCCACCCCCATTTTTATTTATTTATTTATTTATTTATTTATTTATTTTTATTAAAAATTTTATTTTATTACATCAAGAACAAAAACTGACATAACATAACATAACAAAAATGACATAACATTACAAAAATAACATTACGTTGCAAAAATAACATTACTTACACATTAATATGACATCAACCCTCTTTCAAAACAACCTATTACTTCTCCTTCCTAACTTGCTTAAATCTCCTTTCTTCTCTCTACTCTATCTCTCACTATCCTTTTTGAACTTACAGAGACAACTTATTTTTTCTTCTCTCATTTTAACTTCTATCTCCTCTCTTCTCTCTATTCTCTTCACCTTCTCCTCTTCCTCCTCTTACCTTCTCTACTTCCTAATTCCCATCTTCTCTACCCTATTTTCACCTATTCTAAAAAAAAAAAACCAGGCAAAAAACAACTACAAAACAGGACTTCCTACTTTCTCACCATCATTTTCTACAACTATTTAAAAACAACTATAATCTCTAACATAGTTCATTTATTTATTTACATTATAATTCCAATTGGACTTTTTGAGTCTTTTCTATGAATTTGTAGAAAGGGCTCCAACAAAAACTGAATTCCTCCATATTCTTGTCATTCAATTGATCCGTCAGTTTGGCCATTTGTGCTAGGTCCATCGTTTGTATCAACCATTCTTCAATTGTAGGTATAAAATCCTCTTTCCAATGTTTAACAAAGATGGTTCTGGCAGCAATTATTAAGTAAAATAATAGTTTTCCATGCTTCTTATGTATTTCTGGTTTTATAAATCCCAACAAGTAGAGTTCTGGCTCTTTATTCATATCTTCTTCTAATATTTCACATATAGTCTGATGAATTATGACCCAATACTTTTTTGTTTTCTGACACATCCACCATTGATGAAAAAAGGTGCCAACTTCTTTCTTGCATTTCCAGCATTTATTAGATAACATAGTATTCATTTTAGACAATATATTAGGGGTTATGTACCATCTGTACATCATTTTAAAGAAGTTTTCTTTCATATTATAATTTAAAGTAAACTTTAAGTCTTTTAGCCACATTTTCTCCCAATTTTCTAATTGAATATTATGACCTAAATTTTCTTCCCATTTAATTATACACTTCTTTTTAGGTAAATTAGACGAATTGATCTGTATTAAATTTTTATAAATTTTTGCAATCAGATGGTCATTTTCTTCCCATAAAACATTGTCCTAGTTGGTTGATTTTTCTTTGAACTTGAATTTTTTAGTATCCGTCTTAAATTGTTCCTTAATCTGTAGATATGTAAACCAGTTACAGTTCAAACCTTCTTTTAATAAATCTTCTCTTGTTTTTTAGTTTATAATTTATACCCTCGAATACTATTAAATCTTTATAATTTAACCAATTACATAAATTCAAGTTTCCATGCCATGCAAGTGCCTCTTGTGGAGAAGTCCATAGAGGTAAATTAGGTGATAATGTATTTTTGTATTTGTTCCAAATTCTTAAAATTGATTTTCTGATGGGGTGGTGATTAAATGCCTTATTTGCTTTTATTTTATTGTACCATAGGTACCCATGCCATCCGAATCTAAGATCGTATCCTTCCAAATTAAGTAATTTTCTATTTTCCAATTTTAACCAGTCTCTAAGCCAACCAAGAACATAAGCATCATAGTATAATTTTAAATTGGGCAGGTTAAAACCCCCATTTTCTCTAATACCCTGTAAAAATTTAAACTTTATTCTAGGTTTTTTCCCCTGCCAAATGAACTTAGCCAAGTCTTGTTGCCAATTTTGAAAAGTTTTATCTGTTATTATAATTGGTATTGTTTGGAATAAAAAAATAATTCTTGGAAGAATGTTCATTTTTATGGTTGACAATCTTCCCAAAAAAGAAATCTGTAGTTTTGTCCAATTTTGTAGATCTTGCTTTATCTTATTCCATAGTTTTGTATAATTATTTTTAAATAAATCCGAATTATTTGATGTTATTTCCAATACTAGATATCTTATTTTTTTTAACATTTATAAATCCCGTAACTAATTCCATATTTTGTATATTATTTTGGGTCATATTTAGATTTATCATCTTTGTTTTTTGATTGTTTATTTTAAATCCCGCCAATTCACCAAAATCTTGTATCTTTTTTTTCAAGTGTCTAATTGATTTGTCCGGGTTCTGCAAAGTGATAACCACATCGTCGGCGAAAGCCCTTAATTTATAATTCTCTTGTTTTATTTTAACCCCTTCAATTTGGTTATCTCTTCTGATATTTTCCAAGAGAACTTCTAATACTAAGATAAATAGGAGTGGAGAAATTGGGCAACCCTGTCTGGTCCCCTTTCCTATGTTACACTTCTGAGTTATATCATCGTTTACCACTATCTTGGCCGACTGAATTGTATATATAGCTTGAATAGCATTTATAAACCTATCACCATAATCCATAATTTTCAACGTTTTAATCATAAAATCCCAATTTAAATTGTCAAATGCTTTTTCAGCGTCTAAAAATAATAACAAAATTTGCTTTTCATTGTGGTCTTTTGCGTATTCAATTATATTTATAATAGATCTAATATTGTCTTTTATGTGTCTTTTTGGTAGAAATCCAGATTTGTCCATATTAATAGTATCTTGTAAAACAGTTTTTAGTCTATTAGCCAAGATAGTGGTAAAGATTTTGTAATCAATATTTAGCAACGAGATTGGCCTGTAATTTTTACATGACGTTGGGTCTTGGTCAACCTTAGGGATCAAAATAATATTTGCTTCGGTCCATGATTTTGGTATTGAGTTTCCAGTCATTGTCGAGTTTAGTAGATTATTAAAAGGTGTTATAAGTTGCTCTTGAAATAATTTGTAATATATTGCTAAAAATCCATCTGGACCTGGGGTTTTACCTGATTTTTGTTTTTGGATTGCATTTGATATTTCTTGCGTGGTAATAGGTTCATTTATGATATCTCTTTGTATTTTAGATATTTTTTCCAATTTACTTTCTGCTAAATATGTATCGGTCCTGTCCAAAGCTATTTGTTGTTTGTGATATAAAATTGTATAAAAATTATGGAATGCTTTCTTAATACTTTGATTGTCTAATAACTCTTCCCCATTTTCTCTTATTTTATTTATAATTTTTTTTCTCCTTCCTTTCTTAATTTAAAAGCTAGCCATTTACCTGCCTTATTAGCGTGTTGGAAATGTCTTTGTTTAACATACCTCAGGTTTTTTTCCATTTCTTCTGTTGTAAGTAATTCTAGTTGTTTCTGTAATATTGTAATTTGATTTTTAATATCTTTATCTCTTGGATTACTTTGGAGCTCGGTTTCTTTTATCTTGATCTGGTCACATATTTTTAAAAATTTTTGTTGATTTATTTTTTTTAGGTGTTTGCCCAGAGACATAAAGTGGCCCCTAATATATGCTTTGCTTGCATCCCAAATTGTTGTTATATTTATATTATCATTCATATTTAGATCAAAGAATTCTTTTAATTTTTTTTTACTCTCTTCTAAATATTCCTTATTTCTTAATATGGATTCCTTAAGTCTCCATCTATATGACTTCGGTAAAATTTTTAAATCTAATTGAACTGCATTGTGATCTGAAAGTATTTTAGCCAAAATCGATGTATCATTAATTTTATTTGCTAAATTTTTTGAAATCCAAATCATATCAATTCTGGAGTGGGATTTATATCTGTCTGAAAAAAAAGTGTAATCTTTAGCATTGCCCATTTTATGTCTCCATGCATCAACCAGTTCCAAATTATTTGTCAGTTCAAAAAATTCCTGAGGTAGTTTACCTTGGTTTGGTTTGATTTGTTTGTCAGATTTCCTATCAAGTGAGGGGGTTACGACTCCATTCCAATCTCCCATAATAATCCAGTTTTTATTTGGCAAATCTGATAAGCAATTCAAAAGGGCTTTAAAGAATTTTTTCTGTTTTTCGTTCGGAGCGTAAATTCCTACTAATATAACTTTTAAATTTTGAATTTCTATTTCTTTAATAACAAATCTTCCCTTATCATCTGCAAATATTAGTTTTGGTTTTAGTATTGGTTTAATATAACAGATTATAACATTTTTTTTATTTTCACTTGCCGTTATAAATTCTATTCCTAATTTTTTATTTATTAATAATTTAGCATCTTTACGTCTAATATGTGTTTCTTGTAAACAAATTATATCGAGCTTATATTTATTAAAGGTATGGTAATTTTTTTTCCTTTTGACTGGAGCGTTTAATCCATTGACATTCCACGAGAGACATTTCAAATTACTCATTATCAGATTGATTACTTAGCTCTTTAGAGGTGGAAGCTTGAGAAACCACTTTGACCCTTTCTGTATTCCCTTCTTTTTGAACTTTATTGTCTACTAATTGCTTGTTACCCTTTTCCAATAATCTGAGGAAGTCTTTAGCTTTTTCAATTGAATTTAATTTAAACCTTTGATCATTGTGTGTCACACTCACCCCTTCCAACATTTCCCATCTATACATAATTTTCTTTCTTTTCAAAACCTCAGTTAAAAAGTAGTAATCTTTTCTTTTTTTCAGAATTATGTTTGGAATTTCTTTAAAGATTTTAATATCTCTGCCCTCTATATTTATTTTCTTATCATAAGCATTCTGCAAAATCATATATCTGAGCTTTTTCCTACTGAATTCCATAACTAGATCTCTGGGAACATTATGGTCTCTGGCATACTTTGAATTGACTCTATAGCTAGATTCCATTTCCTCTTCTAACTGTTCTTTTTCCCAATCTATCAAATCAGCCATCACCTGGGTAAGTGTGTTTTTAATTTCTAGTTCTTTACCTTCAATTAATCCTCTAATTCTTATACATTTCTCTTTTTGTTTTTGCTCTAATAAGGTAAGTTTGTCTGTCTCCTCTTCTTTTTGTTTTTCTATTTTTTTCACTCTTTCTTTCATGCCCTTAATTTCTGTTTGAAATCTTAATTCCATACTTTCTAGTTTTTTATCTAAGCTTTTTTCAAATCCTTGAATTTTTTCTTCTAATACAGTGGTTACATTTGAGGTTATACTTTCTATTGCTTTCTTGGTAAAATCCTCAAAAAGTGTTTTTAACCATTCACTTTTAACCTCTCCAGAATCAGAATCTCTCCTCAACATTTTTTCTTGTGTTCATCTTTTAAATCTTATCTTACACCAGACAACAATATATATATTTTCTTAGTCTTATATTCTAAGATTAACAAAAGTTTTCAGTAAAGCCTCTAATACAATAAATATGGCATTGTTAAATAATTAAAGAGTCCGTTTCTTCTGCTTCGAAGAAAAAACCGAAGTCTCAGCCACCTTCTTTGAGTCTATTTAAAGTTCCTTTAGATGAGAAAGTATTTATTTCTTTTTTCTTTTTTATAAGTTAAGTCCTTTTTTTATATAAAGTGAAGAAAGAGCAGCAGCGTACCCTAATATAATTAGGGAAAAAAGACAAAGATTAGCGTGTACCCGGCTTCCCGGCTTACTTTCACTGCAAGCTGTCAACCGGCTGAGAAAGCGAAAGTAACCTCAATGCGGCCAATTTCCTTGCCGCCGCTGTCCAGAAGCTGCAGGCTTTTCTTTTCCTTGGGTCCATGCTTACATTGGCTTCCCGGCCATAAACCGCTTACTTGTCGTTTCGCGGAATCGGCTTGCTGTCTTCATTTTTGAGTTAAAGGTTTAACGATCTGTTAATTTTCGCGTCCGCTCGCCATTTCTTCTTCACCGGAAGTCCCCCCCACCCCCTTTTTTAAAACAAGCGTGGCACAGGTTCCTGTCAGGGAGACACAGGAGAGTGGAGAAGAGGGCCGGGCCATGAGAGATAAGCGGGCACGCAGCTCGGAGTGCCTGGCCTATTTTCCGAAACGTCAGAAGAAGGCTCCGCCCTAGGTTGGATTGATATACTTGGGAATCTGTAGGCATCGTTAGTTTAGCAGGATTTCTGTATGTAGGTATGCAATAAACACTAGAGACTAGATTCCCTGCCTCGGCGTGCTATTTCTGCACCTACACACGACATCAATCCTGCTAAACCACAACTCCCAGCAGAAGAGGGAGGAAAAAACGAACCAGGAGAATGGCTTCTCAGACACAGGAATTGCAACAGGCAATAATTCAGCTCGCGGCAGCATTAACACAACACCAACAGCAAGTCGACGACCAGATTAACAATTTGCAAGCAGCAATGATACAACAAATGCAGCAACCAGCCCCAGTCGTCCAGCAGCCGGCACCAGCAGCACCACCACCACCGGTCGTTCTGCGATCCCCAGGGTGTTTGCCAGAGAAATTTGGGGGAGAGACAGCGCAGCTCAGGACTTTCGTCACCCAGTGCACCATGTTTTTCGACAGCAGACCAGCCGAGTTCCCAACGGAGAGGTCCAGAGTTACCTTCATTTTAAGTCTGCTGAAAGGCTCAGCCGCAAGATGGTCCATCCCCATGGTGGAAGCTAACGACCCAATTCTGGACAACTACCAGAATTTTATGGCCCATTTCAGAGCCCATTTTGATGATCCAATCAGAGAAGTCACTGCCAGCCGAGAGATCCGACCGCTCCAACAGGGGAACAGGAGAGTAGGAGCGTACATCGCAGATTTCAAACTGCTGGCAGGAGATTTGGGTTGGAATGAGGTGGCATTGAAGGATCAGTTTAAACAAGGACTGGACGAAGAGATTAAGACGGAATTAGTGCGGCAGGGCACGCCAGCTACATTGGAAGGCCTATACCAGTTAACAGTCATCATAGATGCTCGATTGGAAGAGTTAAAGCAGCTCCGGCCGGGGAGGAACAGGGCAGGAACCCGACCGGCGTTTCCAGGTTTTGCTACCCCCTCTAACTCGTTTGTTCCCCTGAGCGCAGAGGAACCTATGCAGATAGGGGCCACACGAAGGGGGGTCTCTGAAGCCGAGAGACAAAGGAGAAGGGAGAATGCACTTTGTTTCTATTGCGGGGGGCCAGGGCACATCGCAAGGGCTTGCCCGGCCAGATGCCAGGCAGCTCCAGTAAGATTTACAACCCAAAGCACAGAGCAGGCCCACATACCAGCCGCTTCTTCCCAGCAGTTAAACTTCAACGGCCCCCCTTGCCAGAGCCCCGCAGGGAGGCCATCCAGCAATTAAAAAGGGCTCAGGCGGCAGAGTACAGCCAAGATTTTTACATTGTTCCAGCCACGCTGACTACAGATTCCAAGCACCTATTACCTGTAAACGTAATGATCGATTCCGGTGCGACAACCAATTTTATGGATGGGGAAGCGGTGGAAAAGTTTCAGATTCCAACGATTGCACTGCCAAACCCCATGCAGGTTGAAACCATCGACGGGCAACCTCTCAAGGCAGGCGCCATTACACACTGCACCCAGCCAATTCAACTATCCATCGCAGATCACACGGAGTGGATCCAACTGTATGTTACTGCTTCCTTGCAAGTCCCGGTCGTCCTCGGGGCACCTTGGTTGAAACTTCACAACCCCCATTTGGACTGGATGACCGGAGCAATTTCTTTTCCTTCTCAGGACTGTCTACACCACAAATTACAGGGCATTACCCGATCCCAACCGGCAGCTGCAAGCCAGGAAGCAGGGAGGGCTCTCCTACCAACAAAGTATGGAGACTATGCAGACATCTTCGGGGAACAAGAGGCCACGGTATTGCCCCCCAATAGACCTTTCGACTGCACAGTAGATTTAAAGCCTGGAGCCAAGATCCCAGCGGCAAGGCATTATGCAATGGCTCCAAAGGAGCTAGCTATCCTAAAGGAATATGTGGATACCAACCTCAAGAAAGGGTTCATTCGATCATCGACATCGCCTGCATCTGCCCCTACCTTCTTCGTGCCTAAAAAGCCCGATCCTTTCGCTCCAGCGGCACAGGCTGGCGATAAGGGACACCCCATGCGCACAGTGCATGACTACAGCGCACTCAACGCAGTCACCGTTAGAGACCACTACCCTCTTCCAGTTATATCGGAATTGCTAGATCGCCTGCAAAAGGCCCGCATTTTTACCAAGCTAGACCTCAGGAATGCCTACAATTTGATCAGAATAAAACCAGGCCATGAATATTTGACAGCCTTTAACACCAGATATGGTAAGTTTGAATATCTAGTCATGCCTTTCGGACTAAGTAATTGTGGGGCAGTATTTTCCAGATTTATGAACCATATTTTCTCAGACTTGTTAGACAAATATGTAATCGTGTATCTCAAAGACATTCTGATTTATTTTGAGGACCCCACCTCCCACATAACTCATGTGTGAAATGTTCTGCAGAGGCTGAGGGAGAACAAGCTTTTTGCCAAGCTAGAGAAGTGTGCCTTTGACTTAACTCAATTAGACTATCTGGGATACAGGATTTCCACAGAAGGCATAGCCATGGATCCTGCAAAGGTCCAAGCAATTCTGTCCTGGAAGCTTCCCCGTAACGTCAAGGAGGTCCAGCAATTTCTGGAGTATGCAAATTTCTTCCACAAATTCATTGCCGGATAAGCGGAGAAAGCGCGTCCCCTTACTCAGCTTTTAAAGAAAGACAAACGCTTTTGCTGGGGGGAACAGCAGCAAGCTGCCTTCCAGGAATTTAAACAGCTGTTTGCATCCCCACCACTCCTGAGGCACCCTAACCCTCTAAGACAGTTCCACGTCCATTGTGACGCATCTAACTTCGCCGTCGCCGCCATTTTGCTCCAAGCAGTGGACGAAAGAGGGGAAACTTTGTTACCTTGTGCCTATTTCTCTCGCACGCTGTCACCAGCAGAGAGGAATTACGATGTTTTCAACAAAGAATTGCTTGCCATAAAGTCAGCCTTTCAAGAATGGAGGCATTGGTTAGAGGGAGCGACATTCCCAGTCAAAGTTTACACAGACCATAAAAACTTGGCTCTTTTGCAGAGCTCGGGATCCCTCACCCCCCGTCAGGTCAGATGGAGTCAATTTTTTCACGCTTCAATTTTGTCATCTCGTACTTGCCAGGCAAACAAAACAAGCTGGCTGACGCCTTGTCTAGGCAGCCGCAGGACATTGCAGAACCTGACCAAGCCACCCAAGCCACAATCTTGCAGCCTCAAAATTTTGAGGAGTCTCCCGAGGGGGACCAAGTAGAGATCTTGGCAGCAGTCAGGCTAGCAGACTATCTCCTTGTACGAATCAAGGCTCAGCAGAGACAAGACCCCTATGCACGGGCTAGGCTGGAGGACCTAGAAGGGGTCCAGAGCGGAACAACGTCCCCGTTCACAGTGGAGGCAGGGACCCTTTGGCATAGTGGGCGGCTTTATGTTCCCAAAACCCTGAGGGAAGAAGTTCTACAGCTATGTCATGATAGCCCAACGGCAGGATACGGGGGGGGTGTTCAAGACGCTGCACAGAACACTCAGAGATTACTGGTGGCCCAAGATGGCAGCGCACATAAAGACTTACATGGCCTCTTGCCACGTATGTAGACGCGCTAAAACTGTTG
The DNA here is from genome assembly GCA_023362775.1 of Charina bottae. Classification (NCBI taxonomy): domain Eukaryota; kingdom Metazoa; phylum Chordata; class Lepidosauria; order Squamata; family Charinaidae; genus Charina; species Charina bottae. The sequence continues at coordinate 132,010,703 of JALMGJ010000002.1, read as the reverse complement.
CAGGGAAACCAGCAGGCCTTTTGCAACCCCTACCCACGCCTCCCCAACCTTGGGACACTGTCTCCATGGATTTCATCACTGACTTGCCACAGGCACAAGGCTTCACTTCCATCCTGGTGGTGGTGGACTGTTTTACAAAGATGGCACATTTTATTCCCTGCAAGGGCCTTCCAACAGCACAAGCTACAGCACAGCTCTTTTTGGACAATGTCTTCCGATATAGAGGTATGGTTAACCACTTGATCTCAGATCGAGGTTCCCAGTTTACTTCCAGGTTCTGGGGGGTGCTTTTTCAGACATTGGGGGTCAAGATACACTTATCCTCTGCAAATCATCCTTGCAGTAATGACGAAGCTGAGAAAACTAACCAATTATTGCAGCAATATCTCAGATGTTACATTAACTACCGCCAGGACAATTGGCCAGAACTCCTCCCAATGGCAGAGTTTGCTTACAACAATTCAGTACATTCCTCAACCAAGATGTCCCCTTTCCAGGCACTCTATGGCACAGACCCGAGAGTGTTGCCTCTTTCCTCCCAGCAAACACCTGTTCCTGCAGCCACGGATTTCCTGGCAGAAAGGCAGGCAGCCCATCAGCTGTTAATGGAGCAGCTTGATCTGGCGAAAGCAGCCTATAAAAAGAACGCAGATGAACACAGACAGGAAGGACCTTCCATCTCACTGGGAGACAAGGTCTGGCTCTCTACTAAGTTTTTGCAATCTAACAGGCCTTGCAAGAAATTGGACGCTAAGTTTGTTGGCCCTTTCCCAGTGCTACAGCAAATAAACCCTGTGGCTTATCGTTTGCAACTTCCCCACTCCATGAAGATCCACCCGGTGTTTCACAAGTCCTTGTTAGTCAAAGATTCCCCTCCAAGTGCCTTGCGTTCGCATACCACCCCCCCACCTCCGATACTTGTCGAAGGGGAACCGGAGTACGAAGTGCAAGAAATTTTGGATTCCAGAAGGAGGGGCAGGGGAATTCAGTATTTAATACACTGGAAGGGGTATTCTCAGACAGAGCGCTCCTGGGAAAATGCCAAAGACGTTCATGCCCCCTTGCTGGTGCATAAGTTTCATCAGCTTTTCCCTCACAAGCCTCGACCAGCTCGACTCCCAGAGCTACAGCCCCCAGCTGGAGACGAGGAGGCCGGCCAGCCTGAGGTGGTAGTAAGTTGCCAGCAGCCATTTCTGCTCCCTCCGCCGGAGCCAGCGAGGGGGGAGGAGGGGGATTCTCGCCCGTCCACCTCTGGTTTGCAGTTCCCAGGCGGGGGGAGGGAGAGCCCTGCTAACGATTTAGCTGTTTTTCAGGAACAGACAGCTGCATCCGAGCTATCTGATCAAACAGAAGGAGAGGATGACTCCCCGGACATTCCTTTCATAGACGACCTCCCTTCTCTGCCCAGCTCCCAGGAGGGGGAGGGGGAGATGGACACTTATTCACACGGGATTGTACCTGACACCAAGGACGAAGGAGGGGGGGTTGTTTTGGAGTTTTTGGCTGGAGAGGGGGGGTGTCAGGGAGACACAAGAGAGTGGAGAAGAGGGCCGGGCCATGAGAGATAAGCAGGCACGCAGCTCGGAGTGCCTGGCCTATTTTCCCAAACGTCAGAAGAAGGCTCCGCCCTAGGTTGGACTGATATACTTGGGAATCTGTAGGCATCGTTAGTTTAGCAGGATTTCTGTATGTAGGTATGCAATAAACACTAGAGACTAGATTCCCTGCCTCGGCGTGTTATTTCTGCACCTACACACGACAGTTCCATTTATCTGGATTGTGGGTGTTTTTGAGGTCATATTCCTGCTGCCATAGGCGGGATGGTGGACTCTGGTCCGAGGGGAGGATACGGGGTGGGGGGTGTAGTTAAGAGAAAAAAGATTCGTTTTGGAGAAGAATCGGGAGCTTTGTTAAGACGGCTCTCCTTGATCGGGCGAAAGTTCCCGCTGCCTGGCTGCTTCCCCTCTCAGCTAGCCGCTTGGTGCCACCTGGTAGGCTGCCTGGCTGGCTGGAGAGAGAAGACGAGCTGGGGGGGGGGCAGCGCCCACCGCTTGCTTGCTTCCTTCCTCCGTTGCTTGATAATATTGCTGCCGTTAGTTCTGAAGATTGCAAAGGGGCTTGGCGAAGGGACGCCTGGTTGGCTTGAAGCCTCGGATGAGCGAACGAGCGGCAGGCAATTTCTGGAGGAGGCGGTTTGGTGGTGCCCCCCCCTTTCCCGCCTTTCCTGGGGAGCCGGCGACTGCGAAGAAGCGGCTGGTGCCTTCCAGCCAGAAGCTCTGCCTGTGGCTGTGGGTAATCTGGCACTTGACAGCAGCAGCAGGCAGTTTCGCCCGAGGGAGGGAAGAGGATGGGGAGCCTTGCTCGACCAGGAGTCCGATCCTGTGGGGGTCTAGCCCGATTCTGGTGCCCGAGGAGCGGCATCGCCTCAGCGGGTGGGTTGGGCTTTCGCTGTGTCCGTTGCTGTAAAAAGCCTGCTCTTGGGCCTGTTGAAGTTGCCCTGGCAAGGAGACATTGGGAGATCTTCTCTGGGAAGATCTGCAGGAATCGGTGGCATCAGATTAGCATCTGATCCTAGTTTCATTCCCCCACCACTTCGGGTTGTGCTATGGCTATTTTTCTCTGTCGTGTTCACGCCCCCCCCCCCCCCCAATCGCTGCTCCTGAAGCTGAAGGGTCTGAATCCTGACTGGCAGGGATACAGATAATATGTTTCCTCTCAGTTTCTGAACTTGAACCACCACTACTTTTTCCACAACTTTCTCCAAAAAGGGAAGGTTGGAGACAGGGTAGAAGTTATCAAAAACTGGCTGGATCTAAGGAAGGCTTCTTCAAGAGGGAGTGGTCAATCACCTCCTATAAGTAGGTGGCATTACTCCCTCCCTCAAAGAGGCATGGACAGCTTCCCTGATCTAACAATTCACACACGCTTTCTGACTACCCAAATGAGCCAGGGTAGAAGAACTACCGTATATACAGTACTTGTGGATAAGTCCATTTGCAGATAAGCCAAACCTGCTTTTTTTTTTTTTGGCACCTAAATTCTCGGCTTATCCACGAATATATACAGTAATGCTGCAGAGAAGCCTATCAATTTCCTCAGGCACAGTAAGCTCAAAGAATCCCAGAGAACATTCCAAGACTCACTACACTGGATTCTGCCCAACTGGTATCCAGCCCAGAGTTGAAGTCGAAAACAACTGGAGAGTAATGTAGTCTGGGGAAGACCACAGTAGCACCTCAAAGATCACAACTGGAAAATGGACCATACTAATACTATGACATTGATCAACTCAGCATCTTTTTCCAAGCCATGGTTTCACTGTGATTTGTTCACTAAACCACAATTGGCTGGGTTCATATAAACATGCCAATCCATGGTTTACAAACTGCCTTAGTTGGATTCACACTATGTGCTAAGCCTAAATCAATGATGTCTTAGTGCAATGTGTGACCCAAGTCACTAAATGGATAAAATGTCTGTGGAATTGACCGAGTGAGATCAGAAACATTATCATCACACTGGCTAAGGAGATGGCTCAGCTTCTGCAGGGGTAAGTTGTTCTAATTCCCCTGTAACCCTTATTTTGTTCTACTGCTTCCTGTCCATATTGGCCTTTATTTCAGCCAGCAACTCTTTTAGAAGAGAATATATGTAGCTCTGGGTCGAACTGTTGAGTTCTTGGTGCCCTTGCAGAAAACAGCCAGGCTCACAGAGCACCAAGAACCCCACAACTCTTTTAGTTAGGCTGATCATACGTCCCGTTTTGAACAGGACAGTCCTGTTTTGAAAGCATTTTTCAAGTGTCCCGTCATTTTCATAACAATCTTAAATTTGTCCCGTTTTTTAAACCCGGCGGGAATGTCGTGGAAGGAGGATCTGAGCCAGAGCTGCCGATTGGAGGCAGCCAGGAAGAGGAAGCTCTCCCACCTATCAGCGTGCGGCAAAGGAGGGCCGGGGGCGGGGTTTGCAGGTGGGAGCCAATCGCGTGGACCGGGAGGGGTTTGCAGGCAGGAGCCAATCGCGTGGACCGGGGGGGGCAGGGTTTGCAGGCAGGAGCCAATCGCGCGGACCGGGGGGCAGGGTTTGCAGGCAGGAGCCAATTGCGCGGACCAGGGGGCAGGGATCCCTGACTTTTTCATGAATACGGAATATTACATAAGACCCTGTCCCATTTTTGTCTGAAAGAAATATGGTCAGCCTACTTTTAGTAAAAGACATTTCTTGGCGGCAGCCTTTTTGTTTTACCTTTCTTCTGAATTTTAGAACTTCAGAGCAAGTTTTCAAAATGTATCAAGAAGCAACCCCATTCTTTTCCTGATGGAGGAAGCTAATCGAGGTTTATAAATGTACCTCTGGCATGGTTCATTACCTGTGATGACATATTGAGAGCCATGAACAGTCTGGTATCAGCAAATCAATTTAAAATTTAATCTGAGGGAAGGGAAAAAAATGAAAGAGAAGAAATGGAAGTAGTTTAGGGTTTGTAACATGTTACCAAACACTTTTTATCAGAGTAAATTGAGCAGCTCCTCCACTTTTATACTGCAACACTTACTGTGCACCAGTTGCTATGTAAACATACACATAGGCATGCATATACTATATATATGCGCGCACACACACAAACAAGTTTTCTGATGATTAATTTGAGCAATTAGAGTTGTGAAGAATCAGTGCATTGAAATGTCAGTGTGAGTTATGCAAACAATTTTTCAGTTAAAATGGAGGGGGAAATTTAATTCTTAGAATTTTGAAGGATTTTTCTCTCATCATATCCATCTACAATAGTGTTTTGTTAATATATGTATCACTGCTCAGTTGGGGTCTTTGAAATGAGTTAGTGCTTAGAATGCCATGCTGCCATCGTTTCTAGAAAGAAGGACTTGCAAGCTGACAGTGGTGGTGGTGATTTCAGTGGGAAATTTATTTACTGAGGTAGTCTGTGTGGGATGATGATTTCAGGTAGAAATGGGGGTACATGGATAGTTCATTCATGCAAACAGACATATTTCCCAGGAAAAGCATCCTGTACATTTTAAAAGAACCTTGGCAATCACCCATCCATGCAGTGTTATTTGCTATCACATCACCAAAAAGGTTCTTAATCTCTTACTGTATGTAGCAATTGCTGTGGTCAGCTTTGAGTACATACATACGTCAGTGATCCTTGCACTGTTGTGGTACTTGCTGATGTAGTAGGAGCTTCATGAATTAAATAGGTTATTTTGCTTAATGAAGATTCAATATCTCAGTATGAATACATTGCAATAACTGTATTTTAGATTTCTCCCTTATGTTGCATAATTTAGCAGAACAACGCATTAGAAATGATACTTGTAAGAAGCACTTTTTCAGAAGTCATTCTTCTCTTATCTTGTGAATTCTTGGGGAATGCTCTTTCTCATCCTTCCAGGTTTGGTTGTAAGTAGCTCAAGGCTTACCTTTCCCAAAGAAAACCTCCTAGACTATTATTGTTCTGTTAGTTTTAGGTGAAAAAAAAAGTTAAGTGGGATGTCTGTCTGTCTGTCTGTCTGTCTGTCCGTCCGTCCGTCCGTCCGTCCATCCATCCATCCATCCATCCATCCATCCATCCATGTAGGACAAAAATGAGTAATTGGTGGCTCTATAGTCAGATTTCTGGTCCTGCCATGAAAATGCTTCCATAAAACAGGCTGCATTTTAGGACCCTCTTGTCCTGATTTCCTTAGCATTGATTAAATGTAACTGCCTACCATTGATGTGGGTCAAACACAAATTATCACCTGTAGATTTGGATTGCTCCAGATAGCTGGGGATGGTGATGTACACTTCTCTTATATTTAGAATACTTTCACATGTTTTTACTTCATGATGAACCAGTATGAGTCGTATTACGGGTTGTTTTTTTTTAAATCTGGCTTCTTAAAACTAACAGAGATTCTACTCCCTCCCAGAATCTTTGTGCAGGAGGGAAACCATTGGAGGTTTTAAAAGAGCCTGAAGGACACAAGAAAAATATAAACACTGACTGTGAAGTGAATCCACTTTTCTGAAAGCTAACTTTGCCCCTTAAAAGCTGAAAAGGTGATTCTAAACAGAAAGGTAATTTCTCAGCCGAAAAGGCTGGGTTTCACTAATGAATAATATAAACTGAATCTTATGGGGAAATTTATGAGTGCATGCTTTAAATACAGACATATAAGCTCCCCAATTTATAGTAAGCCTGTTATATGAAAGGCCATCATACAATTAATGGATCTAGAATTACACCAACGCTTTGATCCATCTGGGTTTGGTGTATTTAGAGCAGGGATGGGCTCTTTCTGCAGGGATGGGAATTACAACTTAGCCTCCTAACCTTCTGGTGAACCAAGGAGGCCACCTGATGATGTCCCAGGATTTTTTTTTTCAGATTGTTTTTCATGTTGGGGAGGGAGTTAAAGGTGAGAATGGTGGTAAGACACTTTGCAAAGCGAAGTGCTATTATTCATGGCAGCATCAAGAAGTAAACAGCATCCTGAAATCAGTTTATTTTTCACATGGGGGGGGGCATATTAAAGGTGGAGATCAATGAGGGAATCATCTGTGAGGCAAATTCCTACCATTAATCCCATGCTACAAAGCAGAAAAACAGGTTAAATTCTGGCCATTTAGCCTCCAAACTTCAAAAGTGTACTTGGGCTATGGAGGACCACAGATGATAATCTGCTGCAGCCTCCCCATGATCAGGGTTCAGAGCCTGTTGTCTGCCCCAACCCTGCCTCCCCATGAATGCCAACAGACGGGTGTTTGTGAAAATGGGTCAGTGACTGAAAATAGGTTCACTGAAGCATACAAATGACAGGTAGCCCAAATGAATGCTAACATCCAGAAAACTGCAAGAAGGAACCCCAAAAGAAAAGTGCAGATAGGATATACTATGAGAATCACTAATAATGTGATGGCATTGGGCAAAACCCATTTGCCTTTAAACCTTTTTGTATTCAGAGGTTTCTACTGAAGAACATTTGTGAGTAGCAATTTGTGCTAAGAGTTGTTTTTATGGCATGAAGGACATAAAACAATTCAAGAGGTTAATTTTGGATGAATAAATATTTCATCTGAATTTAAAATGTTGATACAAAATTTAGTTTTAAAAATGCCTTTTTAAATGGAGGGGATGGAAAAGCATGCACAACTGCAAGCATAATCATTACATTACTCCTTCCAAAATGTGGGTCTCTAGACTCTTAAAGACAAAATGTAAGGAGCAGGGTTGGTTTAACTGGGTGGATTGCATTTTCTGAATGTTTATCCAGTAGTGGCCACTAACTGCAGAAAGTCTGAGGAAACTCTGCACTAGAGAAAGCACGTTAGAGTCTATCAATCCTATTTAAAAAAAATGGGAGCTGCCCCTAGAACCCCAAGAAATCATGGTGGCAAAATCAGGCTGGAGAAGAGAATGAACTATAGAGCAGCGTCATTTCATGCACTTTGATGGAAGGCTTATCTAAGACTCCTGGAAATTACTTCAGGGCTGCTTCACATCTTACACTTTTAGTACACACCTATGAAAAGCAAGCAAGCAGGCAGGTAGACAGCATTGCGGTACCTGGAATCACATGCCTCCTTTCCTTCCAGCTTTTAAGTGGAATACACCATTTGGCTTTAATTGGCCTTTTTCCCTTGTTCATCCAAAATTAATCTCCACTTTGCTAATGTAAAGACCATTGTGCTTTTTTTTTTTTTACTTCTGCTCTCTCTCAGGCCAGGTAGGTATGGATAAAATCCATAGCAGATGAAAGATCAGAGATACATCTGACATTTCTGTTTTCCGAATTTGGAGGACAGCATTGCTTTTTTATTCCAAAATGCTAGGTAAGCTATGCTTACATCTGCATCATATTGCCCAACTGTAGACTTTTTTTATGGACCAATGTGGCTATGTTTAATTGTTTTAGTTTGTAACATAAGTATCTTATTAGTCATGCTTCTCTGAGATGTGTAGCTATGTTGCAAGATTTGTCATTCTGAACCATTTATGGCCTGAGGTTGCATTAGAAGGAACATAAACTTATCCAGTAAGATGGGAATAATTCAAGCATTGTCATACCTCATCATTCTTTCTTTCTTCAACTTGTTGCAAAACAGAGGCCTACATTTCACCTGAAAGCTGTGTATTTTCACTGCATAAATCAAAATGCTTGTGAGTTGATGCCCATATACCTGGAAATAATGAAGTGGAGGACAAATATGTTGAGTTCTTCACAAGAATGAATGAGTAACCAACAGAAGTTCTAAAAATCAAAAACCCATATAGAGAAACATTTTGAACATATTTTTAAAATGTGTGTGGGTATTAAAATATATAATCTTGTTATAGGTAAATAATAGCTTACCTTGATATTTTGGTTTTCTAAGCTATTGCAATATTTGATAAGCTTTCCTGGTAATTATATATGTAAAAAGGTAAAGGTACCCCCCGCACATTTGTGCAGTCGTGTCCGACTCTAGGGGCCGGTGCTCATCTCCGTTTGTTAGCCAAAGAGCCAGCGTTGTCCGAAGACGCTTCCACGGTCATGTGGCCGCATGACACGCGCGGAACGCTGTTACCTACCCACCGAAGTGGTACCTATTCATCTACTTGCATTTGCATGCTTTCGAATTGCTAGGTTGGCAAGAGCTGGAGCTAGTGCAGGAGCTCACTCCGCACGCAGGGCTAGGGATTCGAACCTCCGAACTTGCAATCTTCCGATCAACAAGCCTGGCGTCTTACCCGCTGAGCCACCACACCCCTTTTAATTATATATGTAATTCTACCTAAATTAGTTTTAAAAATGCCGGAATTTAAGGCCAAGTCACTTGTGATGAGGCCTCCATTCCTGTATTTTCCCTGTTCACACCCAACAGCAAAGGCATAGATGTCTAACTTTAATAGCAAAAAGTGCACTTGGGAAATTAGGCACCAAGACTCTCCCTTCATACTTCATAACTTTCTCCACCCAATTTCCCCCTTTTTCTCTGATACAGAGTTTTGGATATTTTCTAAAATTGTAAATGAGCCAGGAGCAAAGGAAATGGCTGGAGCAAGAAGAAAACAGCATGAACCGAGGAGCTCAATATCCCTGTCCCATATGCTTCTTATGTAACTTGAAGCTACAAATGTTAACACTGAATACCACACACACACACACACACACACACACACACACACACACTAATGAACAATCTCCATGCAGATCCACAGACTGTTCATGTGTTGAATGTAATTGCCAACATTCCTATTGCTTTACTGTATGTAATCTGCATGTAATCTATCAAAACTACTTGTAGGCCCTTTTATGAAATTTGTATCAGTGAGTAAAGTCATGGATGAACAGAGAGCTGGGTGTCCTGCCCCTCTACCTTTTCTTCTGGAGCAAATAAGAGGCCTGTGGCTGGAAAAGTGCCTCTGCCGTTAGAGAGAGGGAGGGAGGGAGGGACCCTGTGTTTTCTGAAATGCTAATAAAATGGATAGGATTAACGTTCAGCCCTGGCCTCAGTGGTGCAGCTCTAAGAAAAGTCAAAGGGGAGCTGTGTCAGCTTATGGCAAAGGCAAAAGGCCCAAGATGAAATGATCTGAGTAAGCATCCCACATTACAGGGTATGTGGCAATGTGGAACTGGAGTAATTATAGCAACTGCTCCTAGGCTTGGATCAGGATGGAGCGTAAACACGTAGGAGGAAACCAGACATTTTTCTGCTTCATTCTCCACCCAGAGAAAGGTCATAGGCACCCGGCAAATGTCTTCTTTCGTATGGTGCCACTCCTCTAACTCGGCTAACAAAGTGGTATCTCCTTACTCCTGAGGCTGAGTTTAAAAATTTCTTCCTTTGCCTTTCAGAAAAGAGAAAGCCCTACGGACCAAAGTAACAGCAGTAACATTTTGCTAAGGCTGTAAATCATTGCTGGCCAGAGTTATCTTTTCAAACTCATTTTTAAGCTGCTAGTTTTTGCAACTGATAGAGGAAGAAGCAGGAATGATGAGCATTTTAAAAATCTGGTGAGCATATGAGTATATGATAGTGCTTAATCTTTAGTCTGTTGTTGCCTTCTCAGATTCTTAACTATTCTTCCCAATTTCACTGTATTTACCTGGAAATGTTGTGGGTTGGAGACACTGAATGCTCATAACTGGGCCTGTGATTCCTGTAATGTCAGCCTGTGTATGCTGACATTATGTTATGATGTTGCAGGATTTGAATCTCAGTTTTGCCAGAATCTGAACTCAGAATTATTATCAGTACTAAATCATCCCACACCAGACTGTTCCTCCTTTAGAAGCATGGCGTATCTTGTGATCATTCTCCCACTTCCAGCTTTTTTCAGAACTGTGGCAACCAAGGGTACAGACTCAACTTTAGAAACTCAGTGGGAGGTGTTTCTTTTTTACACATTCTGGAAATCCCTTCCCCCATTCTCCAATTTCATAGCAAACAATTCTTCCTCTAAGTTAAGGGTAAATATGCTAAATATGAAGTTTTAATATTATGAATCCAAGTGAGCATCACTTTCTGGAGCCTTGATTCTGGACGATGTTCTAACTGTACTAATGGTTCTTCTTTCATCTCCATACTTTTCCTAAAGGTCTCATATGGTTAAGTCATTCCCCACAGCAATGTAGGTACGTGTGCACGTGCATATGTGTGTGTATATATACTGTACAGGGTGTACCCAAAGTCAGTCCCCATAGACAATTTACTATATAAATTTAGATATAGTACCTCTTCCCATTCTCTGGGTTATGATAAATGAATTCTAGATGATTGAGAAGGAATCAACACAACATACAAAACAAACTATACTAGCTTGGTTCATTTTCTCATTAAAAATATCATTCAGAGAAAAGTAGTACTGCCAGCTACAGTTTGTCAACAGTACTTGCTAATGGACTAGGAGTGGGTTGGAAGCTGTGGTTCTCCAGATGCTGTTCTCCAGTCAGTTCTGGCAGTGATGAGGGATGCTGGAAATATAATTCAACAACATCTGCAGCACAACAAGTTCTCCAGCCCTGAAGTATAATTAAGTAGACCCCATTCAAATCTTCACCCTGCTATATAGCTCACAGGGTCATACTGTACCACTGTCTCTCAATTTATTTCACAAGGTTGTTGTGAAAATAAAATGGGGTAAGACAATATACCTTGAGTTCCTTGACTTCCTATAGTTATGACTATAAAATAGTTGTATGTACAATGAATATGAAATAATTGATTGTTTACTGAGATACAAAACTTATTTCAATTTTGAACTTGCGGGAAAGATTTCTACACTTCTTTATTCTCAGGGATTGGTCTTATACTTTCTGAATACATTGTATATTTATGTAAATCTGAAAATATTTCCAAATATATGTATTTCCCTTTTTTAAACTATCATAGTGGCATAGCACATGGCTAATGCTAGATATTGTAATATCTTACAGCCCCTTCCTCTCTGACCAGAAGGGAGTGAATTGCAGGCAAAGGTACAGCTTGGAGAATTTGACAAGCTGGCCGTGATTCCAAGAGTGCTCTGAATTGAGATTATGGGAGATAAAGGAACCCCACAAAGCAAAACAGAAAAGGGTCAGGGAGACTCTGAGATGGATGGTTTGGAAAAATGGTTGTTGGGAGAGGTTGCAGAGGAGGAGGATGGAAATAGAAGAAGGGTTAAGTGGAAGAGATCAGATTGAGAGAAAGCTGGAAATGGCCATAGTGAGATAATGATGGAGGAGAGGGATCAAGAGCTGGAAATGGTGACAGGAATGATATGGAAGAGCTGGTATGCAGAAGACTGAAAGAGTGAGACATATTCCAGTTGGGTGTTGGTGGAGGTGGTGGATGGAAAGTGACTGGCTGGGGGAAACATTTAGAACTGAGTTGGACAGGAGCTGGCAGTTAGTGGCATAGGTGGAGGATATGGGGTGGCGGTGAACAAGCAGGAAATGGGGATAGATTGTCATCTTTGAAGAGATTCAGTGCTCTGGTGAATGTCATAGTGGGAGAGCCAGCTGTTACACTGAGAACTAACAGAACTAACATCAGGAACAAGGAGAGACCTCATGCTCTGTTTATCTGGAGATGACCTAAGTACAGAGTTTGAGGGACCAGCATTAGACAAAGGAAAAAAGGAACCTGTAGCTCAGGTGAATAGCCCTCCCTCTGTATAGGAGGCAGAGGGAAGTGTGGAACCACAGTGCTTTGGAGCAGAAGAACATGGAAAGCAAACATTCAGGAGCCTTGGAAGAATGAGAAGCTTGACGAGTCAGGGTGGTGAAAGACCTAGGGAGAGTAGGCTAGTGTTAGTCCAGTGAGGTAGTCCAGACAAGAAGTGCAACCAGGAGTAATAGTTCTATCTTTATTGTAAGGTTACATTAATAGAATCTTGCAAGACTTAAAGTATTTCTCCCCTCCTTTCTTTTTACTCTCCAAAAAACTAGGGAGGATCCCTTCTGAAATGCTTCCCACGTCCCGTTCCCCCCCCCACCTTCTGTGGGCTGAGATACCCTTTACATGCTGGTTGTCCAGTCTGCAGCTCTCCCTCCTGTCTCCCAAGGTCATTCCCACAGACCATTACAAAAGCTGGACTCAATGTTTATTGCCTCCTTCCCAGTTACACAGCCAGTGGCCTTTCATTGGCAATTGCTTGCTTCAATGAAGATTCATCCAGGTTTCCATTGGTTGCATCTGTTTTTGTGAGGAACCACCCTGCATATTGTATTCAAACTCTGTGCCTACCCTACCCCCCACCTCCATTCTGCTGGGAAGAGTAATATGAAGTAGAACATATTCTGGGTTCTAGACATAGGAGGAGACATCTGAAATACCTTATTCACTGAACTGGAGAGATTGTGGGAGACAGCAACAGATTTCCATGTTTCACACCTTGTACACCAGTTCCACCTGAAATTCCTGCATAAGCCACATCCCTGTGACCTGCCACCACTACCAATAGACAATAATCCCTAGAATGAAGGAGACTTGTTGTTTTCTTCCATGTTAGACTCTCCAGTGCGAGTTGCCGTGCAACAAGAAGGAAGGGGGAACTGACTCTTTGTGGCCAAACGTGGCTTGGGGAGTTGCCAGGCCCATCTGTAAATGAGAATGGGGGGAGTAAACTTGTAGAAATTTCCTGTAATGACTTGCCTGGGCCGTCTTTGCACACGGGAGAGAAGAATTATACTGATGAGGGAGGTGGTGTAAAGGAAGGTAGATATAACTTTGATGAAGGAACGTATGAGCTGTTAAGGAAGGAAAAATGACAGCTCAGTCCTGGAAAGGTGGGAAACATTGGGGGAAAAAGTCAAAATAACCCCACCATGATTTCGTTTGGTATAAGATGGCGGAAGGAGAAACTCTGACAGGCTTTCAAGTTTCTGTTATTATACTGTAGCCTATAACAATAAAGTAGCATTCCTGGAATTCTCGTGGTGCCTGTTTCCTGACTTGGTCTACCTCACAGGGCTGACAATATGAGTGATGCACCCCCTCCTGGTCCTCCCATTGGCATTCAGTACCATCAATCATGATATCCTTTTTGGTCAACCACAAGTTTTGTTGGCTGGAGGCATTGTTTTACAACGATTCCCTCTGTCCTGAATGTTTAGTTTCAGTTGGTATTATGGGGGAGGGGAGATCAAGTCCTTGGGTATGCCAGTGCAGATCTTGGCCTTCTTCCCCACCCTTTTCAATATTTACATGAAGCTGCTGGGTGAGGTCATCTGTCAGTTTGGTTTAGGTATCATTAATATGCAGATGATACCCAGCTTTACATCTGCATGGCAGGCCAAGCAGGAGATGATGTAGAAATTTTGGTTGAATTTCTAGAGGTTGTAAGGCATTGGATGAAGTGAAACAGTTAATCCTAGCAAGATAGAGTTCCTGTTGGTGCAGAGGCTTTCTGAATCCATGGATGTTTCATCTATTGTTCTTGAAGGGGTGGTGTTGCCCTTGAATGAATAGGTATGCGATCTGAGTGTTCTCCTGGATTCACAGTTCTTAGTACAGCAGCAGAGGGAAACCATTTCTAGGAGAGCCTTTTGCCAGCTCTAGCTGATCTACCAATTGCAACTCTTCTTGGATCAGGAGGCGCTGAAGATAGCGATTCATACTTTTTTCATCTCGGACTACTGTAACTTCATCTACATGAGGATGCCATTGAAGATGACCTGGAAGCTGCCAGTGGCACAGAATGCCGGTGCCCACCTATGAATTGGTACCAGTTTAATAAAATAACACCTATATTGTGGTAGTTGCACTGGTTGCCAGGCGGCTTTTGGGCCCAATTCATGGTTGTGGCAATTACCCATAAAACTATTTATAGCTTGGGCCCTTGTTACCTTCAGGACTTTCTGTCCCAGGTGGAATCTGGCTGACCAACACATTCTAACTGGGAAGGGGTGCTGCAAGAATCCACCGCTGAGAGGTCAGAGGAACAGGGACAGATGGCTTTCTCAATAGTAGTCACCTCAGTATGGCATAATCTGCCCCTCTAAGTTTTGAATGCCGCCACCTTTCTGGTATTTAGGGACGGGGCTGGATGGAAACAGGGAGGTAGAAACAGTCCTTTGGAATGAGGGATCCTCAGTAGCTGACTGTAGTGAGGGAAGGTTTTGTTTTGTTTGTGATTTTACTATATGTGTCATATTGTTACGGTTTTAATAATTTAAGCTACCTAGAGTCCAATATGCAGGCAGCATACAGAGTATTGTAATAAATGAAATAAATAAATATTAAATGCAGTCACTTATTATCTCTTGGACCCCAGGGAGGCCTGGGATACAGTCAAATCTGTAATTATAGTAGTGACACCAACAATGCTACTGTATTGCTCTTTGTGAAACACAAAGAGTTAACTGACTGGTACACGGTTGGTGGCTGGATTATAGTTTGCAAAACTTTACCAGTGATGTGAATCACTGGTATGACAAGAGACAGCGGGTGGGCTCTTGCAGTGCTCAAAGAAACAAGTGAAAGATACTAATCACCTGCAATATAGGCAGTACTTTTCCTCCACCAACTGCTGGACCACTGTCAGGATTTAGCTCAGCAAAGACAAGTTGGAAGGAAGATGTTTGATAAGGGGCAACAGGGCAGCCTCTATGTGTGGCTACAGGAGACATGAAAAATTTAGTGTGGGGACAGACACTAAATTGGATAATGAACGCTGGTATCATTAAACAAAGGCAGGAGGGAAGAACCTAAGATATTTGCCCTAGAAAGATAACTTGTACATTTTGTACAACGACAGCAAGAACATTACATTTTGCCCACAAACGTATGTCACGCTATATAGTTCTGGTGGCTTGGGATTCTTTACAAAACACAGACATGCATACAGACACATCTGCATACATCCCATCATGTTTCCATCTGTCTTCTATAGGAAGTTTTTAAAAAATCACCCAACATTTAGTAAGTCCCCAATAACTAGTTCTCAGGGCAACATTAAAGGTAAAGGTAAAGGTCCCCCCCACCCATTTGTGCAGTCGTGTCCAACTCTAGGGGCCAGTGCTCATCTCCGTTTGTTAGCCGAAGAGCCAGCGTTGTCCGAAGATGCTTCCACGGTCATGTGGCTGGCATGACGCACACGGAACACTTTTACCTACCCACCGAAGTGGTACCTATTCATCTACTTGCATTTGCATGCTTTCGAATTGCTAGGTTGGCAAGAGCTGGGGCGAGTGCGGGAGCTCACTCCGTCACGCGGGGCTGCTAGGGATTCGAACCTCCGATCTACAAGCCTGGCGTCTTACCCACTGAGCCACCACGCCCCCTCATGGATTCAGGGCAACATACCCTTCACCAAAGAGGCCTGCCTTAGGTCAACATTTATAGATAACTGTTCAGAGGAAGCAACTAGGAAAGAGGGGGGAATGAACATAAACACATAATAAAAGTTATAATTCTTTCTTTCTCTTCTTGTATAGATATGGAAGTGAGCTTAATATGGCATTCTACCTGTGATGAAATGGTACACCACTTGTATTCTCTTGAAATAAGCAAAGGATTAACTGGTTATTACATTAGGAAGGTGAGGCAGAACATTAAGAGAACTTGGAGGAAGACTTGAGAGGGGATAGACTGTTGAGAGTTGGACAGAATAAAAAGAGGGTAAAGAAAGGGAAAGGAAAGGGCCATTAGTAGCCTTTGTGGAAAAGTGAACTGTCCTTCTCTAAATAAGCATGGAGTTCTGTACCTCTAAACAGGAACAATGTATATCCCATATTTACTGTTCATACAATAATATTGTTATCTAAAGCTTTAAATGCTTAAAAACAACAACACAATATAATGGCTGTTGTGGGTCTTCCGGGCTGTGTGGCCGTGTTCTGGAAGTTGTGGTTCCTAACGTTTCACCAGCATCTGTGGCCAGCATCTTCAGAGGGCAGGAGCACAGATAGAAGCAAAATCTCTGTGCCCAGGTAGAGTGGCAATGTTCTATTTATAGAGCTAAATTATAGGAGATTAGGTGGGGTTTTTTGTTGTGTTGAAATGTTAACGAGTGGCTGATGAGCGTGATTAGCATGTTCATTGTGAGAAGTATTCCCATGTCCTGGTGGTTGGACTGAGTTCGTTGACCTTTTGCAGGCTGTGTTTTTCAGGACTAGTAGCCAGGTTTTGCTAATTTTTAAACTTTCTTCTTTTTTATTGTAACTGTGCTGGTGTTTGTGAATTTCAATGGCTTCTCTGTATAATCTGGTGTAGTGGCTTTTGGTGTTGTCCAGTATTTCTGTGTTTTCAAATAGGATTTTGTGTCCCGTTTGCTTGAGAGCATGTTCAGCTACTGAAGATTTTTCCGGTTGCTGTAGTCTGCAGTGTCTTTCGTGTTCTTTTATCCTGGTGTGAATGCTTCGTTTTGTGGTTCCGATGTATACTTGTCCACAGCTGCATGGTATGCGGTATACTCCTGCAGCGGTGCGGGGGTCCCTTTTGTCTTTTGCTGATTTTAGCATTTGTTGTATTTTTCTGGTGGGTCTGAAGACTGTTTGAAAGTTGTGTTTTTCCATCAGTTTTCCCATGCGGTCAGTGACTCCTTTGATGTAGGGCAGGAATACTTTGTTTGTGGGGGGCTGTTTTTCTTCAGTTGGATGTTGTTTTCTTGGTTTGATGGCTCTTTTTATTTCATTCTTGGAATAGCCATTTGCCTGTAGGACCCAATTCAGATGGTTAAGTTCATTGTTGAGAAATTGGGTTTCACAGTTTCGATTAGCACGATCCACCAAGGTTTTGATCATGCCTCTCTTTTGTCGTGGGTGGTGATTGGAATTTTTGTGTAGATACCGGTCTGTATGGGTGGGTTTTCTGTATACTTTGTGTCCTAGTTTGAGGTCCGGATTGCGTATGACCAGCGTATCTAAAAATGGAAGTTTGCCATCAGTTTCTTTTTCCATAGTGAATTGTATATTGGGGTGGATGCCGTTTAGGTGGTCCAGAAATTTCTCCAGTTCTTCTTCAGTATGACTCCAAATTGCGAAGGTGTCATCCACGAACCGAAACCAGACTGTTGGTGTAATGGGTGCCGATTCCAAAGCCTGTTTTTCAAAGTGTTCCATGTAAAAGTTTGCTATGACTGGGCTCAGGGGGCTTCCCATGGCAACGCCATCCATCTGTTCGTAGAACTCATTCTCCCATTGAAAGTAACTAGTTGTTAGGCAGTGTTGAAATAAAGCTGTAATGTCTTCTGGGAAGATTTGCTTGATGAGTGCCAGGGTGTCCCTTACTGGCACCTTGGTAAACAGGGAGACCACGTCAAAGCTGACCAGTTTGTCCGTGTGGTTGAGTTTTAGGGTGCTGATTTTGTTGATGAAGTGTCCTGAGTCTTTGATGTGGGATGGAGTCTGTCCGATGTGGGTCTGTAAAAAGGGACCCCCGCACCGCTGTAGGAGTATACCGCATACCATGCAGCTGCGGACAA
Organism: Charina bottae; assembly: GCA_023362775.1. Classification (NCBI taxonomy): domain Eukaryota; kingdom Metazoa; phylum Chordata; class Lepidosauria; order Squamata; family Charinaidae; genus Charina; species Charina bottae. The sequence continues at coordinate 131,992,807 of JALMGJ010000002.1, read as the reverse complement.
GTATACATCGGAACCACAAAACGAAGCATTCACACCAGGATAAAAGAACACGAAAGACACTGCAGACTACAGCAACCGGAAAAATCTTCAGTAGCTGAACATGCTCTCAAGCAAACGGGACACAAAATCCTATTTGAAAACACAGAAATACTGGACAACACCAAAAGCCACTACACCAGATTATACAGAGAAGCCATTGAAATTCACAAACACCAGCACAGTTACAATAAAAAAGAAGAAAGTTTAAAAATTAGCAAAACCTGGCTACCAGTCCTGAAAAACACAGCCTGCAAAAGGTCAACGAACTCAGTCCAACCACCAGGACATGGGAATACTTCTCACAATGAACATGCTAATCACGCTCATCAGCCACTCGTTAACATTTCAACACAACAAAAAACCCCACCTAATCTCCTATAATTTAGCTCTATAAATAGAACATTGCCACTCTACCTGGGCACAGAGATTTTGCTTCTATCTGTGCTCCTGCCCTCTGAAGATGCTGGCCACAGATGCTGGTGAAACGTTAGGAACCACAACTTCCAGAACACGGCCACACAGCCCGGAAGACCCACAACAGCCATTGAACTCCGGCCGTGAAAGCCTTCGACAATACAACACAATATAACCTCCTCCACCCCACCTAGATACTATACTGTCAGGAAAAGAGCTGATGTAAGAGAGAAAATAACATTAGCATTTATCATTTTGGGGTAGTTAGTCATTTCTCCCCCAAATAAGAAACAATACGGTACTGGCTTGCCACAGTACTTGTTAACTTCTTTTGTTTGAATTACAATATCCCACATGGAACAGAGAAAGAAACCTTGCTCTTATCTTATCAATCAAAGATTGAAATCCTAGGCCCGTTTCTCTTGCCAGCTCTTCTCTCCTCATCTCACATATATCATCATATTTTAAATTTTAATTTCTCTAAAATTCAACGTTCAGGTTGTTTTCCTAAGCATTCTTTGGACTGTCTTTTTCCTCATCCAATATTTATAGTTGTTCTTCCCCTAAAATATTGTATTTATTAATATGAAAATGATTTAAATAACTCAAACAACGTTTTTAATCACCAAGAATCAAGGTTGCCATGCAAGTTATTTACATGTCTTAAACAATGATACAACTCTTATCATTAAACATTGCTAATGTGCAATTCAATATAGTAGTATTTAAGAGAACAGGGAACATGTGAGATACATGTTGCTGCTGAGATAGCAGCATCTGAGGGCCATATTTTCCAGCAGCCTCAGCCAGCCTTGAGCAGTGGTGAAAGATGCCAGATTGTACGTCAGCAGCGTATTTTTAAGATAGCACTTTTTATAATTAATTTAGTAAATATATATACAGCACTTATGATCTATGGCAAAACAAGCTATGATAGAATGTAATGGGAGAGGGTTAGGGTTAGGGTTAGACTCAACTTTTTCTTCTGCCTTTGACTATTTTTCCTATGTTCTTTCTGTTTTAGTTAACCTTTCTGTCTTGACTCAACTTCGCTACAGTACCTCATAAACAAAGAATAACAACAAGCCTATCAGTCTATGTTTTTGTACATATGACTTTAGTCAAAGTAAAAGAAGCAGAAGGTCCAACTTTCAGGAATTGGGAGTTATACTGGATAGAGCCATTTTCATGAGATAAAAAACAGAAAGAAGAGTGTCTGCTTAATAGGTAAATGTGTGTGAATATGATAGCGTAATTAATTCAGTCTTGCAATTGTGGTGGGTATAAATATGATAAATAAATGTGTTTTCATTGTTGGAAAGAAATTACATAAAGGACTCAGGACTTTGTCAGCCTCTCTGTCACCAGAAGAATACCCTCAAAACAGAACAAAATGGGGTGTAGTCTGGTGTGGGAGAAGCTAGCAAAGGAAAGATCAGGTACCAAAAGTGGGCTGAGTCCAGCTAGGAACTGGGAATTGCCCCAATGCACTGAGGCCGCTGGGCAGCAGCCTGAAATGCTGGTGGTTCCTCTGTTCTAGCCCCATTCCCTCCTCCTAGTTACGTGACCCAGCACTGAGCTATTACTAAGTGGTGGAAAGAATTCCAGAAGTCACACTCTGCATTCTTTCCCTTCCTTTCTATAAAGATGTTATTGTATATTTAGTATATTTGAGATGAAAATCATAATTTTTAGATAAAAAGTATTTTATTTTTAAAAAACAACAAAAATTTAAAATTCTATTTTTTATTAATTAAAAAATATATAGATGTTCATCCACCCAGTTTCTCAAGATCTATAACCGAAAGACTGTGACTTTTCTTGATAGGCAATACATAATCAATTTCAACTTCATATTAGCTAAGTTCACATAAATCAGATCAAAACTTTATTATAGTAATTGACCAGAAATTGAACATAATAAATAAAAACTGATACATAATAAAACATTCAATGATTTTGAAATGTAAGCGAGGTTACTGCTGCAGATGCTCATTGCTGTCCTGCGATGGTAACGTTCTCACAAGTGATCCATGTTGCTAAGTAGCAGAGTTTTGCCCTGGACTAGGTGACTTTACGATTTCTGACACACAAGTGGTAGCTTACATAAAAAAATCTTCAGTATGACTGGGAAAATGTTTTAATAATGGTTTGAGTAGCTATCATCTTAAATTGGAATGAAGGGCAGAACCTAGAAAAATGCACTCCATCGATTTAATCACACCTGATCCAAGTTATTTCAAATATTGCACTAAGTCACAATGAGATGTGTTTGTTTCTAGCTTAGCATGATATATAAACCCACCCATTAAGGCTTAGCATTACATGTAATCCAGATCATTATGTCTGGTTCAATACATGCTGGTTAAAAGATTTGGGCTAAACATTACAGGTAGTTGGCTGTTGTGGGTCTTCCGGGCTGTGTGGCCGTGTTCTGGAAGTTGTGATTCCTAACGTTTCGCCAGCATCTGTGGCCGGCATCTTCAGAGGGCAGGAGCACAGACAGAAGCGAAATCTCTGTGCCCAGGTAGAGTGGCAATGTTTTGTTTGTTTTCTATTTATAGAGCTAAGTTATAGGAGATTAGGTGGGGTTTTTTGTTGTGTTGAAATGTTAACGAGTGGCTGATGAGCGTGATTAGCATGTTCATTGTGAGAAGTATTCCCATGTCCTGGTGGTTGGACTGAGTTCGTTGACCTTTTGCAGGCTGTGTTTTTCAGGACTGGTAGCCAGGTTTTGCTAATTTTTAGACTTTCTTCTTTTTTATTGTAACTGTGCTGGTGTTTGTGAATTTCAGTGGCTTCTCTGTATAATCTGGTGTAGTGGCTTTTGGTGTTGTCCAGTATTTCTGTGTTTTCAAATAGGATTTTGTGTTCCGTTTGCTTGAGAGCATGTTCAGCTACTGAAGATTTTTCCGGTTGCTGTAGTCTGCAGTGTCTTTCGTGTTCTTTTATCCTGGTGTGAATGCTTCATTTTGTGGTTCCGATGTATACTTGTCCGCAGCTGCATGGTATGCGGTATACTCCTGCAGTGGTGTGGGGGTCCCTTTTGTCTTTTGCTGATTTTAGCATTTGTTGTATTTTCCTGGTGGGTCTGAAGACTGCTTGAAAGTTGTGTTTTTCCATCAGTTTTCCCATGCGGTCAGTGACTCCTTTGATGTAGGGCAGGAATACTTTGTTTGTGGGGGGCTGTTTTTCTTCAGTTGGATGTTGTTTTCTTGGTTTGATGGCTCTTTTTATTTCATTCTTGGAATAGCCATTTGCCTGTAGGACCCAATTCAGATGGTTAAGTTCATTGTTGAGAAATTTGGTTTCACAGTTTCGATTAGCACGATCCACCAAGGTTTTGATCATGCCTCTCTTTTGTCGTGGGTGGTGATTGGAATTTTTGTGCAGATACCGGTCTGTATGGATGGGTTTTCTGTATACTTTCTGTATACTTTTCTGTATACGGACCTCAAACTAGGACACAAAGTATACAGAAAACCCACCCATACAGACCGGTATCTGCACAAAAATTCCTCTTGTGCTGCCTTTTTTTAAAGCATAGGTTTATTTCTTTCTTAGTAATAAAGCTCTTACTTTCTTGGTTTTCTCTTCTATTCTTGCCAGACCAGATTGCTTACTGCTACCTCCTTTTCTAGCTTCCCCATTTCTCATTGGCAAGCCCTTAAGTTTGAGTCTGTGGCTTGAATCATGTCAACTGGATTTCTATTTTCTCAGTAGAAACGTTTCGCTCCTTATCCAAGGAGCTTCTTCAGTCTGAGTAAAGTTAGTAAGGGAATCCTTAAATATGTTTCTAGGTGGCTGTGTGACCTTGCACCTGGGGCTAGGTCATGGTTATTTTGAGATGTTATTTCTAAGACCCTTTATCATCTAAAGGAGGATCGTTAAGATTACCATGCTGCTGTTGAGCTTGCGAAATGGTTTTAATCTTCCTAGGTACAGAAGACAAAGCAGGAAGGAAAATAGGGGAAAGATTGTGCCTGAGGCCCCCACCTCTATTCAAGGAAGGATTTTCCAAGTTGGCATAAATGGATTCCTTGACCCCTCTCTCAAACCACCTATCTTCTCTGTCTAAAATGTGAACATTAATGTCCTCAAATGAGTGTCCTTTTTTCACACAGAGCAGAAACCATCCCCACCTCCATGGATTCCAAAAAGAATGAAAATCAGCACCTGAGAACAGCTCTGAAGGCCTGTGGATATCCAAATTGGGCCTTCACTAAATCTAAGTCTACCAGACCTAAAACAGCGACAGATAGGGCTGAGACTCAGAGTAAACGGAAGAACCTGGTCATTCCTTACATGGCTGGCGTGTCTGAAAAGATAAAACGGATATTTGGCAAACACCACATACCTGTATATTTCAAACCCACCAACACACTGAGACAGAGGCTTGTACACCCCAAAGATCAAACTCCAAAACACAAGGAAAGCAATGTAGTTTATGCAATCCAGTGCAGTGAGGAGTGCTCTGAACTCTACATTGGAGAAACCAAACAACCTTTGTACAGGAGGATGGCCCAACACAGGAGAAGTAACACCACAGGACCAGAGTCAGCAGTTTATCTTCATCTAAAGGAAAAAGGACACTCATTTGAGGACATTAATGTTCACATTTTAGACAGAGAAGATAGGTGGTTTGAGAGAGGGGTCAAGGAATCCATTTATGCCAACTTGGAAAATCCTTCCTTGAATAGAGGTGGGGGCCTCAGGCACAATCTTTCCCCTATTTTCCTTCCTGCTTTGTCTTCTGTGCCTAGGAAGATTAAGACCATTTCGCAAGCTCAACAGCAGCATGGTGATCTTAACGATCCTCCTTTAGATGATAAAGGGTCTTAGAAATAATATCTCAAAATAACCATGACCTAGCCCCAGGTGCAAGGTCACACAGCCACCTAGAAACATATTTAAGGATTCCCTTACTAACTTTACTCAGACTGAAGAAGCTCCTTGGATAAGGAGCGAAACGTTTCTACTGAGAAAATAGAAATCCAGTTGACATGATTCAAGCCACAGACTGTTCCACCTGGATGACTGAGAACCTTCATCGACATATTCCCTTAAGTTTGAATTTTTTCTACTAACCTTATGTTTTCCAGTCCTTTTCTTCTTAACTCTGCAATATTGGGTTACTTTTATTGGGTTTCCTTTCTCTTACTGTATTTATTTTTGTTTATAAATGTGAGTGCACACATAATGATATTTAAAATCTTTAAGCCAATAGTTTTATTTTACTCCCTATGGTTATGTATGGTGCCATATATTTGGAATGCTTTAGCCTTGTAGATAAAGACTCTTGTTCTTTTTTAGCCCTACCTAAGTGTTTACTCGGTTTTTTGTAGCCTGATCCTTCTCTCTCATCATCATATGCCTTTTTAGTTAATTGCTGAGGCCTGCAGGGTACAAGCCTAGAAGTCCCAAACCTCCTCTCCTGGAAGAGAGGTTACAAATATTATAACAGATCACAAAATGCTTCTAAATAAAAAGTATATATCCTCATGAACACAGCCTGATATTTGATGGAAGGCTGACATTAAACAATTCCATAAGTGTTACAGAGCCATAAAGAATATGAGGTGTAGCACAACACAGCAAACTGAAATTTAAAAAAAGGAAGGGAAATCAGCACAAATTCCTGATTGTATGTTTTTTCTATTTCTAAGAAATAGAGGTTTCCCAGAGCAAATGTTTCTCTGCTGCAATTACTTGGAATTCCTCACCTTCTTGGAGATTCCAATTTGTTAATTGGAGGCTGCTGCGGAGATGGAAAAACCCCTTTTTACCAACCTCTTCCCACCTGCTTCTACCAAATTCCCTCCTTTGCTTTAAAAAGGCCAAGCTAGGTTGGTCATGCATGTTACATTCACAACAGTCTTAAATTATTCTCTTTCCTTTTTTCCTTCCCTTATTATCTTACAATCCCGTAGGGCAAGTTCAGTGGCAAAGCATACAAGCACAACGTATCCTGTTGAAAGGTTTTCAAATAGCATGGCTGGGAAAATAGGAGGAGGAAGGAGTATTAGGTATGTTCGCCACCTTGAGTTATTTATAAAAATAATAAAGGCGGGATAAAAAAAGGCCTTCCCCAAGACTATAGAGAACAAAGGGGTCTGAACTTGGGGGGGGGGGGAGTTTGGATGTCCCAAAGAGAAGAGAATTTTAAGTGTCCTTCAGCAAATTATAAAACGGTCACAACTAGTTTTCTAATGTTATTAATATTCTCAAGGTGACTAGAGAAAGAAAAGAATCTAGCTTGTTGAGTGACAACTCTACACTTGAAGAGCATTCAGCAGCTCATAATCAGGAACATAGACAAAATATTAAACTTATTTATAAGCATTTCTGGACTTCCCTTTTCTTTTCAGGAAATCATGAAAAGCAACTGCTATTGGAAATATATTGCATGAGGATAGCTGTAGAACCAGTGGTCTGACATGATGTAATGGGCTGTAAGAGTAACCTTGAGGAACAGGAGGAAGAGCTGCAACCAAGATAAAAAAAGGTAAAGGTTACCCCTGCACAGTTGTGCAGTCGTGTCCGACTCTAGGGGCCGGTGCTCATCTCCGTTTGTTAGATAACAGTCAGACAAAAGAAATTTGAGTCTGAGGCAGAAATGTAGTTTGAGAAAGCATCTCAGGCTTGACCATCCCCAGTTCTCTTGTAGATAAAGGGAGGGAGGGGGAGGTGCATTCAGACTTGCAAGATTCTGTTACTGTAAGCTTACAATAAAAGTGGTATACACTTTTGACATGCAAATTCGTGAAGCGTTCCATATTTTTTAATTAATTTATATTGATATATATTTATTTACGATATTTTATATGTTTTTATATGTTTTAATTGTCAACTTTGTGTAAACCGCCCAGAGTCCCCTCTGTAGGGGGAGATGGGCGGTGATATAAGTATGATTGATTGATTGATTGATTGATAAATAAATAAATAAATAAATAAATAAATAAATAAATGTAGTATTAGCATTCATATCTTTGGTTTCCCAGTCTGGTCTACCTCAAAGGGGTGATACACAGTGTGAGATAGCTTGATGTCTGATACATTTACCATATACTGTATACTTGCAGATAAGCCCATCCGCGGATATGTCGAACCCAATTTTTCGGATGTATTTTGGCACCTAAATTTCTCGGCTTATCTGCAAGTAGATATGGTAACTTGAATAGACCACCTAGGTCTTTGGTGTGTTTTTAAAACAACTATTAATAAATATTATTCTTAATTCAATAGGACTCACTGCCAGGTAAACATAGGTACATGACAATACTGTATAACCTTCAAAAGTAAAGCCAGTGATTGAGTATTAATGACTACTCATTTTGTTTTCTTTGTCATCATCCTTATGGTGACCTGGTTATAACTTACTGAGCCCCAAACACTAAATATTCATTGGATAGTTTATTGGAATTCTTAATCAAGGTCATGACACAAATCTATGATCCTGTATAGTATGTAATTGACAATAGGTATCTGGTACCTTATCCATCCTCTTGAGGCATCAGAACTTCAAAATGTTAACACATATCTTAAAATAATTTGGAAAATGGCACTTTAAGAAAGGTAGGCTCAAATATTCAAGTTCTAATAAGAATGATGATATGTTACAAAAATATTTGGTATGAAATAGCTAAAGAAATTATTGGCTACCCAATACATACAATTCAGATTTTCCCCATCCTTTTGTTTAACCAGCCCATTATTAATTACTGGCAATTGCAATATCCTGTTCCTGACTTAAGTCTTCTTGTGCTGATAGCTTACACAGCAAACTGAAAGTGAAAGATCCTTGCAAAACTCTTTCAGTCAAACTGCTCTGGCTGGAGGAGAGAATGGGCAAAGACATGCAAGAGAAAAAAAAAAGACAAAAAACAGAAGTAATATCAGCCTCCTCTGCAACTCTCACAGGAATTAAACTGGCAGTCATCAGTCTGGACCCAGCACAAACAACTCTTCTTTAACCCATCTAGCAGCAGGACTGGCCATTTAGTGGTCACCATCCAACCATCCTCCTGTCAACAGACTTCTCCCCATATAAACGTGGGAGATTAAGACAGATGTTGGCTCATTGCTAATCTGCCAGCCAAAAAGCCTTGTTTGGATGCCAAAAGAGTCAGCACCAATCACACCTTCTTTGGGATGTCATTCAAAAGCTGATGTGTCACAAAACAGAAAGCTGTAATTAAAAAACATACTTTTACCCATCGTGGAAAATAAAGAAGGGTCCCCTCTGATAATCTCAGATCATAACAAGATGGCATAGTAGAAGGTGCTCCTTCTGTTGTTTGGGCCCAGTTATATTTTACTGATGCTTTAATCAGGGGACGGTCTTCAGTTTAACAACAGCATCTGTAAAAAGTAAAGGTTCCCCCCGCACATTTGTGCAGTCGTGTCCGACTCTAGGGGCCGGTGCTCATCTCCGTTTCTTAGCCAAAGAGCCAGCGTTATCCGAAGACGCTTCCGCGGTCATGTGGCCGCATGACACGTGTGGAATGTTGTTACCATCCCACCGAAGGGGTACCTATTCATCTACTTGCATTTGCATGCTTTCGAATTGCTAGGTTGGCAAGAGCTGGGGCTAGTGCGGGAGCTCACTCCGTCATGCGGGGCTAGGGATTCGAACCTCCGAACTTGCAATCTTCCGATCGACAAGCCTGGTGTCTTACCCACTGAGCCACCACGTCCCATCTGTACAATATTGCTAATTTCATAAATGGCTTAAGTTCAAGCGAAGCTGCCACAGAAGTGTGTGAGCAAGGTAGCAATTTATTTTCTTACTCTACTTTTATATTGCCCAATAACAGAAATTCTCTGGCAGCGTACGTTGTATTATAATCTACCATACGGATATGCTGTGTAGGGCTCTGGATTTGATCTCCAAGGGCTCATCCACACAGCTTGTTTACCTGGTACAAAGTTGCCCTTACAGACCTTTGCTGAGGACATGTCTTCACTACAGAGCCTCCATCTCATGGGCATCCTGGAAAACAGGAGATGATCTCCCGACTGGAAAATCCATAGCAGCTTGAGGTGATGTAGTCAGGGCCGCAATCTGCTTGGCTATAATTGGCTCAGCAGATCTGCCATGGGACTGCCCCCTGCTGTCCGGTTGCGGGGCTCAGTGTCCATTCCGCACTGCCATTTTGGCTGTAAGGGAGACCAGAAGCCCAGATTCTGCAGCCATTTTTCTTTTTGTTCTTTCTCTGTTAAACTGGATGTCCAATTGATCAATCTAGAAAGTGTGAAGCCTTGAAACTGACAAGCCCACCCCCAGCTTAATGCATGCATTAAATGACTCATGGGCTTCTGTGCTCTGCTCTGTGGGGAACTCCCTTTGCAGCGGTTGTTGCTCTTGGAAAGCATTGACTCCTCGGTTTTCTTCTCCACAGAGTTATTCACTCTATCATAGACTAAAAATCAGGAGTCTCATGAAAGTTTATGCCTTATCTGTTAGCTGGAAAAGGTGCTACCAGACTCCTGATTTTTTTACCACCATAGACTAATATGGCTTTCTTCGTACAGTGTCTATCACAGAGTGTAACCTGGTACAGATACAACATTTCAACATACAGCTATGTTTTTTCCCCTCCTACCCTATTGGATGATTAGATATGCCTGTATGCTGTGATTTGACACAAGAATCAGGAAAGTGATTTGTCAAATCCCAGCTCTTCAGCAATACTTATTCCATGGCTGCATCATGGCTGCACAAATTCAGACAACCACTAGATGGCAGCCAAGGGAGACACAAACTAATTCCTTGGTGCTTAGTTGAAAGGTACAAAAGCCATTTTGGACAAATTATGTGGATGTGCCTGGGAGCACCCTATGGCTGAATCCTCTTTCTCATACATCAAGCCCCTTTTTTTGAATTCTGGATTCAAGTGCACTCATGCAGCAGCTGCATTTGGACTGCACAAATCCAAGCAACCACAACCTTGCAGTTGGGAGAGACAAACTCTTTCCTGCCATCTAGTGGTCATTAGGTCCATAAGTCAACAGTCTTTGGGTGGAGCACCCAGACCTTACAAGCACCCCCAGAATACGTTCTGTATGGTTATTGGTGGTGGTTTTCCCTTGGTTGGTGATGTTTAAATAATAATGGCAATAAATACCAAGTGTCATGGCCTTCTCTGTGGTGGCATCTACTCTCTGTAGTTTTAAAAATAATTTTACTCTTGTATTTGAATGTTTTTATTTTGTTATTTGTATACCACTTTGTTATTATTATATAAGAAATGACAAACATATATCAAATAAATAACAAATTTGTTTATTATTGTCATCTGACCTGAAAATATTATAATGTGGGCTCCAGGCAAGTCTCTGGAGGAAAGGTGTTTCGCTGCCAAAAGTTCTTTCTCTAATGGTCACTTGTCAGGTGAGGTCATTGGGAGGAGGCCTTCCAATGAAGTTCTTAGGCTCAGGATTTAATTCAACTTATTAGATTTGTTATGGACGCCCACTCCAGAAGACTGACTCACTTACAAAATCCAGAAAAAACAAACAGTAAAAGCAATTAGAACAGTTAAAACCCATGTAAACAGGCAGCCCAGACTAAAACAACTAGAACAATAAAGAATACAAAAATACAATTGGGGCCCCAACAATGCATAACAACCACATTAACCCCAGGCCTGGGAACACAGCCAGGTCTTAAGGGCCTTCTGGAACGCCAGGGGAGTGGGCGCTATCTGTATTTCTGGGGGGGATGTTGTTCCAGAGGGTGGGGTCCATGACAGAGGCGGCACGCTTCTTTGGTCCCACAAGAGGGCAACATTTAATTCAGCCTTTCTGAACTTTTTGACCCTGGAGGAACTCTTGAAATATTTTTCAGGCCTCAGGGAACCCCTGCACATTCAGGCTCAAATACAGGCCAGAAGTTACAAAATTATTATATTCGTTTCATGTGTAGGCCTGTGTATATGCATTAACCATGTTCTTAAACTGAAAATAAAGAATGAAACTTACCTCTTTAATGTGAAGTTGCCCGAATTTGAAATGATTTTTAAAAATAAATTGTGATCTCCCAGGGAACCCCTAGTGACCTCTCGTAGAACCCTGGTTCAGAAACCCTGATTTAATTGAAGGGACCTGGAGTGGCCCCCCTCTGCCTGAACATACCTGGTGGGCAGAAAGGAAATAGGTTGTCCCTCAGATAACCAGACCCTGTGCCATGATGGGTAAATATGGGAGGTGTTCCCTCGGACTATCTCATCTCAATCCTTTAAAAGCCTGGGTGAATAAAAAGAATCTTGTTTCTGAGAAGGAGGCAGTGCTGATGTCAGGCAAACTTGCTTGGAAGAAGCATTCTGTAAATAGGGTGATATAAACCCCTCTGTTTGTTCATTTCTGACAAGGGGTGAACAAAGACCTGAGCCTTTAGCTGATAATCTCAGGGTGTAGAGAGAATGATAAAGCAGCTATTGCTCCTTCAGGTGGTTGAAAGCCCGGAGGCTAAGAAAATTGTCACTAGAAAGGTAAAGGAATCCTTGGAAACCTGCTGAAAAAAGAATTAATATATTTTCAGATTGAATTGATGAACTGATGTTCGAAGGTGTTTGAACAAGGTTTAAAAGGGAGAAGACTGCATGCCCTTTACTAAGAAGACATGATCCCTGGCTAGTACAGAAAATGAGGCAACATATTTCTTCAAAAAGAAGTAACCGTCTTTAATGAGTGCTGAGAACTCCCAAGGAGGGTGAAACTTAGCACTATTGGTGACAGTTTCTTGAAAGGAATGGTTATATACTGTAGATTTGAGAATGTTTAAGCTGGTAGCTGCAAAATGCTGTTTGTGAGAATGGCAATATCCATGTGTAGTAGTAGTAGTAGTAGTAGTAGATGATTGCTAAAACTTTTACTGAGTGCTGTTATGGAAGGAAGGAAAGGTACATTATTAGCATGTATAGTTGGGGATAGTTTGTATATGTTTGGTAAAGTCGAGGGCCAGCGGAAAAGAGGAAGACCTTCAATGCGATGGGTTGACACAATTATCGCAACAGTGGATGCAAACATTGTCAGGCAATTGGCGCAAGACCGTTTAGCATTTCGTTCTATTATACATAGGGTCGCCATGAGTTGTAAATGACTCGACGGCAACTAACAACAACTACATAGTTGGGGAAATTTAGCTACAGATTGGTGTGTTGTGAATGGGATATTTATTGACTGGTCTTTGCTGGAACAGTTTTTTGGGAAGGCAGAATGGAGTAGGTGCTTTTTCAGCTGGAGTGATGGGAGCTATTTAGGAATTCTGGTGTGTTGATCAGGAGACAGATGGCTGGCAGGTGAACCCCTTTGGGATGGAAAGACCAGGACTTGGATCAATACATCATGCATAGCTGGATTTCTGCCAAGAGCCATACTTGATACAATTCCGACAACCACCCTGTGCCTGGACGGTTTCTACTCTACGGCCTGCTCGGGGAAGCAACTTGGATCAGGGATTCCCGGCGTCTTAAGTACTTACCACCTCTGATACCGGTGGGGTAGGCGACTTGGGAGACCCGGGCGCTCGGGTCTTCTCGCTTGGCAGGAAGCAGGTGCCTCTGGGTGTTGATTGGGAAGTGGAGGGGAGCCGAAGAGATACCCCAAAGAAGGGCGGGAGGTTGTTCGGTGAGCCTTTCCCTCGATGCGCAAGTTTGTGGCGGGGGACGGGCTGGGAGGCGGCCGCAGGTGCTGCCGCACGTGGCCTCTTCGGGGCTCCCCCTCCCCCGCGACGGGGGCGGGTTCGCGCGTTCCTTCCTCTCGCTCGCTCGCTCGCTCGCTCCGGGCTATAGGCGGCTCGGGCGCAGCCGCATGTTCTGCCAGCCTGCCAAGCCGGAGCCGAAGCCGAAGCCGAAGCCAGAGCCGAGCGCAGAAGAGCCTCGTCTTCCCAGTCCTTCCCGGCCTCGCTCCACGCGCTTGGTCGCCGTAGCCACCGCCGCCTCCTTCTCCTGACGCTGGGCAGCCCCTGGGATGTCGCTCAGTGCAAAGGGACTTGGGGCTCCTGCGCTTGCCTGCCCCCGTCGCAGGGACTACTGAGACAGCGTGAGTCACCCTCGAGGGCTGCCCGGGAGCTGCCGGCAAAGGGGCCGGCCGGCTGGGCTTATCTCGCCGCTCCTTCTCTGTTTTAGGGGGCTTCGCGTGGGAAGGGGGTCTGCCTGGCTTTCCCCCCCTCCTCAGGTGCAGCCGGGGGTGGGGGAGGCGCGCGCACGATTCGGGCTGGGGGAGGCGGAATCTTCGCGCAACAAGGAAAATCCTGGCCGACCGCGCAGCCGGCGCGCGAGAGCGGGTGGAGGTAGGGGCTCTGCCAACGCCAGCCGCTGCCCCTCCTGGTGCTTCTAGTGTGCGGGGCTGCTCCGAAGCCTGGCTCTGGGAGATGATTCATTTCTTGCGGGGGAGGCACTCAGACGCTTGGCCAACCCTCCCCCCAAGTATGGCGAGCAAGCGCGCGCGCGCTTCGAGAGGCGGGTTCGGAGGCGAACCCTCCGATCCTTGTGAGGCGGAGGATTAGCCCCGCAGCTTGTCCTCCCCGCAGCGGTGCCGTCCTCCTCTTTTCTTCAAAGGCAAGAGGCAGGCGGAGGTTTTCCATAGCGGCGTGGAGCGTCTCGGATGCCAGAGGACGCGACATTTGACCCCCTGCCCCTGCAGTCCTCTTGGAAACTAGAGTGGCAGCCCGGCGCGGCGCTCTTGGGAACGAGTGTCATTGAACTCAGGAGGGCTTGCTTCGGAGCAATCTGGCGGAGGTTTAGGCTACCCAGGGAACTTTTCGACCCTGCCGAGATTGGGGGAGAGAATGTAGGTCTGGGCTTAATTCAACGGTCTGAGGGAGGGGGAGGTCGGATGCTGCTGCACACGAAGTCCTGCGTTTTAGTTCAGGTGACCGACGCTTCCTTAATTAAAAGCTCTGGGTCGAAACTACCAAGAAAGCGGGGAGGGTGGCATTGTCCCTCCGCTGCTAGCCTCCTGCTCTTGCGGGCTCCGAAGAGTGGAGGGTGGGGGCAGCGCCGAGCAAAATCCTTCCTTCTCTTTATTGTTTCTTCTGCAGCCTTCACAGAGAAGTTGGGTTGCTGTGTAGAATAACAATACAGAGCTAATCTCTGAGCAAGATCTGCCTCACCATCCCAAGCTGAATTGCCAGAGACTGGAAGGGGAGAGGGGATTTATAACCCAGCGGTGCCTCCCCCCCCCCCCCGTTCCTCTTGTGTTATCACACACACATTATTACACCTCAGCAGGGAGCTCCCAGTAAGAGCTTCCCTTAGAAATCATTATAGAAGCAGTCTGAAGCAAAGTAGCTCCTGAGGAAATGGGAGATAACTTTAGGAAGCGCCAAGCCACAAAAGCAAATAAGAGCTGTGCTTGAAGGTTACTGCATTGTGCAAATTCATACCTTACCTTTTGTTTCCCTTCTCTCCCCTTCCTTTCCCCATCATCTCTGCCTTTTACCACTTTGATATTAATACAGGAGTTGGCGGGCTCTGTTTGTTTGGTTTTGTTAGATATGGTCTGTAAGTGCTAAAAGGGAAAGGAGAAAGATTTAGGCGCAGCACGGTCATTGTACATTTCTTTTTCTTTAATGGGATGGGGGAAGGAGGAACTCTCATTCCTATAAATCAGATGATGAAAATCAAGACGTTTTGGACTGGTTGATACAATATGAAAGAGAGACCGCAGGTGGACAATTAGCTTGGACATGGGAACATAAGATGCTTTCTACTGAGTTAGATCATTGGCATATTTAGCCCAGTGTTGGCAGTATGAAAGGACAGCACGAAGGTTTCAAGCAGAGTTTTTCCGCTTTACCTTGAGATGCCAAGGGCGGAATCTTGGTCTTCTACATGTGAATTGTGCACTCTACCACTGATAGCTCAGATGAGGGATGAATTCAAGTTTCAACTCAGCCTTAAACTTGATGGTTTACCTTAAGTAAGGCAGGGATACCATAACTGTAATACCATACAGTTGATTGATTATGTGCTATCAAGTTGTTTTCAACTCCTAGTGACCACATAGATAGATTTTCTCCATGATGATCTATCCCTAACCTGTTCTTTCAAATCTCCCAATGGTGCACTCATCACCACTGCAACTGAATCCATCCACCTTTCCGCTAGTTGTCCTCTTCCTCTCTTTCCTTCCACCTTTCCCAGCATTAGAGCCTTCTCCAGAGAGCTGGGTCTTCGCATAATGTGTCCGAAGTAGGTGCCTGTAATTCTAGACTAGTCCCTTTGCACAGAACCAGAACAAGAAGGTATGACTTGAAAAAGAGCTATCTTTTCCTCTGGACTTCAGGATTGATAACTGGGAAATGTTCAAGCCATGCTGGATTTAAAACCTATTCCTTTCGGTGGTCCATTGGGGACCGAAATGGAAGGTTCACATCTGAATCTCAAAAATCAGCATTCTTTGATTGTCCTCCCATAAAGATGGAAAACTGAGGATGAGACAGTTAGAAATAATAGTGGATTTTTCTTTCTGGGAGTTGGGCAAAAGAAATCAAACCCAAGAGCAAAAACATTCTACATACTAAATAATATGTGTGGGGTGTGTGATAAAAGTATGATACCTTCTTCAAATAGAAAAGCTGACATGTGCTGTGTGTGTGTGTAAATGTACCCTTAGATAAGAGGCAGGACAAATTGTCCAGGACCACTGAAAACTCTCCAGACACAAATAACATACACATGCAAACATTTAAATGAGGGCAGGAATATGTTTATTTATTTCCTGGTACTGAGGGTGATTAAATAAATTATTGGGTAAATAATGGCAACTGATGCATTTATCTTCATATTCTGAAACTACTAATGTTTGTCCTAAACAGCAGGCACTTCTTAGAAGAATATGCCGCTTTGAAGATTTGCTCGTTCCCTCCTTTTTGTTTTCAAAAATACCTGAATGGCTGATTTTAATTGAATATATCCATTAATAATTACATCTATTAAAATGTAAAACTTTCATCATTTTTTTTCTCTACAACCTCCTCCCAATTAAGTTTGCATTTTGGATTCTTAATAGAGATCTTAATTAGGCACTATTGTAATATTCCCGTTAACACTAATTAAAATGAGCCCCTCTAGGTGAATGTAAATTGTAAAGAAAAGAGTTGCATGGAGTGCTGGTTGATTAAAAGGGAGGAAAAGAGAATCCAGTATGAACTAGATTAAGAGCCCAATTCTATAAAAGTAAGTCCCACAAGTTTAGTGTGATTTACTTTCAAGTGATTGTTTAGGACTGCACCTTAAACTATCATTTAGGACAGAGCTTTCCAAACTTTTCAGTTGGCGACACACCAACGGCGGCGGGCGAAAACCTGGAAGCGCCGCAGTGGCGCTTCTGGGTTTTCATGTGTGGCAGCAGTGGCGGTGTCCTGGTGTGCCGCACGAAAACCCGGAAGCGCTGATGGCCCACCGCCGCAGCGTGTACTGCCGCGCGCGGTGGCGGTGCACCATCAGCACTTCCGGGTTTTTGCGCGGCAGACCTGGGCCCCGAAGGGGACACAGTATTGTGTCATGACACACAGTTTGGAAAGCTATGATTTAGGGTATGGGGAATTCTTTCCTTCTTTCGTCCATTCACTTTTCCATTTTTCGGTCCTTCTTAGAGTCTACTGTGCAACAGTGAGAAGAAAAAACAATATCGATAAAAGGCTGTTCAGTGGCCAGGGTTAAGTTGGCGATTGAAAGTAATCTAAACCTTTTTGTCTTCATCAAAAAAGATATTCCAAGCAAGGACACTTATTGCATTCTGTTTAAGAAAGGGAAAATAAATACCCTCTGAATTAAATATCGTTTTAAAATCTGTATTTTAGTGAATATGTAAATAGCAGGTACACTTCTGTAGCCCTGAGGATTTATTTATTTATTTAAATTTTTATCCTGCCTTTATTATTTTTATAACTCAAGGCAGCGAACATACCTAATACTCCTTCCTCCTCCTATTTTCCCCACAACAACCACCCTGTGAGGTGAGTTGGGCTGAGAGAGTGTGACTGGCCCAAGGTCACCCAGCCGGCTTTCATGCCTAATGCGGGACTAGAACTCACAGACTCCTGGTTTGCCATTGGCTCCTTCCTAGGGCTGAGAGAGAGTGACTGGCCCAAGGTCACCTAGCCGACTTTCATGCCTAAGGCGGGACTAGAACTCTCAGTCTCCTGGTTTGCCATTGGCTCCTTCCTAGGGCTGAAAGAGAGTGGGTGGCCCAAGGTCACCTAGCCGACTTTCATGCCTAAGGCGGGACTAGAACTCTCATTCTCCTGGTTTGCCATTGGCTCCATCCTAGGGCTGAGAGAAAGTGAGTGGCCCAAGGTCACCCAGCTGGCTTTCATGCCTCAGGCGGGACTAGAACTCTCAGCCTCCTGGTTTCTAGCCCGTTGCCTTAACCACTAGACCAAACTGGCTCTCATTGCAATTTATTATATTATTATTATTATTATTATTATTATTATTATTTATTATATTTTTATATTATTATTATTATTATTTTGCAATTTATTATATGATGGTATACAGTACTTGTGGTGATTTGAATTTTTCTTTTCTGTAACCTGAATCATTGCATTCTAGTAGTGAAGTGGATTCATCTTTGAAATTTAGCATGTTCTTTGTGTTCTAAATAGGCAGTTGGCAAAAGATTCTCATCTGTTTGAGAACTGATCCCATCCTAACCTTCAATAGATATAATATGAGGGTTAAGAAAGTAGAGTTTCCGGCTGTTTAACTTTTAGGAAGCAGTTGTAATCATGCTGATTTTGGGTTGGCCTTAATTAAAATATTACCAAGCTTGGGTTTGTTTGTTTGTTTGTTTGTTTGTTTATTTATTTATTTAATTTATCATATTTCTACACCGCCCATTTCACAAGCGACTCTTAAAATGTAAGGGTTTAAAATGTATATACAGTATATTGTAGTTTGATCACAGGTTTTACATGTTTCCAGGTAACTTTCAGGTGGAGGTGTTATATGCCGGAGGAATAAAAACTTGCAACTGAAATCTTGTTATATTTGAGGAGGAGGTGGCAGGAAACACCATTTATCTTGGAGAACAACTGGGTTTTGGGCTATAATGGAGGAGAGATTAACTAAAGAAAAAAAATTCCCCAAAGTACTTTTCAATATTTACAAGTGGCTTTCAATCTGTCCTGTGTTTTGTTTAGCCCAAGGCAGAAAATACTGAGAAGCATTTTTTTAAGCACACAAACAAGTATAGGGAAATTTGTAGTGGAAGATCAGCAGACCTTTCATTTCTTGGGTGGACAGCAATATCCATAATTTTCTGTGTCTTTTGGATGTATGGATAGAGGATCTGTATGTTTGGTGCTTACCAATCATGACTGAAATACAAAACCCTCACACAGGAAACTGAGCCACACCCATTGTTTGCTGGGCTGAGAATTGTCTGAAAAGGTTAAAAGAAGTCTATTTGTATGTCTATTACACTGGAACTTTCAAAGTTAGGTAAAGGTTTCCCCCACACATTTGTGCAGTCGTGTCCGACTCTAGGGGCCGGTGCTCATCTCCGTTTGTTAGCCGAAGAGCCAGCGTTGTCCGAAGACGCTTCCACGGTCATGTGGCCGCATGACGCGTGCGGAACGCTGTTACCTACCCACCGAAGTGGTACCTTTTCATCTACTTGCATTTGCATGCTTTCAAATTGCTAGGTTGGCAAGAGCTGGAGCTAGTGCGGGAGCTCACTCCGCACGCAGGGCTAGGGATTCGAACCTCTGAACTTGCGATCTTCCGATTGACAAGCCTGGTGTCTTACCTGCTGAGCCACCACGCCCCTTTGAGCCACCACGCCCCTTCAAAGTTAGATCAGGCTTTATATGATAAGAAAAATAAAACTAGCCTATAATTTTCCACAAACATTTTGGGGCTAGAGAGAGTGTTATTATTATGATTATTATTTGAATACCACAATCCTTAGTGCCGTGGGCTGGTTCATAAAGTCATGAGGAGTTGGAAGCGACTGAATGAATAAACAACAAAAATAAAGGAAAATAGTATTATAAAAGTATTATAACTTTGTATAATAACATATAGGCTTTTGCATTTGGAGAGTGGTAAAACTCTTATTGGCTTGCCAAAACCTTTTGGTCCTCAAAGAAGAGATATAGCATTGATAAGCTGAGACTTTATCTGGAAAGTCAAACTCTTAATTCCACTTATATTTCATAGATCTCAGAAGAATAGGAATTCCAGAAAAGGGGTAGCAAAGGGAAGTGTAAGATATTTGCTACACATCTTGGTATATAGGAAACAGATTATAAACTGTATGATTAAAAGAAACCCAGATGTCCTAAGCAAAAGAGGATAATGACTGACAGAAAATCGTAGGATCTCTCTAAGATCAGCACCACTTCATATCATAGGTATTTGACTCAGGATGTAGTGTATATAAGACTATAATCCCTGAAAGAAGAGTTAAATAAAAAGCCTGTGTGAGTTATAATTTGTAGTAGGGAAGAGAAGTTCCATTCTATAGTTTAAGCATCTTTACTCAGAAGTAAGTCCTTCTGAAATCAAGGTTTTAATGCCTAAGTAAATAAAGGATTGAGAGGTAGATAAAAGTTTAGGTCTTATTCTTGTATTGGAATAATCTTTGTCAAGCATTTAAAAGCCTAGTGAGTGCCTGTTTTTTCTTTCTTGTAATTCTTCTGAAAATTGGAAGGAAGCTGGAAATGCCCAGTATTGGACAGAGAAGAGGACCTTTCTACTTCAGAAGAGAGATATTAAGATAGTCTCCTATAGAAAACTGATATCCCCAAAGGTGCATTCTTTGCAAACTGCCTTCTTGCATTTAGTTCTTTGCTTTAAAAATAAATAAAGGTAAAGGTTCCCCCACACAGTCGTGTCCAACTCTAGGGGCCAGTGCTCATCTCTGTTTGTTAGCCAAAGAGCCAGCGTTGTCCGAAGACGCTTCCGCAGTCATGTGGCCAGCATGATGCACGCGGAACGCTGTTACCATCCCACCGAAGTGGTACCTATTTATCTACTTGCATTTGCATGCTTTCGAATTGCTAGGTTGGCAAGAGATTTAAACCTAGTGCACATTTATCTGACACTTACTACTACGTTGTAGTCTTACCAGAGATTCAAAGAGCATTCAAGAACAGAACTGATTGTACCATGTACAGCTGATGCTGTTAGTATTGCTTCCCTTGTTGTAGACTGCATATTCTTGGTTCAATCAAGTTAGTCTTTGATATAGATTCCAAAGGAAACACTTTGTCAACTAATGGAGATAGTTGTTATTTATAATGTTTATAATTTCTACATGATAACCAGATTTCTGTTGGCTGCTGGATGCTATAAAACGCAGAACAAGAGTATCCTTGCTATTACTGACCCTTTGGAGACTCAAATTAAAATAGGAAATTGTGTTTATGGCAATGAAGGACCAACAGAGAAAATGGCTTGATTTCATACTGTATATGTAATAGTAGCTTTCCTCTGTATCTAACTTATGATACATTTTTCAGTGACTCTAGGCATCGGGCTAGAAACTGGGAGATCGTGAGTTCTAGTCCCACCTTAGGCACAAAGCCAGCCAGTTACTCTCCCTCAGATCTAGGAAGCAGGCAAGGGTAAATCACTTCTGAAAAACCTTACCAAGAAAACCGCAGGGGGTTGTCCAGGCAGTCACCAAAAAAAAAAAAAAAAAAAAAATGGACAAGTTTCACATCTATAGGACTTAGGTGGCCTTCTTGTATTCTATAGCCATAGTGGTCACCCCTTCTGTACAAAGTAGAATCAGAAGAGAGTGAATTGCTATGAAGAAATGAGAGGCAGGGAAAGGGGTATTTAATCTTCCTCTTTTTCTCTCTGTAATGCTTTCTCTGCCTGCTGCTTTCTTGATCTGCACTTCTGTTACATGTAGGGCTATTTGTTTTTGTGGCTGAATAAAATACAGTTCTTAGCTAATTTTGCATAGAACAGGATGTGATCTTCATAATGCCTTATTGTCTCTAGTTCATCCAATGGTAAAGGGGGCAGGAAGAGTAAAAGAAAAAGCAGAAGGCAGTGATGAACACAGATAAAATTATGTTTGATGTATTGTTTATAAATAGCAAAATAACTTGGAGTATCTTTGAAGGTTTTTAAAACTATAAATTGGGCAACAATAATGAGTTCTTCCAGTTCCATGAGAAGCATTTCTAGTGTGTTAATTGCTGTTGTTCTCAGCTGCATCTTTATTCAGATGATGAGATGAAAACTAGAACTGCTCCTAAATGGAGGCTTGTTTACACAGTTATTGATTTAGAAGCTATTTGAGGCAGCCTGTCTGCATGAAAAAGGAATTCCATGGGAGTCCAGCCATATTGCCCTCTCCCCAGTTTGGCTTCCTGGTTTGAGTTATTCCCAGCTCATTTATTTTTGAAAGGGGCTCCGTACTGTACACACATCACTAGCATTCTTTACCAGAGCATTAGCTTGGATGAAAGAAGTGAATCTAGAGCAGCTGATTAGGCTAACTCTTTCAACTTCTTTTAGCTTCTGTTACTTTCGGATCCTACATATAAATTAAAGATGGAGGAAACTTAACTGGCTACAGAAGAATTGAATACAGATAATGATTTCTCAAGATGTAGCACTGATTGCATAGAGCTATGTACAATAGTAGCCTGTGTATATATGGGTGTCCATCCTGCCATAGTGCTTAGACATTTTCGTAACAAGCAGAGATGGGCAAGAGGTTCTTCCGGTATTAATTTTAATGTTCAAAATACGCATTGCCAGACCAACTTTGCCTACTATTCCATGTTCCTGAGCAACAAAAAGAAAATGAAAAGAAAAAAATTATTTTGGAAAAGGAGGATAGGACAAGTCACAGCAAGCATCAGAATCAAGCCTCTCTTCTGGTAGAAAATGGTACTCTAAGGATTCTTGCCTGCAGAGTATAATTTCTCCCCAGAGCAGGCCTCTCCCAATTTCACTACAGCCTCTGCACTCTCTAGCCTTTCCTCGTAATTTGTTGTGGTTGTTGTGGGCAGAGAGAGAAAAGGTAGCAGCAGTGGATGGGGATTCTGCTATGAGTAGAAGCAATGCAGCTCACAGCAGTTCAAACAGGATTGCTTACATAATCAATCACCCCTGCATCAAATCCTCCTTTTATCCCTAAAAACAACTCCCCTGAAGTATAAGTATTTTTGCAATAAAGTTGTATATGCTTTAGTGGGGTTTTCCATTGCTTAGCTAATGCCTGTGATAGCACAATGCTCTTGCTTCTTCCCCATGCTCCCTGTTGGCCAAAGTATATTTTGTTTTACTATAGTAAAGAAACAGTACTTAGTTGAACTTGGCTGACCCCCACCTCCCAAAGTTAAGCAGGGTAAGAGCAGGTTAGTGGTTAAATGGGAGAGACTACAGCTGAAAAAATTGAAGGAAAAGAAAGCTATGGCAAATCCACATACAGTCAGGGATGCAACTTAAAGTAGTTCTTACCTTAAGATTTTGATTTAAATATTTTAAGGACTTTTATTTGTAATGATAATGAAAGAAGAATCACAGTTCTGTGTGTTGCTAATTCAGTTGCTTCTTTCAAATGGGAGATGTGGTGTTTGTTTGGTAGTGGAATTCACTACTCCAGAAGCTGCTTGCTATGAAGTCCAGGGTCAGTTTCATCACTCTGAATTTGCACAGGAAGCTATTGGAGTTAGGACAATGGAGATTATAGGACTCCTCCCTTAGACATAGAAAAAGGCAGTACCTTTCTCCTTTTGCACAAGCCTCCTTATAACCAGTGTCTTCTTAACAAGTCTTCCTTCTTCTCTGAGTGGAAGGGCATGGCAGGAAAGAGCATGTCCTGTTTGATAGGTGAGTATGTGTAAAACCCAGTGCTTGGACCAGATTCAGCTTCCTGCCGTGATCTCCTTGGATGGCTCATTTTCTGAGGAAGGGGATGAATAGTGGATAGCTCTGGAAGCCACTGAGCCAGACCCCAGCATGTCCCCAGAAGCATGTGACAGTACAGTACTTATAGCAGAGGGAATATGGCAAGGATAGTTAAGTCCCTTGTATGGGAGATGGGCGGGGAATAAATTGAATAAATAAATAGAATAAATAAAGTCACTCAGAGAAGACCCACAAGCCCAGGGCCTCAG
Organism: Charina bottae; assembly: GCA_023362775.1. Classification (NCBI taxonomy): domain Eukaryota; kingdom Metazoa; phylum Chordata; class Lepidosauria; order Squamata; family Charinaidae; genus Charina; species Charina bottae. Next base: position 131,969,253 of record JALMGJ010000002.1, on the reverse strand, counting down.
ACTCCAGTTTAGATTCTCTGGCACAAGCTCCAAGTTCCTGAAAGTGCCAGCCACACAGAGTGGAATATCAGAAATCTACAAGCCACGGAAGTACCAAATGGTAGGGAAGAGCTTCATGGGAGCAATGGTCTACTGTACTCAAGAGTTGCTGCTGTTTGCAAATCACCCAGCCTTCTGAGCGAGGCTAATGCATGCTGACTGAACTGCAGTGGGGCTTGGGGATTCTGGTATAAAAGCACTCCATGTGAAAAAGCATCTACTGTTGAAACATTTCTTGTACAACCTTGCCTTGTACTTGTGGGCCCAAGACTCTGGTTCATCTGATTCACCTGAATTTAACTATCCTTCCCTCTGCTATAAGTACTGTACTGCCATATGCTCGTGTACTTGGTCTATTAGCATTTTTTTTTGCTTTTTTGCTTGGACCCTCTTCAACAGGACACAGGCCATATCAGGCTACATTATCATTGGGCTCTCACTATGGTGGTGAAGAGGAAGTTGTTCCAATTGTCCAGAGATAAATAATTGTTGGCACAGAGAATTCTACAGAATTATTTTGCTATTCCTTGTTCCCATCAGGAATGAGGTTTAATTATATATGCCTATCAGCATAGTATAATTGCCTCCTGAGGCAGTCTAGGTAGCTTGTATGCATTTGCAAACTGTTGAAATTACTGTTGCTTCAACTTGGACTAATAACCCATGTCAGAGAGATGGGCGAGTATATGCAAGTGGATTCATCACTCTGAGTGCTCTACTGTTACCAGTTTGTATATTATAGGGAATTCAAGCAAATTGTCACAGAAATTGCTGATAATCGTAAAAAGTTGCTGATAACAAAAAGATGCCAGAAGGTTAAATTGTGCGCCCTGAACTATATTGAACCTGGTTGTGTTTGAGAAGCATATTCCTTAATTCAGTGGGACAATAAGACTGAGGTTTAACTTCATCTAAGCTGGACTAATGAGGCATCTAGGATTGTGTATGTAAGTACTATTATCTAAAGGCGGTGAGTGTGCCTGTGTGTGTTTTCTTTCAAGGTAGTTTATCGAACCCTATGGGATGAATTTACTCATTCATTCTGTAAACACAGATTTTAAGTGTGTGCATTTGCTAAATCAGTTTGTCATCACAGTTTCTTAAGAGATACCAGCTGATGGCAGATAAATGCCTTTTGAAGGTTACTTAAGATAATAAAGAGCAAGTAAGGAAGTCCTTAGTTTGTTGGTGTGTTTCTATAGCATATTTGTATGGCTAGTACACACATAGTTGTTCTTGTTAAACATCTGTAATTGATTTAAAGAAAGAAATGAAAACAAGAGGGGATCCAGCAGGCTATTTCATGATTGTAGAAATTATAATGGGTATGCAACTGGATTGTATCCAAACTGGGATAATCCCTGGTATAGAGAAGAATGGAAAAGCATACACAATTAAGATCCATCAATGACAATATCACTTTAGTACTGCATCTTAAAGGAAGGAAATTTTCTCTTTCCTACTTTGTTTGAATTGGTTTGATATATAGTCCCTTTCTCCTCAAATTTCCCTCAATGAGGTGTGTGTTTGCACTCATTGCCACTGTAACTGAGTCCATCCACCTTGTTGCTGGTCATCCTTCTCTTTCCTTCCACCTTTCCCAGCATTAGAGCCTTTTCCGGAGAGCTGGTTCTGCGCATAATATGTCTGAAGTAGGATAATTTGAGCCTGGTCATTTGTGCATTGAGTGAGAACTCTGGGTTTGGTTGTTCAATGATCCACTGAAACTAGTACAAATGAATAAAAATGGGTGTAATAATATATTCTGAAAAACATTTAATAGAAATCACTCCTATCTATCTATCTATCTATCTATCTATCTATCTATCTATCTATCTATCTATCTATCTATCATCAGATTGTATCACCGCCCATCTCCTCCCAAGGGGGGACTCTGGGCGGTTTACAACAAGATCATTATATTCTATGGAATGATCTCCCCCCTAATATATGACAGGCCCCAACTCTGCTCGTCTTTAGGAAAGCTGCTAAGACCTGGCTCTTCCCCTAGACATTAGGGGCCAGTTGAATGAGAGTCCCCTTTTGGTTGTACTGTTATGTTGCCTGGTCGCCATTTTTTGTTTTAAAATGTATTTATATATTTTATATCTTTAATGTTATATGGTTTTGAGGGGAGGGGTTGGTTTATTATTATGTTTTTTTTAATGCTGTATGCTGCCCAGAGTCACACTGAGCTGAGCAGCCTTATAAATCTTGTTAATAAATAATAAATAAATAGGGACAAGGCCAGGTCCAAAGCTTCCACAAATATGGATGTGATTTTTCAAAGAAAGCCAGTGCAAGCTATATTTCTAAGCCTAGATTAGCTCTCCTACTGACTCAAAACTCTTCCTGCTTGCCTTGGTTAGAATTCAGTTCATCAATTTCTATACAATCCATCTCTGGGCTTAGACAAGCCCCAGACTCTTTCCATTCTGTTTCCTTGGCTGTCCTGATTTCCTCAATATATTCACCAGTCTCAAATGCCTTCTTGAAAGAATTCCTTTACCCAGTTATATAGGTGCATGTTACTCCAGCTGTTGCTGCTGCTGTCCAGAATATTTTTTTTGATCTCATACTGATATGTATCCTCCATACATTTGTAATTTCTATTCCTAATCTAAGAAAAGTCAATACCAATCTTTACTTTTCCTCATCATAGAACAGCAACAATTATATATTGGTATACTCATTGGCCCCAAGTAGATAAATCATGGCTACCTAAAATAGTAAATTGGGAAAAAAATGTTATGCTTTGGTGTTACATATTTTTGTAGTCTTCCATCATAAAGGGCCAGGAAACAGCAAGTGGGATGAAGGCCTAATACTGGAATGGTTCTTCCATATGTGTCGTATGTGAGTACACCTGAAAATAAGATACTTACGGAAGGTTCTCTACCCAGATTTATTACAAGGGAAAAAGGATTAAGTTACAGAAATCTTGGCAACTGAATACTTTCATTTTTAGGACCCAATCAATCTCTGAATTTGGTAGGGTGGAGCTTTCTTCGTTCTCTTGGTACCAATCCTTTGAGGAGCAGGTGAGGCAGTTATCAGCTTTCCAGATAATGGAAGAATGAGCAGATGTTCTGAACTTGCATGTTTTCCAAGCCACCATCCTCTGTCCCAGGCACTAAAAAGACCATAATACCATGGCACCGTTTTAACTGCATTTCTACTCCCCCCCCCAGTTCTTCACAAACCCAATAATCTTCTGCCAGCTGTGAAGTGCTAAGAGCAGGTAGGAAACATCAATCAGTTCTCCTGCCAGTTGGCACAGTTCCTGGATTAACAAAGATCCTTTTGCCCCCACTCCACACCCAAAATAATTTGCTAGTACTACACACCCAATCCTTATTTTCAGTCTAAATTGTGTGTATTTGACCTCTTGCAAAAGAGAGCATGAACAAAATTATTTCAGGGGGAAGCCACCCTGTTGTGAAGGCACCATTCCTTCTATTTGTATAAAAAGGCTTCTGCTGGTTGTGGTGCTGGGGAGGTAGTGTGGCAGCATTTTGCAACCAGATACTTTTCACAGCAATTCTAACCATGGTTGTATGGTAATAATAACTTTCCTGGGCTCATAGTTTCAAAGAGTTGGATGGGGCCATTTAGTCCAATCTCTTGCTCAGCGCAGAAACCCAAATTAAAGCATCCCTGACAAGATGGCTGCCTGGCTGTCACTTTAACACCTCCAGTTAAGGGGAACCCACCAGCTCTCTGGGCAATTAGATCCATTTTTGAAATGCTTTTCCTGTTAGGAAGTTTTTTTCTCCTAACATTTAAGCAGAGGCTACCTTCCTGTAGCTTCAGTCCATTATTCTGTTCCTGCACTCTGGAGCATGAGAGAACAGTCTTGGTTTTCTTCTATGTAAGATGCTTTTCATGTATTTGAAGAATTTTATTTATTTATTTTATTTATTTATTTTCTATCCCACCTTTATTATTTTTATAAATAACTCAAGGCGGTGAAAATACCTAATACTACCACATCCCCCTTGATTCTTCTTTTCTCAAGGCTAAATATAACCAGCTTCTAGAAAAACAGACTGCTCACAATGCTGCCGAAATCCAGGGCCACCCAAGATATTTAACTGATAAGATAGCATTTTTTCCAAACCCATTTTAAGAAAAATAGCAAGCTTGCTTCAGTATTGGTGGTGAGACAGAAGTAGGCAAGAGTTTCTGCCTCAAAATGGCAAGATGCTGTGCCACTGGCGGATTATTTTAGGGAGTGCAGGGCAAGTCACACGACACACAGAGTATTTCCCATAGCTTGCCTCTTACGCAGTGTTTCTCAACCTTGGGCACTATAAGATGTGTGGACTTCAACTCCCAGAATTTCCCAGCCAGCATGGCTGGCTGGGGAATTCTAGGAGTTGAAGTCCATACATCGTAAAGTTCCCAGGGTTGAGAAACACTGCTCTTATGTGCTGCCTGAAGCAGCCTCGTCATTGTAAGAAGGGATAGACCTCATCCTGATAAAAAAATTTCTAGCTTTTAAGTCACATGACTTTTTAAAAAAAATACTTTGCAGAAGGGCTGGGGTGTCTCTAGAACTGGATACTATAGACCAGTGCTTTCCAAACTCCCGCTGTTGGTGACACACCAATGGCGGCAGCGGTGGCGACGCGTGTGGGGGTGGCGGCAGCGGCAGCGGCCTTGTGTTTTGCGCTAAAACCCAGAAGCACTGATGGTGCGCCACTGCCGCCGCCACACGTGCCACTGCCGTCGCCGCGTGCGCCGCTGCAGGGGCGGTGGCGACGCGCCATCAGCACTTCCGGGTTTGTTGCGACACACTAATGTGTAGCGACACACAGTTTGGAAAGCTATGCTGTAGACTCTAATTTTTATCAGCAGTCAGTGGCCATGGAGGAAGGGTGTTGCAGTCCATCTTATAGATGTTTACAGGTTGTATATCTGATGGTTAACTCTGCACATAACTTGGAATGGTGTAACAGTCTTCTTCCTAGAGGCTATCAGCAGGTTAGGTGTAGTAGAGAAGTGGTTGAATGTGTAAAAATAAATGTACTTTTTGTTTTGTACATTTTCAACATCAAGCAGTTTTCAATATCAAATAATAGCACAACATGTTTATGTTCATTTCTTAATTCAGTTATTTTGAGTTGTAGTTCCTATATCCCATTTTATATTTAACTAATCTAATTTTTATTATTTATTATTATTATTATTATTATTATTATTCATTATTAATCTAATAATGGTATTAACTGGCTTAAATTATATGCATATCAGCATCTTAATAAAACGGATGCTATGCTTGCTTCTCCATGTGAATCCAAATTGCACTTGGCTTGTATGTGTGAAACCAGCTTCTAAAATTTTATTGGCTTGAACCAGAATCATGGGTTCAGAAACAGCAGAAACCGAAACAGAAAAGTGGCTTTTGTTTGATATCCTGGAAATTGGGAGCAAATAAGAGGTTGGATGAAAAATAATGCCTCTACCTCCGTAACTTTAAATAGGGATGTTTTAATAAATGAAACAGGAAAATGGTTATTGAAATAAGTTCTTTTGTTACCTGTAGTTATCTCTCCACATAATCACCACAATTCACTGCATACTTCTGCCAACCACAGAGAAGCTTCTTAAAGCCATCATGAAAACTCCACTCTTCAACCAAAGAGATCCAATTTTACAACTGCCTCTTGGATGGCTCATGAGGTGTGAGGCCAAGTGTTGTCATGTTGCAGCAAAAATTCCTTCTTGTGTTTCTGAACTGTGCTTAATCATTGTTTCAAAGTTTTGTGTGCTGCAGTGTGGCACTCTGAGTTGATAATGGTGCCAGAATCAAGGAAATCTACATGAATAACATCTTCTGCATCTCAAAAAGTGTAACTGTGAGTTTTCCTGCCTAAGCCTAGGTTTTGAATTTTTTTTTTCCAGAGGTGAAGCTTTGTGATGATTTTCCATAGACTGGCACTTCATTTCTGGGTCATAATGATGAGCCCATGTTTCATCAGCTGTCATGATGCCATGAAGAAATTCCTCGCCTTCATTCTCATAGTGAGACAACACTTGCTGGCAAATTTCAACTCTTGAAGCTTTTATCTCTGCTGTCAGCATACGAGGATTCATCTTGCACAAATCTTCAGATATTGAAGAACAACAACAGTGTGACCTACACATTACAGTGAAATGCTAAGCTTGATAACAATTTCCCTTTGAAGATCCTAAGATTGTCCTTCATCAGACTTTTCTCATGTGAAACTCATTAGTTGTTGTCACAACTCATCCACTTCATTTTTTTTGATCACACAAATCAGCTCTTACCGGTTCACCATCTATACATTTTTTGCCCAGGGACACACAGTACTATTGTCAACACAGTCATCTACCATAAACAACCTGCAATCAGTGGTAAATTTCAGTTGGAGGGGCTCTTTCAGCAGTCAAAAATTCAAGCATGGCTCATTGCACAAAACGCACAGATGACTATATATCTTCCTTCATTTTGTCTTCACAAAAGCCCTGTGATTTAGATGAGACTAAAATGTAGTCCTTGGCTATAGATCTCTAACCTTTGAACACTCTTACCCATCTTCCACATCATGGTATCTTCTCTAGGTGTTATTTCCATTCTCTACAGCCAGCTTGGCTACTCTAACCACTATGCTACACTGCAGTTTTTCTGGAGTAGAGGGTCTTTGAGGCATTGGTGAGTGTGCTTGTAACTGCCTCCATTCATTTGGGTGTGTTTGTCTTAGTAATTAATTCAGGAAAATAGCCTGTTGTTTATGTCAAGAAAGGGTAAGCTTATAAAGGTAGTCTTCGCTTAGCAACTGCCTCAGACAGTGACCGTTCACAGTTACAACAGTGATGAAAAAGTAACTTTATGACCAATGCCCACATTTACGACCTTCGCAGGTCTGTAAAGCAAAGGAAAGCTGAAGTAAGATCATAAACACAGTCGCAGTTACATGATTTGTCACTTAGCAAACGCTTCACTTAATGACTGAGTTGTCAGTCCTGATTGTGGTCACTTAACGAGGACTACCAGTAGTTTGAAGGCATGAAGTTTTCCTAAATACTTTGAACTTCTATCAGATTTTTTTGTCTGAAGTTCAAAATATCACTTTCCCAAAATTCTTATTTTTAAATAGCCAGCTTTCGGTTTTGATAGAACTATGTGGATACAGAACAAGAGTTCTGCTTAAGCAATTCAGCTCATTCGTTTTATGAAATTATCAGATTTATTTTAATAACTGGAAATTAGAAATAACTGCTTAAAATTTAAATCATGTTTTAAATTCTAAAAGTAGCAAAACGTGAGTCTTTGTATGAGAAATAATGCCAATATTTTTTCAGTTGGAGTGCCTTTAAAAGTGTTGTCTGTGACAATGTTGATGTGAAATGAAATATCCTTTTTCCTTCAAAAGTTTCTACTACTCTTTTCCAATAGGATCATAAAAATAAAAAATCAAATACAGCCACACACTAATTAGCATATATTATTAAGTGTGTGTATATCTGCACGCACATTTACACACTCAAGGAGGTATCTACTTGCTTGCAAGAAAGAGGATTTTCTGGCAAAATGTATTTTTATTATTTTTTCCATTTCTTTTGGCTTTATGAATTTGTAAGACTACTGAAGTTTAGTAAATTGGACGGCTGGGGTTCACAGCTCAAACGAAAATATCTTAATGCCCACGTTACCCTGTATTTTTATTCTTCAAACTGCGAGCTTTCGTTCTTCAAGCTGCAAGCTGCTTAATCCAAACAAAGAGTTTCTCAAAAAATGAATAGTCATTTAGTTTATCAAGCGAAGAATTACAGAGTCTCTTAAATCCCTCTAATACAAAAGAGAAGTAAAAAAAAAAAAATGCAGACGTTTCATTATGTTGCAAATATAGAGTCCATCAAACTTCCACCAGAATCAGTTATAGCAAAGAAAGCACAAAGTTAGCCAACATTTTCAACGAAGTCCAAAAAATAGATCTTAGATTTCAAAAATATTTTAATCTAAAAAAAACATTCCTAAAGTGATCTAAAAGCGGCTGGGCGCTCTTGTGTCTCTTCAAAGAGACTTGTTTCCCCTGCGAGAGCCTGATATATCTCGGCCATTGCCTTGCACTTACCCTGTTCCTTCCGCGGTGGAAAACTACAGAAAAAACAACTTTTTCTTTTTCTACATCCTCCCTGGTTGGATTTTGCTTCATTTGGAATATATTTTTTATTTCTCCTTCTATAAACTGTTTAAAATATTATTCTCTCCTGTATTTTGGATTATTGGAACTTTCTTTTTTCTTTTGACTTTAAAAAAAACACAACAACAACGACGTTCTGCTTAATAGATTCTGCTGGTAGTATTCCATGGACAGATTACATGATTATTGTTTTGACTAGAAGGGTTGTTGTTTTAATTTGAAGGACACAGGAAAGATGGCTTTCCAACTTGTACCTGAGGAGCTCAGAAGAGAGATTACTGAGGTTTTTTCAAATATTCAAAGGTCGTTGGAATTACTGTTCGTAACTCTGCAAAATAGAGAGAAAGAACAGAGAACAGAAACGGAGACAGAAAGGAAAAATGTTTTTCAAGTGGAGGAGAAACAGAAGGAGGAAATTTTGAGTATATTAGTTCAGAAGAACATTCTGAAGGCTTTACACTACAATCTTGGTATAGATATGTTGTGGCAGTGGAGACAGAGTGAAAATATGGGTGCACAGTTGGATGGATGTTGTGAAATATGTGGAAAGGGAGAGAAGGTTGCTCTGATATTCTATATGAGATATAGAAAAGAGCAGGCTGTATATTGCGAATCTCCCACAGTGTATTGTGATTTTGGCATAACCTAAACAGAAGATATGAGAAACTGTATGGATATAAAGGTTAATGAAAAAATATGGACTTGAATTGTTATGAGAAACTGTATGGATATATAAAAAGTGATATTCTAAATGTAAGATGCTAAATACAAACACAAGTTGATATTATAGAATATTGTTTTCCTTAGAGATATATTTATGAGAAGATAATGATATGATGGAATTAGAATGATGGTTACTACAGGATGATATATATCAATATGTATTGTATGAATATTATAAGAATTGATATATTAGCTATTAGGTTAAGTGATATGATAGATTATGCATTTAGTTTAAATGGACACTACTACAAGGAATGGAAATTACAGATGGATAATTGAGATTCAAGAATTCCTTTTTTATGGAGATATATATATATTTTAGAATTAAATTATAGAAATATATATGTATGAACACTATAAGAATTGCTAAATTATGTATTAAGTTACATAACATGTTAGGTTATGAGTCATAATATGAATAGAATATATTGTAGTTTATTAGAAGTAAATAAGGCTTTTATTTGTTATACTAATTGGTCTTTATTGAAGATATAAATATGTAGTAATGAACATTCAACATTTAACTACTACTTCAAGGAGTGGAAGCCAAAGATGGATTATTGGGAGACAGTAAGATGAAGGTTAGAAGATTGGATTAAAGAAATCAAAAGGCATATGACAAAGAAAAGTTCCTGTATACTGTATGAAGTACTAACATTTAAAATCAATTGTTGTACTTTAAGTTCAAAGATAGATTGGAGGACATCTATTTTCTATATTTTCTTTGCTTATTATTTCTTGACTTCACTTTTTCTTTATCTTTTCTTATTTTGTATTTCTGTTTCTATTTCTTTTTCTACTTTAAATTTTATTATGTATTGTAAAACTTAATAAAATTTATTAAAAAAAAAAAAGAAAATATCTTAATGCCCACAATTGTCCTATGGAATCTGCTTTCCATTTTTCAAAATAACACTGCATCTCATAAGATCTACATTCTTGCATGGCATCTGATAAGATTTTAGTCATTTTAAATGGTTTTTATACACATATGCCCACATTTTCAGACATACTTCTTCCCCCTGCTCGTTGAAAGCTGCAGCGTCATTTAAAATTGCATAATGGGGCCCACTGCTTGAAAAAGTTGCTCACCCCTGCACTAAGCTATAGTTTAGCTATTGCTTGTTGAATCAACTGCAATTACTCAGTTTATACAACATGCTAAACTATAAACATGATTTACAAATCACAGTAGCGGTGATCACAGTCACACAAGATAATGAGCCAAACCAAACAAACCAGATTATGTCTTAGCATGATGTATGCGAACAAGGAATGTGTGGTTCTTTGGTTATTAAGAGCAACAAAAGTAATTGTATTTGTTGGCCACAGCTACTGAGTAAGATTGCTAGCCAATAGAGATAGATGGATGAATAAGGCAATGGTTGGAGCAGCTGGCGGGTTTATAGTCCATATAGAATTGTCTGATGTGTGTTTGTGTGATTTGTGTACAGTCTTCTACTGGTATTAACAAATGATGGAGATAGCTTTTCAACTCCTGGACCACATGAATACACCTAGGATTTTCTATAGTTCTGCAGAAATGTATTTCTAAAACAGGGATTGTGCTAAGAGCGTAGCTCTTCAATGTGTTAATTTATTTGTGCCATGGATGACTATACCCTGCCCCCCTTTTTTTCTTTGTTAAATTCCTGCTGAGGCTGTGATGGCAACCAGAATGCAATATCTTCTAGCAGGAACACTGCAGATCTCTGCCCCTTTCCTGCTGCATTGATAAATCTTGTCTATGCAGCATTCTGTGCAGTTATTCCAGAGGAAGAGGCAGTACTCCAGCCCTACTCCTGAATCACTGAGAGGCTTTGGCTGTGAGCTCACCATGTAATAGTTATAGATGATGTTCTTCCTGTTCATGTGATAAACAATTAAAGAACTGTAAAAGAGGAAAATCACTAAGATCCTCCAATAGGATACCTAAAAATGTACCTAACTCATTTTAAGCAAATTTTTGGTATAATGATTTTTCCTCATTAAGTTTCAGAATGACTTGATTCTGTTTCATTTTGCCAGGGGCTGGATCATCACAACAAAAAAGGGCAAAAGTATAAAAAATTTAATTAAATTTATAAGGCTCTTTATAGGGCTATCAGATTTGGGCTGCAAAGATCCAGACGGACAACAGATGTCAGCAAAGACCTACAGAAAGCTCTAAAATTTATTCCCATTTTGTGGTCATCAAAATTTTTGCGACTTAGATCTGATGGCCCTAATTTTACATGATTGGCATTTTTAAACAGAGAATTGTACAATATGTATGATAGGTTGTGAAGCAGAACCCCTGTCTACCTCTGTTCTGATCTCATATCACCTTTCCAATCCTCAGAGTGCTCCCTCCTCTTACAGGCAGCTCCTGTGTCATGGGAGGCAAAGTATGGGAAATGCTTTCTCTCTTCTTGTTCTTAGGTTAGTGGTAAGGAAGCACATTTCCAGCACACACACTAGTTCTTTTCTCATTCCATCAAACTCATCTGTTGTCTGCTGCCCAGAGACAGGCAGATAGGTGAGATGGGCAGCCATACAAATCAAACAAAATAAATAAACAAACAAACAATCAACTAGCATCAAGCAGACTCAAAGATTATTTTTTCTATTCCTATTTTTTAACAAATAAATAAAATAATAATTTAATCAATGAGGTGTTCTACAGTACATTAGCTCTCTGCCCTGGAATGTAGCAGAAATATGCAGAGAACTTTTTTGGGATTGTAGTATTTCAGAGTGGTGGTAAGATCTGAAGTTGTACAAGCTAGCATGATGAAGATGGTATAAATGCAGTTAGTCCTGATTCATGACTCTCCATTACTCAACAATTTATTACAATCTCAGAGCATCTGCAACTTTTATTTTGCTTACATGCTGCTCCATTTCCAAAACTTCCAATCAGCTTACCAACAACATGAAATTGAAGTCTAAAAAACCAATAACCTAAAAAAGTAGCAAAGCCTTGATGTGTCACCATTGAGACAGTAAAATGTTGGCCCCAAATATGTCTCTGAATAGCCATGTTTTTATGGTTGTCTGAAAGTGGAATAGGGGATGGTCTGAATATCTGTCCTGTCCCAGCCCAATCACACACAATACACCAGGGAGGCAGTTGTAAAACTTGACCGAGAAACTTGTGAGGTAAACGTGTGAGGTAATGAACAGGCAGCAAGGGAGTGTGAGCGCAAACACACACACTCTACAAAAACAAGCCCCGAAAGTCCCACGAGCTTGCCTTAAGGGAGTTTCACATTCAAAACACGATTAGTCAAGTGAGTCCAAGAGTCAAGAGTCAAGAGTCAGGTCACGAGGTTTTCCGATCAGGAATCCAGGCACATGGAGTCCGGTAAGCAGACGGTTGTCCCCAATGAACGGTCTGGGCTTGCGGCTCCCTTTTTATAGAGGCAGACCTGGGTGGAGCTTATTTAGGAGGGTGGGGCTTCTTTCTTGCACGTAGCCTCGCTGACCTCTGCTGTTCCTCTCTCCTTTCCGCACTCCTTTCTCGCGCACTGGGAGGGGGCGGCAGCTCTGAGTCTTCGTCCTCACTAATCAGCGGCGCCTGTGCCTGCTGCTCGCTGACCAGCCCCGCCTCCTCTGACTGCTCAGGCGGCCGTTTATCTAGAGCTGTCTGCTCGCCCTCCAACTCTATGTCAGAGGCTGGCCACCCGTCCTCGTCATCTGACTTGACTCTGAGCCTGAACCCTGCATGGACTCCGAGCCCCCCATGACAGTATCTGGGGTGGGGGTGGGAGCTGTTCCAGAGGTAGGGACCATTGCTGAGAAGGCTTAAGCACATAGTTCCTGTAGATGACATTCCTTCAGGTTTGGGACTCTCAGCAAGCCATCTCTGTTTTTCCCTGGATTAGAACAGAATCAACTCAAAGAAGGTGGTCTCGGAGATATTCAAGCCCTGAGCCACATAGATCTTTAAAGTGAAAATGAGCACCTTGAATTGCTCCCAGAAGCTGTCTGACAGCCATTGCAGCTCCCACAGTAATGGTATTACATGGGTGAACCTAGGTGCTTCCACAGCTACTTGGGCTATTACATGATGAACAGCTGAAGCCTTAGAAAAGATTTTAAGAGCAGCCCCATGTGCAGAGAATTGCAGTAGTCCAGCTGCGAGGTGACAAGGGCACAAATAACCAAGAACAAAACTTTCTGTTGCAGAAATATCTGCAAATGACACACAATGTTTGTGTGAAGGCCCTCCTGGTCACAGGCTCCATCTTTTACTCAAGCAGAAGGTATGAGTAGTATGATACAAGCATTAGCTAAATTCTGCCATTTTGGAAGCTAAAGGCAACTTTTTAAACCTCATTACTCAAAACCATGTACTTTAACTTAATGCAAAAATGGTTCCACTTTCCCTATACCCTGGATCCGTAAAAAATACAATGGATGTTTAAGTATGGAGTATTGCATAAATCTCAGTATGGAGATACAATGGATTGAAACTTCAGTGACAACTGAGTGCAGCGTTTCCTTGCTTGTGCTAGTAACTATTTTCCTTTAAAACTGATAAAATAATGGAAATAGATTGCAAATGTTAACACTTTTTATGATTTGGGAGACATAAAAAAGCAAAGTAGCTTTTTTGGGGGGGGGTATTTGTTCCTCAAATATATATTTTTTGTATTCACAATGAGAGACGTCAATTATATGCTGTCTAATGAATATGAGGTCATTAAATATTATATTTTTCTTTTGCCATTTGTCTGCTTTATGCTAGGATAAGTCCTGCCTCATTCCCAAACAATATTGGGGCAGGGGGACCTTAACTGGCTTTTTTAAATAGTAAAATTGATTTCACAAAGCTATCCAGACAATCAACCTCAGTGTCTTCCACTGCATACTGAATGTTTTTGAAGGAGTGACTGTAAAAAGAATGAAGCCCAGAATATTGTTCTGGTTTGATTATGGAATAGATTGTGACATTCCATATGGGATGAAGATGCACTGGTGCCAAGGATTTATTTTCCAGTAAGTTGGTTTGAGGGTTATAGTCCTGTTAGCTGAAGTGTTGTTGCGTAGTAAGGGTACATCACTGTTTTGGAAAACCAAGTTGGTTTTAGGAGTGACATTGTTTCTGATTTAGCTGGTAGGCAACTGGACATACAGTATCACCTTGTGTGCATATGTGTTTGTCTACAGGGTTATATTGTCTTGTCATATACCCATCTGTGAGGCAGATATGGATGGAGCGTGCTGTTCTATGCTGAAATACTCTGCAGGTAATCTGCATTAAAGTACACTGTCTGCTGCAGTGAGTTAAAGCAGCATTATAGCGGGAAGAAAACACACAGACTGATTCCCATTGTGTTGTCAACTGTCTCTATCTATAATACACAAAGAAAACCATTTCTCTGCTTAGTCTATGCCACTATGCCACCATAGTTATGTCGCTGGGCTTCCTTGGCCTTCTCGCTGCAGATTGTTGTACTGACTGATACTTTTATGGGTTGCTCTGCCTTTAGTGAAGGGACATTAAATCCTTTATTTCGTGCTTCTTTTGTCTCTGTGTATTGGATGCAGTTTAAATTGCATGCTGGGTTTTGTGTTTGCAGAAAGAGGCAAATGCTTCTGTGTATAATCTGTCTCGCTACACTATTCTGTTGCAAAGGTAATTAGGAGTCCTGTGGTAGCTCCATCTCTATCTTGTTTTTTAATGAAGCTTTATTAAGTTTTTCAACAAATACATAAAAACTACAAGAAATGAAATAAAGTATACTACAAGAGAAAAAAGGAACTAAAAAGCGTGAAAATACAAAAAAAAAACCATACTACATAATACATACATACTAACTTCCGACTTTCTACAACAAAGATATAAATAAGTCAATATCAATCTCTTACTCCAGTTCAAACTGGAATGAGGATTACTTCTATTAAACATTTCCATTCTCAATATAACATTTCCTCTAAAACACAATTTTTCCCTTGAAATGGATATATATATATAAAAACATTTTTATAACATAAAAATTTACCCCCCTTAATAGACATATAATCAAATATTATCCTTCCTCATTACAATTTTACTCCTAACCAAAGCATGTATATAATTAAACATTATATATCCACCATTACAATATTTAAACAATAACCTTATTAATATCCCAAAAGCAAAAACATCTGTCTAATCCTTTAAAAGACCATCCTAATAAACACAATTAAACAGTTAACCCACTTCAAAGTAAACTAAGGCTTTTATATATCTCACTGTTACACACAAGGCTTTCTCCTTGCAATCCTTGACCTGCCTTGTAAAGTCCAACTCATCTTCAAGGACCCCTTGCTTAAATCTTGTCTTTGATCTCAATATTCCAAGAATGCAGCCATTTCCATTCCTTTTACACCCAAAGCTTTTCCTTCTTCAAAATTAACATTCCAGAGGTGAATCTTCTTCCCTTCATTTTTTGGCTTTGGGGCGTTACTCCTCATTTTTTTCTTTGAGACCGGGACCTTATTTTCCAAATAACTTTCTAAGACAGGGCTTTCCAAAGTTTTCCCGCGGCGACACACCAACCGCCGTTGGTGTGTCACCGCGGGAAAACCCAGAAGTGCCGACATTGTGGCAGCGCGCAAAAACCCGGAAGCGCTGCTGCCGCTTTCGGGTTTTTGTGCACCGCAGTTGGTGTGTCGCTGCAGGAAAACTCGGAAGCGCTGATGATGATCAGTGCTTCCGGGTTGTGTGGCGACACACCAGACTGTGTGTGGCGACACACTTTTGTGTGGCGACACACAGTTTGGAAAGCTCTGTTCTAAGAGATGGTCGAAAGCATAAGGTACAGCTCCTTAAAAATATCTTTAAAATTTTCCACATCCCTCCATAGAATGTTATGGTGCTCTCTAGTGCCTCAGGATATTAGAAAAAAGGCTGTCTTTCAGAAAGAAAATGTTGGGACTTCCGGTGGGGACGTGGCAGACTGAACAGCTGTGCCTGTGGGCTCCGCAGGCAGAACTGACAACGCGGCAGTTTTTTGGGGTCTCAGGCAGGGTTTTCCTGTAGCCCAGGAGTGTTTTTCCGGGAAAGGAAAACACTCGGAATCATCCCATCTGTCCTCTGGACGGCTGCTTGCAGCCAGAAGATTTCAAACAGCGTTCGTGTTCGACTGGTAAGAGCTATCCAGGAGGCTGGGACGTCACCATTTCCAAGCCGCGCTGTAGCCTTAAAGGGACACTAAGACCAGCCACCCCATTTCTAAATCATCCAATTTATATATTTTTAAGTATATCTACCCTAAGAGAGGCTTTCTACAGCAAGGAGAAGCAGGCTCTCTTGGTGCTTATCGTTATTTTGGGGGTTAATTTTAAAAAATTCTTTTAAAGTTTTGGCTTGTTTTCCATCCAAATATTAAGGAGGACTGAGAGTAAATAATTTTCTCCCTGTTATTATTTTTGTACTAAATTTGAAGAAACTAGCATTTTCCTACACGTTGAATCGGCTGTTTTGAACTTTCAGTTTTCTGCTTCTACTGTCCCTGGGGAATTGTCTGCTAATCTCACTTTTGCTTAAGTAAGCACATTCCTTCATATCTTTGACTTTCACTGGTTAAGCTCCTAGGGGGTGCCATAATCTACTGCTTGAGACATGGAGGACCTTAAATAGACTTTTTCTGACTTCCATCAAGATTTTAAGCAGATTCTTACTGATTCTTACTAAGTTTTTATGCAAGGCGTTCAGGATATTGTGGAAAATATGAGTTTTAAAGTGTCTCATTTGGTTGGGGATGTCGTGGATGAAATTGAGGAATTTAACAGTGACAGGAATGTCTCTTCGACTTCTGCCGAGATGTTGGATGAAGATTGGATAGTTGAGTTGAAGAAATTAAAGAGAGAGATCGAGTTGCAAGCCACAAGTGAAATGGATCTTTTGATGGAGTGCCTTGGAAAAGAAGGGGTTATTATGTATGGGAGGTTTCCTGAAGTGAAGTCGGAGTTTTTGAGGGGGCAGTTGGGCTGTTTGATTTTTTTAAAGGAAAAAGCTCTGTACGTATTGGGATATGTAAATGCTCTGGTTTATTTTGAAGTGGGATAAGGGTTTAAGAATATTTAACTGCATTGCTTTAAGGGTTTGGCTGATTTCATTTATCTTTAACAATTTGGATTAAGATTATTAAGGTATAATTAAAAAAATAATGTCTGGTTTTGGGTTTGACATTATTAAGATTATTAAAATTGCTGTATTATCGAGTATAATGGTAGACAATTTATATGTTTTTTTAGTTTGATCTTTATTATAGTAGAAAGGAATGTATAGAATAGTAGTAAGAGGGAAATAACTAAATAAATGTTATCTTTGGGGGAGAAGTTGATTAGGAGGTTTATATATGTATATTCTTTTTTCTTTTAATATAAGGGGAGGGAGCAACTATACTTAGTGATTTTTATAATGTGCCAATGGTGTGATTTATAGAAATAATGTGATCTTGGTTTAATATAGAGTAAGAGATTGATTATGGAAAATTGTTGTATATCCTTGCTGTTAAAAGTCGGAAGTCGCCTCTTTCTGTAACTTTAAAAAAAATATTTCCTCTTGTGTTTCTACACCTTTTTAGCTTCTTTTTTTTCTTTGTAGTTTCTTGTTTTTCTGTAGTTTTTATCTCTGCTTGAAATTTAATAAAATTCTTATAAAAAAAAAGAAAGTGTTAACCAGCGGGGGAGGAAAAATAAAGGTAACCAAAGCCGTTTCTCACGAAAAAGCAGATAGATCAAAGCTCAGCTCCGCAAATTCAACAAAGTGGGTAATTCTTTTGTAATCCTTCAAACTTTGAAAAAAGTAACCGTAAACAGGCGAAAGTCTTTAAATCCAACAATACAATTTAAAAAGAAAAAAGACAGAAAAATATGTATTTAGGGGGGAAAAGCCAAATTAACAAATTAATAACTTCCAAAAGTAATGAAAACCACCAAGAGATTCCGCATTTCTTTGTTGCAAAGAGCCTCTCCTTAATAATAATTAAAAATAAAAGAATTGGTGTTTTAGAAATGGGGTGGGCAGCTTTTGAGTCCGTTTAAGGCTTCAGCACGGCTTAGGAAAGGATGGCAATCCCTGCCTCCCAGCTGCTAGCTTACCAGTCGATCACGAAATGCTGTATTGCGGTCTTCTGGCTGCTTCCAGCCGTCCGGAGGACAAATGAGGTAATTCCTGGGGTTCTCCTTAATCTGGAGAACACTTCTGGGCTCTAGGAAATCCTGCCTGAGCCCAAAAAAGTCTGTGTTGCTGGGTCAACCACGGAACTCGTGGAGACATGTCTCAAGTTGCCAATCCCCCACTGGAAGTCCAGCTCCATCTCTATCTTAGAAACAACAAGGCTCATGAAGCTTGATTCAGGGACCTCATTATCTTTATTTTTTAAAGTAAGTTTTTTATTTAACTTCCATGAAGTTACCATGGTTACCCCCATACTTGGTGGCTTCTTTGACTCTCTCTTACCTTAAATGCAGCTGTGCTGCCACTAAGAATTAAAACATCAACAATGGAAACATCCCCAATGTCAGCCAGCCATAAATCCTGTTTATGTTTCTCACCAAGAGAGAAGCTGCGGCGGCGGCGGCGGCAGTTCGGAGGAAACCACAGAACAGGGAATGTTTTAATGTCGTCCTCCCAGGACTGTTAGAATAGCAAAATGTCTCTATCTCCCATGCTAGAATAATTACAGGCAGTAGAAAAGAAAACATAGAATAAAATGCAGATAAAATGTTTCTCTCCTCCCAGCAGAGGTACTTTGCTGCCTTGTCATGCATGGCAATTCAGCAATGGATTTGATGCACTGCTCTACACTATGTGGCTCATGTGTTCCTTTATCCCCTTGTTTTTAGTAGCCATGAATGCCATATTGCTTCACTTTACTGTATGCCACCTTCTGTCCCAGGTACAATTTTGATTTCTCATCAATATTGCGTCTTATTCAGAGTCAGACCATATGCCCATTCAAAACAGTATTGTCTGCTAGGAAAAGTCATTGCCAACTAGAGTTTGGGACATCATTTTTTCCTGCAATCCTTCTCCCCACTCAGTTTTTTAAACAGAGTTTTCAGGGATTTGGCTTCTGAAAATTTGGGTGCAGATCAGGTGCTCTGTCACTGACCTATGGATCTTCTTATTCTATTCACTCTTCTCAAGCTATGAGAAGTAACCTCTATGTTTCCTTCCTGACAAACCGTGACTGACATTTTAGAGATAGGCTTCTCATATAGCCTAACAGAGAAATATCCCATTAATTAATTTATTCTCCTTTTTCTACATATAGAAAAGAGAGATTTAAGACCATGGGTGAAGTAGCACATTTCTCTGTTAATATACAAATACATGCATCTGAATTGTATGTGTCTCTGTTGAAATGGTTGGAAGCATTTTCCTTACCTGATGTTACATGAAACAAGTTATCTGTGATTACAATGACATTGAGGGCAGAATTATTGATAGAACCTTCATTTCCCTTGCAAGAAGAAAGTTCTTTGTGCTTTGAATAAAATAGATCTTAAGATTCTACCTTTATCAACCTGCATCTAAAGGACATATAATTTACATCTCAATAAATACTTAATCATGTTTTACTGGAATTTTCAGATAGAAAAAGGTCAATAGCCAGTTTATTTTAGTTTTTTGGGGAAAAGCGGGGGGGGGGGCTTGAGTCTTTCTTGGCTCTTGGCAAGTACATAGACAAGCCCATGCAGTTTTCTAGGCAATATTTTTTGAAGTGGTTGGCTACTGCCTTCTTCCAAGGGCAGAGAGAAAATAACTGGCCCAAGGTCATCCATTGGCTTATGTGCCTAAAGCAGAACTAGAACTCAGATCTCCCCATTCCTAGATGAGTGCCTTAACCACTAGACTGGTGTTTCTCAACCATGGCAACTTTAAGATGTGTGGACTTCAACTCACAGAATTCCCTGGAATCCCATGCTGGCTAGGGAATTCTGGGAGTTGAAGTCCACACATCTTAGTTGCCATGGTTGAGAAACACTGCACTAGACAAAACTGGCTCTCAGTTTTGCAAATATTCAGTACTAAATCCCTTCCATCAAATGTATGCCTCAATCTGCAAATTTAAAAAGAAATATACCAAAATTTGTTTTGTATCATAAAAAAGTAATACAATTAAAAGAAATATACAAGCCACATACTCACCTGAGAAGTGTGGATTAGATTACTTTAAAATGCCAATCAAATGAAATTCTCTGGCATTTCTAGATATGAAACATAATTCAGATTTGTTATAATTAAAACAAGAAAGACCAAGACAATAAGCTAAAGACTTTCAATTATTTCATTTTATTTTCAACTTGTTAATTACTTGCTTAGATTTATTTAATACTAGAGCCTTCATTTAGAAACTTCTATGTGAATAATTAAATTTACTTTTTACAGTTAAAAGAAAAAAGTTCTCTGTAACATTCTAAGCCTTGTTCCTTGTTGCAGTGGCCTATCATAACCAAAATAACCTCAGAAGGTAAACAAGGGCCCTCTACTAGATAGCAGCCAAGAGACACAGAAAACCCTTGGCTGCCATCTATGGCTGTCCATAACTTTGCAGTCCATATTGAGTAGCCCTACTCAAAGCCCCCATAATTAAAACTGACTCTCAACCTTCAATCAGCTGAATTATTAACTAAACTGAGGCTTGCAAATGATTTGAGTAGTGTGCATATTGCTTTAAAATATTGTTGATTGTTGGTTTGATTCCTATCACTTTACAACTCTGTATGATTTTTTTATGTAGTGGAGAATCTCCTGGGGACCTGCAACAAAATATTTTAATTATGATTTTATTATTTAGCTTCTTCCCCCTTCTCCCCCCCCCCCAGCCCATTTTGAGGACTCCAGTATTGGCTTCTTAAACTACTGCTCAGCAGTTGTGAATGAGCAATGATCCTGAGTGTTCCCAGCTCACACTTTCCATGGTTTCTTTCTTTGGTATCTGCCTCCTAGTTCAATTAAGTCACAGACAGCTATTACACCTATTATTGGGAGCTGTAGTTTAATATCTGATTTCTAGTCAGAATCTATGTGGTAATTTTTCTGATATATGTTTTAGCTGAGCTTCTATTATTGATGGTTTTGGGTTAAACTCCAACATTTTGAAGCTATCTGATTCTCCTAAATGTCCATTTCAACTTCTGGTTTTATCAATCCTCTATTTTTTACAGATTCCCTCTTCTGAATTCAAAAGTTAATGTATTGGATTTCCCTAACAATTTCCTACTTACACAAATCTGATAGGTCTGTGTTTACTGTTGTCAGTTATTTTAATGCAATTTGCATCTTGCACTAGGTCATGCTTACATTAACTGGAAAGTCATGGTGGTTCCATGGACAACTGTCTTTAGTTACTAAAGTTTAAAATATACAGAACAGAGGTTTTCAAACTATATGTATATGTATATGTATATGTATATGTATATGTATATGTATATGTATATGTATATGTATATGTATATGTATATGTATACACACACATACATACACACAAACGCACGGCTGGATAGCATAGTGATTAAAGCACCGCCCTTTGGGAGACTGGGGTTCGAATCCCAGCTGCTACCTACCTTTCCAGTAGGGGTCCTTGGGCAAAGACCCCCTAATGCTTCAACTGCCTACCTCGGATATGAGAGTGAGTCATGCTGGCTCGGACATCACCCAGATTAACAAGGTCTGTGCCAGATGTTGGGGAACCAGGACGATCTGATGATAAGTGGGCTACTGGAAGAAACCATACATGGACGAGACAAGAGAACCTGGAATTGATGGATTGCTACTACAACAGTAGACCTAATGAGAGGAGATATATGAAACATATGAGGGAACTATGGATGGTCAGAAGACCTACATCCACACTAACTGAGAAACAGCTAGTTACCTAACGCTTCAACACAGTGAAGAGGAAACTGCTCTCACAATTTAGATAGACCAACTACACATTACATCCTGGATTCAAGACCCAGAAGAACAACTGGATGTGCAGCCAACACCTGAAGCTGGAATGTCACTGCCACCCCCTCCATTACAGAGCACAGCAGCTGATATGAGGCATAATATCATGGATAAACTAGCTACAGTCAACCCTTGAGACTGATTACCAAGGCTCACTAGAGAAGTACAATCAGATAGTATGCTAGAAGATGCCAATAGATCCCTCATGACAATCCCTACTACCACCATAACTCAAACTGATGAACTGGTATATGCTACAGCTGCTGTAATCCTGGAGATGCTTGGCTACACGATCAAGAAGAACAGCAGTACATACCCCCCTGGAAAATGAGGTTGGAGGCTAAGATCAAGGCAACTCCCAGACATGGGAGGAAGATCAAGCAGAGGAAGTGCCATGGCAAGAGAAGACCCTGCATGGGATGTACCACTGACAGATAGCTGAGGTGGCTGACATTGGGAAATCCTACCAGTGGCTGGAAAGGGCTGGACTAAAAGACAGCAATGAGGCCTTGATCATTCAGCACAAGAAGAGGCACTAAGCACCCGATCCATAGAAGCAGGGGTCTACCACACTAGACAGGACTCAAGGTGCAGACTGGGCAGAGAGGCCTCAGAGACAGTCCAACACATAGTGGCAGGGTGTAAGATGCAGGCAGGAACAGCATACACTGAACGGCACAACCAAGTAACTGGCATTGTGTACAGGAACATCTGCACAGCGTATGGGCTAGACCCTCCCAAGTCCAGATGGGAGATTCCACAGAAGGTCATGGAGAATGACAGGGCTAAGATCCTGTGGGACTTCCAGATCCAGGTACTGGACAGGCAGGTACTGGCCAATCAACCAGACATTGTGGTGGTAGACAAGGACCAGAAGATGGCGGTGGTGATAGATGTAGCAGTGCCAAGTGACAGCAACATCAGGAAGAAGGAGTATGAGAAGCTGGAGAAGTACCAGCACCTGAAGGAGGAACTGGAGAGGATGTGGAAAGTGAAGGCCAGAGTGGTCTCAGTGGTGGTAGGAGCACTCGGGGCTGTGACTCCCAAGCTGGGAGAGTGGCTCCAACAGATCCCAGGAACAACATCAGAGCTCTCTGTCCAGAAGAGTGCAGTGCTAGGAACAGCTAAGACACTGTGCAGAACCCTCAAACTCCCAGGCCTCTGGTACAGGACCCGAGGTTGAGGAAGACACATACCACCCATAGGGGTGAGAAGGGAATTTTTTTATATGCACATACACACACACACAGGCCTGGTGTGCTATGGTCCATGAGGTCACGAAGAGTCGGACACGACTAAACGACTCAACAACAACAACAACACACACACACACACTAATGAAGTTACCCATTATTACAACCCTTTTCTCCTTTGCATTCCTCCCTGATTTTATTATCTATCTCAAGTTCGCCCTAAGCATTCTAGTTAGAAGCTAATACATTATTTTGGGATATGATGTTGTCACTCACAATGATTCTTTTGAGAATTTCTCCCTCACTGAGGTTTCTAGCTTGTTTAACATTGCCCTTTTTGACATACACAGAAATATTGTATCTGATAAGTCCTAAGATAATTGTACTGACTGGTTTGTTTATTCAGCCATTGTAGCAGGAGAGCCGTGTTAGTCTGTGGGAGCAATTTAAGTCCTGCATCAGTTTAGCCACTCTGTGCATCTGTTGAAGTGAGCTACAGCTCACAAAAGCTTATGCCTTTTAATAAAATTTTACAGTCAGAAAAGGTGGTATCAGACTCTTTCTAGTTTATTCAGCCATATTTCTGTTGTGACCACAGCTGGCTAGATTCATACAAAACACTAAGCCAAAACCAAATTCACAAATTTCCCTAAGTCAAGATGTGTTAACTATTCTTTTATAAATTATCTTTCCAAAACTCCACCCCAACTTTGGCATAGAGTTTTCTTCCATTGGAACCGAAGTACTTGTACGCTGCATTCTTCTCCAATTAAGTTCTTTAAAATAGTATTTTTCTTTCTGACCCTTCAGCTTCTCTGAGGATGTTTCATCTCCAAAGGATACCCCACAGTTTTTTTCAGCTTTTTCCCAAGGTTCAGATTAAAAGTAATTCTGGCACCATTTTGATCAGCAGTCTAGTTCTATTCTCATCCTGTGGTGCTTGCCCCTTTTGTATAAGTCTCAGTTATCGCTAAATGGTTCTTGGTGCTTAACTAATGTAAATTGCTCCTCTCTGCAGTCATGCATTAAGACTCCTCAGTTTTGTTTGTTAGCTATATATGTGGAATATTTATTTAATGTATTTTTAATCCTCCAAATAACAATTTTTCTCTGGGTGAGTTACATAAAAGAAGGAAAAGTTAAACCTAGAAAACACACACAAATTGAACTGAAATTTGCACAGAAATGTAATATAAAGTAGTCACTCAGAGGGAGCATTAAACTTCTCTGTATGTGAGACTGCAAAATAAGAAGGGGTCTCTTTATCAGGTTGTAGAGGTAACTGCTTGTACCATTATTTTACCTAATTAGTGCGAAAGGGCAAGGAAGTGGCAACTCCTTTGCCAGGCAGCTTTGTGTATTTGCAAAGGAATGCTGGCTGGGAAAAGGAACAGCTGCCCAGCAAACTAATTTGGAAATTTAAACATGGCAGGTCAGTTAGGGCCAGGCTTGTTACAAAGAACCTGGACCAAAATCCTAAAATGCCAGAGAGAAAAATAATGTCTTCTTCTGGAACCCAAAAGGTAACTGTACGGCAAGGCAAGTCACCTACAAAGCTGTCTGTCTGTCTGTCTCGTTTTTAAAAATCCTCCTAGGTTCCAACCTTACAATATAAAATTGGCTTCAGGACCAGTAAACTCAGTTTCTAATGATGGAATCACCCACCACCACAAGCCTATCAAGGCTCATATATTTTCAGAGGGTCCTCAAGACAGGAAGCACTTCCTTTTTCCTCAGCATGATGTCTTCCTTCCCTGAGATGTTCATTCTTCTTTACCACAAAGAAGCTATCCCTCTAGGGCATAGCTTTCCAAACTGTGTGTCGTCACAACACACAGTTTAGTGTGTCGTGAAGTGGCAGTGCAGGGGCGCGCGCGGCGGTGATGATGTGCATGGCGGCGCGGCAGCAGCGCGCCATCAGCACTTCCGCATTTTAGCGAGGCCGCCGCACCCCCCCACGCCGCTGCCATGCACGCGCGCGCCCCCGCTGCCATTGGTGTGTCGCCAATGGAGGCAGTTTGGAAAGCACTGCTCTAGGGAGTGGGACACCACTATTTCACTCCAAAGCCTTGCCCGCCCATTTCTTTCCTTTTTCAGCTTTTCCAAACAATTCTCGAAGGAATGTATACATGAGTTTCCTGAGAGCAAAAAACTCATTGCACAGTTATGCCTAACATGTGCTATGCTGTATTTGCAGTACTCAAAGCAATCTACCTTCATATCTATATTTTAAAATGGTTAATAAAGCCCTACATGGCATGGGTCCAGGTTACCTGAAGGACCGGTTCATCCCCATTTAATCAACCCGTCCCACCCGGTCCTGCAGGGAGGGCACGCTACGAACCCCATCTGCAAGAGAGTTCCACCTGACGGGGTCTAGGAGGCGTGCCTTCTCTGCAGTAGCCCCCGCCCTTTGGAATATTCTTCTCCTGGAAATAAGATCGGCCCCCTCTCTCCTGGACTTTAGGAAAAACTTGAAGACCTGGCTATGTCATCAGGCTTGGGGAGGGGAGGGGAATAGCCAGTCTTGGGGTTGGCTTGCCCCTTAGATTGGTCCTGACCTGCCTTATCCACCAGCGGAACAACTTGTACCATCGTGGATCAAATTGTATAGTGTATATATATATATATATATTTATATGTGTATGTGTGTATATATGTATATATATGTATTTTTTTTACATTGCTTATTATTGATATTTGTTGTTTTAATTGATTTTAAATTTGTTGTGAACCGCCCAGGGTCCCTCCTTGTGGGGGAGATGGGCGGGATATAAATGTAATAAATAATAATAATAATAATAAATAGGTTTGCTTGAGAAGGCTAAGATACTTTCTATTAAAACAGAGCTTTCCAAACTGTGTGTCGCGACACAAAAGTGTGTCGCCACACACAGCGTGGTGTGTCGCCACACCACCTGGAAGCGGCGGCGCGCGCGTGCACGGCGGCCGCCATGCACGCGCGCGCCGCCGCACGCCCCCGCGCCGCCGCACGCCCCCGCGCCGCCGCACGCCCCCCGCGCCGCCGCACGCCCCCCCGTGCCGCCGCACACCCCTCCCGCGCTGCCGCCGTGCGCGTGCGTGCCGCCGCACGCCCCCCCGCACCACCGCCGTGCGTGCGCGCCGCCGCACGCCCCCCCCGCGCCGCCGCTGCCGCCGCCGCCAGGTATGTCGCCAGCGGCGGCACTTTGGAAAGCCCTGTATTAAAAGTACAGTAAAAAGGCTTTATTCCCCTGTTACACTTATCTTAACTCCTTAACATTCATATGTGTGCTTAGCTTCATGCACTGTTCCAGGGGCTGAGATAGTGCCTCAGGAGTGTGTAATGGAATTCCCTGACCTTAAGAGTGAAAATAGACATTTCCAAAATACTACAGAACAAGAACAGTTTGCAATGTTGTGGTACCAAATAAGCAATAAACATCCTCCCCGTTAAACCAGGATTCACTTATAAAGAAGCAACAAGGAGGCCCCACCTTAAAGTACAAGAGTGTTTTTATTGCAATATAATATAAATGCAAAAAAATAAATAAAGTAAAATTAGATTAGAAGGTCTCATTAAAATATCATCAACTTTGTAAACTGTCTTGAGTCATAAGAAGTTAGGCTCATATAAAAATACTGTAATAAATGCATAGCAAGGCTCAGAAGACTCCAGCAATCTTAGGATCTTAGTCCTCAAACAGATTTTTTTAAGGGAATGGACAGTAGTAAGGGGAATGAGGAGAGAATATGGTTTAAGGCCTGTCTGAAACTACAAGAGCCTGGCTAAATGTGAAATTCCCACACTTAACACTTTGATTTTTCAAGCTGACTTGTTAAATGAAACAGAGAACAATATATAATAGCTGTAATGAATTCATGTATTTAAAAATTAAGAACTGAAATTTCAATCTACACTTTTACTTTGGTCTAGTGCAGGGCTTTCCAAAGTTTTCCTGCGGTGACACACTAACCGCCATTGGTGTGTCGCCGCGGGAAAACCCGGAAGTGCCGCCATTGCGACAGCGCGCAAAAACCCGGAAGCGCTGCTGCCACTTTTGGGTTTTTGCGCGCCGCGGTTGGTGTGTCGCCGCGGGAAAACCCGGAAGCGCTGATGATGATCAGCGCTTCTGGGTTGTGTGGCGACACACCAGACTGTGTTTGTGTCACGACACACAGTTTGGAAAGCTCTGGTCTAGTGGTTAAGGCAACGGGCTAGAAACCAGGAGACTGAGAGTTCTAGTCCCGCCTTAGGCATGAAAGCCGGCTGGGTGACCTTGGGCCAGTCACTCTCTCTCAGCCCTAGGAAGGAGCCAATGGGAAACCAGGAGACTGAGAGTTCTAGTCCCGCCTTAGGCATGAAAGCCAGCTGGGTGACCTTGGGCCAGCCACTCTCTCTCAGCCCAACTCACCTCACAGGGTTGTTGTTGGGAAAATAGGAGGAGGGAGTATTTGGTATGTTCCACGCCTTGAGTTATTTATGAAAATAATAAAGGCGGAATAGAAAATAAAATAAATAAATAAATACTTTAAAAACAAAGTTTTATTTGGGTATGCACTGTATTTTAGCTTGTTTCCCAACTTGGATTTAGTCTTAAGTATCTGGTTGAGGTTTTCTGTAACTACAGTACTCAATTTTTCTCACTGAAGTTGTCACACAGAGGGTCAATCATAAAGAGAGTGTTTATAACACTTCTAAGCTTTTTGTTGTTGTGAATGCAGTTTTACCAGTTTTATTATTCACTTTGTAAATGAAAAGCTTTAAATTCCATATTCATATACACAAACGTACCCATATCTACCTAACTCAAAGTCTAGCTGGCTACAGATTCAGATTCCTGAAGGACTTAGGTGGGAAGCACTATGCTCAATACCTCAGTCTGTCTGATAGTTCTGAAGTGCTACTGTTTATATCCACTTTTATAATTTCCAACAAGGCTTGGTCAGACAGAGAGTGGTACTTTTCTCACAACCCTTAGTACTTTTCCTCTTGGATGCCATTGCCTTATCCATTTCACATGGGAACCATCTCCTGTTTTGAGTGTGTATGTTTGTGTACACACACAATAGCTACAAATCAATCTACTGTATATGATAACTACAAAATACTCGGTTAACAATATAGCAACAAAGCAGGACTGGAAGGATCATCAGATTTAGAAATATTTTCTTCCATGGGATTTAGCTCCTGAACTGTTCTGTTTCTAAAGGAATACCCTCTGAGTTCTTTTTGCTCTGCAACCTTGTTTTGGCTTCCACCAATGATTAATAATTTACGAGGTGACTTTAATTAAACAAATGATTAACACTAAGGTTCTCCTGACTTGGGTGTTTAACTTGTTATTACTGTGCTACTTTGGCATTGGGGCTACTGTAGCTCCTCCTTGTTCTCAAAGGGGTGGGCTTTCTTGCAAACCACTCTTTGAGTTTATGCCTCACTGCTAGAGTTCAGTAGCAATGCAGCCCTCCGGGACTGTGTTAAGACCGTATTGTTAACTGGTTACAGGAACTGAATATATTGCTTTTCTGAAGTAACTACGTTCCTTGCTTGGGGGAGTTTATATGTGTACTTGGATGGTGGACATGCACTATCCATTAAATTAAATGGAATACACTGAGGTAATAGTGATGGTAGTTTATACAGAGCTAAACAAGAATAAATTAAGGTTTATTGCATTTTCAATTCCTCATCAATCCTGGTTTTTTATATTAAGTAAAAAAAATTGAAGGAAAATTGAACTTTGAGCATTAACCTTTGTTATGATGTTTGTTACATTATTAGTTATTTTTTATTGTCTATGCTTTTCAACTCTCCCCAGCTTTTTAAAATTGGGTAAACATTATGTCTTTGAGTTTCTTCTCCCCATCTTTCCATTATTCAGTTTCTTTTATTTTTATCTTTTCCTTCTTCCTAATGAAGGATTCCCCCCTCCCTATTCTCAGTGCATCAAGGCAATGTGGACTGGTTCAATAATAAAAAGATGGCTTATTAGAATTAAAGCCTAACAGTCTTTAAAAAAACAGTCTTAGCAGGATTGAAGTCAGGAGGGAATTATACATTCTTAGCAAAGACTCATTGAAAGACTGAAATGAAAACTCACGAACAAGCACAAGCAATATAAACTAAAGGAGAGAAGTTTTGATTTAAAATTAAAATAAGTGAAACAGAAGCATATCTGAGGTTTATTCTTTCATCCAGGATTGTTATCTGGCCAATGTTAAGCAGGCCTGCAATTAATGGACATTTTTCTCCATCTTGCAAGTGATGTTTTAAAACAAAGCTCAACCTTAATATTATTCAGTGGATAGTTTTAATTTAAAATATTTACATACTATTTAGAGGAACAGTAGTTCTGCATTTCCCCTCCCCTGTGGGAGAGGGTTTTAAAAATCCCTCTGAATGAACTGCTTCACTCACAATATATTGTCAGTTGTTTTGTTCTATTTATTTTTTTCATTAATTTCTCTGGGAATAGATTACCCCTTCAGTTTCCTCTTTTAAGACAGCCATTCACCTAACTCCCTAATTTGTGCAAGTGGGGATTGCAGCATTAGCAAAATGAACAATCAGGGTTATTTAACATAGTCTCACCCTTCAGACTGTCAGGGAACCTACTATTAATTACCCAGCTGTTTGCAGGCTCTGAGCAGTGGTTATTAAAGCCTGAAGGTATTTGGGAAGGATTCATCATAATCTGTGCAAACCACAGGCAACGAGATTACCAAGTCAAATTGGAGGTGAAAATTTCCAAATTAAGACAAGTGAAATTGAATCTGATATAGAAAAGAGACCCTTCTTTTTGCAACTAAAATAATAATCACAACTTGGTTATCTCTCCAGAATCTGGAATTACAGTATCTTGTTACAAATTTACCAGTTATATTACTTATAAATTGAAGAACCTACTGTGCAGACAGACTTTGTCAGAGGAGCTAACAATTCTGCTAGTGGTAGAGAAGATACTCCAGGTGAAGCTAAGAAAAGTTTGAGGACATTGGATTCTCAAGGTCTGAACATTCACATCAAGAACAGAGAGCTCTCTCGGGCAGCACAACAAGCTATATGTAGTCTCTGATTTCTTTATCTTTATTTTTTTTTAGAGAGAGAGTGAGTAAGTAGGTAAATAACTGGGAAGGAATTTCTTGACCCCTTTTGCAACACATCATTTTTCATCTGAAAACCTTAGTGGGTATAAAATCAGCTTAGGAGGAGGATTGTATGTGGGATTTTCATCAGAAAATCTTATAAGGGAAGGTCCGATTGTTTATTTTACACGAGAAGTAGAGCCTACCAATTTTATTGCATAAAATTGTAGAGGAACTGGATCTTCTATGATTCCAGTTGTAGCAGAAAAGAATTATGGGTGGTTTGCTACTACAGCATAAAGACTTTGGTAGCAAGCTGAAAATAGATGTCCTACGTATGCAGAATAAGTACTACTTTATGGAATAAAGGGCAAAGGGAGCTTGTACTCTCTTGGCAACAGATGATGTAAAAGTAATGAAGTCTCCTTTGAGTCAAGCTCAGTTCCTATGTACTGTATGTCTATGTAGTTTTCTTAAGAACAGTATGGAAATACTTTGCCATAGGCTTTCTCTGTGAGGTTTAATTTTTCCAGTTTAGCTGACAGTGTGAGAATTCCCTGGTGGTCTCCCATCCTAGTACTAATCCAACCCAACCCCACTGAGCTTCTAAGTCCAAACCAGGTTGCTCAGATGCTGCCACCTACTGACTCATAGGTGATGGCACAGATTTAAGTATTTCTTTCTCTGGAACATCTGCAGGCCAGCAGCAGAGAGATTACATCAAAGAGTCCTTGATTCCTTCCTAGTCAACAATTTAGAGCATTTGGAATGGATGACATTAAGCTGAAGGATAGCATCCTCAATTTGAGAATCAGATCAAAATCCTCACTAAATCCAGTTCAGTTCTGCTTATGATTGTAGGTGAAAGCAGCAGAAATCTCCATGGTCTTATTAATATACGCAGAGGTGAACAATGGAAATAATCAAGGGAATGTTCTACTCACTATTAATAGTATTTGTAGCCATTTTTACTTCTCATTTTTACTCATGTGACTGTGATAAGAGAAAGATGAATATTTGTTACCATACAGCTGGGAAACTAAGGCTCAAAGAAAAAGGCAGAAACAGCAAATTGTCAATTGTCGGGATGGAATATAAATCTGGCCCTGGGCATGGGGAAGGAATGAATGAACCATAAAGGAAGGAAGAGGTTCAGAGTTTACAATTACTCAGTTCTAGATAAGAAGAAAGCATGAGAAAGAAACCTAAAATAATCCTGCCTTTGACCAGATTCAGATTCTTACATAGTAGGGTACCAGGAGCCATCCATCTCAAAGATGAAGAATATAAGAATAAGATTTTGGTGTATGGAGATTACATTTGTATTTATAGAAATATGGAGGTTTCCTTGAGGCAATATTTAATCTATCACTATAGAATTAAGGGGTACCAAGGATCCAGAATAAATTAGTTTTGTGTTATGTTTAAATCTATATTATGGAAATCAGGATGGGAATTATATGTCCCACCGCTATTGTTGTCAATGAGAAAGAAAGCTGACTTCCCATAGAAGCTCTTTTGATTGCTCCAAGTGCTTCCATGTATGGGGAGCATGATATGTGGATTCTGCAAGGTCAAGCTCTAATGAATGGGTGTGACTTTGACATTAATGTTGTTGACATTAATGAAAGTATCAGGGGAAGCATTTGTATGCTTGCCATTATGCAAACACCTTTTTGTTTTGGCACTATGATTACTGAACATCTGTCTGTCTCAGCAACTTAATATTAAATGTCAGTAGTGTAAGCAAAACAGATTCTTCTATGTAGAAAATGTCATGTATTTATCCCTGTTATGTGTCAATGATTCTCACCTCACCCAACTCTCTCAATATGAATACATGTAAGTATGAATTGGGATATTCATATGTGTAAAGTATGCTCCAGTACTGTGATTAACATTCTCTCTCTCTTGTGCCTTGTGGTTTTTTACATTTTAATAATGACTTTATATATTGTTTTAATTAATTGATGTATGCCACCCAGAGTCACTTTTTGTGAGATGGGCAGCCATATAAATTTGATAGATAAATAAATAAATAAATAAATAAATAAAGTATTTGTGTTCTATCATAGCTAGAAAGTGCTCTTTGAAGCTTCATCACACTTTTCCCAGACTAGTATATCTTGCAATGGATCTTCTTTCTTTTAGAGCAGAGCTTTCCAAACTGTGTGTCGGGACACATTAGTGTGTCAGCTGCAGTGTCTGGGTGTGTCGCGGCTGCTGTTGCCTCCTGGCTTCCACGCAGGTCCTAGTGCCTGTCTTGTGCCTTGCTGCCTCCAAACCTGCTGTGATTCCGCGCAGGTCCTAGTGCCTGCCTTGTGCCCTGCTGTAAGAGTGTGTTGCGAAATGATGCCCTGCTGTAAGAGTGTGTCGCGAAATGATGCATGTCTAAAAAGTGTGTCACCAACATGAAAAGTTTGGAAAGCTCTGTTTTAGAGTCTTTCAGTTGGGATGGAACCCACTTTTTAGTAAGTCAGTTAATAAAAGAAATATGCCTGTGCCTTGAACTGTTGTACTGTACTTGCCTTGTCTTGCATCTAGCATTCTGGCCACCAAGATGGGTAAAACAATTGTCTCTCTTGTCCAAGGTCTAATTTGCCATGGCACAGTCAGGCATTCTAGTCATAAATCATTATATTTAGCTTTCTGTCACAAAGTCTAAATGGCTTTCCCAGCCATCTCAAAACTGAACTTTACTTAAAAAATAAAAGAGGGCTTCATTATTCTAATAAGAAAATTAATTAAACTCTAATTCAGTATGCATGAACCGTGCTGAGGTAAATCATATTTCTTTGAACTTTGAATGAATATATTATCCACAAATATTTCCCTTTGCTTGCTCCTCATGTATTATTTGGATAAGGGGAGTTTTACTATATGTAAAATATATGTGATATTAATTTGAAAAGCAATAGCCTAGTCAAAAAAGTAGCTGCAGGAATATTAGACTAGGCAAAAAATAAATTCAGTTCTAGGGAACATAGATTTGAATAAGCTGTCTAAATATCAAGGCTGATTGGCTTAGTTTCTGTGGGATGAGGATTCAATCAGAAAGTGCCAGCCCTATAAGGTAGACCAGAGTAAGAAACCAATGCCATATAGGTCAGGACTACTTTTATTGTAACAGCTACAGTAACAGAATCTTGCAAGTAAGAATGTGCTTCTCTCTCACTCTGTTTTAGTATGAACTAGGGAGGGGCCTGTCTGAGACATTTACCCAAACTGGTTCCTTGGAATGGAGTTCCATTCAATCAAGCCCTGGTTATCTGACTGTTGCCTTGGTAGCAGCTCTTCCTCCTGTCCTTCAAGGCCATCCCCTGTGCTTTCTACAGAAAGTGTTTCTGAGAGCTTCACTCTGAGATCTATTCAGAAAATAGGTTTTGTTTGTTTCTTTGTGAATGATAAATGTGCTGCGTGGTTTCCAGACATGCCCATTGCAACTACTAGGTAGGGATTGCTCACAGCATAAAAGTGAGAACTAAAGAGGGATGGACTGGGAGGAGATTCTTATCCTCTGGGGGAGGTTGGATATTTGGCTGCACACCAAGGGTCTTAAGTCACTATTTGTTTTGTCAGATTGCATTAATACATATTTTTCACCCCACTTTCTCCTTCCTTTTCAGTACCTTCATTTAGGTAAACTAATTTTGAAAAGATGGCAGTAATTCTGCTAGTGCAGTCCAAGAACAAGAGTGAGCCTTGTTCCAAGGAAGCATATATAGATTTGCAGCTAAGATTACAATTCTATATGCAGTCACCTGGGAGTTAGTTCCATTAAACTTCGTTGGGCTTTCTTACAGAAGACCTACAGAAATTTACATTGTGAGCTGTAAAGGAGGAATACATTGTCAGTTCTCAGGTCACCAGAATTCACTGAGGAGGCCTTACAGTTTAGCGAAAGATACACTTATGACATCACTTAAGAAAATTTAGTTTGGGGTTGGTAGCAGTAGTAATAAGTCATTCAGTAAAAAGATGTTCGCAATTGTGAACATTTTCTGCACTTATTTCTCTTAATTTGAAGCACAACTATGTTTTAGAAAACCATAGAATATACTTCCAATAATATTATCTAACATACTGTATGATGAAGTTATTAAAGACTTATTTTCTTATTCTGTGCCAAATTTTAATAAACCAGGAAGGGAAAAATATGTCCTCACCTTCACAAAGAAATCTTCAGCAATCTAACATTTTTTAAATAATAAAGCTTTCAGTGATTGCAATCTAACTTACTTAATAGCCCTACTTCATTAAGGAAACAAAACCCTATAAATGACTGCATTAAGTGCTGTGAGGAAGAACGTGTTTTTAACTCTAAAATGCTGCTATACCACATGTCAGCAAAGGAGCATCTCTAGTATTAAAAATATTTTTAAAAGTATCAAAATAGTTCCCATCTTTTCTCATGCTCCTTTTTTGCAATTATTAATGCAGCTGTTGCTCTATATTCACTTTACATCATTTTTGTGATTATAGTGATGTTTTGAAAGCATGAAACTACAATTCAGCCTTATGGTGATTTCAGGGTTCTGTAGCCCTAAGCAAGATGACTTCCAAGATCTCCACCAGCTCCCTAGGTATTCTACAGTCTTGTTTTCTCCTCCATCACCCTTGTCACTGGATTTCATAGAATCATATAATTGGAAGGAGTCATGTAAACCATCAAGTCCAATATATGAATTCAAATCAAAGCATCTCAGATATGGTCCTACCACTTTTCTGGCTAATTGGTTCTACTATCAAACTGCTTGTCAGCCCAACAAGGTAAGACTAGGAAACCAATGCCTTATAGGTCAACATTACTTTTATTGTAACAGCTATAGTAACAGAATCTTGCAAATTTGAATGTGCTTTCCCCTCCTTGTCCTATTTCAGGTTTCAAACTCACACACACAGAGTTGCTAAGTGAAAATAGCAATTTACTCAAGGCTGAGTAGATAACAGCAGACAAGGAAAGGAATGTAAATCAAAACAGGGTCTCTGGAAGAGAAAGCTTGCCTGAATAGTTTCGCTTTCAGTAGGAACAGGCAGAAAAGAAGTAAAATCCAGTCCAAAGAGCCAAGTCAGCTTTGTCAACCAGTATGAAGGTCAGGGTTTCAGGAATCATGAACAGAATCACAGGAATGACATGCCAGAGCAGGAGATCACCTGGTTGTTTCCAATGGAGGAACATGGGTCAGGGCTGCCTCTTAAATCAGGCTGCAGTCAGCTATCTTTAATTAAGAGAGTTGCTCCCTTGCTTGGCAAGGAGCCTCACTGAGCATCTTTGCTTTGCTCTCTGCTCTATTCACTGAGTCCGAGGGCTTGGAGACCATACGTCATCATCTGACTGCTACAGCTGTTCTGATGGTGTCTGTGTTTGATCAGTCTCAGGTGATTCCTGGCTTGGTGTCTCCTGAGGCTGACATTCCACTGGTTCAGCTGGAGCAGCTTCTTCAGAGTCAGAGTCTGAGCCCTGGGCCATGACACCCCCACACTTTACCTTCATGTGAACTAGGCTTGCCTGAGACATTTTCTCACATCATTTTCTTACCCCAGGCTCACACCCCTCTTATCTCAGCATTGCCTTGGTGGAAGCTCTTCCTCCTGTCCTTCAAGGCCATTCCCTATCCCCTCTATACTGCTCTTACTGTTAGGTTTCCCCCCAAAAAAATTCAATTGGAATCTCCCTTCCTGTAATTTCAATAAATTATTCTGTGTCCTGCACTCTGGAACAAGAGAGACCCCGTTTTGATCTTCAGTGTGGTATTTGAAGATGCTCTTGTATCTCCCCTCAGTTGTCTTGTCTCAAGACTAAATATATCTAGCTTCTTTTATCCCTCTTCATACAATTTAGTTCTCTAATTTTCTTTGTTGTTGCCCTTCTCTGAACCTGTTCCAGTTTCTCTGAATCCTTCTTAAAGTATGGTTGGTGCCCAGAACTGGACAGCATACCTGGGTTTAGAGTGGACAAAAAAGAATAAATTGGAATGATTACTTTCCATGATTTGGAGATTATACTTATGTTGATGCTGCTTAAAATAGCATTTGTCTTTACAGCCACGTCACACTCCTGGCTCATATTCACTTTGCAGTCAGTTACTATTTTAAGGTCATTTTGAGAAATATTAATTGCAATCCAGGTATTGCCATCATATACCTGTGCATTTGATTTTTGTTTCCTATGTGAATAACTTTCAAATTGTGTTAAATTTCAGCTCAGTTCTCTAACCAATCATCATAATTCTGAAATTTATTTTGGTCTTCTAATACTGCATATTACCTATCCTACCCGTTTTGTGCCATCAGCACGCTTGGTAATCATTCCCTCTACTTCTTCATCCAAGTAAGTATTAAAGATAGTGATCCTTGGGGAGGCATCCCACTTGATACTTCTCTCCAACTGAATGAGGAACCATTGATTTCCAAGCCAACTATGTATCTATTTAATCATAGTACTCTCCAGGTCACACTTGGTTATCTTGCCAATCAGCTTATCATGGGATATTTAGTAAAATGCTTTGCTGAAGTCAAAGATATATTATGTCTACAGCAGGGTCAGAATTTATTAAGGAAGTTGCCTAATTAGAAAATTAGAAGTTTATTTTGACAAGATCTATTTTTTAAAAATCCATGCTGACTTCTGGTAATTACTGCATTGTTGTCAAGGTGCTTATAGATCAATCACCTTGTGAACTGCTCTAGAATCTTCCCAGGTATTGATTTCAGATTGACTGGCCTGTAGTTCCCAGGATTCTTCTTTCCTCCCTTTTTGAAGATAGAAACAATATTTTCTCTCCTGCAATCATTTGGCACCAGTGCTCCAGGTTTTCTCAGGGTTGAAAGATACATAAAATAAGGGTTGGGCCAAATAAGCAGCTT
Source organism: Charina bottae (assembly GCA_023362775.1). Taxonomy (NCBI): domain Eukaryota; kingdom Metazoa; phylum Chordata; class Lepidosauria; order Squamata; family Charinaidae; genus Charina; species Charina bottae. Next base: position 131,932,255 of record JALMGJ010000002.1, on the reverse strand, counting down.
GTTACTTCATTACTGTAAGATGCAATTCATTTGGTCCTAGATATTTAAATTCATTCAGAGTAAAGTTGTATTCCCCAATCATGTTTCTATTAATCTTCAGTGAAGCTTCAATCCTGCCCCTTCATCTAGCTCTTCACAATTTCCTGGTGGAAGATGTACTTTTTTCTTTTTTTGGAGTGGACTGAACTAAAATAAGAATTCAGTAGCTTCATTTTGCCATATTTACTGAGCAGCTAGTATACAGATTCTTCTTTTTTTTAATATATCTTCACCAACCTCAGCTCATTCTAAGCTTTTGCTTCCCTGGCACCAGCTCTAACGTTCTGGGCTGTCTTCCTTTGTGACCTGGCCCTTTTTAAATTTCCTATACATATCTTTTTCTGAAGCAAATTCTTCAACAAACCTTTTATGTAGCCATTTTGTCTTCTTTGGCTGTCGTCCAGTTTTTAATTTTTTTGACTCATTGGAATTTTTTGCAATTGTGCTTTTAGTATCTTCTTCTGTAGGGGCTCATACTCATTAGCTTCTCCTGCTCTGGGATCCTAATTATCATTGCTTTGAGTTTATTAAAATCTGTAGCTTTTCTTAAACCTGTGTTTTACTATGCTGAATTTAAGTTTCCCTTAAAATAAAGAACTCCAGTGTTACATTGTAATTTCTACTATTTCAGTGTTTCTATTATTTCCATTTCCCCAATGAATTCTTCTCTATTGATTAGTATCCAGTTAAGGACTGGTGATCCTCTTGTGCCTCCCTGCATTTTCTAAAGGGGAAACTGCCAATAATTTGTTGGTGTTTTTATTGCTCAAAGGAATTAAGTCACAAGACAAGTCACAAGGAATGTTAAGTATCGGCTGGGTGAAAAAGTCAGGCTTCTATTGTTCTCAGACTGTAAAGATAAAAAGGCCAAAAAGGTTAACTATCCAGTGACCTAGATAAAAAAAGTATAAAGGAGTTTTTGTTTTGCCTGCCTGCTAGTGTGCTCTCTTAGCTTTCTCAGACATGCCTGCATATACCTGGTGAGGTGTAAATGTGCTGTTTGTATTTCAATAGAAGTTTTTATTCCAGGGACCTAGAAGAAACAGTTTTTGTTCTCTGTTTATATTAATACATTTATGTTTTGCTAAGTGCCTGGTGTCATTTCTTGTCTCTCTAATGCTAAAACACTTCTAGAACTCTGCACATGCTCCAGAACACACCTACCAACAGGTTATGGGCCCAGAAAGCAAAGAGAGACTAGCTAAGCTCCTCGTTTGCATCTGAAAGGCAAGTGAAGGAAGACTGGTGAAGTGTTTTTTCTTTGAGGCTGCCTGGAATTTGTTGCTATCAGTTTGTAGAAGAAGCTGAGCTGCATGCTTTGAGAAAAGAGGAGCCATGGCTGCCACTTACCAGTCCCCAGGTATGCCACCTGAACGTCTTTCAGACTCAAATTATTTGAACTGGGCTTTGAAAATGGAAATGTTTCTTCAGAGGGAAGATCTATGGACCATAGGTGAGCCAACTCCAGCAAACCCCACTAATGAATGGCTGAGAAGGGATGAATGTGCTCAAACATCCATTATTTTAGGACTTGACGACAATCAGCTAGTCAATGTATGTGGTTTGCAGTCTGCCAAAGAATTACGGGATGCTTTGTGAAATTTATATGTAAAGGCAACAGCAGGGAGTAAAGTTACCCTAACAAGAAAATTCTATAAAGCTTATTTATCAGAACAAGAGAGTCTGCCTGAGCATCTGCATAAAATACAGCAGTTGTTTGTTGAATTACAAGAGAGAGGAATGGACTTTACACCTCTGACAAAATCATTCATAATTTTGTCTTCCCTGAATGAAACATTGGACACGTTAATATGCACCCTGGAAGCAATGCCCGAAGCTGATCTTACTCCTTTGTTTGTTTCTGCATGGCTTCTTGTGGAGTGGGAGAAAAGACAGGAAAAATCTGCACCCATCTCTTCTGGAAAATTGCAGCATGAGAAAGAAATAGAACAGAAGGACAATGAGGGTGAAGCCACAGCACTAGAAAGCCGAAGATGTTTTAATTGTGGATCATCTGGACATCTGTGCAAAGACTGTGATTTATTGTCCAAAGATCGAAAGACAGGAAAGAAGAACAGACCAGCAGTGTGGAAGAAGGCTCTGCAAACAACTAGTATTGCACAGGTTCATGAGATATGTAATGCTAATGTATGGATGTTAGATTCTGATGCAAATTGTCACTTATCTAATTGTAAAAATTATTTTGTTTCACTGTCTAAAACTAACAAACTGTTTCTTTAGCTGATGGGTCTATGACTAAAATCATGGGTAAAGGTGACATGTATCTATCTTGTTTGGGTGAAACTGTTAGAGATGTGCTATATGTTCCGAGTTTGCAAACTAACCTTTAATCTGTAGCTCAGTTAGTAGCAGCTGGATATGTCATAATATTTTAAAAAGATAGCTGTGAAACATGTAAGAATGGTAAGTTGTGTGCAACTTGTGTTCAAAAAGATTCATTGTACATAGTAAAGAGTGCTAAAAGTCACACTGCAAAAGCTGTAATTGGCAATATACCAATTCATGATCAGTGCATACATTTGCTACACAGGAGATTTGGTCATGCTAATTTTAGATATCTATCACAAATGCCAAACCTATGTGCTGATTTGAAGTTGAAACCCTGTAACAAATATCTAGACTGTGTAATTTGCAAGGAGTGTAAAACTCACAAGGCTCCTGTGAGCAAGCACACAGATAGAATCACAACTAGACCTCTTGAAATTGTACATTCTGATATCATTGGTCCTTTTGCTCTGAGTTTTGGACAAGTAAGATATATAATGACCATAATTGATGTTTTTTCAAGACATACATTTATCTATCTGTTGTAACATAAAGAGGAGACATTTCATAAATTTAAAAGTTTTGTAACATGGGCAAGCGGTAAATTTCCAAAGCCAGTATCTGCCTTACAATGTGATAGAGGAGGGGAATATCTTTCTAATGCTTTTAAGAAATTCCTGACAGAGAAGGGGATAGAACAAATTCTTTCTAACCCTTATACTCCTCAGCAGAATGGAGTTGCTGAACGGAAAGGCAGAATGCTTCAAGAAGCCATGATGTGCTTGCTTAAAGATGCTAAATTACCTTTTAAATTTTGGGGTGAAGCAGTATCCACTAAAGCCATTTAACATCACAGTGATCCAAATATACGCCCCAACCACAGATGCTGAAGAAGCAGAAGTAGATCAGTTCTATGAGGATCTGCAGCACCTACTGGATAATACACCAAAAAGATGTTATTTTCATTACAGGAGACTGGAATGCTAAGGTGGGTAGTCAGACGACACCTGGAATTACAGGCAAGCATGGTCTGGGAGAACAAAATGAAGCAGGACATAGGCTGATAGAATTTTGCCAAGACAACTCACTGTGCATAACAAACACTCTCTTCCAACAACCTAAAAGACAACTTTATACATGGACTTCACCAGATGGTCGACACCGAAATCAGATTGACTACATCCTTTGTAGCCAAAGGTGGTGGACATCTATAGTATACAGTCGGTAAAAACAAGACCTGGAGCTGACTGTAGTTCAGATCACGAACTTCTTATTGCAAAATTTAGAATCAGACTAAAGAGAATAGGGAAGACCCACAGATCAGTTAGATATGAGCTCACTAATATTCCTAAGGAATACAGTATGCAGTGGAGGTGAAGAATAGATTTAAAGGACTAGATTTAGTAGATAGGGTCCCGGAAGAACTATGGACAGAAGTTCGCAACATTGTTCAGGAGGCGGCAACAAAAAACGTCCCAAAGAAAAAGAAAACCAAGAAGGCAAGATGGCTGTCTGCTGAGACACTGGAAGTAGCCCAAGAAAGAAGGAAAGCAAAGGGCAAAAGTGATAGGGGGAGATATGCCCAATTAAATGCAAAATTCCAGAGGTTAGCCAGAAGAGATAAGGAATTATTTTTAAACAAGAAATGCGCGGAAGTGGAAGAAGACAATAGAATAGGAAGGACAAGAGACCTCTTCCAGAAAATTAGAAACATCGGAGGTAAATTCCAGGCAAAAATGGGTATGATCAAAAACAAAGATGGTAAGGACCTAACAGAAGCAGAAGAGATCAAGAAAAGGTGGCAAGAATATACGGAAGATCTGTATAGGAAGGATAATAATATTGGAGATAGCTTTGACGGTGTGGTCAGTGAGTTAGAGCCAGACATCCTGAAGAGTGAGGTTGAATGGGCCTTAAGAAGCATTGCTAATAACAAGGCAGCAGGAGATGATGGTATCCCAGCTGAACTGTTTAAAATCTTGCAAGATGATGCTGTCCAGGTGATGCATGCCATATGCCAGCAAATTTGGAAAACACAAGAATGGCCATCAGATTGGAAAAAATCAACTTATATCCCCATACCAAAAAAGGGAAGCACTAAAGAATGTTCAAACTATCGAACAGTGGCACTTATTTCACATGCCAGTAAGGTAATGCTCAAGATCTTGCAAGGTAGACTCCAGCAATTCATGGAGCGAGAATTGCCAGATGTACAAGCTGGGTTTATAAAAGGCAGAGGAACTAGAGACCAAATTGCCAATATCCGCTGGATAATGGAGAAAGCCAGGGAGTTTCAGAAAAACATCTATTTCTGTTTTATTGACTATTCTAAAGCCTTTGACTGTGTGGATCATAACAAATTGTGGCAAGTTCTTGGTGGTATGGGGATACCAAGTCATCTTGTCTGCCTCCTGAGGAATCTGTATAACGACCAAGTAGCAATGGTAAGAACAGAGCACGGAACAACGGACTGGTTTAAGATTGGGAAAGGAGTACGGCAAGGCTGTATACTCTCACCCTACCTATTCAACCTGTACGCAGAACACATCATGCAACGTGCTGGGCTTGAGGAATCCAAGGCTGGAGTTAAAATTGCTGGAAGAAACATTAACAATCTCAGATATGCAGATGATACCACTTTGATGTCTGAAAGCGAGGAGGAGTTGAGGAGCCTTATGACGAAGGTGAAAGAAGAAAGTGCAAAAGCTGGGTTGCAGTTAAACCTCAAAAAAAACCAAGATTATGGCAACGAGCTTGATTGATGACTGGCAAATAGAGGGAGAAAAAGTGGAGGCAGTGACAGACTTTGTATTTCTAGGCGTAAAGATTACTGCAGATGCTGACTGCAGCCAGGAAATCAGAAGATATCTACTTCTTGGGAGGAGAGCAATGGCAAATCTTGATAAAATAGTTAAGAGCAGAGACATCACACTGACAACAAAGGTCCACATAGTTAATGCAATGGTATTCCCTGTAGTAACCTATGGCTGTGAGAGCTGGACCATAAGGAAGGCTGAGCGAAGGAAGATAGATGCTTTTGAACTGTGGTGTTGAAGGAAAATTCTGAGAGTGCCTTGGACTGCAAGAAGATCAAACCAGTCCATACTCCAGGAAATAAAGCCAGACTGCTCACTTGAGGGAATGATATTAAAGGCAAAACTGAAGTACTTTGGCCACATAATGAGAAGACAGGATACCCTGGAGAAGAAGCTGATGCTAGGGAAAGTGGAAGGCAAAAGGAAGAGGGGCCAACCAAGGGCAAGTTGGATGGATGGTATTCTGGAGGTGACGGACTCAACCATGGGGGAGCTGGGGATGGTGACGGCCGACAGGAAGCTCTGGCGTGGGCTGGTCCATGAGGTCACGAGGAGTCGGAGACGACTGAACAAATAAACAACAAAAAAGTATCCACTGCCTGTTATATTCAGAACAGACTGTTTAATTGTGTGATTGAGGATACTCCATTTCATGTGTTCTATGGCATAAAACCCAAAGTCAATCATCTCAGAGTTTTTGGCAGTGCAGCATGGGTTCATGTGCCAAAGCAACAGAGACAGAAGGGAGCTTCCAAAACAAAGAAAGCTATCTTTGTTGGGTATGAACAAAGCCAGAGAAGCTACAGGTTCATATTAGGTGATAAATTAATAATTAGCAAAAGCGCTTCATTTGCTGAGCAAAACGGGGGGGAAATAAATTCCAGTTCTCCAGTTGATTTGACACAAAGGGAACAGCAAGGAATTGCTGATAGTGTTCCTTCTCACGAAAGTGATGAAAGTCAGAATATTAGCCCTGTCCTACCTCACAGGTCTCAGAGGAGTAATAAAGGAATTCCTCCTCAACGTTTTGAGGTGGACACAGTCAAAGACTTTCACATTCACACTGAACCTGAAACTGTACAGCAAATAAATGATATGCCACCTGAAATTGCAAAATGCTGGCATGAGGCAATGCAGCAGGAATTAGCTTCTTTGAAAGAAAAGAAAGCTTGGAAATTAGTTAATCTACCTCCCAATGAATGCTGTCTAGGTTGTAGGTGGGTTTTCAAACTAAAAAAAGATGCTAGTGGAAAAATTCAAAAATATAAAGCAAGGTTGGTTGCTAAAGGGTTTTCTCAAAGAAAATATTTGGATTTTGATAAAACCTTTGCTCCAGTAACAAAGGGTGAATCAATCAGGTTGCTGCTGAAAGTTGCTGCAATAAAAGGAATGTCAGTTCATCATGATATTCAAACTGCATTTCTGTATGGTCAGTTAGATCAGAAATTATACATGCAACAACCACCTGGTTATGAACAAGGGAAAAATCTAGTGTGTGCACTACAAAAATGAATTTATGGTTTAAAACAAGCAGCTCGCTGCTGGAACATAAAAATAGATGAAACACTGCAGATTTTTGGTTTTGAAAAAGGAAAAGCAGATCCATGTGTTTATGTCAAGAAAGAAACAAGGTTTCATGTATTTATGCTTGTATGTTGATGATTTATTACTACTTACATCATCAGATAGACAAAGACTTGATTTTGAAAGTTGTATGCAGAACAATTTCACGTTAAAATGTCTTGGGAAACTTAATAATTACTTAGGCATGGAAATACTCAGAGAAGAAGATGGTAGTTTCCTGGTAAGCCAAAGTGGTAAAATTAAGAAACTCCTAGAGGAATTTAAAATGCAGGAATGTAAATCAGTCTCAACCCCCATGCTTCCTGAATTCCAGAAGGAGGAGGGAGAGACTGAGTTATCTGATGCAGATGGGTTTAGATGTGCAACTGGAAGTTTATTATACATTGCAAATCATTCTCACCCAGATATTTCAAATGCTGTGTCAATTTTGAGTAGACACGTAGAAAAACTAATGTCTACTACAAAAGCAGGCCTAAAAAGGCTTTTTCGATATTTGCAAGGCACAAAGAATTACTGCCTAAGGCTGTCTGCTTCTGAGAAAGGAGAAACATTAGAGGCATATGCTGATGCCGATTGGGGGGGGGGAGACCTCACTGATTGTAAGTCTACTTCTGGTGCTATAATTCAGTTTGCTGGTTCAACAATAGCTTGGTATTCTAGAAAGAAAACTAGTGTAGTTCTGTCAACAGCAGAAGCAGAATTCTACAGTCTAGCACAAGGGTCGGAAATGGCGGCTCGCGAGCCAGATGCAGCTCTTTGGCCCCTTGACTGTGGCTCTTCCATTCCTCCCCCCACGCGCTGGCCGGCCGATTCTACCCTCCCCACTTGGCTGGGAGAAATAGCGGAGTGAATGGGCATCATCCCACGCAGCATCGGGAGCCCACCAGGGTTGCGGAAGGAAGGCAGTACCCGTGGGGGTCAGGCACCGGATCCCACGCAAGGAGAAAGAATTGCTGCTCCCTCTTCCCCAAATGGTTTCCGTCGACCGCCTTCCGGTCGCAAGTCTCGGGAGCAGCTGCCCTAGAAAGAGGGAGTCCCGCCCGCCTCTTGGAGGGGGCATTCTGGCGCCAGGCTCCCATCTTTCAGCGCCGGGTGTGTCTGTGTCGGGGGGGGGCATACAGTTCCACAGGGAGATGTCCCATGGAGCTCCAAGAATCGGAGCTCCGGCAGCAGCTCCGGCTCTCTCGGTTGCCTTTTCCCCCAAGAAAACCAGTCGCGGCCGCTTTTCCAAGCCCTCTTCTCCCGCCAGAGGAAATTGCCGTGGTTTTTCAGCTGGGTGGAATTCCCAGTAAAGGCGGCTCGATGACCTGAGGTCTCCGCTACGGGCGGCAGGGCCGGGCAACCGGGTGCCTTCAAAGAGGCTGGGCTGCAGCTCTCACCATACTGGCGGGGACTGGAGAGGGGTTTGGAGAGCACCAACCTTCCTGCCCCTGAGCTGAAGGCTTGCGCGGCGTCCCTTTGGCCCTGACCCAGCCCAGGCGGCCCCTCCCCCTCATCCCGCCCAGGTAAACTGCTTCCCGCAGGATGGGGAGGCAGATTTTTGACAGTGGGAAAAGAGCATTTTCGTTTCCTTTTAGGCGCCCAGCTGCCCCTTCGCTCAATCTTCCCCCTGCAAAAAGAAAGAAGGAAAAGCATCTGAGAATGCTCGGCTGCCTCTCCTCCTTCACCAGCAAATGGGTGGGGGAGGAGAGGCAGCCGAGCGTTCTCAGATGCTTTTCCTTTCCCTTCTTTCTTTTTGCAGGGGGGAGATTGAGCGAAGGGGCAGCTGGGCGCTGTTGAATTATCAGTGCATCACGCCGCGCTTCTTGGAGCTCTTGGGCGTGTTTGTGTACCCACGCATTCCTTGGCTGTAGAATCCCCTCCTTTGAGTCTCTTCTCCTCTTTCTGCACAGAGGTTGCCTGCCTACTCTCCCACCCCTTCACGCAATGGGTCGGTTTTGTTATTGTCCTTGTCCTCAGTGCCTGCTCCAAAATACTGCTGCACACACCCCTTTTTTGCTGTTGAAAGGAGAGGGGGGGATGATAAACCTTTGCTCAAGGCAAGTGGGTTTTTTGAGGGGGCGAATACATTTAACCCTGTGGAAGAGAAACGCCAGGGATTTCATGCTGGCTGCGCCCCCTCCCTCCGGGAGCCCCCCCGGCAGCGTGGCTCTTACTGAGCCCTCCGGAGTCCGAGCCCCCGTTCTGGGCGTTGAGCAAATTCAGCCAGCCGGGCTGATTGAGTAAACCAGGCATGGCGGCAGGCGTGGCGGCCCCCCAGTGCACGCCATTGGCTCCTGCCTCCAAACCCCGCCCCTTCCACGCGATTGGATCCTGCCCGCAAACCACGCCCCCTTTCACGCGATTGGATCCGGCTCATAAACCCCGCCCCCTTCCACATGATTGGCTCCCACCCTCAAACCCTGCCCCCTGGCTCTCGAGTGATGTTATGAATATTATAAATGTCAAAATGGCTTCTGGCATAAAAAAGTTTGCCGACCCCTGGTCTAGCACAAATCTGTAATGAAATTGTTTGGTTTAAACAGCTCTTAAAGGGCACAGGTATGGAATTACACCAACCTATAACTGTTTATTAAGATAATCAAGCTTGTATTCATATGGCACAATCTGAAGGTTGTAGAAATAGAACAAAGCACATAGACATACGATTTCATGTCAAAGATTTCATAGCTAAAGGTAAGATAGTTTTAAAATATTGTGACTCAAAGGACATGATTGCTGATTTTTTTGACAAAACCCCTTGTTGCAGTGAAACAAAAGGAGTTAACTGAAAGAATAGGCTTGTTTCCTTATTCCTTAGCATAGAAAAGAGGAGTGTTGGTGTTTTTATTGCTCAAAGGAATTAAGTCACAAGACAAGTCACAAGGAATGTTAAGTATTGGCTGGGTGAAAAAGTCAGGCTTCTATTGTTCTCAGACTGTAAAGATAAAAAGGTCAAAAAGGTTAACTATCCAGTGGCCTAGATAAAAAAAGTATAAAGGAGTTTTTGTTTTGCCTGCCTGCTAGCGCTCTCAGCTCTCTCAGCTATGCCTGCACATACCTGGTGAGATGTAAATATGCTGTTTGTATTTCAATAGAAGTTTTTATTCCAGGGACCTGGAAGAAACAGTTTTTGTTCTCTGTTTATATTAATACATTTATGTTTTGCTAAATGCCTGGCGTTATTTCTTTTCTTTCTAATGCTAAAACACTTCTAGAACTCTGCACATGCTCCAGAACACACCTACCAACATTATTTCCTGGAAGGACCATGCTTGGGGGAATTTGTTTCTCAATAGATGTTGGCATAACTAACATCTCCCAGCATCAAGCTGCTATTGTAAGGCATCATCTACATCTTCTCCTTAGCTGGGTTGGTGATAGTAGACAGCAGTATTGCTTTTATTATTCTTCTACTTATAGATGCTCTCTAAAACATTGCCACATTAATTCATTTGGATATTTTTAACATACAGTGCAACTTCCCCTCCCTTTCTATTGCTTCTTTTCCTCTTGAATAAATTATATCTTTCAGTTGCTATATTCTACAGTAGTCATGGGATTCAGCACACCGGTTCTCCGCTGTACCCATTCATATTTATCATATTTATCTTTTGTACTGAGAGCTGAACTTCATCATATTTCCCATTTTCTAAGCATTAGAGCATAGACAATGAAGGCCATAAACTTTAAGATTTTTCACTGAGTACTTTATGTTTCCTCTTTCATCTCTCTACTCTTACCAGCCAGTAGGAAAAGAAGAAAAGATTTAGTCTTTTTTCTTTCATGTACAATAGCATCTGTGTGTGTGTTATCTGGTGTACTGGGTAGCTCAACAGGATACAGGCAAGCTGTACAAGGTACATCTTCATGGCCTGGCAGGTTTATATAGACATACTCCTTTTTCAGGTAATATGCCCCTCAAAGCATTTAGAACTTTAAAAGTAAAAGCCAAGTTCTTTGAGATGGGGCCTGGAAATGTGTAATTCAGGGTTTCTCAACCAGGGTTCCGTGGAACCCTAGGGTTCTGCGAGAGGTCACCTAGGGTTCCCTAGGAGATCAAGATTTATTTAACAAATTATTTCAAATTCGGGCAACTTCACGTTAAAGAGGTAAGTTTCATTCTTTATTTTTCATTTAAGAACACTGTTAGTGCAGATATACAGGCCTACACATGAAGCAAATATAATAATTTTGTAACTTCTGGCCTATATTTGAGCCTGAATGTGCAGGGTTCCCTGAGGCCTGAAAAATATTTCAAGGGTTCCTCCAGGATCAAAAGGTGGAGAAAGGCTTGTGTAAGAATTCAAAAAGAGCCATACTGGGTCAGATCAAAGGCCTTTCTGGTCCAGTATTCTGTTCCCGCAGTGGCTAAACAGGTGTTTGTGGTAAATTGATAGGAAGACTTGAGGACCGTAGCATTTTCCCATTTATGTTTCTTAACTACTGTCAATGAATACTGCTACTGGATATAATATTTAGCCATCCTGAAAAGGAACTGTTGATACTTTAATTCCTTTATAAAGTTTTCTGCACTGATGGCCATCAATGACCATATTATAGTAACAAATTACATGTTTTAACTGTGCACAATATAAAATATATATTTCATTTTATCTCTCCTGAATCTTGCACCATTTGGCTTATTGGTTAACCTGACGTTTTAAATTATGGGAAAAAATTTCCTCTATCCAACTCCTGTACACACAACCTGGTTTTATACACCTTTGTCTAAGCTAAAAAGCCATAAATAGAACAGTAAGCAATGCAACTTTCAAAATATTAATTCCATATTTCAGACTGCATAGACCCCATGAATATTTGAGTGCTTATGTTCTATAGTAGTTATTACAGCCAAATCATCTTTTTGTTGTTTATTCATTTAGTCGCTTCCGACTCTTCGTGACTTCATGGACCAGCCCACGCCAGAGCTTCCTGTCAGCTGTCGCCATCCCCAGCTCCCCCAAGGTCGAGCCCGTCACCTCCAGAATATCATCCATCCATCTTGCCCTTGGTTGGCCCCTCTTCCTTTTGCCTTCCACTTTCCCTAGCATCAGCATCTTCTCCAGGGTATCCTGTCTTCTCATTATGTGGCCAAAGTACTTCAGTTTTGCCTTTAATATCATTCCCTCAAGTGAGCAGTCTGGCTTTATTTCCTGGAGTATGGACTGGTTTGATCTTCTTGCAGTCCAAGGCACTCTCAGAATTTTCCTCCAACACCACAGTTCAAAAGCATCTATCTTCCTTCGCTCAGCCTTCCTTATGGTCCAGCTCTCACAGCCATAGGTTACTACAGGGAAAACCATTGCTTTAACTATGCGGACCTTTGTTGTCAGTGTGATGTCTCTCCTCTTAACTATTTGATCGAGATTTGTCATTGCCCTCCTCCCAAGAAGTAAACGTCTTCTGATTTCCTGGCTGCAGTCAGCGTCTGCAGTAATCTTTGCGCCTAGAAATACAAAGTCTGTCACTGCCTCCAGGTTTTCTCCCTCTATTTGCCAGTTATCAATCAAGCCGGTTGCCATAATCTTGGGTTTTTTGAGGTTTAACTGCAACCCAGCTTTTACACTTTCTTCTTTCACCTTCATCATAAGGCTCTTCAGCTCCTCCTCACTTTCCTCAGGAGGCAGACAAGATGACTTGGTATCCCCATACCACCAAGAACTTGCCACAATTTGTTATGATCCACCCAGTCAAAGGCTTGAAAAAGTTAAAGGTTTCCCCCGCACATTTGTGCAGTTGTGTCCGACTCTAGGGGCCGGTGCTCATCTCTGTTTGTTAGCCAAAGAGCCAGCGTTGTCCGAAGACGCTTCCACGGTCATGTGGCCGTCATTATGCACACGGAACGCTGTTACCTACCCACCGAAGTGGTACCTATTAATCTACTTGCATTTGCATGCTTTTGAATTGCTAGGTTGGCAAGAGCTGGGGCGAGTGCGGGAGCTCACTCCGTCACATGGGGCTAGGGATTCGAACCTCCAAACTTGAGATCTACCAATCGACAAGCCTGTCGTCTTACCCACTGAGCCACCACTAAAACAGAAATAGATGTTTTTCTGAAACTCCCTGGCTTTCTCCATTATTCAGAGGATATTGGCAATTTGGTCTCTAGTTCCTCTGCCTTTTCTAAACCCAGCTTGTACATCTGGCAATTCTCGCTCCATGAATTGCTGGAGTCTACCTTGCAGGATCTCGAGCATTACCTTACTGGCATGTGAAATAAGTGCCACTGTTTGATAGTTTGAACATTCTTTAGTGTTTCCCTTTTTTGGTATGGGGATATAAGTTGATATTTTCCAATCTGATGGCCATTCTTGTGTTTTCCAAATTTGCTGGCATATGGCATGCATCACCTGGACAGCATCATCTTGCAAGATTTTAAACAGTTCAGCTGGGATACCGTCGTCTCCTGCTGCTTTGTTATTAGCAATGCTTCTTAAGGCCCATTCAACCTCACTCTTCAGGATGTCTGGCTCTAACTCACTGACCACACCGTCAAAGCTATCTCCAATATTATCCTTCCTATACAGATCTTCCGTATATTCTTGCCACCTTTTCTTGATCTCTTCTGCTTCTGTTAGGTCCTTACCATCTTTGTTTTTGATCATACCCATTTTTGCCTGGAATTTACTTCTGATGTTTCTAATTTTCTGGAAGAGGTCTCTTGTCCTTCCTATTCTATTGTCTTCTTTCACTTCCGCACATTGCTTATTTAAAAATAATTCCTTATCTCTTCTGGCTAACCTCTGGAATTTTGCATTTAATTGGGCATATCTCCCCCTATCACTGTTGCCCTTTGCTTTCCTTCTTTCTTGGGCTATTTCCAGTGTCTCAGCAGACAGCCATCTTGCCTTCTTGGTTTTCTTTTTCTTTGGGACGTTTTTTGTTGCCGCCTCCTGAACAATGTTGCAATCTTCTGTCCATAGTTCTTCCGGGACCCTATCTACTAAATCTAGTCCCTTAAATCTATTCTTCACCTCCACTGCATATTCATTAGGAATATCAGTGAGTTCATATCTAACTGATCTGTGGGTCTTCCCTATTCTCTTTAGTCTGATTCTAAATTTTGCAATAAGAAGTTCGTGATCTGAACTACAGTCAGCTCCAGGTCTTGTTTTTACCGACTGTATAGATGTCCGCCACCTTTGGCTGCAAAGGATGTAGTCACTCTGATTTTGGTGTCGACCATCTGGTGAAGTCCATGTATAAAGTCGTCTTTTAGGTTGTTGGAAGAGAGTGTTTGTTATGCACAGTGAGTTGTCTTGGCAAAATTCTATCAGCCTATGTCCCGCTTCATTTTGTTCTCCCAGACCATGTTGTTGTTTGTTGTTTATTCGTTCAGTCGTTTCCGACTCTTCGTGACTTCATGGACCAGTCCACGCCAGAGCTTTCTGTCGGCCGTCACCATCCCCAGCTCCCCCATGGTTGAGTCCGTCACCTCCAGAATACCATCCATCCATCTTGCCCTTGGTCGGCCCCTCTTCCTTTTGCCTTCCACTTTTCCTAGCATCAGCTTCTTCTCCAGGGTATCCTGTCTTCTCATTATGTGGCCAAAGTACTTCAGTTTTGCCTTTAATATCATTCCCTCAAGTGAGCAGTCTGGCTTTATTTCCTGGAGTATGGACTGGTTTGATCTTCTTGCAGTCCAAGGCACTCTCAGAATTTTCCTCCAACACCACAGTTCAAAAGCATCTATCTTCCTTCGCTCAGCCTTCCTTATGGTCCAGCTCTCACAGCCATAGGTTACTACAGGGAAAACCATTGCTTTAACTATGCGGACCTTTGTTGTCAGTGTGATGTCTCTGCTCTTAACTATTTTATCAAGATTTGCCATTGCTCTCCTCCCAAGAAGTAGACGTCTTCGGATTTCCTGGCTGCAGTCAGCGTCTGCAGTAATCTTTGCGCCTAGAAATACAAAGTCTGTCACTGCCTCCACTTTTTCTCCCTCTATTTGCCAGTCATCAATCAAGCTCGTTGCCATAATCTTGGTTTTTTTGAGGTTTAACTGCAACCCAGCTTTTGCACTTTCTTCTTTCACCTTCGTCATAAGGCTCCTCAACTCCTCCTCGCTTTCAGCCATCAAAGTGGTATCATCTGCATATCTGAGATTGTTAATGTTTCTTCCTCTCCCAGACCATGCTTACCTGTAATTCCAGGTGTCATTTGACTACCCACCTTAACATTCCAGTCTCCTGTAATGAAAATAACAACTCTTTTTGGCATATTATCCAGTAGGTGCTGCAGATCCTCATAGAACTGATCTACTTCTGCTTCTTCAGCATCTGTGGTTGGGGCGTATATTTGGATCATTGTGATGTTAAATGGCTTACCCTGAATTCGAATTGAGATCATTCTATCGTTTTTCGGAAATCATCTTCTAAGCAAACTCATATAAAGTACACTGACGTAGTCAAATCTGGATGTGATCACTTCCTCATTATTTATAATACTTGGTCTTCCATAGATAGTAGTGAGTTCAGGAGAACATACAGTACTGATCCACTGCAATGCCAGGTTCCCAGTTCATTGGATACTGTGATAAATAGTAGTGGAAAGTGCAATAGACCAAACAGTGATGCAGATCCCTTTTTCAGACACTAACACAGGCCATCCACAAAGGTGGAATCCCCAGAGCAGGTCTAACCATACAGTTGAACATCTTATTTAATAATGTAACATTTTAAGAAATGTGTTTTTCAGTCATGGTTTCATTATATCCTTTTTCTTTTTTATATATATATAGCTTTATTAATTTTTTATGTATTGTAGAAAGATAAAAACTAACAAACTAATATATAGAATAAAGAGAGAAAAGAAGAAAGGAAAGGAAAGGAAAGGAAAGGAAAGGAAAGGAAAGGAAAGGAAAGGAAAGGAAAGGAAAGGGGATAAAGCCAAAAGTGCAGGAAAAAAAAAAAGGAAAATATAAAGAAGTAGTATCTGATTTTTTTTTACAGCAGTTATGAGTATAGATATAAATTTACCTCTTACTTTATGGTTACATCATGATTTTCATTTTTTTCTATAATCTATTTTTTTTAATCATCAAAACCGTAAGTCATAAGTTCATCTTTTTCTGTTTCATGCAAAAAGTCTATAAAGGGATTCCAGTCAACCATAAACTTAGATAATGTATTTTCTCTAATCAAAGATGTCAATTTGGCCACCTCTGCAAGTTCCATCATCTTCATCATCCATTCCTCCATTGTGGGCTGTGTCGAAATTTTCCACCTCTGTGCATATAATAATCTCGCTGCAGTTACCATGTATAAAGACAAAATTTCATGACATTTTTCCAATTGTTTATCAATCAGTCCCAAAAGAAAAGCCTTTGGTTTCAATTGTATATTAATCTTTAAAATTTTCTGAATTAGTGTATGCATCATATCCTTTTTCAACTGGTATGGGGGGGGGGGCAATCCTGGCAGAACAGGACTTATCATTCCCACCTCTTAGTGGGCTAGTCTTATTAGTATGGGATGGGTATACTTAGTATGGGATGGGTATGGGAAGGTTAAGGGTCCTTAACCTTCCAGAATCCTATCCACATCCCCAGGCTGCACAAAATGAAACATCTCCCATTTAACTGGTAGGCCAGAGCTTTCCAAACTTTTCATGTTGGTGACACACTTTTTAGACATGCATCATTTCGCGACACACTCTCACAGCAGGGCAACATTTCGCAACACATTCTTACAGCAGGGCACAAGGCAGGCACTAGGACCTGTGCGGAATCCTGGCAGGGCAGGTTTGGAGGCAGCAAGGCACAAGGCAGGCACTAGGACCTGTGTGGAATCCTGGCAGGGCAGGTTTGGAGGCAGCAAGGCACAAGGCAGGCACTGGGACCTGCACGGAATCACAGTAGGTTTGGAGACAGCAAGGCACAAGGCAGGCACTAGGACTTGCGTGGAATCCTGGCAGGGCAGGTTTGGAGGCAGCAAGGCACAAGGCAGGCACTGGGACCTGCACGGAATCACAGTAGGTTTGGAGACAGCAAGGCACAAGGCAGGCACTAGGACTTGCGTGGAATCCTGGCAGGGCTCGGAGGCAGCAGCAGCCGTGAGACACCCAGACACTGCAGCCGACACACAGTTTGGAAAGCTCTGTGGTAGGCACATATCAATGATATATCTGCTGATTCTACTGTAATGACAGCATCAACTTTAGAATAAATTCAACCATTTTATCTACAAAATATCTTGCAACTTGGTCACAGTAGGCTGTAAAACAATCTGTCCTTTCACTATGTGGAACCATATAGAAAGATAGCTGACAATTAGAATAGCCCTCTTTTCTTTGCCTGCCCCCACACACTAGTCCCAAGAAAAAACATTTTAAAAATTAATAAATTAAGGCCAGTGCTAATAGCATAGGATAATATTTCCACAACAGTTACTGTAATAACCCTTCCTTTCCCTGTTACACCAGAAAAGTCTTAATGGAGAATTATTTTCATCCCATTTCTATTCTCCTGTGGCATCACCAGAGCAGAATAACAGACTTACCACACACCAAAGTGATGTCCAGTGGGGCAACTTCATTTGTTATCAATCTTCCTGAAGGAACATGATAATCCTGATTCTGAGTAAATAGCAGGCTATTTTGATAGCTGTCTCTGGTTTCTGTCAGATGCCATAGGCTCAGAGCCAAGGACAAGAGCCTTTTCATTTTCATTTTCATCAAAGGATTTCTCCTCTACAGTGAAACAAACTGTGTGGTGATTACTTAATAGGTGAAGAAAAACAACATTTAGACTAGCATCACAGAAAAAAATCAGCTTCCAGATAGCATGAAATTTTCTCTTACTAGGACTCTGTGGGAATAACCTTTTTTCATGGTATTCGAGTCAATTGTGTGTTTAATTTAATGGATTTTTTTTTGGTTCTTTGGTATTTGAAATACAAAACTTTTTTTTCACTCTTTCAAATTACATAATCATCTAGTCTTTTATCTGAATTTATGCCTGTCTGTTGTAATTATATTTCATTGTGATATACTGTTGCTTTTTATTTGTAAACCATCTTGAGTATTTTTTTAAGAATAAAGCAGAAGTAAAAGAAGAATAAAGATATTTTTAATAAATAGAACTGAGCAAAACAATTTTCATAAGAATGATAGGATGAAGCAAAGAAATATAAAACTGAAGTGTGTGCGCTAGACCTGTTAAAATTGGTGGCCTCCAACTGTATGAGACTAGAACTCTCATCATTCCCAGCTGACACAGCTCATTGGCATGGTGGCTGCTGAAAATAAGAGCTGAAACTTTGAATTTGGGGGATACACCTACAGCAATATTTTAAATATACTAAAGGAATGCTGTGCCTCTAAGGTATATAAAGGCAAGTTTTGGGATGAATGGTATGTGATCTCTGTTTGTGTGAACTCTTCCTTCTGCTATCTAAGCCTATGAAGGCCAAACCTCCACCCACCAGCCCAGGTAAATACAATGTGCTTTTCATCGAAAGAAAAAAAGTGTGTCCCTTAATATGGCCTTGTGCTGAGAAAACCCTAGTGCTAAAGCTTTTGAAGATGTATCTGTGCTAAATGGATGATAGTACGAGAAGAAGGTTGTTTTGCTTAATGAAGGACAAAGGTTTCTGCAGTGGTAACAGAATAAAAGAAACGTTTCAGGGCACAGCGGAGTTTGTGGAATATGATAATGTGGATGCAAGGAGCATAGTTTCTGAATCAGTTAAGTTGTTCTTTGTGGTCTTTACATACTGCTTTATTCTCCCTACCCCATACTCCAAGACCTCACAAGTTTATTTTTTATTGCATTAATCAGAGGATCAGGACAAATTATGAACTGCTCTAAGATGCAAACTACATCCTCTTGCATGTACACAAATTCATCTACTTGCTCTCTTCTTCTTTTTTTGCTATTCATGTGTAATTTGCCATTTTTCACTCCATTTTCTTTACCAAACACATGTTTGGTTTTTGATAGCTTGATTTAAATATCCACACTCTTTATTGTCTCATACCAAGGGTCGGAAATGGCGGCTCGCGAGCCAGATGCGGCTCTTTGGCCCCTTGAGTGTGGCTCTTCTGCAGCTGAACTCACCCCCGCCCCTTCCACGCGATTGGATCCCGCCCCCAAACTCTTACGCTCTTACGCGCTCTCGCTCTCCAAGGCCGGGGCCACCCGCAGCCGCCCACACCTCGCGCATGGGGTTCTGCTGAGTTGCATTGTCCCCCACGTAGAAGCGGTGCCCGGGCCGCCTCTCGGGATGGGGCGCCCAGCCCGGCTGCGCTCTCTTGGCATCTCGGGCAACTGTAGCGACCGGAGGCGGCCAAGGGGAGAGCAGGCGGCTCTTCGCCCTCGGCGCGCCACGGGGCCAGACGAGCCTCCGGCTGCTGCTTCCTGCGCCCGTGGCCTCTTCGCTGCCGCCGCCGCCCGCCTCACCTCTGCCGCTCTCCGCTTCCCCCTCGCTTGCTGGAACATATTGAAGGGGAGGAAAAGGAAACATTAAGATCAACCGGGAGCTTTGCGGAGAAGCGGAGAGCGGCAGAGGTGAGGCGGGCGGCGGCGGCAGCGAAGAGGCCATGGGCGCGGTGGCTCAGCGGGTTAAACCGCTGAGCCGGAAGACTGCCTGTATAAAGATCTGATGGTCGGCAGTTCTAATCCCCGCGTGGCGAGGTGAGCTCTTGTCATTCACCCCAGCTTATGCCAACCCAGCATTTTCGAAAGCTAATTAAGGCGAGTTAAGGCGAGTAGATAAATTGGGTACCACATACGTGGGAAAAATGTGCGACGTCCTGTTGGGGAATCTGTCAAGGAGCCGTGCCACCAGAGAAAAGATGAGAAAAAATCGAGGAAGATGAAAATGCTGCCGGTGAGGAAAGACAGACCCGGAAGTGACATCAACAGGACGTCAGCAGCCGGCTCAAGGCATCCTGGGAATTGTAGTCCAGAGCCTTAAAGAGCCGGTTCCCTTGCCCCCTCTCCTGGTTGTGCGGGTAAATTACACTAGTTGGTGACATTGTATAAAGGTAAAAATGTATATATATGTATGTAAGCCGCCTAGAGTCCTCCGTTAGGGAGGGGATAGGCGGGGTATAAATAGCACAATAAATAAAAAATAATAAATATTCCGAACCTCTTATTACCCTTCTGCTTCTCACTAATTCTCTTATATTCATCTCAAGCAATTAAGTCTTGGTTGTAGGCTTACATTAATTATTTTCCCAGGTGCACATGTTATGTAAACCATGTATTCAAAATAGACTTTTCTCTGATATTCATCAAACAGTTATCATCTTTGTTCATTTTTGAGTCTCCAAATGGTTCAGTCACTACTTTTGTACTTTCTCATCTCATTCCTACTCTTCCATTCATGTAATCTGGCTAAATTATTTTCCAAAAAAAACTCATGTCTGGTTCTTTCATTATCACCATACACTGAAATGTAACATATAGATACCACATACAGATACCACCATTCTATGGATTCCTACTTTCATTTGGATCCACAATAACCTAAATAACTTCAAATCATGCTTTCTGAGATAATTTTATTCATTCTATTATTCTATTCTAGAATAGATAATAAAATGAATATTTTATTCATTCTATTATTTTTCATTCATAAACCCACACTTTTACTTCCCTCCACGTATTAATTAATTTTGCATCACAAGATTAGACCACCTTCATTCAGATCTGTTGCATCCTTCCTCTTTCTCTTCCTTCCTCAGACACACAACACGTCTATTTTATTTTATCTCAATGGTTGATTCCTGTGCTTAACCACTTCTCATATGCCAGTATCATCACCAGATGGGCCCATAAATATTAATCTAATCTTGGCTTTAGGGCATTTACATAATGCTTTTTAGTAAGATAGAAAAGGTGTAGACTACGTACCAGACTTAGTAATATGTGCTACATGCAGCATTCCCTGCTGACAATAAATACAATACTGGTCAATTCTGGCACATTTTGGCCAATATGTCACAAGTGCAACCAAACTCCAGCTCTACCCCAAATGTCCTTACATTATTTTATGCAAGGTGGAAACTAGAGACTACCTTGAAAGCCTACATAGTGTTTTCTAGATCCCACCAACTTGGAGGTACATATACCAAGGCAGCGCTGGATCACTCTGTCTCTGTTTCTTGACTTGCTTGTTGGGTGAAAAAATTGTTTCTGTCTTCCTATCCAGCATGGAAATACAGTTTCTCTCGGGGTGTGTGTGTGTGTGTGTGTGTGTGTGTGAGAGAGAGAGAGAGAGAGAGAGAGAGAGAGAGAGAGTCCTTTGAAAAGTCCTGATCTAGGCAGATTTGTACCACAAATTGCATTGCCTTGCCCATAACTGGATAGGTGGGAAATGGCCCTGCTCTGAAGGATTTGAAATACTTTTTGTTACTACTCATATGAATAGCAGGAAACAGCTAAGCATGGCTGTCCCACCTCTTTTACATTACTCCTTCATCTGTAGGAAGAGATATAATATTCCGGAAGAACCTGAAGACTTGGCTCTGCCGTCTCGCTTGGGGTGGGAAGGGGAGTAGCTATTCTCGGGGGTGGCTGGCGCCTTAAGAGCTCTTCTCCTGATTTAGATTTTTTATGACCACTTGGATTTTATATTAATTTATATTTTTATTTGGTAAATCGTATATTTATATCTTGGATGTTATTATACCTATTGTTTTAATATGGTTCCTATTGTAAACCGCCCAGAGTCCCCCTTTCTGTGGGAGATGGGCGGTGGCAAAATTTGAATTATAAATATAAATAAATAAATAACAGATAAAACTAGGTGTTGGGGCCCATGTAGGCTGTGGGTTACCCATTCCTTGACTGTAGGAAAAGTACTGATTATCTGTCCAAAGTGTAGGAGGAGAAAGCATGCTGAATATTGAGGAGGAGATAGCTTAACTGGGAGTGAAAACTGCAGAGAGTATGCTGGGCTTCCCTCCAAAATGATCGTGATTCTTTTCAGCATTTCCTGTACTTTTCTTTCACAGTGCACTTTCCCCTCTGTTGTATGGTAATGATCAAATTTTTAGATCTCCCATTTGGAACACGAGGTCAGTAATGGTCAGATTTTAATAATATGCTCTCAGCCACCACGTAATAACCAGTGCCCCCAATGTGGTCTATGATAGCTGCAGTCCCCAGACCTATTGTGGGGGTTTTGGGGAAAAGCCTTTCTTGGTTCAAGATGTCACTCTTTATGCACCTTCTGCTTTGTAACATATGCTCATTGGACTGCATCCCGGCTCTGCTCTGTTGTGTTCAGCTTATTAACATGGAAACATTTGCTGTGGGATGTGTCATCACTCCTCTCTGCCCCCAATATGTAGCCCTATATTGCCTCTCTGTTCTACTGAGCCATCTTGCAACTGAGATTCAAGGTCAGTGAAAGACTCTGAATTTAAGGAGAATGAGTTGGCATGGATAAGTCTGGATACTTGGTATTTTACAATGCACTACTGAGGAGAGCGATGGATATTGCAGGATTTCTGCTCAGCTGTAAAACTCTTCCAGTCTTCGATAGCAACTTAATCTTACTATGTAGATTTTGGTGGAGGAAATTTGATATGATTAAGGCGCTTTCTACGATGAAAAGTATATGATCCTCATCTGCATACTTTGTTTTTCTATTATAAGTTGGGACTCTGATTGCAGGATTTGGAACTATGGAGTTGCCCGAAGTGTTGTAGTCACATTGTAAATTTTTTAAAAAGGGAAAATGTGCAAAAAATGTGCAATCATCAATTTAATGTCTTCAGAGTGTTAGCCATGTTACTCTTTAGCAGCAAAAAAAAACAAAAGAAAAAGTCTTGTGGCACCTTAAAGATAAATCAATTTTAATGTTACATAAAGTTTAATTGATTACAATCCACTTAATCAGATGTATGGAATATGGTCCTGAGGGAGGAAATTTTAATACAGTATGCACATATTGGTTTATGGCTGGGGAGAAAGAAGGGAGAAAGTAGAATGGTGAGGAGATAGTTTAGGCACAAAGAGAATTATTTTGGGGTACATGTATGCCTATTTAAGACTCTATCAAAATGTCTAAGATATTTCTCAGCCTGATTTTATTTCTCTCTTCTCCTACCCCTCTGCCTTACTCCCATTATGAAAAGTTTTGTGTTCAGGAATAACTTTTTCCATAGCAGAATATTCCATTTGCTTGATGGGATGTTTCAAATTTATGAGGAGTCAAGGTTTGCATGCCGCTAGTGAACACATTACTTAATTACTGACATGCTTCAACTGAGCAATGACAGTTATCTGCAAGCTCCAGACTTGTGAACACATAAACAACACAATGCAAGGAAAGCATCTGAGACCCGCAAATGGTTAGAAAATGTGCAGAAACTACGGGTTTATTTTAAAATGCATTGAGAATTATTAGCAAATGGAAAGGTTGGTGGCATGACAGATTTCTATATGTGGTTGTCCTGTGATGAAGCCGTGTTTGGGTTTTTATTTCTGGGCTTTGCTTGGAGCAAAAGTATTATTGCCCTTGCTTCCCCCACCACCACCAAACCTGGCTACCCCCGGAACAGAGCACAATGGGTTTATTTTATTTATGAAATTTATATATTACTTCAACCTGGTGGATACTGGGTATTCAACTAGCTTCACTGCAACTTAATGAATACATTGCTGTTAGAAACGTGGCTCCAAGTGAAATCTTTCTGTCCCACGTGCTCCAGTCATAAGGAGTGCTCAATATTGCCACCCACTAGGAAGTTAGAGGGATGGGAATAGGGAAGCAAACTTTTCTTTCTTTTTTAATAAGAATTTTATTAGATTTAAGACAAAGATATAAACTACAAAAAAGTGGAAAAAAACTACAAAAAGAGAAAACTTAAAAAGTGTGAAAACACAAAAGAATTTTTTTTTTTTTACAATTATAAGAAGAGGTGACTTCCGGCTTTTAACAGCAAGAATATACAACAAATTTTCCATAATCAATCCCTTACTCTAGTTTAAACCAAAATCACATTATTTCTATAAATCATTCCATTGGCACATTATAAAAATCACTAAATACAGTTGCTCCATCCCCTTATATTAAAAGAAAAAGAAGAAATATATATACAGTATATATATAAACCTCCTAATCAACTTCCCCCCCAAAGATAACATTTATTTAATTATTTCCTTCCTACTACTATTCTATACATTTCTGTCTACATAATAAAAATCAAACTAAAAAGTATATAAATTGTCTGCCATTATAATTAATAATACAACAGTTATAATAATCTTAATCATATTAAGCCTAAAACCAAGCATTTATTATTATACCTTATCAATCTTAATCCAAATAATTAAAGATGTATGAAGTCAAACAAGCCCTAGAAGCAATCCAAATAAATATTCTTAAACCCTTACCCCACTTCAAAATAAACCACAGCATTTACATATCCCCACAATACACACAGAGCTTTTTTCATAAAAAAATCAAACAGCCCAACTGCCCCCCTTAAGAACTCTGACATCTCAACAAAAAGCCTCCCATACACAATAACCCCTTCTTTTCCATAACATTCCATCAGAAAATCAATTTCACTTATGGCTTGCAACTCGATGTGTCCCTTTAATTTCTTCAACTCGACTATCCAATCTTCATCTAGCATTTCAACAGAAGCCCCAATCTTGCTATTAGAAGAAACATTTCTGCCATTGTTAAACTCTTCCATTTCTTCCACAACATCCCCAACCAGATGATACATTTTAGACCTCATATTTTCCACAATGTCCTGAATGCCTTGCATAAAAATTTGTCAGGAATCAGAAAGAATCTTTTTGAGGTCTCAATGAAAATCCAAGAGTCTGATTAAAATCCTCCATGTCTCACACAGTAAATTATGGCGCCCCCTAGGTACTTAACCAGCGAAAGTGGGAGATAATAGAAAATTTCCAAAACGTGTTTACACAAGTGAAAGTATGATAACAGGTAGTTCCCCAGGGAAAGTAGCAACAGAAAGCTGAACGTTCAAAACAGCAGATTCAACGTGTAGGAAAATGCTAAAATCTTCAAATTTAGTACAAAAATATTAACAGGGAGACAATTACATACCCTCAACCTTCCTTAATATTTGGATTGAAAGCAAAATCCAAAACTTAAAAAGAATTTTTTTTAAAGAAATTAATCACAAAAATAACGATAAGCACCAAGAGAACGTGTTTCTCCTTGCTGTAGAAAGCCTCTCTCAGGGTACACATACTTAAAAGAAAAATAAATTGGGTGATTTAGAAATGGGGTGGCCAGTCTTAATGTCCCTTTAAAGCTACAGCACGGCGTGGAAATGATGATGCCCCAGCCTCCCGGCTGCTCTTACCAGTCGATTGCGAACACTGTTTGCAATTTTCTGGCTGCAAGCAGCCTTCCCGAGGACAGATGGGGTGATTCCGAGTGTTTTCCTTTCTCCAGAAAAACGTTCCTGGGCTTCAGGAAAAACCTGCCTGAGCCCAAAAAATTGCTGCATTGTCAGTTCTGCTCACGGAGCCCACGAGCACAGCTGTTCAGACCGCCATGTTCCCAACGGAAGCCAGGAAGCAAACTTTTCCATTGCTACCCCTGTCCTACGGAATTGTTTGCACCTGAGACATGGAGGACCCCCACAGTTCTAACTTTGAGAAAGGCAACAAACACTCCTTCACTGGGGTTGAAGGTTGCTGGCTTTCTCTAGTTTTTAGGTTTTGTTAGGATATTTCTAAGTTTTGTTTAATTACTTATTTTATTGTTGTTCTATTACTGTACACCGCCTAGAGTCCAATATGCTGGTGGGATAAAAATAGTAGTAAATAAATAGTTAGGGTTGTAGTTTTTGAGATAGGAGTATTCTTTCATACTGTTCCAGAAGAAAATAAGAGTGTCCAGTCTTACTCTTCTGAAATTCTATTACTATTGAAGTGTTTTAAATACTGTTTTAACACTTTATTTATTTATTTAGGTAAATTACCTTGGGAAACTTTGGCCTTAGAAGGCAGAAATTAATTAACAATTAATTAAAACGAGTAGATATTAAATTGTCTGAAAAATTCATTCAACCTTCAGAAAAACAATGATCATAGCCAGAAGAACAGGCCAGAAGCTGGCTGGAATCTAAAATATATGGATGGTGACTATCAGAAACAGAAAGAGGAACTTTTAGTGTCTGTGAGCTACTGGGTAATCCCCCCCCACCCCCCAAAAGCCCCCATATATCTCTTATATATGCAAAGTTCTGCATGTCCTTGATCTCAGTCTCCACTGACATTTGGTCTTACTTGAATCTGCTTGGCTTATAGTAGTTTAATGTAAGGGGAGCACTAATTGTAATCCATATGAGAGAGGTCAACAAACATAACTAGAGAGCTACATGTGAGATAATAATACAAGGGTACTTATTACTGCAGTGTTTGAAGGAAGGCTGTATGGGAGAAGTGGCTGTGTTAGTGGCCAGTTTCTCTCCTACTTGGATAGTGTTGAGATTATATGTGGCTGTGTAAAGAACAAGTATTCAAACTGCGTTGAAAAACTAAAATGTAAACAGAGATTGTACTTTGTAGTCCAGAAGCTGGGGTTTGCCAGATAACAATGCAAGATATTTTATCTTTTATTTAAAGAGAGTAAGAGCTGTAATTTTGTCTCTGGGTCTGTATATATTTGTGCCTTTGAGTCAATCTTGATTCCTGGCGACTGCCTGGACAAGTCCCTGCAGTTTTCTTGGCAAGGTTTTTTGGAAGTGGCTTTCCATTGCCTTCTTCCTAGGGGTGAGAGGTGAGGTGGGTTGGGCTGAGCGAGAGTGACTGGCCCAAGGTCACCCAGCCGGCTTTCATGCCTAAGGCGGGACTAGAACTCTCAGTCTCCTGGTTTCCCATTGGCTCCTTCCTAGGGCTGAGAGAGAGTGACTGGCCCAAGATCACTCAGCTGGCTTCGTGCCTAAGGCAGGACTAGAACTCACTGTCTCCTGGTTTCTAGCTGGGTGCCTTAATCACTACACCAAACTGGCTCTCTTGTCTCTCTGTGTAGTGGCACAAAAAGTCTTACTTAGGAGTGAGTTAAGAGAAAGAAAGGATTTTGTATTCTAGTTCACCACTTTTCTTTCCTTATAACCTCTCACCCTTTTAGGCTAGTACCAGGTGGTGGTTGAAGGCTTTGTTTTATTTTATTGTACTTTTATTTCCACCAGAGAAGTTAAAGATCATTTGAAAGAAGGGAAGTGATTCATTAGGGATGTGGAATGCTTCAGATTTGATTCCAGAAAGGTGGTTCAATGCAGGGATGTTATCTAGCCATTTATTTATTTATTTATTTTTATTTTATCTTATTTATACCCCGCCTATCCCCTCCCTAATGGAGGGCTCTAGGCGGCTTACAATCATGTAATTCAATTATACAGTCATATTATATTACCCGCGCGATTAAGGAGGGGGTGAGGGAACCGGCTCTTCAATCGCAGGTCGGACTACATGTCCCAGGAACCTTTGCTTCTGAGCCAGCTGCTGACGTCCAGGAAGTTGTCGTTTTTCGGGATCCGCCGTCCTCTGCCGTCCTCCGCCGCTATCCACCGGGACCAGCTTTCTTCTTGGTCCGAGGGTGACCCTCCGAGAAGGACGCCAGCAAATTGGCCCACGTGAGTGGTCCCCATTCATCTACTTGCCGGTGGCTTTCGATCAGCTGGGTGGGCTGGAGCTGGGGCTAGTGACGGGAGCTCACCCTGCCACGCGGATTCGAACTGCCGACCTTATGGTCGGCAGACTAACGGCTCAGCGGTTTAAGCCGCTGAGCCACCGCGCCCCCCTAATTTAAGCTTAGTCTTTTCAAATTGGTTTTTAAATTGCTGTGCTGCACTTTTGAGAAAACCTAAAACAGGGTAAGCGAAGCTTCCTCCACTATGAAAAGGAGGCAACACCTTGCTCCCTTTGCATCTTTGCATGGGGCTACTGTTAAACTTCCCTGGTCTAGGGTATCTAGACATGTTTGACTACAGCATCTACCATCAGCCTGCATGGCCGTAATTTCCACCTAGTATGGCCTCTTTATGATTTACTGACATGACAAATTATCCCTGGAACCAGTTGTTGCCTAATTTGGATAAAACCCTGCTTCAGAATGTGTGGGAGGATGAACAGAGCACCTGCCTGCAACTCTTTAAAGCAAGAATATCTTTTCCTGGCATCATAAAAAGGTAAGGGTTCCCCCCGCACATTTGTGCAGTCGTGTCCGACTCTAGGGGCCGGGTGCTCATCTCCGTTTGTTAGTCGAAGAGCCAGCGTTGTCCGAAGATGCTTCCGTGGTCATGTGGCCGCATGACACGCGCAGAACACTGTTACCTACCCACCGAAGTGGTACCTATTCATCTACTTGCATTTGCATGCTTTCGAATTGCTAGGTTGGCAAGAGCTGGGGCAAATGCGGGAGCTCACTCCGCACACAGGGCTAGGGATTCGAACCTCCGAACTTGTGATCTTCTGATCGACAAGCCTGGCGTCTTACCCGCTGAGCCACCACGCCCCCTGGCATCATACAGCTGCTTTAAAAGTTGAAAGTAGAATTCCTTTTAGATGGTCCAGATAGGTCAAGGTTTAGGGAAAGAATCCAGTTCATATCTCTAACAATCAAAACATCTCCCCCTGCAATTTCAAGAAATGATTGAAAAAAATCATAAAATTTTGCTATCGTTTGGTCCATAAAGTGAACCAATTGTTATTTCCCCATGTTTAGTCTGAAATCATAGTAGTATAAATGTCCAATCTTCATCCTGACATTGTTTTTCCAGATTCCATAATAAATTTTTAACACATTCCTTTTCTTTTTGTATCCACTTGAGGCCATGAATTTTTCACTGAGTCATTTACATTCTAGCAAATTAGCATTGTCCTTTTTAATACTTGTGCAGCTGCTATAAAGATACGCCAGACTATGATAGGAAAAATGTAGTAATGTACTCCTTGTAATGATTTTAATAATTTCAAAAGGTATTTATGTATGTGTGTGTATATATGTGTGTGTGTGTGTGTGTGTGTATATATATATATATATATATATATATATATATATATCACACCATATTTTATATATGATATTTTACTTTTTATAAGCATTTACATCTGATAGAATATTAGTTATGACTAATATTAAGAGCATATTTAAATTTGATTAAGGGGCTCATCCACATTGTGGTCTGAATGTATTTTAATTTTTAATTGGAACAATGTAATTTAACTTATAATTTTAAAACTATTTTAAATCAGATGGTGCATATTGTAAGGTTCAATGAGTATACCTTGTAGAATCTTGTACTGGTCAGTGACCGTAATAAACCAGAATGAATACTTGAAAATATATTTATTTATTTATCAGATTTTATCACTGTCCATCTCCCCCCAAAGGGGGACTCTGGGCAGTTTATAATAAAAGCAGCATTAAAATTCAATAAAGACCACAAATACAATAAATATAAATATAAATATAATAACAATAAAAATATAAATGGAAAAAAAATCCTGATGGTTAAAGATACAATATGTGTATTTTTCTTTTTAGCTTCAAAAAGATCTTTTTTAAAAAATGAACTATTCAGTCTATTCAGTCTATTAATATTAGTTGAAAATATTTTAATTTGACCCATGATGCCAGTTATCAGGTTAATTTATGAAGAAAAAAAACTGCTTGGTCTAGTTTTTGAACTTCTGTCTGTTCTGATCTTTTTTTATCTGTTCTGTAACAGCTAATGACTCAACAGCTATTGGAATTCCCTATTGAATATACAAAGACTTTACAGGTAGTCCTTGCTTAGTGACCACAATTGGGACTAGTAACTTGGTCATTAAGTGAAGCTGTCACTAAATGAAACTGCAACTGTGCTTATGATCTTACTTCAGCTTTCCTTTGTTTTACAGACCTGCAAAGGTTGTAAATGCGAGGATTGGTCGTAACGTTACTTTTTCATCACTGTTGTAACTGTGAACAGTTGCTATATGAGGCAGTCGCTAAATGAGGACTACCTGTACTTCCATCCATAAAGACCTCCAGACAAAATGAAGTAGCCCACCTATATCTGACCTTTCTTTCTTATATAATAGATATCAGAAATCTCAGATCTCTTTCTAATGTCTATCAGAACATCTGGTAAAATCTCATTTATTTTGTCTCCAAGTTTTAAAGGAGTATCATGCCCTTTTTTTGTTGTTCTAATATTGCATCCTTTGTCTTAAAGAATGTGAATTTGGGAAGATAAGCTTGAAAATGTATCTAGGTAAATGAGTCTTATTAAGTAATGTGTTTGTTGCCACTGGGGGAGTGGGTGTCTATTGTGTTTTTATGGTTTTTAACTCTGTAAGCACCTGGAGTCACCGTGTGTGAGTTGGGCGGCCTTATAAATCTGTTCAATAATAAATAAATAAATAA
This sequence comes from Charina bottae, assembly GCA_023362775.1. Lineage (NCBI taxonomy): Eukaryota > Metazoa > Chordata > Lepidosauria > Squamata > Charinaidae > Charina > Charina bottae. The sequence goes on along the minus strand of JALMGJ010000002.1, from coordinate 131,902,188 downwards.
ATAAATAAATAAATAAATAAATAAATAAATAAATAATAAGTAAGTTTCTTCATGCTGTCTGTGAATTTATTCTATATATTTCTTTTTTTTTTAATATATTTTATTGAATTTTAAATATACATAGATAAAAGTTTGAAAAGGAAAAAGAAATAGAAATACAAATCAAAGAAAGAAAAGAAAAAGTGTAGTAAAGTAAATAGAAAAAAGAGAAAGATGAAACAGAAATTAGTCAACTTCCGATTTATCTCTGGTCTTAGTAATTTAAATATTAATCTCTTTCATGCTAGTACTATATATAACATTGTAAAACATTTCCTGTCTAATATATCAATTTATATATGTTTTAATCTTCAAAACCCCATATAAGCTTTGCCCCTCCTGCATTTTGCAAATAGACCGTTAATGGTTTCCATTCTTTAAGAAAGTAATAATTTGTATTTTCTTTTAATAAACATGTCAATTTATCATTTTCTGCCATGTCCATTACTTTTAACATCCAGTCCTGTATCGTAGGTATAATCTGATTTTTCCAATTTTGTGCATATACAAGTCTTGCTACTGTAACCATATATTGCATAATTCTTGTAAATTTCTTTCCTATTTGTTCTAATATTCCCAATAAAAATAGTTCAGGTTTAAATGGAACTCGAATTTGTAGAATATTTTGCATCAATGAGTGTATTTGAGTCCAAAATTTCTTTGCAATCTCACATGTCCACCACATATGGTAAAATGACCCCTCTTTTTTTTTACATTTCCAACACAAGTTGGAAACATTCCCATACATTTTAGCTAGTTTTTGTGGGGTCATATACCATCTGTACATCATCTTGTAGAAATTTTCCTTCAAATTATAACACAAAGTAAATTTTAGTCCTTTAATCCACATATCTTCCCATTGTTGCATTTGAATATTATGACCAATATTTTTTGCCCATTTAATCATACAGTCTTTAACTTGTTCCTCTACCATTTTACATTTTAACAATAATTTATACATTTTAGCAATTAAATGGTCATCTGTCTCACATAATTGTATCTCAAATTCCGATTTAGTTTGTTCAAATTCAAGTTCTTTTTTGTCTGATTTAAATTTTTCTACTAGTTGCATATATGAAAGCCATTGAAAAGTATATCCTTCTAAGGCCAATTCTTCTTTTGATTTAGTTTTATATTGTCCTTGTTCTTTTTTTAAAAAGTCTTTGTAAGTCAGCCATTTATCTTTAACTCTTACTTCTGTTCTATGAAATGCTTCTTGTGTGGAAATCCATAAAGGTCTTTTATAACATAAAGTTAGTTTATATTTATTCCAAATTCGTAACAAAGATCTTCTGATATAATGGTTTTTAAAGTCCACATTAACTTTCACTTTATCGTACCACAAATATCCATGCCATCCGTATCTTAATTCATGACCCTCCAAATTCAACAGTTTTTCATTTTTCAAAACTATCCACTCTTTAATCCACACCAAACAACAAGCAGCATAATATAATTTCAGATCCGGTAGACCCAGTCTGCCTCTTTCCTTTGAATCTTGTAAGACTTTATATTTTATTCTTGGTTTTTTTCCTTGCCAGATAAACTTAGAAATATCTCGCTGCCATTGTTTAAAGGGTTCTTCTGATGCCAATATAGGTAGTGTTTGAAAAAGATATAAAATTCTTGGCAAAATATTCGTTTTAATTGCTGAAATTCTACCTAATAATGATAATTGTAATTTTCCCCATTGATCCAAATCTTTTTTAATATCTGTCCAAAGCGGAATATAATTATTCTTAAATAATTTAACATTTTTAGTTGTTAAATATACTCCCAAATATTTTACTTTTTCTTCCATTGAATATCCCGTTATTTCTTTCAATTTCTCTTGTTGATGATAATCCATGTTTTTAGTCAAAACTTTTGTTTTCTGTAAATTCACTTTAAACCCTGCTAATAATCCAAAGTCTTTCAATTTCTGAATCAATAATTCAATTCCATCTAGTGGATTCTCCAAAGTAAAGACTAAGTCATCAGCAAAGGCTCTTAATTTATAAATTTCTTTTTTAACCTTAATACCATGGATAGCTTCATCTTGTCTAACATCTCTCAATAAAACCTCTAATACCAATATAAACAAAAGTGGAGATAATGGACAACCTTGTCTTGTACCTTTTTGAATTTCACATGGTTTGGTAAATTCTCCATTGATAATTATTTTTGCAAATTGGGGAGTATATATTGATCTAATCCATTTAAAAAAAATTCCTCCAAAGTTCATATTTTCTAATACTTTAAACATAAAAGGCCAATTTAAATTATCAAAAGCTTTTTCAGCATCTATAAATATCAAAGCAGCTTGTTTTTCATAATGTTGTTCCAGATATTCCAATATATCTAATATATTTCGGACATTGTCGCGGATCTGTCTCTTAGGCAGAAATCCTGCTTGATCTTGATGGATAAAGTTTTTAAGAATGTTTTTCATTCTTTCTGCCAATATAGTTGTAAAAATCTTATAGTCATTATTCAGTAAAGATATTGGTCTATAATTCTTAGTTAAAGTCAAGTCTTGTTGTTCTTTAGGGATCAATGTTATATGTGCTTCTTTCCAAGTCTCTGGCATTGTTCCTGTTTCCAAAATCGAATTCATAGTAATCTGTAAAGGTAAACATAATTCGTCTTCAAAACATTTATAATAAGCTGCTGACAGGCCATCCGGTCCTGGTGCTTTTCCACTAATAATTTTCTTAAAAGCCTTTGCCATTTCCTCTGTTGTTATAGGGTTGTTAAGCATTAATCTCTGTTGGTCATCAAGAACAGTTAATTTCTGTTTACTCAGATATTCTTCAATGTCCATCAAATTAACTTCTTGTTTTTTATATAGTTTTGAGTAATAATAATAAAAAGCTTCTTGTATATCTGTATTATTCACCATAACTTTTCCTTCATGTTGTATTTTGGAAATTAAATTTTTTAAAATTAAATTAAATTTTTAAATTAAATTAAATTTTTTTGTGTGTTTGTAGCCAACCATCTACCTGGTTTATTAGCATGTTCAAAATATTTTTGCTTTGTAAATTTCATTTGAGTCTCTATCTCTTGTGTCAATATCATCAATATCTGTTTTTGTAAAAATTTAATTTGAGTAGGTAAAATATCATCCATTGGCTTATCTCTTAAACATATCTCTTTATCTTTTATTTCATCTAAAATCAGTTGAATTCTCTCTTGTTTCTTTCTCCTCATTTGAGCATTATATTAAATAAAGTAACCCCTCATATATGCTTTGCTGGCATCCCATACAATCTGAGTATTGGTGCCTTTGTTTGAATTCAATTGGAAATATTCCCTTAACTTTTTTTTGCATGCCTCAACTATATCATTTTTCCAAAATATTGACTCATTTAATCTCCATCTAAATACATTCCTTTTTCCTTTAGCAGTCAACATTACTATATTATGATCTGAAAGAGTCTTAGGTAATATTTCAACTTTACTAATATCCATCATTAGGCTTTTAGATATCAAAATCATATATATTCTAGAATGTGATTTAAATCTTTCTGAGTAGTAGGTATATTCTCTAGAAGTCCCATTCATAAGTCTCCATATATCTTGTAAATCCAACATCTCTTTTAAGTCAAAAAATGTTTGTGGCAATTTTCCCTGTGTACTCTTCACTTCTTTTTGTGATTGTTTGTCCATCTTAGGGTAGATTCAATGTCAAGGTTCCCCCCGCACATTTGTGCAGTCGTGTCCGACTCTAGGGGCCGGTGCTCATCTCCGTTTGTTAGCTGAAGAGCCAGCGTTGTCCAAAGACGCTTCCGCGGTCATGTGGCCGGCATGACACACGCGGAATGCTGTTACCTTCCCACCGAAGTGGTACCTATTCATCTACTTGCATTTGCATGCTTTCGAATTGCTAGGTTGGAAAGAGCTGGAGCTAGTGCGGGAGCTCACTCCGCACGCAGGGCTAGGGATTCGAACCTCCGAACTTGCGATCTTCTGATCGACAAGCCTGGCGTCTTACCCTCTTTCTCCTTATCTCTCTCTCTCCTCTTCAATACCACCGACGCCATGGTGTAAATAGTTTTCCTGTAAAAGAAAAAAAAGAGAGGAGAAGGGGGAAGAAAAGGGGAGGGGGAGAGAGAGAGACTAAAAATAAAAAATACAAAAATAAAGACTATTTATGCAAAAATAAAAAAGGCAATAGTTACAGCCAAAAGGTGACTTTTTAAAAAAAAAAAGTTTCCAAAAAGTAAAAACAGTCCTTTAAAAATAACTGTCTTCAAAATTCATTTGTAATCCATTAGATAAATAAGGTAAATAAGTCTATATAATCTCAAAGCAAAAAGTAAAGCAACAGATAGTCAAAACAATCCTAGATAAAGTAAACATTTCCAAGGTTTCTCACGCCCACTAGTACTCTTCAATCCAGCCAAAAGTAACTGAAGTAAAAAAAAGTTATAGTAAAATTATTTGCAATATATAAAAAGAAAAAAGAAAGCAACAATAATCCAAATCACTTCTTCTCCCAAATTACCTATTAAAAAGTCCAATTCTATATAATAAGTCCAAACAGAATATAAAAGTTTTAAACAGGGCTTGTAAAAGAAAAAGAGAATTTTTCCCCCCAGCAATATTCACCAAAGAAAAATAGAAGGCAGAGTATTAATTATTCCATATAAGAACAAAGTCCAAATAAAATGTTTCCAAAATAAAAATGTATATAGTAACCAAAAAATAGAAACTTTTAATCCAAGTAAAAGTAAAAATAATAGGCAAATCACTTTCCTTCATGGCAAAGTCAATTAACTTTTCCTTCCCACCTTTTGACAGTCTTTGACAGGAAAGAAAAAACCACTACTAGCAATTATTTAACAAGTCCAGAGATAAATCTTAGAGCTTAATAAGGCAATTAAAGTTTAAAAGAAAACTAAAAAGTGCATCTAAAAGGTCGAGTGGGGAGCTACTTAACTTATTCAGCTTCACGGCTTCCAGAGAGCTTTTTGACGATCCCAGCCACCTTTTGCCGCTTCAATCTGCCTTCCCCCATGGTGGAAATACGGGGGTCTGCAGAGAGCAGCAAATCCGGCAGCCCTTGTGGCAAATCTTCTGCTCACCCTCTCTCCGAGGGTGATTTTTTGGCGATTTTCTTCTTTTTAATCACTGCTATTAGGAAGTCGTAGAAACGAAGCTCAGAGCTACGCTTCGCCGCTCCGCTCAGCCCGACACCCGGAAGTGTTCTATATATTTCTTGAAGTTCTAATGATTTATCCTGATCTAGTCAAGATATTCTTTGAGTAAATTTTCCATTTTTCTTTCTAACTCTTCTCTTCCAAAATATTCAGGTAATTCTATGAACTTTAAATTATTTTTATGCAGTTCTGTTTCAGATATTTGCAATCTAACCTCCACCTTCTTTGTCTCTGACCTTTATCATTAATATCAGTCTTAAAGGAATCAAATTTTACGTCTAAATCATGTTGTTTGTGTAGGATCAATTTAATTATGTTAAATCTTTAATTTTGTTGTTGAAACCTACTCAGTTGACCTATAAGTAAATTTTTAATTTGTGATAAACTGACAAAGGAGCCAGCTTCTTATAGCATTTCTCCCAATTTTGTTGGACTCTCACCCTTACTCTCTCTTCTCTTACTCATTAAGATCTCATTCCTACATTCTATTACCTTTTCCTAATAGAATCTAAAATTCTGCACAGCCCTATTGTTCATGGTATGAACATTCATCCACTTTAACTTTTTATAAAGCAATTTTACTGTTTTGTACAACTGTACACATTTAAACAATTGTATTGTTTAAAAAGTCACAATCTGGAAAAGTGCAACAGAGATGCAAATGCACACAGTCACAATTTGTGCACATCACTGGAGGTCAAATCTCTCACAGATATTTTTCTGGAAGGGAAAAGTTATCTCCGCTGTATTGCCCAAATTAATCCCCTCTGACAATCAAGTGCATGTTCCAATATTTGTCATGCACCACATTGCTCTCTGTTTGCCAAACCTATATGTCGTCTTCTGAAACTGAGAATACTTTGGAAATTGTACGGAAAACCTGTCCTACTTCAATATTTTATTCTGACAAGCACAGTTAGGGTTTTCCAAATGCAGAATGGAGATGATTTTACTGGAGAAAATTTAAACTCCCTTGTTGCAGGTTGATGCATAGGAGAAAAGGAGGTGGTAATTGGCAGAGGAAGGCTCCCCTGGTATGCCTGAAATGCATTGGTAATCAGCTTGACAAATAATTTTCTGCACCTGGTAGTTTTTGCCTTCTGCATCTTCCCACCTGCAGAATATGAACAAAGGTAGATCAGTGTAATTCTGTTACAATTGGTCTTTTTGTTATATTTATGCCATTTATTTCTCTTTCTGCTTTTTGTCCAGCTCTCTCTTCCAGTGCAAGTTAGAATCTCATGAATGTCCACAGATGCATTAATGTTCTTGGTGTAATTGTTCCTGTTCCAAATGGGTTTTACAGAGAAGGACCTTTTAGAAATAGAGGCAGAACAAGCTGTATTGTACTCTTATTCTCAGGATGCTAAATCCATATCCCAGATATCTTTGTCCAGGCACAGGCAGCATTCTTCTGAGAATACAGCTTTCATTTTTAGAAAGATCTTCCTGGCTCTCATGTCTGGGAAGATAAGCTTGAAAATGTGTGTGGGCAATGCCTGGTGGGAACCTGGAAGCCACAGGTGGGGCTCAGCAGGATTTCCAGCAGGGGGAGGCAGGATTTCTATTGACCTACAGAGCCTTTTGCGATCCTCATGGCTTTCTGATGAACAACATAAGCAAAATGAAAACAAATAAGCATGTACACAATTGCATGTTATAGAAAGTCTATATTTAGCAGTCTGACTGCCCTTGTTTTCTGGTTAATTGCTGACACTAGTTTGCCTGTTGAAGATACCTTATTATTAAGATTTTCAGGAGTGCCTTCTTACCTCCAATCAACCTGCCTGCCTCATTTTGCCCCAGGATAAACTGCTGGTAGTTGCCTGTTTCCATGAGGTTCATACTGTGGAGACATGTAGATGCTGTTTTCTGAGATGGCCTCTTCCTTGAACTGAGGTTGGCCTCCTGGAAACAGTTGAAATCAGAGCAGTTCTGGAGGGTCTTTGGTGATGCACAATACCTAGGATGTGTGAATGTACTATGGTTTGGGGGGGTATGTCTTTATAATTATGTGGTTTTACTTTTTTTACTGTGAATGTTTTATTTCTTATGACTTATTGCTATAAGCTTTTGAGAGTCTTCAGACTGTTGGGTAATAAATCCAATAAATACATGGAAATACATTAATAAAACGTTGCTAGCATGAGTTGGTAGGATGTTCATTTTTCAGAAGCTTCGTTTCCCTCCTTAAATATCAAAATGTTACATCTCTGATTGGGTAGTTGGTGCAGGTTCTCTCTAATGGATGTGTAGGTTACTGAACCTACATATACATATATTGCAAGATGCCTCAGATGAACTGAGGCATCATGCAATATATACTTTCTTCATACTGCACATGGCGGATCTCAGGACACACAGGAAGACTTTCCCAGACAATCTTGGCAATTGAGCCAGCCTATAATATAAAAGGCAATTCATCAGGAATCCTAGATTGAAGTTTTTTAGGGATTTACATATCACAAGAGAAAAACTGTGAACCTCGCTTAGTCAATCTGCAGCCGCTTCAGCAAAAATGTAACATGAACAGGAGCTCTATTCAGGCCACCTGGCTACCCCATACTGCACCATCTTCAGCTTCTGGTCCAGACACAAGAAGAGCTTTACATAGAGTATACTGCATTAGTTTTTTTCCCCAAAATGAATTTTGGGGATTAATAAATATAGTTTAAAGTGTCCCCACCCATCCTGAAACAGTAAACTTAGAATTCTTATGCTGATGTTATCTTTTGTCTTATCAGCTATTTTCCTGGTTGTATAGTATTTTAGGCATGAGGAAGGGTTTACAACTTTATTTAACAGTAATGTTGTATAAACAGATAATATAATGCAGTAGCCCCCGCCCTCTGGAACACTCTGCCTCCAGAGGTGAGACAGGCCCTATCGCTCCTGGCCTTCCGGAAGAACCTGAAGACTTGGCTCTGCCGTCTTGCTTGGGGCGGGAAGGGGAGTAGTTATTCTTGGGGGTGGCTGGCACCTTATTGCTCTCCTCACTGATTTAGATCTTTTTTAGCCGCTTGGATTTTATATTTATTCTTACTTTTATATTTATATTTGGAAATAGTGTATTTATATTTGAGATGTTTTTATCCCTACTGTTTTAAAGTGTCTGCTATTGTAAACCGCCCAGAGTCCCCCTTTGCTGATGGGGGAGATGGGCGGTGGCAAAATTGGAAAAATAAATAAATAAAAATAATAGTTGTTTCTGTTTTGAGTTACAGAACTCCATGCTTATTTGCAGAAGGATAATTGACTTTTCACAAAGGCTACCAGTGTCCTTCCCTTCCCTTCCCCTCCCTTCCCTTCCCGCTGATTGTCTTATTTTCCTTTTTTTATCCTCTTTTTATTCTTTCCAATTGTTAATCCCTCCTTCCTCTTTCCTCATCTTTCACTCTCTCTCCCACCAAGTTCTGTTTCTACTTCAGGTTCCTGATAAGGATGTGTCCAGTTATCCTCTACCTGTATTCAACAATCCACCACTTTTACCAACCCAAGCTGGCAACAGATGGTACTTAACACAGAGGTCCTTTGGGCCTCCAATGGCAGCAGTTACTCTGGGACCACCCCAAACTGTATACTTGTTCTTTCTGAGAGACGGGCAACTCCATTGAGAACAGGCAAACAAGGCTATTATACCTGGGAAACTTCCTCCCTGTGGTATCTGCAGAAAATTAGGGTGATTCCAAAATGTTGGTATACACTGCCATTACGTACTTATGTCCTGACATCTGAAAACAAGTAGGTGAGTCACACACATATCATCATCCATGGATATCTACATACCATGGCTATGGATAACTACATACCCATGGATATAGCCATGGATATCTACATACCCATCCACAAGATCTGTCTTGTTAGGATTCAGTTCCATTTAATTGGCCTTCATCCACCCCATCACTGCATCAGAACATGCAGAGCCTCTCCTAATTCAGATGTTATGGAGAGGTAAAGCTGAAAGTCTAGTGGTTAAGGCTCCAGGCTAGAAACCAGGAGACTGTGAGTTCTAGTCCCACCTTAGGCAAGAAAGCTGGCTGGGTGACCTCGGGCCAGTCACTCTCTCTCAGCCCAACTCACCTCACAGAGTTGTTGTTGTGGGGAAAAGAGGAGGAGGAAGGAGTATTAGGTATGTTCACCACCTTGAGTTATTTATAAAAATAATAAAGGTGGGATTTAAAAAAAATAATTAAATTAAAAAAATATGGATGACACCTAAATCTAAAATGCCTGATGACAGTGGTTTCATATAAGTATTAATAGCACCAGGAACAAAATAGTGTCAGGGTGCAGAGGTGCTCAGTACACTTCTGTGAGACTATTCCCACAAAGGGGAATGAAAAAGTGTCCCCTGAGTCTTAACTGAAAGAAATTACCCAGGAGGATACCATAATCAACAATATCCAAACTGCTGGGAAATTAAGCAGCTTCAACACCCCTCTGTCTCTCTCTCTCCCATACACCATCTAACAGAGTGACGATGGATGATTCCCCCAGAACCAGGTCTGAATAGACATGGGAAAGGATTGAGATAATTGATATATTCCAATTGTGTCTCAAGCAGATAGACACAACCCTCTCAAGCACCTCCCCTGCCCATACCTGACTTCAATTTCATATTCTGCAGCCATGGAAATGCATTTTGAACTGCTAGGAACCTGATACAACAGGGGTCCCCAACCTTTTTGACGCCAGGGACCGGTTTCAAAAGACGATTTTTCCACGGACGGGGGGGCAGGGTTTCTTGGGTTTCCGTGGACCGGGGGACGGGGTTTGTGGGCGGGAGCCAATCACAAGCACCGGGGGGTGATGTTTGCAGGCAGGAGCCAATTGCGTGGAAGGGGCGGGGTTTGCAGGCGGGAGCCCCGCAGCCCAGTTCCTAACAGGCTGCGGCCCACTAGTGGGCCGTGGCCCACAGGTTGGGGACCCCTGTGTTACAAGACAATTATATTTTTAATGTATATATTTAACCTGCAGACTCTTTAAAACTTCAAGAGACATGGGCATGGACATTTGTTTTTGTAGTGGGGGGAGCAGGAGCAGCAAACCTGCAGTTTAGAGTGTGATATGAGTTTGTACATGTAGTGTTTACTGTTACAATACACCTGTATGTTTTTCTTGTTTCTTAGTATCATTTTCCATGACAGAAATGTTGTAAGCAGTGATAGGCATGTATTATGTCTTTGGCAATACCACCTTTTCAAAAATTTGACAACTTTACATGATTTGTTGGAAAAGGATTCCATGTTTTAGCAAAAAAACATGGGAAACTGCCTTTGATCCATCTAGCTTAGTATTGATCTGCTAAGCAATTTTCCAGGTTTTCCCACTGGAGTCTTTCCTATCTTTATTTATACCTACCCCAGAGGTTAACTGTGGGACGTTCTGCATGTGACACAGAGGCTTTGCCAAGGGGCTACAGCCGAGGCTTCCTTGATGAGCATTCAGCAGAGAGAGGGGCAGCGGGGAATGGCTTTTGCAAAAGTGATAGAGAAAAGCAGAGATACTTGACCAGAGTTGGGAGGTTACTTTATTTCCATGCTTGTTGATCCACCACTTGGAATCACATGTTCATTCCTGGAACTATTAAGCTGCACATTAAATTTAAAAATACTAGTAGTGTCAAAAACACTAGGTTCATCATTGTATGAAAGAACCATCACTTGACTTTTGGTTTAAAACAAGGCCATTTTTAGAAGAGAACAATTGCCCAAGGCCATGCAATAAGGGAAAGTATAGTTTCAAATCCAAAGTATAGTTCAGTATCTGAAATGATTGGATGGATCAATATTTTTCATCTAAATACAGCTAAAATACAGAAATCAGCTTTTCTTCACTTTGCATTGCTATGATAACATTATTATTATTATTATTATTATTATGGAATTATAGAAAGGTCCAGTATTTTGGCTCCAGCCAAGGCAACTCTTCCTGTGTTTATGAAAAGTTATGATGCTTGCAAAGCAGAGAGAGAGAAAGAAAAAGGATAATAAGAGAATGGCAACTGGGCACACTGAATGCAGTTAGGAATTTATGAGAGTGAATTCTCCTAAATGTTCCTTTGTGGTGCATCTGGCCTGACTTGGTGTTCCTCTAGTGTGTCTTCTTTTTCTGCTGTTGGTTGCAGGTAGAATTATCATCTACCTGTTAAGACTTTCTATAGGGTAAGACAAGTCATAGTTGCTAATGGAAATAATAATTGGTACCATGTATTTCCCATCACATTTAATGCTATATTTGTGGGATTTTCAGCTTCACTTACACAGAGGAAAGAGTCTTGACACTGAAAAACTGAGGAGATATGTGTGTGTGTGTGTGGGGGGGGGGGTTAAGTGAGTTCATGCTTTCTGTATAAAAAAGTATCTTGTATCTTGATTAATTGATTGTACCTGAGTGAAAAGTGGGATGATTTCAGAAATAACCCTTGTGCCATTTACATTGATTATTGTTTCATCCCCATGTTCTGGCACTGCAGAATTACTCAGGGGTGCACTTGACTTGGGCAGCCATGTCTTGTGAATGTGATCTGTGAGTATATGAATACCACTAGTGTTGCTTCCTCTATCAAAGTCTGAGTGTGGTCATGCTGAAGAAACCAAAGATTTCGCAGCCACAGATTTGTTCTCCAAGCAAAGAAAAAGCATGGTTTTCAATGGGAGGGAAATTTGAAACAGTAGTTTTCCCAAAATCAAGAATGGGGGAAAACAAAATCCTGGCAGGGCTCTGGAAATTGCAGATCATCCAGTGTGAAACTGTGTTCCTCTCTGTTTATGTAGGAGTTCTCTGCTTGGAAACAAGTTTGCTATGGATGGCTAATTTGAATGTTCTGTTAATGCTGTTAATAGTTTGATTTTCATTTATATGAACACTTGTTGGTGCAATTTGCCAATGGCCCTATTCCATCTAAGTTATGATATTCTTCTAGAATTTCTTTAAGCCTCAGCAATTAATAATAACAACAGTGGAAGAAAAACAATGTCAATTAACCCGTGAAAGGAAAAAAGTGCTAAAATCCTATTAAATTTTGTAGGAAAAAATGAAAAAGAATATCATTTTCTTTCATATGTACATTTTCAAGGTTATACTGACAATCATGACAACTAGAAACCAAGACAGAACTGTGAGCATAAGTCAACAAGTCATAAAAAGGAGTTATTCAGGAATTGCCATGTATTGGCCACTCTTGTTCTCTATTGTGTTTGAGGGAATTTTGCGCAGTGTTCCTCAGAGCTCTATAACTGACTTACAGTATATACCATTCTTACAAATATTCTGGTTCTGAACAATTTAAAAAGAATAAGTGAAGAAAGTCTTCCCTTGGGCTTTGTGCTTCTTTAAGCCCTGTGAACTGAGCACAGTGTGTTGTTTAAGGTGAGATGTTGCCTGTTGACCTCTTTGACTAATACCTGTAGAGTTCCTCCCCCTCTTTCTTGCTGGACTTGCAGTCTCTGAAGATGCAGAATGAGAAGTGAATCATTAATTGGTTCTGACAAACAATTTGCTCCTTTTGTTGTTGCTCCCATTCATCATGCTCCCATTTTTCCTATTCTTTCCCAAATAGCTCATTGTGTTTGTTTGGCACACATCACTACAGAGGACCAGATTGGAAAAGATTATGCTGTAAAATTCAATTTGCTGGTCTGGCATATATACTAAATTATTGTTTTTAAATAAATATGCTGTATTTGTATTCCATTAACCAAACTGTCTCCATCTTGACTCTGAGTTTCCACCTTACTTGCCTACCTTTGTTTAAGCTGTAGAAACGGGATGTTGTGTATTTAGAACGATTTACAATTTATCTTTGTTCAGGCCTTTTTACCTATCACTTTTTTAAAAGTGCAAATTTCATTCCACCCTACCAGATTACTCTGTCTTATTCAACACACTATTTGTGAACCTGTAGATCCACATCTGGGAATGAACTCTCAGACCATACAGTGCCTCAAGTTAGGAACCCTGCCTCTTCCCCAGTCATATTGAACTACAGATTCCCTTGCATAGCATTGCTATTTTAGATGCTGCTGAAGGAAAAGGTCTCTTCTATTCTGAAAGTTCTGTAGGTCACTTTTCTGGAAGTCTCATTTTCTTACCTCAGGTTTCCATTCTTGTTGCAATTTCCCCATAAAAATTCCGAGACGGACCATCAGTGTAGACATGTCTTCTTGCAGTTGTCATTCTATCCATGTCCCTCTTTCTGATATTTCTGTTTTCATATGGGTTCCAGCTCCAAATTCTGCTCCTCCAGTTGTTTTCATCAGACAAAACTTTATAGCATGTTAGCTCTAATTCTTTGCTTATGAAGAATGCTGCTTCAAAATCTTCAAGCTCTTAAACCATCTTCATCTAAGACCAAAGTATTTATCATCCAGTTTGATGCCATGAGCATCTATTTTGGCAGGTTTTATGGCCCTTAGGAATGCTGTCATCAAAAATAGAAAGTGACACAAGAAATACTATAAGGGTAGGACTTTGACTGCACTCAGCAGAATGAGTAGGAGAGCCCCACAAATATAACACAGCAGAATTATTACATTTTGGAATAAATGAAACAATATCTATCTCTTAAAATCTGCCTTTTCTAGGAGAGGAGTGTAGTGAAAAGAAGCAGAAGATACAAAGGACAGGTAAAATGCTGTGTAACTCAGCGACCTTGGTTTTCTCAGCAGAGCTGTTACTCTTAAGAGTTGTAACCCCCCTGGATGTTTGAGACTCTTTGCCTGAAGTGATGAGGCACAAGAACCTTGAAACCTGTTCTATTCACCAAAGAGAAGGATTCAGAAATATTGGTAAGACTTGAAAACTGATCAGAAGTCATGTACATTTCTGACTTGACTGTGATGTTATACTGAGCTTCTAAAATCCTCACATCTGTAGGGGTTGAGTCCCTGCCTCTTTCCTATTTCTGTGCTGGGCAGTGAGTGGTAGAGTTGGCTTTGGGTCTTTTCTCTCTTACACCTAACCATTGCATGGATGTACATAGCCTGGCAATCTCTTTTTTAAGCTGTGTCCCCCTAACATTGCTGTCACCTTGTCCCCAACTCATACCCGAGGCAGTTTAAAGCCATCCTTAGCCATTACAATGTTAAAGTAGTGTATTCTCCCTTAACCTGTCAATAAGCCGTAGCAATTTTACTGTGGGTACCGTCTGATGTGCTGGATGACCATTTTGTCAATAGTGCTGTCAGGGGACTCCTATGTGTGGGATCTGCCCAACACCTATTGGCCAATCTACCACCTCAGGCGGGTAGGGTTACAATTCCTCCCCTCTAGTTCAGGAGTACGATCCTCCATGGCCATTCTGCTTTGGGCAGAGGGAAAGTGCAGCTTTTTCAAACTGGACTCTCCCCCATAATTGTTGAGTCTCCCAGCTGATAGGTGAGTGGATCAAAAGACCATGACTTCTGCCTGCTTCCACAAGAGTTCTGAAGCTGTGTTCAAAAACAGCAAAATGAAAGCTGACAAGAGGAGAGGTTGGATATTGAAGAGGCAGAAAGAAAACCAATTCACACAGCCCTTCTGGGCCTGTCAGTTGTTAGGGCTGTTGGCTGTTTTGGCTGATCCAGGACTCCAAGCTGGGGATTGGCTCAAAGACCTGGTGGATAAAGTGTCCTCTCTCCCTTCTTCAGCCATCTCTCCCTCTCAGGAAGCCGATCCCCAAGCAGTGGTGCTGTAATTGGCCAAAAGTTTTCCTGCTGACTGATAATGTTGAGAAGGTGGGGAAAGGCATTTGAACAGAGCCTTGGGAAAGAACCTTTTGTGATGCTGAGCTTTGGAGAAGACATAAAAAGGAGTAAATAACTTCGTATTTTATAAGCCCTCTTTTTGAGATCCCCAATAGTTTAGACCAGAGCTTTCCAAACTGTGGGTCGCGACACGTTAGTGTGTCGGCTGCAGTGTGTAGGTGTGTTGCGCGAACATAACGAGAAACCTCTGAGTCGGATGCTCAGAGCCTCAAGCGCCTTGCTGGTGCTGCCTCCGAGCCCTGCCAGGATTCCGCGCAGGTCCTAGTGCCTGCCTTGTGCCCTGCTGTAAGAGGGGAGCTCTGTCCAAGCCTTGCCCTGCTGTAAAGGGGAACTCTGTTTTCATGAGATATGTTGTGTCCCCATACATTTCGCTATTACAATTTATGTATGTGTCCATATCTCTTATAAGTTAGTTAGTTTAACATCCGGTTTGCTAGTAAAACTGAATTACTGTGTCGCAAAATGATGCATAAATTAGCATAGTATTTGTATTTTTATATTTATTGTGCTTGTGATCTATTTTGAATTTTAATTGGGATTTTATTGTAAACCTCCCAGAGTTCCCATTTGGGGGGAGATGGATAGAAATTTAATTAATAATAATAATAATAATAATAATAATAGCAAAACCAGGAATATAATCACTGTCCTTATCTTGCATGCATTTCAAATTTGCATGGAAATTTTTATGGATCTTCTATCTTATATTTCTTGGTCAGTTTACTGACTTGTTTTCTTTGCATTTTATATACACAGATATCCACATGCGTTCACTAATTTAGAACTAACTTGAGTTTTTAAACCATTGTTTCTGATCAGCACAGTCTAAGGACTTGAGCTTTTTAACAAACTGTGTTTAACACAATTGTAACTTAACATGATATGTGAAGCCCACCCATCTATTTGTTGTTCATATGCTGCCACAAAATATGTTCCAATGGCAGGAATAGGCTTGCTAGAACAAGTATTTTAAAACCAGTAGTTTTCTAGTCGTCTCAGAAATAGCCAGTCGCTGCACATTTTTAATAATACCTTGGGCTGCCTTTTTCCTTTTACTCTATTTGCTAGTTTTCTTACTGGCTTTGTAGAGAATCTTGGAGAAAACATTTATTCTATCTGAATTATGGAAGATATTTGATGAGCAGGATTATTTTCCCCTATAATTTTAATTGACTTAAGTGTTATAAGGAACCTGTATGAAAACAAGACAATGGTTATCTTCATATCAATGAGTGCAAATTAAGCACACTTATTTTAAAATAACTGTAATTTAAATAATTAGGATTTGAAATTTGTCCATAGAAATACTCCTTTGCTGTGTTTCCTGGATATACCTTGCATTACTCCCAGAAATCTACATCATGTATGTTGTATTTAGAAGCAAATTTAGTGTGGCTTATTTCTAAGTAAATATGCATAAGATTACTGTCTTGATGCATTCCTCAAATAACTCTTAAAATAAACCTGCATGTTTTGTTCTAGGATGCACACTCTTAATAAAGTGGGAGAATCTTATTCTCTCTGGTTTAGAGGTAGTTGAATCAAGTGCTGTCAAGAAGAAAATAACTACAAAAAGAAGTAATTATTAGTGGGGCTGACTAAATATATACATAGGTATAATTATTTTAAATATAAAGTAAAAAGAGAGAGAGAGAAACAGAAAGAAGGAAGGAAGGAAGCTCTGTTCATAGTGGAGGAGGTACGGAACTGAACAATGGCCAAGAAGAATGTTGTTTAGGATGTATGTCTAAGTAAGCAGTGAAGATGCAATTAGATTTTTTATTTATTTATTTTTTATTTATTTATTTATTATTTAAACTTATATTACCGCCCATCTCCCCCAATCGGGGGACCCTGGGCAGTTCAAAATAAAAACAAGGTTAAAAATACAAAACAAAATCATCATCAATAAATAAATATAAAATCCAAGGGTGATGGGCATTAATACTAAGGAGGGCATCATGGGAGCAGCCAGCCCTTTTAACTTTCACATGAGCAACCCCAGAAGTACAACTCTGTCTATGGGAATTGGGGGTTGAAACCTTGCAATGTATTTATGATAAGTTTTGGAACAGATCATGCAAAAGGCAAGTGTAGAGTTAATTGAATTTCCAAATTAAAAATATTGTAAAACCTTCCCTCTTTTATTTGGTTATCGGGAAAGTTGTATTAATAATTATCTGGATGCTGAACTGAGGTATAAAGAGGAGAGATTTAGCAGTGGTAGGTGTGAAAGAAAACAGGAAGAGGAGAAGAATGCTGCTTCGAGTCATTATGTGATCCCTGCAAGATGGGCTTCTTCAATCAAGGTTCACAAATGTTCATCATGGGTGACTGGGGGGGGGTGTTTCTCCTAACATGCTGATTAAGGAGCTTCCTAGTTTTGTGACATGTGAGATAAAATATTGGATATTGCATTCCTTGCCTTAAAAGTTAATTAAAACTATATATCAAAAAGCAAGACCTATGCTTAATAAAAAAAGTGTGATAAAAATATGCTAATATATTTCAGCTTCAGTCTAGAGCTCCCTGATGGAAGGTGTTGGAGAGGCCAGGCCTGTAACTAGATTAAAAATGCCTCCAATATCAATATTTATGGTGCTTGGAGACATGAGGCCTGGGGGCCAAGAAGCCCC
The DNA here is from genome assembly GCA_023362775.1 of Charina bottae. Taxonomy (NCBI): domain Eukaryota; kingdom Metazoa; phylum Chordata; class Lepidosauria; order Squamata; family Charinaidae; genus Charina; species Charina bottae. The sequence continues at coordinate 131,884,623 of JALMGJ010000002.1, read as the reverse complement.
TGGCTTCACTACAGACCTGCTTACTTGACACTGGGGCAGAAGAAGAATAAAGAATAAGCAGGCTAAGAGAAAGCAGCTTTGCTTGCAGATCTATTGGCTTGTAGGTCTATCGGTTTACAAATCTAGGACTAATTTCAAATTTAAATTTTTAGGATTCTGACAGATCCTCATTTCCTAGTCTCATGTCTGAACATGCACACATGTCCTTCAGCTTGTAAACTCAGTTTTACCCCATTGGGGAAATTACCTCTGTACCAAGTCTTACTTGCTGCCTGGCATAGCATTCCTCGCTTTTAACAGAGGAAGCCTGCGAGAGGGACCTCGGGGCTCTCTTGACTGGCACCACTGCAGCAGAGCTCAAGAGCTGCCTCCAAGGGCCATCTTGGCAATGGGAGGCTGATTGTTAATGTTAGCATAGATTGCAGCAACGACAAGGTAGATTGGAGGAGGGAGATGGGATCAGCAAAGCATTACAGTCAGGGGAAAACAGGATCTGATTATAAAGAGGAGGAGAGGATATGGCATCGAAGAGGCTACAAGGACCAAAAAAGATTTGTATTGCCTTTCTGATCTGAAAAGCAGCTATCCTGGAATCTTCCTGGCTAGATAAATGTCCTCAAGCTGCCTGAGAGTATCTTATGAATCTCAGCATCCCAGGAAGAGAAATGTACTCTGGTACTCTGGTAATGCAAGTCTTGGTGCTGTTACTGGAGAAGGAAAATCCTCTTCAGCTCCCATTGTAGCTTCTTTAATAAAACTCAGCATGAGGAATAGCTCTTTAGGGACCAGACTGAGGGAAGAAGATTTAGCAAGGCATCAAAGAGAGATGTGTTCTGCATGGACGATGAGCCCAAAAAAACGAATGGGAAGCAGACACTGGAAAGAACATATTCAGCAGTTTTCAATATTCCACCGTGACTCAGTGTTTCTGGCATTGTCCCACTAAAGCAGCCTTCTGGGCCAACTTGTATGGGAAAGACATATCCAAAGACAACCTAGCTGTGGAAGGATGTACTCCAACATAGCAGAGATGGAGAACTGGTGGGGAAGGGCAGGGAAATGCTCTGAGCTCTGTGGGTCCCTTCTTGCAGTCCTTTTCTTCATCAACCCAAGAGGCTTTCTCTTCACAGGTATTTCATGGCAGACATGACTGAGGAGCAGGGAAAGGAAAGTCAGGGATCAGTTGGGGAAGCCTAGATCATTGAAAATACCAAAGGAGGAAATGGTGAAGAAGAATATTTATTAGGAGAGAGGATTGTGATAACAAGCCATTTTCCCATTCTTTCCTATTCCGGGTATGTAGCAATTAGACACTCTCTCCACCTTTTAGTTTCCCTCTTCTATCTTCTATTTTTTGTATTTTTTTATATTTTTATAATGGTTTTATAACTTTTATTTGTAAGCTGCCCAGAGTTACTTTTATAGTGAGATGGGTGGTGTATAAATTTAATAATAATAATAAATTAATTAAAAGTTTATTAACATTTAAAAGTTCTCATCAAGATTCCAGCATGCTTAGAGCTCTAAAGCTTTGGCTAGGATCATTCACTGTGCTAAGCCATGGTTTGTTTTCTGAGCCATAAACACTGGGTTTACACCCCATGCTAAACCATAATGTGATTTATTTGGTTTTAGCTTAGGATATAAGTATCATATAATATCATATAGTATCCTATGTGAAAGAAGCCCTTGTGTAATTTCTCATTTTAACCACTTTCATAATTTGCCAGTTTGTATCTTTGATTCTTTTATGTGCAGATTTTCCCTGACTTAAGACAGTGCTTGGATTACCCTCACAGCAACACTCGCGAAATAGACAAACTGATGCCTATTAGAATGATGAGTTTGTAACAATTCCTGCGGTGCCCCTGTGCCTTTGCAGAAGAGAGTAGTGGGCAGGCATATCTGCAAAATCCACTACTTTCTGTCCTTAAGGGGCCTTCCCTTATTCATTGAAATCAGAGGTCTAGAAGAATGGTGAAAAAAAGTGTGATACATTCTTTATGGTGTTATAATTGATGTAGGGACAAAAAAAAAGGATTTGCTGAAGTCTAGCATAGGCAAATATGGGTTACTTGGGCAAAAGTGGTACTAGGAACATGTGCATTTGCTTCCTTTTGCATTTGTAGAAACAAATGTCTCCCATCAGCAGGCTAGTTGATGAGAAAAGAGCTAACGTACTGGTGCTAGTTCCAAGGCTGCAACATCAAAGGTAGTTTTGCTTCATACCCAATGGGTAGTCAGTTACCAGCAGCAGACTATTAGTTTGTTGCCCACTTCTCTCCCCTTGTCCCTGGAAACAATTATTTTGACAACGTTGTTTGTATTCTTTCTCACTGAAAACCTGAGAGAGGGTGACTGGCCCAAAGTCACCTAGCCGGCTTTCATGCCTAAGGCGGGACTAGAACTCTCAGTCTCCTGGTTTGCTATTGGCTCCTTCCCAGGGCTGAGAGAGAGTGACTGGCCCAAGGTCACCCAGCCGGCTTTCATGCCTAAGGCGGGACTAGAACTCTCAGTCTCCTGGTTTGCTATTGGCTCCTTCCCAGGGCTGAGAGAGAGTGACTGGCCCAAGGTCACCCAGCCGGCTTTCATGCCTAAGGCGGGACTAGAACTCTCAGTCTCCTGGTTTGCTATTGGCTCCTTCCCAGGGCTGAGAGAGAGTGACTGGCCCAAGGTCACCCAGCCGGCTTTCATGCCTAAGGCGGGACTAGAACTCTCAGTCTCCTGGTTTGCTATTGGCTCCTTCCCAGGGCTGAGAGAGAGTGACTGGCCCAAGGTCACCCAGCCGGCTTTCATGCCTAAGGCGGGACTAGAACTCTCAGTCTCCTGGTTTGCTATTGGCTCCTTCCCAGGGCTGAGAGAGAGTGACTGGCCCAAGGTCACCCAGCCGGCTTTCATGCCTAAGGCGGGACTAGAACTCTCAGTCTCCTGGTTTCCCATTGGCTCCTTCCCAAGGCTGAGAGAGAGTGACTGGCCCAAGGTCACCCAGCCGGCTTTCATGCCTAAGGCGGGACTAGAACTCTCAGTCTCCTGGTTTGCTATTGGCTCCTTCCCAGGACTGAGAGAGAGTGACTGGCCCAAGGTCACCCAGCCGGCTTTCATGCCTAAGGCGGGACTAGAACTCTCAGTCTCCTGGTTTGCTATTGGCTCCTTCCCAGGGCTGAGAGAGAGTGACTGGCCCAAGGTCACCCAGCCGGCTTTCATGCCTAAGGCGGGACTAGAACTCACAGACTCCTGGTTTCTAGCCCAGCACCTTAACCACTAGACCAAACTGCAAAAGAGAAGACCAACCATGTTTGTAAACTGCTTAACTGTTGTCTCCTCAACTGGTGCGGGCTCTGTATATTGTGTTTTTCTTTGGGGGTACTATATATTTTTAAACTTGTGCCTTTCTAGTGGGCAAGAGCTCAGAGCCTGTGCAAACAGAGTGCGTTTTGCAACGTGCCTCTCTCATTTTGGGAGGCAGTGGGGATGTGGGGATGTCGTGTGTGTAAAATTAGCACTGCCTCGTTAGGCCTTTTCAGGCTAATTCAGAGTGAAATGCTCTAGCAGCAGTGGGCTGATTCTATCAGGAGAACAAGGACTAATTAAATTCACTCTGACCATCAAGCAGTAAATTATTTATATCCAGACAGATGCAATCTAATCTCTAGCATCCAGCCCAGCCCCCATTATCCTCTCTTTCTGAAATGGAGGAGAGGAGGTTATATAAAAAAAGGTGGATTAAAAAGAGGAAAGATGGAAGAGGACCAATGATTTGGAGTATAAAGCTGGAATGGGAAAAGAATTCAGCAAGCACCCATATTTACCCTCCCTGCTTTTCTCAAAGTCAGTGTAAGAATGTCAGTGAATGCACTTTTGCTAATGAGACGTACCATGCGAATGGGTATGTAATGAGAATAAGGGTTAATTGGTATATAATCAACAAAAATTTTAGTTCAAGGGTGGAGAATGTGTGGCCATCTAGTAGATGCTGAATGTGAATGGTAAAGATACCTCCCCATTAGCTGTGCTTTTCCAGGGCTCCTGGGAGTTTTGTTCAGTGACATTTGGATGACCATGGACTTTCCTCCTTGCTTTGGTGATGGTTGAATACAGAGCTTAATAGGCAGGAGAAAATTCAGGGGCAACATTTTAAAAGTTTGTTTTGGTTCTGCTATATAAAAGTAGTGAAAAAAAGTTCATCTTTAATATTTTCCTTCAAATAATGTGTGTGATAACTCTTATTATACACTATTGTAAATTAGCTTATACTTTAGTTTCTCATAGTTATCAATTTCCATAAAGTAAACATTTACTTGAATTTTGATGAAATTCAAGTAAATGTTTACTTTATGGAAATTGATAACTATGAGAAACTAAAGTATAAGCTAATTTACAATAGTGTATAATAAGAGTTATCACACACATTATTTGAAGGAAAATATTAAAGATGAACTTTTTTTCACTACTTTTATATAGCAGAACCAAAACAAACTTTTAAAATGTTGCCCCTGAATTTTCTCCTGCCTATTAAGCTCTGTATTCAACCATCACCAAAGCAAGGAGGAAAGTCCATGGTCATCCAAATGTCACTGAACAAAACTCCCAGGAGCCCTGGAAAAGCACAGCTAATGGGGAGGTATCTTGTGTGTGTTAGATTTACATCTCTTATATGAGGATCTCCCTCCATTTTATCCCCATAGCAGTCACCTGAGACTTATTTATTTTAAAATATTTCTAAAGTACTTATTATTCAGATCACCTCATGACCCTCTTTGCATGGCACCTGTGTATAATTGGAATACCAGGATCCAACTTGTGTTGCATTTTCAGAATTACCAAGAATTTTTTTAAAAAAATCAACGTACAAAAAGCACTGCTTAATCTAGTGCATATCATTCTGCCTTTGTTTAAACCATGTGTGTGCCAGTCCTTCAACACAGAAGTTTTCTCAGGGCATCTTGTAACATTCTGAAATTACAGTTTGATTGTTTGGGAAAACTGAAACAGTGATGAACATAAAGGTAAAGGTAAAGGTTCCCACCGCACATTTGTGCAGTCGTGTCCGACTCTAGGGGCCGGTGCTCATCTACATTTGTTAGCTGAACAGCCAGCATTGTCCGAAGATGCTTCACAGTCATGTGGCCAGCATGACGCACGCGGAACGCTGTTACCTACTCACCGAAGTGGTACCTATTTATCTCCTTGCATTTGCATGCTTTCGAATTGCTAGGTTGGCAAGAGCTGGGGCGAGTGCGGGAGGTCACTCCATCACGCGGGACTAGGGATTCGAACCTCCGAACTTGCGATCTTTCCATCGACAAGCCTGACGTCTTACCCGCTGAGCCAACACGCCCCTGTGATATATGATGTGTATGTATGTGATGAACATACATACGTGTATGTGATGAACATACATAACATATAACAGTGGAAAACACAGGAAATAGATTGATTTTAAAAAGGTAGTTTTTAGCCTTTGCCTGGTGCCTGATAGGAAAAGAACATGTTGGATATGCCCTGCTGGAAGAGCATTCAAAACCTGAGGGCAGATTACCATTGAAAAAGCCCACTCCCAGGCAGCTGCTTACTGCTCCACAACATTCTAGGTGCTAGTATCAATCTATGAAACTAGATTGGGTGGGCTAAGCAGGCACTCTGACAATGATCTTAAAATATTTTATTTTATTAATTCATTGCATTTACAGTATATCCTACCTTTTCCCTGGGAACTCAGTGTGGCTTAAATGAATATCCCATGTAACGTCAGAACATACTGTATGAGGTATTCTTTCAGATACCATGTTCCCAAGCTGTGAAGGTTTCATAGATTGATACTAGCACCTAGAATTGGACTGGAAATTAACTGGAAATCAGTGAAGATCACCTAGAACCGACATAATATGGTCTCTATGCCCCACTCAAGTCAATACTCTTGCTACCATGATTTGTACTATCTGAATTTTCCACAACATCTTCAAGATAGCCCAGGTCTAAGGCACTGTGGTAATCTAGGTGGATTACTGAAGCTGGCCTAACTCTACTGAAGTAGGGCATGAGTGGCACCCTCAGCTAAGCTGGTGAAAGATATTTCATGTTGCAAAGAGTACTTGTGCCTCTAATAGCCAAGATTAATATAGAAACACCCAATCTGTGATTCTGATCCTTTAAGGATAGTGCAGCCTCCTCCATAACAGATTGAACGCTCACTCTATCTTGTCCAGATTGGGTTTCATCTTACTGCCCTCATCCAGTCCATAACCACAGTCAGGCACATATTAAGTACTACTACTATCTCTGATGGATCAGATGAAAATATTTTAGAGGAGTGGAGAGTGAGGCCTACATAGATACACATAAAGTGAAAACCTTTCACTTGGCTTCCGGAACTGAGAGCAAAACCAAGTATTACATCCTACATACAAACTGTGGAGAAGCCAAAGTTCTTACTATAAAGTTGTACTTTTATCTTCACCGCTATAAAAAATTACCTGGATCATCCAGAGTGGTTCTCCCATCTGGGAATCCTCCAGGAGTTGAAGTCCACATATATGGAGGGCAGTGGGGTGGGAAGGGCTGTTCTATTGCAAGTTGTATAACAGAGTGCTTTATTCCCTTTGGCATATGCTTGCACACCTTCAAACACAGCAGACTAAAAAAGATCCTCAGGTATGCAAAGAGCAGGCTGCAGGTATGTGTGTAAATCAAATTATTTACAATCAGAGATCAGCAATAGATACAACCAGATAAAATCAAACAGTTAAAAAGAAAGCGAAATGATGTCAAGCTATGTTTGGTGTTAGTTGTTGCCTCATTTTAACTGTTGCAACAATAAATTTGGCTGCTGTGTAGTTGGTTTCATGGTTTGAGTCTGAGACTAACAGCCAGGTGTAAAAATCATCTGTTCTCCCAGGTGCACTTAATAAAAGAGGGGTTATGATGTCCTTTCAAAGATCCTTATGAAAGTTATAATCATTGTAACATTGTTGGCATACTGTATGTGTAATGGGTTGCAAGATAGGAGCATTTACTTTATTTGTGCATTACTTGGTGACAGTCTATGTAATGCATGTAACTTCTTTGTTTTCAGAGCTCAGATGTCCCAGCGTAGATTTCATCTTGGGAATATTTTTATTTTTAAATTGATAATATTGTTTTATCGTTTTGTATGTGTTATGTGTTAAAGCCTCCTTGCGACTTTAAAGCCTGATTTATAACTTACAACAAAATTCTGGGGAAGTTCATTTTGAGCATGTGGATAAGTAGTATATTCCAATCAAAAAGTAAAATCAAAGCATCCTCTTGTAGGGTCAGTTTCATTTATCCTGGGAATAGCTCTTGCTTTCAGTAGCAGAACAATTTTTGGATGCTATAAATGTAGGCTGACCATATTTCCTTGAGACGGACCCTAACATGGGCATGTGCGTGCGCTGGCACACGCGCACGCACGCATGCAGGCACGCACGCTGATGTGTGCGCGCAGGCACGTACGCTCGCACGTGCACGTACTCCATCCCTTAAAAAACAGGACAAAATTGAGTTTTTTAAGGAAAAGATGGTACGGTCCGGAAAAGGTAAAAAAACGGGACTGTCCCATTCAAAACAGGACGTATGGTCAGCCTATATAAATGTGCATAATCTTTTTTTTCTCTTGAATGTAACAGAATATGTGATCTGGTGAGAAGACATCATCTTAAAAGGCTATGTTCAAAATTCATCCCGGGCATGACATCATGGTGTCTTATGCTCACTTTTGTTTCCTGCTGTAAATAATATACAGTATAGAGTAATAATTAAGGGATGTTTACAAGGTGATTCTGGTGGATGGTGATTCTGAACTGCTCCATATTTTATGAAAGATGGGCTACATATCCTGCTTTTCCTATTAGAACAGCCATGAAAAGTGGTGTGATAATAGTGTTTAGTATATCAGACTAGGACTAGAGAAAATCACTGCATGCTATTTGCCCAGTCACTGCGTCTGAGTTAATCTAATGCAGTGTTTCTCAACCTTGACAACTTTAAGTTGTGTGGACTTCAACTCCCAGAATTCCCCAGCCAGCATGGCTGGCTGGGGAATTCTGGGAGTTGTGTGGTACATTCCAGCATGGATACTGTTTCCCAGGGGGAGAGAGCATTCCAGACTCATAAGAGACTTCGAAGCCTAGACTCTGTTGCTAGGAAGGTTAAGAAGTTCAAGGCAGCCCCTCCCTAGAGCCCTCTGGAGTTATTACCCTTAGGTTAGTTAGGTAGCCTCAGTCTGGCAAGATTCTGTTCATAGGGTAAGAACAATAAAGAAACTAGAGCTTGAAACCCTTCTCAGTGTGGTTCTTGTCCTCAATCCCTTGACAGTTGAAGTCTAAACATCTTAAAGTTGCCAAGGTTGAGAAACCCTGATCTAATGTCTAAGTTACAGAGCTATAAGGATAAAAATTGGAGGAGGGAAGGAAAAGCCATGTTCATTGGAAATATGGTGCTTCTGGAAGAAAGAGCAGCATAAGGGCTGCATTCTTGGATACCTGTTGATTGATAACATTGCCTTAAAAGTTCTGGTAAGTAATTCCTCCTGTCCATTTTCATATATGTCTTGGACAGGAAACCTCAGAGGAGAATATCAAGAAACCCCCAACTACTTTATACGCATGAAAATCATTTCTGCACAGAAAATCCCTTCAAATCATGTAGATACATCTTGTGCATTTCATTCCAATATGTTTGTTTTTTCTACTGATTTATTTAGGAAAAATAAGCAGACCTTTACTGAGCATTGTTTTCAGCTGTAGAATGTTCAGCTGTAATTTGACTGTTTGCAGTTGTCCCTTGGATAATGGCCATTTACGAGTCTAGCTTTCATGAACATACAATAATTTTCAAATCTAATGACTGCTGTAATATCACCTGGAGATGGATTCTAATTAGCTGATGTATTTATATGCAAAAGCTAGAAAACACATACCGGGATTCATTATGTAGTTGTCCAGCAAGAGGACAATTTCAGAACAGTTTTAGGAATCTGATAGTATCCCCTGCCATCAGCTGATCATTCCAAAATGCATGCAAGGATGGCAAAGTTTTGGTAGTGGGGTATCATGTTTGCTTCTGGAATCCCATATTAGGATGGATTAAGCGAAAAACAAGTTATTGCCTTCTCATTTTTGACTAGCATCTGATTGGCGTACATTTTCACTGGTGTCCTTAAAGCTGCGAAGTAATCTCCTCTTTGTTTCTTGATCCAAAGGGTCACCTGACATGACTTCCAAGTGCCTTCCTTTTAGGAAGGTAGGTTGCTAACACAGCCCATCTCTCACACAGAAACAACTGTTACAATCTCTAAAGATTTTTTTATTGTTATCTGACCCTGTGTCTGATTAGATCATTCTTGCGTCTCAGTGGTAACATGAGCTTTGACTGCTTAAAAGCAGCAGTTCGCTCTAATTAACTATTGAGTGGAGCCACTACTATTTTCTCTTGAAAGGAAAAAATGGGATGAGGACCAGATAGGAGAATTTCTGGATTATTCCTTCAGGCTTGTAAACGTTTGCAATATCCAGCAACCTTCTTTCAGCTGATGTCTGATTAATAGTATGTTTAGGAAGAAGACTATCTGGCTATGTTAAAGATACAATACAGTAGACTTATTTCCAAGGAGAAGACACAGTGGATTTCATTATGTTATGTAGAATTTTAAAAAGGGAAGGGAGAATTTCATTCTTCCAGAGATTTATTTTTTAATCCATCGAATGGAAGACAAACATACATACAAAAATGACAGATTTTAAAGCTAACCACCTACTACTAAGATGTTCCAGTGAGGGAGGTTTGATAGACAGCCATATCCATTTGCTTTAGAAGTGTCCTTTCCATCCCGTTTGGCCCCAAACCAAAGGTTTTCTAGGAATGGGACTGCTAACAATACATAGCAGTATGTACTGTATGTATACACAAACATTCACACAGAACGAAAGAAAAACTCTGATGATTAATGGTATTTCTTCTGGTATTTGTTCAGATGTTGGTGATTAAATTAGCTGTAAGAACCCTTCCATCTGATTTTTCACAGTCACTCAGTCCGTTCTTCCTCCATCCCCTCCTGCCGGTTCTTTGTCTCCTGATATTCAGCTCTATAGTATGTCAGAACAGCTTTCAATTCCTCCTTCACCCACTTTCTGCTTTCTGCTGCTGACGCTCCTCCTCCTCCTCCTCCTCCTCCTCCTCCTCGCTGCTCTTTCAACCATCAGCAGCTCTCTCACTTCTGTACTTGGGGCATTATATAAATAGACAGTGTCTGGTTTTGGGTAGAAGTATAGAGTTAAAACATACTGAAAATGGATTTTGTGCAGGTAAAAATAGCATGCCAACAGAGACCCCTTTTCCTTGATTGAGGAAAGGTTTCTCTGATATATGAGGAGTGTTTGTTTTTGTGTTATATGAACATAATGAATTATATTCATGAATATAATTTATTTATTTGTTTATTATTTAAATTTATCCCCGCCCATCTCCCCGAATAATCCACCACTGGTTAGCTGCTACAGTCCAGCAAGAGCTAAATTATATGGATTTGGCTTAGAATGTAAATGGATGAGAGACTATAAGAAAATCACAAGGCTTTGCCTAGTCTGGGAAGTCAAAAAACATCCTAGAAGTAGGCAGCGATAAGCCACTTCCATTACATTGCCAAGAAAGCTGCTTGCATTCACCAGGAGTCAGGCTGAAGGGCATAATTACCTTTTAAACACACACACAGAGACCACTTCCCATCTAATTCTTCATGCTACAAGGGAAAGGAGAAAGCATCAGCACTTCATGCAGCCTCCCCCATAATGCTGTCCCAGGGCAGGCCTCTGTAGTCTGGGCAGATAACTTTGTCCTCTCCACCTGCAGTCATTATCATGAAAATGGGCACTTGGTTTCCTGTAGCCAATTGTTATTTGCCACAAGTGGTCAGCCAAGTGCTGAATTACAGGGTTGTTTTTATATCTCCCAAGGCCACTTAGAATTTTTTCATCTTCAAACAGGCAGCTCTACCTGTGTGCAGAGCTTGCAATCTGGCCGACAAATAGTATGCCTCAGCTGCTGATCTGATACTTTCCCTGGTAAATGTATTCTTCCTTCTTATTTTAAGCATAAACTATAAACCTTATGGAATGATTAAAGAAACACTTTTTTTCTGCTCTTCCCTGTCACCTTGCTTGAAGGAATTGGATTTAAGAGCTGTTTCTGGCTCTGCCAGTTTCTTTAGAATGAAAGCAATTGTTTCATTCATTTTCAGTTCAACCACAGGGTCTAGTGGATTTGAATCCTTTGATTGATCCAAGTTCCTATCAATGGAGACTTCAGTTGTAGAAAAGGATTGCTAAACTCCTTTAAGACCTAAAATGGTTCTAGATGAAGATCTTGGAATGTAATCTATCTCTATTCCATTATCTATTTTTCTACTGTTCTTTCAACAAAAACTCAGTTAAAAAGGAAGAAACAGACTAGCTACATAATTTTTTCCTTGTTCAGTGACTACCTCATACAGCGACCGTTTGCAGTTATGACAGTGATGAAAAAGTAACTTTGCAACCAAACATTGCATTTATAATCTTTGCAGGTCTGTAAAGCAAAGGAAAGCTGAAGTAAGATTATAAACAACCGTCATGGTTTCACTTAGTGACCACTTTGCTTAATGACCAAGTTGCTGGTCCCAGTTGTGGTTGCTAAACAAGGACTACCTGTAGAACCATACCTGGTCAGCAAAGCCAAATTAGGTGTAACAATGCAAGTATTGTGTCCCCACCAGAGCATTAAAATAGAATCTGGTACCGGCAAACTCTTAAGGACTGATCATTTCAGCTGCTACAGACTGAAATGTATGTTACTACATTTATAACTGTTGCACATTGATTTCCTGTGTTCATGCAGTGGGGAGCAGAGATTGTTTCTTACATGCATGTTGGTTATACATGTTAAGTAGCCCTGTACAAAAGATGTACAAATTTCTGGGGTGAATGAGGAAGCCTAAAATCTCTAATACCAGATGTTGCCGGGCATTGGAGGAATAATGAAATATTCACTTCCAGGTTCTATAAACTGATTTAATAACATTGCTGAATCTGAAGACACAAGTTTGGTTGCTTTTCCTAATAATGGATGACGAATAAACATAGACAACATTCTCTGTTCATCTGATTAATCTCCCCAGTGCCTTCTGCAAGCTAATCACCTAAAAGACAGTGACTGACCTAGCTGATACCTTATTTCCACCTTGCCTCTCCTTTGTGAATAGCACACTGATAACACCTCCTCACCTGCAGAGATGGCATTGTTGACTAACAGCAACATGAGTTGCTTGATGCACACACACTGCACCTGAGTGCAGCGAGGGTAGTATATAGACTCATTTGTTTTTAGCAGGATTATTGGAACCCTGAAGACAGTGCAACCCAGAGCATGTAACTAATCATCCTAAAATGCTTTCCAGCAGCATGAGATTTCCATTGTCACTACATGGGCCATGTGGAAATATAGAATCTGCTTCAAAATGTCAGGTTAAACCAATGTTTGCAGGAGCAACATTATGTGTTCATGAGACATGTACATAGCCCATTTTGATCTCTTATGGGTGAAAGTCAGTTAGGAAACATACCATCTAACAGATAAACACAAAAAGCTGAAAAAAGCAACATGAAAAAGCCAAACCATGGATTTAACTTGCAGGCGAATTAGATAATGGGAGGGTTGATTAAACAGCTTTTCTTAGAGGGAGGAATTAAGAATTTTCCTCTGGCTTTGGTGAAATTGGTTGGAAGGGAGAAGGGTGCAGTGAGTGGCAAGGCAGTCAGCCAGGCAGACTTTTTTTTTACTCTTAATCATTTTGTTGTTTATTCGTTCAGTCGCTTCCGACTCTTCGTGACTTCATGGACCAGCCCACGCCAGAGCTTCCTGTCGGCCGTCACCACCCCCAGCTCCCCCACGGTCGAGTCCGTCACCTCCAGAATATCATCCATCCATCTTGCCCTTGCTCGGCCCCTCTTCCTTTTGCCTTCCACTTTCCCTAGCATCAGCTTCTTCTCTAGGGTATCCTGTCTTCTCATTATGTGGCCAAAGTACTTCAGTTTTGCCTTTAATATCATTCCCTCAAGTGAGCAGTCTGGCTTTATTTCCTGGAGTATGGACTGGTTTGATCTTCTTGCAGTCCAAGGCACTCTCAGAATTTTCCTCCAGCACCACAGTTCAAAAGCATCTATCTTCCTTCGCTCAGCCTTCCTTATGGTCCAGCTCTCACAGCCATAGGTTACTACGGGGAATACCATTGCTCTTAATCATGCATGGACCTAATCCTGATCAGAACTTTCTGTGCAGGAATTTTATTTTCCCTTTCCCATCTCAGCCGCTGGCTTCCAGACTTCTCCCTTGCAGAGGTTAAAGGGGGGAAAGCTTCAATTGATGCCAATGACACATTCTTCTAGCTACCTCTCCTCAATTGCTTTTTAAAGCTCTGTGGGCAGGAATAGGGCAATATTCAAGCTCTACAGTGCTGGAGGTTTTAGAGCAGGGGTGGGGAACCTTTTTTCTGCCAAGGGACATTTGGATATTTATAACTGGGGACTGGGGGAGTGGGGGGCGGGGTTTCTGGGATTTCCGCGGACCAGGGGTCGGAGTTTGCGGGCGGGAGCCAATCACAAGCACTGGGGGGGCGGGGTTTGCGGGCGGGAGCCAATTGCGTGGAAGGGGCGGGGTTTGCGGGCGAGAGCCCCATGGGCCTTAGACGGGAGCCCCGCGGGCCTTATATGGCCCGCGGGCCTGACGTTGCCCACCCCTGTTTTAGAGGAACTGTGGCTCCTTACCCAATAACACTTTCCCCCACTCCCACAGGAAGCTGATGAAAGTAATATTATTTATTTATGCAACCTCTAGAACAGGGTTTCTCAACAAAGGTTCTATGGCACCCTAGGGTTCCACGAGAGGTCACTAGAGGTTCCCTGGGAGATCATGATTTATTTTAAAAATTATTTCAAATTCGGGCAACTTCACATTAAAGAGGTAAGTTTCATTCTTTTAGTTTAAGAACACTGTTAATGCATATATACAGGCCTATACATGAAACAAATATAATAATTTTGTAACTTCTGGCCTATATTTGAGCCTGAATGTGCAGGGGTTCCCCGAGGCCTGAAAAATATTTCAGGGGTTCCTCCAGGGTCATAAGGTTGAGAAAGGCTGCTCTAGAATAATAACTTTGAATGCCCTGTTCTTGTAAATCAGGAGAGAGTTGTTTTAAATAACACAAAATTGCTTTCCTGTGATCTTAATTTGAGGTTAATACAAACAAAAGCTTTGTATTTGAAGGACATTTAAGCTACAATCACCTTTCTATTAGAGATGCAATTCAGGGATATTAACAGATATGGTTTGGATTCGTACTATTGCTGCCACATTTTGGGCTGAACTCGTTCGTATGACTCTAGATTACAGTACTGTAATGCATACGGTATGTTCTTCTTAACTATAACTCTAGTAATGGAATCTATCATACTTGTTAAAAGAATGCTCCTACAACACTGGATGGAACTGACATCTGATTTCTGGCATGGATTGTTGATACATGTTAGCCAGTTTAGAATAGGAAGTGTTGTCAAAGGGATAAGGAAGAGGACTTTCAAACAGTATGGTCAATTTTCTTTTTGAAGTTCTGTTTATAACATAATTTTCTGGGGCTTTCCCTTCTCCTTTTTTCCTTTCTCTTAAAAAAAAACATTATCCTGCCTATTAATGTTGAGGTTACATCTTGTATATATTATTTTTCTGTTATTCATTTAATATATTGTTTTTTAAAAAGAAGCTGCTGGAGTAGAAGGAGTTCAAGCATCCTCCTCAGTTTGGTGTTGCCATTCTCATTTAGAGCCCAACAGTCTTCTTTAAAGAAAGTGTGTGTGTGTGTGTGTGTGTTGGCTGCATGTTATATATAGCTTAACATCTAATTTGATCCTAAGAGAGAGAAAGACTTCTTTACTGGATCTTTGTTTTAGTCTCCCTGTTACAAATCTAAAATGGATTTGTTTTAGTCTCCCTGTTACAAATCTAACTCAGCTGGAAATGAAAGAAGAGTGGCATTTTCCTGCAGGGAGGGCAGTGAGTTTGAATAATTATCTCCTGAATTAAAAAAAAAAGGCTTATACACCAACTGCTAGCTAGGCTGATATAAAACTCTCTCCACTTTAGGAATTACGGTTGAGGACCAGAAGAGTTTTGAATCCTTTGGATCCTAAGCTTTTTTGAACCCACCCAAGCTTTGCCTACAGTCCACTCTTTTTATTTATCCTGATATCAGGGCTCTGATGTTTAAAAGTAAATAATGCAATTTTTCTGTAGGTGTTGTGAAGAAGGATTGGAGATGGGGTGGCTTTTTCATAATGGACTCTTTCTCTGCCGTCAGGTAAGAGAGGCAAAAGCTGATGTATCCTATAACTCCCAGAGCATTCTCCCTGGGGTTACAGTACTTCAGCCTAAGTAAACTTTGAGCTATACTGTAGTGATCACATAGATAATGTTTCTCCAGGATGATCTGTGCCCACCTGGTCCTTCAAATCTTCCAGCAGTGTACTCTGGGCCACTGCAACCCAGTATATAAACTGTGCACCACACAAGGGCACTGCACGGAGAGGTCACCAGTTGCAATGTAAAAAAAAAAGTGTTTTTAACAGTGTGAGAGTCCATATGCACATGGCTGGAATATTTTTAAAAATGTTTTTTATGCACAAGGGTGCCCTGTGTACCAAGAGCACCCCTGAGACCACTCATCACCACTGTAGTTGAGTATATCAACTACATTTATTTATTTATTATTCAATTTATATCACTGTCCCATCTCCCCGGAAGGGGACTCTGGGCGGTTTACAAAAAGTCAAATTATACAGTATTATATTACATATAATATAATATAAGTATATAATAATAATATAGTAATAATATAAGTATATGTGTTTCAATTGGAGGTCAGCCTTTATTAAAGGCACTATGGACTTTGAAGAAGCACGAGTACAGGGCGAAAGGGAGAAATGAGCTAAGAGGAAGGCACATCAAGCAAACCCTCATCATGACCGTCTTCCACCTGGAAACCTATGCCCTCATTGTGGGAGGTTGTGCAGATCCAGAATTGGCCTTTACAGCCACTTACGGATCCACTGTTAAGATTTTACCCCTGGAAGACAATCTTACTCGGCTACGAGCGATTGCCAAGAAGAAGAAGAGTATATCACCTTGCTGCTGGTTGTCCTCTTTTTCTCTTTCCTTCTACTCTTCCCAGCATTATAGACTTCTCCAGAGAGCTGGGTCTTTGCATAATGTATCCAAAATATGATAATTGGAGTCTGATTATGTGTAGCGTGAATGAGAACTCTGGATTGATTTGTTCTACGATCCATTTGTTTTCTTGGCTATCCATAGTATTCTGAGAAGTCTTCTCGAACACCAATGTTCGAAAGCGTCAATATTCTTTCTATCTATCCTTCTTCAAAGTCTAACTTTTGTTTCCATAGACTGTCACAGGGAAAACCACTGATTGCATGATTATTATCTTTGTAAGTATAGATACAAGATTGTATGAATATACTTTCCAAAGCCTTCATTGCTACTCTACCAAGTGCTGGTCTGTGGTATATTTCTTGACTGCTGGTTCTTTTACTGTTGATAGTCAATCCTAAAAGGCAGAAACTATCCACAACTTCAGTATCTTCACTGTCAATGTAGTGATAGTTAAGGATGATGGGATGGAAGCCTGGGGGTCGCATGCCTCCTTTCCCAGAAACCCTTGAGGTCTCCATGCACTGATTTTGCTTTCTGCTTTGGGATAGCTGCTGGGTGGTTCCTGTTGCCACCACCTGTCTTCCAGGAGGTACCTCACCTGCTATCCACTTCCAAACTCGGAGTTTCTGTGTGTGTGAGAGAGGGTTCTCACACCCTGTGCTGCCTTTCTGGTAACTGAAGAATCAAAATACAAATGTTAAAATCATTTCTATAGTGCTACCTCCTTGAACATGGAGATGTGGTTACTAGAGAATTCAGCCCTTGTGAGATATAATTTCACAATACAATACATATACAATAAAACTTTATTAAGAGAGAGAGAGAGAAGAAAAATGTAAATAAATAAATAAATAAATAAATAAATAAATAAATAAATAAGGTTGCTATTGAAATAAAGACCTTCACTGTGGAAGAGACTAAGTACAGAGCTGTCCAGATCACCATAGTATCACAGTTTGCAAATTAGTTAAGAAAGAAAAATCCAAAATAAAATGTAATGTTCTCGACAGACCACCTCTCTGCCCCAAATCTCTGAAAAAAAGACTAGTGAAGAAGGTGCTAATATACGTACTTGTCTTTCTATCTTCATGGACATAGCGTAAAATAGGAATGAAATTAAATACCCAATTCCATTCCTTGCTTAGAGAGATAAAAGAAAATTAGATTTAGCACCACACAGAAAATAGAAATAAAAAACCTAGCGTAAATTCCTGGCTATACATTTACTGTAAAGGTAAAGGTTCCCCCCGCTTACTGTACTTAGTTCTATAATCTTGAAGCAAATGGTCCTCTGCTTTAACTTTCCTGGATTTCTCCAGGTTTTGGGCTATTCTAAACTCCATTAAAGGCTGTATGGAATGATGGTAGACCCCTCTATTTTCAGTCTTGCCCCACCAGAGCTTTCCAAACTGTGTGTCGTGACACATGTGTCAGCTGCAGTGTCCGGGTGTGTCGCAGCTGCTGCTGCCTCCGAGTGCCAGGATTCCATGCAGGTCCTAGTGCCTGCCTTGTGCCCTGCTGCCTCCAAACCTGCTGTGATTCCGCGCAGGTCCTAGTGTCTGCCTTGTGCTCTGCTGTAAGAGTGTGTCGCGAAATGATGCATGTCTAAAAAGTGTGTCACCAACATGAAAAGTTTGGAAAGCTCTGTGCCCCACAGAGTTGCCTTTGGTTTTAAAAAGGCCATTTTTCCCCCTATGTCCAACTGGGGGCGGGGCTGGGCTCTCTGCATGTGACAAAGAGCCATCTCCCACTTGTGGGGATGTGGATGGTGAGTCTGTAGTCTGGTGTGCAGGTTATGTGCATAGCAAAGTCATTTCCCAATGTCTTCATTACTTTAATAAAGTCAGGAGTCGAGATGGGGAATTTTTGGGGGGAGGGCTGTTCGACCCGTGGGAAAAGTAAGTCAGAGATTAAAATATTCAGCAACCAGAGGCAAGGCAAAAATTAGCAGCACTGTTCCCACCCACCCCGCCCAAACCTTGTTTTCCTCTTTCTGTGACCTACCTCTCTCCTACCCCTTTCTGTTTTAGAACCTCTTCCTCAAGGAACTATTTATTTATTTATTTATTTATTTATTCAAATTTATCACCGCCCATCTCTACAGCAGTAGACTCTGGGCAGTTTACAACAATATGTAAATATGGTCTTGCTCCAGACTTTGTGTGGAATGTTTGAGAAAAACAGCATGAAGTGTTGATGAAACAAAACTGCTCTCCCCGTCCCTGCTTGTAAGGGTGGTGTTCCTATAAGGCAGGGTGAGACTCATGCCTTAGAAAGTGGCTTGAGAGGGGATAGCCTGTACTCTATTAGAAGTCAACCCTAGCTAGGCAGGGTTCTTCCCATCAGTGGGATCCAGCGTCTGACACTGAGGAAGAACTTCTCAGCCAAGGAACCTTCAGTTTCCTAAGGGGGAACACCAGGTGGGACAGGGTGGGGCATGTACTGTTGGGCCCTGCTGCCCAAAGGAAGGACTAGGAAGGACTGGTCTCCAGTTCAACACTGAAGACCAGATCCTATGAGACATAGCTCCAAATGCCAAAAGAAAAGATTATAGCACAATCTTCTATTTCTTCAGAAATTAACCCCTCCAGAGTTCAGTGGGGCATGGGCAAGTCAGTGTGTTCAGAGATGCAACCTGAATCCCAATTCCTTAAAGCGGGAACAAACTGCTTTCTCACCCTGCATTACCATTCATTAAATTCATTTAATGGATTTCTATACCATCGTTTGAAAGGTCTATCTGGGTCATTTGTAATGCAAGCTCTAATCATTGACAATAAGAGACAATATACTCACACACAGTTTAATTAGTCTAGAAATTTGTCTGCTTCTGATAAAAAGGTGGTTGGTTTAACCCTGCACCGATGGATATTGTGGTATTCTTTTACTATGACCCTTACAAACCTGGGACAAGCAAGAGCTAATGAAGGTTTTTATTTTCTGCACTTTTCTTTCTTTTTGTACTCCTCTCCGCCAATGAATAAAACATTTTGCCCACCTTGCTCTGAACTTTAATCCATGTCCCAGTCATCACTTTTGCTTCCTGGAGGATGAAAGAAAACCAGCTGAGTTATTCAGTCAGTTCCTGTCAGGAATCCAGCTGCTCTCCTCATCTCCTACTATTCAAGGGATGGATCCAGAGTCCAAACACACAATTCCTTTTGCTCGCTTTGCTTTTTGCCTTTGAGAGAATGACAAGGAGCAACTGGGGCAGTGTGGGAAGCACTTGTCTTAGAGAGCTGAGGTAAGCCAAGAAACGGTGCAAGGAAAAATGAATATACACAGTTGACACTATCATGTCTTCAAGACTAGGAGCTTTGCATCTTCTCTCGTGGAAAGACAGTCCTAAACCATTGTGCAAGTTGGTAAGAATGAGGGGGTAGAACCAGGTGGCAGATCTATCAGACTGAATCACATTTTTAATCACTTGCCGCATGAAACAAAATGCATACACACATAGTAAGGGTGTGCAAAACATTTCACATTCAAAATGCCTCATTTCAGGTTTGAAACAGTGTTTCAAGCTCACAAGATTTCCAAAATGGTCAAAATGCTTGTTTCCAACTTGAAATGGGGCACCTCACTTTCAAGACAGTTCAGATTCAAAATGTTTAAAATATCTCTAATTCACCCAAACCACCAACCAGCACAGAAAGGAGAGAAGTTTAATGGACTCTTTTCCTGGAGGTACTTGTTGACAGCATGAAGGCAGCTTTCTTTGTGGGGAACATTCCAACATTTAATTGGGACTTCATTTCAAAGGATTCTACAGTAACACAGCTGAGCAGGCACACTTACTTCCAATATGTAAAATGATTAGAAAGTCTCAGGGATAAAGCAGTACCAAATATCCTGTATCTGGAGGGGGGGGGGAATCCTAATTTCCGTTGCTCTGATTGCTATTGTTCTTTTCTACTTCCCATCTAAAGAGAAAAAAATCTTCTTTGCTCTATGTAGAGATGCTCCTGTGAGTCTACATGATCTTGAGTAAGACAGTGCTAAGCTTATGATCATAAGCAGGTGAGACATAGGAATAAAAACCACCCTAAAATATTTGAAACTGATTTGTGGGACTTGCAAATTCAGAGCCAATTAAATGTCACCATATACGTGTGTTATTTACTTGTCATAGACAGTAAAGCCCTAAATGCTTGATGCTTGTGTTAAATATTTTATTTTGCGTATGAACTGAATATTGCAAGAGAATGAGAAGCTGCAGATGGTACTCCCAAAAATGTAACATGTATATCGTGTGTGTGTGTGTGTGTGTGTGTATACATGCATGCATGCATGCTTGCTTGCTTGCTTGCTTGCTTGCTTCCTTGCATATATTTACCTGCTGTAGAAATTGAAATTTTATTTTGAAGCAATGATCCAAAGGGCCTAGCTTGGCAAGGCATCGGTTAGTTTCTTCTGAAAAGAGGAACCTACTGTAGATGGATCTCTGTAAGAAATAAGCAGATACCAAATCCAGTAAAGAATATACCAATATTATCAAAAATGAATCCATTGTATTTAAATCTAGCCTCTTATCTGTAATATATGAAACCTCTATATCACTGGCCAGGAATTCTGGGGGTTGAAGTCCACACATCTTAAAGTTGCTGAGATTGAGAAACACTGCTCTGTATCTTGAAACCTTACATTTTCAGCTCTTTTGAGAGCAATTTCCAAGCTGGGAATTTCCACAATAAAGGAAACCAACAGCATCAGAATGACTGGATTCCGTGCTTTTTTCAGTTTTGAAATGGAGGAAAGAGCATCAGCCCTCCGTTCTGGGATGAGGAGGATAAGGAAGTTGAAGGGATGTCACAATATGCTGTGGCTTGCAAGCAATATGGAAGAGAAAGCTAAAAGGCTTCATGTCAGGCTTCTTTCTGAATCTGCTCCAACCTGCTCTTCTGCTGACGTTTCTTAGAAGCAGCACTTTTGTTATCAACAGAAGTAGCAGCTATATTTGGCAGTAGAGTAGTAGTGTCACTTTAAGGAGCCAAAGTCTTCTAAAATTTCTGTGTGTGTGTGTGTGTGTGTGTATATACACATACATACACACACACACACATACATACATACATACATACACACATACACACATACATACATATATACATGTAAATATGTATATGTGTTTATGTATATAATTCTCCCCCTTCTGGTTTTGACATTGTTCCTCAACCTCTCTTTTCATGCTGCTTGTTAAATTGTTAACTCACTCCATTTATTTAGTGCACATGTTGCTGGGAGCTCAATTTTTATCTTGGTGAAAACCAGGCTTGCTCATGGGCACATAATGAAATTGCATAAATATACCCTTAGCTAGGGAATCTAATTTATTTTCCCTGTTCATTATGGGAGAGAAGGCCATTATGAAGTGTATAACTTTTTTTTCTCTTCCTTTCCCAGTGTTGGAATTGAAAGGCAAGCATGCGGGTTCTTTTTTTTACTGATGATTCCTCCCTGATTCAATTTAAAGCTGGTTAGAGCTCAAATACTGTCGTGTAATTGACAAAGATCAGTGTGGGTTGTAATGCTAATGTCTTGGCTGTGGCTCTCCAAGAGAACAGGCTAGCAAAGGCTTTGTACGAACAACTGGACATGTGGTATTCTGCTTGCTTGATGAGAAACCGAAAGGTAAATTGATTATCATTGAATTCACTTTCACCTGGAGTGTATGTGAGATGTGAGTACAAATATGTATTATATATACACTTAGACATGCATAAAATAGCAACATACTGTAACTAGTGGTATATGGCTGTGTGAGATTGTGTGTGCAAGCCTAAACAGCGCTTCTCTATATTCTTCTGCTGCTTGTTGCATAAAAATTCTGCAGGACAGAACAAATTTAAAAGAATTTGCAAATATATGCTATAGTTCCCTTTCTCCATATTACATGGTTTAAGAGACTGAATAGGGCTATCAGAACTGAGCTGCAAAGGTCTGTATAACCCACAGAAGGCAGCAAAGACATTCAGGAAACCCTCTCTTTTTGCTGGTATCTAGTGGTCATCTGAATGTTTGCAGCCTAGATGTGATAATTGTGGAACTAAATAATTTTATCATTTCTCCAAAGGTTTAGTTTACATGTGGCAATCTCTCTCGTTTATTTTATTTATTTTATTTATCCAACTTATATCACCGCCCATCTCCCCCCACAGAGGGGACTCTGGGCAGTTTACAACAAAGTCAGTAATTAAAACATGTAAAATATCTAACACAATGTATCAATTTAAAATTAAATATAAATATATACAATCCAAGAGGCTGTGATGTTATGTATTAAAAGAATTCTATGGCGCAAGCCATCCCCACGAAAAGCTATTACTCTTCCCATCCCAAGCGAGGTTCTATCATTGATAGAAAGATGTGTAGGAATCTAGCCTGTAATGACCATGGCATACAGTGGCAACAGAAAAAATAGCTAATTACTGCAATTACTTTCCATGGATGGCCTGGTTTATACAGAAGTATCTCTGTGCATCCCTGTATATCAGAAGAATAATGAGAAGAAAGGACCTTGTTTGCATATATTCAGTAGCTCTAATAGTATTGTGTAAAACATCTGTAGAATTATTGGCATAGTTTGAACTGGAAAGTATTGTTGCCTTGGAAAATAGGTAGTCATTGTTATAAATCCCCACGGTATAGATGAAAGATATATCCAGAGAAATACCTGTTGGTAGGTGTGTTCTGGAGCATGTGCAGAGTTCCAGAAGCGTTTTGGCATTAGAGAGACAAGAAATGACACCAGGCGTTTAGCAAAACATAAATGTATTAATATAAACAGAGAACAAAAACAGTTTCTTCCAGGTCCCTGGAATAAAAACTTCTATTGAAATACAAACAGCATATTTACATCTCACCAGGTATGTGCAGGCATGTCTGAGAACGCTGAGTGAGCTAAGAGAGCGGGCTAGCAGGCAGGCATCTTCTTCTCTGTGTATTTCCATGCCTAAGTAATGATTAACTTTCCCAAGACATTTTAATGTGAAATTGTTCTGCATGCAACTTTCAAAATCAAGTCTTTGTCTATCTGATGATGTAAGTAGTAATAAATCATCAACATACAAGCATAAATACATGAAACCTTGTTTGTCTTTCTTGACATAAACACATGGATCTGCTTTTCCTTTTTCAAAACCAAAACTTTGCAGTGTTTCATCTATTTTTATGTTCCAGCAGTGAGCTGCTTGTTTTGTTACCTTTATACTTTTTTTTATCTAGGTCACTGGATAGTTAACCTTTTTGACCTTTTTATCTTTACAGCCTGAGAACAATAGAAGCCTGACTTTTTCACCCAGCCAATACTTAACATTCCTTGTGACTTGTCTTGTGACTTAATTCCTTTGAGCAATAAAAACACCAACAATACCAGCCCCTCTATTTCTTAGCAACCCAAGATTTAAATATATTTGAAACACATTGACCATGTTGGCATACAATGGTTAGCCAAAATTCAGAACTTTTCAGAATTTTAAATACATGAAACCTTGTCTGTCTTCCTTGACAAAATTCAGAACTTTTCAGAATTTTGGCTTATCTAAAATTAAGCAGTGTGTTAATGAACACTGATAGTTCCCACTTGATTTCTCCTGATAGCAGACTCAGTTAATAAAGCAAGACAAACCTATCTGTGGTTTATTATTATGTGCAAAACAGGGATTCTGGTGGGTTTGTTCTTGGCTTTTGAATCTGGTTTGTTTGGAGAGAAAAAAGCCAGATTTTCTGGTTCACATATAATGATAGATGGAGCCATCCAGGTGTATTGTCTGTGCCCAATGATAAAAGGAGCCAAGAGGATGTGATCAAGTATCGTGCTCCTGTATGTTGCTCATTACAAGGTCAGTCAAAATTATGAAAAATCCTGTCTTAACATTGCCTGTGAAAATACTAAATACTCTCAATAATGCATTTATAAAACAAACATTGATAGAGTCATAATAAAGTGAGGGTTATTTAGGTAATGATGTGGAGTGGGTTTTAGAGAGATGTATTTAGTAAGCTCAGAGTAAGTAAGTTTGGAGGTTCAAATCCCTAGTCCCGCATGACGGAGTGAGCTCCTGCACTAGCCCCAACTCTTGCCAACCTAGCAATTCGAAAGCATGCAAATGCAAAGAGATAAATAGGTACCACTTCGGTGGGTAGGTAACAGCGTTCCACGTGCGTCATGCCGGCCACATGACCGCGGAAGCGTCTTCAGACAACGCTGGCTCTTCGGCTAACAAACGGAGATGAGCACCGGCCCCTAGAGTCGGACACAACTGCACAAATGTGCGGGGGGAAACTTAACCTTTACTATTTAGTAAGCTGCAGAGATTTCCTTACTTTATGCTTCCTTTTTAAAAAAGAATTTTGTATATTGTGTTAGTTGGACAGTCATGAGTAAAGCTGAGATTTCTAGGGTCACATTGCCAAACTGAGAAAATACATTCCAGCCAATGAATCAGATTAATTCATTCTCCTGTGAAAAACTTAGAAGGCATCTTGGATGAGAAAGGGTATGGGATGGATCAAATTGCCATGGGAGTTTGGGGAGGGATCCACCCCACACCACTCCAAATGCCTTGAGCTACATGAATTCTTATAAGGGCCTGAAAGATCTTGAACTCTAGCCTTCTGGACTTGTATTCACTAAATGCACCGCTGTGCTCCAGAAACGAGTTCCCTTTGTCTCTGTTTGTCTGGAGCCAAGTGAATATGCCACCTTTTGAGTGTATCTTCAGAAAGCAAGCTGCTTTCTCTTTGGCCTGGTCTGCTTTTCCAAAGGTCTTGTGCTAGCTCTGACAAGCATAATTGGGTCCCCAGATGCTCTCTCTGCTCATCCTCTCTTTCTTTTTTGGCGCTCAATGAAATGAGGTTAATATTTGCTTCGCTTAACCACTGGAGCGCTTGTGAGGATTAATTATTGGAAGCCTGCAAACTGCTTTTTTTGAAAGTAAGTGAAAAACTTTAGGATTTTTTAAAATCCTGTTACACCCTTAAGAGACAGGGCAGAGTTTTCTTTCTTGTGAGATTATGATACTTGCCATTTGGTGGAGCTTGTTAGTATTTCTCCTGTTCTCAAGAACAGAAGGAAATATTAACTTTAATAGAAGTCTCTGTTTACCTGCTCAGGAAGGAATAGGCCTTTTGTAGCTGTTGCTGGACTGTGTGGGGATAGATAATTCCCCTCCATGACATCTGTTTCTGCTCACCTAAGCTGTGCCTCAAGCATGATCAATAGATTGTGTTGTTTGATCTGTGTGGGGATTGAATAAATAAATAAACCAGAAAGTTTTTTTTAATCACCAAGGACAGTTCTTAATTGCTCTATGGACAGCTTCTGGCAGGGTGGGATATTTCTTTTTTTCTTTTCTTTTTTAGTGCATTCAGTTAAGGACCAAAATGACAGCAACCATTGGGGGCATTATATATGTATAAAATATCTCAAAGGTGAAATTGCAAAAGATATTACATATGTCTCTTTGCTTGGCCCCAAACAGGTCCCTCAACCATTTTATTTGTACAATATTTGGAGGCAATGAATTTCAGTGAAGATTTATATTTATATTTATATTTATATTTATGATTGTGTGTGTGTTTATATAATTTTTATTAATTATTATAATAGTAAAATCTAATACAAACTAAACTTAGAGAAAAGAATAGAAAGAGTAAAAAGTACAATGAAAAAAGAAAGAAGAAAAAGAAAAGAAAAGAAAAGTAAGAGTATAATAAAGAAAGAGAAAAGAAATATATAAAGAAGTGACTTCCAACCTTCATCACAACAAGTATAAGCAAATTTAGTAACTCTTCACCCTCTAAAGTTACAAACATTTAACTCTTCATCCCATATCCCATCTCTTATCTATAAATAAATCCATAAAGCATCATCTTTTCAGTTCTGGTGTCAGCAGAAATTCCATAAAGAGTAGCCAGAAGTAACAACATATATTATTTTAACCTTGATCAAATAAACCAACTTTATATTCCTTCCTTTTACTTCTAACAGTCTTAATCTTTAGTTCATTCAAATATTATTGTAGGATTTGATTTCCCTTCATTTCTTCTTTGTCCCATCGCACAGAGTTCTTCAAGGCTTTAAGAAGCCTCTCTTGTAAATCCAGTAGGAAAAAATTATCCAGGTCACTCTCTTGGTTTGTCATTGGTATTTCCCTTTTAAATTTTAAAACCTCAGCCAATTTCTTTTGTAGATCCAGTGAAACATCCTTTTCTAAATCATTCTCTTGGCCTGTCAGTTGTAAATCCACTTTTGATACCATCTTTATCTTGTCTGCTAAAATTTGTTCTACATCTCGCATTTCTTCAATAACATCTTTTGGACATAATCTATCCATGGAAGCAGACATCATTACTGACATTGGTGATATTGTGGCTACTATTTTCTAATTCCATTTTTCAAAAGTCCCCTTCAGTATTTTTATTGTCATAACATTTTGCACAATCTTGCAGGCCTGTATATCTATCCTCTACCTAAAATCTTTAGTCCCCTCTAGTGTCCAGTTTTTGAAATCATGAAATTATTTATCTATGTTATATCTTGTAAAAACCAAAACAGGATCTATTTCCCATGAGGAGCTGTTTGTACTTTATATTTAATTCCAAGATTTTATTGTACAAGTTTCAATAGTTCAATTATATCTGGACCCTTAGTCCAGTTATAACTTTCTAGGATCAAAACCTTACTTAGCTTCTTGCTGTTTATTTCAGATTCTTTAAATTCTTTAAATTGGGCCTTCACTAAATCTAAATCTACCAGACCTAAAACAGCGACAGATAGGGCTGAGACTCAGAGTAAACGGAAGAACCTGGTCATTTCTTACATGGCTGGCGTGTCTGAAAAGATAAAACGGATATTTGGCAAACACCACATACCTGTATATTTCAAACCCACCAACACACTGAGACAGAGGCTTGTACACCCCAAAGATTACACTCCAAAACACAAGAAAAGCAATGTAGTTTATGAAATCCAGTGCAGTGAGGAGTGCTCTGAACTCTACATTGGAGAAACCAAACCACCTTTGTGCAGGAGGATGGCCCAACACAGGAGAAGTAACACCACAGGACCAGAGTCAGCAGTTTATCTTCATCTAAAGGAAAAATGACACTCATTTGAGGACATTAATGTTCACATTTTAGACAGAGAAGATAGGTGGTTTGAGAGAGGGGTCAAGGAATCCATTTATGCCAACTTGGAAAATCCTTCCTTGAATAGAGGTGGGGGCCTCAGGCACAATCTTTCCCCTATTTTCCTCCCTGCTTTGTCTTCTGTGCCTAGGAATATTAAGACCATTTCTCAAGCTCAACAGCAGCATGGTGATCTTAATGATCTTCCTTTAGATGATAAAGGGACTTAGAAACAACATCTCAAAATAACCATGACCTAGCCCCAGGTGTAAGGTCACACAGCCACCTAGAAACAGGATTCCCTTACTAACTTTGCTCAGACTGAAGAAGCTCCTTGGATAAGGAGCGAAACGTTTCCACTGAGAAAATAGAAATCCAGTTGACATGATTCAAGCTACAGACAATTCCACCTGGATGACTGAGAACCTTCATAGACTTAAATTCTTAAGCTTATGATTAAAATTTTCTTTTGTTCAGGATGAAAGGCAGACTCAAATTTGTCATTCTGAAGGTCTCTAATAGCTTAGAAATAGTTAATGAGCAATTTCAGTTTGTCCAGTTTGGTCTAGTGGTTAAGGCTCCAGGCTAGAAACCAGGAGACTGAGAGTTCTAGTCCCACCTTAGGCATGAAAGCCGGCTGGGTGACCTTGGGCCAGTCACTCTCAGCTCATGATGTCAGGCTCCGGTGACAAGCTGGTTGGTCAATTCCTGTCGCAACCAATGGATGAACATTTGGTTGATCCAAAAAGCAGACCCTGCACCCATGGGAAAATGCTAGGAAGAAGCGGGGGGAGACTATTTAACAAAGAGAGAGAAAATATTAAAATAAGCTATCTTGATCTAATATAGGAAAGGAAACATAGTTACTCTGAAGTAAAAAAAAAAGTTTTAGGAGACTCAGTGATGGATCTTCTACGTCAGCATTCCATACATATTTTCAACCCATTTAACAGCCATCAGATTCAGGAAAATATTTCTTTAACTTGACTCTCAGTTCACACAAAATTGACATCGGTTCTTGTCCATGGTGCTGATTTTGATTCCTTTAACAGTCTCACATTTTAAGAACTGGGTATGTGCAAAATATAGGGGGCACAATGGCTCAGTGGTTAAGACGCCAGGCTTGTCGATTGGAAGGTTGGCGGTTCGAAACCCGAGCGCCGTGTGACAGAGTGAGCTCCCGCACTCGCCCCAGCTCTTGCCAACCTAGCAATTCAAAAGCATGCAAATGCAAGTAGATGAATAGGTACCACTTCGGTGAGATGGTAACAGCGTTCCGCGCACGTCATGCCAGCCACATGACCGTGGAAGCGTCTTCAGACAACGCTGGCTCTTCGGCTAACAGACGGAGATGAGCACCGGCCCCTAGAGTCGGATACGACTGCACAAATGTGCGGGGGGAACCTTTACCTTTATGTGCAAAATATGTGCATTTAAAGAGAGCCAGTTTGGTCTAGTGGTTAAGGTGCTGGGCTAGAAACCAGGAGCCTGAGAGTTCTAGTCCTGCCTGAGGCATGAAAGCCGGCTGGGTGACTTTGGGCCAGTCCCTCTCTCTCAGCCCAACTCACCTCACAGGGTGGTTGTTGTGGGGAAAACAGGAGGAGGTAGGAGTATTAGGTATGTTCGCCGCCTTGAGTTATTTATTAAAAATAATAAAGGGATAGAAAGTAAATAAATAAATAAATTTCCGAAAATGAAAGTGAGGTTCGTGAACTTAGTGTCCTTTAATAGTCTCCACCACAGTTGCGAGCAAGAATGGCTAAAATGTCGTGTCCCGGTGCTCAAACCCATGGAAAACCACTGTCCTGAGGTCTCCTTGTGAGGAGGAGCCATCTGGAGCACATGTGGGTGATCTCCCATCCTCTTTATCTGGAGAGGTTCCAAGGAACTGGTCTACTCAGCTTTCACAGAGCTGTCTTCAGTTTGCCGTACCTTCCCTGGAATTCCAAATTTCAGTGCAGATTTGACATGTGCTGCAAAACCCACCACTAACTTGATTTTCATTTCAAGTCTTAGGAGGATATTTTCTGTTTTTCTTCTTTGGGCCATGCAGGGCTGGTATCTGTGTACCTTGTAATGACATATTTTTTCCTTCTGTGAAAGCAGAAGTAGTGCCTGTGAAGCTCTCCCCACAGAGGGTGAGAGACAGATGTACAAACAACATAGGCGATCCATGGAGAGATACCCATATGCTATGCTTTCTCCACTAATACACTTATTCCATGGATACCGAACTCACACCGTTATTAAAAGCTCAGCAGTCTTTTTGGCCGTCTGTTCGGAGGCTTCTTTTGCTATTTGTCACAACTGTTGTCTAAGATAGCAGAATTTATTTAACTCCTCTCCCCTCCTGCCGTAGCGTTATGGCCAGCATTGCAGGTTATATATCTAGCAGTGATACTTTACTTTTGTAGAATCAGAAATAGCATCAACTGTAAACGAAATATTTGGTGTAGCATATTTATGTTCAAGAGTTAAGAGGTTTTCTCTTGGCCAGATTAGTATTTTAAATGGTTTCTGCTTTTCCAACAATAATCCAGCATCATCATAGATGCATTAACATATTCAGTCTTTAGAAGACCTCAAACCACACTTTTTTGGTTCTTTAGTGTATGAACTATATGTTTATTTTTTACGAGTTTAGATCCCATCTTTCTCCTTGGCTAATCTCAAGACAGCTCACAATAATACAATAAACATGGTATTAAAACAAAGATGATCAAAATATATAAAAGCAGAAGACAAAAGAAACTTTTATCTCAGGCACCATTAAAAAGAATGAAAGAACAAGATGGATTTTGCCTGGTGTGGGGTTATAAGTATATCTCGGGGGGAAGCTGTTTCAAAATTGAGACGCCCTCTTCTTTGGTTATCAGCTACCTAATCTCAGAAGGTGAAGGGATCTGAGAAGGACTCTGAATATTAATTTAAAGTGGTATTTCCATATCTGATTATTTTTAAATCAAGAGGGTGATTTTCTCATTGGCTTAGCTAGGGTAGAATTTATGAGTAGAGTTATACTGAATCAATTTAATCACCATGCAACCTGGAAGGCAGTCTCTGTCATGGTCTGTGTCAGATGTTATGTGGAGGAAGTTTTTAAGAACTACCATAACAGTCTATCTGATTTTGTTATGCCTGAGTGTCCTGCAAATTAGAGGGCTCCCAGTTGTGCACACAGGCATGTACTGCAGAGCAACAAAACCATGTATGAAGTAATTAAGTTTCCATCTTAGAAGTCTGGAGTCAAGGAATATTAGCCTCTGTATATATGAATATATTTATCTGTCTCAGACTATTGGCGAGATAGCATGTGGACTAAATACTTGAATATCCGTTTTCACTACCACAGTATTTCTAGGCACAGATATATATCAAAATGCATTACAAAAACAACCCTCTCAAATGTAAAATTCATGTTGCTTGTCCAAGTTCTTCTTCGTTTGTTAGACTGGCAGGTTGGCAAGGTTGCTTATACTTAAATCTGATTGCATTGCTTTTCAGACTCCACTTTGCATATGCCCCAGCTAAGCCCGTGTCTGTTCACAGCCAATTATTATCTTTGGGCTAGAAATTGTGTGTGCACTTTTTGGTTCCTTTTAGCAAACCAACTTCACTGAATATTTTCTTGTTTTTAACTCTTTCAGATAGACAATGATCAATGATGTAGAGCAGGGCTTTCCAAAGTTTTCCCATGGCGACACACCAACCACCGTTGGTGTGTCACCGCGGGAAAACCTGGAAGTGCCGCCGTTGCGGCAGCGCGCAAAACCCCAGAAGCGCTGCTGCTGCTTTCAGATTTTTGTGCGCCGCCGTTGGTGTGTCGCCGCGGGAAAACCCGGAAGCGCTGATGATGATCAGCGCTTCCGGGTTGTGTGGCGACACACCAGACTGTGTGTGGCAACACACTTTTGTGTCGCAACACACAGTTTGGAAAGCTCTGATGTAGAGGGAGGCTTGATGTGAAGTTTATAGCCAATCTCTCTCTGTATTATCCATATCATTATCTTACTTGTACAAGTATTCACAGAAAAATACTGCCCTGTAGCGTACTGGAGTCTGTTTGCATGTAGTCTGTTGTTTTGATGGGTACACTCCAGTGTGACTTGTACAGATTAAATCTCCAATTCACCTCTTCCCTAAATGCAAATCTAAATAGCACATTGAGTTTCTATCACATTTACTCTAATTAATCATCTTTGTGACTTTTCATTACGTTTATGCCACCTTGTGAGCTTCCAGTCAAAAGAATCTCTCTTTAAAAAAGTATGCCTCTGCCAACTACACAGCTCTAATTTATTATCAGCTAATCTGCCTTGCCATATCTGAAACCTGAATTGTGCTTGCTCTATTTCTTTTCTTGTGAGTTACAATTTTGGAATGAAGCAAGTATGTTGGCTTTCCTTGTAACTTATGGTAGTAAACTAATCAGACAAAGGTGTATGTTCTGACACCATCCAGCATTCACAGCGTTGACAGCTGCTTCCCAGACAGGGAATATACATCCCTCTGCCTCAAGCAGAATCTTCCCGGGGGAAGCAGCTTGCTTTAGCATATAGCCAAAGGAGAGATCACCCACAACCCCTCCCTTTCCAGTGGAAAAGCCTTTGTTCTTTTAGAAATTGTAGGCGGTTCTCTAGCAGGAGGAGACAAGCTGAGTGCTGGGAGTGGGAGGAGAGAAACCGAGCCTTAAGATTTTCCTCCAGAATCTTATTAAAGTTGGAGTTTGCAGGACGAGGATTTGGGGGGGCACAAATTTTCACAAATATAACATCTGTTCCAAGGGCTATCCATTCTGTTCAGGAGTAGGAAAATTTACCTAAGAACAAGCTAAGTTTTATTTCTTTTTCTATGTGTTTAAGCCTAATTTATTGTCTCAGGGATTGCCTCTGTACAAGCTCAGTCCCCATGTGTTTTATGCAGATTGTTCCCTCTTTACATCACAGCTGCTTCTAAATAGAAGCAGATTAGCATCATCTTCAGATCTGTTGGGACCCTTCTTCTTTCCTGTATATTTTTCTATTGGAGGTTCTTCTAGGATGATGCCTGTGATTTGATCAGCACTCTGTTTTCATTTCTTCTACAATTGATTGTTTTATGTGTAAATTCATTGTCATTCATTCATTGGCGATCACTCTTAGCCGAGTAAGATTGTCTTCCAAGGGTAAAATTTTAACAGTGGATCCGTAAGTTGCTGTAAAGGCCAATTCTGGATCCGCACAACCTCCCACAATGAGGGCATAGGTTTCCTGGTGGGAGACAGTCATGATGAGAGTTTGCCTGACGTGCCTTCCTTTTAGCTCTTTTCTCCCTTTCGCCCTGTACTCGTGCTTCTTCAAAGTCCATAGTGCCTTTAATAAAGGCTGACCTCCAATTGAAACGCTCATGAGTTAGGGCTTCCCAGTTCTCAATGCTGATATTACATTTTTTAAAATTAGCTTTGAGAGTATCTTTGAATCTCTTTTGCTGTCCACCAATATTCCGTTTTCCATTCTTAAGTTGGGAGTAAAGTAGCTGCCTTGGAAGACGATGGTCAGGCATTCGAACAACATGGCCGGTCCAGCGAAGTTGATGTTGGATGATCATTGTTTCAATGCTGGTGGTTTTCGCTTCTTCTAATATGCTAACATTAGTCCGCCTATCTTCCGAAGTAATTTGCAGAATTTTTCGGAGGCAGCGTTGATGGAATCTTTCAAGAAGTTGGAGGTGGCGTTTGTAGAGGGTCCATGTTTCACAGGCGTACAGAAGGGTTGGTAGTACAATGGCTTTGTAAACAAGCATTTTGGTCTCCCTGTGAATGTCCCGATCCTCAAACACTCTACGCTTCATTCGGGAGAAAGCTACACTCGCAGAGCTCAGGCGATGCTGAATTTCAGCGTCGATGTCGGCTTTTGTAGATAGATGGCTGCCGAGATAAGAAAAGTGGTCAACATTTTCTAGTGACACACCTTTTTTATTTACTTATTAACAATACTTCAAGTTAAAATGGATTTTTTACATTCTCTGTTTTCCTTTTTAAAATAATGTTTGATTCAATTTATTTCTTATGAGATTGGTCTACCTCCCCATAAAGTAGGAAGGGAAGAAGAAGCTGAATTCCCTAGCCAAACGCCTCCATGACACAGGGCCAGGAGGTAGCACCACAGAATGGATTTCCTTTTATCATTTTTTTTTCTTGCCAAAAAGGCGCACAAGGTGTGGGAGCTCCATCTCTCTCAGATGTTAGGTTAGGAGAATGATGTTAGATCAAGGCATCTCCCTGGAAGAATATCTTCAATGAAGAGTTGCTGGTGATAAAAGCAGTATTTCAGCAATGGAGACATACATTACAGGAAGCAACCCATCCAGTACAGATGCAGATAGATCACAAGAATTTAGAACACCTACAGAAGGCAGTTCAGTTCACTCAGTGTCAGTTCACGTGGGCACAATTTTTCTCCCACTTCAATTTCTTTCTTACGTACATTCCTAGCTCACAAAATAAACTATCAGAGGCTGTATCATGCAACCCTGGATTTGACATTTCCTGCTATTCCCCAACCCTGAGCCTGAAACCTGATAATTTTGCTCCTTCTCCCTAGAACAGACACTCCAGAGGGTCTAGAGGCAAGGAAGCCAGCAGTCGATCTGTTGGATTGGATTTGCTTACATCAAGAAGACCTCTATGTCAGGGCATGGATGGATGTAATGGAAAGTAGGAATAACCTTGAGAAACAGGAGGAAGAGACGCAACCAAGGCAATGGTCAGATAAAAGAAATCTGATCCCGGGACAGAAATGTAATTTGAGTAAGCATCTCAGACTCAGGAAGATCAAGGGAGGGAAGGGAGACGTGCATTCAGACTTGCAAGATTCTTTTACTGTAACCTTATAATAAAGTGATATTAGCATTCATAACTCTGGCGTCCTAGACTGGTCTACATGGAAGGGCTGACAATGGATGACCTCCAGGTAGATCCACTGACTGATCTTCTCCTTTCCCTGTGACTGAAGGACAACTTCAATAATTTATATGCTCCTCTCCCTCTCAGAGAATATATATTGCAAATTTGCCATACAATTAAATTGTAGAACATGGGTTCTAAATGGTGCATCTTTTACTCGTGGACTTCTAGTGTCCAAAGGTGAGGGTGGATGTCAAAGACTATGTGTCATCCTGTCATGTCTGCTGCTGAGCTAAGGCTGTCAGTGCTAAGATGGCCAGTTTGCTCCAGCTGCTCCTCTCTCCTGCAGGACCGTGGGACAAAATTTCCCTGGCAGTCTTATTAGCAGTCTTCCAGATATGGAAGTGGCTCATTTTATTCCATGGAAGGGCTTTCATTTCTAGATTGTTTCTTGTACTGGGGTCAATCATGCAGTCTTGACTTGGGGCTAAATTTATGCCAGGTATTGGAAAGCCCTGTTCTACTTGCTGAATATTCATATAGTCATTTGTCATCACCTCATCACCCACAATCGAATGGGTAATTAGAGAAGACTAAGACTGGGGAAAAAATTGCATTGTTACATTTCCTAGCAACAGGACAATTGGTCTGATTTGTTGTCATTTGCTGAATTTGCATATAACAACTCTCTTCATTTCTTGATTGGCATGTCTGTCATTCAAGCAGTTTATGGTTATAATCCCCACTATTTGCCCTTTAAAACTCCTGCCTTTACAGTTCCTTGAGCCTCTGATTTTCTCCAAGAGAGACAGGTGGCATAGCTCCTCTCAAGGAATGATTAGAGTTGGCCAAGACTGCATACAAACAGATGTGCATATACAAGAAGCCACCAATTGTATAACAGATGTGCATATATAAGAAAGTACCAAGATTGTTGTGGAGGATTTGGTATGGCTTTCCACTGAGTTTTTATTCTTCTCACATCCACAAGGTAAGAACAAGAGTGTAGTTGGACAGATGCAATAAAAGGAGAATATTCAGGACTTCCCAGTTGATAATGGCAATGTGCTGAATTCACTATCTCAGTCCTTGCCAATTTAAGGGCTATCTCCTTATTTACTGTGTTATTATTTAATTGGTAAGCAGAAAACCTATTTTGCCTTAATTTAAAATATTGCCCTGTAAATTATGGGCCTGAACACAAGACAGAAAAAGCAGGAATCACCCCTCATCTCTTCATCTGATGGGGAGCTTGTAACCAGTTGGAGCTGAAGAATGGGGAAAAATTATTAATTTATTTCTCATCCACAAGAGAATGTTGCAGCAAAAGGAAGACAACAAGAAACATATGTGTAGTTGCTCTTTAAAAACTCTCATGAATTACAGTCATTTAGAAAGACCAAATTCATTTAGATAAGGTGGATGAGGTGAAACAGAACTTTTTGGAGATGAAGCAGAGATCAGAGAATGGCTGGAGTAATTAACTCATATGACAAAAACCTCACTCAGCTTGAGAATTCTGATAAACAGTGTGCCAAAGATGTTGAAATAAATATATTCAAGTTGAAGTGACCCATTTACAGAGTCTACTTCACAGAGATAATTTACAATTTTTAAACATTCCTTACAGTGTTGATCAAAATCAGTCTATAGTACTCTGTATGGAAAAAAGGCTTGGTGGATTTATGGTGACTTTTAAGTCCTTCACAGCAACAATGCCTTTGTTTTTCAATCATACATCATACTTGTTCCCAACTTCATTACTTTTTGGTATATTGATCCTTGGTTCATTAGATAAATTAACAATATGTAATGATGCTCCAGCAAAGGAGATCGTTACCTTGTCGTGGTGCTGGAGCTTGAGCACCTCAATGAAACCATGAGCTAAACCGTGAAGGGACACCCAAGACGGGAAGGTTGTGGCAGAGAGGTCAGACTAAATACGATCCCTGGGGAAGGTAATGGCAACCCACCCCAGTATTCTTGCCGTGAAAACTAAATGGATCAGTACAACCAGAGATATGTCGGTATACCATCGGAAGATGGGACTCCCAGGTCGGAAGATGGTCAAAATGCTACTGGGGAGGAACAGAGGATACGTTCAACTAGCCCCAGATGTGATGACGCAGCTAGCTCAAAGCCGAAAGGACGGCTAGCGGCCGACGGTGCTGGTGGTGAACGACGAATCCGATGTTCTAAAGATCAACACACCATAGGAACCTGGAATGTAAGATCTATGAGCCAGGGCAAATTGGATGTGGTTATTGGTGAGATGTCAAGATTAAATATAGACATTTTAGGTGTCAGTGAACTGAAATGGACTGGAATGGGCCACTTCACATCAGATGACCACCAGATCTACTACTGTGGACAAGAGGACCACAGAAGAAATGGAGTAGCCTTCATAATTAATAATAAAGTGGCTAAAGCAGTGCTTGGATACAATCCAAAAAACGATAGAATGATCTCAATTCGAATTCAGGGTAAGCCATTTAACATCACAGTGATCCAAATATACGCCCCAACCACAGATGCTGAAGAAGCAGAAGTAGATCAGTTCTATGAGGATCTGCAGCACCTACTAGATAATACACCAAAAAGAGATGTTATTTTCATTACAGGAGACTGGAATGCTAAGGTGGGTAGTCAGACGACACCTGGAATTACAGGCAAGCATGGTCTGGGAGAACAAAATGAAGCAGGACATAGGCTGATAGAATTTTGCCAAGACAACTCACTGTGCATAACAAACACTCTCTTCCAACAACCTAAAAGACGACTTTATACATGGACTTCACCAGATGGTCGACACCGAAATCAGATTGACTACATCCTTTGCAGCCAAAGGTGGCGGACATCTATACAGTCGGTAAAAACAAGACCTGGAGCTGACTGTAGTTCAGATCACGAACTTCTTATTGCAAAATTTAGAATCAGACTAAAGAGAATAGGGAAGACCCACAGATCAGTTAGATATGAGCTCACTAATATTCCTAAGGAATATGCAGTGGAGGTGAAGAATAGATTTAAGGGACTAGATTTAGTAGATAGGGTCCCAGAAGAACTATGGACAGAAGTTCAGGAGGCGGCAACAAAAAACGTCCCAAAGAAAAAGAAAACCAAGAAAGCAAGATGGCTGTCTGCCGAGACACTGGAAGTAGCCCAAGAAAGAAGGAAAGCAAAAGGCAACAGTGACAGGGGGAGATATGCCCAATTAAATGCAAAATTCCAGAGGTTAGCCAGAAGAGATAAGGAATTATTTTTAAACAAGCAATGTGCGGAAGTGGAAGAAGACAATAGAATAGGAAGGACAAGAGACCTCTTCCAGAAAATTAGAAACATCGGAGGTAAATTCCAGGCAAAAATGGGTATGATCAAAAACAAAGATGGTAAGGACCTAACAGAAGCAGAAGAGATCAAGAAAAGGTGGCAAGAATATACGGAAGATCTGTATAGGAAGGATAATAATATTGGAGATAGCTTTGACGGTGTGGTCAGTGAGTTAGAGCCAGACATCCTGAAGAGTGAGGTTGAATGGGCCTTAAGAAGCATTGCTAATAACAAGGCAGCAGGAGACGACGGTATCCCAGCTGAACTGTTTAAAATCTTGCAAGATGATGCTGTCCAGGTGTTGCATGCCATATGCCAGCAAATTTGGAAAACACAAGAATGGCCATCAGATTGGAAAAAATCAACTTATATCCCCATACCAAAAAAGGGAAGCACTGAAGAATGTTCAAACTATCGAACAGTGGCACTTATTTCACATGCCAGTAAGGTAATGCTCAAGATCTTGCAAGGTAGACTCCAGCAATTCATGGAGCGAGAATTGCCAGATGTATAAGCTGGGTTTAGAAAAGGCAGAGGAACTAGAGACCAAATTGCCAATATCCGCTGGATAATGGAGAAAACCAGGGAGTTTCAGAAAAACATCTATTTTTGTTTTATTGACTATTCTAAAGCCTTTGACTGTGTGGATCATAACAAATTGTGGCAAGTTCTTGGTGGTATGGGGATACCAAGTCATCTTGTCTGCCTCCTGAGGAATCTGTATAACGACCAAGTAGCAACGGTAAGAACAGAGCACGGAACAACGGACTGGTTTAAGATTGGGAAAGGAGTACGGCAGGGCTGTATACTCTCACCCTACCTATTCAACCTGTACGCAGAACACATCATGCGACGTGCTGGGCTTGAGGAATGCAAGGCTGGAGTTAAAATCGCTGGAAGAAACATTAACAATCTTAGATATGCAGATGATACCACTTTGATGTCTGAAAGCGAGGAGGAGTTGAGGAGCCTTATGACGAAGGTGAAAGAAGAAAGTGCAAAAGCTGGGTTGCAGTTAAACCTCAAAAAAACCAAGATTATGGCAACCAGCTTGATTGATAACTGGCAAATAGAGGGAGAAAACGTGGAGGCAGTGACAGACTTTGTATTTCTAGGCGCAAAGATTACTGCAGACGCTGACTGCAGCCAGGAAATCAGAAGACGTCTACTTCTTGGGAGGAGAGCAATGGCAAATCTTGATAAAATAGTTAAGAGCAGAGACATCACACTGACAACAAAGGTCCGCATAGTTAATGCAATGGTATTCCCTGTAGTAACCTATGGCTGTGAGAGCTGGACCATAAGGAAGGATGAGCAAAGGAAGATAGATGCTTTTGAACTGTGGTGTTGGAGGAAAATTCTGAGAGTGCCTTGGACTGCAAGAAGATCAAACCAGTCCATACTCCAGGAAATAAAGCCAGACTGCTCACTTGAGGGAATGATATTAAAGGCAAAACTGAAGTACTTTGGCCACATAATGAGAAGACAGGATACCCTGGAGAAGAAGCTGATGCTAGGGAAAGTGGAAGGCAAAAGGAAGAGGGGCCGACCAAGGGCAAGATGGATGGATGATATTCTGGAGGTGACGGACTCAACCATGGGGGAGCTGGGGGTGGTGACGGCCGACAGGAAGCTCTGGCGTGGGCTGGTCCATGAAGTCACGAAGAGTCGGAAGCGACTGAACGAATAAACAACAACAAATGATGCTCTACCAACACCATAAATTATTATATGAAAAAGTTGTCCTATCTTTTCAAAAATACTTAAAGTATATTATTATTATTATCATCATCATCATCATCATATGAAACCAAATTTTGAAGAGATGGGTGTGCACGCACACATATAATATCAATTAACTTATTGGTTGTTTTCATGTTGCCCATCTTAGATAACATTTAAAAATAGTTGACTGTCTATTATACTAGAAATATAAAATGATGGAGGAGACTCATATATAATGGCATGGGATTTTGGTTTAATAGGCACAAATTTGTTAATATGGTTTGGGGAAGAGTAATATGATTTAAAGGTATGAAAAAAATTGAATGTATCAATACATGAAGAACAATGGGTTGACCAAGTATGGGGCATAGAAAAAGATTACCAGAAAGTCCTCGTTTAGCGACTGCCTCGTTTGGCATCCATTCACAGTTACAGCAGATGAAAAAGTAACTTTACAACCAATCCTCACATTTACAACTTTCACAGGTCTGTTAAGCAAAGGAAAGCTGAAGCAAGGTTATAAGCTTATTTTCGCAGTTTCACTTAGCGACTGCTTTGCTTAACGACTGAGTTGCCTGTCCCAAATGTGGTTGCTAAATGAGGACTACCTCTATTGTTTAGAATGGAAAGACAGTGCTACCCTGGATATACAGTCTTGGATTGAGGATACTTTTTTTTCCTTCACTTACGAACTTGTTCTTTATCTATGTAATGATATTATTCCATATTATTCCACATGATCAAGATTTAATGCCTTGTTTAAAATGTTGCTTTCAGGCTTTGGTTATCTAGTGAATATCCTTCTAGAAATAACAGCAAATATACCCTCACAGCTGCTTATTCTGCTCTTATTCAGTAGACAGTGATCCTACACTCTTGTCACACATTGCACTGCTAGTTTGCTATAAATAAAAATGTCCCATTGTACAGAACTATGGCAACTTCCTTAGGGTAGACGTGGTTATGGGCTGGCAGCTTTGTAACTGCAATCTCCTGCATTAAGAGGGCATTTCCTCAATCTGCTACACACAAGCAGAGCTGAGAATGGGAGAACTGCAGGTGGTGTCCTAAACACAGCTGAAGCCTTTGATGTGGAAATATCCTGCTGTTGTTTCTTTTCATGTCAGTCACAGTTTCTGTCTCCTCAGTTAAATGGTTCATCTTTGGGTGGCTGCTTAGGTACCAGTGCAGCTGAGGCAGAAATTGGGGAGGAACAGAGAAAAATAGATATTCAACAGAATATCTCCCCAGAAGACTTAACGCTTTTATATCCCAATAATAAATATATATCTTCCACACTGCACAAACCTAATATGAGGGGAAAAGATACAGCAAAACAGAATTGTGTTAAAGAGTATCTGTTTAAACAGGAATGATACAGCATGAGTTAACCGTATTCTAGAAATCTCTTGATCTTATGCTTCTTCCAGATAAATATCCAAGACCCAAACCACCAGGCTTGAAATGGTTTAATGGAAAATGACACTAAGCCTAGTTTTTTTATATATAAGAATTTTAGTAAGTTTCAAGCAAAGACAAAAGCTACAGAAAAACAAAAAACTACAAAGAAAAAAAAGAAAAAACTAAAGAAGTGTAGAAACACAAGAGAAAATTTTTCAAAATTACAAAAAGAGGTGACTTCCAACTTTTAACAGCAAGGATATACAATTTTCCGTAATCAATCCCTATCATCATCATTGGCGATCACTCGTAGCCGAGTAAGATTGTCTTCCAAAGGTAAAATTTTAACGGTGGATCCGTAAGTGGCTATAAAGGCCAATTCTGGATCCGCACAACCTCCCACAATGAGGGCATAGGTTTCCGGGTGGGAGACGGTCATGATGAGGGTTTGCCTGACGTGCCTTCCTTTTAGCTATTTTC
Source organism: Charina bottae (assembly GCA_023362775.1). NCBI lineage: Eukaryota > Metazoa > Chordata > Lepidosauria > Squamata > Charinaidae > Charina > Charina bottae. Next base: position 131,843,402 of record JALMGJ010000002.1, on the reverse strand, counting down.
TCCTTTTTGCCCTGTACTCGTGCTTCTTCAAAGTCCATAGCGCCATGAATAAAGGATGACCTCCAATTGAAACGCTCATGAGTTAGGGCTTCCCAGTTCTCAATGCTGATATTACATTTTTTAAAATTAGCTTTGAGAGTATCTTTGAATCTCTTTTGCTGTCCACCAATATTCCGTTTTCCATTCTTAAGTTGGGAGTAAAGTAGCTGCTTTGGAAGACGATGGTCAGGCATTCGAACAACGTGACCGGTCCAGCGAAGTTGATGTTGGATGATCATTGTTTCAATGCTGGTGGTTTTCGCTTCTTCTAATACGCTAACATTAGTCCGCCTATCTTCCCAAGTAATTTGCAGAATTTTTCGGAGGCAGCGTTGATGAAATCTTTCAAGAAGTTGGAGGTGGCGTTTGTAGAGGGTCCATGTTTCACAGGCGTACAGAAGGGTTGGTAGTACAATGGCTTTGTAAACAAGCATTTTGGTCCCCCTGCGAATGTCCCGATCCTCAAACACTCTACGCTTCATTCGGGAGAAAGCTACACTCGCAGAGCTCAGGCGATGCTGAATTTCAGCGTTGATGTCGGCTTTTGTAGATAGATGGCTGCCGAGATAAGAAAAGTGATCGACATTTTCTAGTGACACACCTTTAAGCTGGATTGATGGTGCTGCAGAGGGATTGGTTCGAACTTGCTGGTAAAGCAATCCCTATATTAAACCAAAATCACATTATTTCTATAAATCATTCCATTGGCACATTATAAAAATCACTAAATACAGTTGCTCCCTCTCCTTATATTAAAAGAAAAATATATAAACCACCTAATCAACTTCCCCCCCAAAGATAACATTTATTTAATTATTTCCTTCCTGCTACTATTCTATATATTCCTATCTACTAAAGATCAAACTAAAAAAACATATAAATTGTCTGATAATGTACTTGATAATACAACAATTTTAATAATCTTAATCATATTAAACCCAAAACCAGACATTTATTTTTTATTATACCTTAATAATCTTAATCTAAATCATTAAAGATAAATGAAATCAGCCAAACCCTAAAAGCAATCCAGATAAATATTCTTAAACCCTTATCCCACTTCAAAATAAACCAGAGCATTTATATATCCCTACAATGCACACAGAGCTTTTTTCTTAGAAAAACCGAACAGCCCAACTGCCCCCCTCAAAAACTCCAACTTCAGGAGACCTCCCATACATAATAACCCCTTCTTTTCCATGGTGTTCCATCAGAAGATCAATTTCACTTATGGCTTGCAACTCAATCTCTCCCTTTAATTTCTTCAACTCGACTATCGAATCTTCATCCAGCATTTCAACAGAAGTCCCGATCTCACTCTTAGAAGAGACATTTCTGTTGCTGTTAAATTCCTCAGTTTCATCCACGACATCCCCAACCAGGTGACACTTTTTAGACCTCATATTTTCCACAATGTCCTGAATGCCTTGCATAAAAACTTGGTAGGAATCAGAAATAATCTGTTTAAAATATTGTTGGAAGTCAGAGAAAGTCTGTTTAAAATCCTCCATGTCTCACACAGTATATTATGGCGCCCCCTAGGAGCTTAACCAGTGAAAGTCAAAGATATGAAAGAATTCCGAAATGTGTTAACACAAGTGAAAGTGAGATATGCAGAGAGTTCCCCAGGGAAAGTAGAAGCAGAAAACTGAAAGTTCAAAACAGCCGATTCAATGTATAGGAAAATGCTAATATCTTCAAATTTAGTACAAAAATAATAACAGGGAGACAATTATTTATTCTCAATCCTCCTTAATATTTGGATGGGAAACAAAGTCCAAAACTTAAAAAGAATTTTTTAAAAAAATAGATCCCAAAAATAACGATAAGCACCAAGAGAACCCGCTTCTCCTTGCTGTAGAAAGCCTCTCTTAGGGTACACATACTTAAAAGAAATATAAATTGGGTGATTTAGAAATGGGGTGGCTGGTCTTAGTGTCCCTTAAAGCAGGGGTCCCCAACCCCTGGGCCACGGACCGGTACTGGTCTGTGGCCCGTTAGGAACCAGGCCGCACAGCAGGAGGTGAGCAGTGGGCGAGCAAGCGAAGCTTCATCTGTATTTACAGCCGCTCCCCATCGCTCGCATTACCGCCTGAGCTCCGCCTCCTGTCAGATCAGCGGCAGCATTAGATTCTCATAGGAGCGCGAACCCTACTGTAAACTGCAAATGCGAGGGATCTAGGTTGCGCACTCCTTATGAGAAGTCAGAATCTGACACTTATTTTAGTCCGTGCGTGGCCCACCCATTATCTTATTTACTACTTCCGATGGTTTCATCCCGAATCCATCCCCCCCCCCCCCCCCCGGTCCGTGGAAAAATTGTCTTCCATGAAACCGGTCCCTGGTGCCAAAAAGGTTGGGGACCGCTGCAAGGCTACAGCGCAGCTTGGAAATCGTGATGTCCCAGCCTCCCGGCTAGCTCTTACAAGTCAAGCACGAACACTGTTTGCAAACTTCCGGCTACCAGCAGCCGTCCAGAGGACAGATGGGGTGATTCCAGGTGTTTTCCTTTTTTCTGAAAAACATTCCTGGGCTTCAGGAAAAACCTGCCTGAGCCTGAAAAAACTGCTGCGTTGTCAGTTCTGCCCACTGAGCCCGTGGGCACAGCTGTTCAGTCTGCCATGTCCCCACCGGAAGTCGGAACACTAAGCCTAGATTTATTTATTTATTTATTTATTTATTTATTTATTTTCTATCCCACCTTTATTATTTTTATAAATAACTCAAGGTGGCGAACATACCTAATACTCCTTCCTCCTCCTATTTTCCCCACAACAGCCACCCTGTGAGGTGAGTTGGGCTGAGAGAGACTGACTGGCTCAAGGTCACCCAGCCGGCTTTCATGCCTCAGGCGGGACTAGAACTCACAGACTCCTGGTTTCTAGCCTGTTGCCTTAACCACTAGACCAAACTGGCTCTTTATACATTAACATTACATATAACGTAACACACAAATACATTAATCTGTATTATGTGAGTGAATACCTTTCTGTGCTTGCAATGTTAAGTTCCTAATGAATCTGTCCAATTAAAAGAATAAACTGTAAGAAAAATATTTTGAAGTATGAGTACAGTCTGCAAATATAGTGGCAGAGTGTTAAAAATTGGTAGGAAGGGTTATTTTCTTATTTTATTAAATGAACAAAAATATTATTAATGATAACAGCATACTGGCAAACACAAAAATATACTTGCAAATCTAATATTTTGATCTTAGTTGAGTATTAGCAAACCCATGAACTGAATTACTGTGATGGAATCTTTTGTCTGTGTGTTTTGGTGTGTCTGAAAAGATAAAACGGATATTTGGCAAACACCACATACCTGTATATTTCAAACCCACCAACACACTGAGACAGAGGCTTGTACACCCCAAAGATCAAACTCCAAAACACAAGAAAAGCAATGTAGTTTATGCAATTCAGTGCAGTGAGGAGTGCTCTGAACTCTACATTGGAGAAACCAAACAACTTTTGTACAGGAGGATGGCCCAACACAGGAGAAGTAACACCACAGGACCAGAGTCAGCAGTTTATCTTCATTTAAAAGAAAAAGGACACTCATTTGAGGACATTAATGTTCACATTTTAGACAGAGAAGATAGGTGGTTTGAGAGAGGGGTCAAGGAATCCATTTATGCCAACTTGGAAAATCCTTCCTTGAATAGCGGTGGGGGCCTCAGGCACAATCTTTCTCCCATCTTTCTCCCGGCTCTGTCTTCTGTGCCTAGGAAGATTAAGACCATTTCACAAGCTCAACAGCAGCATGGTGATCTTAAGGATCCTCCTTTAGATAATAAAAGGACTTAAAATAACATCTCAATATAACCATGACCCCAGGTGTAAGGTCACACAGCTACCTAGAAACATATTTAGGATTCCCTTACCAACTTTGCTCAGACTGAAGAAGCTCCTTGGATAAGGAGCGAAACGTTTCCACTGAGAAAATAGAAATCCAGTTGACATGATTCAAGCTACAGTTAGTTAGGTAGCTTTAGTCTGGCAAGATTCTGTTCATAGGGTAAGAACAATAAAGAAACTAGAGTTGGAAACCCTTCTCATCGTGGTTCTTGTCCTCAGTCCCTTGACAATTACTGATTTCAACACTATCTAAAACTGAAATTGCTCACAGTGACTCAGGCCTTAGTTACCTCCTGCTTGGATTACTATAATGCATTCTACATGAAGCTACCCTTGAAGAGTGTTTGGAAGCTGCAGCTGGTCCAGAATGCAGTGGTGTGGGCAGTTTTTGTGGTGTCTCTTGATATAACACCAATGCTTAATGAGCTGTGCTGGCTCCCAGTGGGCCTCTGGATCCAGTTCAAGGTACTAGTTATCACCTATAAAGCCCTACATGGCATAGGACCAGGCTATTTGTGGGACTGCCTGTTCCCACCAGGTCTAGCAGAAGGAGCATGCTCTGAGTCCCATCTATCAAACAATGCCATCCTGTTGGACTCCTGATTTGTGTCTTCTCTATGGCTGTGCCTACCCTGTGGGGCAGCTTCCTCCGAGAGATCCAGATGGCCCAGACCCTGTTAGACTTGAAAGGCTCTGAAGAGCTGGCTGTTCTTCCAGCCTTTTGGGCCAGGCAATTAGGTGAGCTCTGCTGGTGATGTGGCTTTTGTTTGGGGTTATTGTTTAACTGGGGCATCATGGGTTCCTATTGTTATGATGGTTTTAATCTTTGTACGCCACCCAGAGTCATTGCTGTGAGATGGGTGGCTCTATAAATTGGTTAAATAATTATATAAATAAGTAGAACAAAAAAAGGCAGGGAAGTCTGGAAACATCTTAGGGAAATCTGAGATGAAAGCAGTGTTTTACTGGAAAGACTGTCAGTTGCCAATAGTGCAATGCCCTCAATTTCTGATGTCACCAATATAAAGAGTCGTTGCAATACAAGATGGGTGGTAGAGAAATATGATAAATAAATAAATAAATAAATAAATAAATAAATAAATAGCAGCAAATTAGAAGATTACAATAACAATTTTACACTTAAACTATAATAGAATTGATCAGCTTTGGCTGAACACATCATTGTGTGAATTGTGGCTGCCTACTGAGGAATAAATGGCAAGAATAGAACTATTCAGCTTTCTCAGGAGAATGCCAACTTACCAGATGGCTGTAGTGATACTGTTGAGCTACATCAGAATCTAGCAGTTGTTACAAAGGCAAACACAATGAAATGAATATAATTACTTTCTGAGCTAGTACAGCACATAGAGATAGGGCTATAATCTGTAAGTAAATTCCAATGGTTTTTTGAAAGAGATTTATTCCCAAGGCAGTTTTCAAAAAGTTAAAAATAATACAAATTACTGTATTAGTATTACACTGGTGCTATTTATTTATTTACTTACTTACTTACTTTACTGGCCTCTAGGCTGCTCCAGCTGCAAACAACCCTGAGTTCCTGTAGTATTGTACAGTATACTGTTTGCGTTTATATTACATGAGTATTCAAATGTTGTGTATATTACACAGTAGTGTTCAAGAGAATTAAAATTCCAAAATATAAAAACAGTTAATAGAATAGAATAAATCCAAGAAGTATAACAATTATTTACTTGAAGAAAGGAATGAGAAAATAAATAATTGCCTGGCACTGAAAGGTAGACACCATATAACTTTCACTGGGGAAAACATTTCAGTGTCAGGGTGTCGTCATTGAATAGGATCTCGCTAGAGCCATCCACATAAAGCATGTGTTGTATTTTGTGTATGAATTGTAAGGTGTGGAGGGCATTTCAGTCCATGTCCTCATCAGTCCTTTTGTCTTTTTTCAGTTTGAGATGTTGAACAATACATAATTTAGAAAAAAACAATAAAATCTAAATCAGCAATTTTGGGAAACCCTTCCTCTATTTCTCAAACAGGTTCTTATGGTCCACTGTCCCATGATTTCAACTTCTGTCAGGTTGCCTAGATGAATAGTTGGTTTTTCTTTATCCCACATTTGAGCTAAATGCTGGTTGAATTACATGCCAGAATCTTTCATGCTGTTTTTTTCATTTTTTAAAAGAATTGGTAAGATTGCATCAAATATGCCTGTCCAATGGCTCCTGTAGCATGCCAATCTTCTACATCTTGCTCATAGGTATCACTAATAAAGATAGAATTTTTTAAAAGCAGTGGACACCAGATCTTAGAGTAACATTTATTCTGTAGATTAGAAATGGGTGTATTATGAGTTTGTGTGTTTGTGCTGATGTTGAAAGCTGCACTGTGGAACGTAATTGCACTTTCAAGTTTATTTATTTGTTTATTTATTTATTTATTATTTCAATTTATTCCCCGCCCATCTCCCTTGCAAGGGACTCTGGGCGGGTTACAACAATTGAAAGTTTAAAAATACAAAAACAGTATCTAAAATACATCGAATAATAATAATAATAAATTACATAAAATCCAAGAAGGGGGGACTGCAGGATGGACCATACCACTCCGGGGCCAGCCAACCCCAGGAGGCACTGCCGCCTCTGTCGTCCCAGGACCGGCGGCAGAGCCAGGTCTTAAGGGCCTTCCGAAAGGCCAGGAGTGAAGGGGCCAGTCTCACCTCTGGGGGCAAGATATTCCACAAGGCGGGCGCTATCGCAGAGAAGGCACGCCTCCTGGACCCCGCTAGATGGAATTCTCTTGTTGAGGGGGTCCGAAGCATGCCCTCTCTGCATGCACGGGTGGGGCGGGTCGACGTTATTGGGACGAGACGGTCCCTCAGGTACCCTGGTCCTATGCCATGTAGGGCTTTAAAGGTAATCACCAACACCTTGAATTGGACCCGGAAGCAAACTGGTAGCCAATGCAGCTCGCGTAGCAGAGGTGTAACATGTGCCGATCTCATGGCACCCATAACTGCTCGCGCCGCGGCATTTTGCACCAGCTGAAGCTTCCGGATACTCTTCAGGGGTAGCCCCATGTAGAGCGCATTACAGTAATCTATACGGGATATGACAAGGGCGTGAGTGACTGTTCGGAGGGCCTCCTGATCCAGGAAAGGGCGTAACTGGCGCACAACACGAAGTTGTGCAAAGGCCCTCCTGGCCGTGACTGCCACCTGCTTTTCGAGCAGGAGTCGCGAGTCCAGGAGGACCCCCAGATTCCGCACTGGATCCGAGCGAGGTAGTGCCACCCCACCCAGAACCAAAGATGACAACTTCCCGGATCTAGCGGGGCCATCAATCCACAGCCACTCCGTCTTACCAGGGTTCAGTTGAAGCCTGTTGTTCCCCATCCAGACCCCCACAGCCTCCAGACACTGAGATAAGGCATCGACCGCATCACCTACTTCACCCGGGATGGAGATGTATAACTGGGTATCATCAGCATATTGGTGATACCTCATCCCGTGGTGACGGATGATCTCGCCCAGTGGCTTCATGTAGATGTTGAACAGGAGAGGAGAGAGAACCGACCCCTGCGGCACCCCACAAATCAGGGGCCGCGGGTCAGCTCTCTCCTCCCCTATCAACACCGACTGGGAACGGCCCTGGAGGAAGGAGGCGAACCAGCGCAAAACTACGCCGCCCACCCCCAACTCCCTGAGCTGTCCCAAAAGTATACCGTGGTCGACAGTATCAAAAGCCGCTGAGAGATCTAAGAGAGCTAGGATGGACGCACTCCCTCCATCCCGCTCTCGCCAGAGATCATCGATAAGCGCAACCAATGCGGTCTCCGTCCCATATCCCAGCCTGAAACCTGACTGGAAGGGGTCTAGATAATCCGTTTCCTCCAGAATCCTCTGGAGTTGCCACGCCACCACCTTCTCAACCACCTTTCCCAAAAAGGGAAGGTGGGAGACTGGGCGAAAGTTGCCCAGGATGGTAGGGTCCAGGGACGGCTTCTTGAGGAGGGGGTGCACCAGCGCCTCCTTAAAGGCCTCCGGAAACACCCCCTGACTCAAGGACAAATTAATCATCGCCTGGACCCATCCACATGTCACCTGACTGGCCGATTTCACCAGCCAGGAGGGACAAGGGTCAAGCTGGCATGTGGTGGCGTTCACAGTCCGAAGGATCCTGTCTACTTCCTCAGGTGCAACAGGATCAAACTGTTCCCAGATAACATGGTAAGTACGAGCCCCTGGCATCTCCACAGATCCTGTCTCACGCTTGGAGTCCAACTTTGAATGAATCTGAGCGATTTTATCCTGCAGATGCTCAGAAAACTCTTCCGATCGGCCCTGTAGGTGGGTCTCCCTCTGCTCCCGACCCAACAATGATCTTGTAATTTTAAAGAGGGCCGTCGGGCGGCATTCTGCGGATGCAATAAGGGCGGAGAAATATTCACGTTTCGCCGCTCTTACCGCCACAAGGTAGGCCTTAACTGCGGCTCTAGATTGTGTTCGGTCAGATTCAGTCTTCGTCTTTCTCCAGCGGCGCTCTAGACGTCTCTTAACCCTCTTCAAGGCCCTTAACTCTTCGGAAAACCACGGAGAGCGGCGGGCCAAGCAGGGCCGGAGAGGTCGCATAGGCGCGATCTTGTCCAGGGCTCCAGCCGCGGCCCTATTCCAGGCCGCGGCCAGCAGCTCAACTGGACCGTGAAGCAAGTCCTCGGGAATAACCCCCAGCTCCTTCTGAAACCTCACTGGGTCCATCAGTCGCCGGGGGCAGACCATTTGAATAGGTCCCGCCTCCCTGCGGAGTGGGGCAGCACAAGAGAGTCTAAGGGTCACCAGGGCGTGGTCTGACCATGACAATGGGGAAAGATGTAACTCTCCCCTCAGATCACATTGCCACTGCTCAGACAAGAAAACTAAGTCCGGGGTGAGACCACTGTCCCGAGTCGGGTCACGAATAATCTGAGACAGGCCCATAGCTGCCATGGTAGCTATGAACTCCCGAGCCGCCTCCGAGTCCCGTCCCAGAGATGGCAGATTGAAGTCCCCCAGAACCATAAGTCTGGGGAACTCCACTGCCAACCCCGAGACAGCCTCGAGCAGCTCAGGCAGGGAGGTTGCTACGCAGCAGGGAGGTTGGTACAACAGCAGCACTCCCAACTGTTCTCGTGAACCCAACTTGAAAAACAGGGTCTCACACCCGGCCACTTGTGGAGCAGCGCCCCTGAAAGCCACAAGAGACTCTCGGATGACCACTGCCACCCCTCCTCCCCTGCCCCGGTGTCTCGGCTGATGCCAGACCTGAAACCCGGCTGGGCACATTTCCGAGAGGGCCACTCCCCCCTCTGGTGCCAGCCAGGTCTCGGTAATACACACCAGGTCGGCCCCCTCATCCGTGATCAAGTCACTTATAAGGGGGGCTTTGTTGTTCACCGACCTGGCATTCAACAGCAGCAGCCGGAGACCGGAGCCCACGAGGATCTGCTTACCAGGGCCTGGGTGTGAACATGGGGGGCCGGAACGCACCACCGGTAACAAACACCGGGGGCGCCTTCCCCAAAGATGGCTTGCCCTCCGGTTCCCGTCATACCGTCCCCTGCCCGTCACCACCCGAATCAAATGGCCCGCCATATAGCCCCCAGAGATTCCCGGTTCTGACCCAGTAGCCTCCACTCCCAGGCCTCCGGAATTCTTAGGCTTAATTAAGAGTCCCTTATCCCATCCATCCATCATGCACTCCCATACACTCTTGGGCAGTGGTAAGACCCCCCAGTGCACCAGCTCTCGCTCTCGACACTGGTAGGGTCTAGCACCACCCCACTCACACCCTGCACCTCTCCCCCAACTTCTCTCACTGGTCGGGGAGAGGTACCAACACTCGCCACAATCACTCCTGCCCCACCTGACTCTCACCCAGGGGGTGCTCTTCCACACTCATACAATCTTAGCCCCCCTCCCTCGTCTCTCACCCGAGGGGGGGGGTCCACATTCACATCAAGGGACTCCTCCAAGTTCTCTGCCGCCTTAGCTCAATGGTGTTAATCCGAGCAATTGTTATTATTCTTATGCCCTGATCAACAGGGCTATCGGTCCGGCCTCCGTCCCATCCGCGTCTTCCACGGCTGCCGGGTTCGGCACCAGTTCCAAACAGCTCCCACATCAGGAGCCTCCGGGCCCTCTCAGAAAGTGGCCCGGGAAAAAGACCAGATAGTCTGTAGCGGGGGGGCTCGCCTCGTCCGTCTCCCACTCCACTCCGTAGCCTCTGGCAGCCCTTGATAGTCCTTGATAGTCTCCGGAAGCTCCGAGGGCTTCGCTGCACCCGCTGGACTCCCTTCTGAGCCGCCCCGGGTCTGCTAGGCCCCCACCAACTCCACCGGCCTAGCTCACCTCCGACGGCCCCAGGATCCAGCGGTCGATTTTGGAGGCTTCCAAAAGCCTCTAGCAGCTCTCAAAAAGACATCAGTCCCCACAAGCCCCGCTGGTCGAACTCGAAGGCTCGCGTTCAGAGTCTTCCGGCCTTAATGGACTCCAGTTCTCTTTAGCCCCGCCGGTCTAGGTCACACCCAACAGCCTCTTGCAGGCCTCGGCAGCCACCAGCTGTCTCCGGTAACTCACCGGGTCCCGTTTTCGTCGCGTCGAAAGGTTCCGGAGGCCCGACTCGGGCAGAAGCCTCGGCCAGCCCTCCCCTCGGAGAAGCCACTCACGCACCGGCAACCACCACCTCTCCAGAATCCCAAAGGTGACATTTAGGGATTTCGGGATTTCCGGTGGGTTTTCAAGAGTTCTTTTTCGGTTTTTTTCGGCTTTCTCCGGAGCTGTTATCGGCCGCGTTAACTTGCGGCCGCCATCTTGGATTTCAATGTGAAGTTCATGGTACAGATTCCTGTTCTTAGGCATCTCCCCACATTCTGGAAGCTAAACAGGATTAATTAGAAAGCCTTTCACATTCCATCTATTCATACTCAAATAGAACAAGCAAGTGATAAGAGTAGATACTGTAGATATGTAACAGAATGTGTTAAATACTAATACAAGGAAAGAGCACAGTTTGGACACGTGTGGGTTTTTTTTTTAATAAGTAATAAAACAGCTTCTACAGATACCTGTTGAAGGTGTTCATTCACGAGGAGTAAGTATAGAAATATGAAGACAGGAAGCGAAGGAAGGAGGATAAAATGAAAACTTTGCTTACAGTCTTGTTGTTGTTGTTGTTCAGTCGTTTAGTCGTGTCCGATTCTTCGTGACCTCATGGACCATAGCACGCCAGGCCTTCCTGTCCTCCACTGTCTCCTGGAGTTTGCTCAAATTCATGTTCGTTACATCGGTGATGCTATCTAACCATCTCATCCTCTGCCGTCCCCTTCTCCTTTTGCCTTCAGTCTTTCCCAGCATCAGGGTCTTTTCCAGCGAGTCCTCTCTTCGCATTAGGTGGCCAAAGTATTTGAGCTTCAGCTTCAGCATCTGTCCTTCCAATGAGCAGTCAGGGTTGATTTCCTTTAGGATTGACTGGTTTGACCTCCTTGCAGTCCAAGGGACTCTCAAGAGTCTTCTCCAGCACCACAGTTCGAAAGCATCAATACACATTCAATAAAGTATTGGCATACCTACACACAACCACTCTGACAAGCTCCAAACAAATATATTTGTTGTTGTTGTTGTTCAGTCGTTTAGTCGTGTCCGACTCTTCGTGACCTCATGGACCATAGCACGCCAGGCCTTCCTGTCCTCCACTGTCTCTCGGAGTTTACTCAAATTCATGTTCATTACATCAGTGATGCTATCTAACCATCTCATCCTCTGCCATCCCCTTCTCCTTTTGCCTTCAGTCTTTCCCAGCATCAGGGTCTTTTCCAGTGAGTCCTCTCTTCGCATTAGGTGGTCAAAGTATTTGAGCTTCAGCTTCAGCATCTGTCCTTCCAATGAGCAGTCAGGGTTGATTTCCTTTAGGATTGACTGGTTTGACCTCCTTGCAGTCCAAGGGACTCTTAAGAGTCTTCTCCAGTCTAGCTGCCAGCAATTACGAAACCCTCGTCTCTCGGGTCACTGTCTCTCTACTTCTTCCCTGTGATTGATGCTCCTGGAGGTAGGGTGATAGCCAAGCAACTGCTTTCTCTTTCTCTGAGGGCCGATGGAATGCAAGTTTTATAACCTCCTAGAAAACCGGTCTCTTCTGAGGAGAGAGGAATGGGCATACTGACCTCTGTATAAAAGGAAAGTATGGATGTAGGAACCATAGATCTCCTTGTCTACTAGTGCACATAAGCCTTAGGGGGTGTGGAGAAAAGGGATGATGCATGACCCTTGTATCTTTGAGAGAACAAGGGACGAGACATGATATTGCAGGAACCAGAGGAGGACTTTCGCTTTTTCATATGGCACCTTGAGTTGGAAAAGCATAGATAGGCATCTCTTTTCCTATTCTACCCAATTCCTTTTAGAATCTCTTCACCGCACTCTGCTGTCAACATTTAGGAAGGTATTATTCTGACCCCAGAGTCTGATTGGCCCCCACATTGTTCATCTTTAGGAAGGCAGTAAAAATGGTTTTCTTTCTCTGGGGGCTTGGGGCCTAAGTGGTGTTCCTTGGGCTACCTTTTTGCTGGATTTTTAATAACTTCTAATTTTATTGCAGAATTTTGTTAGTGGTACTCTGAGTTTTAGGAGGAGATTTAATTGAGTTGATTTATTATTCTGTGTGCTTTATTGTTTGTGAACTGCCAGGAGACTTGTGATAGGGAGATATATAATTTTATGTAATGAATAAATAAAGTCCAGTGGGCTTTCCATGCATGCTAGTTTCAGAAAGGTCACTTCCTAGGAGGGGTGGAATTAGAAGGAATGTGGATGATGTGGGGAAATGTTATATTGCTTGTTTTCTGGTCCTGCTTTCTTTCCTCCATGGAAAACAACATGTCCCATCAATCTCTCTGGGAGACTGTTACAACAATTGGGAGAGTGATCAAGAAGGCTGAAGTGGATGGGATTCTTGCTCCATAGACATTGGGCTTTCTTGTGCTCAGGGTGGGAATAGATATTGTTTGTAATTCAGCAATTCTACCCACCCCACCCACACTGGACTCTTTATACTAGTGCTTCCCAAACCTAGGTAAAATTGGGTAAAAGTGGTTTTTCTTTGCGTAATGACACACGAACCCATTACCCAATCACAACAGCGACATTTACATTTACTTAAAGTGTTTTACCTACACTGGGTAAAAAGGACTTTCTGATAAGAGGTTTTGGGTAATGAAGGAAAAAGGGAAGCACTGCTTTATACTCTTGAACAGAAATAAGAATTCATTTTGATATAAGGCATCAAGGAGCTGAAATTGGAGACCTAGGTGAAATGGAGAAAAATCTTGCACTCTATTCTTTTGATGATTCTGAGAGTGCATCTGATTGTCACCTTTTTGTTCCCCCTTCCCTTGGCAGTTTACCCTTGCCTACTTGTTTACTTCCAGTTTTGTTGCTTTACTTATTTATGCACATAGCCGAATATTTTGTTTGTGCATTAATAGGCCCTGACCTGTTTCATGGTAGCCATGATGGGAAAAACAAAAATTAACAGAAAGGCAGAATGTATGCTGGGTGCCATAGCCTGCCTCCCTCCCTCCCTCCCTCCCTCCCTCCCATTAGAAGAGAGCCAGTTTGGTCTTGTGGTTAAGGCAACGGGCTAGAAACCAGGAGACTGGTTTACATGCCTGTAGCATGTTGTGGGGAAAATAGGAGGAGGTAGGAGTATTAGGTATGTTCGCCGCCTTGAGTTATTTATAAAAATAATAAGAGGTGGGATTAAAAAAAAAAGTTGACTTCCCAGGGAGTACACTGAGGATGTTTCTGCATTTGTTCAAGGACACCCCTTCTCAATTAAATTCTGGTGTAGGACTAAACAAAGGGGCTGCTGAGTTCAAAAACAGTTTTTTATATGTAGGTTTTTAAAAAGCCTTCTTAAAAAGCTGCTTGAAAGGCTCTGTCTGATGGAAAGGGAGAGCAAAATGCTTTTTTTTTTTTAACTTTTCCATTAGCCAGGCTGGGAGGGGAGGAAAGAGGCACCCATTACATTTTGTATATGTTAACATAAAACTGAGCATTTGTTAATACTGGATTATATCCAATAAATTCCATCCAGTAATGGAATAGCATCCATCAACAGAAGGAAAAGGAGGGGCGGACCCACTGCTGGAAGAAGCCTATAGGATTGTCTTCCAAAATGGGAACTGTGCTCAAATGGATCTAAGCTGAACAATTTGCAAAAGGAAGGGATGGGAGCCTAATGGCTAGGGGACGCATGAACAATTTTACCTCTCGAGGACCAAGCCAATTACATCCCAGAGTCATGAATGAACTTTCAGACGTTATATTGGAGCCCCTTTCTGTGATGAGAAATCATGGAGGGCAGGCCTAGTACCAGAGGACTGGAGAAGGGCAAATGTTGCTCTTATCTTCAAAAAGGGGGAAAAAGAGGACCTGGAGGAAAAAAACAGACCAATCGGCTTGACACTGATGCTGGACAAAATTCTGGAGCAGATTATCAATCAGCTTGTGAGCATTAATAGAATAACCCATTGCTTGGGAGGAGCCAACATAGGTTTATCAAATATAAGTCATGCCAGGTGAACCTAATTGTCTTTTTTTTTTTTGATAAAGTAACCAGTTTACTTGACATGGGAGCACCTATCATCAAAATATTGAACAGACTCTCCCGTAAGATCTAGTAATTTCTAGCAATTGTCCTGTTACTATCCCTCCTGTGTTTCCTCCATCCTTCTTCTGCAGTTCATTTGCATAATTCCACTCCTATATCTCTTCACCCAATATGATTGGTTAATTTTATTTGCTAATTTTACTTGGCTTCTTTGTGATTCCACAGCCTGGATAACTATACCAGATTAACTGATGGAGCTGGGGGTGGGGGGGATATGCAAGTGCAAATTCAATCTTTGTCAAGTTGAAATAACATAGAATTAGAGCTTGGATGAAGATATTCAGAAAGAGAGATTTGGTCTGGGTAATGAAATTGGGATTATGCAGAAATAAGTTATGCTGATCTTTTTGTATTCCTGGAACATGTGAAAGGTCCAGCAAAGGGGCAGAGCCATCTACTTGGAGAGCTGCTCTGCATTGTCTCCTCTCCAAAGTCATGCTGTGGCCTTTTAAAACTTTCATTATACAGGGGTACAACTGGTTTTCTTGAAAGCTTGACTTCAGCACCCTTTCCTTATCATTCTGAATGAAGCATCTGCCTTCCCCTATAATCCTCCCTCCCTTTTTCCCCAGGCCAAAACGTACTTGGGCTGCTCTGGAATTGATGATCTCGTTAAAGTGTCAAGCCAGCCCAGGGATGGTTCTATCACGAATGAGGATTTATGGTAGAATCTGCCTTGGTGAAGGTTTTATCGCAGGCTTTAAATGGAGCTGGATAAGTCCTCCAGGGCCTGGCTGTACCAGCTGTCTTGTTCCTTAAAAGAGCCAATCAGGAGAGCATGGCAAGGAATTTGGAGGGAGTCGGGGTAATATTCAAGAAATAGAAAAAAATGAAGGTGATTAATTAAGGTCTTCTTCTATGGCCCTGTGGAGGGAATAGATTTCTTTGCTGTAAGAGCTGCATGCAGGGATCGGTTTCCATAGAAGCATACTCCTTGATTGTGGGGAATCGTCTCTGAAATAATCCCTGGTGATTTTTCCATTTTTGAACTAAAATCTGAAACTCCAAGTCCTCTCCTTGAAAATCTTTTCATCTGTTTTCCGCAGTGACTGGACTTGAGAGAGAGCAGGGGCGATGAATCCTAGTTAATTGTGTTCTTTCTTCTTTACCATGAGACAAGTTGGGTCTTGTTATTTTGACATATTCCTTTGTGATCAGGACAGACAGAAGCAGGCCAAATGTCCACCCTCGCTGTTGATTTAGAGCCAAGGTGCTTGCTCAAATACCCCCTTAGGCAGGAGAAAGGAAGGTGAAGTGAAACCAGAGGATTCATGGAATACAGTGGCCATCTCAAATTTTCCCCCTTATCCGTGTCCTTGACAAGTCACCAACTTCAGTATCCAGAGTAAAGACAAATAGGTGATGTTAATACCATGATACCCTAGCTTGACCCTCTGGCTCTTCTCAGTGAGAAGAATTATGGAATTGAAGAAGATTAAAAATGGTAAGATTTTATCTGTTCTCAATTCAGCTAGCTTTGCAGCATATTTTTTAAATGTGTGGAAGAACCTGTAATACTTTACTGTAATTACATTGTAGTGGCATGAAGTCCCAGGCAAATCAGGGTCATGTTTAATAGTGATCTGAGAATATCCTGGAGTTTGAAGTTTCCTTTGTGAAATTCTTATAATCATCAATAATACATAAATCTGCCACTGTTGCTGAGAACATTCTCATCACTAGTGATCTGCCCAGTATGAGGAGCAATGTCTATATGGTCCCTGTATGGGGAGACCAAAACAGGAGAGAGTGAATTGTGAATTTTGTTACTCTTGTTACTCTAGTAGGGCTGTAATACTATCCACATACTACTGTCAAGTATGAAGTACTGAGGAGTCTGGGAAAACAGAATAGTACCCCCCCCCATCCTTAATGTAAGATCCTATTTTGTTTAATATAATTCTCATACTCAGACACATATACTGTACTGTTGGTTTGTCCTAATAATACAGTATAAATATCGGCACAAAAGAATTATTCAAAGCAATTCATCAAATGTTCTTAGCAAATTCTGAAATACAGTAGAAAGGTAGCAGGCAATTTGCAAACTACTTGCTTCTACAGACTTTTTGCAGCAGAACCCTTTCTGCATTTGGTATATGATTTTTTGTTGTTATTGCTATACACTTAACAGGTATTTTACTGAAGGCAAATCAGACCAATTTCTTGCTCTGATCCAGAAAAGGTAGGAAGAGTTTCTATGGTAGGCTTTTTGTGACTTTGTGAATACATTATTAATTTGAAATATAATTCTGGAATGTGGCTAATCAGAATGAATCTGAACCTGTTATGGACATTTCAGAAGCCACTGAATGTTGATACAGGATTAATTCCACAGAGTTTGTCATAATAATGCCCAGTGTTTCCATGATTTTGCAGATGTGGCAAGGGAAGAAAGAAGGGAAGTTTATCTATCTATCTTTCTTTCTTTCTTTCTTTCTTTCTTTCTTTCTTTCTTTCTTTCTTTCTTTCTTTCTTTCTTTCTTTCTTTCTTCACCGCCCATCTCATGCAAACGACTCTGGGTGGTTTACAAACGAATTAAAAGAATAAAATATCAAAATATCACTTAAACAGATTCATTATAAAAATATAAAATATAAAATCCAAGGTGGAGCAACAGTCTCAATAGAAATTTCCCAGGGCCACATCAAGGTACCAACCACCCCCATGAATATCTCCCCTCCCGCCCCAAGCGAGGTGGCACAACCAAGTCTTAACTCCCTTTCAGAAGGCCGGGAGAGTGGGGGCCTGTCTCACCTCTGGGGGTAACTTATTCCAGAGGGTGGGGGTATGGATGAGATGGGGGTATGGATACCAGGATCAACAGAGTCCTGTTGGGATTAAAAGTTCCCTTTTCCTCCCATTGCTATTAGGCTGCTGTGACTATAAATCTGTCAGTGAGTTTTATGCTTGCAATTTTTGCTGATATACAGGATGTTGCCCTGGAGAGATTGCAAACAGTGGGATGGCTTTCTTATAGGGTGACCTCCAGCTGATAAACCAGCTTACTATAACTTTGTGCTCTGTGGGCCTTCATTTCAATCTGTTTAAAGAATTGATTCTTTTTCTTTCCCTACTTCTCTTCATCTCTTCTGGCATCAAAGGCTAAGCCTGAATTTCCCTTTGAAAACAACATTGCTCTTAAATTTTCTGTCCTCTTAATAGATTTTTATATAATCACTACAGTGCACTTCTAAAGAACGATAGATCGCATTCATTGCCTTTCTCTGTGATTAATTTCCAATAATAGTCCTAGATAATGCCAAGGGAAGGAGAAGAGTGGGGGAGAAAAGAAACACCATCCGCACATTATCCACTTTGTGCTGAGAGTATAAATGAATTAGATTTAATTTTTGTTGAATTGTTTCAATTGTTCAGACCCTAAGTTTGAATGGTCATCTATTTTGCAAGTTGGTGGGGTAAAGAGAAGCAAGAAAGGGAAAGAGCATTTTTGAAAGTCACAGTGTTATGCTTAATTGCATTGGGTGGGCTTATTTCCGTATAATTGTTAGTCTCACTGGACCTTGCATTACTGCCCAATTTTCCCCCTTAGCTTGTTGTTTAATTGATGGATGGAGGACAGAATCTTTGAACTATGGATAGCATGAGTAAGTAGGTAGCTAAAACTAGGTTGGAAATCATTGACAAGAGCCATACATAGTTTGCAAAATAGAATCTTTGAGCAGCATTTTTATCAAGAGTGATGGGATCTGGTCTACAAAACTCCAGATAGCCACTGAATGATTTGTCTGTATTTCTTTGCTACCATCTAATGGTTGTCCAGAGTTTTGCAAACTAAATGTGGTTGCCCAATTTTATGTTAGACAGTCACTGTAATGGTAAAGGAGTTACACTGGGAGTAAGTAAACGCAGATACAAGTCCTGATTGTATCATGGAGCATATTGGTTGACTTTGGGCTTGTCACTACTTCATAAAGCAACCTATCTCACAGAGCTGTTGTTATGAGAATACCATGAGGAACCCTCCCCATATTTACTGCCTTGAGTCTGCAGAGGAAAGGTAGGATATTATAAATAGATACTATAAATAAATAGACAATAAACAAGTATTCTGCTAAAATGTATGTATTATTTATTAATACTCATTTATGTATTAATTTCCATATGATAGGAAATAAATACAGTATGTATATCTGAACAGGCCCACTGCGTAAGTGTTTTCACAGATACTGGAAACTTTAGTTTGTTCACTAAGATTCTGCTGTGGAGAACATTGCACACATTCCTTTCCAAGCAACTTAATTCTAGTAGGCTTTCTGCTACATGGTGAATTTAAGTATAGCTCAAAGAAGTCTGAGCATTTTCTTGGGAAGCACTACCCCTTCTAAATTGGGATGGTGTTCAACTTCTTGCTGAAAAGATTTTATTCCCCTCTAGGTGTGGATTTTCTTTAGTACATTATTATTGTGATTGGAGATCTTATCTATACATTATATATCCATCCTTTTAGAGTGAAGAGGTATCTTTATTGGTCTTACACCAAAGCTTCAATTCTATGAAAAACAACTAAGAATCCATTTTATATGATCCAATGTTGTTTAGAATACATTTGCCATGTATTCCTGCGTTGCTACATCTAAAGCTAAAAACATTGTTCTCTGGGCCAACATGGGTTGACACAGAACATGCCAGTTTTTAAAGGTACTGTATAGATGAGCTTGGTATTTTTACTCTTCTCTTGTATATAAAATCTTCTTCCATATTACAAAAACAACTTGTGAAAAAGAGTAACCTTTGCAAAACTGAAACCGAGGGTCTCAAAGGCAGTACTAGCAGAATTTGGGGGCCATGCTGATTAGGTATCTGAGATTTCTGGTCAGGTGCGCATACACATTCTTACTCATGCAGCCACTTGAAATGGAAAAAAGTACTTGGGTTCAGACCGATGCTGCTGTAACATTGTACCATCATGCAGTTTTCTGATGAGAGAGACCAGATATGCATTACTGATATCTCCATTTGGACAATAGCACAGGAGAAGTGAGAGCTAACGTGGTTTTAGGTTTTAAGATTTATTTTTTTTTGCCATTGTCTGTTTTCTTCCAACCACCACCAGTTCCTTTTTGTAGCAACTGGCCTGTTCTTGTTTTAAGTAAACTCTGGATCTTGGGCTCCATGTACAGGCAGAGGGAGAACCAAATGGATATTCCTTCCTCTTCTACCGGCCTATTCATTAATATGGGCAAGTATGGAGTGTCAAGCTTTTTCTTAGACTGCACATAAGGAAATGGTCAAAGAGGGCAGGTGGTCTTTTCTCATGACTGCTTTCAGCCAGTCAATCACTAGCTGTACTTTCAACATGGAACTTATCAAGAGAATATGAATTAATACTTGTGATAAAGAGGGGTGGCTCTGTGTTAGGGAAAGATAATTTTGGTTGGCTGGGCATTTGACATACATTTCTTCCCTTGTCATTTGTAGGTGTGTGTGTGTGTGTGTGTGTGTGTGTGTGTGTGTGTGTGTGTGTAAAGGGCAGACATTGAGAAAAACAGAAGAGTTTCCATAGCCATTGTGTAGCACTTGCAATTGCTTTTCTATTGCATTTTGTTTCATGGGGAATCTGTGTCACAAATATTACCAAGTTGGTCACTGATACTCAAAACCATTACAACTATTAGAAAAGTAAAGAGATTTAAGATTTTTCAGCACATGCCAAAAGTGAGAAAATGTAACTAGCTAGAATGCAAATGATATTAGAGCTTGGACCTCTCCTGATCTCTCCTCATAAACTTGTCTTCCATCATTTAAAAATAAAAACAAGTAAAGGATCTGGGTGGGCACCTTGTATAGATTGACAGCAGATAGGTGCTTAAGTTATTTATTAATGTTGGCCCAAAGAATGGATTGACTTTTGATCAGAGAGAAGCATAGATGTGGCCTGAAAAGACAGCAATACTGAAAAATCCCATGCAAAGGATACAAGCTCTAGTAATTTATTGTTGCTCATTCAGTGTCTATGTTGATTTGTGCATGAGCCCCACATTCGGTTGGGGGTAGTTATGCCAGGTGCCCTCTTTTCTACCCGGCTGTCAATATTTTGAGGACTGCCTGAAGAGGCATCCAGTTCTGATTTTTCTGGTACTAGACAAAAAGCTGGAATGAGGTAATTGCTGATTTTTCTTTTTAAAACACATCAAGTGAACCAAAGGTAAGATGCCACTGCAGCTGAGTTTCTGCTAGATGGTGAGAATCAAAACTTCAGATGCCTCTGGACATAGAGTGAATTAATGTTGTTTCTATTTCCTTTCCAGGGACAATTATACAAAAGAAAAAGAAATAGTTGTAACTACAGGCTCCTTCTATTTGGCTGACTTATTTAGCTTAGAAAAAGACTTGCTATGCACCTGTCTATTTTCTTCTCTTTCTCTCAGTCAGAATCCCATTGGTACCGCTATCAGAAAGAATTTGCAATTCTACAGCTATTTATCATTAATTTAACTTGATTTAAATAAGATAATATTGTGAATGATTGAACTGAATGCAGGTAATTTATTGAAATTGATTTTGAAGCAAGATCTTCAGAATCTTGGGGATAAATTAATTAAGAAAACTCATTTGGTTGACTTAGTTTGAGGTGCAAAATAATTTAAAAGTTTTGGAGGTGAGCGGGATGGGAAATTTGTTAGCTCATTTTCTGTTAAGGCTAAATTACAATAATTTTTCAGTTGTGCATTTATCAATATAACTTAATGTATGCAAATTTTACACAAGTTAGTGCCTTTTGTCCTTTTTTTGGTCAATGTTTATTCATCTAACCTAATCAAAGTGATTTGTGGGAACTGAGAGCTCAAGGAAACATCACAAAACAAATCATGAGCAAACAACTGAGCTTATGAGTTATCCTGCATCCAAAAACAGCTGGACAAAAAATTTTTGAATAGTTCTTCCCTTGGAGGAAAAAAATCTTCAAGTCATTTCATTTTAAACGCTCCACGAATATTTTAAATTGTGAAGAACTGGAGTGATCATATAAACAGAGTAAAGACATGGACAACTGGTGCTTCTTGCCATACTGCTGAGCAAATTAAAGGCCCAGCAGGACAGTAGAGGAAAAGGCTATCTGGCCTAATTGCTGAAGAAACCTTGATCATGGGAGAGCAGTTTCCTATTTTTTTTTAACTAGGGTGCCAAAATGCCTAAGGCTGTTCCTGTTTAGAGTCAACCCATGCTGGCCAGGATGATATATTTCTTAGATTGTGTGGATAAGATTATTCCTCTGACAGAAGGCAGATGTATTTAGGCTTAAAGGTGTTTATGATTTTGTGGAAGGCTGGCCTTAAGGCAGTGCAAAAAAAAAAAAAAAGGAACCATTCTGGGAAGGAACCAGCTGTTTCCCAAAGGATTATATACTTCATGGTAATATGTTAAAAGAGCTAGCTGTTTATATGAGAGTACTTACATAGAAGAGTTCTATTAAATATGAAGGTATGTTTGAATTTTTGGTATTGTACAAGTCATACTGCTCCAGCTAGTTCCTGGTCTATAGTTTGGTCCAGAAAATCAGCCTGTGAACTAACCAGTCATGAAGCCTGCATATAACAGACATGCTAAATCCATTCACCTTATACTAAGAAAAACATTATATCTAGAAACACAGTACACTCAAGTGACAACTCCCTGCCTTCCTTTGAAATAAATCTTTGCGGTGAACCTGCATTGGGAATGAACCTGCATTGGGGAGGAGCAGACTATTAGACCATGCATGTTGAAAAAGCTCCTCCTTGAAAAAGACTGCCAAGCAATCTCTAGAATCACATAGTTTTTGGTATTGAACAGAGTACAGCTGAGCAGAGATGGATAACAAAGAACAGGTTGAAGGACATTTAATATTAAACTCCAGGAGGAGTGGAACTAGTTGGAGGATCAGCTTCAGTTTTGACATACACCTGGTCTTCATTTAACCTTGCCCAGTGCAGCTTCCTCTGTTCTGTGGACTAAAATCAAGTATGCAGCAATCACTCTGAAGCATTTGCCACCTTTTCCATCTCTGCCGTCATTCTTTTCTATTTCCTGCCTGCACCTTCGGCTCCCTCTTTTTCACCCTGATCATTTGCTTTCCGAATCTGATTAACTTGCTGCTCTTGGACTAAGTTTTCTGAACATGTGAAGTGGCATCTGCTTATTTGAGTCTTGGCTATTTGTTCTTCATTTCTGCCCAAAACAGATTTTTCATTGTTCATTCCTCAAGTGCTACCAAAGTGGCAACTCCCATTCATTCTTCAATCCATCAATCTGCACCTTCTTTCCCAGCGAGTTCTTAAATAGATTTTGCTAAAGGCTTTCCTTTTCCTCTTCATATGTAGGCCATAAATCTGCAGTTCAACCTTTCTTGTCTTTGGGGTTTTACCATTTCCAAGCAATCTGACTCATGTTCAGAAGGAATTTATTTAAGTTGTGAGTCCAGAAATCCTTGCCCCAAACTGAACTGCAGTCTGATTATCTACTCATAGTTACAGTACATGTACATGGGGATACTCAGAAATACACACATATACCAATTTTAACTATGGAGAAATTGGGTCAGTGGCTCAGAAACTGGATGATTCCTTTAAGAATTAAGAGGTAAATTAATGAGTGTTTTTAAAAGTGAATTCCACAGAATTTCTCAGTGCCTTCTGTTCATGCCATTTCTTTTACCATTTTGCCCAAATCCCTCAAATTAAGAGAAACTCCATATTTTAACTGGGCACTACTAGCATGTATGAACAGTACTGTACTGTAGATATGGTTCTGTAGAT
Source organism: Charina bottae (assembly GCA_023362775.1). Classification (NCBI taxonomy): domain Eukaryota; kingdom Metazoa; phylum Chordata; class Lepidosauria; order Squamata; family Charinaidae; genus Charina; species Charina bottae. The sequence continues at coordinate 131,820,055 of JALMGJ010000002.1, read as the reverse complement.
GAGGTGTGACATCTAGAAATGTACACAGTAGCAAAATGCAAACTTTCACCATCCAATTGTTACGTTGGATATTCAAAATAAACCAGCAGTGTGACTGGCTGCTGGAAGCTTTGCTCTAAAGCAAAAGTGCAAAAACCATACCCATTGCCTACTCATGATGCCATAAGCCAGGGGTGGGCAACGTCAGGCCCACGGGTCGTATAAGGCCCATGGGGCTCCGGCCCGCAAACCCTGCCCCTTCCACACAATTGGCTCCCGCCCGCAAACCCCGCCCCCCAGTGCTTGTGATTGGCTCCCGCCCGCAAACTCCAGCCCCCGGTCTGCGGAAATCCCAGAAACCCCGCCCCCCACCGCCCCGGTCCCCGGTTATAAATATCCAAATGGCCCTTGGCAGAAAAAAGGTTCCCCACCCCTGCCATAAGCCCTGCAGTCCCCATAGCATGCATGCCCCAGACTATACCACTACAATCCTGCAGAGATTATGTTTTCAGATTGGGAATGAGCAAACCAGTTAGCCAGAAAACAACTATTTACCCACTAGGGGTAAACATTTATTTTGAAACATTTCAAGCATGGGAGTTTATGAAATGTCTCATTTTGAGTGTAATTCTGTTGTTCCAGGTGCAAAATGGGATGTTTTGTGCGTTTTGAGGTCAAACAGAGCAGTTTTGAGCACAATGCACCTACAGAATTCGCAGAACAGTTCATTTTTGTCTCTGACCAGCAGTTTTGCACTCAAATGGAATTTTTATGAGATTTCAAATACTTCTACTACCTATACATCTATCCTCACTTCTAGCTACTGGACTCATGAGAGAGGAAGTGCTGTGCTGTTCTGTACTTGTGTCTTTCCCATGCTCAGCTGCTGGGTGCTCAGGAGCAAACTACAATGGTCCCAATGTCTCTTTGCAGCTGTTCCGAGTTAAACAGAGGAGAAATTGAAGACTCCATGATCTCTCTACCCTATACACAATCTGCATGAGAGAGAGAGAGAGAGAGAGAGAGAGAGGGAGGGAGGGAGGGAGAGAGAGAGAGAGAGGGAGAGAGAGAGAGAGAGATCCCATTGCAGCCACTTCTCTATTCTAAGAGTTGAGAGAATTCCTTCCTTTGGCTTGCCCCTAACTTCCTATTTATCAACTTCTGTGCTTCTGAGTATCCATCAGCAGATATTCTGGATCACTTGTTTAACCAGTAAGACAACCAAGATATGTGAGAGTTGACTAAGGAATTAATTTGTTCTAAAGATGTCAAAGCATAGATAGGCCTTTGTAATTTATCTATTTTAAAGTCAAGACATCAGTTTATTTTAGAGATGCAGTAGAAAACATTGCCTTTGTAGTTGGGAGAAGAATGTTTATAGGAGGTAGGGATCTTTGTTCCTGTAAGTAAAGTTGATAACTGTATGGTATGAGAAGGGATTAAAGCAGCAAAGATGATTTTGGGGTTTCCAGGGGTGGGATTATGGGCATTTGAAAGAAGCACAGAATATGCCATGCCAGACTTAAACAGTGAAAAAATTGAATGTAAAAGGAATTGTTATGCTGATCCTTTTCACTATTTTGTCATGATCCCATCCACCCCTGAAGAATGCAACTCTTAGCATTCAAAGGTCAATACTTCTCAACCTGAACAAAATGAGTGGCAGGAATACAATAAAATGTATAGCTTTGGACCACCTGATCATTTATTTCAGTCATTTTCTCTTTCCCTCTTCTCTCTCTGCCTGTAGCATGTTTTGGCAATATATATTGTATAGGCCACCTTATTGGCTTGTGGCATGGAAGACAGCAGTGACAGAAGCATCTGTGACTGTCAAGTTAGCAAGAAGAGCATTGTTTGCCTGCAGCAGGAGCAAGTATAATTTCTACCTATAGATCATCATGAAAACCTGGTGGCCAGCTTGCTAGGGAAGATAGTACTGCACAAAGGATCTCACTAACAGACCAATATGCAGTGTTGACGTTAAGTCAAAAATTGGCTTTCCTTTTTTTTAAAAAAATAGGTGAACTACAGCCAGCTGGAGAAAGAGGACTGAGCATCAGTTGGCTTCAACCGCCACTTCTAAGCACAGTAACAATCCCTTAGGGAGCACCAGGGGTCAAGGGGCCATCCCAAGTCAGAATTATGAATTCCCCTCATTTCCTGGTGCTTGACACTGATGGGGCTTCTGCAAGCTGATCAAAGTGAAGCTGTCATTTCCCTCTTTAAAATATGACTTGTGAGTGACAGATGGTGAAGAGAAGAGTTTAAGATCTAATAATAAGAGAATGAGTGGGAGGGGGCTAATGAATACATCCCTGTGTTCTAAGATGTCACCTTGAGAGACAGGTGGAGGTGTATGTGTGTGTGTGTGTGTGTATGAGAGAGAGAGAGAGAGAGAGAGAGAGAGAGAGAGAGAGAGAGAGAGAGAGAGAGGTGTGTGTATGGGATGGAGACATAGAATGTATGAGCCCATTTGCATTCTGATGCCTAAATATAGAATAAAAATGGGGAATGGAGGTCAGATTGCCTCAATCTCTTGAGGTGAGGGTGGGTGGGAATCCGTGGGTGGGAATCTCCCTCACCTCTGCTGCCACCTTTGGAGAGTATTCACCAAAGATTTGGAGAGGTCATCATGTTATCCTTTGGTCCAAGAACAGTTTTTAATAAAGAATATGAATAAGTGTCTCTGAAGCCAGAATTCATACTGCTTTCTAGAGAACCCTGCCATTCTTTTCCTCTGTGCAGTGCCAGGAGTATGAAAGGAAAAGTACCTTCTTGGCACTTCAGTGATTATTGTTGCTTGTTCAAGTTTCCTACTTAGAACTTGGCTTTAAAATGTATCTTCCTCCTAGTGCTAAGTTGCTAGTGATGCAACAGTCACCGATGGGTTCTGTTTTGTATCCTGTGACTTGAAAGGAAGATTTTTTTAAAAAAATCTTAAGGTATGTACTAATCAGGGGGCGTGGTGGCTCAGTGGGTAAGACGCCAGGCTTGTTGATTGGAAGATCCGCAAGTTCGGAGGTTCGAATCCCTAGCCCTGCGTGTGGAGTGAGCTCCAGCACTAGCTCCAGCTCTTGCCAACCTAGCAATTCGAAAGCATGCAAATGCAAGTAGATGAATAGGTACCACTTCGGTGGGATGGTAACAGCGTTCTGCGTGCGTCATGCTGGCCACATGACCGTGGAAGCGTCTTCAGACAACGTTGGCTCTTCGGCTTACAGACGGAGATGAGCACCGGCCCCTAGAGTCGGACACGACTGCACAAATGTGCAGGGGGAACCTTTACCTTTACCTATGTACTAATCAGCTCACCAGTGCAAAATTCCTTTTGTGGATAGGCATTGTCAATAAGGTAATAATCACTGTCTTTGCCTCCAGTATTTCATTACATCTTAATCTCAAGAGTTTTCATTCCCATTACTGCTATGGTTTTAAATACATGCACAATACACATGTCAAAATAACTCTTTATTTATGTGAAGTGGTTTGTACCCCATAAAAGTGAGCAAAAATGTTAATCTATTAGCTAACTCAGAATTCTTTGCTATTCAAGCTTGGTTTATGGATCTTCTTAATAAAAATTAGGTTGAGTAAGTGTATTCCCCTCCCCCAAGCCTGGCTTTAGACTTTGATATGGAGCAGGGCCTAGTGTCTGCTATTTCTGTTGGAGCTTTCCCCATGCAAATAGCAGCACAGGACCTGTGATTGCAAAAGCCGGCTGTACTCATTCATGTTGTATCTCTCACACCTGCAGTTTACTTTAAAAAAAAAAGCATTTGTGCAGGTGCTAATTTTCTGAATGATGTCTTGTTTGGCCCTGAAATGAGCTTGCATAGATAAAGATATGGATCATGGTCTCAGAAAGACCGTTTCTTCCCTCGTCTTGAATTCTGGCTAGATAGGCAGTGGACACACTGAAAAGCTTTTTAGACCATGTGGAGGCAATGCTGAATAGATGTTTCATAAGAAAAAATGTGCTTGTTCTTCTTGCCATTTTGCAATATTATTCTTTCCTTCCCCTAGCTGCTTCACCTTGCTGTTTTAGTTTCTGTGTTGTTTTTCTCTTTCTTGAAAAGGATAATTTGTTGCTCATGGCTGAAGAATGAACAGATGTTGCCAACTGAGACAAATATAAATACTGGTTGAAGCAATTATGGATGCTACGATCCACAAGCACAGCTATTGTCCCCTGTCTTCAACCTCCATTAAGAGAATATTAAGAGATTTTGTTAAGTGAAATATCAGTTCATTAAGAGATGTACCATAACTTGCCTGAAGATGGTCAAGAGCCTCCTTTTCCCACTCTTCATGTGGTGCAGCTGCTCCTCCTGAAAAATACAGCCAATGGTTAAAATGGGGAAAAAACAATAGAACCAGCTTGCAATTTATATAGTTATTTCTTTTATGACACATGTCCAGTAGTACCATTAAGTATGCTTTGTGGGAATAAGTTGTGGTTATATGATTCCTAATTTTAAAGTGTATATTTGGATTTTTGTTTATTCTCTCTCTCTTGCTTTTTGTCTAACTGTATGCTACAGCAGTGGATGGAGAGCTGATATAGTGTCTCTCTCTCTCTCTCTCTCTCTCTCTCTCTCTCTCTCTCTTTCTCTTTCTCTTTCTCTTTCTCTTTCTCTTTTTCCTGGGTCCATGCTACGTGGCATATCGGGCAGTAAGGATTTTCCAGCTCTTTTCGGTCTTGGGCGATTGTTTCGGCGTTTTTCCATGTGATACGCAATGCCTTCAGGTCTTGTATCAATGTTCTTCGCCATGTTATTCGAGGGCGTCCTCACTGTCTTTTAGCATTAGGAGGAATCCAATTCGTTGCCACTTTAGGGATCCAATTGTTCTCCATGCAGATGATGTGACCAGCCAGTTGAAGTCTTTTATGTGCGATAATGTTATGAAGTTTACATGAGCTACTCCTTCGGAGCACCTCTTCATTTGTGATGTAATCAAAATATCAAATCTTTAGAATTTGGCGGAGGCATCTCTGTTGAAAGACGTCAAGCCAGAACTTATAGAACTTATAGAACATATAGGCAGTGTAACTATATTGGTTATCATTTTGTTCTATCTTTAAGTCAGAATGTCCATGTCCTCAACCCACTTAAAAAAATCCAGACAGATTGTTAAACTTTATTCCTGGTAAAGCTAGATACAGAATTTTGAACCAACCTACAGTATTAGAATGATGCTTGAACCCAGTCACTATACAGAATATTATTTGCAACAGATTTCTAATCTAGCTCAGTCTTTATATGTGAGGAAGCTTCCTCAAAAGTTTTCTATAATTAATGAAATGTTATCTTAGATTCTTGTAATTGTTGTAATTATTTTGCTTACCACTATGACTTTACAATGTATATTTCATTGGTGCTATATACCTAGTGCAGTGCTTTCTAAAGTGCCGCTGTTGGCGACACACTAACGGCGGCAGCGGCGGTGGCACGGCAGCACACGCAGGGTCGGGGGCATGCACGGCGGCGGTGCGGGGGGACGCGCGGGGGTGGGGGTGTGCATGGTGGTGGCGGCAGCGGCGGCCTCCGCTAAAACGCGGAAGCGCTAATGGTGCGCCGCTGCCACCACCGCCGTGCATACCCCTGCTGCCGCTTCCGGGTTCTGTGGCGACACACCAGACTGTGTGTTGCGACACACTAAAGTGTCTGACACAGAGTTTGGAAAGCTGTGACCTAGTGGATAGTGGTATTTGATATTAGAAATACATTATGCAGTTCTTCAGCTGTTGAAGAGGTCTTAAGAATAATGCAATCAACCTGCAATTAGACTTAAGGAAAATAAGTCTGACAAGGGTCACACACTATAATGTGTCTTAGTGTTCTCACAACACATGCTTGTTTAAAGTGTTTTTCAATTTAGTTTTATAATATGAAGACAGTTTAATACTTATTTTAAAAGCACTTGGAATTTTTGGTCTGGGCCAACCTGGAGAAACAGATGTCTCAAGCTAGTCTTATGTGCACCTAATGGGAACCTCATTGAACACAATGTATTTTACTTCCAAGTAAAAATCGATTGGGTCAGAGGTTATGTTAAAAAGGGAAACAGATAATTGAGGTAAGGGGGCATCCAATCAAGAACATATTCCCACAGTGGTTGCCCCAATTGCGCACACTCAAAATAACAGTATGGAGATCTATTGTCCTGATTTTTAGGAGAGTGTGACTACAAATTCTATCATTCCCAGTCAGCATGGTCAAAGGCAATGATAGCTGGAAATACTGGAAGCTGTAGCCTCGATATACCTAAGGAATACTAGTTCAGACTATGGTGATCTAAATATTCAGGTCAAAGATACAGTACTTTCAAAATGAATGTCAGTTTCTTTCATACTTGTAACTCTCCTAAGGATCTCTTCTTTCCTATCTTAGCCACTTTCCAAGTGATTGTTACCTCAGTAGTGTGGAGGACAAATAATATTCTATCCTTACCTACAGATGCTGAAGGGCATATTAGACAGAGCAGGCAAACTGAACTACCTAATGACCCTGGTGGGGAAGGAGATAGGTAACAAATCAGGCTGTCTTTTCCATGGTGTGAAAGGAGTCAACATATGGGTAAAATAAACATTACAATGTGCTAGTATCAGTAGAAAAGGGTGGGCTTGGAATTTCAAGAGAAGAGAAGAGAAGAGAAGAGAAGAGAAGAGAATGTAGAGGTGCTGGATCAGCCCATAGCAAGGTTCACCCCATGTTGTTATCAGATCCCACATTCCTGAAGTAAAGGTCATGTTATAATTTACACTGCTTTTGTCAGTGCTATGTGTTATTTCAGAGGGTATATAACCTGTAATTTTGTGGGCTTTGGGGCTCTTCTTCATTCCATTGGCGAGGAGTGATCCCTGTAGTTCTGTAAACGGTTTGGTTCCTTACTTAAATTGGCATTTTTCTCACAACGCTAGAGAATGCTGACAATATAGTAGCATAGCAGGTTTAATTATTGCACAAGAGCCTGCACATTTCCTTGAGTGAATGGGATTATCCACAGAAATGTTATCAGCCTTTCTTTTCATATTCTGTTATAGTTGGTTCACACACACCATTTAATTTTTCGTACTTGCCTTGCTTCTCAGCCATTGATGACTCTCATCAGTGTGTGAGATCATTTGAAAATTAAGGCTTTGATGTTCACATGCAAGTCATTGTCAGCATATATGTGTGAATTCAACCTTAATTTTCACCTACTGCTTTATTGTTAATTTTTTCCTAGAACTGTGATAATCTTCCCCTATCTTACATTGTAGACAGGTATGTAGTTTGTTAACTAATATGAGTAAAGTTTTCAAGAACCAAGACAATATAAAAAAGTGAAGGAATTTCACAGTAAAAGAAGCCTCAGGAGGAGTTTGGGGAAATAGTTTATGCCCCCCATAAAAAGACAACTTCTGAGAACTGTAGAGTTATTCTGCTAGGCTGTTGTGGATCAGGTGCTCATGATTGAAGAAGGGTTTTTTTATAAATACTCATTGTTGTTGTTCAGTCGTTCAGTCGTGTCCGACTCTTCGTGACCTCATGGACCATAGCACGCCAGGCCTTCCTGTCCTCCACTGTCTCTCGGAGTTTACTCAAATTCATGTTCATTACATCGGTGATGCTATCTAACCATCTCATCCTCTGCCGTCCCCTTCTCCTTTTGCCCTCAGTCTTTCCCAGCATCAGGGTCTTTTCCAGTGAGTCCTCTCTTCTCATTAGGTGGCCAAAGTATTTGAGCTTCAGCTTCAGCATCTGTCCTTCCAATGAGCAGTCAGGGTTGATTTCCTTTAGGATTGACTGGTTTGACCTCCTTGCAGTCCAAGGGACTCTCAAGAGTCTTCTCCAGCACCACAGCTCGAAAGCATCAATTCTTCGGCGCTCAGCCTTCCTTATGGTCCAACTCTCACAGCCATACATTGCTACTGGAAAAACCATAGCTTTAACTATACGGACCTTTGTCGGCAAGGTGATGTCTCTGCTTTTTAATATGCTGTCTAGGTTTGCCATAGCTTTCCTTCCAAGGAGCAAGCGTCTTTTAATTTCATGGCTGCAGTCACCGTCTGCGGTGATCTTGGAGCCCAAGAAAATAAAATCTGTCACTGCTTCCATTTCTTCCCCTTCTATTTGCCAGGAAGTGATGGGACCAGATGCCATGATCTGGGTTTTTTTAATGTTGAGTTTCAAGCCAGCTTTTGCACTCTCCTCTTTCACCCTCATCAAGAGGCTCTTTAGTTCCTCTTCACTTTCTGCCATTAATAAATACTCATACCCACCCCCCAAAAAGGCAAATCCATTATTCTTGTTTCCAGCATTCAGAGGTTTGGGAATTGCCTGAGGACAAAGTTGTCTTTCTCCCTCTCTTTCTAGCAGTTACTCTGGCATATTAACTGTTGATGGATATAGCTACCATACATTTATCTAATCCTTTAGGACAATTCTCAGGACAGTTGTGTGAAAAAATCATTTCCTTTTCTTATTATAAACTCCATCGCTTCTTGCCAAGGAAGAAGAAAAGACTTATGCCATGAGATGGTTAAAAAAAATCAAGGGAATGGTTCTCCTCATCTCTTTTAGTTGTAGAACCCACATCCGCACCTATAAATATTGTTCAGGCTGACTGAATGGCCATTATGTTGCCATTCTCAGTGCCTTTTTAAAGCCCTTCTATGGCTTTTCTGTGATGCAGTAATCTGGGCTCTTTGCTGTGAATGCAGTTTGGGCACAGGATGATAGTTTCGTAGATTTCACTTTAAGGTCATGAGATTTATTAATCATCTGTTGAGAATAGAGTCTTTCTTGAAGAAGTAAAACACTCAATAATAGAACTTGTCTATTGACTGGTATGTGCTGCTGGCCAGAATTGTAAACACATGTGATCTGTCCTAATGGTGTTTCTTGTCTTTTAATTTTTCCAGACATCTGCCTTGATTGTTAAGTGAAACATTTTTTCCACTGCCTTCTTCCTGCTGATATAGAGACTGGGCATACACCCCAAACACTTACTTTATCCTGGTGTGCTAGCTATCCAGCAGCAAGACATCCAATACTTATTATTACTATTCTTATGAGGTAAAAGGAAAAGGACTGCAACTTTATGCAAAAAGTATTATTGCTGTTGTTAGTATTACTATTACAGTTGGCTTCATGGTGAATTTAGTGCTCTGGTGGCTGCTTGACCAGAGTAATTTTAATTGGAGATGGCTTTTAGGGGCTGTTGTTTGCACTACAAGTGAACTTTGGCCCTGGACCATCATACAAATATCTCCTTTCCCTTCATCAAGGAGAGCCCATCAGCTGTTGGAACTAAAAGCTGTGGAGACATAAGGCACATTGATCTGAAGCTGAAGCCATCAGGCAAGTGATGGTACTTGAAAGAAGGATCACTGGTAGAAAATGTTCATAAATAGCCAATGCTTTTCTGGTCTTGCAAGCTCCTGTTTTAAAGGGATTTCTAAAAGTGCAGGGAGTGCTGCTTTCTTTTTCTGCTACAGTCCCCATGGGGCTTATAATAGCACATTGGCTGTTAGTGGGTGTTTTATGTTAAGGATTATTCTCAAGTACCTTTTGGGATGCTCAGAATTGGGGGGTGAGTGGGGATTTAAAACTGCTCTTCCAAGTAATTGCAATTCACAGCCCTGTGTGTTCTTCACATAGGCTACATTAGGAAGTCCAAGGCCTACAGCTTTTCAGTGTACTGCAATATTCTCCTTTTATCAGGATCAGGGCCTTAGACCTCTACTCTGCTCCTGATGAGGAAAATAAGCATTCTCATTACATATTCTTACTTGATTAGCTAATGCACTTTCAGAGCCTAAAAAAAATTCCAATCTTTGAATGTATTGCTCAACCAACCTCATTTCTATTGTGCATTTAGAAGCTTGGAAAACAATACCACCTTTTGGATTCGACCCAAATGTCGTTTTTGGTTGTTGTTTTACCTATGGCAAACTGACCTTTGAGACCCTCAGCAGTGAGCCCGAATGGAAGTGTTTTAAAGCAAGTGTGCTGCTTGGAATATTTATCATGCTTATGCAGAAAAGGACTGCAGCAGATTAATTGCTGTCTGTAATTGATGAAACTCTGAAGCTACTATCACTTTTACCTGTGCATCTCTCTTGGCCAAACTGGGTTGATTTGGGGTGGAAGGGGTGGGGGAGAAATTACTATGTAGAAATGGATAAACAGGCTGCGGTTTGGGCCAGAGAAGGGAGAAATTGAACCCTAGCCCTAAACATAGATTAGGTTCACATACTACAGCCAAGCAATCTTTTATTTTAACAATGGTTTGTTGACTAAGCCACAGTGACTTACATTCATATATTCCACTAAATTACAAACCTTGTACAAACCACAGTGCCTGATTTTAATATGTTGAGTCAAAACTAATTGTTTAGGCACAAGTGGATGCAGTCACAGAAACGTCAAAAGAATTTTCAATGATGCCCCAGAATACATTTTTCAGAAAAGCTTTCTCTACTATAAATAAATGGCTACCGTTTATAGTGCACTCTCTCTTGAAAATTTTGTAATGTATGCTGTGTTTTGATGACAACTAATTGCAAGCCTAGTTAATTCATTCTGAAAAGTACACCAAACTCTAGAGAGCAAAGTAAATGTAATATCTGTTCTTTAATAAATAAGGTTATTTTAAAATGCTGCATCCCAAGAAAGCAGCTCACTATTCACTCATGTGGGGCAACAATGAAATTCCTTCTAGATAGAACAGCTGTATTATTTTCCTATTGGAAGATATAATAAAGAATCTTTGCATCTTAAAGACTAACAACTTCATTAGTGAATAACATGGAATAAGCTTTCATGGATCTGATCAACTTCCTCAGATAAATATGAACAAGTGGGCTCAGGTACATGGAAACTTATACCACGGTAAATTAAATTGTTGCAATGGGAGCTGGAATTCAGTTTACCAGCCATGGCTGTAAGGCAAGTTGAAAATAGCTATGTGGCTTGAAAATAACTAGGTTTGAAAGTAACTTAGAAGCTGCTATGTTCAAAACAAGCCCTGGAACTCTTCTTTTCCTTCTCCCCAAGAAGCCAGATCGAAGCATCTACAGGTGGAACATCCATTTCTGAAAGTGAGCTGCTATTTCTTGTTCCAGAAGATACATTTCTGGAATGCTTCAACTCAGCCCTGAAAAGACTGAGCGGCTGTGGGTTTTAGCCCCCTCCCCCAGGTCTGGAAGTCTCCCATTGTTAAGTCTGGATGGGGTAACACAACCAGGTCATAGCCAGGACCAGGAAGGCCTTTGCACAAATTCATCTTGGGTGCCATTCAAGCAGGTGGCAGCTGTGGCTAAGAGGGCCTTTGCACAGCAAGTTGTGCCCATTCCTAGATCAGGACACACTGCTCACTGTCACTCATGCCTTGGTCACTTCCCATTTGTACAGTACCTGCACTCCACATGGGGCTGCCCTTGAACAGTATTTGGAAACTTCATCTGGTCCAGAATATGGTAGCACATGAAGTTTTGGGTGTACCATGGTACACCAATGTAACACCACTGCTATGTGACCTGCACTGGCTTCCAGTAGGTTCTGGGTGCAATTCAAGGTGCTGGTTGTCAGCTTTGAAGACCTTTTAAGGTAATGGGCTAGGTTACTTGTGGGACTGCCTGTCTCCTGTGGTTTTGTCTCTTCCTTCAGATCCAGTATGTTGGGCATGCCGCAGGTCCCTTCTGTGAAGCAGTGTCACATGGCAGGACCCAGGTGGTGTGTCTTCTCTGTTGTGGCACCTGCTTTATGGAATAATCTCCCCACTGAGATTTGGACAGCTCCAACCCTGCTAACCTTCCAGAAGGCCATAAATGCCTGGCTTTCCCCCCAGGCATTGAGGCCAAGATGTTAGTGGAGCCCAGCACGTGTGGGTACGTTGGTTGGTTTATGCTGTTTGAGAATTTTTGGTCTCAGGCTATTGGAAAGTCTTTTAGGATGCCTCAACTGGATTTTTAATTGGCTGTTGTTTTTACTGTGTTCTTACTTTTACTACATGTCACCCAGTATTGGTTAAGATGAGTGACCATATAAATGTGTTAAATACATAAATAGACCCACCATGCCCAGAATGTTTGGATCCGTCTGTTCTGGGGAACAAATGGAATGTTCCAGGAACAGAACCACTCTATTTTTCATGTTCCTGCTAGAAAGTGGAGCTGCCTCTTTTTGTGTGGTTTTCTGTAAATACAGCCTTTGAGCTATCGCCCCCCCCCCCCTTATTTAGGGTATGAAGACACTTTTCCCTTTCTGCACAAGCTGCAGCAAGGGCAATTCAAGGGGCTTGTTTAGAAAAATGAGAGGTTCTCCCAATACACAGCAGGAGCCAACCACACCCAAGGCATAAGACAGGCAATACAAATGCAGCTTTGTCGTAACTAGTTTTGCAAGTTAGGGCATTGGCTGTATGCGTTAATGTAAGGCAGAGCTTTCCAAACTGTGTGTCGGGACACGTTAGTGTGTTGGCTGCAGTGTCTGGGTGTGTCGCAGCTGCTGCTGCCTCCAAGCCCTGCCAGGATTCTGCGCAGGTCCTAGTGCCTGCCTTGTGCCTTGCTGCCTCCAAACCTGCTGTGATTCCGCGCAGGTCCTAGTGCCTGCCTTGTGCCTTGCTGCCTCCAAACCTGCCCTGCCAGGATTCCGTGCAGGTCCTAGTGCCTGCCTTGTGCCTGGCTGCCTCCAAACCTGCTGTGATTCCGCGCAGGTCCTAGTGCCTGCCTTGTGCCTGGCTGCCTCCAAACCTGCTGTGATTCCGCGCAGGTCCTAGTTCCTGCCTTGTGCCTTGCTGCCTCCAAACCTGCTGTGATTCCGCGCAGGTCCTAGTGCCTGCCTTGTGCCTGGCTGCCTCCAAACCTGCTGTGATTCCGCGCAGGTCCTAGTGCCTGCCTTGTGCCTGGCTGCCTCCAAACCTGCTGTGATTCCGCGCAGGTCCTAGTGCCTGCCTTGTGCCTTGCTGCCTCCAAACCTGCCCTGCCAGGATTCCGCGCAGGTCCTAGTGCCTGCCTTGTGCCTGGCTGCCTCCAAACCTGCTGTGATTCCGCGCAGGTCCTAGTGCCTGCCTTGTGCCTGGCTGCCTCCAAACCTGCTGTGATTCCGCGCAGGTCCTAGTTCCTGCCTTGTGCCTGGCTGCCTCCAAACCTGCTGTGATTCCGCGCAGGTCCTAGTGCCTGCCTTGTGCCTTGCTGCCTCCAAACCTGCCCTGCCAGGATTCCGCGCAGGTCCTAGTGCCTGCCTTGTGCCTGGCTGCCTCCAAACCTGCTGTGATTCCGCGCAGGTCCTAGTGCCTGCCTTGTGCCTGGCTGCCTCCAAACCTGCTGTGATTCCGCGCAGGTCCTAGTGCCTGCCTTGTGCCTTGCTGCCTCCAAACCTGCCCTGCCAGGATTCTGCGCAGGTCCTAGTTCCTGCCTTGTGCCTGGCTGCCTCCAAACCTGCTGTGATTCCGCGCAGGTCCTAGTGCCTGCCTTGTGCCTGGCTGCCTCCAAACCTGCTGTGATTCCGCGCAGGTCCTAGTTCCTGCCTTGTGCCTTGCTGCCTCCAAACCTGCTGTGATTCCGCGCAGGTCCTAGTGCCTGCCTTGTGCCTGGCTGCCTCCAAACCTGCTGTGATTCCGCGCAGGTCCTAGTGCCTGCCTTGTGCCTGGCTGCCTCCAAACCTGCTGTGATTCCGCGCAGGTCCTAGTGCCTGCCTTGTGCCTTGCTGCCTCCAAACCTGCCCTGCCAGGATTCCGCGCAGGTCCTAGTGCCTGCCTTGTGCCTGGCTGCCTCCAAACCTGCTGTGATTCCGTGCAGGTCCTAGTGCCTGCCTTGTGCCCTGCTGTAAGAGTGTGTCACGAAATGATGCCCTGCTGTAAGAGTGTGTCGCGAAATGATGCATGTCTAAAAAGTGTGTCACCAACATGAAAAGTTTGGAAAGCTCTGATGTAAGGGCAGGACAGGTTCTCTGATGCCTCCCTAAAGGAAGATCAAAACCAAAAGGTTCTTCAATACTTGTTTTGATAGGTTTGAGTAGACTTACAGTTTGATCTGCACTTGTCTTGGGGAATATAAGCAAGAAATTCTGTTTCCAAGTGAACACAACTAAACTGCACTGATTTTGCAAGTCCAGTTGACCTTCATTTAAATCCCAATTATGATGAAACCAGATAGGAATGAAAGGAGAAAGTTATAGTGGTTATTTGGTGCTCATCCCTCATTTCTCAGCTTTGATGAACCCATTGCTCTATAAGAATGTGAAGGTAACTGAAGTAAGCAAGAGTTTGCATTTTTAACAATAGAAAATTATTTTATGTTGAAGACTTTTGTTAATCTTGGAGGAACAAGCAAATGCTGCCATTGTTGTTACTAATTACTGCATAAAATTGTCAAAACAGATACATCTCTGCCAAATGTTAAAGAAAAAATAAGATTCAAAAGGGAAAATGAAGAAATAGATTTGGAGGTGGAAATATCCGCATTATTAAATGGGCAAAAGTATAATAGAGTAGGAGGGTGGCTTATTCTTTTCATAGAGGTGTTTCTTGCTTCCCACCAGTAATTGGATTCCTTTTCATTGACTTGGCTAAGTTGGGCATCACAATAATATTTGTGGATTCCCATATTGGTTTCTTTCAAATGTATTTTGTAAAATATGAAGCAGTAAGTATTGTTGTTGGAAGAGAAATATTTTGGAGTTATGAGGAATCATTTACATTGACTTGATGAATAAAAAGAGGTGTGCTAACAGATCATATGAAAAATCCATCATGCCCAACATTCTTTTTCAACGGTGGCCAACCAAGTGCTCATTGGAAGCCAACAAGCAGGGAAAGAATGGGAAAGCCCTGCCTCCTGCTTGTATTCCACAGCATTTCTATGAAAGAATGCTGTCTTTAATCCTGGAAATGGTAGAGGGCTATTATGATTAGCAACCATGGATGATGGCCTCATCCTTTATGAATCATCCAGCTTTTTTTAAAGTTATCCAAACTGGCCATGGTTACATCCAAGTGTAGAGTGGGGAAAGGACCATAAGCTTTATTTAATGGACCATGGGGGTTGGGGGAGAGGGGGAGTGTCCATTAAATCTGAATGTCCATTAAATTTGAATTTACATCATTAGCATCAATTTATGTCATTGATGCAAATGGTGTCATTTATAGGAAAACGCTAATTTAATGGACAAAGCCTCAATTTAATGGATAAACCTTCAATGTAACAGATGCTGTCTACTAAATCAGGGTGGAATCTGAATGAAAAATGTGCTGATGTATACAAACTCTGCTAAACAGAGGTCTGTAAAAACTTGACTTACTGCATTTCCTTTTTATTCATCATGGATCTTCCACTATTCAATGTCAATGGCTTACTCTGGATTCTGCTATTTGAGAAAAGGAGAAAAAGTTTTCCCTCTTCATTTTATATATTCCATGCATCATTTTACCATTTACTATTCCATGTTTACATTTTTCACTTATAAAAAGACCCAAACACTGTAAAAGAGAATCTTGATATTCTAGCAGAGCCTACAGAATGATCAACACGGGGGGTAACACTCTACAAGTTGTTTTCTGTTGCATAAACATTGACTGAAATGGCAGGAGTGTGTAGAGCTACCTTCTGCTATGGTACTGCTACACTATTCAACTTTTATTTGAACAATGTTTTCTGGGATTGCTGTATTAAACTACTTTTTTTTTCAAATTTATCAAGTGTGCAATTAAGCAGTAATTTGTTTTCTGCTATCTTTAAAGACAGTCGCCCATTCCTTATCTAAATGGTATGATACAAAAATCAAGAGAGTTATAAATAAGCCATATAAGGTGTAACTCATAAGTATAGGGTTGCAGGTTATAAAAATGAATAGTAATTTATAAACCAAAGCTTGTAACATTTTACGGTCATTGTTGTTTCCAAAATGCACATATCTGTTCTCTGTTCATCATTCGAATCTGATGTTCAAATCAGAGTTGGGCAATCTATAGCTCCTGAGCTGGCATTTCACTGTCCCCAAATCTCCCCTTAATCATGCCACCAAATTTCAGCAACACACTCACCAAAAATCAGCAGTGTGCATTCCAGCCATTTGGAAGTAAAATAATCTTAGCACTGCTTTACAAATGTTCCTTTCCAAAAAGCAAGTAATCCTTCCTTCTTCCACCTGTGTGATGAAACCATACTCACTTTACATCATTGATTGGGCTTTCAACCCGCTCCCCCCATGTCAGATGTGGCCTCCAGCCTCCTTGCTGGCCTAAGGCAGATGGAAATTGGAACGGTTTCTGATTTCCTTTAGGAAAAGTTGTTTATATGGCACGCTAAGTCAGTGTGAGAGCCAGTTTAGTCTCATGGCTAAGGCACCGGGCTAGAAACCAGGAGACAGAGTTCTAGTCCCGCCTGAGGCACAAAGCCAGCTGGGTGACCTTGGGCCAGTCCCTCTCTCTCAGCCCTGGGAAGGAGCCAATGGCAAACCACTTCTGAAAAACCTTGCCAAGAAAACTGCAGGGACTAGTCCAGGCAGTCACCAAGAGTCAAGACTAACTCAAAGGCACCCCCCCAAAAAAGATTAATGTCAGAGCACGCAACGTGGGGCGGCTTGCTCCTTTTTCCAAGACACCAGTGATCCACGTTCTATGCAGTAAATAGACACTCAGGCAGAGATTAGATAAAGTAGCCTATTTACTTTATATACACACGTAGTCCAAAATACAGTCCAGTAACATCCAACACAGTTACAAAGGATAACAGCAACGAGAAGGAATACAGCAACGAGAAGAAAGTACACAAGAACTTCTCTTCTTTTATACAAATACTGGCCTATCACGTTATAGGTCACTCTCATCATCTGCCACACCCAACTAAACTATAGCACCTGTAGTATGAGTCATTACTGCCACATCATACCTTCAACAATGGCTGCTAATTGGATGACTTGCAGAATATTTCACTTCTCACCTAGATACATCAAGCCTCTCCAGTATAATTTATCTATCTGTAAATTCCTGGGTATATACAAACCCCAACAATTAATTATACTGGAGTTAACATAGTGTGTGATATGTTAGATAATATTCTAACTTAATGTGATGATGGTCTGATTTACAGAACATACTAAGACATAGTGTGGTTTGTCTGGTTTGAGCTAGTATTGCAAACCATGGTTTATGGTTATGCATGTTATGCAGAGAAAATGCCCTTGCCAGTGTTTTAAAGAAGATACTACCATCTTGATTTTATTATATTTATTGTATTTTTAACTTGCTTATTTTAATGTTTATTTAACTTTATTTATATTTGTACTAGAATTTGTACTCCCTTTGAGGGAGTTGGGCAGTGATAAATCAAATAAATCAAATAAATAAATAAAATGTTAATTTTCTTTGTATAACATGCATAACCTTATAACCTTCCTTCCATGTGGAGGAATGGGAGAGAAAAATAAGCTGTTGCTCTGGCTTCCCTGCCCCTTGCCAGCTTCCCTCCAGAGACTCCCCAACCATCAGGATGCTGCTCAGCAGCCTGGCCACAGTGGCATTATGTTCTTCAGTCACTCTTGTGTGCTGCTGTTACCTCTCATCCTGCAGCAAAAGCTAGTGAATGTGCCACAGATAGAACTTCAGTCAAACAAGCAAATTGGAACAGATCGGGCCCAGCTAGGTGTCTGATGGTACAATATATACTTGACAAAGTCAGCTTGGCCTTTCCTTAGTGCAAAGGGTTTACAGTGTCTGCCTGCACACCCTTAGGTACTGTTGTTGAGACACTGGGTGTCCAAAATTTGATGTTTTTTCTCTTTTTCTCCATGAATGGCATGTGCCAGAGAAGCTGAAGGGAAAGTTGTGGTGCTTCCCTAATCCTCTGGTCTCTTGCCTGTGTCCCTGTCAGCAAGGATAAATCCCCTTGACTTCTCTATTGGCAAGATACAGAAGGATGGAGAAAGCTCAGCTAAGCCGTCTCTGCAGTTCCTTCCTTTTCCATATTAACAGGGAGCTATTTTGTGTCTTGTGTGATGTTGATGTTGTATAACTATGCTTTGGAAATGGATTCTGTAGAAGCAGCAGCAGCAGCAGCAGCAGCAGCAGCATACTTCTGCCCAATACAAATATTCTTGAAGGCAGTTATTCTTGAAGAAGAAAAAGAACCTCCCACAGTTCTCCGGGTGTTCTCAGCCATCAGCAGCCTGCATGGATGACTAAGAGAATTCTACAAAAATAAATTATTACATGGTATCTCTCCTTTTCGATTGCATGCACCTTTGTGGCCACTGTTAAGAGGGAAACAGAAGTCTTTGGAATATTTCATATAACAAGCTGTGATTGGAGTGGCACGTGTTTATTAACCAACTAGCATTGTCCCCACAGGAGTGGAAACATTGCTATATATTGTGGAGACCTGGTTTACTGGGTGCTAGGTCTTCTGTATCATCATTAGTAATTCCAAAAGAGTGTTGTTAATGTTGCATTACCTTGGTCATAGAGGCCAAGTGTGGATGCAATCAAACACAACCTGTTATCCTCCAGGTATTTTGCCTGCAGCTTGCCCAATTCATGGTCATTGTCTATACTAGCAGGGATGAATGCGAATTGCAGTAGATTATATGACATGAAGATAGGGGGACCAATTTGAAATAGGATGCAGTGTAAGCCAGGATCTAGTCAGGCTGTCTGATATCAAATAGATGCAACAGATAAAACACGGATTCCCCCCCCCAAAAAAAAAGCTTATTATCTAAAGCAGTGTTTCTCAACCTTGGCAACTTGAAGATGTGTGGACTTCAACTCCCAGAATTCAGCAAGCTGGCTGGAGAATTCTGGGAGTTGAAGTCCACACATCTTCAAGTTGCCAAGGTTGAGAAACACTGATCTAAAGTGTGGAAATACACACAATGAGCATCTGAAACTGTCATCTCATTAGTGTTCCTCTTCAACTAGTAAAAACAACTCCTCAAATGAAATGGCAGATAAGCAACTGAGGTTCTGTGTGGCCCAAAATAAACCACCCCAAACTGTATATTCAGGACAGGGTTTCTCTGATGACATATGTCAGCATCAAATCTCATCCAGTGGTTTATTCTGGCAATTTCTGGAAGTTTCTGGGGCTGTGCCCAAAGTCTTTTGGAGCTCCATGCAGAACTGCAGTCTTGGTGGTTCAAGTTCTTCGTTAGGAAAGTGTCATCAAGGGGAGTAGCCTGCCCAGTGAAACAGAATGAATGGGATATGTTATAACTGATACACTCTACTTGCTTAAGCAAGGGTGTGGGCTTCTCTTTCCAAGCTCTACAATGTAGGCCCCAGATCTAGAAATCCTTAAAGACAGTAATAATACAAACAGAGGAAGGCTGAATTTCACACACTGATTTAATCAAATCTACTTGAAGAGAGGTGAGACAAATTCAGAGCTGCTCCAGGAAGGTTTCACGTAGGGTATGAAATACCAGCATTCTTTGAAAAGTTCTCTCCATGGCAGTAGTATCACTGGGTGGAGCTATGGCTGAGGAGACTTTGGGCAATTTTGCACAGCACACTTACGTTGCTTGTTTCCTGTGCTGATGCTGGCTGGAAATGAAGTCAGTTTAAGAAATGACTTTCTGAATTTCAAGCTTTGGCAACGATGTTGGCCAGGTATTCTGTCCAGATGGCCGCTGATTGGTGGATCCCCCTGCTTCTTTACCCCTCCCACCTGTGCTGGGGAAAAAAATCTCTTTTCTTTCTGTGGGCAGGTCTTTCAGGGCATACGCTTTTTATTTGGGTGAGCAAGCAACATCCAACAGTCATAGAATCGTATAGTTGGAGGTGATGTTAGAGATCATCTAGGCCAACCCCTGTGCAGTCCAGAAGTTGCTGGCTCACAGTAATTATTTCATTACTCCATGGATAGATCGAGGAAGCAAAAATGAAACACCACCATTTCATCTTGCTTTCATTGGAGCAAGAAGAAGCTGATCAATTCTTGTGAATTTCACCTCAGGATTTGCACTCAGTTCAAAGAGATACCTTCTTTCAGCTCTTGCTCTGCAAGCTTGATTAGAAGAGATTTGACAAGCCAGAAATGTTAGTAGATTCTAGTTCAGGAAAACTGGAAGTTGCATCTAGTGGTGTGTTTTTTTCTTTCTCCACAGTTATCGGGAAAAGGTATGGGGCTTCCTTGATGTATTTGCCTGCATGAATGTGTGCATGCATGCACACACATGTACACATACATGATCCCTACCTTTCCCACCCTTTCTCCTCCTTGCAACTTTCCTTTCCTAATTTTAGGTCTATAGAATAGATTTAAATAAAAAAGAAACAACAACAACAAAGGAAAGATCCACTATTTTACCAGTTCATCAGAGGAGAGGCTTAAAAAATGAAAATGAAGGAGGATGCACTGTTTCATCAGTGGGTTGGTTCAAAAGAAGCAAGATAAAAGGTCTAGCAGCTCAGGATGGAGTGGCCATGGAGGGGCAGCAACCAGTGACTCTGGAGGGGAGGAGGTGTGCTTATCACAACAGATGCTAGCAATTGGAGCAGAGCTATGGCCTGCAACAAAATGAAGTACATGAGACAGATGACAGCAGACAGCACTGCTTGTTCCAGCAGAAGTTGGCAAACACTGCTTTTGTCACCGAGCAAGACAAGATGGGTTGAGGAAGTTGCCTTCACAGGGGTTTAGAGGCAGGTTGAGGATGATGTCATGCATTCATGTCCTCCAGAAGTGGGCTGCCTTTGCACCAGGGCAAGCAGGATGTGAGAATAAGCCACATGATTCAGACTTTTGCCTCTGTTGCTTGAACAGCAGCCAAAACAACAAATAGGATAAGATCAGAAGAGAAATTATTCCACACCGGCTTAATTCTAGTCAGTACAACATGTTACAGGTTGTTGCTCTCATTTCAATCCACCTCATTTTGAGTTATATTAAAGAACATACACTGTACCTGACTCTATTGTTAAACCAATTAAAAAAAAACAGAAAGCAAATTACCTTAATTTCAAGTATGATTCCTATTAGTTAAAAAGTGACAGAGTATGCATATTGAGTAACCTAAACTAGTATCTTGAAGGCTCGTTGGTTGTTGATATTGGTTAATTGTATATGAGCCATGTCAAAATCCCATTTAAAAATAAGAATCTTCCTAGCAGGGTGAGTGAATGGACTGTTGTGTCTCCTATCAGGCTCAACATCTTTACCAAGGTTTTTTTTAATAGGTGACAGGCAGGTTTTGATTAAAGACCCTGCTTCTCTTTCAATCATCTGACTCAATTTTTGTCAACTATCAAGGTCCCCGCTTAATGTTCCCAGATGGCAGTGACCTAAGGCTGCTGCTTATCTTGTCAGATGTAAGTGTCGGATGGTTATGAGTCTTCCCAAAGGCTTCATTGCATAAAGGCAAGGACACAAGGCGAAGTCCTGCTAGTGCCGCAGGGGGAAATAACGCAAGACAAAATGGTAGCAAATGTGGAGAAGGACTTTATAGGGAAAATGCCAAGGTCCATGGGGTTAAAAGGAGACCTGAACAGAATTGCTTATTTTTGATCTTGAAACCCCAGTGCATGTGACCCAGGGTAGCCACTTTTCTGGGCTTGTGAGGAAAAGTGCCAGAATGTTAGAGTCTTTATCTGAGGCAAAGCTATTCCTGGTTATAGCTCCCCCCACCCCCATTTTGGAGCAGGCTGGCAGTGGGTGTGTTCTTTTACAGATTTGTCACAAAGGATCCAAGCCTGAAACCAAACTCTAACCAGCAGCCTGTTTACCAATTCTGAAGAACTGAACTGGATGAATTATAGACAATTAAAATATTCCAGTGGAGAGAAGAAAGGATATATGCGCCCACACATAGAAACTGAAATGAGGTATCACTGAGAGTCCTGTTGGATGTGGTTAGCAGGAGGATTTAGGAATTGAGCCATGACAGATTGCCTTGATGGTGACTGATAGAAAGAGCGGGCTGAGAAGCCAGGAGGCCTTTTGGCAATGGGCTGACTCATGCTAAGCTGTTACCCAGCTGTGCATTTCAAAAGAGGCTAATGAATGGGTATAATTAGGTGGAAAGGGAATTCCTGCTAGTTGGGGTAGGCTAAAGGGACTGTTTGCAGGCTGTTGGTCTTCCTGGTTCTCTTTCTGTGTTTTTTCCCATGTCCTTTCTCCTTTTCTTTTACTAATTTTTATCTATGGTGTTAGTATGCAAATTGTTAAACAGCTTATTTTGAAGAACATGTTCTCAGCTAGCTAGATCTGAAATGTGGTGGGTGATCTGAAACAGGAAAGATGCTCGGGATCTGGCATGGGCATACTTGCTGTATGTGTTTGTACCTCCATAAAGAAGTCGTGCCTTTTGCTGGGTCTAAATGGTAGCCATGTGATCGCAAAGAAAATATGCGCTTGGGTTAAATAATGCTTCCTTAACTTAAGTATGTACTTTCTTGGGATCACATGGCTATTGTGCAAACCCAGGAAAAGGCCCAGCTTTCTTAAAGAGCTGCTGGCAGATTCAGTGAGTACACCCATGCTGGATCTAAAGCACATTTCCTACTTCATGCACATCCTGAGGACCATGCAGTTGGGTGGACATCTGGTGTCTGCATAGATGAATAACTTACAGTAAGTTATTACAATAGCTCTTCCAAGGACACTTCAGTGATCTCTTTGATCCCTCCATCCAATTTACTCATTCTTCACCTTCTTCTACTTACCTTAACCTTGCAAAGTAGAGTAATTTTTCTAGTCCACTTGCACCATGAGCCCAAAATATGTGAGTTTCTGTTTACTAATTGTCATCCCAAGGAAGCAGTCAGCATTTATTTGGTACAGTATGGTTGGAGTAGAGGTACCTTTGGTCCATAACACTCTAAGTAGCCACCTCCAAATCCATAATTTGAAGGCACTTAGCTTATTTCTCTTGCTTTTTCTCAGTGCCCAGCTTTCAGAGCTTTATATTACAAACATTGATATTTATATATTTATCCTTCATTATCCTGTTTATCACTACCCTCCTCTACAATTCTCCAGCATACTGCCCATTCTAAATCAGATTAACCCAGATTTTTCATTTCCTTTTTTAGTTTCATAATGAGCTCCTCTAAGGCTTCTATATTTTCATCTAATGAAGTGGTGTCATCTGTATATTTCAGGTTGTTAGTATTTCAGCTTCCTATTTTGATTCCCACTGTCATTTCTTCTAGTATTTCCTTTCTTATAATATATTTGTTGTATAAATTAAACAGAGGGATAACAGGCATCTTTGTCTCACTCCCTTTCTTATTCTGAACCACTCTCTTCTAGTCTATTTTTACAGTAGCTTCTTGTTCATTGCAAAGACTCCTGAGAAGAATAATCAAGTGTTGTGACACACCCATTAGCCTTAATATATTTCACATTCTTACATGATCTACACAATCAAAGCTTTGCTATAGTCAGTAAAGCAGGATAACCTCCTCTTTAAATTCACTTGCTCTCTCTGTTATCCATCTTACATTAGCTATCTGATCTCATGTTCCTCTGCCTTTTCTGAAACCTCCTTATTCATTTTGCATTACTCGCTCCATGTACAGTAGGCTCTATGCTTCCTTGTAAGTTCTTAAGCAAAACTTTGCTTGAGTAAGTAATTAGTGCAATGGTTCAATAATTCATACATTCTCTTCTAACTTCAGTTATATGTACATACAATGCTCCTGTCTAATCTCTAGGCCAGATAGCAGTGTTCCATATTTATTGACATATGAAACTTTAAACAGTTGAAAGGGTATTTCACCTGAACCTGGGGCTATCCTATTTAACAGCTGATCTATTGCCTGTCTTGCCTCACCTTGCAGTAGATTTGATTCATGGATATATTCTTTGTGTATAATTATTTCTATAATCCCATATGTAATGGGTTTCTTTAATATCATTGTCCTGTAGTGAGTCTTCTCTGTGATGACTCTTGAATAGTCCTCTCTTACCTCTTGTCTGATCTTCTTAAAAACATCTCTCATTTTTCTTTTTCTTTTTTCTTATTTTCCTCTACTTGTTGACATTATTGTTCCTTGTCCTTTCTTGCTTGACTTTCGAACAACTAATGCTTTTATTTTCCATCTTTCTTTGGCTATCCTGATAGCTTGTTCTAAAAGCCACTTGGATCTTTTCGTCTTTGAAATTTTGGGAATATTTTTATCTGTTTCAGTCTTCACAGTGTCTCTTATCTATTCCCATAGCTCCTCAGATATTCTCTTGCATAAGAGTACTGAATCTGTTCCTTATTTCAATCCTTTATCGTAACTGTATGTCCTCTAGGTTAAATCTGGGACACCCACTCTCTTTAATTTTTCTATGTTTAACCCATATATTTGATACCAATAATTTCCGATTCGTAATCTTCACCCAGAAGTTCAGATTACTGGCTGCTCTAAATTTTAGTGCAAATATTTACATTATTTATTTCATTTCATTTTCTGGATCTAGGGAAGGGACATCTGCCAGGAACTTCTTCACATAAAACATAAAGTTAAGAGGTAAAGCTATGCAGCTTTGGTAAGCCATGGAAGAGGAGAAAATACAGAGAGTAAACCTGTTTCTGATGGAAAACCCATGGATAAGGTCCTTTAGCTATTTCTGTTGGAAGATATAACCGTTTATTTCTACTTTGTGAATAACTGATGTACTAGAGCTTTTTAAATTTAACTTAGACATCCTGATAAACTATCTGTGGCTCTACACTTCTTGCTTGGGCCTTGGGAAGTGCTCATGACAGATTTTCAAAGCCATAAAAGTGTCAGTCACTATATTGGTTGATAATTTATTTTGCTGTGTGAATGGGAATTGGGGCAAGGTGGAATCAAAGAACCATAGAACTGTTAAGGCCATCAAGTCCAATTCTCTGAGAAACACCACATTAATTTCTCATTCAGATGCCAAAATATGTATGGACCTCTCAACCCTTTTGCAAATCCTGGTTTGGAAAACAATGCATGTTTGTTTCAATTGAAACTGCCTTGCAGTCCTATTTACTTATCCTTCCTTTGCTTCCCACATCCATTTCCGAAACAATCCAATATTGCTGGGGTTCTTGACTGTACCTTTCTATATTATCTACTGTATCACTTAGGCTTTATCCCTATTTTGTCTCTGGATAAATCTTTGATTCTGAATGCACATACGTTTTGCTACATGCTAAAGTATTTCAGACTCATAGACATATAAGTGGAAAATGTGACCATTCGCTATCATGATTGATAGCAGTGCGAGTGCAAAGGGAGGAGAGAAACAGCCCCATAGCAATATCTCTGTTAGGTAGAGCAAGCTACTTCTGCAGCTAAGATCCCATAAATGATGACATGATAGCCACTTTGCAGGGAGGGGGGGGTCTCTATATCTATGGAGGATTATTTATTTAGCTATCTTTGCAGTTTTGCCCAGGAACATAAGGAATTGATCCCTGCAGAAACAGAGAAAGAAGACATCAAAGGGATATGTCTCTTGAAAGTTTACCCATATTCCCTGCTGCTACATTTCACACTTCACAAAGGTTAAACTGGAAATTGCTGGGCATATCCACTTGGAGTTTCATTTTAGAGTTATCAGTCCTTCATGCCCTTCAAGTTTACCATTGATCTCCCCCAAGTATAGGAAAAATGGAAGTTTTAACCATGTTGTTTTGGATTTTAGTGAGACATAATAGAAACCATTAATTCTTCTTGTTAAGAAATTGGAGAGGAAGTTTAAATGTGGAGGCAATATATGTGCTTGTGTAGATTTGCTGTACCTGTGCTGGCTTGGAAGAAAGAATATAGTGCCTTTCTGCCTCCTTACAGAGGATTTGAGCTGTATTTTTTTTTATCATGGGCTATTAGCTTTGTACTCAGAGTCTGATGGACAAGGATAAAGGGTTTTTTTCCCACTACTTCTAAATTCAGAATAAACAGGTTCCAGTTCTGTGATCTCAGCTGGTGGGCAAGTCCTTGGATCGACTGCACAGAATTGCTGGAGTGGTAAATAACATTGAGGACAGAGCAAGATATACACACAGCAATTTGGATCGCTTGGTCAGCTGGGCCTTATTCCAGAAACATCTGTTTTAATGCAGCCACCTGCAAGGTCACATCTCTAGAAATAAAGAATATTGGCCAGAGCTATAGGCTGGGCAGCTGAATCCTAGAAAGCAAGGGTGACAGGATCCTTGGGGTTTTTTCTGAGGGTGCTGCTGCAGCCGTTGAAGATAATCTCATAAATGGTGTAGTTGAGAGAAATGCCTGTCAAGCAATTGCTAGCTTCACTTCTACTGTAATTCTGTCTGAGCGATCGTTGCTGCTGTTTTAAACAGTACTTGAAAATGTGATGCTTCTGAAAACAAAATGAAAAGATTACTTAATACTATTATAAGCATTGGGTGAAAATATATTTGGGGGTCTTAGCTCAGTCCAGTAGTTGACAGAGTAGGCTTGAATAGTAGAGATAACATGTAGCATGCTTAGTAGTGTAGCATTCCCATTAGTAGCATTCTTCCATTCTTCTGTTGTCAGCAGAAAGATTAAAATGTAATTTACAGTATGTCTTGTTTGCCATATGTGATGGTCACACCATGGGGTTTTTTGGTCTATGGTACATACATACTGGGAAGTGGCCAATCTTAAGTTTCACACAGTGAAGTGTATTTACGGTATATGCACTAATATCACAGGGTAGTCATGTAGGTTCGGTAAAAATCCCTACCTTTCATCTCAGAACATTACTATGTCATGTGTAGCTGTGAGGAAAAGATGTGACAGAAGTCCAAACTGGAAGTTAAAAGCAGAACTGAACTTTTTGGAAAAAGGATAGAGTTCACATATTTGTAATATTGGATGTCTATTGAATGGACATCTCCTTGCTTATGTGTTTTGTGAGAAAAAATAAGCCTGAAAAATAAAGGTTTCCGAAACTTGACATTAAGTATGTATATAAGGTCATTGCTTTGAAATTCCAATCTGAGATCATTGAAAAGAAACCAGAGAAGATATCTCAGTCCATGAGGTTGAATCAAACTTATTGGATCAAGCACAACTCAAGCTTCAAGATGTACTAGTTATTTATTTTTTATTTATTTATTTATTTATACTTTAACTTCTATTACCGCACCATCTCCCCCAAAGGGGACTCTGGGCGGTTAACTATAGTTATACTTTGAGATAACTCTTTGAAGCCTAAGGATTATACTACTAAATACATCTGTAATAATAAATAAACCTCTCATGCTGCTTATAATTTAGGTTTCTTTTCTTGCTGAAACATACTAGAGGAAATATACAGTAGTTATGGACAGCTACATGAAGAAAGATTAATGTCTCATAAAGGTAAAGGTTCCCCCCGCACAGTTGTGCAGTCATGTCCGACTCTAGGGGCCGGGTGCTCATCTCCGTTTGTTAGCCGAAGAGCCAGCGTTGTCCAAAGACGCTTCCACGGTCATGTGGCCAGCATGACGCACGTGGAATGCTGTTACCTACCCACCGAAGTGGTACCTATTTATCTACTTGCATTTGCATGCTTTCGAATTGCTAGGTTGGCAAGAGCTGGGGCTAGTGCGGGAGCTCACTCCGTCACGCGGGGCTAGGGATTCCAACCTCCGAACTTGCGATCTTCCGATCGACAAGCCTGGCGTCTTACCCGCTGAGCCACCACGCCCCTGATAGCCTCATAATGTCTCATAGTCTCAAACAAATACACAAATAAGTTTATTTGAACCTCCATGTGCTCTCTAAGATACACCCTGTACCGAATGCCACTAGGTTCATTAATGCATGTTAGTAGTAAATTTGAAGTGGGAAATTGTTCTCTGATCTCTTGTAGAATTCTTAATTTGACAATCTATACAGTTTTAGAGTAGGAAATTTTGCTGCAGTTGTGTGGAAACTTCTGATAGTGTCATAATGTCACAAACCAGCCAGTTAGGCAAAAACCTACTTGCCATTGGCTCCACGTCTCCGTTCTTTAAAGGAAAAGGAGGATGAGAAGCACGGACTACAGTCCAGTCATGAGTGGTCTGTGAGACAAATAAGCTGAGAAGTTGGGGGAAGGGCAGTTAAGGAGACTAAATGAAGGGATTTAACATAGAAGAAGTGGGCCAGAGGCTCACTGCACTTCTGGTAGTGTGTGGAAGAGAGAATTCCAGTGACACTTATATAAATTCTGCCTTTGACACAAAGGGAGGGGACTACTCTAAAGGCAGGACAGGACTTCTGAATTTTCAGTAGTAATGTGGAAGAGGGAATTTCTACTGAAATCCCTTCATTTACACAATTCCAAAGGTGGAAGGGCCTTGCCTTTTGCATCCAACAACTTTACAGTGCTGTTTGAAGCCATTGTGATGTTTGATGTTCATGTTAACATGTTCATGGAAGTTGGGCTACAATTTCTTTCCTGCTTTTTTTTCAGACTGAGGAGCTAAAGTTGGCGTAAAGAACCCGATGGCTTTGCTTTCCACCATACAGTGCTCATAGCTGCACTAGATCTCCTGAATCTCCACTAGAAGTGACACAGCCCTTTGGTATTCCAGGTGAGAGTCCCTAACGGGACAAAAAAGCGAAATAACTGTAACTGAGGCATTTGTTTTTCTGAATGAACACATTGGATGGTGTTGTTTTTTGAGGTGTTCGTCTTTGTGAGTAGTATTAGACCCTGGAAATGAGCAGAGGACAAGACTAACCAAATCCTCACAAAGTGTCTGGCAATTCCTAAAGCAGGAAAGATCCAATATTGAGCTGAGATTTGGGTGAATCTTCCTGAAAGACCTGCTTTCTGACAAACATGCCTCACTAAGAGTCTTGCCAGCTCCCTTGTGGATAGTGCAGACCCACAAAGTGGCTGGATTTAATGGTGCTTCTGCTTTTTATTTGGCAACCTTCCATTTACTATAAAAGGGCAGAACCAGCAGTTTCAGATATTAGTTTTGTTACTGCCTAGTGAAATCTCTCCCTGTGTTGTGACACTTGTCTGTCTTGCCTTGTTCTCTAATGCTTGGCGTAATTCAGCCATGGATTCTGTCAGAGAAGGATAGTGCAAAAGGATTCCTATTGAAGCTCTTAAGAAGTGTATATGCAGTTCCTGGATAATTCAAGTTCAGGAATTAGAGGGAGTTGAAGAATCACTATATGTCAACAGGCAGAATGGAACTGGCTGTCCAACCTAACCTTTTCCAGGGAGGGCAACAATACTGTATGATCCATAGGCTCCAAAGTGGACGTGGACTGGGGGAAGGGGCAGTGAAACCTTGTGACTGCAGTGAAGGAGGAAAAGCAGTTCAGGGGGTAAACTGTGAGGAAAATAGAGGCCAGCCAAAGTGATATTCTCTTCTGCTTTTAGTCCGATGTGTGGGAATTGAGCACAAAGTGGTATTTCTCTTAACTGGATCCATTTGGCAAACCATACATGATGAGTTTGTCCCCAGGGTTGGATTTATGCAACAATTAACCATTCTTCCTGGTTAATTGCTTATTGTAGCTGAACCTCAGTGGTCTGGCTTGCTCTTCTCCCATCATGTGACATGGCTTGCCAATGACTGCCACTGGCTTGTTTAAGGTTATACTGTTTTATTTGCTGAAGAACCTTGCCATTAAAAAGAAAAGCAAACCAACAGGAACATATAGATTATTGTGAACCGCCCAGGGTCCCCGATGGGGGAGATGGGCAGTAATATAAATGCAATAAATAATTGCGATAGATAGATAGATAGATAGATAGATAGATAGATAGATAGATAGATAATGTTTAGGTATGCTTATTTTCTTGGTGGCACATAGAAGTCCCCAGGAGATGACATACAAACAATAACAATCCAGTAGTAGCCAGTGGTGAACAATATGGGGCAGTGGGAAGAAACAACATGGGACTTTAGGCCCCATTCATGTCAAACCATAAATCATGATGAATGTGTCATGCAGTCTTAAGCCTTTTGGTGATTTAACTACCCAATTTGTCTTCATCAAGATACAAACTTTTAAGAAGAAATAAATGCATCTCCTTTTTAATTGCTGTTTTATTTTTTTCTTGTTTTATGTTGAAACAGATGAGCAAATTGCAGTGTTATCTATACTATACTGAAACAATGTCATTCTGTTCTTTGCTTAGCTAGATAGGCCAGCCTAAGGGCAGTAAACTAAATATTTAAGCAATAAAGTTTTTTTGGAAGAAACACATGGAAATGATGCTGCAAGTGACCAAAAGCTATTTTGGTCTATTGGATTTTTGGGATTATTATTATTGTTGTTGTTGTTGTTGTTGGCTAGATAGTAACCCAAATCCACCCATTTCATGTTGAATATGGTCTGGATCCAAGCTGTTTAGATTGCATAACAAGAATCTTTTAAAATATTTAGAGAAATAAACTTCTAGACCTTCCTTAGCAAGAGTCTTGTGTACTTTACCTACAAAAAGCCAGGTAGCCAATTTCTGCACCAAAATGCTCTGCTTCTATTCCTTTGGCATCCATTGTTATGCATTGCTTCTACAGGTAAATCTCTATCACCCAAAGCATTAATTTATCAGGAAACTATTTTTGATTCTTACTTGCTTAAGTTATCTTAAAGAGCAAACTAGATATGATGTTTATAGAGCAGTTGCTGACTTTTTAAAACTAAGAAGTTGATGGGATTGGAATGGATCAGGACTGCGGTTGCAAGAAGAAGAGCTCTTTAATTCTCTCCCTTCTCATACGTTGTTTGCAATGAGAGAAATATTTTTTCCTTAATGCTTTTCTGCCATCCCAAGTCTGCAAAAGCTGGCATTTTAAAGGGCAAGCCTGAAAAGAGTGTTCAGCAGTGAGTTAAGGGATATTTTTTATTTGTTTTATTTTCTATCCCAACTTTATTTTTATTTTTTATAAATAACTCAAGGCGGCAAACATACCTAATACTCCTTCCTCCTCCTATTTTCCCCACAACAACAACCCTGTGAGGTGAGTTGGGCTGAGAGAAAGTGACTGGCCCAAAGTCACCCAGTCATATCTTAGACTAATATTAAACTAATTAGATATCTTAATATTTAATATTAATATTAAACTAATTATTAATTAGTTTAATATTAAATATTAAACTAATTAGATATCTTAGACTAAAGCAAGGAAAAGAGCTGTACTATATATTTTGGATAGAGGAAATCCCTGAGAATGAGCTAAAGACATAGTATTTGGGGGCTAGCAATATTGTCTACTTTGGCTGTCAGCCATTCTCTGGGGATCTGGGTAGGAAACCTGCATGTCACCTGCTGTGGGTCCTTTTCAGCCGGAGATACTTAGTTGGATCTACGCACGTGAAACATGTGCTCTCCTGGTGAATTATACTCCTCCTCTTAAACAGGTGTTTCTAACTTCTGAAAGTTTGTGAGCACTGAGTTAAGAAGCTTGGCATTACAAACAAGGGCCACAGACTGACTTCGGGGTCTTTCAACTATTGTCTGCATGTAAACAAAAAATTAACTATGTTACCAAGAAAACAAGTGATTTAAATTATTGATACAAATAATACTTTCTATCTCAATATGCATATATTTCTTGAATAAAAAAGCATGCTAATACTTCTCCAAAACATACCTGATTTTCAACTAAATAAGGTCTTCTGAATCAGCTAAAAGCCTACTGTAAAACCTTTAGTCATTTTACCTGTAGTATCCTGAGGACAAGAGACAAGTTTCCTCTTCTGACTTTCTCTATAAACATGTAAGGCTGAAAAAGAAGATCAGATACCTAAAAGCTGAGTCCAGAGTCCTGGGGATGCTTATTTGGAAGTGAATTTTGCTGAGTTAAGTAAATAAGCATAGGTCTGGTTTGCATGTGTCCAGCCCTTTCTATAAACAAAAGCTAAGTTTAGTTTCCCAGCCTTGGGCCTTCTAGCTGCATGGGACTGCCTGTCAGCCAGTCTGTTTCTTCCTACAACTTATATGCCGCTCCATTTCTGAAGACTTTCAGCAGCCTACAGTATTCATATCAGAAGATTAAAAACAGAAATTAATTAATACTATTTTAACCAATTTGTCTCATGTGCCACCATTTGGGGTAGCATGACCTTATTTGGCCCCAAACGCCCTTTTGAAAATGCTTTCACAGTCCTCTGAAAATGTAGTAAGGAAGGGGTGGTCTGGATATCCAGGAGTAAACTATAGAGGAGGACCATTAACTGAGGAGGCCTGAGCCCTTAGTCTCTGAAGAAAGCATTCCCTCAATGGTGTAAACACCTGAGACAAGCCTGTGATTGTCATAGTGGCCATGAACACATAAGCTTCTTCTCACATCCTCCAAGCAGGTAAGTTGAAGACCTCCAGAACCCAAAGTCTAGGGAACTCCAATACCAACCCTGCAACAGGGTCAAGTAGCTCAGGTAAGGGTGATGCTGTGCAACAGGAAGGCTCGTCCAAAACTATTCCTCTAGCTGGTCCCTCAAGCTCTGCGTCACATGGAACACTGACTCTAGTCACCTGCAGAGTCTCCCAGATGGCCATCACCACTATCTGTCAGTCCCAGATGTAGATCAGTCCAAGAAATAAGCTCCACATTAAGATTAAAACTATTTTTATTAAGATTGGCTATAGTAACAGAATCTTGCAAGTCTGATTATGCTTTACCTCCTCTTATACGCGTGTAAATTAGGGGACTGTCTATCTGAGATGTTTATGCATACCTTCTTCATTGTTTGGGCTTAAGCAATGTTTCCCTCCTCATTGTCTGTTTTATTTATTTATTATTAACTTGTATACCACCCAACTCCCAATGACTCTGGGTGGCTCACAACATTCAAAACAAGGAAATTACAATAAAACCCAATTAAAAGGAGGAAGAAAAAAGATAAAAACTATGATAACATTCTCCAAGTATCCAAAGAAGGAGTAGACTATAACTGGAAAGAAACATCGGTCTTGAAAAAGTTAATGAGAGAGAGAATATACGATCATATAAGATAAATCAGAAGAGATAGCAAACAGCAGAGATCAAGGACAATGAGGAAATAAAAAGGACCATGGAAAGATGACAAAGATATATACTTCTTAATCATGCATTCTTGATCTGACATTGCTTTCTTTAAAAAAAAAAATGAAAAAAACCCTGAAGGCTAGAGGATGTTATTGAGAAAACAGAATCCTTAGTTTGATACAGTAAAATTTCTGAGGCTGTGTAACAATGTTTTTCTCTCAACAGAAGGCCAGAAATGTACTTTGTTAAAAAAAATGAAGTTGACTCTATTCTCTGAAGCATAGATGTAGAGAATACAAAAAGAGATGCTCTTGAAATGTGAACTAGACTGTGGCGTGCAGCTTCTTTCTCTGCTCCCTTGGGGTAGCAGCAAGAGGTTACAGATTGTGTTTAGGGGGGGCAAAGCCTGCAGCTGTATCACATAGTTAAGAAAACTCTACTATTGAATATGCCCTCCATCCCCAAGTAATGATTGCTTCCACTCTGTTCTTCCATTGTTCCCAAGTGCATGCATGCATACTCTGGGAGGATAAAATAAATCAACTCTGTTGATTTCCCCACCCCCACTCCCCTTCTCCAGAAATCTTCATTTCTCTGCTGGGAGCAGAGGTCATCCTGGGAGAAAAGTGAAAGAGAAACTTCATCTTTCTGAAAAGGCAGCCTACCCATATTTCCCCAGCTACATTAATGAGTCTCACGGAAGCCAAGCTAGCTAGCTGTATCCCCTAGAACAGTGGTCCCCAACCTTTTTGGCACCAGGGACCGGTCGTGGAAGAAAATTTTTCCATGGACCGGGCAGGCGGGAGCCAATCGCGTGAACCAGGGCGGGGTTTGCAGACAGGAGCCAATCACGCACACCGGGGGGCGGGGTTTGCAGGCAGGAGCCAATTGTGCGCACCGGGGGTGGGGTAATCGCACACACTGGGGGGCGGGGTTTGCAGGTGGGAGCCCCGTGGCCCACTTCCTAAGAGGCCACGGCCCACAGGTTGGGGACCCCTGCCCTAGAAGCTTTGCAGTCCTTTGAAAAATTTCAGGAGAATTGTGCTGCTCTTGGGGAGAGCAGAGGAAAAGGTAGTTGTAAAAGAACCAATCCTGATGGGTTTTGGTAATGATCACGTGGGCGGGCATTATGCAAACTTCCCACCTGTTTGTCAATGCATCTTAGTCCATAACATTGGTGTTCTCTAGGTCTTTCCATATTTTGCTACGTCATTTATTGTCCTGAGTCTTTTATTGATCAGATTTATCTTTGCCTCTTATGCTTTATCTTATCTTTTGATTACGCATTTGAAACAGGGTTCTTCCCCTTATATTCTGTTGCTCTGTCTGCCTTTTGGAGCACATCTTTTTAAAAAGAAGCACCTCTTTTCCTATTGATAAAACAAGCAGTGGCATCTTGTGTAGATACTTCATAAACTGGCCATGTCTGTGTCTGCATGTATGGGTGTGCATAGCCACTTCACTTCACATGCACACAGAGATGCCGGAGAGCAGTTTACAAAGCAGCTGCATAAGAATGGAAAAAGACACAACCGCTTACTTAGTTCAAAAAGAGGCCCTTTTGCATGTACCTCCTCCAAAAGATTTGCACAGATTGAGTAGCAGTAGGCACATCGATACTCATGTGTATCACAAATTACAGGGATTGTTAATCTTGGTAGCATTTGGAGGATGGCTAGGTTTAAACTATCACTTGAGTGCTATGCAGAGCTAACATGGTTTGTAAACCAGGATTTTTTGGTTTGGCACAGTGTATGTACACAGCCTCTATCTTATAATGAGAATAGATTTAGTTTTTAAGACGGCTGATTAAAAATGTTGTGAAACTCCCAGTTACATGAGTTTATACTATTTCATGAGTGTGTTAACCCCTTGATATTGGAACATGAGGAGCACAACCTGGCAAAATTGCAAATTTCTCAGCTCTGCCCACTTGATTTTGCCCATGATTTCAAATAATGAGTTAAGCACATATCAAATACAGCTAATGCCACTATGCCGAGGTGAATAGCCACTTCCTGGGAAATGCAGGAGGTGATGATGGTGAGTAATTTATGATCTTTTACAGAATATTTTATATTGCCCTTCAAAGCAAAAGAAGCAATGCTAATTTTACAAACATTATTTTAGGTTTCATTGTGATTGGTTAAGGTTGCTCATTATGCTAAGCCACAATATGTTGTGCTGTTTTGGCTCAGTGTGAAGCATGCATCTATCTGCTGTAGTTTGTAAACCACAGTTTATGGCTCAGTTTATATCCACATTGTTATTAATAAACTATACTTAAAGCAAACCATGGCTTACTGTGATGTGTGAACCCAGTCATTGTAAGATAGCCTGTCAGCTGACACAACTTTATTGGGAATGTCTTCTTCCCCATTCTAAATGCTATAATAAGAGTCAGTTGTCTTTTACTCATTGTACCGAATGCCCAGTGTCCTTAGAATCATAGGAATTTTGTGTGTTGAGGTTGGAGGCTCATCAGGTGGCTGAGCAGATGCAGAAACATGCACTTAGGTAGGTAGACTAACAACTCCATTTCCTCCTGAGCACTGAGTTGTACAGCCTGGAGACCTAGACTAGAGGTGATTGGCTGATATGTCTAGAGACGCCTCTCTTGGCTGCTTATGTTCCTTGTTCCCTGTTGTATGAGAGGCATTCTTTTATGGCTCCATTGGATAAATGGCTCTTCAGCCTGATACTAGTTGACAGCTCTGGCCATTAGCAAATGCAGCAGCATAGTGACACAAGTAGTAAATACCTGGGTTCTCCAGGGATGATCCTTTAGTTTCAGAATCCATGAGTATTAGTGTGGATGTTTGGCTATGATACTTCTAAGATAGCAGAATTGTAGTGGCAAAATGGTACAGAACAAGCTTTTGAAAGAAATGTGTGAGCCATTCTCATATTTGCTTGTGGTTGCGTATATCATAATAGAGAAGTGCTGTTCTGCACCATGCCATATGTTATCATTTGAGTTTGCTGTTTCACCAGTTATATAATATTATGAAAGAGGGAAACCATCCCAAGCATGGGTGGCTTTAGGTGAGTTGGTGTATACTCACCATTATGATGATTGCTCATCCCTTATTGCTTGTTGATGAAGCATATAACATTGGCCTGCCTTTGTTTGTAAACCTGACAAATTTTGTTTCTTCATGTATATTTTGGAACGTGTCCAAAGTTCTCTGCCCACATAGAAGTGATGAATAATATCTCTTGAAAATGGGAGGAAAGTAAGCTTTTCCAGTTTCACTAGAGAAATTCACTAGAGAAATCTTAATTCATTTGCCTTCACGGTGGAATATCAGGGTTCGGTGTTCTTCCCAAGCTCATGGTCTCTGACCACTCTTCCACAGTTGCCATGAAGATTTCTGCCATTATTGTATCACAGCTGTGCTAGTTTTAAGAAATTTGGGCACTTTGGGGCATGTATTGCAGAAACCCAAGAGGTTTACCATGACAGAGAGAACACCAAGAAATTTGGTGCCTGCAGAAATGTTTCCTGTCATCCAGAAATCCTTTTGGGAGGGGAAGCACTTTTTAAAGGAAGCCCTGAAGAAAACAGCAGAGAACTATCTGAGAAGGGATCCCTCAAGGCACTTTTGTTCCAGTGAATAGAAGCCTTTAGATTGCTTAGGCATCATGAAATGCAGCATAGCTTCATTTTCAAAGTCTCAGCTGAAGGAGGGGAGGGAGAAATGTGCCTGCAAAGGGAAGGAGGTCATAAATAAAGTGGTGGCTACAAACGATGAAGGCCATTTCTCTCTTCTTTACCCTCCCGATTCCACCCCCAGGAAATAAATTGGGTCAGATTTGAAAGTGACGTTTCCTCATGGAGGATTTAATTTTAGCTCTTGCAGACTAGCTTTTGCATCATAAATGCCAGTGGATTTTAAGGAAACATGCCCAGTGAGGCTTATCTGCCATGTAACAAGATATGTGTCTATGGTAGTATGTTTTCAATAAACAACCATGTGTTCCCAGAAGCCTATAGCAAGGACAGGATGAGATAGAAGAGGCAACTAATTTTGCATCTATCCTTCAGCTATTCAGTGATGTGCAAGTTCTGTTTAGGGCGTAACCAGCATATCTCTATCATGGATTTTTTTCCCCTTTTTGATAAAGGAAACATTAAAACAACTGCAGTAGGAAATAACAAAGGGAAGGAGAAGGTATGAGGATGCTATTACCTGCTGATCTAGAACCAATAAACCCATTATAGATGACTATCAGCCTCTGTTTCACAGCCCCACCCTCCCATGGCAGTCATCATGGACTAAACTAGCTGAGAGGCTGGTTCAGATCAGCGGGTCATCTGGAAAACTGCAGCATTTTTCCAGTTGTTATTGGCAAATGCTTCCAAGGCAGTTGTGGAAGAAAACCACAGCATTAGCATAAGCTGTTTTTTTAACAGCAGTGTAAGAGACTCTACTTGAGGGCACTTTATATGGTAGGAAAGAATGAAGGTGATCAAGATGTTGAAACATGTTTGAATATAATGGAACATTGACGGGATTATTGAGATCATGACTATATGGAAGATTTGCTCTATTAAGGATATGTTGCTGCTGAGCATCTTATCTGGGAGCCTCATCAAGCATCACCTTAAAGAAATTACCGTTTTAGCATTACATTGCTCCTCCTCAAATGACGGGCTTGATTTAAACATTCACTTCCCTTGGACACCTTTGCTACGACAGGGATTTGGATCTGATGGGGAGAGATAAATACCATTTCTGTACATCTTGCTGCTGCTTTAAATCTGTCCAATTAGTGTCTATTAATCACTCAGTGTGTTAAAGAATTAAGAACAATTAAGGGTGCAAAGAGTTTTCAGATGCAGTGTTAAGCACAAGTGCTGGCAGGCGGCTGTCTGATCCCATGTGCGGGCACGCAACAGAAGCAAAAGTGAGGAGCCCGAATGCTTGCAAAATAGGAAATTTCTAAAATTCATTGGAGTGAATTAAACCTCCCCAAATGCAGAAAATGACCCCAAACCCTGCTGCCAATTTTAAGTGCCCAGTTGGCTAAATTTTGGAGACATGACTTCAGGCCATTTTCCTATTTTGGGGAGGTGAGGAGTTGGGGGATCTAAAGATACTAACATTTGATCATTTTGCTGCTGGATTTGAGGTTGCTGAGAGGCACATGCAGTTTCTCTTGCCCGCCTTGCCATAGACCATAGTGGACAAAATTCAGTGGCCTTTTGAAACTGCATATAGCCCAATTCCATATTATTTATTGTACTGGAGAAAGGTCTTGACAATCTGGAAAATTAGGAAATGAATTCCAGTAACCAAAGAAGTGGTATAAAATCCATTAATTAAGGATTCTTTAGTTCACATCATCACAGCAGGTGGTAGTACTTAAGCAAACCTGGCTGTTCTCAAAAGAGCTAAGCCGGGTCAGGTCTGATTAGGACTTAAATAGAACACTACCAAGAAACCCCAAGTCTGCAGATAGACTGGGAAGGAAAAATCAAGCAAACCAAAACAACACACACAAAAGAACCATCCTAGAAAATGGCAGTGGCAAACCATTTCTATCATTGTCAAGAAAACAGCAGGGATGTGCCCATGTAGTCACCAGGCATCATGCTTGATCTGAGGGCAACTTGACTTGCAGTTAATAATCAAAGACACGGTAAAGTTTCTTTGACATAAACGACTTCATGTCTATTTGACTTTTTGGATTAGAAACGGCAAGATTTTGAAATTTTAAAGAATTTCGTAAGACCATCTTGTAGGTTACAAAAACCTTCATATCAAAAATGTTGGAGCTTATTAAGTTGGACCCTTCCTTGGAAGTGCTACCTGAGGATGTGGAGAGTCTCCCCTCTAATTCCAGGAAGGGAATTGAGTTCCCACATAGTTCTACTGAGTGCCAATGTCAGAGGAAATAGGTTCAGTTGGCCACCTGGCACTGAAGTGCCTATCTGAGCTAGACTCTCCTCCATTGCTATTCAAAAGCAGCTTATCCTGAGGCTGTGGTTTCCTTCTGCAGCAGTTGTCAATAACATCTGGAAGAATGGCTCACCTTTCTAAGTGGTCCACTGATCTGAACCAGTGTCTCAGGTAGTGTAGTGCAATGACTGCATTGGTAAGGTGGGACTGCCCATTTGAAAAGCAAAAAGCAGGAAGTCCTTGTAAATTTGGTTCTATTGAAAAGTAAGACCTTGCTCATGAGTGAAAGCACTACTGAGCTTCTCTAAAGGTTTTGGCTGACCTCGGCCTTGCTCTGAGATCTCAAATTTAAATCTTTCAGTTGTAGTTTCCTCAGAGCTAGAAATAATCACTGAGCATATGCAGTATTGTATTAGATCATGCCTTGCTGAATTACCCATAACTGGGTGTGGTTGGCACAACATGATAAGCCAAAACCAAACAAATCACATTATGGCTTAGCATGTTGTGTGAATCTAGCTTAGTCAGTTCTACCATGTTGGCTAACAACACTACTGTAAACAGCTTTACTAAGAACAAATATTATTTGTTCAGATAGAGGAGAAACAGGCCTCCTCCCTTATACATATGGAGAGTTTGGTCAGTCAGGCTGCTCTAATTCAAAACTTACGAAATGCTCTCTGGAGGCAAGACCTGTGTCTCTTGGACAGATGGCGTGCATGCTTTTTTCCCCCCATGACCTTGTTGCGGTGCTGAGCGATTCCCTCAGCTACTGAGTAAAGACACATGGGCTACGACTGGAAACCAGCCATGGAATGACAATTGGTGTTGGCTGCCAAGATGTCACCAGTGCCAAAGTAATGGTTTAGGTCAAAGCATCCCAGGGAGTCAGGGGCTTAACTGTTATTATGGAATGGCCTGTCAAAATGGTATTTTTTTTTCCATGAGTTTGGATGCCACTTTACATTATGTGTATGATTTAAATATATTTAAATACATTTTGCTATGCTATTCATCGGTAGATCAGAACTTCTCAACAAGTAATTATATTTTAGAACTAAGCATATCCCATACCCACATTTCTAGGCTCCAATAGACCAGTCAGTGCTGGGCCACCTGTTTCCTGCTTCTCTCTCTACAGGGTGCAGGAAGTCCAGCAACTGGATCCTATTCTGGGTTCTGGAAATGTTTTGTTACGAAACATCTGGACTGGGCTTGGCGACTGATCTCATTTTTAACCTAGATGAAAAATGCCAGTTTCACCCGAGAAGTCCATCCCACTTGAGAGTTTACTTTTTGGGAAAAGAGAAAAGAATGGAATGAATGACCCCTTCAGCTAACAATGCTTTGCGATGAGCTTGCTGAGGTGATATATATATATATCTGGCACCAGGAGGGTTTGCAATGTCT
Source organism: Charina bottae (assembly GCA_023362775.1). NCBI lineage: Eukaryota > Metazoa > Chordata > Lepidosauria > Squamata > Charinaidae > Charina > Charina bottae. The sequence goes on along the minus strand of JALMGJ010000002.1, from coordinate 131,779,890 downwards.
GAGCAATGATAGTTACTTAACATGCAGCAAGCATTGTGCCCAGAGAAAAGTCGATGTAATTTTTGTGTGAGTGAGTGTGTATTAGCATGTAAATGTGGGTAGGTGCTGTCCTGATTGATGGCAATTAGCATTTTCTAACGGGAACAGATGTTCAAATTGCCAGGAGGCTGGTACCTAATGCCCACGCCACCATCTGTTCCACTGGGCATTGCCATAGGAATCTGTGTTATCAATGCGTTATAAATGTGTCTGAGGAGTCCTTGTTGTGGTCTACTGAATAGTACTGATTTAATGTGATTTTTTTTCCTTTTGAAGAATAATCAAGATTAAAGATACTTCTGAGCTTGGTAACACTGGTCATGGCACATTATAGAACTGGTCTTTCATCTGAAAAGTTGTATTTTATAGCCCTTTACTGAGCAACTACTGAGAAATCTGCATAAAATGCAAACTTGACTTTAGCCTTAAGTAGGTAGGGATGTATATTTGACACATACTTTTGCATGCAATGGTTAATGCTACTCACCCCTATCTGTTTTTGCTACCTCTTGGGATTTTTTGATTTTTGTGTACTTTATATCATGAAGGAAGTCAAGTTGTCACAACTAAAAGGTAATAAAATTCTATCATCTCTGTTGAAACATGCCAATCTAAATGACTACCTAGTATAGATTGCATACAACAGTTTGTGCCCCCAAGACTAACAATCCATGATATTTCATTGGCCTCAATCAGTCAATCAGTGCACCTTTAAATTGCCTTCAAATAAAAAGTGGGAAAATCTTGGGTTTTAATTTAATCCCTTTCTATTCAGAACTTGATTGATTTGTGGATGGCAAATTGAGACAGTTGTGTCCAAATTAGCTTGTGAATAATTTCAGAAAGGTCTTTTAGCTCTTGCAGAATGTTGGTAAATGCAAATGAAGAGATTCTGGTTATATGCATATGCAGAACTGAGTAACAAATTTCGCAAAAGGAAAATCTGACAATTGTCATCCATGTTTCCCAGAAAACCGCCCAGAGTCCCCTTGTGGGGAGATGGTGCGGTAAATATAAATCAAACCATAAATAAATAAATAAAATAATCTGCTTGTTATAATCAGCCATCAAGAACAGGAAGGCTTGTGTTGATGGAATGCTAAGAATTATTAGGCAAGATTACTTTACACTATTACTCATGTTGCAGGTAGCATGCACCTCAGTAACGGTTGCAGGAACCATGAACAGGAGAAGGTGGTCTCCCAGAAGCAATTGATTGGCCACTATGAGAACAGTGTGACCGAGTTTATCAGCTTTGGTTTAATCCAAGGGTCGGTAATGTCGGCTCGCGAGCCACATGCGGCTCTTTCGCCCCTTGAGTGTGGCTCTCGGGGAAACCGCCGGACTCGACAGCTGCCTTCCCCGTGGGGAGCGCTCCTTTTTCAGCGCGCCCTGCTCCGTCTTCCAGGTCTCTTCCCGACTGGAGCCTTCGGAAGGCAACGGCGTTGCTCGACGCGGGGATGTTGCCGAGGGAAGCGGAGCCGCCCGCCAAAGGCCATTCTCCGCAAGGCGCCGCAGCGAGTTGGCTCTCCTGCCCGGCCTTGAGGCGCCGCTCCTCGCTCCGCCTGGCCCCGGCCGTGCAATCGCGGAGGCGGCTTTTGCTCTGGGAAGACCCGCTGTTGCAGAAGCGGTAGGGAAGAGCCCCGTCGCCGCCGCCGGGAGTATGAGTGGCCGGCAGGTCCGACTGCAGCCAGACAGAGCGAGGGCAGCGCCCGGGCCTCGCCACTCCCGCCGCCATGCGGGGCAGCAAAACCGATCAGGTTTCTTCCCACCCCGTTCCCCTTTGGCAGCTCCAGGCCCCGGGATGGGTGGGGGTGTCCGGATGACGGCCCCTTGAAAAAGCAGCCATAAGACGGGGTGGGGGGGCAGCAGCAAGGTCATTTTTGGCCGCGGCCCTTCACGCACTGGTCCCCGCGAGCTAAGCGGGCTGACCTCTGAGAAACCCACTCCCCCCCCCCCCCCGCCTGAATGCATCGTTGATCCCTGGCCCGGGATCCAAACGGGAAGAGCAAAAGAGCCCTCGGGACGACGGTTTGCTTCCGAGTAAACCGTGAGAGAAGGCCGTGGTTCCTTCTCAAAGCAGCGCCGGGCAGGCGGCCTCTCTGTCTGTTCTCCCTGAACTCACCCGTCTCAAATTCACAGGCATCCTTTTAAAAAGGGGGCGAAGGATACGCATCCTAAAACGGGGAGCTCCGTCGGTAGATCCTGGGAGTTTCTCCCCGGGCACAGGTGGGCATCTGGGCAGCGCTGGCCCATCCCTAAAGCTGGAGGGAGAGCGAGCCACCCCTCCCCCTCCCCCTCCCCCATCGATCAAGTGAAGCGAGGCACCCGTTGAGTGTTGTGGGCGACTTTGGAGCCCGTCGTGGAGCCACTGCGTTTTGCCCCCTCCCTTCCCAAGGCTGCTCCGAGGGAATGGAGCTCGCTCCCCCCTCCCCGCGTTTCTCCGTGGAGCGACAGGACCCAATGCAGTACGCTGCCCCGTGCTCGTCCTCCTGCTCTTCCCTGGGGGCTGCGTTCCGGTGAGCAGCTGCGCTTGGCCAGGAAAGGCGGGGGTCCCGAGCGGCGGAGCTCGGGAGCAGCAGGGCCCGGCCATGGCGTTTTTCCCTCTCGGATGAGGAAGAGGGGGGTTTTGGAGGAGGCGAAGAAAGGAGAACCCGGTTCGCTGAGCTCCGCCAGGCCTAATTCAGCGTTTCCCGGTTTCCAAGCAGCCTTTATAACCAGGAGCCATTTATGGGGGAATCCGGAAGAGAAGCGACTGGAGCAGTCGAGCCTCTTTTTCCCTTCTCCTTCTTCCAAACCTCCCCCGCCCCCTTCCACGCGATTGGCTCCCGCCCGAGAACCCCGCCCCCTTCCATGCGATTGGCTCCTGCCCGCAAACCCCGCCCCCTTCCACGCGATTGGCTCCCACCCTCAAACCCCGCCCCCTGGCTCTCAAGTGATGTTATAAATGTTATAAATGTCAAAATGGCTCCTGGCATAAAAAAGTTTGCCGACCCCTGGTTTAATCCAATAAGTTTCTTCTTATGTTCTACAGATCATACCACAAACAATTGATAATTTTGCTACTCAGTTTGGCAAGCATGACCAAAATTGGGGTGCTATATCAGCTGTGGGCTATGAATTGCCCATCCCTGTTTTACAGGATCATGAGTACAGAATAGAACTCTTGAGATTAGGATTTTTTCCTCCTAAGTAATGGATCTGATTAAAATTATGAGGAGATGAGAAGTGATTAGGAAGCCCATTTTCCTCCTGTCATAGGATACTTGAGTTGGAAGGTGCCCAATGAAATGAATAAGCAGGTGGCCTAAAACAAACAAGAGAAAAAACATTTTCTCACACACCACAGCTGACCTCTGGAAGTCTGCCATCAGAAGTACTGATGGCAAACAGTGTGGCTCAATCAAAAGGATAGTGAAGAGGGGAATCAAGATAATGAATGATAGGGATGATGTGAATCTTATTAGGTGGACCCACAAAAAAGGCCTTCCAGGCCTTTCCTTGTTGTCTTTTGTGAAGCTAGCCATCTCAACCCTGTACCTGCTACTGCTATATCACTGAGTAGATGGGAGAGGTTCTGCAGCATGACTGGTCTTCTTCTCCCCCACCAATACATGTACAGGGCTTAGGTAGGTCTGCTCTTGTTTGTGCCAAACCCTATGACCCGGCAAAGGGATGTTCCAGGGTCTCCCAGAATAGTTTGCTTTTCTTCTGGAGTGTACTGATCCAGTTGTTCTGGGGATGGTTTCCCATTTTCCAGAACTGATTATTCTGGAATAGCAAGTGGTTCATGGTATTCTGGGTGTTCTCTTTTTGAGGCATGGGAGGACTGCAAATTTCTGGTCTATTCCTTCTCCCATCTTGAAAATGAAATTAAGACAGTGAAGAGCATGAGTGGCTCATCCACATGGATGCAGAAGTTTGTAAAGTAGTTTTATGGTCCTATTTTTCTCCTCAACTGATACTTCAATATTCTGTATTTCAACTATAGATTTGCTTCATAGGTTTCAATACCTGGTTTGTAGATATGGGATGGGAAACTTGCCCCTTCCTGGGTTATATTCTCTTTGGGAAAAGTAACTGAGGAATACACACTGAGGATGTGTGCTGGCTCGCCTCCAGAACAGATTGGAGAGTCTTGGCAGTCAGCCCGAGGTAAGGAATGCAGCCCAAGGTTTCTTCGCAAGACTGGCCGAGAGAGAGAGAAACCAGCATGTGCCAATAATCAGAGTAGTGAAGCAAAGGAGTAGTCAATAATCCAAACCGGGTCAAGGGTTCCAGAAGTCCGAGCCACGATAATCCAAGCCAGGTCCAGGGGTCCAGCAGGCAGAGTAAGATAGTCCAAACAGGGTCAGGAACGCAGGAAACAGGATACCAGAGTGGTCGCGAAGCCAAAGTGCAACATTGCTCCCACAAATCCCTCACTGTGTCGTTGGTGATTTATCAGGAGCTCAGAAGCTGTCCTCTGGGTCCTGCAAAGACTCTCCCTGCCCTCTGCGTAACTCCCTAGCAGCCAGCCGAGCACTTTTCCTTCTGTCCTTTAAGGCGAGGCGCACACGCCTCCGCCTCTGCCCTTTGGGGGATTCAGGAGAGCTGGGAGGCTGATGGGATCCAGCTGGCTGCTGGCTAAAGGGTGGGGACAAACCGCAATCCCCAGCTTGCTCTCCTGCAGCCTCAGGTATTGCTGCCTCCTGCGGTGCTGGGTCATCGTCTGGGCCCGTGTCCACATCTGGGGCTTCGCCTGGCTCAATCCCCTGGGGGTTTGCCAGGGGCAGCTCGTCCTCTGACTCATCGCTGAGGCCCTGGGGCAGAGGCTGAACCAGGACAGGATGGGCAGATGAGACCAAAGTTTCTTGCTGTATATATATTCTCTCTCTCTCTCTCTCTCTCTCTCTCTCTCTCTCTCTCTCTCTCTCTCTCTCTCTCAGAGAGAGAGAGAGAATTAATTCACTGAGATCTTTGTTTTCTAGCAATCCATTTAGCAGCCTGCATGGTATATGAGAAAAGTGAGGTCCCTAGGAGGTAAGGACAGCTAGTCTGGAGGCAGGATGAGGCCTGCAGGGCACATCAGGCTCCATCATCATCATCATCATCATCATCATCATCATCATCATCATCATCTGTGGCCCTTCCCTGGATTCCCTCTGCCTGTCCAACCTCCATCAGGAGATTGTGAGGAAAGGAAAGCTTATACGATATTTTCCCATCTCACATTCTTCTGATCACTTGACTAGTGGGAAGATACTGTAGCTGAACAGCTTGAGGTATATGGGATTGTGGGAGGGGGGAGGGCTGTGAAGAAGAGACAGAAGTACCCCTTCCTTTAGTACTTTAGAGCCCATTTCCAGATGAGAAGCATGAGCTATCCATAGAAAAGAATAGAAAAATGCAGCTTTCATCTGCCTGTGATTGGGCAGTGTGTGTCACCTAATACAGAAAGTAACAACAAAAAATGAAGTTTGATATTCATTGTGAACCTATAATTTCCAGATCCTTAAGGCTCCTAGTTCCTGTGGTGTTTATTTTATTTTTTCCTTTAATTTTCAAAGTTCTGCACTGAAGTATATCAGCCACTGTCTTCTTTTTCAGTGGTTGCCTTTCATTTCCAAATGGATAAGTAACCAGTCATTTGAATTCAAGATCAGAGGGAACATGGAAGGTCTGAAACACAATGTTCCCTATTTCTGCCAGCAAGCTATGCCCTCCTCCAGGACAGTATAAAGAACTGAAGCAGGTCATTCCACTCCCCCATGCCACTGCCAATTTTCCATTTTCTTTCTCCAGTTAACGCTAGAAAAAAGAAGAAAAAGCCACTGAGCATGCTTAATCCTTATTAGGCTGTCCTCAGGGTTTATTGGATCTAAGGATTTTTTTAAAAAATTAATTATTTATCTTTTTAATTCTGTGAAGCCATAATGCCCAAGCATTATATCATCATCTTGTTTCTCAGTAAATGCACTGACTTCATTTTTTTGATGGCACTTACCACTGTTAATACTCTGTTAGAGGGGGTGATGCTGTTAGAGAGAATGGATGACAGTAAAGGAGGACTCTTCTGTGCTATGGCTCCCCCCCCCTTAATTAAAGAATAAATAGTACTCCTAACTGTTTCCTCATTAGCTAGTTAACTCTTTGGAATGTCTTACTCTGGCCTCTGAGTGATTGCTCTGAGTGATTGCATTAGCTTAAAGAGTCATAGAATTGAAAGGAGCTCTTTAAGTTGAGTCCAATCTCGTACTCTGCCGGTATCCAAAATAAAGCATCCATGGTACATGGCTGCCAGCATCTGCTCGAACACATCCCGTGTAGGGAAGCTTGCTACCTCATTGGTGAATTGGTTCCATAATTGCTCTTATCATAAGCACATTTTTCCTTAAAGTCAACCAAAATCGGACTTCCTGTAACATAAGTCCAGTGTTCTGTATCCTGCCTTCTAAGATGATAGCAGGCACTTGGCCTTCTCCAGTGTAACATCTTTTCAGGTGCTTGAAAATTGCTATTATGCCTCCCCCCTCTCAATGCAATATATCCCAATTGCTTCAGCCTCTCTTAACATTTAGTATTTGCTCCTATTAGACATCCTTGTTGCTCTTCTCTGAACCTGCTCCCATATGTCTGAAGAATCCTTCTTAGAGTGTGGTGCCAAGAACTGAATACAATGTTCAGAGTTGGGGTCTGACCTTTGTAGAATTAAAAGGGATTCAACAGCAATCACAGCACAGAAATATCACCCAAGAACTCTGGGGCCGGGGGAAACTAGAATCTGCCCCAGAGACTAAGTAGATAGAAGCCTCTCTCTTCCCCAAGATGATTTATAAAAACAGCTGTGTAATCAAGAGCAATTGAGAAGAAACTGCTCTTAGGACCCAGCAACTGACTGAACTGCCTTGGGCTTCCAGAGCAGAATTTTGTGGTGGAGAGAGAAACTGTGCACTAATGTATGGAGAGTGGGAGACAGAAATATACAGACTAGAAAAACAGTGCAGTACTAAAATAAATAGACAACTTTACTGTCAGATATAATTGAGGCCTATAAGGATGGAGGATATAAGTATGTACTGTATATTTGGGGAAACAGAAAAATAGGGATGGAGAGGTTGGAATAAAATAGAGGGAAAGAAGGAATGGCAAGTTGGTTGTTTGGAATTGTGGATGTTTTTGTTGCAGGTACCTTTTGTAAATTCCAGTAAAATTTACCTTTTGTAAATTCCATTAAAACAATGCAAAGACAATCAAGTCATATCCCTTTTCCTTAAAACTGCCAAGCTACGACTCCTACCCACCCCCCTCTCTCTAGCAATCATTCCTATGTCCCCAGATCTTCAAAAACGACCTACAAAAACAGCTGAAAAGTTCAAGGTTATGTTATAAGGGTGGACACTTCAGTTAGTGTTTCCCATGCCACCATCATTTGCCAGAAATAAACAAATGGCCAGGATTTGGGTGCCTTGGCTTCCTAGCTTCCCAAAGTGACAACCCATTTTGATACTAGTCCTTTAGAGATGACAGCTCAGCCAGAAACAACTTCTTCAAAGTTTGGAGTCATTATCCTAATCTTGCCTAGGAAGCAGAACCCTCTGAACAAGATATCTTTGCAGGAGATATCTGTGCAGAGAACCAGACAGATGAGATGACTCAATCACTGTCAGTATGTCTATGAAGGTTCTCAGTCATCCAGGTGGAATTGTCTGTAGCTTGAATCATGTCAACTGGATTTCTATTTTCTTAATGGAAACGTTTCGCTCCTTATCCAAGGGGCTTCTTCAGTCTGAGCAAAGTTGGTAAGGGAATCCTAAATATGTTCCTAGGTAGCTGTGTGCTACCTAGGAACATATTTAGGATTCCCTTACCAACTTTGCTCAGACTGAAGAAGCCCCTTGGATAAGGAGCGAAACGTTTCCATTAAGAAAATAGAAATCCAGTTGACATGATTCAAGCTACAGTCAATCACTGTCAGTTTCTAGGCAATGATGCCCTGTCTTTACCCCATTCCCCCCTTGCCACTCTGAGTTGTGACCACTGTGGCAGTACTTCTCTCTCACATCCACTGTATTCTATTTTGTGATCCCTGTTCTGGTCCTTTACCATTGACAAGTAAAGGTTCAAAGATGACATGTTTATTTCTTTATACTTATAATCTGAGGTCATCTGTACTTGCACGGAGAAAGAGCCAGAAAGGAGTTCCCATTGATCTCATTCTCCACCTGCAGAGGTCTGCTTTTTTATTTCTTGCTGATAGCTCACACTTTCAGTTTTTAAGTTTTGTCTGGAGCTCTCCCTAATCTAGCACATGAGGAATATCAAAAACTTAGAGAGTACTCAAGCAAAATGAAGCCTTTTTTTCCTGAAACACAACAGTATTTGATTTCTTCTGAAGATAAAGCAATAAAACAATAACAAAAATTGATGCACTCTTGGAACTTAAAAGCTGGATTGCAGTATGTGATAAAAGGTACAGTTAGTGTTTTGACATTAAATGTTTGTGCTTTGTGACCTCTATAAATATACCTGGGCTTCAGATGCAGAGGTTCTACAGATAGGCTGGGCTTTTTAAAAAAATTACTTTTTTGAATTTGGAAGTTGCTTTCAGGCTGCTGAAATCTGGCAGTCACTGGAAAGTTTAATTAATTTTAAAAGGTAAAGGTTTCCCCTGCACAGTTGTGTCTGACTCTACGGGCCGGTGCTCATCTCCGTTTCTCAGCCGAAGAGCCAGCGTTGTCCGAAGACGCTTCCGTGGTCATGTGGCCGGCATGACCCACGCGGAACGCTGTTACCTTCCCACCGAAGTGGTACCTATTAATCTACTTGCATTTGCATGCTTTCGAATTGCTAGGTTGGCAAGAGCTGGGGCAAGTGCGGGAGCTCACTCCATCACGCGAAGCTAGGGATTCAAACCTCCGAACTTGTGATCTTCTGATTGACAAGCCTGGTGTCTTACCCGCTGAGCCATCACGCCCCCTCCATATTTATTAAATTAAATTAATTAATTTACTGCCTCCTAAATATCTTTACTGGTCTACTGCTCTACCTAGTCCTAGTACCATAACAGATAATTTAATGTTATGCAAAATACATGTACCTTCTCCTATCCCTTTCAAAGATTTTGGGAATGGTCTTACCATGTGATTCCCTGTTGTGTAACCTTTGTGATGCAGCACTATCAAACTAGGAGAGTGGCGTATCCATGACATGCAACTTTCTTCTTTCTGGGTCCTATTAGGATTTCTTTTTTTTTTCCTTAAAAGGTTCTTTGCTTTGCAAAATAAGCTTTCCATGGAGAGAGAGAATCTCCTACGTTTTATGACTGAAGGAAACTTTCTGAAGATGGTTTAATTAACAGCAAAAGGATGCTAAGATGGACTTCATGATGCCTCTGTTCCAACAAATTCTTTTATATGTTGACAGTGACTAGGAGGATGATCCAGTTGGCCTGGAAATGTTGCTCATTTGCAGTTTCTACTTGCTTAACTGTTAATCCTTTTCTGTTCTGTTCTATCTTTTCAAATCCCTTTTTCAAATAATTTCCTTTTTTAAAAAGCAGAAATAGTCTTGTGAGAAGGGACAATGAAAAAATGAAAAGAAATCAAGTTCTACAACATTATCTGAATGGACTAAAGATTAAGGTCATTAGAAGTAAAAGGAAGAAATGTAAAGTTGGTTTATTTGATCAAGGTTAAAAGAGATATGTTGTTATCTCTGGTAACCCTTAGTGGACCTTTGCTGACACCAGGACTGAAATGACAATGTTTTATGGATTAGTTTATAGATAAGAGATGGGATATGGAAAGAAGAGATAATTTGTTGTATTTTAAGAGAAGGCGATAAGTTACTAAAATTATTTATACTTGTTGTGATGAAGTCACTTCTTTGTGTATTTATGTATTGTGATAGGAAGTCACTTCTTTATGTATTTCTTTTCTTTTTCTTTACTATATTCTTTTTCTTTCTTTTTTCTTTTTCTTTTTCTTTTTCCTTCTCTTTTCCCTTTTCTCTTTCTTTTCTGCACCTTCTACTCTTTCTTTTTATTCTTCTATCTTTTTTTAGTTTGTATTAGTTTTTACTGTTGTAATTATAATCTTTAATAAAATTATGATATATAAAAAAGCAGAAATAATCTTATTTTGTTTTTTAATACTAGATAGATAATATTTCTGAATGATATTTGTGGAAAGTTAGTCACTTTCCTAGTTTGGCCTTTGTTCAGTGCAAATTGCCACACCCCCTGTGAAAAAGGGAATCCAAGTAGTAACTATGGTTGACTAATGTCTTCACCTCTTCCTGCCCAAGCAGTATCCTCCTGCATGTGGGTTTGTTGTTTCCGGTATTGTGCAATAATTCCTGACCAGTATTGCCAATTGGCAAGCAGGCTGAGGGACATGGGAGTTGTATTCAAACACATCAAGACACCTTGTTGGAAAAAAGTCAAATTATTCAGCTTCTAAAAATCCTTTCAGATTTGTTACATTACTGTGCATATTGATTCTCATTATCTACACAAACACAAAATGCAATTGGCATGTATTTCAAAACTGATATTAATTTTCCTAGTTTACTCAGGATCCTTCCTTCCTTCCTTCCTTCCTTCCTTCCTTCCTTCCTTCCTTCCTTCCTTCCGAGGTAATTGGATTTTATAGCTTGAATGAGATCCAGAGGAATAGTATAGTTTCTAGTTATAGCTGGGAAATGACTTGCAACATATGGCATTCAATTCTTAGCTTGCTAAATCATAGTTTGGCAGCCAAGAACTAGTGATGAGACTGTATAATCTCCTCTCATCCCTCCTTTCTTCTCCCCTTATATTCTGTTTAATTAAATTGTAATTGGGTGTGATATCCAAAATGGTAAATTGTGATTTAATCTTAAATTATCAACCAAGACCTTAAACTAAAGCTCCCTAAACCAATGTTCTCTGTTTTGGAAATAATGGCTAGTCGCAGTTTATTTAAATTGAAATATGGAAAAGGCAAGGAAAGATGTGAAAAAGAAATGCGTGGTGCAACCCTCATTCATTCCCAGGTGTAGTTTAGCAAGCTGGGAAGTGTGTATGCAGATCATGTACGCAGATCATCCTATGGAATGACTGCTTGCCTTAAAGTGATTTAAAGAGGGTTACTTTAAACAATGGCAGCCACAAATAATATTTCTCAAAACTATTCGGTGTGCAGGACTTTTAATGGTACGGCAAGGACTAGTTGGGGTTGAAGGAAAGACAGAAATAAATATTTCTCTTTGTTTTAGAAGCAAAAACAGAAAAGTCCCTACTCCAGTAAGCTAACCATCTAGCTGGGAAACAATGACATGTGAGAATGTGGGTAGTGCAACAGATTAATGTAAGAACACATTATATGTACTTCAACCTAGGTACCCCATAGGAATAATGATTGAGAGGCAGAAGCTTCTTGAAAATTGTCAATTTTAGGAAGTATTTGAAGAAGGGGGGGAGGGGGCTATTGGCCAGGCAGGACAGGGAAAATAGTTTAAGATGACAGGAGACCTTCAGATGGCTGAGAAGAATAGAATGGCCAGAGCAAAGGTCACAGGGAGGAACATTTATGAGTTAAGGACAGAAAGATAGAGTGGAGCTAACCCATGAAGACCTTTCTGAAGGTTAAATTTGAAGGGCAGACAACATTCTCCTCTCAGGAATTTAATTTCCATTCTCCTCAGTCAATTCAGTTTCTACGTACCTTCTTCGGGTCCCAAGGAGGGGTGTGTATGCGTCTGCATCACTCTGGTCATGACTTCAGCATTTATACCTCCAGCTTCCTACTAATTCCCCCTCTGGTTTCTTTCACCATGATGCCTGCCAAGAGGCTTGGAACACTAATCAATTCTTTTTCCTGTTCGATAGTCAGACAGTGCCACTGGGCCACTTCCCCTCCCCCATCTAGACAGAGCTGAGCTTCCAATTTAGCCAGTGAGCTCCAAGATCAATACACCAATCTTTAGTGTGCTCTGTTTTTCTCCTCTTAGTTAGTCCTGAACATTCATGGCAGCAGCAATTGGCATGAGCTGTATGCACCCCAAGTGCTGAATATTATGAATTCTGGTGCTGCCTAGAAATTGGCTGAGCACTCCTTCTTGCTTTTTTAGGAGTCAGGAAGGGCAAAGTGTGGGAATAAAGTGGTGTACTTCACTGATACTTTATTGGCGTGGCAAGTGATGTATTGTGATACAATTGACAAGAGTCTGTAAAATTGATCAGATTTTTTTTTGTTTGTTCTTCCCCCCCACCCCCCCCGCCTTCATTGTTGTAGTATTGGAGAACAGAGCATTATTGCAGTCACCCCTTGATCACACAGCCTGGGTAATCCTTCCCTCTAACCTAGCTGCACTTTTGGTCTTCCGTGCTCAGTGATTACCCTCAGGGCCAAACTAAATATTCTATGTGGAATCCGGGATTGACTCTCTCAGTGTGTGATGTTCCAAATGAGGTTTCCAAATGAGGTTATAGGTTGCAGTTTATTCCAGTGGTGCAGCCTTTGGAGGAGACATAATTCCTTCTCCCTCCCCATGTCATAGCCTTGTTGCTTGCTTTTTGTAAAAACTTACTAAAAATGGTTTAGCAAATGTAGTGCTATGAAAAGTAAGCAAGACGAGACAGAGTAGTACAATATACATAAAACCTATGATCTCATGACAGCAAAAAGTCTGATGGTGACATTTTAAAGATAAACAAAACTATTTTTGAAAGTTTATTCCCATAATACACTTTTAGCCTTTAATGGCTGTGGGGGTTCTTTCTTTCCCTTGCAACAGACTACGGTGGCTGTCCTTCAAGAACCAAAGTGGTGTAGTGGTTAAGATATGGGACTATGACCAGGTTCAAATTCAGCCTCCCTCGTAAGAACTCACTGAGTGACTTTGGGCCACTCCCTCCCTCCCTCCCTCCCCAATCTATCTCACAGCATGGTTGTTGTGGAGATAAAATGAAGGTAGATCTCTGTGTAAGTGTCCTTGAGTTCCTGGAGGAGAGGCAGGGTAAAAATCTAACAACAATTCAGAGAGCCATGATTTGTGGGAAAACTGCATTATGAGAAAAGATATAGCAGTCCTTCTTAAGTGATGCAGATTCTGCAATTCAGGTTTAAGTTAAATTGTGTGTGACAGTGGATCTCTCTTCAGTTGTATGTGACAGTGGATCTCTTTTCATTCTGAAGAACTGTTTTGAGTCTTTCAACATTTGAATATAACACATACAGCTATCCTGCCATATTACCTCTTTTCTACTGGGGTTGGAAAAGAAATGGTTATGTTAGTATAGAACTGCGTTGTTCTAAGTGTTGAATCAAGACTAAGAAATCTTAGGTTTTATGAATTTATTTTTTTCAGTTAAGAAATCTGAAAAAGCACAATGGGTCTTTATGCTGTTTGGGATAAGGAGCTGCAGATTTGTTTTAATAAGCTTCCTGCAGCCTAACATTAAGATGCATGGGTTCCATTTTGGACTGATAGGCAACATGTCCATTTCTATGTAGGTAAACTGACTACATAACAAGAAACTCTGGTTGTATTAGTGACAAACAGGTCCTCTCTATCAGAATGATACAGAACCTGATATGTAGAAATTGAAGAGAAATGATGTAAAGCTCATGCATCTGTGATACTGTCCTGAAAGCTATTCACAAAAACTTCTTCCCAAAGCCAGATGACTATAGGAAAATGGAAGCCTTTGAACATTAAACTGTAAACCAAGTTAAACTTCAAGAAACAGCTGCTAGTCTTATGCTGAAAGGCGAAAATGTTTGATCTAGTGGGGAGTGCAATAAACACATGTAAAACGGCAGGTTTTGACAGTTGACCCTAGAGCAGCCTTTCTCAACCTTTTGACCCTGGAGGAACCCTTTAAATACTTTTCAGGCCTCGGGGAATCCCTGCACATTCAGGCTCAAATATAGGCCAGAGGTTACAAAATTATTGTATTTGTTTTATGTGTAGGCCTGTATATATGCATTACCAGTGTTCTTAAACTAAAAATAAAGAATGAAACTTACCTCTTTCATGTGAAGTTGCCCAAATTTGAAATAACTTTTTAAATAAATCGTGATCTCCCAGGGAACCCCTAGTGACCTCTCGTGGAGCCCTGGGGCTCCACGGAACCCTGGTTGAGAAACCCTGGCCTAGACAGTCTTCTGCAACCTAACGGTGTCTAAGAACTAGAAGCTGTTAGATTGGTGAAAAATGCCTGTTTGTTTTATACAGATCAGACCTTCCAAGTCTTGTTGCATATTCGTAACAAAAAAATCTTGTTCCTCTTACATGACTGAAAAATATTTCTGCTAAGCCAGAGAGCATCTTTAGAAACACATTACAGCAGATGGGATTTAACAATGAGTTTAGAATCAACAGAATGATAGGTTGTAGAAAGCAGGCACCAGAGATCCCAGAGATTTAAAATTTTAATAAGAGGATTATGATAAATATGAAAAAGATAAGGCAGCCACTGTTTTTTTAAAGCACTAAGCTGTTCTTCAGCTAACCTTGTGACATCAGAGAAGTTAATCCAGTGGCAGCTGAGATAAAATTGCCACTGTGACATCAAAGCAGATTCTGATGAATCACTATTTATAAAGCATATCGACCAATATGTATGTGATAGAGCCAATGTAAAGGACATCTTTATGCCCAATATGTGTTGCCTTCTAAAAATATGCAGGTGGTTAGCCATAATTTAGGTGCCATTACTGGAAAAGCCCTGTATGTTCTACACCTCATACACTGGCTGCTGAGTTCACCTCTTATATGGATGGGGTACATATCCAGGCTTTTATCCATGAACCTTCAAACAGGCCACATGTATGTTCCTAAGACCAGAAAGTTGTTCTGTTCTGCACATGAGACAAAGGACTGAATAACTATGAGGCATGAAATTTCTGTTCCAAGCAGGAATAAGATACTTCGACAGAGCTTCTGTTTGTTTGACTTTCTGCATTGAGCCATCCTATGGTCTTTGGATGAATTAATTACACTGGATATATGCATGACTTCTGCAAAGCTATTTAAAAATCTAATTTACTTGTAGTCTTGCAACAGAAGCATAACTTAACTGGGTTCATCTTGTTTACTAATTACTCTTTAAAAAACTTGTTTCAAGAATGTTTGCACTCAGGTTGGTGCTTAATTACCCATTTAGCTTGAATAGTAACAGAAATAGAATTTAGGACTTGATTGGGATTAATCTGGTTTGATTTAAATTAGACAAACAGAATTTGCATTGGGCTTTAAAATTCACTGGGTATGGGCTTAAATTTTCTTTCACTTTCCTAGATTATATCTGCAGTAGCAGGGTCACAGATAATGCTAATTACAAAGTGGTTATTTTATTTCTGGCTTAGCATAATGTGAAGCTAGCCAGTGTGATTTGTAAAGCATGGTTTATGGCTTAACATTATGTGTGACCCAGCATTGTGATTTATTCAATAAACTACAATAAAAATAAACCATGGCTTATAGCACAATGCATGAACCCTGCCTGCTTACAACAGTGTATTAGACTATAGTTTTAAAAATACATGTACAGCAGATTTCAGAACAGCCAATTTCAACAAGCTTAGAGAAACATTAGATGAAATGCTTTGGACTGAAATTCTCAGATTAAAGAGAGTTGGGGACATGCTCTTCTGCTTCATGATGTCACACATGCGTGATAGCAAGATTTCAAGAGAAGCCATACATGAGAGGTATGTGTTTAATATTATTTAAGAGTTAACTTACTCTGTTATTTTTTTAAAAAAATCTCTTGGGTTGTTTTTTATTATGAGGCTTATATGGGATAGGCATCAAAACACAACCATTTTTAGTATGAGAATCATTTACTGCAAGATGCTTCTTACAAGGTGACTTAGACATTTTTAATCACATCCGTACAACAAACACGGCAAATATTCACTTGGAAGACTTTGGAGACCTGATCCCAGTTCAGCATGTAAGCCAGAATTTTTAAAAAACAAAACTTGGTGGTCCTAGTTATTCATAAGCCCACAACTTTGTATTGCATCTCGCTATTATATCACCTCACAGCTCTTCTCCCTGTTGTTTGCCATTTAACCATAAAGAAAAATTCCTAAGTAAAAATAGAAGTGGCAAAGACATGCAGATTCACTGTTAGCACATTTTAACTCAAAGGCAATTGGGGAAGCTTTCACATTAAGCAGAGGGATGTGGAAGTTTTAAAAAGCAGGTGGGAAAACCAGAAGGTATCTTTGCTGCTATTCCTTTTGTCCAGAAGCCTACTGTATTTTCAGTGAAGAGCAAGCCCAGTGTCATGCTCAACGGAGGGAGGGGGGCCTGCAGTGTGGGGTGGAAGGATGACAGCATGTGCTCTATATTGCTGGTAAGACTTCAGTGACTAGTTTATGGATGGACTTCTAACCCAGGATTACAATAGAGGGTTCGTTTTTCCTTCCTGGATAAGGAGCATGTACACCCATTTATGAGAAACACCAATACTGCTGCATAGTATGAAAGTGCTTGTCAGAGTGGGCTATAGTTACTATTCCATGCTTTTCCCCCAAGAATATGTCTGGCTCTGCAGGGATGGGGACACTGTGCTGCTTCAGATGAGGTTGGGGCTACAGTTCCTATCATCCATGTTTATTGGCCATGCTGCCTGGGACTAATTGAAATTGGAATCCAGAACGTAACGTCCGGAGAACAGAGATTGCCCCTCTCAACACTCTGATTTGGAGAACACCCTCTGCACATGCAGAAAGGCCCTACCATCCAAAGGTTTATTTGTAAAGATTTTAATATCCGGGCTCAGATAACTATTCCAGTACATCCCCTCTCCTGTCCTCTCTGAGGGATACTGGTCACTGGACCTGAATTCTTGTCCTTACTTAAGAACCATTTGTTTAGTGATGGTTTGGACTTACAATGGCGCCAAAAAAACTGACTTACAACTGGTCTTCACACTTATGACCATTGCAGCATCCCCGCAGTCATGTGATCACAGTTTGGGCACTTGGCAACCAGTTTGCGTGTATGAACATTGCAGTGTTCCGTGGTCATACGATCCCCATTTTTGACCTTCCTGGCCGGCTTCTGGCAAGCAAAGTCAATGGGGAACCGCATGATTCACTTAACGACCATGCGGTTGGCTTAACTCCCGCAGTAATTTGCTTAACAACTGCCACAAAAAAGTCGTAAAATCAGGATGGATTTGCTTAATGACCGCTTCGCTTAGCAACTGAAATTCCTGTCCCAATACTGGTCATTAAGTGAGGACTATCTGTAAGTATAGGGCAGCCTGGGATGCATATGTGTGCAAATCTGCAATATCTGATGCCTGCAAAGAACTCTGCAAAATGGCATGAAATGTGCAAACAGCCCGCAGAGGGTGACTTCATCTTTTTCTGTTCCGCTTGGGTTGCTGCTGTGCCTTACATTCCTCTGGCATGAACAAGAATATTCTTATTAAAAACCATGGGTTTTGCCAAGGTGTCAGCTGCCTAGGAAAGACGGTGGTGGCTGTTCCTCCTCCTCCTCCTCCTCCTGCTCCTGCTTTCAGCAGCAGTAGTAGTAAAGCAATATTTAAGTAAAGGTAAAGGTTTTCCCCTGCACAGTCGTGTCCGACTCTAGGGGGCGGTGCTCATCTCCGTTTCTTAGCTGAAGAGCCAGCGCTGTCCGAAAATGCTTCCGCGGTCATTTGGCTGGCATGACATGCACGGAACATTGTTACCATCCCACCAGAGCGGTACCTATTTATCTACTTGCATTTGCATGGTTTCGAATTGCTAGGTTGGCAAAAACTGGGGCAAGTGCGGGAGGTTACTCCGTTACGTGGCGCTCGGGTCTCGAACCGCCAAAGTTGCGACCTTCCGATTGATCGATTCTTAACCGCTGAGCCATTGCGCCCCAGTCGTACTAAGGCCAATTTGGGAAAGATTGAGTTGGTAGATTGCCTCTTTGATGGATGCTGCTGAAGCTTAGAGAATCCCACTGTTGCAACAGGGTGCCCAATAAAAATATTCTCTTCTCTGTCGTTTTTCTGGAGTGCTAAGAATCCTGAAGATCATGCTATCTCATCACTAATGCAAGCCTATGGATTCCATTCTCAAGCTATTTTTGAATAGAAAATAGGTTTTAAAAATGAACATTGGAAACAGTAAATTTGAATGTCCAAGATCCCCCTGGCAGTATCAAGCTGTGAAGAAACCAGATTTGTACTTAGTTCCTGATCTGATTGAACCAGAAAGTTCAGGACTTTGGAGGTTGGATGAGAGATGGCAGTTCTCAGGTTCCAGTCTAGAGACGTAGACACTGATATTCTTTCTACAGGCCAATTCTAGACCTATAAATATTCTTTTAGGTGGACAGGTTTAGGTCTATGCAAATTTAAATGCCTGGATGAGTAAACAGTCTTGGCCCAATCCAGCCATGATACTTTTTTTTCTCTTCTAAGAATTAGCATCAGCCAACTTCATGAATCCAAGATCTGGGATATTAGGAACTTGTCACTTTTTGGCTGGGCAGACTAAAAAAAATCCAATTATTTGCATTTAAGTGTGAAATGTAGTCTGAAAAGACCAATCGCAGTTATCAAGGAGGCAGGATGAAAAGCTTTTTCCAGAGAAAGTGACTTTATGGGATGATAAATTTGGGTAGTAAGATAGCTTCTTCACAAGATTGTTCAATTGCAGCCTTCCCCAATGTGATGTCTTCCAGAAGCACTGAACTACAACTCCAATAATAACCAGCCACTGACTTTCCTGGCTAAGAATTATGGCAGTTATCCAACACATCTGGAACATACTGTACCAAATATTCTGTCTAATATGCTGCTGGGGCAACAGCAGAGTTGTGGGATGTTCTCCATGCTGCAGGCGTTCTTTCCTGAGTTTTACTGGGTCCATACATAATGAAAAAGAGATCAGCCTTACTATTATTTTTGAAGTCTATATAGAGCTTTCCAAACTGTGTGTCGGGACACGTTAGTGTGTCGGCTGCAGTGTATGGGTGTGTTGCGGCTGCTGCTGCCTCCCAACCCTGCCAGGATTCCATGCAGGTCCTAGTGCCTGCCTTGTGCCTGGCTGCCTCCAAACCTGCTATGTTTCCGCGCAGGTCCTAGTGCCTGCCTTGTGCCCTGCTGTAAGAGTGTGTCGTGAAATGATGCATGTCTAAAAAGTGTGTCACCAACATGAAAAGTTTGGAAAGCTCTGCTCTAGTGATAGGGCATTGGGGTACTTAAGCTTGGAATGGCTTTGAGGTTGCTGCAAAAGCAGTTTAATCTTCTGATCCTTCCCTTATATTCCTCCACCATTCAGTTCTCCCAGGGGAGTCTCTTGCTCTGCTTTGAAGTTTTCTTACTGTGATGATTATTCTTTCTGCATTGGCATTCCTTACAGTGACAGCAGCCAGGGAGAGCAGTGCGATCGGAACAAATTTCTCATAAAAGGGAGCTAAGTTGATGAAACCATTACAGTGCAGGCATCCTGTACTTGATCATTCTGACACATCAATGGGGGAGGTGTGGGCAGGACACACATGTGCATGCGCACACACTAATCTCTCTCTCACACACACTTAGCTTGAACCACACCCTGCCCCTGTTTGTTTATTGCCCCTTTTCCTTTTTCTGTTCCTCCCTCACTATCCGGGACTGCCCAGGCACTATTTCCAGTCATCATACCTGAGCAGAAACCTCTCCCTGATTTCCCTGATGGCAGATCCAAGCGGAAAAGGGATTTCTGTTGTTGTCCCAGTACTTGATCCACACTTTCCTTTCCTAAGAAGCAGGCAGGTGCATCAACTCTGTTTCTGTCTATGGTTCACATTTGTATTTTGGAATGAAATAAATAGCTGCGCTATAGATCTGAGTTTGGACTCCCCAAAGGTGAGCCTGAATGTGCTGTGTGGTCTTAGTAGCACCATAAAGCAACCTGGGAATCCGGAGTTCTCACCTCCATTTTGCTATAAAGCTCACTGGTTGGCATCATACTAATAACTAGTTTGATCTTCTTCAGACATTTGTTTTAATGTAAAACGAAGGAGAAGAATTGGCATGTAACTATGGGCTAGAAATGGAACAAATGACTTTTTATTGTAAAAGCTGTGCAGTAAATTGGCTCAGCATGGCAACTTTATAGTATAGATGTTTAATTCATTTCCTTAATTTATTTCCAGGTAAACATTCCACAAGGTGTTTTTAGCCTCCCTGGAAGAAGAAAAAAGATGGCAGGTTTTTATCCTTTATATACACTCACACTCTCTCTCTCTCTCATATATATATATGACGAAGGTGAAAGAAGAAAGTGCAAAAGCTGGGTTGCAGTTAAACCTCAAAAAAACCAAGATTATGGCAACCAGCTTGATTGATGACTGGCAAATAGAGGGAGAAAAAGTGGAGGCAGTGACAGACTTTGTATTTCTAGGCGCAAAGATTACTGCAGACGCTGACTGCAGCCAGGAAATCAGAAGACATCTACTTCTTGGGAGGAGAGCAATGGCAAATCTTGATAAAATAGGTAAGAGCAGAGACATCACACTGACAACAAAGGTCCACATAGTTAAAGCAATGGTATTCCCTGTAGAAACCTATGGCTGCGAGAGCTGGACCATAAGGAAGGCTGAGCGAAGGAAGATAGATGCTTTTGAACTGTGGTGTTGGAGGAAAATTCTGAGAGTGCCTTGGACTGCAAGAAGATCAAACCAGTCCATACTCCAG
Source organism: Charina bottae (assembly GCA_023362775.1). Taxonomy (NCBI): domain Eukaryota; kingdom Metazoa; phylum Chordata; class Lepidosauria; order Squamata; family Charinaidae; genus Charina; species Charina bottae. The sequence continues at coordinate 131,759,186 of JALMGJ010000002.1, read as the reverse complement.
GAAATAAAGCCAGACTGCTCACTTAAGGGAATGATATTAAAGGCAAAACTGAAGTAGTTTGGCCACATAATGAGAAGACAGGATACCCTGAAGAAGAAGCTGATGCTAGGGAAAGTGGAAGGCAAAAGGAAGAGGGGCCGACCAAGGGCAAGATGGATGGATGGTATTCTGGAGGTGACGGACTCAACCATTGGGGAGCTGGGGATGGTGACGGCCGACAGAAAGCTCTGGTGTGGACTGGTCCATGAAGTCACGAAGAGTCGGAAACGACTGAACGAATAAACAACAAACATAAACATAAACATAAACATAAACATAAACATAAACATAAACATCATATACATATACATATACATATACATATACATATACATATACATATACATATACATATACATATACATATACATATACATGATTGTGTGTGTGTTTATACACATACACAAAATATAAATATTATAAGCTTATAGCAAAAACTAATAATATCAAAATATTGGCATTTCAGTTAAAAGAACAAAATTCTCCTTACAAAGAACAGTTGACAAAACATTAAAAGACTCATACAATAAACTGTTTCACTAGATGCTTTTCTCTCTCTCTGTATTGCCCACTGCAAGGTTTCTAGAAAAAGTGCTGTCTAGAATAGTCTAAAATCACTGATTTTTTAAAACTGTAAATGCGTTTGTCATCCTTTTCCCTTCCTTTCCTTCTATATAAACATGCAAGGTAGGCCATGTAATAAAAAAGGTTGCCCTACTAAGGATGTTGCTCAAATACAGGATGGAGTATTAGTTCCACAGTGTTTGATTCTGATTTGTCTGATTTCAAGGCAGCGAAGAGGCCACCAGGAGCTGATCTTAAAATTTGGACAGATGCTTCTGGGAAAAAGCAGTTCCAGAGCTGAACCTGATCTTAGGCTATCAAGGATTTTATAGGTAATATCAGCATCATTCAGGATATCTGTATTTCCTGTCCCATTCAGAGCTATTGAGTTTGAGTGGAGAAAGTTTAAAGCCCCACCGTCTCAGCTCTGCTCCTCAGAGCTGACTACATCTACAGTCTACTTGTCAGAATTCAGGACTTAGTTACTCTGTGTAACACATTTGCACAGTTGCACCAAGACATTCAGTCTACCCACTTTTGGTTGAAAACACAGGTGTAGGACAGTTGTTTTTCAAGCTGCAACCCTGATATCTTGTAGCACTCTTCTTGTGTGCTGTGTCTGTATGGGTAGCATTAACCCAGACACCGCTTATTATCAAAGTTGATTATTTGCCTTGCTATAGCATATTTCTTCTTGGCTCAGGTAATGCCGTTTCTTTTCACAGCCTCAAAATAAGGATGTACTCAAATGTAGGATCAGCTTTCCAACAGTAAAGAGGAGAAAGGATTGGCCCACAAATAGCAACGGATGGCTCTATTTTACTGATGTATTTAGTTATTTGAAAGTTCCTAAAGATCTGCTGTCGTCATACAACTTCAACTCTGTATTTGTATTTATTTTTCTACTGCAGCTTTTGTATTATGATGTTTTAAATTCTGTTAGCTGCTTAGAGCCACTCTGTGAGTGGGTGGCCAAATAAAATAAATAAATACAGTAATATACTTGATAATGGGTTTTAGCTATAGCGCCATATATTAATAATTACAAGGAATGCATTTTTCCGTGTCCTGTAAAGTGACTCAGGTCAAAGGATTCTAAGGACAAAGTTGTGTTCTCAAACAAATGCATGTATAGGCAAATACACATGAACAAATGGAAGCAATGAAGGTAGGGGAATTGCCAGAGCATATACCATATACAGTACCAAGATATTAACTAAATATTAGTTTGTTTGTTTGTTTGTTTGTTTGTTTGTTTGTTTGTTTTTGTGGGTCTTGCAGGTAGAGGAGGTGATTCTTCCATTATTTTCTCAAATGCCTTACCCCTGCTTCCTTCTCTACTATATGGCCAAGCCCCTCAGCCTTCCCTAAGCTGAAGTTTTTCATATGTATTGGATTACATCTCCCATTATCCTCTGCCAGTATAACAGAGCTATTACTCCCCTATCCCCAACAGCAAAGCCATGATTTGCCCTTGTTGGAGATGGTAAGAATTGTAGTCAAAGGCATCTACAGTATAAGGCTGAAGAATCTTTCCTTCCAGTTTATTTTTAATCTTCTCAACCTTAATGCATTGGCATTAGCAATCTCTTTTGTTGAGTTAAGTTCACACACACTTTCTATGCACTTTTAGACACATACTTATACATACCGCAATCATACAATTAATAGAATAAATGCATACATCATTATCTGTATGTTTCCTTTTATGAGGCTTCTTCACTGAAAGGCAGTTGGTGTGTTTGAATGGAGAGGTGGTATTTTGTGGTGTGATGGAAAAAATTTCTTCCTCCCCTGGTTGTTTTGGTTCAGAAGGTTGTCTGAACCACTGCTGGCACAGGTGGTGCTTGGTTTGGCGTGTTCATTAGTTATCGCCCATCTATTATAGAATAAACGGACTAGCCTGTCATTCAAATATCCCAGGAGAAGTACCTCCTTCAGGTTGAAGAATTCTTGCCTTGCTAGTCCAGGTAGACCGTGCCTTGTCTGCATCTCATAGCCACAGGCTGCTGCGGCCTGGTCATGTGCTCAGGTAGCCAGGCTGAATGTAGCACCACACGTGCTTCTAACTCTCTTCTGTTTGTTAGAGGCCCTTCCAGTCAAGAGACTTCCAGAAGATGAGCATCCTAGCAGAAGTCTTGTGGGTGGTGAGGGCCCACCCAGTTCCCCACAATTATTCCGTGCCCACTGTGTTATGGGTGGGCCTGAGGTGTGTGTGCAGGCTTCTGTGTGTATCAAGGAGTTCAGAAAGAGCAGCAGTGCCCATTCTTTTCAAAGTGCCTCACACTGAGGCCTAAGATGGATAGAGGACTTTGGAGAAAAGAGCACTGACTGTCAGCTTGTATTGTTAACCCAATTTTTCCCAATTTTCGCTGAAACATCTGTGTCTGGCTGCTGCTTGTCTTCCTCTCCTCTCTCTCTGTGGAGCTCTCCTGCCTGCTGGCAGACCGAAATCAGATCCTGGCTTCTCCTTCCCACCCCATAAACTAAGCATCTCATCTGTGGCCCTGTCAGAGTTCCAGGATTTATACTCAGCTCCTGCCAATTGCGCTACCTCACCTTTCTCCCCATCATAGATCACCCTGGGTTCCTTGCCTAGCCACCACAGGCACACTTCATCAGACCGAACTTCTCCCTGCCCACAGAGCAGGCACTGAGGAAGCTTTTTTAGGGAGGGGAGGACTAGAGAAGAAAGGAGTCCAAGAACAATGAAACCGAGCTTCCTTTCCTTTCTCAAAAGAGGAGCCCCCTTTTTTAATTCTTAAAAAGTGAGCAAGAAAGACTGGCTACCACTCAAGCCTTTTTTTCCCCCCTGTTGCCTTTGAGTCAGTGTTGACTCCTGGTGACTGCCTGGACAAGTCCTTGCAATATTCTTGGCAAGATTTCAGAAGTGGTTTACCCTTGCCTCCTTCCCAGGGCTGAGAGAAACCAAGGACACCCAGCTGGTTTTGTATCTAAGGCAAGACTAGAACTCATGGTCTCCTGGTTTCCAGCCTGGTACCTTAACCACTACACCAAACTGGCTTTCAAGCCTACAGGGAGGGAAATATGAACTAGATGATTTCAGCTTGCAAGTTCACGTTTGCTTTGTTATTCATATTTTAAAGTAAGTTATCCTCTATATGTCATGGCAGGTGGGAAAAGCCAAATGGGATCAGACATATATGGATGGGAGACCACCAGGAAACTCCAGAGCTGTAGTCTGGGAAATTGAAAAAAAAATCCCCGAAGAAGGCAACATCAAACCACTACCATGCTTCTACTAAGAAAGAAGCACTGTATGGGTTGAACTCAATTTGAAGGAGGTGGCACTCTGTCTGCCCTGAGTGTGCATACCTGGTGCTTGCCAGATTTTAGTTACAAATTAATATGCTGATGATACCCAGTTGTACATCATGACTCGGGGCTGTAAGGGAGATGTTGTTGATATCCTTTCATGTTGTCTGGAGACTGTAGGGCCTGGACGGGAGAGAAAAAGCTGAAGCTGTTGTTGCTCTTTACACATTGGGGTTCTCAGTTGCCACTAATGCTATTTCTTTAGGAGCAAGCACTACCAGTGAAAGAGCAGGTTGGTGATTTGGGGGTCATTCTGGACTCATGGCTCCTATGTCCAGCTTTGGCTGGTGCACTAGTTGTGGCTTTATTTGGTGCAGAAGTACAACTAGAGCAACGCATGCCCTCATCACCACCCAGTTAGTCTACTGCAATGAGTTGGTGCTTATAGACTACTCAGAAATTGCAACTGATCCAGAATGTAGCAGCCTGCATGCTCATTGGTTTCCATCATGGGAACATATAACTCCAAGTCTGTGGGCTCTGTACTATTTGCCTATTGATATCCGGGTAGAATTTAAGGTGCCGGTTTTGATGTATAATGCTCTTTATGGCTTGGGACTGAGGTATCACCTTCTCCAACCCGTATCAGCCCAACATATTAGAATATTTAGGGGAAAACTGCTTTTTACTTCCCACGTATCTAAGAGGTTTGGGGGGATGAAGCTTAGAAGACCCTGCTTTTCTTTGGCAGCAAGAGTGTTTTGGCACAGACTCTCACTGGAGAGCAGCTTAGCTCCCTCCTTTCTGTTTTTTGGGAAAATGTTAAGAATGGAAGTATTATAGGGAGTCCTTGCTTAATGACCACAATTGGGACCGGAATTTTGGTTGCTAAGCAAAGTGGTCATTAAGCGAACCTGACCCGATTTTATGACCTTTTTTGTGGTGGTTGTTAAGCAAATCACCGCGAATGTTAAGCGAACCATGTGGTCATTAAGTGAATCATGCGGTTCCCCATTGATTTTGCTTGCCAGATGCTGGCCAGGAAGGTCAAAAATGGCAATCACGTGACCACAGGACGCTGCGACGGTCATAAGTACGAACCGATTGCCAAGCACTCAAATTGTGTTCATGTGACTGCATGGATGCTGCAACGGTTGTAAGTGTGAGAACCAGTCATAAGTCTTTTTTTTAGCACCGTCGTAAGTCCGAACCATCACTAAACGAATGGTTGTTAAGTGAGGACTGCCTGTATAGAGAGCTTTTTCTTAAGTTTACATTTGACACCATCTTGTTCTTTTTCCTTTTTCCCTTATTGTTACTCTTCCCTTTATTGTTCTCTTTTGTTTGTTTCTTTTTATGGTTTTTGGTTAGGATTTTTATCCTGTGATTGTTGTGATTGTGATTGTGGGTGTTTAAATTTTTGTCTTTTATATACTATGTTTTATATACTGTGTAAGCCACCAGGAATCATTTCCTTGTGGTGGGGTAGAAGTTTGATAGTAAATAAATAAGTCCTGCCAAGCTCAGTCAGCATGTACAGTTGACGAATTGTGAAAATTGCAGGCCGAAACATCTGCAGCACACCATTTTGCCTTCCCAGCTATGAACTTTTTTTTTTTTTTGGCATTACCTCCTGAAATATAGAATGTTTGGGCACTTTTCCCAATCTATTCTGCATCTTTTCTTTCCACAGACAAACTTTACCAGAAAAATGAAAATTATTTCACAGCCAAATGTCCTTCTACCCACTCTGTTTTGTCCTACTGAAATAAATTTCACACCACCCACTGGCGTACAACAAACATTCTCCCCAAATTCATACTCCCTTTCTCAGCCCTAACCAGCTTCTCCTTTAGGGAGGCTTATGTTCAGGTTGCATAAACAACCCAGATCAACCCAGCTGACTTCAATATGCTTTGGTGAGGTTAAAGTGAGGCCACACAGGAGATCTGGCCAATGCACAGGGCCCAGCCCATATTTACTTCAACAAAGGAATAACCTCGTTCCTTTACCAACTTTTAACTTTTTTAATTGAAAAAACTGGAAAGCTGGCAAGCTGCAAAGTAGTAGTCCCCAGCATTACCTATAGTCCTCAGAAGGTCTTGGGGCTCCAAAGAGGTCCCATGAGTTTTCTTAGAAAACAAAAATTATATTTGGCTGCAGCCCAGTGCTTTATTTAAAAGTGTGTGCACCTGCCTGGCAGCATGGGTGGGGTGGGGTGGGGAGGTTCTAGAGCGGGTGGCAAGAAGCATTCCAGTAAATTAGAGCTTTATAACTCTCCTTATTGCAATCATTTTGTAAATGGTCAAACATCCTCCCAGGAGCTGTGTTGTGAAAGCATGTTCTCAGAAATCTAAGCATCTCCAGCAGCCTCCATTCTGTTAAAACAAGATGGCACAAAATAGAAGGGGGGGTAATTGAAAATCAACTTGAAGACCTTTTCTTCCGAGAATTCCCTGGTAAAAGTTGCTTATGGTTGGTTGTCACTATTCAGGCTGAATCTTCTGATACCCCTTCATCAGTATAGCTGGACAATTCTTAACCCTTCTACTAGTACTATATTTTATAAATATAAAATATAACTACAAAATGGAATCAAGATGGCAGTTAAAAATTCTAATTCAATTGATACATATCTGAGGACCACTTTAAGGCGCTAGCCATCCCCAAGAATGACTACTCCCCCTTCCCGCCCCAAGCGAGATGGCAGAGCCAGATCTTAAGCTTTTTCCAGAAGGTCAGGAGAGAGGGGGCTTGCCTCACCTCTGGGGGAAGAGTGTTCCACAGGGCGGGAGCTACTGCAGAGAAGGCCTGCTTCCTGGGCCCCACCAGTCAACATTCTCTTGTGGACGGGGTCTGTAACATGCCCTCTCTGCATGACCGGGTGGGACGGGTCGATGTAATGGGGATAAGACGGTCCCTCAGGTAACCTGGACCCATGCCATGTAGGGCTTTAAAGGTAATAACTAACACCTTGAATTGGACCTGGAAGCAAACTGGTACCCAATGCAGCTCTCGCAGCAAAGGTGTTATGTGTTCCGATCTTGGGGCACCTAAAATTGCTTGTGCGGCTGCATTCTGGACCAGCTGTAGCTTCCGGATACTCTTCAAGGGTAGCTCCATGTAGAGCGTATTGCAGTAGTCTATATGGGAGATGACTAGGGCATGAGTGACTGTTTGGAGGGCCCTTCGATCCAGGAAAGGGCATAACTGGTGCACAATATGAAGGGCCATTGTATCCCCAGATTGCTTCAATGGCCTGGAAGCTTTCATTGTCGACATTTTATAACTATTTGCAAGGCAGCATCAAATATAGCAGTTTGGGGGGATTACTGTATTTGGTAAAGTTGAGTAGGCTTTCATAGGATGTCAAAGAATGCTGTGCTTAATGAAAAGCAGGTCTGATGCTGATTTGTGAAAACTGAAAATATCCCTATGGAAGGAACCCCATTCCACACGTATCATCATTGAGTGGGGGGGGGGAGTCACTGTCGCCCTCGTTTCTATTATTTCCACTTTTGGGACATCACCTCTGACTTCTGAAAATAGTTGACAGCTTAAATTTGGAGCATGCTTCTCACATTCTGCTCAATTTTCAGAATGTTCACATGGCAAAGAATATAACTGGTTGATGATCAGCAGTCACTCAAATAATGTCTCAGTTCCCCAGGCTGTTTTCTGTAAGTGCTAACATTTTTGCAACAAATTAAGTTATACAGACTTATTGACTGACATCATTTATTTGAGGTACTGAATTGAATGGGGTGGTAGGAAAGAATACAGTTCTGACATGCCTTTTTATTTTCTTACTTGGGCACCTTGCAATAGCCTCTGTTTGAAAATATTGAGGCAGAGAGCTGTCAGTTAAGCATGATAGACTCTTAGGGGCCTGGAAATAACATTTCTGTATGGCATAAAGGGGCGTGGTGGCTCAGCGGGTAAGATGCCAGGCTTGTCGATCGGAAGATCGCAAGTTCAGAGGTTCGAATCCCTAGCCCCGCATGACGGAGTGAGCTCCCGCACTAGCCCCAGCTCTTGCCAACCTAGCAATTCGAAAGCATGCAAATGCAAGTAGATGAATAGGTACCACTTCGGTGGGATGGTAACAGCGTTCTGCATGCGTCATGCGGCCACATGACCATGGAAGCGTCTTCGGACAACGCTGGCTCTTCGGCTAACAAACGGAGATGAGCACCGGCCCCTAGAGTCGGACACGACTGCACAAATGGGCGGGGGGAACCTTTACCTTTTTATGGCATAAGAAGGAAATAGAAAACTGGTATGGTGCTGTCCGTATGAACCTCTGAGGAATCACCATGTCTAACCTCTGAGTGGTGCAGGCATACGGTATCTGAACCGGCGGCATCCCTATGTGTTGCAGCAACCTACCCGTTATGTAACAGATAGCAGAGTGACCAGAAGGAATCCATCAAGAGCATGGCATGACCGCATGCTGGTAGCTAGCTAATCACAATGCATACACCAGTCCTTATTCAGTGAAGCTTTGGGGTTCTTCTCATGACAGCAAAACTGTTCCGTTTCGTCAAAGAGTTTCAAAATAGATTGAGGGTGATGGTGGAGGGAGCTGTTAAGCTTGACTGTTACAGAATATGAGAAGTAGATACTATTGTGCAAACAGAAATACTTTGTATAAAATAGAGCCAGGTCTGTTCCTGCTTCTAAGAAATTTATATCTAGAAAGTTTAATCAGGTGAAACATCTGAGGATAGTAAAGAATTAAAGCAAAAGAGACAATCAGGCAATTCAATTGCATTGAATGTTAACTGGAAGCCTCTGCACATGTGGGATTACGTATTAGAGTTGAGAGATTGCAAAGAAAGAAATCAATGTAGGAAGCAGCTTGAAGATTGTAGAAAATCCCAATTCTAGACCCCTAATTTTACTGCATAATCCCAAAGCATTATTGCACAAGATGGATTATTTCCTGGATTTGCACACTATGTTAATTTGCTTGATGTGTTTTTCCAATATGCTTCAACATCAGTAAAAATAAACTTTCCCTGGATGAAAGTTTAATAAGTATCCATAACCTTGGATAACAGATTCCTTTTTGTAAAAAAGAAAATATTTATTGTACTAGGTTTATATGAAACTCCAGTGATAACCATATCTGAGTGACTTACATTGCTCAATTCAATAATAAGATTAAAACAATATAAGAATAAAATATGATCAGTTACTTGCCACACTGAGGAACAATGAAGAGCCACTATTTCCAGAAATTTAATGCTTGGAAGCAGATAGGGAAGGGGTGAAAATTTGTGCATGAGAAAACCTAGCACCACCAACAATATATTTTGGTCAATAGTTGTGAAATACCTCAGAGAGCTGAGCCTTCAAAATACTGAAAGTGTCCATTCTGCTTCCCCAGTATTTGGTGAATATCAGCAGTGTTGATTCACATTTGTTTGCAAGATCTAGGGAGTTTTGTTACACTATTTAGTGTTACAATATTTTGTTAAAGTACATGATTCAGAGCTGATTAAAACTCATATGACAAACATGGATTACTTTTATTGGCTAAGTCTGCATCCTGGATATGCGGATGATAGTTGGTTTTCTCAGCTGCTGTGTATTTTAATTTTCGTATATGTATTGGTTTAATTTTTATTATTGTTCACCACCCAGAGTCATTATCGAGATGAGCGGCTATCTAAATTGATTACATAAATAAATATTTTTCCATGCAACTGAGATGTGTTTTTTTTAATGGTGCATGCATATGTTACAGCAGTTGCTATCCCTTTTGTGCATGTGTCTAAAAGAGAGCCTGACCTTTGCGATTTTTAATGCAAAGTGGTTGCCCAATGTTTATTGATACGATTTTAGTGATTGGCAGGCACTGTGCAAAACACACACACAAACACACAAATGGTTCCTTCCTTATTTATTCCACAGCCGATTTGCTGCAGTAGTCCTGTTCCCGAGGTTGCTTATTTTCAGAACAAATAAGGGGCTGCTCTGATGCTCTGTGGTATAAAATAAAGCAGGAAGATGCAGAAGAAAGTTTGCAATAATAAGCAAGTTTGCTGTGACCAACATCTGGACATTGTAGCAGAGCCTTAGAAATTTGGTACATACAGCAGTGCAAGGCATATTCTTTCACTTCCCTTCTTTGCTGCCCTGTCCTAAAATAATTAAACTAATTATTTTAATGAGACACTGCATGCCTTTTCTAGCAATGCTGCCTGGGCTCACACAACCACTGTTGGCAGCATCACAAAAGGCCTGGAAGAAGCTGAATTCCCCAAAGAACTAAGGGAGCTGCTACAGGGGAGCCTCTGCCAAGCCATCCCTCCAGTTCTAGCTTACAAGCCAGCCTTCATTCATGAATTGTTCAGTCGTTTAGTCGTGTCCGACTCTTCGTGACCTCATGGACCATAGCACGCCAGGCCTTCCTGTCCTCCACTGTCTCCCGGAGTTTACTCAAGTTCATGTTCATCACATCGGTGATGCTATCTAACCATCTCATCCTCTGTGTCCCCTTCTCCTTTTGCCTTCAGTCTTTCCCAGCATCAGGGTCTTTTCCAGTGAGTCCTCTCTTCGCATTAGGTGGCCAAAGTATTTGAGCTTCATCTTCAGTATCTGTCCTTCCAATGAGCAGTCAGGGTTGATCATTCATGAATACCAGGTGCATTACCCCAAAGAAGGGCTAGAAGACAGGCAGTTTCCTGAATGTGAAATAGCTATACTGTACCTTACCTCGAGGTTAAATTCCTTATTATTTAGCTGTCCTGCTTCTCCAAAAGCAGCATTGCCCATAGTGCCAAGTTTGTTCATGCAGAAAACTTTACTTTCATTATCCTTTTTGTAGCAGCAATACAGGAGCCTTGATCCACACCATCCTAGGATGTGTTTGCAGTTGCACTGCAAGCTGGAACCCACCATCTGTTTTCAGAAATAGCAGATAATTTCTGCTTTGCCAGTGTGCAAGCATACATGTCTCTGATATTTGAAGTGGATTTTGGAGGGAATAATCACTGCCCAGTTTTAACTGCTAAGAGCAGCGTATTTTTAGTAGAAAGAACTGGTTCTCTATTCCAGACTTTACACTGTATGTATGTTCTTTTAAGAGTATGGGGCGTGGTGGCTCGGTGGGTAAGACGCCAGGCTTGTCGATCGGAAGATCGCAAGTTCAGAGGTTCAAATCCCTAGCCCCGTGTGATGGAGTGAGCTCCCGCACTTGCCCCAGCTCTTGCCAACCTAGCAATTCGAAAGCATGCAAATGCAAGTAGATGAATAGGTACCACTTCGGTGGGGAGGTAACAGCGTTCCGCGCATGTCATGCCGGCCACATGACCGTGGAAGTGTCTTCGGACAACGCTGGCTCTTCAGCTAACAAACGGAGATGAGCACCGGCCCTAGAGTCGGACACAACTGCACAAATGTGCGGGGGAACCTTTACCTTTACCTATGTTCTTTTATATGAACTTTCTATATGAAGCAACAATGTGCAGCAGCTAGGAAGGTATGCTATTCAAAGCATGTTGTGACTTCAGAAGGGGTGGGGGGCTGGGGTTGCTCCCTACCTTATTTTCCCTGTATTTGAGCAATAAACCATCTCCTCCTCTCATTCCTTCCATCAGCATCATTCTACTTAGTTCCTGTCCCTTACCTGTTGTGAATTGGTGCTCTTGGCCTCCTAAATTTCATCTGGGTGATATTTTAATAAATCATTGAGGACAGCACTGAGACCTGTATATCACTCTTTTAGCCTCTGAAGGCTCCTAGCTCAAATGATGGATGCAGTGGAAATGCTAGTCCTAGCTGGAATTGCATTGGTGCATCAAACCTTTTTCTCTCCCTGCTAGGGTGTTTGGTAGTGGACGGGTGGATTACAGGACAGACAGGGAGGAGCTGGTGAGAAATTCTTCTATTTGCTGTTTGACTACAGAGTCATTTCTGGGACAACAGGGCCTAATGAAACTAGATTGCATGGTTTCATTTTGACAGATCATTTTGAAAAATGTGGCATTTTTATTCTGTTTCTCTTATTTATCATTATTTTGGGCTGGTTGCCGTGAGTGGGAAAGCAACTTTTCCATTGTCAGCTATGGAATCTCAATTCCAGGCACTATTGGTAATTTGGGAAAGGTGTAAACCAAGGATGGTGTCTGAGGTGTTTCCATTCATTTTGAGTGAAGGACAGTGGCTCTGCTGACTTACGAATATGCTCAGCTGAAAGTGCTTGATGCAGCTTGCCTTCTTCTAACATAGAAGGCAGGACAATGTCTATGCTAGAGCACAAGGGAATCCCACAGCCCTTTTGAGTGAATGCTTGACTTAAAAACGGGAAGGGGTTCTGCCAATTTAAAATGGCAAACGGCATTTAATTGGATGAGGGTGGACAGCATGATTTCCATGGGCACTGGAAGTACAGCCACTCTCCTTGATGTCTGCCAGGCTCCCTGCCCTTAATTAGGTGACATCTATGTTTGTGAATCTTGTTGACTGCATGGACAAATTCTCACCATCTTGATCTGTCTTCAGAAATAACTCCTAGCTTTGTCAAAGACATGCCAGTAATCTCTTTAATCTGATTCATCCACCTCCTCCTCTTCTTTTTCTTAGGATAACCCTCAAATGGTTCCTCCCAACCTAATGTTTATTTTTTTACAGCCTTTAGTACCATATTTATTTACAAGAATGTTCAGGCTCTATACATTTAGAAAAGATAATGGTGGGTGTCTTTACTCCAATGCTTGATTTGGAAGTAGGCCAGCCTAGAAAACAGGGCAAAAGTCTAGAATAGGTCACTGGAAGCCACCTCCCTAGCCTGCTTTCTAATAAAGAAGTATTCTGTACCAATCATAATGATAGCAATTTTGTGAATAGTCAAGCCTTTCCACGGTGGCAGCAATGTCCTAATCAGAACAAAAAAGTTGCTTACCCATGACTTGAACTTTGTAGATTTTGTTGTTGCTGTAGACAAAATCCCTCATCAAAGACTTATGAGCAAACACAGTACCTGTCAGTGAAGAAGTTCTGTTACAGATCTGTAACTGGTAGAAACAAAAAAACAAAAAAAGCAGAATGCAGAGAACAGAAATACATGGACATTTCTAGCAAACATGTGAAAAAGGGTTTCCTCAAAGAGATATGATGTATTAATGCTGTTTCCAAGGTACTCTCTGAAGAATAGTGAGCCAAAAGTTTACAGAAGCTGGGCTTAGGTGACTAAATTTGTCATGATTCACAGTAGATAGTGTTAAATCTTGGTAATCATGGAATCTACTAATGCAGCCATAATGCTTTCAGAAAGCCATGGAATGAAGGTGAGCATTTGTACTTGAGAGAGGAAAACTAACATGCTCCCAGCCTCTTAATTATGATTAAATATGCCATATTTGTGTCGGCCTCAGTTTATACCAAAAGCATTTAAGTCTGGAGCTACACACAGGAGTTGTTACCCTCCCATGGCTATTTTGGTTTTAATGAGTCTTACAGCACATGGTGTTCTATCTCCTAACACTTGATGGCAGTGTAAATACAAGATGTTAGCATACATTTTCATAATATTGTATTAGGTTATGTTATTCAAAGTGTCCAGTTCTTCTTTATATTTCTGAATAAATATAAGCCTGACTTAGGAAAGGGTTAGGTAATTTTGGCCTTTTACATAAAGTAGGCTGAAGCACAGATGGGTTGAGTGACTTAGAATGTGTGACTTACAGAGTCAAGATGGTGATAAAACCACACCTAGATAGGTAACCGCCCAGAGTCTCCCATTGGGGGAGTTGGGCAGTCATATAAATTTAAATAAATAAATAAGATAGGAAGAACTAATGAATCAAATCTAATGCTGCCATTCTGCTGTTGAATGCCATTCCGCCAAGAAAATGCTCAAAATCTGCTCTGGTGAGACTGTGGCAGGGATGTCACCTAGCACAGAGGCAGGGAGCAGCCAAGGAGTTGGCAGATACAGAACACATAAGAAGATGAATTTATTCAGTTAGGGGCGTGGTGGCTCAGTGGGTAAGATGCCAGGCTTGTCGATCAAGATCGTAAGTTCGGAGGTTCGAATCCCTAGTCCCGCGTGACGGAGTGAGCTCCCGCACTAGCCCCAGCTCTTGCCAACCTAGCAATTCGAAAGCATGCAAATGCAAGTAGATGAATAGGTACCACTTCGGTGGGAAGGTAACAGCGTTCCACATGCATCATGCCGGCCACATGACCGTGGAAGCGTCTTCGGACAACGCTGGCTCTTCGGCTAACAAACGGAGATGAGCACCGGCCCCTAGAGTCGGACACGACTGCACAAATGTGCGGGGGGAACCTTTACCTTTACCTTTAAAAATGGTAATAACTGGCATTAGAAATGAGTTAAAAGGGCATAGCAAAGAACTCCAAAAGAATCTCTGCAGATTGAGGATGGAGACCAAAATAGCAGATGCGTTTCAGTGTAAGCAAATGGAGAGGGGTGTCTGAGCTAGCACTAACTAGCTGGAAAAGAATCTCGGTGTTGCGGTGCATAGCTTGATGAAAGTGTCAGCCCAGTGTGTTGCTGCTGTAAAAAGGCATGCTGTGACCACAATTGGAATATTATGTGCAATTCTGATGACGGCAATTCAAAAAGGATATTATGGTGCTAAAAAAGATGCAAAAAATAGCAGTGAAAGTGATTTAAAGGGCCAGAGCAACCTGTTGTTAGAAAAGATACATCAGTTAGGCCTTTCGAGTTAGAAAAACATTGTAAAAAAGAATGGGGAACAGGATAGAAATCTATTTAGTTATGCGTTATCTGAATACGAGAACTTTTGATCATCCAGCGAAATCAAATGGCAGAAGAGTACAATGGAAGGTACTTCACATAGTGCATAGTTAAACAAAAGTCTTTGCTGCCACAAGATGGCACCAACTTCAATGGCTTTAAAAGGGGATTAAACAATTTCATAGAAAATGAAGCCATAAGAAGCCGATACTCACAATGGCTACATATTGCCTTTAATATTGGAGACAATATGCCTCTGAATGCCAGTTACTGGAAACATGGATGAATGGGTGCTGATGTGTTTTTATGTGGCTTCCCAGAGGCATCTGATATAGGGGAAGCCGTAATGCTGGGGCTACATAGGCCTTTGGTCTGATCCTGCACTATTCTGTGTTCTCATGGTAGTGATGGGATATATGCTGGCTTAAAGGGGAAAAACCGAGGCTTGAGAATAAACAGACAAGAATGCAGCTTGTTAGGGCCAACAGTGTTTACTGTTTAGCATAAGGCAATAATGCAGATACAGTACATTATCGCAAACAATGAATAAGATGAATATACAGGATACATCATTGTAAAAGGAAAACAAAACAAACTTATAAGCAGAGTTCCGTGTATTGATCCCAGGGCCAGAGTTCCTGCCATGGCCTATACCCAAAGCCAGGCATAGCTCACTCTGCCCAGTCCACGGGAAGTGAACATGTGAAGAACTACATGGCTAAGAGACACTAGGAATCAAGAAGACTTAGAACACCATTTTGCATGGTTGTATATTCAGACCTTCTAGCATTCTGATTGGCTGGAAGTTAGCTGTTACACACACTAGGCCCCAAAGCACACAGCATGTGTTGCATCTACGCACTGAGTTCCCCCCCTCCTTGCTCAGGGGGGGCTTGAGCAAGGCTTCCCACAGAAGGATATCAGGAGGCTTCACTTTCATGGGAAGATCCATTGCTAGCCATAACAATGGTACCTTCTAGCTTCATATCTAATGAAGATGTAAACAAAGCCAAGGCTTCTCTGTTATCCAGCCACCTGGCATTCACGTCACCATGAGAATGCTTTTGCTTTGTACAGGAATGATTCGCCAGGGCAACACAAGAACTCTAACAGGTAGATTAGTGTCTTTGGATTGTTCAGTAATGGGTAGACCTGTACAATAAAAGTGAAATCTGTTTCCACTTTGGAGGTTCTCATCTTTGTGGTGGGCACTTAAACTAACAGCAAGGAACGTTAGACTTCCACTATGAGAAGCCAGCCTCCCACTCTTCTTTCCTTCAACAGCTTGTATCAAACATCCTAAGAATGTCATCCATCCTTTTTCTTTTATGTAACACATATACCTTTTTATCTGTCTTTGGTTTTTACTGTAAGTAAACAAAATGTACTGTGAATGTAACAAACTGGTTCAACTATATTTTAAGACTTGGTTTCGCATAATGTCACCCATTCCATCACCTGTACACAGAGCAATATATCAGTCCACCACAGATGTTTCTGGGGTCCACCCCTGGATTGCAATTGCCAGAGGCATAATTATACAACCCACTGAGCAGAAAGTTGATGTCTTCCAAGTTTTCCCTCTACAGCAGCTTGACTTACCCCATTGGTGATTTAAGGCTGGAAGTCTCAGCTCTGACATGGAGAGAGTTCCCCTGATAGCACAATCTCTGCCAGCAGATGAAATGACAGAAGTGCCATTAACAGCAGCATATGCCTGAAAACACGCACATACATACAGCAAGAAGAATGGAAATGAAAAACAATCACAAGAACAAAATAAGCAAAAAAAATTGTCAGTAATTCCTTTGTATCTTGCATTTGAAGTGCATTGTGCACCCCAACAGAACTAAGATCTGTGTATGAGGTGACAGCATGTACACACAACAGCTTTGACTGGGTTGTCCCCAAATGCATGCAGATGTAATTATATACATTTAATCCAAAGTTTACAGACTCTGTGGAGTCCTTGGTGCTCTCTGAGCCTTGTTGTTTTCTTGCAGACGTTTCATTGCCAGACTAGGCAACATCTTCAGTGCGAAAAGGGAGTGGGACTTGCTCTCTGTTTGGCTGCAAGAAACATCTGCAAGAAAACAACAAGGCTCAGAGAGCACCAAGGACTCCACAGTTCAACCCTGACAGCTACAAATATTCTCTTCAATTTACAGACTCTGTTTGTGTATCTGAGTCTATGTAAAAATAGCCAGAAATTAAATCTGGATGTAACAAGGCGTACTGAAATTTCTTCTCAAGCAACCTCATTTGCCCCTGACATATCCTGCATGCTTCCCACCTCTTTGCAAGTAAGGGAGGGTGAATTGCTTTGTAGATACTGGCTCTCTCTTAATCAACTTCACTCTTTTCTCCAAGAGAAAGGTCTATCAGAGTGATCTTGCTGTTTAGATATAGAGACACTGTGAGCAAATTGTTCCACTATTAAATAACTACAATGCTAGAAACAACTCTTTATCATAAACTTGCTCATAAGCTGATGTTCACTGTTGCATTTCATTGTATTGTGGTAGCAGCGGTGGAGTTTCCCTATCCTTCCTCTTTATTCTCCTTGAAATTAAGAATAAAGGGAAGTCTGCAGGAAGTCTGTGGAATTCTAGAATAGTTTTTCAGGTAGTAATAAATTTGGAAAAAACCACGGTCCTTCTTGGATACTTAGCAATAGTACCTGAAGACATAGAAGATCATTTGGATTGTTCTCTATCAAGCAAAGCAAGGTGACAATATCCCGTGGTGTAGGGAAAAAAGTATTATTTGTTTATTTGTGGATTTATAACCTATTGCAGACTCTCAGCAGGCTCGCATGATATGAAAAGGTTAATTAAAACATCCAAGGTAAACCAGAGTCTACCATGGTAGAGATGGGCAGGGATAAATTCAAATAATTAATAAATAAATAAATAAATAAATAAATAAATAAATATCAGCAACATTAAAAAAATAGACATGAAGACAAAAAAAGTCGTGAACTTAGCTGGAGCACTCTCTAAAAGAGCTCAGGGTTTAAAATCCTTTTGAAAGCCTTCAGGAAGCAGCTAGTCTGATCTCCCTTGGGAGACTATTTCAAAGTTCTTGGCTTTGGCTCCCTTCGCAACACAGGAGTGTGGGACTAGTTAGGAGGATCCTCTCAGTAGATCAGGGGTGGGCAACATCAGGCCCGCGGGCCATATAAGGCCCACGGGGCTCCCGTCTAAGGCCCGCGGGGCTCCCACCCGCAAACTCCACCCCTTCCACGCGATTGGCTCCCGCCCACAAACTCCGGCCCCCGGTCCGCGGAAATCCCAGAAACCCCCCCCCCCCCCCGGTCCCCAGTTATAAATATCCAAATGGCCCTTGGCAGAAAAAAGGTTCCCCACCCCTGCAGTAGATGATCTGGTAAGTTGGGCCAACTCAGGTTAGAGTAGGCAGTCCTGCAAGTACCCAAGTGCCGAGCCATAAATGGGTTTATTGTGGTGGAATGTGTCTCCGAGGGGGAAGGTGATGTTATGGAGATCACAGGCGAGGAAGGAGGGGGTGCTTTCCAGGGAGAGAAGTGCGTTCACAGTGTTGAGGACCTTGGGCACCTGTCCAAGAAAGTCAGGCCGGACCTGCCTTAGAGCGCCTGGGGTTTTTCCCCAGAGAACTGGTTAGCGTCGCTTAGTTTGGCAAGATTCTGTGTAAGGTAGAACAGTAATGATCTAGAGCTTCATTTCCTGGCTCAGCGTTGTTTCTTACCCTAACCCACGACATTATAGGTTAAAAAAGGGCTTTCAGTTGTACCTGGAAACCAAGTGGCAACTAGGGAAAGGTCCACGATATTGGTGTAATATGCTCCCAGTTAACACCAAGCCACTGCATTTTGGACCGGTTGCAGTTTCTGAGTAGTCTATGAGGGCAGCTTCATGTAAAGCACATTGCAGTAGTCTAACTGGGTGGTAGTGAAGGTGAATTTCTGTAGCCAGGTCCTCCTGCACCAGGTAAGGCCATAATTGGCACACCAGCATAGTCCCCTCTGGCCATGGCTTCTGCCTGCTGCTCAAGCAGGAGCCAAGAATTCAGAAGAACCCCCAAATCACCAACCTGCTCCTTCTCAGGTAGTGCATCCCTCTCCAGAGATAACACTGGTGTGAAGAGAGAACCACAATGAACAATCAGCAACTGCATCTTGCTTGGGTTCAGTCTATTCTTTCTCCTCAGAGCCTTATGGCAACCAACACATTTCAGCCATAGTGAAGCCACTATAAGAGAGCCAGTTTGGTCTAGTGGTTAAGGTGCTGGGCTAGAAACCAGGAGACTGAGAGTTCTAATCCCGCCTTAGGCATGAAAGCCGGCTGGGTGACCTTGGGCCAGTCCCTCTCTCTCAGCCCTAGGAAGGAGCCAATGGGAAACCAGGAGTCTGTGAGTTCTAGTCCCGCCTTAGGCATGAAAGCCGGCTGGGTGACCTTGGGCCAGTCAGTCTCTCTCAGCCCAACCCACCTGACAGGGTGGTTGTTGTGGGGAAAAAAGGAGGAGGAAGGAGTATTAGGTATGTTCACCACCTTGAGTTATTTATAAAAATAATAAAGGTGGGATAAAAATTAAATAAATAATAACTCCTTAGGGCTATAGATAGCTAATATTAATTAAATACCAGATTGCTTTCAGAAATAATAATGATGGTACTTTTCTTTCTGCAGTATTCTATTTTAAGTTTTGTATTGTGGGTTATAATTGTTTTAATTTTATTTTAATATTGTTCTCCGCCTAGAGTCACTTACCGAGATGGGCAGCCATACAAATTGATTAAATAAATAAATAAATTCTCTACTCAACCCTTGTAGAAAGGCTAATTGGCTTCTGTGAGAAAACAAGAAATGCATAGACAGAGAATCCAATCCGTGCCAGTGAGCAGTTATCTGATCACCTTTGTGAGAAGTAGTAAAATTAGCATAGCAACTGGGAGTGACAGTAGCTTTCTGACTCCTTTGGAAAGAAATGCCTTAATTGCAGTATAAATCTTCTGCTCTGTGTTTGCAGGAGGTCAGACAGAATGATCACCATGATCGACATGACCGGGTTGAATGAACATTGCTGGTCAATATTATGATAGCTTTGCCTAAGAGAAGATTAATAAGATTCATAAAGAGAACATTCATTTAATGGTTCTTGGCTAGAGAGACCAGGCTGTATCTTCACACTTTGTGTATTCAAAGCGTCTGGAACTGCAGAAGATGACACACACAGCTTTGTGACTGTGGTGTCTGGAACTTTTACTGCAGTCTTGAGGGAAGGACCTGTTAAACCAACCGATGCATGAATGAATATGCAGACCTGGGGCTGCACCTGTATTGCTACAGCTATCCTGAAGTTTCATAGGTGTCCATGTATTTGCTTGCAAAGACCAGCATGAAGTAATATGTCAAGATCATGGTCAGACATGGGCAATTGATGACAGATTTTCAGGTCACTGAATTGGGCGCTGCCACACCTGAGACCTTAGGACTCCATGAATTTTTCTTCTCTTCACGCACTGAACACTACGACCCACTTGGCTAACAGAATTGTACAATGCTGCCTACTTGCTCTGCCTGGAAAGTATACAAATAGAAAGTATAATGCTCAAGGGCATAATTGCCTTATGATAGCTGTAGAACCACAGAGGCTCTTGACTCCAAGGAATAATAATCACTCCCACCCCACCAATCTCTCTCTTGGAACCATAATGACTGTTCTTACAAGGTTCAGGTTGTTGGCATGGAAAGAGTTAATCTAGAGTGATTTGTTATTGCACTTACCCTGTGGCATAAACATTCTGAAATGCATGCTGACTTCTGTTTGCATATTGATATGTATCCTGAAGGGTCTCTGTTTAGAAAGTGGTTGTGTTTTTCCCCCCTTTTGGTGCTTTTTCAGAAATCCATCTTCCCATGCAAGGGTGGAAATTATTCATAATTAAAATGCAATAATAATGTAGAGTGAAGGAACCCAGCTGTATCATACACTGTGTGTGTGTGTGTGTGTGTGTGTGTAGGGAGTGAGGGAACATGGGAGAATCTATTTTTAATAGTTTCCACAGCAACAGAGGATTTTGCTTACAGTAAATTTCATCCTGCTTGAGCAAACCATTCTGATTCTGCACTTGGGAAACACTTGTCTGTAAGTAAAAAGGAATTATGGTAGGTGTCTCCTTCCTTAATCCTGTTACTTGCTTCAGGGTTTGAGGGATATTGCCCATAAGACAAGGGCCATTGATTGAATGCTGAAGCAGTCACTACCGCTTGTGAAACAGAGCTGCTAAGAGCTGCACCTGAAGGAAAGCAGTAACTGCTATGTCATCTCCTGTTCCAGGCCTCTGTCAGCCTAGCTCTGGCTTGACCTCCTGGCATCCAACTCTTCTTGCTGCAGGTTGAGGTTTTACAGAAGTGCCCTGAGTGGACAGTAGAGCTAATTATCTGTATGGAAGTTGAGCCCTTGACTGTAGCCTGTGAACTTCTTGACCTTCTCTTCCTTCTTCTCCCTCCCAGCACCTTTTACCTACTTCTTCCTGTGGTTGCTGAGATTAGCAGTGCAATCTGCCAAGTGTATCAGATGGTAAATTGGATGCCAATCATTATCCCTGGGTTGTTTCACAGCTGGAGTGGCAGGTGGCTGTACCTTTGGGGGTGGGGAAGTCATGTAGAGGATCTGATTCCAGAAGAGCACTTCACAGTTGGCTTACCAGAATCTGGCATCTCATCCTGTGCAGATTTATGCCAATTTGCCAGAACTAGTATCATGTGTCCTTACAAGATAAAATAGCATGGATATTGTTATGGCATTTTCATTCTACGTAGCCTTTAAGGCACGTTCCCTTTTTTTTTTTGTCATCATTGAGATTTGTGTGGTATCAATGAAATTTAGCCCCAGGGGGAGATCTGCCCAGCTCCTTGTTGAGCTGGGAAACCAATTAGATCTGATGTGTTTTTGCACTGTTGTTTCTCACCTTCCTCTACTGAGAAATTTCTGTTTCGCATGTATTCCTCTTCTATGCTTTTTTTCCACAGAAGAAAATAGAGAACATTTATTTTATGGGTCTAAGGGAGAAATAATTGAATCTAGATCTGTCCTCATTTGGAAATAAACGCTTGTGTGATGAGCAACAGGTTGGGTTCCTTGGCCCAAAGAGCCTTTCCAATTCTGTCTTCCTTTTCTGGCATGGCGTGGAACTTAGAACTCCATGCTTATAAGTTCTAAATGGTTAGAAGTAGCCAATAGTCTTAAAGAAGATTCCTAAAATTAGATCTTACTCATATCTGAGGGGTACCCGCTCCCTTTTTGAAACTGAAAAGTAGAACAGTATTGGGTATATGTCCCCATCCCTCCTAATG
This sequence comes from Charina bottae, assembly GCA_023362775.1. Lineage (NCBI taxonomy): Eukaryota > Metazoa > Chordata > Lepidosauria > Squamata > Charinaidae > Charina > Charina bottae. The sequence continues at coordinate 131,737,238 of JALMGJ010000002.1, read as the reverse complement.
TAGACAAAGAAAACCAAAAGTGACTCCTGAATCCTGGAAATCTGTTGGATGTTCCTTGCCTCCTAGTTGGAAGGTATGGCTGCCCTTCTTCCAGCTGACTTTATGAATCAATAGCAGAAAGCTTTTTTCACGTGCTCTGGATAATTTTCAGTGGCCCGTAATGACTTCGGGAAGCACGTAATTGCAACGATCAGTTTACATGTGTTGGTGTTGAAAGGATCAAAATTGGAACTGGGGGGAAGGGGGTTGGTTAAGGCCATTAGCTAATTAGCTGCCCTTCTGCTGAACCAAAACATATTAACCTTTTGCACAATTGCATGTTATTAAAAATGGAAGGGTACAGCTTGAGGGAAACAAAGTGCATCTTTGGCTTCTATATTTTCCATGTATAAGCGGGCATCTGTATGAAGGGCAAGCATGGGCAACGGTCCAGGAAGGCAGGAAGGTGCACTTTTGATGAACAGCATGCCTGGGTCTGATCTTGTTTTATCACTTGGGAGACTGAAGAATAGCCCTGTTATAAAATGGGTGCACAAAACAGCAGGGACAGGTAGGGCTAGCTGTAACGGAGGCATGCCAAGAACGAACTGAAAAGCAAAGGAAGATTCCCAGATAGAGAATTATGGGAACAGAATGGAGGAGGGAGACCCTGCTTGACCTCCTGTTGATCTGTACTTCTCTCCTGCCTGCCGGGGTCCCCTCTGCATCATCTAAGCCCAGTGGCAGCTGCTGCCATCCAGTAATACTGTATTTCCCCTTGTCACAATACCAGACAGACGTGATTGAAACTGGCAGAGGTCCTTCTTCCACGGTGTTGTCCGACTCTTCCCAGAGAAATTTTAAGGGTTGAATACTCTCTCTGGCTTTCAGGCTACCAAGCAATGATATGGGACAGCTGAGGGGATCTGTGATAAACAGCAGAAGCTTTCTTCTTGCTCCTGGGCAACTGCACCTCAGTCCCACAGATATTTCCATCTGGATTCTAGAATCTGAGGATGAGAACCAGAACGTGTTCAGTGCAAGGAAGCAGGGACTGCCTATGGTTGGAAGAAGAGGAATGTCTCTTCCTTATCATAGTCCTGTGGTTCCAATATGCAAACTCGGATGTGTGAATTTCAGGGTTTTACTGACTAGGTTCAACAGACACACTCTGATACAAATCATGGGCAACTGTGTTCACCTCCAAAGCCAAATCGGGAGTGAAGCAGCATTTGTGAAGAGGAAAAAGAGGTAATACTTAACCTCAAGCTGCCCCTTGTTTGATTGTGATACCCGTGATGACCCTGCAGATTTCCTAGTCTGTATTCACATGATCAAGAACTAACACAGTTCTATTGATTGTACTAAATCAGCATGTTTGATATCACCCCCTTGTCTGCTGTATCTGTATGGCAGCCCGAAGAGGACAAGTGGGATAGGATCTTGTTTTAGACATGTGAGCATATGCAGTTCTCATGAGTTACATCATAGCTTTCCAAACTGTGTGTCGCGACACTTTAGTGTGTCGCAACACACAGTTTGGTGTGTCGCAACACAACCCAGAAGCAGCAGCGGGGGTGTGCACAGCGGCGGCGCGGGGGCGGTGTGCACGGCGGTGGCAGCAGCGACGATGGCAGCGGCACACCATCATCACTTCCGCATTTTAGCGGAGGCTGCCACCATGCACACCCCTGCCCCCGCGCGCGCCCCTGCGCCATCACAGCTGCCACCGTTGGTGTGTCGCCAACGGCGGCAGCTTGGAAAGCACTGAGTTACATGATGTTGTATAGCACCTGTGACTAACACCAGCAATCTATGCAATTGATAAATTATTTATTGGAAGAGCATTTGTCTTTATTTTAATTTAATGTAAAAGTGCCATGCCAGAACCTAAGGCAATTTTTTTTTTGAAACACATGTTGCAGAGACCAGCTGTGGTTTATGTTCCAATCAGTAATTTGTAGTTTTTGTAAATCTATGTGTCTAATAATTTTACCATATACTCTGACAAGTTGCTGTAGAAGATATGTGCACATGCAAGTTTAGGGTTAAGTGAAGTTCATGAACAGCAGAATTTTTGCTATCTATTCAGAATAATCTTAGGAAATTTCAGGCAGTGCATTTATCGTGTGTGTGTGTGCAATTTTTATTAAGGATTTGATTGCAATAGTGACAACTAATACAAACTAAACATAAAGAAAAAGGAATAGTAAGAAAGAAGAAAAAGTGCAAGAAAAAGAAGAAAAAGAAAAGAAAGAATATGATAAAGAAAAAGAAAAGAAATATATAAAGAAGTTACTTCCAACCTTCATTACAACAAGTATAGACAAATTTAGTAACTCTTCAGCCCCTATAAGGTTACGAACAGATATCTCTTCATCCCATATCCCATCCCTTACAGTATTTAAGAAAATCCATAAAACTTCAACTTTTCAACCCTGGTGTCAGCAAAAAGTCCATAAAGGATTGCCAGAACATTGCAACAAAATGTCTTATTTTAACCTTGATCAAATAAACCAACTTTATATTCCTGCCTTTTACTTCTAACAGTCTTACTCTTTAGTTTATTCAAATATTGTCATAGGATTTGATTTCTCTTCAATTCTTCTTTATCCCATCATACAGACTTCTTCAGGGGTTTAACAGGCCTCTTTTATAGATCCAATAAGAAAATATTTTCCAGGTCATTCTCTTGGTTTGTCATTTGTATTTCCCCTTTAATTTTTAAAACTTCAGCCAGTTTCTTTTGTATATCCAATAAAGCATCCTTTTCCAAATCATTCTCTTGGCCTGTCATTTGCAGTTCCACTTTCGGTACTTATCAGACAAAATTTGCTCCACGTCTGTCATTCCCTCATTAACATCTTTTGGACATAATCTATCCATAGAATCAGACATCATTATGGACACTGTTGATATTGCAGCTCCTAATTTCTGGCTTCATTCTTCAAAGATCTCCTTTAATATTTCCAATGTTATGATGTTTTGTGTCATTTTGTAAGTCCCAGTTAAGCAACACCAAAAGCAGGCTTGTATTTTTTTCCCTCTTCTACTTAGAATCTTTAGTCCCCTCTAGTGTCCAGTTTCTAGAATCATAAAGTTGCTAAACTTTGTTATGAGCCAAGATAGCCAAAATAATTCTGGTTCCCAAGAGAAGCTATTCATTTCTTATAGTTAATTCCAAAATCTTATAGTAAAAGTCAATATTCTAATTTTAACTGGACCCTTAATCTGTTTGTAACTTTCTTAGATCAAAATCTGTTTTATTTCAAATTCTTTTAAGGTCTTAAGCTTGTAATTATTTTTTCTTTTGTTTAGAGTTGAAGCTAAACTCACCTGGTGACTTTTCAAACTTGTCATTCCAAAGGTCTCTAATAGCTTTAAGATGGTTAATAGGCAATTTCTGAAAGTGATTAGAAAGTGAGGTTTGCAAACTTAGTGTCCTTTAAAAGTCTCTGCCGTGGTTGCGAGCAAGATGGCTGATCCCTTCGTCTCCTGGTGCTCAAACCTGTGGAAAACTGCTGTCCTGCAATCTCCTTGCGAGAAGCAGCTGTCCAGAGCACACGTGGGCAATCTCCCGTCCTCTCCTTATCCGGAGAGGTTCCAAGGAACCAGTCTACTCACCGGCCGGCTCCGCTTTTGCAGAGCCATCTTCAGTTCACCATGCCTCCCCCAGAAGTCCCCAGGCAGTGCATTCATCAACTGTTGTATGATCAGTGGATACATTTTAAGCTTTTTTAGAAGCCTCCATTATCTTTGGAATATGCATCCCATTTTCATATTGTAAACCATTTGTGTTCAATCACCTCCTTTTGGAATCATCCAGTCTTTTAATAACTATTATCTTTGCCAAAAAGGACAAGGGTTCTAACAGCAGGCTAGGATTGGAGGTGAGAGGTTTAATGGCCATCCATGGAAATGCCATCTTACAGAACAGATGCTTTATCCAACAGTCTGCCAATTCTGAATGCATGCTGCTGCACTTCGATGACAGAACTAGAACAGTGTAGGGATAGTGTACTGTTCACACTGCTGTTTACAGTTTCTTTTTCTAGAGGCTGGGTTAGCTGGATTGATTTTGGGAGTAGTGTTAGATTACCCTAGGTTCTTAATTCTGGAGAATTTCAGTGTTCATGCTGAGACTGTTTGTTCAGGAGTGGCTTGGGATTCTATGTCCTCCTTGATTACCTTGAACCTATCTCCGCTAATACCTGGCCCTGTCCATGTGGCAGAGTACTTGTTGGATTTAGTTCATTGTTTTGGTGGACCTGATGATCTGGAGGTGGAGATGTTCTGTGTGATTCTGTGTTGTCATGGGCAGATCACTTCCTGGTCAGTTTTAGAGTGATGGCTAGCACAAACCTCTCTGGGGGTGGAAGGCTGGTTAAAATGGTCTGACCCAGGCACATGATGAATCTAAAGTATTTTCTGAATGTACTTGTAGAGCTTTTTACATTGATTGTCAGTGATACTGATTATATTTTGGCTGATTTATGGCAGTTGTCCCTAGTATTCTGATTGCTCTTTTCCCACTTACAGATCCAAATCAGCCCCTTGGTGTTCTAGGAATCTGGGAGTGATAAAGCAGATGGGACATCAGCTGGAGTGCAAGTAGAGTAACTCTCAAGATAGGTCAGGATGAGCATGAAGTGAGGCCCTTAGAAGGCCCATTTGCACCTCTATACCCTGCAGTGGAGGCAGAAAGAGTGCTTAGTTTTATGCCTCCATTGCATCTGCACAAAACGGATGTAATGCCTTTCCATCCTGTGTGGCATCTCCTCCACGAAGACATTGGATGGAGGAAGCCAGAACAGTTAGTGTCTTATGCTTGCATTGTTCAGGATAGATGAAGTAACTTAGATCTTTTTTAAAGCGTTAGGGCAGGTCATAGGAATGTAACTTTAGCATCTGCTTGTCCTGTTACTTTGGATCCTTTGGGGCTTGTAGATCCTTGGGATGTGGGCAGGGTGTGTGGTGGGATGAAGCCTGTTACTCAACCCTTGCCCCATGATTAAGGAAGGCGATCAGTTGTCTCCTTGTAAGAGGGACATATTTTCCTCTTTCTAAAGGGGACAATAGTAGGACTCTTATAAATAAAGAAGTATTCCTTTGACCCAGGAAATCTGTACAATTAGAGGCTAGTCTCCAATAGTACAAAATCTGTATAATTAGAGGCTAGTCTCCAATAGTACATTTTGGGAAAGTTCTAGGAAAATATGATCTCACAGATGCATCTGAGAGATACTGAGTTGGAGAGGGGGAGCCTTAATTATTTTATTTTATTTTATTTTTTAATTGAACAAACAATAACAAAATTAAAAATTAAAAAGTTAACAAATAAACCAAGAAGACATACAAAGAAAGGAAAAAATAGAAACTAGAGTGTGTGTGTGTGTGTGTGTGTGTGTGTGTGTGTGAGAGAGAGAGAGAGAGAGAGAGAGAGAGAGAAAGAGAGAGAGAGAGAGAGAGAGAGAGAGAGAGAGAGAGAGAGAGAGAGAGAGAGAATGTATATATGTTTTTAAAGGAAAGTACAAACATCTTAAGCATGCAGATTCAATATTTCTATCCAGAATGATGTTTGTACACATAAATATAATCAGTTTGGTTAAATATTGTTAATATGACTAATCAAAGCTAATCAGGCATGAATAAATTTATCTTTAACTGTGTTTCCAAAACATATTGTATTAATTTTTTAACCAAATCAATTTTCCACACTTTTAAATACCACCAATGAGAGATGTATTTGAATTTTCCAGTGTTTTCTCATAAGAAACCTAGCTTCTAACAAAAGGAATTACATCAACTTTTTAGGTTGCATCTATTTATCTACCTTAGGAAATGTGAGAATAAACCAACAGCAGACTTCATTATTGGCTGATTTTTTCAATTTTTTCAAAAACTCTTTGACCAAACAGATTTCATACTGGATATTGCCACCAAGGATAGTAATATGAACCAGTGTATTTACAGCATTGCCAGCGTAATCAAGAAGAGTTACAATTTATATAATGTAATTTTAGCAGGGTATAGAAGTATTTATTGCTTATCTTCATGCTCAATTTTTGGTGACTTGCTGAATAGATTTAAAAGGATTTCTGTGCCATGAAGAATTTAAGTGAGAAGAATTGAATCCTTTTTCATCATTGCACTTTTAAGAGTTTCAAGAAAATCTGATTAAACAATCTTAGCTACTACAGGCTGAAAACTATGAATGAAAAAAGAAGAAAAGGGGAATGAGAATTGAAGAGCACTATGCCCAGTAAAGAACATTATTGTCAGCATAATGAAACAGCTACAGTAAATACAAAGGATCTTGATGTCACACATACAACTGGGCTATGTGATTGGAATAGAAAGACTATGTGACGAGCTACAAAATTACATTTGTCTTTGTGGATACGCAAGAAGAAAAAACTAAATGAAGATTTAAAACCAAAGCTAGAAGGATAGTTTTAGACACACACAATGTTTCAAAACTAATAAAGCATACCTAATAGAAGAAAAACATAAAAATAATTTCAAGCTGCAAAATGGAGACATTAAGACACCAATTATGAAGTTAATCTTCATGCTGTGCTTACGTTTATCCTACTTTAGGAATGCCTGAATTTTTTGTGTTCAACAAACTTTGATTTCATTCTACCACTATTTGAAAATTACTCTTCCAATGTTAAACAAATACGTGGCCAAGTGTAGTTCCTTTAGAAATAGAATTTATTCCATGTTACATTAAAGTGAACAACTTTAGATTAAAATATAGGTTTTAAAACAGCATCATATAGAAGCTCTTAGCAAGAAGCATCCAGCTTAGGATATATAGATTGAATTCTTTTATTTTGCTTTCTTCTTCTTTAAAAGAGAAAAACAACTTCAGCCAACTGTTTCCTAATAAATATTAATTAATTAAATGGCTCTGGGTGCATAATACATTCAAATGGTACATTCTAATACTCTCCCGGTATTCAGAAGTGTTGTTTCCTATACTGGCCCAGGATGCTTCCAGTAATAAAATATTTTTGCTGTGGCTTGGTCCTTGTTTACTTTCTCTGGCACTCCTAAGCAAGCAAATGTTCCCATTCAATTGCACAGTATTTCCAGCAGGTGGCAGCAGTAGCACATACAGTACGTAATGTTCCAGAGGCTGCAGTAGTACTGATAAATAGGCCCTAATAATTAGGGCTCCGGTTGGCAATGCCATAGCAAAAAGGAATAGCTATGGCACTGATAACCCCCCAGAGAAGGGCCAGCCATGTTTCAACTGTATTTTACTCTGATGTCTTCAAGGGAAGTTGGCATGGTAGGACTTGGAAGGGAAAAATGAACAGACGTTGGGAACAAGGCAAGTTAAGAACAGATGCTTAGAACTTGGTATTTCTGTGCTTGAAGATGTAAGTAGATGGTGGGGTGGTGGTGGAGGGAATCCCATTATGAAAATGGTTGTAAAGCTGTTGGCTAGACTGGAAAAAGATGCCAGAAGAAAGCAATACTAAACCATTTCCTTAAAGCATGAAATCAGATTTGACACAAGGGCGCCTTTATCTACATTTTTACTGTTCTGAGGATTGGTTCAGTTGAATTCTCATGCAGAAAGATATCATTGTAATTTCCCCACCACCACCACCATTTTTTGTTCATTGTTAAACCAAATTTATCCTCTTTCCATGGCATGACTGTCTGTGTCTGTGAGACTTGGGCCTTGACATTCCCTGAAGATTAGAGTAACTACCCTCGCCATTCTCATCACACACAATCACCCCACCTCTGAACACTGATCATTGTTGTATTCTTTGGTAATTCTGTCCTCAAAGCCAAATCAGATGGAACCATATCCCTAATCCAGCACTATCGAGGTTTAGTGTGGTGCAGTGGTCAAGATGTTGAACCAGCACTGGGGACATCAAGGTTCAAGTCTGCTAGGCCCAGAGGCTCCCTGGCTGATGGGCCAGTCATTCACTTCCACACAGCCTCCTTCATTGTTTGGGGGGGGGAATGGGAGGAAGGAGTGCTATGCATATTGTCTTGAGCTCCTGGTGGAAAGGCAGGACATAAATGTTACAACTAAATAATACATGAATAGCATTAAACAAAGGAAGATAGTCACAAGTGCAACAGTTTCATACATTCTGTAGATTTACTTTTGGGGGCTAGGGACAGCAGTGCACGTGTTACGCGGTTTCATTTGTTTAGCCAATTAGCTGCAGAGATCTAAATTCTGGCATTTGTGACTTTCATGTGCTGAGGTGTTGTTTGACCAGATGGCCACTGTTGGCTTGCATTTCAGGCAGCCCAGCTAAATGTGATGTTGTTACAGAATGAGGATGACTGGGTCCACACTGCATCTTGCGTTCCAGGTGTGGAAGTTCTGGAAGCTCACTGTGCGGGTGTTCTAGAGCAGCGAGGTCTCGCTTTACTTTCTCTTGCGGCTGTGGATGGCTGCAGACTGCACAAGAGCCGCTAGAGGGTGCTGCAGCTTAGTGTGCTGGTGAAAGCTTTTGCAATAAACCAGTTGTTTGCTCAGAGCTGGCTTCCCCAGCAGAGCTTCTTGCTTTGTGTAAACGACATGCATCCGGTTTTTAAATGTAGCTCCTGGCGGCGGTGAAAGGGGTGAAGACACCCTTGCAGGTTTCATGGCATTTTCTGATTGGGAGAAATTAAAACTCATTTCTAGTGCTTGAAAACAAAGCACAAGCAGCAGCAGGACAAAGAACAACAAAAAAGACCCCAGACCCAACAAGCAGGGCTTCCTCCTGCAGAGTTTGCTGCTTGGACAAACTCTGCAGTATTGACTGTAGCTTGAATCATGTCAACTGGATTTCTATTTTCTCAGTGGAAACGTTTCGCTCCTTATCCAAGGAGCTTCTTCAGTCTGAGTAAAGTTGGTAAGGGAATCCCAAATATGTTTCTAGGTAGCTGTGTGACCTTACACCTGGGGTCATGGTTATATTGAGGTGTTATTTTAAGTCCTTTCATCATCTAAAGGAGGATCGTTAAGATCACCATGCTGCTGTTGAGCTTGTGAAATGGTCTTAATCTTCCTAGGCACAGAAGACAATGCGGGGAGGAAGATGGGGGAGAGGTTGTGCCTGAGGCCCCCACCTCTATTCAAGGAAGGATTTTCCAAGTTGGCATAAATGGATTCCTTGACCCCTCTCTCAAACCACCTATCTTCTCTGTCTAAAATGTGAACATTAATGTCCTCAAATGAGTGTCCTTTTTCCTTTAGATGAAGATAAACTGCTGACTCTGGTCCTGTGGTGTTACTTCTCCTGTGTTGGGCCATCCTCCTGTACAAAAGTTGTTTGGTTTCTCCAATGTAGAGTTCAGAGCACTCCTCACTGCACTGGATTGCATACACTACATTGCTTTCCTTGTGTTTTGGAGTTTGATCTTTGGGGTGTACAAGCCTCTGTCTCAGTGTGTTGGTGGGTTTGAAATATACAGCTATGTGGTGTTTGCCAAATATCCGTTTTATCTTTTCAGACACACCAGCCATGTAGGGAATGACCAGGTTCTTTCATTTACTCTGAGTCTCAGCCCTATCTGTCGCTGTTTTAGGTCTGGTAGACTTAGATTTAGTGAAGGCCCAATTTGGATATCCACAGGCCTTCAGAGCTGTTCTCAGGTGCTGATTTTCATTCTTTTTGGAATCCATGGAGGTGGGGATGGTTTCTGCTCTGTGTGACAATGTCCTGATGACTCCTAGTTTGTGCTGCAGTGGATGGTGGGAGTCAAACATCAGATATTGATCTGTGTGTGTGGGTTTCCTGTAGATCCCTATTTCTAGCTTGCCACCGGTCCCAATGAGGACTTCACATTCTAGGAATGCCAGTCTGTTGTCCTTGGTGTCTTCTCTGGTGAAGCTAATGTTGGCATCTATAGTGTTTATATGGTCCGTGAAGGCCTGTACTTCCTTTGCTTTGCTTTGTCTTCTGTGCCTAGGAAGATTAAGACCATTTCACAAGCTCAACAGCAGCATGGTGATCTTAACGATCCTCCTTTAGATGATAAAAGGACTTAAAATAGCATCTCAATATAACCATGACCTAGCCCCAGGTGTAAGGTCACACAGCTACCTAGAAACATATTTAGGATTCCCTTACTAACTTTGCTCAGACTGAAGAAGCTCCTTGGATAAGGAGCGAAACGTTTCCACTGAGAAAATAGAAATCCAGTTGACATGATTCAAGCTACAGACAATTCCACCTGGATGACTGAGAACCTTCATAGACATTCTGCAGTATTGAATGAATGCCTTAGAACCCCGCAAAGGAAACTGACAAGGAAGCAGGAATCACCAGTTGAGATAAAGAAAAGTGACTGCCTTATTTATAGGACTAATAAAGGCACCCCCTTGATAAGAACAAGTGGGGTGAGTATGAAATACAGAGAAATGCAGGTGGTCCTGACTCCAGGATCTAGAACAGCCTTTCTCAACCTTTTGACCCTGGAGGAACCCTTGAAATATTTTCCAGGCCTTGGGGAACCCCTGCACATTCAGGCTCAAATGTAGGCCAGAAGTTACAAAATTATATTCATTTTATGGGTAGGCCTGTACATTTGCATTAACAGTGTTCTTAAACTAAAAATAAAGAATGAAACTTACCTCTTTAATGTGAAGTTGCCCAACTTTGAAATATATTTTTTAATAAATCGTGATCTCCTGGGGAACCTGTTGGGGGAGATGGGCGGTGATAAATTTGAATAATAAATAAATAAACAAACAAACAAACACCTAGTGACCTCTTGCTGAACCCTAGGGCTCCATGGAACCCTGGTTGAGAAACCCTGATCTAGAAGCTCAAGTTCTGATCCTGGAAATCTTTGCAGGTGGAGTTCTTATTTCTGCAGGAAGCCAAAAGTCATCTTCTATGCATTAAGGAGTTCCCAAGCGGACAAAAGCAGAGCTGACAAACCTTACTTTTAAGCTTGAGCAAGTATCTGAGTAGAATGAGCAGGATCAGTGCTCATCATCATTACTACTGACCTCTGCCCATTCTGCTGAAGATCTGAGCAATTTTTGATTGCTCGCTGTGCAGGATACCCTGGGAATGACTTGGACAGCAGTTATGAACAGCTTACTCACATAAGCAGTCCAGCTGATGAGTAGATGTTAAGACTGGTGACAGCTGACTTGACCTCATTCTTTTCTCACCCACTCCACCATTTTATCATTGAAACCAGACTTTTGTAATATCTTAATAGAATAATTGAATTTTTACTTCATTTGATTTAAAAATCCTGTGATTAGAGTACTGCTTTTGGATCCAACACTGCCCAGATTTTAGGGAGAAAAAAGAAGGAGAAGGAGAAGAAGTAAAGAAAGATTAAAATCAGTGCATTGAAGATGGGGAGTGAGCAAAGGAAAAAGTAAGCTCTTCCTGAAACATTAGAATAGTAGAGAGAGGACAGCTTCTGAGTCCAGTGGCTTTAAGTGTCTACCCTTCTGTGCTGAATACATCTGTGTTCACAAGAAGCCAAGTCCAGTCTGTGAAGGCCTCTTGTGTTCCTTGCCTTTCTTTCAGGATTAAGTTTTCCCATTCTTTGATAGCCAGAAAAGGGGCTCCCAAGCACTTGAATTAAAAAACGAACTTCCTTCTCAGGCAGAGCAAGTCACATGTTTTGAATTGTTGGGATTATCAGGAGTCAACTCAACATTGTCTCATAAGCATAATAGGGGGTCTTTCTAGTAAACGCATCTCTACTGTGCTTGTGGGATGTTACCTGGGTCACCTGATTTCCTCTTCCTCCTCCTCCTCGGTTTGGGGGGTTCACATTCTCCATTACGCTTTGGGCACACCTGCAAGCAGGAGGGCTGCACCATGCATCTCTCGTCCATCTCATCTCGCTTGCACGCAGATCTACTATGAATCTACTCGTATCCAGATCTACTGAATAAATGTAAGCTATCTCTATTTTTCTTCATCTAATTAATGTGTGAAGACTGAATTTATTTCTGAACGCAATTAAGCTTAAAGTGCAAGTTCCCTGCTGGTTCCCGCTTCTACTTTGCAAGATTGTTGTTAGCTGCTTGGGGTTCTTTTATTAACCTTCAAGACTCCATCAAGGGTTATGGGCCCAGTACAAGACCAGTACAAACCAGTACAAACCAGTGCAGTACTGATCTCTTGAAAATTTTCTTTTTGTTGGCCTCACAGCCACAAAAGGGAAGCCACTTGCACATTTTAAAAGCTAAGTTCAGAATTTTTTTCCCTCTCTCCAAACAATGGAGAAAGAGGAGGGGGCTCCACCCATACCAAAATTGACTGAAGATAATTACTCAGCATGGCTATTCAGATTAAGGGTGCAGCTAGATTTTGAAGATTGTTTCGATGCTCTGGATTCACTAGAACCAAAACCAGAGGATGGGGAGGAAGCCAATAAACAATGGAAGAAAAAGGATAAGAGAGCTAAAATTCTCATTGCTACATCTCTTCCAGATCACAGATTAGCAGTTTAAAAATATTTCTACTGCTAAGGAAATGATTGAGAATTTATGCACCCTATATTCAGAAGCTGATGATCAGAAAGTGATTTCTTTGTTGCGTGAACTGCATGCATGTAATTTGGAAGACAGTGGAAATGTAAATAACCACCTGATCAGAATACAGGGAATCTTTGATCAGCTGAGCACAGTTGAGAATCTCATGAAGGAAAGATGTCTTTTTTGCTAAGCATGTTACCAAATAGATTTTTCCCATTCGTTGCTGGCATGAATTTAGAAGGCAAGAATTTTTCTCAGCTGCTAGGAGCCATTAGATCGGAATGTCGGAGGCAAGAGAATTTGCATAACAATTGGACTGCAAGGAGGTCAAATCAGTCAATCCTAAAGGAAATCAACCCTGACTGCTCATTGGAAGGACAGATACTGAAGCTGAAGCTCAAATACTTTGGCCACCTAATGCGAAGAGAGGACTCACTGGAAAAGACCCTGATGCTGGGAAAGACTGAAGGCAAAAGGAGAAGGGGACGGCAGAGGATGAGATGGTTAGATAGCATCACCAATGTAACAAACATGAATTTGAGTAAACTCCGGGAGACAGTGGAGGATAGGAAGGCCTGGAGTGCTATGGTCCATGAGGTCACGAAGAGTCGGACACGACTAAATGACTGAACAACAACAACAAAGATTGCCTAGCAGAGACATTGGTTACCTAGCAATGAAGGGTAAACATGAGCCAGGGCAATTAGTGAGAAATCAGAATACCAAAAAGACTATTGTCTGTAATGCTTGCAAGAAAGCAGGACATTTTGCCAAGTTTTGCAGAAGCAGGGACAAGAAGGATTTTTCCAAAGGAAAATATTTTAAAAGTGAAAAAGTTTTACACACTGTTTATAAAACTGATACTGTTCTTAAAGCTGATACCGATAAATGCCCCAGACAATGGGTAATCGATTTGGGGGCCAGCAGGCATCTGTGTGGGAATAAAAGTGACTTTTGTAAGCTAAGTGAAAAACCAGAAGGAAGCATAACATTAGCAGATGGCAATTCAATTTTGATTCAAGGAAAAGGATGTGTGTCATTGCGATGGTTCAATGGAAGTGAACACAAAGATCTTATGGCAACAGATGTCTTTTATGTACCAGACTTAGAAGCCAATTTACTGAGTGTCTCAACATTGAACAACAAAGGTTTTAATGTGATTTTTGATGCTAATGGACAATGTAAAGTCACCAGTGGAGAAAATATTTATGTTACAGGTTTTCAAAAAGATGGTATTTACCAGGTGCACTGCGAACAACCGCCACCAGATGTCAGCCTCCCCTATCGGCAGCAAAAGGAGGACAACAGCGCCACCACCTGGCACAGGCGTTTTGCGCACTGTGATTTTAACGTAATTTTAAGAATGAAAACTGAAGGCATGGTAAGAGATTTTGAAATAAGCAACCATGATAAATGCCAATCAAAATGTGTGATATGCATCAAAGGAAAGGCAACAAGACCAGCCATGCCCAAACAAGGGGAAAGACGGGCAACTAAGCCACTCGAACTTATCCACACTGATTTGTGTGGACCTCTTCAAGCATCAGCTGGTGGAAATAAATATGTTTTATGCTTTATAGACAATTTTTCCAGATATTGTGTGACCTACCTATTGAAGGAGAAATCCGAAACAGCGGACATGCTGAAAGCGTGTGTAGCCATGGTGATCAACAAGTTCAACAGAACCCCTCAAGCCCTTCAAAGTGATCAAGGAGGTGAGTTCATTTCACAAACCATGTAAATATACCTAACACAGCTAGACATAGAACACAGACTAACCACTCCATACACACCTGAACAAAATGGAGTAGCTGAAAGGAAAAATCGCTCACTAATGGACATGGTAAGATATATGCTTTTAGAAGCAGTTCTGCCTGATAAATACTGGGCAGATGCTGTTTTAACAGCTACATACTTACAGAATAGACTGCCAACCAAAGCCAACGAGGTAACACCTTTTGAGCTAGGGCATGAACGCAAACCAAGTGTAAAGCATCTGAGAGTGTTTGGATCCAAAGCTTATGCACACATACCAAAAGAAAAGAGATCCAAACTAGACCCCAGAGCTGAAGAAGACATCATGATCGGGTATGCTCCAGGAAGCAAGGGATACAGAATCCTGAACCTGAAGACAGGGAAAGTAAGCACATGCAGAGTGGTGTACTTTGATGAACGAGAGAAAGGCTACCATAGTCATACTGACGATGACTGCGGAGAAACCAACAGCGGCAGTTACCAGCTTGAGATGTTTAGCCCAACATCCGAAGACACAACCACCACACCAACCCAGAGGGAGATAGAAGCCCAGGCAGAAACTCCACCAGAGTCAGATGATGAGACTGAGGATGCAGAAGGGGTTGAACCACCAAGTACCACTCCTGAACCTGCTCCAAGACGCTCATCACGACCCAACAAAGGAGTTCCAGCTGAGAGAGACACCTACCTCGCAAGGTCGTCGTTACCAAAAGAACCTGCATCATGGAACGAAGTGCAGCAAATGCCACCAGATTAAGCAAGCAAGTGGAAGAAAGCAGCACAAGAAGAGCTAGAAGCTCTACACAAGAACAAAACATGGACTTTGACAAAACTACCAAAAGGTAAGAAAGCCATAGGATGCAAATGGGTTTTCAAAGCCAAACAAGATGAAAATGGAGAAGTACAAAGATACAAAGCTAGACTAGTCGCAAAAGGCTTCACAAAAATATGGACTTGATTATGATGAGTGTTTTGCTCCTCACATACCAACATACAAACATACCACATACAAACATACCACAATCAGAATGCTCCTGAGTCCAGCAGCTTCCAGGAACATGAGTGTTGAACACTTAGATGTAAAAACTGCATTTCTGCATGTAGAGATATAGGAAGAACTGTACATGCTACAACCTCCAGGCTTCGCCGATCCCAAGACACAGCAATTCGTTTGCAAACTTCAGAAGGGGATTTATGGCCTAAAGCAAGCAGCAAGAGCATGGAATAAGAAGTTGAAGCAAGTACTTCTTAACCAAGGCTTTGTTCAAGGCCAAGCTGATCCCTGTCTCTACACAAGATGCAGAAATGGCAGAGAGGTGTACATTCTTTGTTATGTGGATGATTTGATGATCTGCCATAATAACAAAGGAGACTTTGATGAAATTGTGTCCAACCTGAACAAAGAAGTAGAAGTCAAGCATCTGGGCAATGCCAGCTACTACTTGGGGATACAGATTGAAAAGGAAGAAGATGGAAGCTTTCTTCTAAGCCAGAAGCAAAAGATCCTAGAACTGTTGGAAAGCTTAGGACTGCAAAATGCCAATCCTATGCCAACACCAATGGAAACAGGTTTCCACAAGCAACGGGAACCTAGTGAACTCTTACCAGAGAACAATGGCTATAAAAGCGCCATAGGTAAGCTATTGTATCTAGCCACTACCACTAGGCCAGACATAGCAGCTGCAGTAAACATTTTATGTAGAAAGACTAGCACACCCACACAGAGAGACTGGACTGGTGTTAAGCGGGTGGGAAGGTAACTAAAGGGGACCATACACCTAAAACTAAAGATACCAGCCACAGACAATCCAAAACTAGTGGGGTTTACAGATGTGGATTGGGCAGAAGATGTTACTGACTGTAAATCCGCTAGTGGGCATGTATTTTTCTATGGGGGTGGGGCAGTAAGCTGGGGAAGCTATAAGCAAGATACAGTTGCACATTCATCCACAGAGGCAGAGTATGTGTCAGCAACAGAAACATACAAAGAGGTTTCATGGCTCAAGCTACTGCTTGAAAACATGGGGATAGAGGAATCTAGGCCCTTCGAACAGTCACTCATGCCCTGGTTATCTCACATATAGACTACTGTAATGCGCTCTACATGGGGCTACCCTTGAAGAGTATCTGGAAGCTCCAACTGATCCAGAATGCGGCCACACGAACCATCTTAGAAGTCCCATATCAGACTCATGTGACACCATTATTACGCGAGCTGCACTGGGTTCCAGTTTGCTTCTGGGTGCAATTCAAGCTGTTGGTTATGACCTTTAAAGCCCTTCATGGCATGGGACCAGGTTACCTAAGGGACCGTCTTATCCCCATTACATCGGCCCGTCCCATCCAGTCATGCAGGGAGGGCATGCTACGGACCCCATCAGTAAAAGAATTCCATCTCACGGGGTCTCGGAAGCGTGCCTTCTCTGCAGCAGCGCCTGCCCTGTGGAATATCCTTCCCCCAGAGTTAAGAAAGTCCACCTCGCTCCTGGGCTTCAGGAAACAACTTAAAACTTGGCTTTGCCAACAGGCCTGGGGCGGAAAGAAGATCAGAAACTCCTGGGGATGGCTAATATAGTAGGATAGTCCTAGAATAGCCCTTCCAAGGCTGAAAGAACACATCGCCTTCTTAATTTTATTATATTTATGGTATTCTAAATGGTTATTTTAATGTTTTAATGTTTAATGTTCGAGATTTTGATGATTTGTAAACCGCCCAGAGTCCCTTGAGGGAGTTGGGCGGCGAGAAATCAATCAATCAATCAATCAATTAAATAAATAAATAAATAAATAAAATCTACCCCTATTCAGGTCTACGAAGACAACCGAAGTTGTATTAGGCTCTCACACTCAGAAAGGATTAATGGGAGAACTAAACACATTGATATTAAGTATCATGCAGTAAGAAACTTGCAAGAGCAAGGAATAGTCAGACTAGACTATTGTCCCACAAGGAACATGACTGTGGACATTCTCAAGAAGCCATTGCCAAGGAGCAGTTACCAAGAACTGCGGAAGAAGTTGAACCTTGTGGACTCTGAGGCATGCTAAATTGAGAAGGGGTGTTGGGATTATCAGGAGTCAACTCAGCATTGTCTCATAAGCATAATAGGGGGTCTTTCTAGTAAACGCATCTCTTCTGTGCTTGTGGGATGTTACCTGGGTCACCTGATTTCCTCTTCCTCCTCCTCCTTGGTTTGGGGGATTCACATTCTCCATTATGCTTCGGGCACACCTGCAATCAGGAGGGCTGCACCATGCATCTCTCGTCCATTTCATCTCGCTTGCACACAGATCTACTATGAATCTACTCATATCCAGATCTACTGAATAAATGTAAGCTATCTCTATTTTTCTTCATCTAACTAATGTGTGAAGACTGAATTTATTTCTGAACGCAATTAAGCTTAAAGTGTAAGTTCCCTGCTTCTACTCTGCAAGATTGTTGTTAGCTGCTTGGAGTTCTTTTATTAACCTTCAAGACTCCATCATGAATTGAGTGGCAAAAGATGTTAGTTCTGTGACATTCACCCGATTCTCCTGAGGCTGTGTTAGAGAAAAAGGCTGCCTCTCTGTGCCTCTGATAATTCTGGCTCCTCTTAAAAATGCTTTTCTCCTAGGGTCTGTCCAATTTGTTGCATTGCCCCATCATTTGCTACGGTCAGTCCAAGTGCTGCATTGCTGCTATCATACATTTCTACTCAGCTTCTTTGAGGAGGATGAGCTGAGGAACGGAGGTGTTTGAGTAGAGATCACAGGCTCATAGTGTGACAGAGGGAGGAAAACTGACTGAATTGTGGACATAAGAGGTAATAGAATCTGGAGGAGTGTATTTGTGGTTTATGCCATTTCCAGACCTCCCAAGATCGTTCAAATTTACCTGAGGCAATTTTCAAGCCTTCAAGTGCTGCTTTAATAAACTGGATTTGATCTCTCAGGACACCAGAAAAACTGAGCCTCAGTGCTACTGTCAACTACTAACACACCTCTCTTTCTAAAATTAACTTTGTGAGTTACAGTATAAAAATGTATAAGCTTGAAAAAAATAGCTCTTTCTCAGGTTTTCTGTTTTAATTCATGCCGGCTGGCCTCTGTTTTGTCTGCCTTCCTTTAAGCCACCTGAACCCAAGTCTTTCTCAGAAAACGTTTTGTTTCTGATGGAATGATAATCATTTGAGTGAGAAAAGTACTTTGAACATGCTCGGAGACTCTTTTCAATAGATGTGGCCCTCCAAGGAAGGTGGCTCCTTTTTGCCAGGGGTCTACTCCACTTTTCCTGAACTTTTTGTCCTTTTCTGCAGCTTATCAGCAACGTAATAGTGGAGTGGTGGGAAAGAAACCGCTATGATGTCTGCAGGGAAGAAGACTGTATTGGCACATCCTTTTTTGAGTTGTGATTCACATTGAAAGCCTGAGAATTGGTGTTTGAATTATAAAGCAGGAAGTGCATTTATAGAAAGTTAATGTTTAAAAATCAGTGTCTGTGTGAGCCGAAATGGAAACTATTGACAGTTAGTTATGTATACATTTTGTATTGAGCCTAGTGAAAAGTAGCTTAAACCCAAGTTTATACAGTAAAAGTTGCCTTGAATTTCTCAAGTGACTTTTGAAGCACAGAGTTGGAGGAATAATTCGCTGGCGATGGCCACGGGGCTAGGTTGGCTCAAAGGTGCCCTCCATGCCCCGCCGTTTTATGTTTGTTTTTGCTAACTGAAATCCCTTGACACCTTATTCTGCTTTCCCAGCTGCTGCTCTGACAACCGCTGGTTCTCAGAGAGAGTGGAATAGGTGTTAAAATAAAGCAGAACTCATGACTTCTTGCAATGGGAAAGAAGGGTTTGGGCCGTGGAGGGAGATGCAGGACTGAGGCGGTTTCAGCTCTTACTCCAGAAAAATAATAAAAAGCTTGCATTAGCAGAAGGGAGGGAGGTGTGACTTTTTTTTTTCTTTTTTGCAGCCAGAACCATAACTCCCTGTCTTTTTTCCTTTACCTTCAGCCACAGCTGATTTTGTCATGATACCATCAGAGTGGGTAGGCTCAATTTTGTTCAGTTGTAGGTGCTGTTAAAGGGCAAAATGGGTGACTTCAGTCTTGCAGAGGCTCTGTAAACCTCCCAGTCACCCCACTTTGCTCTTTAAACCTTCCCCAGATGGAAAAAATAGTCCTGCATGGGCCCACAGGTTGCCCAGTCCTGTTTGAAGGGTTCTTAAATGCTGTGCAAGTCAGAGTGAATTTCTACAAGTGAAACAAACTTCAGCAGAAGCATTTGGATTGTGGAAAAGCTACGCAAGGCTGATCCTGGTTAGCACATGGATGGGAGACCACTAAGAAATCCCAGGGCCATAAACTAGATAGATATAGATATTCTAGAACAGAGCTTTCCAAACTGTGTGTCGCGACACAAAAGTGTGTCACCACACACAGTCTGGTGTGTCGCCACACAACCCGGAAGCGCTGATCATCATCAGCGCTTCCGGGTTTTCCCGCGGCGACACACCAACGCCGGTTGGTGTGTCGCCACGGGAAAAACTTTGGAAAGCCCTGTTCTAGAAGAAGGTAATGGCAAGTCACTTCCATACTGTTCCCAAGAAAATTACATGCATATGTCTGTGTAATAACCACAAGTTAAGCTTGACTCAAAGGAGATTTTACAATATCTTCCCCTTCCTAATTTCACTTATTCATATCTAAGAATAGTTGCTCTGTATATGGCTAGAGAGGGAAGTGTTCCAGAGAATAATCCTCTATGGTGTGAAGTGGGAGCTGGGGAAAGAGGAATGCCTTCATGTGTTTGCTAATTGGTTCTCCTGTGATTGCATCACATCATCCAGACAAGAGATTCTAGAAGGGCAGAGGTAGCTGACTTGCCCCACAGAAGCAGAGCAAAGCTATTCAGCCTGACTTCATGCTGTACAACATGACTCTAAGCCACCAGCTGCTAGGAGAGTGTGATGTGGAACTTCCCTATACGGTGATTATCTTTCCTATCTCTGCTGCAATAAGAATGTTGGCCCCGTTCTTCAAGGTTCCTGATGAGGGAGTGTTACTTGGGGAAGAAAGTCTTCCCCCACCAACTCTTCCTGTTTTTTCTCGTGTGCTTTGTTTCCTACTACAGGTTGCAAATTGTTGTGTTACAGCCTTTCTAGATGAGTGTTTTAACACTAATGATGTTGCCCCCAATATTACAAAGAAGCTATTGTGCACAATATATTTCTGTAAAATGTTCTTGCATGGTTATTGATTTGCTTTTCAAGTTCCTTGGTGGAGTTATTAATTGTCATTTTATTAAGTGATATATGTGCTGGATTTATAAGATGTTTAAAAGCTAATACAAAGCACCAACCAGAAGAGAGGAAGGGATGCCTTGTTGGAAGCTGTGCTTAGAAGAAACTGATTAAAGCCAATTAAAGTTGCCCATTGTCTGAGAGTCAGAAAAAGCTTCTTAAGGAGGGATTTTTAAGTAAGCTGTGCTGGTTTGTGGAGGAGAGATAATCCAAAACGGCCAATATGGGAAGAGGAAGGGAAGGAAGGGAAGGAAGGGAAGGAAGGAAGGAAGGAAGGAAGGAAGGAAGGAAGGAAGGAAGGAAGGAAGGAAGGAAGGAAGGAAGGAAAGAAAGAAAGAAAGAAAGAAAGAAAGAAAGAAAGAAAGAAAGAAAGAAAGAAAGAAAGAAAGAAAGAAAGAAAGAAATGGGAAATTTTGGGAACACTGTAAATTTGCAAGGCTCATCTCAAAGAGAAGATCCAAAATGAAGAAGGTGATATTTTTAATTGACAGAAGATTTTGAGCATCTTGGAAAACTGCATGCCAAACATATAGGTGAAAGAATTGACTAACATGCTAACCCTTCGGCTTACAAATCATTATTTGTAACCACCCAGAGTCCCCCCCTTGGGAGGAGATGGGTGGTGATAAAGTCCAATAAATAAATAAATAAATTTTTTTGATCTGATTCTCCTTCTTTGGAGCCTCTGTGAATAATTCTATCTACACGTAGTCAGAGATCATGCAGCATCAGGTTTCTTTTTAGTATATCTCAACACGCAGGGGCATTGTGTGTTGCAGGGAGGGGGGATGGAGTCTACTGACTGAAGTTTTTATAGCATAGGAAGTTCATAGGAGAACTTCCAGGATAGTTTTGTGGTTTTTTTACAAATTACTGTAGATATCTTGGGACACAATATAGGGGAAAGCACAAACTAGGCTCTGCTTAGTTAATATAATGCAAAACTTATGTTCAGTAACTGATGATTTTGCTATTTTAGGATATTGTAATTCTTATTTGCACTCCCTTTCCCTTTTCAACCTTTGTAGGGTATTATGGTCCTATTGCAATTGGTAAGTCCACAATGAGGACTAGAATACAGGCTTAGCCAACAAGCATGCCATTGTCCACCAAATTAATCTGCTCTGCTGAGACTAAAATGCTTAATCTGAGATGGATTTGCACTTCTTACAAAATGATTCATGCAGATATACTGAGCCTCAGGTCTGGCTCTGTTTCTGAGGCCAGCTGTTTTTTATTCTTAGGTGTCATTTTGTGATAGGAATACTGTTGGTTCTGGCAATGTTTGCAGTTGCTGAAAAGGCTTTTGTCAAAGCTGGCTGACCAGGAAGCTAATTTTCTGAAGGAAGGACCTTTGGAAGGAGTTTGGGAAAAATGGAGGAGATCGGAAGGGAGGGATTAGGATTCAGAAGTGAAATGATTGATACATCTGATGGCTGTCTTACCAACTATGATGTTGCAGAACAGATTTCATATATTTCATAACCGCCCAGAGTCCCCTTCGGGGGAGATGGGACGGTGATAGAAATTGAAAGAGTAAATAAGTAAGTAAGTAAGTATATGTGCTGCGTGCTGAAGAACTTACTACGCCATGCAGGGCCTTCTGGAAACATGGGCAGATGGAACAAGCAAACCCTTGCACTTTTTTGCTGCTCTGTCCCTCCAGAGCTATAAAGTCAAGAACAGGAGCGGAAAGGGCTAGCGGTCACCCCATCTTGGGAAAACACAGGCCCTGCCTTAATTGTTAGTCGAGACTTGTCAGCAACATCACAGGACCGTAAGATAAAGTGTTTCCGTGAAAGAGATAATTGAAAATCAAAAAAGACTTTGTTAATTTGATTAGACAGAGCTGGAGTTGAATTGTTCTTCATCAAAAGAGATTTAATTCTGACACACAGTTAAATCCTTCTGCTGTTCTGGTGCCCTGCTCTCTTTCTGGCAACGGAGCCTAACTCAGGGATGCAGGAGTGGCGAGCTTTAAGAGAGGACCAGGCGATTAAAGGGTCCAGAAGGGGAGAGGCAAAGAGAGAAGTCCTAAAACAGGCAGGAGGAGGGAGTATTTTAGCTGAAAGAGATGAAGGATGGGGAAAAGTGTGACCAGGAATGTGAAAATGTGCTGGAGAGACCATTGGAAACTCACGAAGCCCCCGTTCTCTATTATAACCCTCCCCCTTGAACTCATCATCTCAGACAATGAAACTCACATAATTGACATATCTTGAAATTTCAGATCTCTTGATTAAAGAAGTATTGGATTCAGTGCAGCAGAATCTCAGTGATGTAATAGCGGAGGGAGGCAAAGGGGGGATTCTACAGGAGTAGAATAGTAGTTTTAATACCTCTGCATCCTTTGAAAAAGAAAAATTCTGGCAACTTTAAGCTTTTATAGGTATTATAAGACTGCCAGGATTCACATCAGTACTCTAAAACTTTGCATGGCAGGGGGGGGAAAGTAGAATGAAAACTGACATCTCTGCACTTCTGGCTTGCCCAAGCACAAGACAGGCTGCCCCTTATTGGAGAGGACAAGAACAGGGGACATGATGCTCAACCTGACCCAACCCCCACCTGAGTTTTCTGGCTTTGCATCAAAATTAGTGATTTCCCTCCTTTGCAAGCAGAAACAGGGGAATCTAGTTCACCTGCTCTACTTCATTCCATCTTATGTAAATACCTTCATTCCAATTGGCTGATGCATGCTCTGGTGGGCGTGTCCCTGTCCCCACTCTCTGCCTTTGACAGCCATTTTGTGCTGGGCTGCCTGCCATGAAAAGCTGGACCTTTTTTAAAAAAAAACAGGTTCTGTAGCAGAACAGTGAAATCCTGGAGGTGGTTTGTTTGTTTGACTAGTTGAAATTGACAAGAGTTCTGCTCTTGAGGTAGAAGTGACAGGAAGAACTGTAAAATTGGTTGGGGTTTTTTTTTTTTGCCCTCAGTGGAAGCTTCTCTGTTTTTTTAACTGGGTGAAATTGACAAGAGTTGGGCCTTCTAGCCCATGTGACAGGAAGAACTGAAAAAATGATAGTCATTTTTTTCCCCCACCAGTCGTCAAAAGACATGCCCACAGAAAGGAGACCAACTGATGTTTGGCCTTCACTGTGGCCAAAGTGGAGGAAAGGCTTGAAGTCTGGAAACAGATTTTCTGAGCCGGTTTCATTTCCAGCTGGTTTACACATGGGAGACAAGCTGCTGAATGCTGCAGTGTGGAAAACCCTCCATCGTGACATTCACAAGCAGGTGGCCTTAGTCCACTCTACCATGATTTAACCTTAAAACCACTCTAAGGATTATTTGAAATAAGGAAATGGAACCATGAATATTGCGCAAGTAAAAGTTGAGTGAAATTAAGAAAGATCTAACCCCAGTTCATCCATTTTGTGAAAATGCCTGTGACGCTCCCTGAAAATTCAAATTGTGCCAAGTGGCCCAAATATGTAGGGGATTGCTGCCATAGAGGAGTTCTGCCAAGATTCCTCTTCTCCCACTAGCAAAGAAGGCTTGATTTATATAATGCTCAAGTTGGGTTCTCTTGAGTATAGAGCATTGGCTCTGATTACACAGGAGGCTGTAAAACTGGGCCAGTTACAGGTTTTAAGTCAGCCCCTGAGCACATGATTTCATTATCAAAGCTCTTGGTAATTCTTGCCTGTCTCCCCAAACCCTATATCTCCCTAGCAAAACTTTCTATCTCATCCCAAACTCTATTCTTTCTTCCCTACTTCAAATCACAGTTCTCTTCTCCTACCCCAGTTGTGCCTTCTCTCCTCTTTTCTCCCAACTCCTCCATGGGTCTTCTGTGTGTATAGCTTTTTGCGTGGACAGGGCTGCTGCAAGGGATTGCACAGCCATCTTTTTCCATGCTCCTTTTTAAGGGCATCAGTGCCAATGAAGTTAGAAGCCTTGGGGGAAAAGATGGTGCTTTGCCTTTTCCAGTAATCTTCACAATACAGGTACTCCTTGCTTAACAACCACAATTGGGACCGAAATTTGGTTGCTAAGTGAAGCAGTCATTAAGCAAATCCAACCTGATTTTATGACCTTTTTGCAGCGGTCATTAAGCGAATCACCACAGTCATTAAGCAAGCCACATGGTCGTTAAGCGAATCATGTGGTTCCCCATTGATTTTGCTTGCCAGAAGCCAGCTGGGAAAGTCGAAAATGACAATCACATGACCATGGGATGCTATGATGGTCATCAATGCAAACCGGTTGCTAAGTGCCCAAATCATGATCACGTGACCGCAGGGGCGCTGCAACGTTCGTAAGTGTGAGCACCGGTTGTAAGACAGTTTTTTCAGCACCGTCGTAAGTCTGAGCTGTCACTAAACAAATGGTCATTAAGTGAGGACTACCTGTAAATAAACAGCAACTGGCGGATTTTGAAGAGTTCTTTGAGAAACATTCTTGTTTCCCCTTGGCAGGAATGTTTACACTCACATTCAAAGAAACTGGTGGGAGTTGCTGCTGATCTACCAAACTGGACAATGAAGGATCATTTCAGAAGCTGTGGTAACACTGATTGGCGATCACTCGTAGCCGAGTAAGATTGTCTTCCAAACGTAAAATTTTAACGGTGGATCCGTAAGTGGCTATAAAGGCCAATTCTGGATCCGCACAACCTCCCACAATGAGGGCATAGGTTTCCGGCTGGGAGACGGTCATGATGAGGGTTTGCCTGACGTGCCTTCCTTTTAGCTCTTTTCTCCTTTTCGCCCTGTACTCATGCTTCTTAAAGGCCATAGCGCCATTAATAAAGGCTGACCTCCAATTGAAACGCTCATGAGTTAGGGCTTCCCAGTTCTCAATGCTGATATTACATTTTTTAAAATTAGCTTTGAGAGTATCTTTGAATCTCTTTTGCTGTCCACCAATATTCCGTTTTCCATTCTTAAGTTGGGAGTAAAGTAGCTGCTTTGGAAGACGATGGTCAGGCATTCGAACAACGTGACCGGTCCAGCGAAGTTGATGTTGGATGATCATTGTTTCAATGCTGGTGGTTTTCGCTTCTTCTAATACGCTAACATTAGTCCGCCTATCTTCCCAAGTAATTTGCAGAATTTTTCGGAGGCAGCGTTGATGGAATCTTTCAAGAAGTTGGAGGTGGCGTTTGTAGAGGGTCCATGTTTCACAGGCGTACAGAAGGGTTGGTAGTACAATGGCTTTGTAAACAAGCATTTTGGTCTCCCTGCGAATGTCCCGATCCTCAAACACTCTACGCTTCATTCGGGAGAAAGCTACACTCGCAGAGCTCAGGCGATGCTGAATTTCAGCGTTGATGTCGGCTTTTGTAGATAGATGGCTGCCGAGATAAGAAAAGTGATCGACATTTTCTAGTGACACACCTTTAAGCTGGATTGATGGCGCTGCAGAGGGATTGGTTCGAACTTGCTGGTAAAGCACTTTGGTTTTTTTAATGTTAATCGAGAGGCCGAGCTTTTCATATGCTTCTGCAAAGATGTTTAGGATAGTTTGAAGATCTTCCTCGGAGTGTGCACAGACTACGTTATCATCAGCATATTGAAGTTCTATAACAGAAGTTGCAATTACCTTATTTTTTGCCTTCAGCCTACTAAGATTAAAAAGCTTTCCATCTGTTCGATATATAATTTCTACACCAGTAGGAAGTTTCTCTTCAACAAGGTGCATAATCACAGCGATGAAGATGGCGAATAAGGTTAGAGCAATAACACATCCCTGTTTAACGCCGGATTCCACTTTAAATGGATCGCTTTGAGAGCCATTGTTATTCAGGATTGTTGCCATCATGTCGTCATGGAGTAACCGCAAGATGTTCACAAATTTATCAGGGCATCCGATTTTCAGAAGGATGGTCCAGAGAGCAGTACGATTTACAGTATCAAAAGCTTTAGTCAGATCAATAAACGCCATGTACAGAGGGCGGTTTTGCTCCTTGCATTTTTCTTGAAGCTGTCATGCAGTGAAGATCATATCCACTGTTCCCCTGGAAGGGCGGAAGCCATTTTGCGTTTCAGGGAGGATGTCTTCTGATACAGATAGGAGACGGTTTGCGATGATCTTTGCCAGGATTTTGCCTGCTGTGGCTAGAAGGGAGATGCCTCGATAGTTTCCACAGTCTGTTCTATCACCCTTTTTAAAGAGAGTGATAATTATGGCATCCCTAAAGTCTGCTGGAATCTCCTCCCTCATCCAGATTTTTTCGATGAACTTATGAAGTTGTTGTGTAAGTTCAGGCCCGCCTTCTTTAAAGACTTCAGCAGGAATCCCATCAGGTCCACTAGCTTTGTTATTTTTCATTTGTTTAGTGGCTTTACTGACTTCCTCCAAACTAGGGGGTACTGCAAGCTCATCTCTTATTTGTTTTTGCGGGATTTGCAAGAAGACTTCATCAGCCACAGTAGAGTGACGATTAAGGAGATTGTAGTAATGCTCTTTCCAGCGCAGTGCAATAGACTCTTTGTCCTTTAGAAGTTTAGCACCATCTACTGAGCGTAAGGGATTTGTACCATGGTTTGTTGGTCCATAGATGGCCTTTATGGCATTAAAAAAGCCCCGTGCATCATGAGCATCTGCAAAATGTTGGGTTTCTTGGGCTTTTTTTATCCACCATATGTTCTTAAGTTCTCTAGTTCTTCTTTGGACTTCTGCCTTTGCACTGGCGTAGATTTTTTTCTTAACGGCACAGTTAATATCTTTTTGCCATATCCGGAACGCTTTCCTTTTCTTGTCAATAATATGTTCAATCTCACTATCGTTCTCATCAAACCAGTCCTGATGTCTCTTAGTTTGGTGTCCGATAGTTTGTTCACAGGCTGAAATAATAGAAGTCTTCAATTTAATCCAGTGTTCCTCAACATTTTCAGGAAGTTCCATAGGCAGATGTTCCTTGAGAGTTGATTGAAAGCAAGCTCGTTTAATAGAATCTTGAAGGGCCAGTGTATTCATTTTACGCCTTGGTTTTCTTCCTTGGAGCCTATGATGAGGGACAATCTTTATGGCCATCGTGGATCGAATTAATCGATGGTCTGTCCAGCAGTCATCGGCGCTCGTCATGGCTCTGGTGAGAAGTACATCACGGCGATGTCTAGCACGGACAATTACATAATCTAAAAGATGCCAGTGCTTCGACCGTGGGTGGTTCCATGATGTTTTAAATTTATTTTTCTGGCAAAAGAGTGTGTTAGTAATGACAAGGTTATGCTCTGCACATTTAGTCAGAAGTAAGATTCCATTCATGTTGCTGTTGTCAGCTCCTTCTTTCCCAATGATCCCTGGCCACAAATCAAAGTCACGCCCAACTCTTGCATTGAAATCGCCCAGGAGGATAATTTTATCCTCCTTTGGTATCTCTGATAAGATGGTGTCCAGCTGGGTATAAAATTTTTCCTTGATATCCTCATCTGCGTCTAGTGTTGGTGTGTAAGCACTTAGGATAGTTGCCTGTTGGTTTTTGGCGAGTTTTATTCGGAGAGTTGAGAGTCATTCGTTAATCCCAGTGGGAACTTCTGACAAGAGCTTCACAAGGTCGTTTTTGATAGCAAAGCCTACTCCATGTATTCGTCGTTCTTGTTCAGGCAGTCCTTTCCAAAAGAAGGTATAACCTCCTTTTTCTTCCTTCAACTGTCCTTCTCCTGCTCTTCGAGTTTCTTGGAGTGCTGCTATATTAATATTAAAACGTCTCAGCTCCCTTGCAATAATGGCAGTCCTACGTTCAGGTCGTTCACTATCCATATTTTCTTGCAGTGTCCGTATATTCCATGTTCCAAAATTCATGTGTTTTTTACGACCGCTAGATGGTGACCCCACTGGTCGCGGTAATCCAGTCAGGGAGAAAATGAGGCAGACTATGTTTAGGGCACCTTTTCTAGCCCCCTCCCCATATGGGGTGAGCAGAGTGGATCCTAAATAGGGCTGCTCAGTCGTGGATACAGCTGCCGAACTACTCAACTGCCTCGATCCTTGAGTCAGGGCGACTGAATCCGTATCCACCGCCCATGTGCTGGTCCATGACTAGGAGCTTCCGGATTTCACAGTCCTGCCCCCGTTGCCATTCGTCAATCGCCATGGGACTTTTGGTTGTTTTGGGTTTGGTGTGGTTGGAAGACGCCTGTGCGTGAATTTGTTTTATGTGTGGAGATCGGTGCACAACGATCAGCACACAACCTTCACAGAAAAAGGCTCTAATCCAATAGCATGGATACCATGACGATTGGTGACCTTTTGTCTGCTGCAGCCTTCATCCGCCTTCTCAGCCGTTGTAACAATACACCTTGTTATCTTCCGCCTGTTCTGCCGTTGAGGACTTTCTTGGATCGTTCTTTGTCTGGTTCCTCCCCCTGGACCTTACCGCCATGGGTGACCCTACCAGGAGTACATGACTCCCGATGGCTTCGCTCACAGGGTTCATTGGGAACACACAAGCCCACTCACCACAACAAGGTGACGATCCAGCGAGTGAGTGTGGTAACACTATAGGACCCACTACAGCAGAAACACATGTCCCAGTTGAAAGTGACTAGCCAAACTCTGTCGTCGTGTTAGGAGTCCATAGGGCTAAAAGAATATGCAAAAGCTGTTATTTCGCTCTGCCAGACTTCTGGGGCTGTAGCAGACTCTGTCTGGGGCAGACTCCCATTTCTCAATGGGAGCATACTTGGCAGGCCTTTGGAGTGCAGCTTCCTTTGTTCTCCATTTATTGTGCAGCTGCCAGACTCTTCTTCCACTGTGGAACTGGAAACTGGCTCCAAGACTGAGGTCAGCAGTGGGCACTTGGCCATGTTGTAGGCAGGTGCCCAGCTCTGCTAAGCTGTGACGCTAGTCCTGCTGTGATGTCCTTAAGCATAATGAGAAGGTTCCAATGGACTTCCTTCTGGCAGAAGGACGTTATGGGTAGTTAGCCTAGTCCATAGTCTCTTCTGTTCTCCATGAGTTAGATCTAACCTAAAACTTGCTATGGGTTTGGGGAGTCAAGGTAGGTCCCTTCAGCATAATGTGGAATAGATTGGGCACAGGATTTACCAAGCTTGCCATTTCCAGTGTTCTAGATGAGGGTGGAGAACATGCATTCAGACAGGCAAAAAATTAATTAATTTCTTGTAGTATAAACTTCCAGGGGTTGAAACCACTTTGTAAATTGGAAGCCAGACAGTTGCTTTCGCTTGCAAAAGATTACAAGTCAACTGATCAATTTTTAAGGAGCCATAGGACTTGCTTTTTTTGCAGTATGAGATGACAGTTGTCGTCCTTATTGAAAATTTAAAGCTATTGCTGGTAATCAGTTCCAATCCCAGAGCCAATGAATAGGCTCCTGAGAATACAGGCCAATGATACAGGAAGTGCCAGTGGCAAAGGCACATCACAAAGGCAACTGCTTGTCCCAACGACTCCTCCTTTGTAGTGTTTTACTATTCTCCATCTCTAGATCAGCAGCACTGCAGTCTCACTGGCTCATCTGGGGTGAGATAATTGAGCAAACAGGCGGGAGGCAGGGGACACTGGGGCCAGTGTTAATTTAATTGAGTCAGTTTGTTCACAGCAGAATATTAACCTCTCGGGCAATAGCTTGAGAGAGAATTCTACTCAAACACTGGTTCAGTGCGGGGGCAGTAAGCTGACATACCCTGATATTATTGATGGAGAGACTGTGGGAACGATCTCTGTGCACCCCCATTCGCATGATCTGATGATGCAGACACGTTATTACTGCAGCAGCCAGAGAGAGATTCCACTGGGGAAGGAATTGCAATTAAGTCACCCCCAGGGAGGCTGGCTGAAGCATGAGGAATGTCTTGCTTAAAGCCAGAACCCAGGGAAGGCAGAAGGAGGCAAATCTCAGGTTGGCCATGGTGAACTAACTGTGGGATAGGGGAGTAGAATGGGGAACAGGGGATTCCCTTTCCCCACTCATATTATGATGTCAACTGGGGAGGGTTTGCAGAGGACACCATTTGACCATTTACACAAAATGACAGGGACAGAAAATAGTGGCAGTTTGATACAGCTCAGTGTAAATGGGAAAAGCCTCTCTGCCAGATCAGTAATGAATTGGACAGGCTGGGCTTTGCAGGGGTCTGGCATCTGGGCATTCACAGGGTTAAAAGTAGAGGACTACTTCAGGATGGAGGGTGGGGAGAGAAGGCAGATTGTAATGCTGTAGGATGATGAACAATAGGCATCTTATTCACCAAGGGAAACCCATGCTTTGGTAGCAGGAAGGCTGATAAATTTGAGTGATGGGTTGGTAATGGGGATGATGATGGGAGGGCATGTCAATGATTATAGGCTGGAATTTGGGACTGAAGGGCAATAGCAGGAAAGAAGATCCAAGAAAAGGAAGTCTGGTGAATGCCCTGAGTCAGAACTGAAGATTAGTAACACAGAGTGATGCAATGCAGTGGCAGTTATGTCTGGATGAGAAGAGTGAATAGAAGGTATATCAACGTCAGAGTTTCTTGTGGGCTGTAATTCTCTTAGTTTTCCCTTATGGCCTTCACACTGTCTACATCCCTCTGTCTTCTCCCACCTTTCCATGGCTTCATGCCAGCCTTTTCCAGCTATAGCTCCCACCACTTCCAGCCAGCAGGGTTGTGGAAGGCTGCTTTATATGTAATAGTGGTAGTTTCAATCAGAACTGGACAATTGATGTTCAATATAACTATCAAACTGAGTTCTGGCCCAGTTCTTAATTCAACCCCACTCTGATTTTCTACCATTGGCCAGAAGACAAATATTGGTTGCAATAAAGTATTGTGAAAGAGACTAAAATACAAATTGTTTTGGAAAGACCAGTGTCTACCTTAGGGTAAAAGAGTAGTGTACAGAAAGCTTGGATTAATCTCCTCTTTAGAATCTGATGTTCTTGGTAGCAGAAGGCAGCCATGAAGTATGTAATTCTGAAGTCCACTTTGTTGTACAGAAAATCATATTTTGTTTTGGCAGCCTTGACTATTTGTCTGGCTTGGAAACTAAGGAAAGGTATGGTAGACTGAATGGAATGCTTTTTAACCCTCAATTTTGCTATAAGTTGGAAGAAATGGAGCTAGGGAGGAAATTGGCCTGTGACTAAGCAACCATATCCATCTCTTTTCACCATATTAATCTTTATTTTTCTCTCCCTTTCAACTTCTACCAAAGTCAGTAGCAGCAATGCCTAAGACGTTGAAGCTTCTGGAAAGAGTGTGTTCCACCAAATACAAATTGTACTATTATGGATCCAAGAAGGAGTTGTGACACTGCAACCTATTGAAGATGCTTTAGCAATTCCAGAGCAATGGTGTCTCTTCCAGGGCAGTGACTTTGATCCTTGATAATGCTGTGGTCTGTTACCCCCAGTCCCTTGTCTGCTGTCAAAGGCAGGATTTCCACTCTGCAATGTAGAAAGCGTGCAGGTGAACTGAGTCATAGAAACTCTGGAATGAGAAACCACTATTCTGAGTAAAACCTTGTTTCTTCCAAAGCACTTAAAGCTATAGCCTCAGTGTTAGTTGACAGTGGGGAATCAGTTTAACCCCAGATGTTCCAACTAGCAAATGGGATTTCTGGCTTTATCAAGGCCACAAAATGGAATTCAAATTGAAACTGCAGTTCTCATTATCAACCTATTTGTAACACAGCCAAATGTGCCGGCTTGTACAAAACAAAATTGTGTGAAATTGACAGGATTACTTTTGCTTTATCTAAGATCAAACATCCCAAAGAAAATAGAAGAGGGATCTTGTTTTGTTTTTAGTAGAATTCAGGCTAAAGTAAATAATTGATTGGATCTGACGGCAGAGAATTAGTGCTCCATATCTTTGACTGTCAACCAGTGGTTGAAAAAAGTTTGTTTCTTTCCTCACCATCCTTTTCTAAACAACTATTGTGTAGAGGTGCTCCAGCAGCAACACACTATTTTTCATTAACCTTTCATACAGTGGGATGCTTTTTCCTTCAAAATATTAAAATAGCCTTCAGAGTCTGCTTGGAATAGAGATGGTGCTAGTATAAGAATTCAAATATACTGTAATCTTCAGTCAGCTCTATTCATGATAGTTTACCTTCAAGGGAGTATATTCCAACCAGGTTTATCATCATAGCCAGCCATGTATCCCAGCTTATTATACTATATTTTGCACAAGGAAATGTCTTTCTTCCTGTCCACTTATTCCAACTTTGTTCCTGGCTTCATGTCAGAGGTTACACAAACTCGTAAAACTAGTTAAACATTGCTTTCTAATACAACTGAACCTGGAACTATATTTCCAAATATGTCTGATTAGAATTGGGGTTTGACTTTAGTTTACAGAGCCTGACTTTTTGAAACAAAAATTGACCTTCAAACAGGAAGGTTTGCTGTTTGCATTTTGACTGATTTACCCACTTGTACAAAGAGAACAGCAAATTGGGAGTGAATGGTCTGCATGAATCATGATATGGTTTAACAGCGGTCCCCAACCATTTTGGCACCAAGGACTGGTTTCGTGGAAGACAATTTTTCCATGGACTGGGGGGGGGGGGCGATGGTTTCATAAGGAGCACACAACCTAGATTCCTCGCATGCGCAGTTTACAGTAGGGTTCGTGCTCCTATGAGAATCTAATGCCACCGCTGATCTGATAGGAAGCGGAGCTTAGGCGGTAATGCGAGCGATGGGGAGCGGCTGTAAATACAGATGAAGCTTCGCTCGCTCGCCCACTGCTCACCTCCTGCTGTGCAGCCTGGTTCCTAACAGGACACGGACCGGTACCGGTCCGTGACCTGGGGGTTGGGGACCCCTGGTATAGTAAACTAAGATGTACATCATGCCATAATGTACAAACAATAGTCACTGTAAGTGAAGTACATTTATACTGCTGGAAGAAGAATTAAAATATACTTATTTTACCATGTATATATGTATGGAAAAGCTGTGATGTCAGCATATCTTCTATAAATTGTCAGCAAGGGATCTATAATGTTAATAAACTCCACTAATGTTCAGCTATGTTTCTAACTCTTTTGATTATGAAGAAAAGACTCTTAAGTTACTATCTTCCAATAACCAGAAACAAAATTATTACAACTCAAAATCTCCTTGACTGTTTGAAGACTTTCCTTACCTTCCACATCTACTTTTCTATCATTCATATACAGGAAAATTGTACTGCTGGAATAAACTATTCAGTTAAGCTAAAGTACTTTAAAAATATTTTCCTCTGAAGCAGAATTGTGAAATTTTGGTTTTGGCTTTTATGGTTGAATTGACTTGTGCTAGAGGCTCCTGGTCATTTGAGTTTTAGCTGTACGCCCACAAATGCATGAGAGACCAATTGAAATGGCAGAGGAAAAAAGACTTGAATTCGGAAGAGAGAGAAACCAACTGCAGTTGCATTTCTCTTTCTTTTTTCGCTTCTGCCTTACATAATCCAGAACAACAGGTTTATGATTTTTTTACTTGATTAGCTCTCCCTGTCTTTTTTAAAGGACCACCTGCCATAGGGATCCCCAGTCTAAGTTGAGGATGGGAAGCACAATGTTCTTTTTAAATCTTTCTCCTCTGTGCCAGTTTACTGCTTAAACATCCTTACCTACAGATGTGAGTTACACCCAAAGCATTGCTACAAATCACAAAATTGCAGCTATATCTTGTCTGACTGCAGAAACCTGTTTTCTTTCTATGGTGTTTACCTAGGCCATGTTGGCTTGTTGCCTTATTTGTTCCCTTCTAATTGAGCAAATGTGCTGTATGCATGGAAGCTAGGCCAGCATCGACTTTATTAGAGGAGAGCATCAATAAAAAATCTGCACGTTAGTAGGCTCTGCTTGGGCTCAGTCAGATGAGAGGAATTTTAAAGTTGCACTTTATTCATGATGTTTTGATTTCTCTTGCTCTGGGGATGCTGACTTTGATAAATCACAATGCAGCAGCAGAACAATATTGTAGTGTGCTTTGGTAGCCAGCTTCTAAAGTAAAGGCTTGCTATATGCCTTGCACTAGATTTTTCCATAGTTTGGTTTCTTATATAAATTAGGCTTAATTATTAACTACAGTCTGTGTTTTCTCTTTCCTTCTGGATAATACAGTGGGTTAAGTTTGCTGTAATGCTGATTGCATGCTGCAGCATTGATAAATAAATTTGCTTTTGTTCTAGAATTGGCCTTTCACATTATTGATATTGCTCTATTAACTAATAAACTAATGGTTACAGGAGGGGACATGTTCTTGAAAGTGGTTCAGTGCTACCTAGTAGTTTCAATAGCATTTTATGATTGAGAGCTTTGGTCTGGTCATCTGTTCCTTCTAGTGCACTTTATTAGCATTGCAGCCTGTTTCAATGCCTACTTGACATTGCACAGTCCTTTGGGGAACCCATACTTCAGACAACCCCTCTCATCCCCAACATGGATGAATAAACTTCTTTGGGAGCAGGATTCTAACTGCAACCATTCTGAGGCTTGCATTAAAAACCAACAAACAAGGAAACCTAGGTTAGAAAGCTCCTTACCGCAAAACTGAAGTATTAAAAAGTTGAACCAATCTAGTTCTTCATCCCTTCACTAGCATACTTAAAGGCAATATAGTGAATGGAAAGATAGTTTTATGGAAGACAAACTTCTTAGCTTTCTATGAATGCCAATTTTTTCTGTCAGTCCAATAAATCCATATTAAATCAATTAGTGAAAATTCAGATTAATCCTCTGAGCATACAAGTGTCAAGGAGTTAGCTACACTAGGGAAAACTTCCCTAGCCATCATAACCAGAAAAATTGTAGGCCCCAGAATGTCTGCAGCCACCTCCTTTTGCTGCCCGTTATATAAATTCTTTAAATAAAATAAAAATAAAATGAGAAACTAGCATGCTGCAAAGTGCCAGTGTCTGAGTCCCCTTTATTTACAAGAATCCATCTTGGTCTCACATGGGCTTCACAGAAATTCTTAGAAAATAAAATGTTGAGTGACTAAAGCCCAGGGCTATTCTGGGAAGTGTGGCTACCTTCTCAGAAAAGGTAATCTGGGTTGGTATATACTGCATCTTGTGAATCTAGATAGAGTGTTAGGAAAAATCTCATAAACATTTTGTTACTAGTCATGCTGAGCATTGTAGCCATTGCATACTTCCAGAATTCCAAATGTCTTCATTCTTTAAAAAGGTTGCCTGCCCATGGCCCTACCTTTGGTCAGAAGCTTGCCTGTGCTGCTTTATTGTGGGTTTTTTGCTGGGCGTAAAGCACAAACACACACAGTTAATGATTCTACATCGTTTTCAAAACTCTGAGAAAATTCATCAAGTAATGAGGAAAGCACTGATGAAATCTAAAATCTAGGAATGAAAGGGGAGACCCATACATAATCTGTTTGCTCTTTCAGATGTTATGTCCAGTGCGCAGCACATGAACTAGATTATCATTTTCTACCGTGAAAACTGAAGAGAGCTTCTTCCCACTTTTCCATAGACGGGGTGGGGTGGGGTGGGGGGGTAGCTGTTTTCAAACTTCATTGATTAACCATGTGAAATATATCCAGCTATCACAGGTTTGTTTGCTGAGCTCTAGGACTCCTTTCCTGAATATTCACTCAGTTCCTTTATCTGTGAATGGTTTCCATCAGCAAGTCAACAATATTTATGTATGTTAACAGTGTCATTTTAAAAAGTGTCTTTTCCCTTTATAATAAGTGTGATAATCTAACAAAGTTATCTGTATCTACAGTACTAAGATTCCTGGGTCTCCTCTTTTCATTCTCAAGGGTCAGATTACTCAGGAAAAGGTTTTTGTTTTGTTGCTTAGTCAAACAATATTCTTCAAAACTGATTGGAATTCTCTTTTTGGCATCCCGAAATAGTTCAAACCAAAAGTAGATTTGGAAATACTCTTGTTCAGTGACATTAATTACCAATTTTGATCCTTAAAGTATGTCACTCATGATAAAGTAGGAGAAATATATCCTGATTGGGGTAGAAACCCCTGCAAACTGTGGGAGATGCCACAATTAAAGAGAAGCTGCTGTTATGATTTAAGGAATACCAGAGAGTGAATAAGGCTACATCAGATGGGAGAGAGAAAAAAGCAGAGAATTTGCTTGTCTGTGTAGTAGGGATGGATGTCGTGGCTAGGCGAAGAACAACGTTGAGCCTCGGAATTAAGCTCTAGATCTTTATTGTTCTGCCTTACACAGAATCTTGCCAAACTAAGCCACACTAAGCAGTTCTCTGGGAAAAAACCCCAGGCACCCTAAGGCGGGTCCGGCCTGACTTCCTTGGACAGGTGCCCAAGGTCTTAGACGCTGTAAATGCGTTTCTCACCCTGGAAAGCGCCCCCTCCACCTTCTCCCTCAGAGACAGATTCTATCACATCGGGTTAGTTGGTGTGTTGTGTTTGTTTGTTTTTATTTTGAAAATATCCTTGAATGTTTTACTGGGAAAATTGGATTATCAGAAAAGAAGGCCAACATGTTTTTATATATTTGAAATTATTTAAAATTGTCTCTCCCTGAAAAGCATTTATTAAAAAAAGAATCAGAAATGTAGAATGTAAAACTAAATAGTTAAATAGGGATGTAGGAGTTACTTTATTTATTTTATATTTTATTTTATTTCATTTCATTTCATTTTTTTATTATTTTATTATTTTATTTTATTTTATTTTATTTTATTATTTTATTTTATTTTATTATTTTATTTATTTTATTATTTTATTTTATATTTTATATTTTATATTTTATATTTTTTATTTTATATTATTTTATTTTGTTATTTTATTTTATTTTATTTTATTATTTATTTTATTATTTTATTTTATTTTATTTTATTTTATTTTATTTTATTATTTTATTATTTTATTTTATTTTATTTTATTTTATTATTTTATTTTATTTTATTATTTTATTTGATATCCCACCTTTATTATTTTTATAAATAACTCGAGGCGGAGAACATACCTAATACTCCTTCCTCCTCCTATTTTCCCCACAACAGCAACCCTGTGAGGTGAGTTGGGCTGAGAGTGTGTGACTGGCCCAAGGTCACCCAGCTGGCTTTCAGGCCTAAGGCAGGATTAGAACTCTCAGTCTCCTGGTTTCCTATTGGCTCCTTCCTAGGGCTGAGAGACAGGGACTGGCCCAAGGTCACCCAGCCGGCTTTCATGCCTAAGGCGGGACTAGAACTCTCAGTCTCCTGGTTTCCCATTGGCTCCTTCCTAGGGCTGAGAGTGTGTGTGACTGGCCCAAGGTCACCCAGCCGGCTTTCATGCCTCAGGCAGGACTAGAACTCTCAGTCTCCCGGTTTCTAGCCCGGTGCCTTAACCACTAGACCAAAGTGGCTCTCTTTAAATGCTTCTTGAATTAAAACAAATTGGAATGCTTCCTAGAAAGAGTTTTAGAGCTGGACCAGCCTCCTCCAACCTGCAGGCATGTTGAACTACAGCTACCATAATGCCTGGACACAATGGCAGTAGGTTGGGTGAGGCAGGTTTTGTAATACATTCTGGGCAATGTATTATAAAATGTGTAGCATTAACTGAGAATGTTCTATTCCGTATGTGGCACAAGCAGATGCTGGTTATACCCAGCAGATATTAAATGGTGGATGGGCTCATATGAAAATAGATTTATATAAATAAATAGGTAGTGCCATGAATGGGGTTTGAAATTAACTTTAGTTGCTACTGCTGCAAGTCTTCTACAAAGAACTGCTGAATTCTACCCCAACAGAAATATTCATGGTGTTAAAAAATAGCCCCACATAAAGTATATTATAAACACCTGGGCTGTAGCAGAGGGCTGTAACAAAGGCATAGCTGTTTTGTTTTGTTTTTTAAATTGCAGTGAAGATTATGCCTGCAGAGGAGAAGAAATAGAGGATCTATGTTTAGAATGTCAACTAGGCTGAGGACTAGCTTGTCTATTAAAAGAGGAATAAGGTTTTTAAGGTATGGATATAATTGGAGGTGTGACTTACACATATAGAGCAATGGATAGTAGGATCAATCAATAGTAATATGTAACTGATTGGCTGTGCCCCTGAATACAAGTATAACCTTTTTTATTTGTGGGAAGAGGCAGAAAAAAGGTTTATCCCCTTTATTCCTCAACCTTCCACTGTCATTTTGAAATAGTATGTTAAAGCAGGGTGGGGTGCGGATGATATTACTGACTGTTGTGTTAATATATAAGTGTGTTTGTGTGTGTATGCTTGTATACACACCTCTGGGTGACAGCACCTAGCTAACCTTGGCTGATCTCAAGAGCAAAAGAAAGTAGGTCTTGGTTAGTACTTGAATGAGAGACTTACTACCAGGAAATCTGGGGTTGTAGACTAGACTGGGAAGTTGAAGAAACGTAATGGAAGAAGGAAATAGCAAAACACTTCTGAATGGTTGCTGAGAAACTACATAGACACATTAATGAAGTCCTCAGGAGGTTCAACATAAAGGAGACTTTACCTTTATTACCACTTTAAAAAGATACGGGAAAAAACATATATTAATATATTAAAATAGTAGGTAGTTGCACTGTTGGTGCCTATATTGTTCAGGAAATAGCCACTGAAAATGAGTGCCCCATACCCTAAAGCAGAGCTTTCCAAACTGTGTGTCGCGACACAAAAGTGTGTCGCCACACACAGTCTGGTGTGTCGCCACACAACCCGGAAGCGCTGATGCATCATCAGCGCTTCTGGGTTTTCCTGCGGCGACACACCAACGGCAGCGCGCAAAACCTGAAAGCAGCAGCACCGCTTCCGGGTTTTTGCGCGCTGCCGCAAGGACGGCACTTCCGGGTTTTCCCGCAGTGACACGCTAACGCTGGTTGGTGTGTCGCCGCGGGAAAAACTTTGGAAAGCCCTGCCCTAAAGACTCATGGTTTACAAAATAAAACAAAACCTGTATAAGAATTGGATAAAAACTAATTATCATCATTAAAATTACTAATTATTAACACTATTAGAAACAGTTTTTGAAATTCTTTAATGTACAGTTAATGTTCATTTTCACTTGAAAAGTTGTATTAAGATACATATGGGTAATTTACAAGTAATTTGGAATAATGAGTTGGAATATCTTTTTTTAATAGATCAGTGGGGCCTAGGGGTTTAAAGAATGTTACATTAGTATTGTATGATTTTAAGATAAGATTAATTCACAACAAAACATTTTTGAATACATTGAATACTGCAGAAGATGTATAGCAAGGGCTGGGTCTCACCTCTGGCATAGTGCAAGTCCAGCCTGTTGGAAGGGGCTTGACTCGCCTGTTTGGGGCCTGCTCTACGGTGACATGGTCTCAGTTTATTATTCATCAGGTTGTAAATGGAGTCATTGGAAAAGAAATAAGTGTCAAAGGTGGGAATGTGATGTTGAATTGCATTCCTAGCATTTGGAATCTACTGAAGTGCAAAGACTTATCGTGTGTAGACAGCAGCGAAGAAGATTGTTTTATTGATGCCATGAAAAATCTGATCAAAGTGATTCCATATGGTCAGAGTTTAATTGTTGTTTAAGATCTGAGTCCCATTGTATATTTAATTTTTCTAATACATATAAACCTTATTTGTAAAAACCATTTGAATTTTCTTTCCTTTTTTCCTTGTTTTTTAATCTTTATTTCTATTCTTCTGGCTTTTTGAACTATCTTTATTATTATTATTATTATTATTATTTATTTATTTAATTAATTAATTAATTAATTAATTAATTTATATAACCGCCCATCTCCCCCAACGGGGAACTCTGGGCGGTTTACAATAAAAATAATTAGATAAAAACATGAAATATAAAATATATAAACCAACAATTTATACAATTAATATAATAAATAGATATAAAAATCCAAGTGGGAGATAATGTTAATAAAAGAAGGGCATTATGAAATTACGGGATTAACCACCCCCATGAGGAACTATCGTTTCCTCCCTCCCATGCCAGGCGCATTATTATGGCACTTGGTTATCATTTTCCTTTTTTCTTAGTCTAAAAAGCAACACACACACACTCATACACACACATATACTGTACTGTACATACATACACACACTAGGTGTTCCTTTCTATCAGGTCCACTTGTTTGCCCATGACCAAAATGCATACAGCAGCTTTCTCCAACTTGCTGCCCTTCTGATGCATTGGTGCCGCAAGTCCCATCCAGCATGGCTCCCGGGTATTCCAAAGGGGATTTCAGGAGGCAGAATTTGGACTATCACTATGAGATGGATGTCTGGTATATGGTGAAGGAGTGGAATGGGTCTACTTTGACTGGCTTTGGGTCCTCATACAGTAGGAAAAAAGTCTACTGGAAATAACTGTGCTGGTGAAGGAGGGGAAGAAGTAGCAAATCAACAAAATTGCTGTGCTTCCCCTGTCTGCCTTGCTGGTCTGGTAGATAGCTCACAGACCAGAGAAGCTGCCTTTTTTATTTACAGAAAGGCATAGAGTATCTCCCAGGAGTGGAAGTGGAGAACAACTTGCATATTAAACTGGCAAGTGCAATTAACTACCGAAATAGACATTTTTATCACACTTTTATTGAATCCTTAATGAACAAATAAAGAAGCAGAGAAAAGAAAGAACAAACTAGCTTGAACTAAAAACAAAAATCACCATAAAATCCCAGGTTTCACAACCCATCCTGATGGATAAATAAAAGGCTGTGCAACAAGCAGGCAAGAAAGAGCTATGAAGAATCTCATGGACAGGAGAGGGCTGAGCAAAGAAATCTGTGGAGCTCTTTGTTTCAAAATAATTCTCATAAGGACTTCACAAAGTGTGAGTAAAATGCACGTGTGGTGCTGGAAACCAAGTGGGAGAGCAGAGCTAAACTCTGAAAGCAAAGGCTATTATGAATAATAACAGTAATAATAATTTTGTATTACAGTTGTGCCTGGAGCGCTCCCAACAGTTTTACACTGTAACTTATATTGTAATTTACACTGTGTGC
Organism: Charina bottae; assembly: GCA_023362775.1. Classification (NCBI taxonomy): domain Eukaryota; kingdom Metazoa; phylum Chordata; class Lepidosauria; order Squamata; family Charinaidae; genus Charina; species Charina bottae. The sequence goes on along the minus strand of JALMGJ010000002.1, from coordinate 131,695,875 downwards.
TTAGATCAGAGTAAGGCTTTTAAGTGTATTTTTTGAAAATTCCATCTGCAGCATTTTGAATACTTAAGATGTTTGGAATAAGAAGTGAATATAAAACATTTTGGGTGTGTGAGTGAGAATGAGAGAGAGATGGAAAAATATGATGGATAATTCATGAAAATGTAATCTATTGATTAAATCCTGTAAATAGATATAGATTTGATTTCATGGAAACAAGACAAAAGGGAAGGGAAGGCACTCTGAACCTTTTGAAGTTCTGCAACTGCAGCCATTAAAAGCAGAATATTATGCTTTCTTTACAGTTCCTTCAAACCTATGTAAATAGTAAATTGAATGACAAAGACTTGGCAGTACTTTTAGTTAAAATGGCACCTGAACAGTCCCTTCCATATGACATATGAGCTTTTCCTTGGAAGAGATGTTGCAAGACTTTTGCAAATTGCATGACAAGGTTAGCCAAACGCTGCAATCAAAATTTTATATAGGAATCAGAGTGGAACCTCATTAAATTGTACAAAACACTGAAAGCGGATAATTTTTTTTCTCAGTTTTATCTCTTGTGATCTTGAAGTATAAGGAAGGCTTTATATAATATATGAAGAACATATAATTATAAGGATATATAATTCAGCTTTCCAGATGTCTTAGACAATCACTGTTATCATACCTAGCCAACATGGCCAGGGTATGATAAGAGTTGTAGTTCAAGACAACAGTTAAGAGGGTACCAAGTAGAGAAACTTAGGATATTTGGATTAATAACATCTTTTAAAGATCTGCATTGATAATTTAATATGTATGTTTAATTAGACCCTTTCTAAAGAGGTAATATTAATAGAACATAGGTTTATTTTGTTATATTGTAAAACCACGTGCCCACTTTGCCAACCTCTCTTGCTGGAGTCATTAATAGGCAAATATTCAGACATCCCCTATAGTGAACATTTATCTTGCATAAGAACACAGGCTCTAGGCTGTGTTTGTTGCATATAAAGCAATAGCAATATTTCAATAAATTTCCCTAATTCCATGTAATTTCAGTAACTTGGCCCATGCAAATTTGAGAGATCAGCGTCATTATAGCTATGAGATATTTTTATTATTATTAATTTGATTTACATCTCCTTTCTCTAGCAAGAAGCCAAAAGCGGGTATAATGTTTCACTTGGGAATTTGTTTGGAGCTGCATCCAAAGTAGTGTTTCTAAACCGTGGCAACTTTATGATGTGTGGACTTCAACTCCTAGAATTCCCCAGTTAGCATGGGGAATTCTGGGAGTTGAAGTCCACACATCTTAAAGTTGTCACAGTTGAGAAACACTGATCTAAAGGATCCTACATGTTCATCCACAGCAAAAGTGCCCAAAAATGTTGGAATCTGAGCACGATGGGAACAAGCTGAATATCCCTGATTTCTCTTGCATCTGATTTTGTACAGACTGCAACAATAAATCTATTACAACACTCAGACATCAGAAACATTGTTTGCTCCCCTCATCTTAGGTGGTTTAGGCATTTAGCACCATCTGCCTGATCTTTGGCTGAAAGATTAAATCTGGCCATGTGGCTGGAGCTCAGTCTGTCTCCTCATTTCTAATGAATCAAGCACACTATCTTATTAAAATGTTTGTAGACAAATGAGATGGAATACTCTCTTGGCTTTTGTTTATGTGTTGCTCTTTTTTAGTTAAAAAGCTCTATAGTACTAGCATATATTGACATTTTATTTTGGTTTATAGTTATTTAAATAATTTTTAATTTATCTAAACCTTATATCCTGGCAATAAAAGAGTTCCTCCTTAAGCAGAGTTGACCCATGGATGAGGCTCAAATGACATAGTAATCCAAATTACAGCATGGCTTAGCTTGTCATGCAGTCAGATCAAATCTTGAAATGGGAAACTGTGCAGTTGAAACAAAAACATCAAATAAATCTATCAGCTACAATCCATACTCTGCACTAAGGAAGGTGGTGGGCTAGATGACTTCCGAGATCCCTTCGAATTTTACGATTCTACCTAAACAAGATGGGCTTTATCTTATGTTAAAGAGAATGCTAATTTACCTAGATGGAGTAAAAAGTTCCATAATTTACAGGCGAAGTCTGAGAAGATTTTTTTTTTGTCATGGTCAAGTCAGTCAATCACCTTCCATCAGATCTTAAGATGCAAGTAGACTGGTATGAGAGTTGAATTATCCATAACATATCCAAGACCCAAGTTATGTATGGCTTTCTGTCACCAAAACCTTGTCAAAGAGTTACAGGTATGGTGTCAACCACAAACCAATACGGAGCCAAAATGAAAAGTGTGATGATGATATCACACACATGCCATGATTACACACTTGCATCCCAATGTCTGATGTAAGAACATACAGTAAGTTGCATCATTTGTGTGGTATTATCATTTGTGCTACATTATTGGCATAATGCTAAAGTACAATACAGTACAGAATAAAGTTGAACAATTACTTCCTATTTTTTGTAAACTGTATTTCTGTTGATGCAGTCTAAATTTGCATTTGCCTTTTTTGCACCCCTTTTGCACTGCTGACTGATACTCAGCTTCCAGTTAACTAGTCTACAAAATCTTTTTTTTGCAAGTACTACTGCCAACCATGGTAACTCCTGTTCTATAACTGCACATTTGCTTTATGTTTGCTAAGTGCATAATTTTGCCTTTTTTCTTGTAATCTTGTACTGTAGGTTAGAGAAATGGACTGAAAACCACAGAATGAAACTATAAAATTTCATTCTGTGGTTTTCAGTCCATTTCTTTAACCTACAAGATTGTTTTGAATTTATTTCTGTCTTCTAGAGTATTAGCTGTCCTACCTAATTCTGTGTAATCTGCATATTTCATGGGCATTCCCTCCTCTGCCTCATCCGTATCATTAATAGAATATTGAAGTGTACAAGACCTGGGCCCAAACTTTGTAGCACCCCACTCAATACCTTACTCCAGTTAATGAGGAACTGTTGATAAGTAGTCTTTGAGCTATATATCTTGTTAATTGCCATGTCATTCAGCTCTCAACTAGTTGTGGTAAAAAAAGGTATATTATGAATAGCATCCCACAATCTACTGAGGAGGTTACCCAAGCCAAAAGAGAGAGAAGAAGAAAGATAGTTTGGCAATTGTTGCATTGTTTTCAATATGCTTAGCAATCAATTGCTTTATGATCTTCTGCAGAACCTTCCCAGTGTCAGGCTGATTGGTCTGCAGTTCCTTGGAATCTTATTTTTTCACCTTTGAAACCAACATTTGCTTTCCTCCAGTCATTTGGCACTTCTCTCATTTTCCAAGTTTTTTAAAGGTAAAACATAAAGTCCATTAGCAAGTTCCTTCTGTAATCTTTGATGCAGTTGGTTCTAGAAATTTAAATATTGAAAATAAATAGGTATTCCCTTCCCAGGTGTCTATCAACCTCAAACCTCAATCTTGCCTATTCATCCTGCTCTGTATAATTGCCTGATAGAATAAATATCCTATCATAGAATGACTGAATGTTTGGGTTAGGAAGGATCTGTAGTTCATATAGTCTAATCCCCTGTTCAATGCAGGAGTCCCAAAAGCATCTCCAGCAAGTTAATCAAGCCTCCTTTGAAATCTCACCAGACACTACTCCAATGTTTTCTTAAAGGTAAGTTTTACTGTTTTGTGATATGGGGAAGGGGAGGGGGTCAGGCTCATGTAGTACAGTTGGCAACAGCTGCTTGTTGCTTCACATAAGACAATCAGAGATGATAAAACTGCTGCTGTACCAGCCTCCCTGCTACGTAGCAACCTCCCTGCCTGAGCTGCAGGAGGCTGTCTCGGGGTTGGCAGTGGAATTCCCCAGACTTATGGTTCTGGGGGACTTCAATCTGCCATCCCTGGGACGGTCCTCAGAGGTAGCTTGGGAGTTCATGGCGGCCATGGGCCTGACTCAGATCATTCGGGACCTGACTCGAGACAGTGGTCTCACACCGGACTTAGTTTTCTTGTCGGAGCAGTGGCATTGTGCTCTGAGGGGAGAGTTACATCTTTCCCTTTTGTCATGGTCAGATCACACCCTGGTGGCCTTGAGATTCTCTTACGCCGCCCCACTCCGCAGGGAGGCAGGACCTATTCGATCGGTCCGCCCCCTGCGACTGATGGACCCAACTCGGTTTCAGAGGGAGCTGGGGGTTATCCCCGAGGATCTGCTGCACAGTCCAGCAGAGGCCCTAGCTGCTACCTGGAATAGGGAGGTGGCCGGGGCCTTGGACAGGATCGCGCCTGTGCGGCCTCTCTTATCCTATCAAACCCGACACTCCCTGTGGTTCACGGAGGAGATGAGGGTCCTGAAGAGGATTAAGAGACACCTAGAGCGCCACTGGAGTAAGACAAAGACTGAACCCGACCGAACACAAGCTAGAGCCACAGTTAAGGCCCGAGGAAGTGGATAGGATCCTCCGGACTGTAAATGCCACCACATGCGAATTAGATCTATGTCCCTCCTGGTTGGTGCAATCAGCTCGGGAGGTGATGTGTGGCTGGGTCCATTCGATGGTAAATGCATCCTTGCAGGAGGGGGTGTTTCCGGCGTCCTTCAAGTAGGTGCTGGTGCACCCCCTCCTCAAGAAACCATCACTGGACCCTATTGTACTGGACAATGTTCGTCCAGTCTCCCACCTCCCCTTTATGGGGAAGGTGGTTGAGAAAGTGGTGGCGTTGCAGCTCCAGAGGATTCTAGATGAAACGGATTATCTAGACCCCTTTCAGTCAGGTTTCAGTCCGGGATATGGGACGGAAATGGCATTGGTCGCACTTATGGATGATCTCTGGTGGGAGCGGAATGGGGGCAGTGCGTCCATCCTGGCTGTCCTTGACCTCTCAGTGGCTTTCAATACCATCGACCATGGTATCCTTTTGGAACGACTCAGGGAGTTCGGGGTGGGCAGTGTGGTTCTGCGCTGGTTCACCTCCTTCCTCCAGGGCCAGTCCCAATCGGTGTTGATAGGGGAGGAGAGATCAGCCCCTCCTTTGTGGGGTGCCACAGGGCTCAGTGCTCTCTCCTCTCCTATTTAACACTTACATGAAACCACTGGGCGAGATCATCCATCTCCACGGGATGAGGTATCATCAATATGCTGATGATACTCAGTTATACATCTCCATCCCGGGGGAAGTAAGTGATGCTGTGACTACCCTGTCCAAGTGCCTGGGGGCTGTGGGGGTCTGGATGGGGAACAACAGGCTTCAGCTGAACCCTGGTAAGATGGAGTGGCTGTGGATTAATGGCCCCTTGGTGTCCAGGAATTTACCATCTTTAGTTCTGGATGGGGTTGCACTGCCCCAGACAGAACCGGTGTGTAACTTGGGGGTCCTCTTGGACTCACGACTCGTGCTCGAAGAGCAGGTGGCAGTTGTGGCCAGAAGGGCCTTTGCGCAACTTCATGTTGTGCGCCAGTTGCGCCCTTTCCTGGAGCGAGAGGCCCTTCGAACGGTCACTCACGCCCTGGTCATCTCCCATATAGACTATTGTAATGCGCTCTACATGGGGCTACCCTTGAAGAGCATTCGAAAGCTTCAACTGGTTCAGAATTTATTTATTTAATTTATATGACTGCCCATCTCCCCCAACGGGGGACTCTGGGCGGTTTACAATAAAATCAAGTTTAAAATACAAATATAAAATTACAATTTAGTTAGCATAATATAGATAAATATAAAATCCAAATTTGGCAAATTGATTTCAACTAAAAGGGAGGACATTATGGTATTAACCACCCCCATGAGGAGCAGTTACTTTTCCCCTCCCATGCTAGGCGGCAGAACCAGGTTTTCAGATCATTCCTAAAAGTCAGGAGGGAGGAAACCTGCCTCAACTCTGGGGGCAAGATACTCCAAAGGGCGAGCGCCACTACAGAGAAGGCCCATCTCCTGGACCCCACTAGATGAAATTCCCTTATCGATGGGGTCCATAGCAGGCCCTCACTGAATGATAGGGTGGGGCGGGTCAATGATATGGGGATAAGACGGTCCCTCAGGTACCCTGGCCCCATGCCTTGTAGGGCTTTAAAGGTAATAACCAACACCTTGAATTGGACCCGGAAGCAAACCGGCACCCAATGCAGCTCGCGGAGCAAAGGTGTTAGATATGCTGATCTTGGTGCACCCAAAATTGCCCGCGCGGCCGCATTCTGCACCAGCTGTAGCTTCTGGATAGTCTTCAAGGGTAGCCCCATTGCAATAGTCTATGTGGGAGATGACAAGGGCATGAGTGACCGTTCAGAGGGCATCGCGGTCCAGGAATGGGCGTAACTGGTGCACAAGCCGAAGCTGTGCAAAGGCCCTCCTAGCCACAACTGCCACCTGCTCTTTGAGCAGGAGTCGTGAGTCTAGGAGGACCCCCAAGTTCCGCACCGGCTCCGAATGGGGCAGTACCACCCCATCCAGGACCAAAGATGACAACTTCCAAGATAGCGCGGGACCATCAATCCACAGCCACTCGGTCTTGCCAGGGTTCAGTTGAAGCCTGTTGTTCCCCATCCAGGCCCCCACAGCCTCCAGGCACTGAGACAGGGCAGCTACCGCATCACTTACTTCACCTGGGATGGAGATATACAATTGAGTATCATCAGCATATTGATGATACCTCATCCCATGGTGTCGGATGATCTCACCCAGCGGTTTCATGTAGATGTTGAATAGGAGAGGAGAGAGAACCGAACCCTGCGGCACCCCACATAAGAGAGGTCACGGGCCGGATCTCTCCTCCCCTATCACCACCAACTGGGAGCGGCCCTGGAGGAAGGAGGTGAACCAGCGCAAGATTACGCCACCCACCCCCAACTCCCTAAGCCGACCGAAAAGGATACCATGGTCGATGGTATCGAAAGCCGCTGAGAGATCCAAAAGAGCCAGGATGGATGCACTGCCTCCATCCTGCTCCCGCCAGAGATCATCCATAAGTGCGACCAATGCAGTCTCCGTCCCATATCCCGGCCTGAAACCTGACTGGAAGGGGTCTAGATAATCTGCTTCGTCCAGAATCCTCTGAAGTTGCAACGCCACCACTTTCTCAACCACCTTTCCCAGAAAGGGAAGGTGGGAGACTGGAATGCAGCCGCGCAGGCGATTTTAGGTGCCTCAAGATCAGCACATATAACACCTTTGCTCCGCGAGCTGCATTGGGTGCCAGTTTGCTTCCGGATTCAATTCAAGGTGTTGGTTATGACCTTTAAAGCCCTATATGGCATGGGACCAGGTTACCTGAGGGATCGTCTCATCCCTGTCACATCAACCCAGTTCCCCTTTGGGGGAGATGGGCGGTTATATAAATTTAATTAAATAAATAAATAAATAAACCCGTCCCACCCGGTCCTGCAGAGAGGGCATGCTACGAGCCCTGTCTGTAAGAGAGTTCCATCTGACGGGGTCCAGGAGGTATGCCTTCTCTGCAGTAGCCCCCGCCCTTTGGAATATTCTTCTCCTGGAAATAAGATCGGCCCCCTCTCTCCTGGACTTTAGAAAAAACCTAAAGACCTGGTTCTGCCACCATGCTTGGGGAGGGGAGGGGAGGGGAACAGCTAGTCTTGGGGTTGGCTGGTCTCTTAGATCTGCCTTGACCAGCCTTACTGGCCCATGGGATAAGTAAGATCTACCATTGCTTGGATTGGACTGTAATTAGGTATTTTTACTGATTACTAGTGTTATTTATGGTTTTTTATTGATTTTAAACTTTTTATTGTGAACCGCCCAGGGTCCCCCTTTGTGAGGGAGATGAGCGGGATATAAATATGATAAATAAATAAATAAATAAAACAGAAAGAATTGATAAGGTGGAAAGGAGCTGTCGTTTAGCTGGTCCAGACAGTTCCTTTTGCCTGCTGATCAGGTTTTAATAATTGAGGATCCCAGAATGGCTGGTCCATGCAGAGCACTTTGGGATTTCCAAGGATCAGGTTGCTCCCCAAGTTGGCTAATTGCCGGAGGATTTTAGGATTTAAGTGGCTGTGAAGTGAATGGTTAGCGGCTATTTACATAACTAGGCCAATCAATTCTAGGCAGGGGGGGATAGATTAAAAGCTCCAGAATGAGGTGCAGAACAACACAAAGCACCAGAGCCCTAGCATTACTTGGTCATTTACTATGAACATCCCAGCTACTTCTACGTTCTCAGATGAGTCTTCCCAATTGGTTAGTATCAAGGTAAGGATCACTGTTCACAGAGATTTTGCTTCTATCTGTGCTCCTGCCCTCTGAAGATGCTGGCCACAGATGCTGGCGAAACGTTAGGAACCACAACTTCCAGAACACGGCCACACAGCCCGGAAGACCCACAACAGCCATTGAACTCCGGCCGTGAAAGCCTTCGACAATACATAGATCACTGTTCTCTTTTGCCTTCTCCTACTCTTTGAGATTTTTTTTCCCATGGAAAAAAACATCCTTGGTGGAATTTGTCTGCTAATAGATGCTGGGATAATTAAGCCTCTTATCAAAACTATCTCATGCCTTTTTTTTTTTTAACTTTTACAACTTGCTGTTGGAAAGCATTATCCACATCTCTTCAGTTGGGTAATACACAACAGTATTACTTTTATTCCTCACTTATTTTAATCAGAATGCTCTCTACAGCAGGGGTCCCCAACCTGTGGGCCGCGGCCTGTTAGGAAGTGGGCTGCGGGGCTCCCGCCTGCAAACCCTGCCCCTCCCCCCGGTCCGTGGAAAATTTTTCTTCCACAACTGGTCTCTGGTGCCGAAAAGGTTGGGGACCGCTGCTCTACAGAATCACAAAATTCATTAACTTGAATTTCTGATGTGGATACTTTTAATATACAGTGCGATTCCTCCTCTCTTTCTGTTGCTTTTTATTTGTTTGTTTGTTTATCAAATTTATATGGCCGCCCATCTCACATAAAGTGACTCTGGGCAGCATATAACAATTCTTAAAATGATAAATATATAAAAACAATTGTTATTAAAAATATAAAACAGTCATTATTAACATATAAAACCACAAGGCACAAGAGAGACTGAATATTAGCCACCGTAGTATTTTGGACAAGTCTTATCCTTCAGTTGCTGCACTGAGGTTATGGGATCACCTCCACAGGTCTCCATTACATCTATTAAAGACTTTTTGTACTAAGAGTTCAAGCTCATCTTGTTTATTTTCCATACTTTGAGCATTAATGTATAGACAATGAAGGCCATGAACTTTACGAGCCAATATTCCTCTTGATTCTTTATTGAGTGGTTTAATAGACCCCATTAAAGCAACACTGCTGGTTCCTTCTATAGTGCACAAGTCTTTATCTGAGGTCCTTTCACCAGGATTTTTGTCTCCAACACCAAGGATTCAGTCTAAATCTCTCATCATCCAACCCTACCATGCTTTCACCAAACAAATATTTATCAGTTCTTTGGAGTGCAGTCCCCCTTGTGCCAACAGCCTACCATCTAGATAACTCAGGCCATCATCTTAGTAACTAAATCACTCCTGAAGCAAGGATTTCCATAGCCAATAATTCACCTGTAATATTCTTGCTTCCCTTCCCAGGTCCTCTTCCATGTTTTTGTTCTTCATAGGACAGAGTCACCCACTACCAGATTGCTTCTCTTTTTTGTCTTGTAAGGAACACCTACGTACAGTACATCTCTCTGCCCTTCTGGTGTTAATTATTATGTCTCCTTTTTTTCCTGTAAAGGCTGAAAGCATGTTCTTTCCATTCCAGTAATATGAATTATCTTATATGATGGGATATCTCTGACATCTCCTGTTTCTGGTTGTCATTGTCTTCTACTGGGCTTGCTCCTTCATTTGATTCTCTTTCTCACAAAGAATTGCTTTTTTCTGTCACCTGCATTATAGTGTCTCCGTTTTCTTTAATCTGATTAATCATATTCCTCTTTTATGAGCTGAAGTGTGGCTACTTGCAGCTCCAATGCTGGCCTCTACAATTCTTGCCCTTGCTGCAACCATATGCAGTAAACAGGATCAGACTCACGTTGTTCTAACTTTGGCCCACAGTATATTCAGGCATGAATGGAGTCAAGAGTGAGAGTGCAGCCCCAGGTGCAGATCTCTGTCTTCTGTGTGTTTGGTAAATGAAGTTATGAAAAAGGCTGCTAGGGCCAACCATTCATTTCTGTAACCAGAATGATATACTCTGGCTGGCAACAGCTCTTCAAGGACTCAGGCCAAATCATATTGCAGTCCTGCTACCTATGAATCTTTTATCTGGATTGGACTGAAACTTTAATCCTTAATAAGGGACTTAACCTGGGACTTTAAAAACACTAACATGATTAAGTTTACTGTACCATCATGTTTCCTCAGTGCATCTCTGATGTCAATAAATACATGGATGATAGCAACTTTCCCATTTGTATGGTGTATTCCAGCTTTTCTTCCCTTGACTTTTTGCTTCTTTGGGAACATTGAGTTGGTCTTGGCTCTCAGAAGTCATGTGAGATTAGGAGAATTCCTTGCTACACATTCCAGCTCCAAATTGGAGCTAGAGAGAAGGGCAGAGGATTGTTCTTCTGATAAGATGGTCAGCAGATCTCAGAAGGTTACCGTGTCTGCAGTATATGGTACTACAGCATTTCCTCCTCAAATGTCAGGAAGAAGGTTGGGGCTTGTCAACCAGAGGGAGTAGGGCACTTGAGCATGAAGGAGCAGGCAGAGTTTCCCCTGGTGGCCTGGTGAACTGGTTCCTTAATGGTCTGTGCCTTTTAGCACTAAAGATGGTTTGTCACCACTAATTGCTCAAAGCAAGCTTCTTTTAATATGCAAGCTCACATCTGTGTTGCTCCAGTTCATTGGAAATATATTTTTGTTTTCTTCCATGTATCAGGTTGAATTTGCTTCAGAGTGAACAAAGACTAATATATGCCATTTTCATTTCTAAATCTGTGAAATGCAAGTTCTCTTCATAAAAACCAGTAATCCCATTTCTAAACTGCATCTGTGGAAGATTTTTTAATTTTTTCCCCTGACATCATTTTTGCTTCTTTCTAAGCTGCTGACACAAATAACCCTGTAAATTAGCAGATGGTGGCACAGGGAAATCTCTTGGCTTCTCTCTTTTTTCCATTTTTTAAACAGTTTGATTTTTATAATAGGAGTTTTGGATGGGAGCCAGAAATTCCTCAAATAGCAAAATGGAGACAAAGTTAGTGTGTGAGAGAGGAGAGGTAGGGAATGATTGAAAGCATATGTAGCTGAATTGTATAAGATGGTATGCTCAAGATTTCTATAGGGTTTACAATTGTGGGGCTGGAGGCACTCCCAGCTCTCTGATCAGTGCCAAAAATTCAGGGCTGGAAAATTCCTTCCATGTGGCTATCCCACCTCTGCTTGAAGACCTTCAGGCAGGGTAACTGACAGGGTGTTGAATCAGCTGAGATTCATGTGAGGTAACATTCAATTCAAATTGAAGGTTCTAGATAGATAGAAAGGCAGTATGATTCAATTCAGGCCAATTTGTGTTTCGATTCAGTAAAAGATTTGATCATAGTCTCATGAAGAAGCATGAAAATGCTGCACTGTTTGATCTTTGGGCAAGATAACTTGAAGATAGCAGCGCTGATAGATCCTTTAGAGCACATTAACGTTACAGTGTTTGAGTTGAGTAGCATCAAGAACTCCACAATAATTTTTTTTGAAACATTTTCCCCTGCACCTCTTTTTAAAGGCAGAAATAACCAGGATGAGAAGAAAAACTGCACAGCAGCTTCAAAACTCCTCAGCAAAGTGTGTATAGAGAAGTGATGCTGAAATCATACTTCAGCTTCAAAATAAAAACTTTCCAAAATGTTTAGCATAACAAGTACACTACCTCAGGCCCATTCATGTAATAAAAAGGGTTAGCTTTTTCAGTATAAGATAAGACAAAGGCAAGTATTAGAAAGAAAACAAAGGACTCGTTCTGGGTGGCAGTGTGGAGAATGAAAAGAAACTAAATGGGGAATTTAAAAGCTGAAGAACTTGAGATAAACTGGACCTAGGGGCTAATACTACGGGTCAGACAAATTGAGAGTTAGGGTAAGGATAAAAGGGTACTGATCTGAGAAAAGGCAGAGGAAAAAAGATAAAAAGGAGCAGCATAATAAAAATCTCCCTTCCAGCAAACCTGTCTAAACAAATTCTAACAGAAGAGCTAGACACAAACAGCAGAGCAGCACTTTCAAGAATCCTGGATAGAGTTTGCACAGGTGATAAAACCAATGGACTAGCTACTCATATAGGTATCGTGTCAATAGCACCATATCCCAGCCCACCTGCTTTGTCCATATATGGAAGTAAACTTGCATCAGAATTTGTTTGCAAAGCCAGAAAACCTACTAAATTTCTCAGTCAACCTCAAATCTCTTTGACATTATTTGAAGGCACCTCAAAGTTTAAAACTGGCTGCAATTTGATTCAAAGATTCTGTTTGAAGGGGTGATTTGATCAAATCCTTGGAATCAAATTACCCATTTGAAGCATCACACAGCTCTTTTTCTCAACAGTTTCTCCCCTCCTCTAATATAAGCCTACTCTATGCAGCACCTTCTGGTATTTGAAGAGTACTATTTCATCTTCCTCCCTTAACTGCGTTCTTCAGACTGCCCAGATTCTTCCATCTCGCCTCATAGGGCTTGTTTTCTATAGCCCTCAGAGTCCTCAAAATCTGGCCTGCACCGATTTGTATTCACCTTTCTTTGTAAAAACGAGGTACCCAGAACTGGACATAATATACCTGGGAGTGAACGTAATTTTAAACTGGGCTTGCTGGCAATGGTGTGTCTGGATTCAACTTTTAACATAAGTATTCCATTCTCTTTAATTTGAAGGAGTTGGTTTGGAAGAGTAGCGGTGGTATTTACTAGCAAAGCCTGAAATAGCATTGCTCGGTTAGCACTAGAGACTAACTCAAGTGATTTCATATAGTCACTCGATTTGCCCTTTCTACCCTTTACAATTTAAAGATTCCACTAGCCCAGTGATTCTGTAAACTGAAATGAAAGACACACAGAGAGCCCTGCAGTGTGTTTTCTTTAGAACTCCTTGCTAGATTACTTTTTCCGATTTTTAAACTTTTTTTTACAGATCTTGCCAACATGGGAGGACAGTTCGTAATCTGTCAAAAGTAGCTTGAGTTCCAACCTTTCTGCTCTTTGTCTTAGCTAATCATTCAATTTTTTTTCACACTGAAAATATAATTTTGCTTTGAACATCAGTGTTTGACTGATACATAACTCAAATCTTCCCTGCATTCTGAATGCTGCTTGATGTAATAAAATATAGTTCTTCGCTTGACTTTTGGTTTTTATTAGGATAGAAGAGAGAAGGAATATTTAGTTCCACCAGAGCAACTTGGATTTATTTCAGTTTTAGACACTCCCATTTCTTTCTCTTTCTCCTGTTTGACTCCTCTAGTCTTATGTAATTATAGCTAACTCTTGCTATATTAAGAATCTAACATAAGATAACATAAGAGAATTACACTGCTAAATGTAGGCAGGGGAGTGGCATAATGGTATATAATTAATTATTCCCAATTCAACTTTCCAAGCATGTTTCATGGCCAGTGCTTTCCTGGTTCTAGCACATATGAGCATCCAATTGGGAAAGACTGTCCTAGGTGCCATTTTATTTCACAGATAGCTAGAGATAAGCTTATCACACAGGTGGAAAAGAAAGCCAATTTAATTGCTTCTAGCTTTCTCCTGCTTCTCCAGAATATTAATATAAGTAGTGATGAGCTGTAGTTGCAGGCCAAATGGAAATGGCACATCTCAGAGGCTGCCTAGGTTCCATCAGGACTGGGGTTTGGAGAAATTGCATAAATAAAGTAATAAATAGACAGGTAGAGACCAGAAGGATCAGTGTGAGTGACAGAACAAAACAGTTATTCTCTCTGTACTCCTGTTCCTCAAAACACTACGTTCTAGCTTATAGCTCACTCAAACTTTGTATATCCCAGGTTTAACACGGTCATGCAAGAAGCTACTATTTGGACAAGCCATTAGAACAAGGTTGAGCAGTATTCCAGACCATCTTCTGGAGCGTTTGAGGGGTTTGGAGAGCTAGAAGGTAAAATAAGTGCTTGCCTTTCACTACTTAAAAAGCCTCCAACCCCCTCCCCTAATCAAACTAATTTTTCTCATGGTGGAGGGGGTAAAAGGACCCCTTAAAACTTGGCCAACCAAATGGGCTGAAAAACTGACTCTCCACATTCTGGTAATGTCATTAGTTACTGGCTACAGCTGCTACAGCCTTCAGAGACCAAAGAAATGAAAAGTGTGGCCCCAGGCTACAAGAATGTTGCCTGAAGAGGTTTTGCAGAAGAGCTATAGACTATCCGTTGTTCCCTTATCTGTTTTATGTCTTCTGGCAACTTTAATGGGGTCCCTGTGATCGCATGGGAGGCACCTGTGGTTTTCAGTAGGACATCCCAAACCATTGCCTCCAGTCTAATTCCACAGGCTAAGCAAGATCTCTAGATCCCTGTATTTAAATATGCCAAGGAAGCCACAAGATACTAGGCTAACAATATGAATTCTGAATATGTAATAGGGAGAAGATAGCCAGTTTGGTGTAGTGGTTAAGGCACCAGGCTAGAAACCAGGAGACTGTGAGTTCTAACCCTGCCTTGGGCATGAAGCCAGCTGGGTGACCTTGGGCCAGTCACTCTTTCTCAGCCCTAGGAAGAAGGTAAGGGCAAACCACTTCCAAATGCTGCCAAGAAAACTGCAGGGACTTGTCCAGGCAGTCACCAGGAGTCAAGACTAGTTCAAAGGCACCCCCAAAAAAAGGGAAACATGAAGAATGTACGATGTATTGATTCTGGAAACAGAAACTAACCAGAGGGGGAGAAAACCTAACTGGACAATGCATGTACAAGTGGCCAAAGAAAACAGAATACCTTGAAATGCGTCAGCATGAAGTTGGATTCTTATCATTTAAAACTCGGGTTTATACCAAGAGGAAAGACACTGCCCCCATCCCATCCCACCTTTCTAGAAGCTGACACAGGTAAATTACCTCTGGGACAGTAGCCTAGATGCATTATTGTTTTGCAGTGTTTTTCCCATCATATATCCATTTCCTTTAATACACTCTAATTGGGGTTGAAGCCAATTAAAGTCAGGAGGCCTGGATAAACTAATCAACTGCATGAAAGGTGGGCTTCTTCCCACTCCTGCGAAGTTTGGATTAGGAACAAGCAAGATTCTGATTCCTCAGAGAGGATTTGGATGGAGATCTGAGATCTGAGGCTTTCTTGAGCCATCTTTGGCAAGCAGCAGAAGTTGCATGGAAGTGGGAAGTACTGAAAGTAAAACTACTACTCCATAAGTGAATTCTGAGAAAAGGATTAACAATTCCTTATTTCTTTCCTCACTACTTCCCTCCCTCCCACCTTATGGACTCTCAGTCCAACAATGCACATTTCGTTCCTGGTATGCAATCCAGTGTCTGTGCTATGCAGCCTATGATAATCCACAATGGTTTATCGCTATTTGCTAGAAAGCTGTAAAAAAAATCCTCTTATTCCATTGGGGAAAGGTTTTGTTCCTCCCCTGAGTGCCAAGAATCCAGATTCAAATGTATTCCTCTCAAAGTGCAGTCATCAGAGAAAACCAAAGACCGTTTGTCAGGCCAACTTCAGAGGAGTTGCATGCATTCTGACAAACTGCAGAGGTTTATGTTTTATTCACCAGGCCTGAAAAATACCTACCCGAAGAAGGGGGCCCATAAATAAACCAGCATGATGAATATTACACAGAATAAGAAGGGATACAGTGAGCAGGGCACAATGGACTGGGAGAAGGAGATGGCGTTCTTTGCAGCTAATTCTGCTAGATGTTCTTGATAAGGGAAGGGGAGATTTGCTGTGATTTTCCCTACCCCTCATTGCAAAAGATAATGCTGTTATTTTATGCTAAAGGTGGGAAGACCTGGCATACTGTTTCTGTATCATACACTCTTCACTAGGTTGCAGATTCTAGACCTAGCCTGCAATAGATGTAAGTGTGACAGCAGGGCTTGCCTTCTTTCTTGTGGTAATAATCCAGGTGTCTCCTTCAAAGCATGTTGAGCAAGAAGAGGGCAGGGATGCCAAGCAGCAGTTGAGGAGGTAGTACAAGCCTAATAAAAAGCTCTCCCCTCATTTTCCTAAGTAAGGAACCCTGGAACTTTGTACTTTGCTCTGGACTAGCCCATTAATTGTTTTCATTATATTCTTTTTGGTACTCTCAGGGAGTTTGGGGGAAAGAACCACTGCATCAGAGTATGCTTGTTCCTGTTATGCAGCAAACTGGGTAGCTGGCTTTTGTCTGTGGTTTGGCAACATCATATATGAGGGAGTAGAGGATTGTTTGCATGCTGTGGCTAGACATTCTTTGCTGTGAAGTGGGAGCAGGTTGCTCTTTAAATTGTCAGGTAAGTGGTGTTGCCAGATATGATTTGCAAGCAGTTTGTTTTATGCCTGAGCCACCTCCCTTCATCAAAGCTGCTTGAGAGAAGGGAGCAGAGTCTCCCTGGCCCACCACTGCAACCACATAGACACATGTGCACCGAGCAATACTCCTTAGGGGCTTCCATAGCAGACTTCTCACCTGTGTTCACTCCCACTCAAAGATCTGAAGTGGAAGAAATGCACAGTAAATTGATTTTGGCACCAATGATTTGCTTCCCAGAAGTGTGGCCAAAACATTGTGCTTCCTGACATCAGCACAGCCTCGGTTGGTAATGGATATATTCCAGTTTATCTCCAGGTCTTTCTGGAACTTGTATTGAACATGCCCATTTTTGGCATGGTGAAGGGTGAGTCACATCTCAGCACCCATAGCACACACAGTACCTCTATAAAATACAGATCTCTCTGGTTCCCCGTGGCACCAGTGAGGAATCCTTTCAGGTCCAGATTCTGTCCAGGGGCCAGATCACCTCTCCTTTACTGAAGAAAGTAGCTGTGATTTAGTGCCTTTAATGTACATGAACATGCTGAAGTCTAGTTATGATTCAGGGAAGCCCTGGGTACAGTTTTGTTCCAGAAGTGATTCATATGCAGCCACCACAGGACACACTGTGTGTTTCAGCATTCTGCATGAGTAGTGTGCAACTGTATCTTTTCTTCATAAATTATTAGGAGGAGGGAGAATTTGTACAGTGAATGGGGAAGGATTGCTTCCATCCTCAACTATGATTGCACACAACAACCACCCACTTCTAAATGAAAAGCATAAGTACTCTTTAGGTAGCAAATACAATGTGTAGTTTGGCCCTTAGGGGTGCTACTTTACATTCACTCTCTTACTGCTAATCTTCTTCTGTGCCTTCAGCAAAGGTTGCTAGCTAGCCAGTTCTAAGCCATCCTACCAGTGAATGGAATGCAGGGGAAGTATTCAGATATCTGTGTTTGCTTGATAACAGATGCAGTTACCAATTCGGAATATGTAGCATGGGATAGAGGATCTTGTATGTGCGTGAATGGCCTGTCTTAACGTGATGCTCCACAGTTTGGCTGCTTTCCTTTCTACAGCTTTTCTGAAATTCTACCTTATCTGATGAGGAAGGCAAGGCTGAGTCTTTTTCGGCTTAGTTAATAAGGAAGCATTCACAGCTTGTCTCAGCACTGTAGGCAAACAGAGTCTCTAATCTCATTTACTCCTGACAATGTTACTTGGAGGACCCACAGCAGAAGCTAGTCTGGTAAAATGTAGGAACCTTATGGTTCAGTCTCTGTACAAAATGGCTCAAATCCGCTCCTTGCAAGTCCTGTCTTGAATATTGACGTTGGTGTAGTGGATTTTTGTTTTGTTTTGTTTTCCATATGGAGTAGAGCTGTCTGTTTTAGGTCCTGCAAGTGACCAGGACAAGACCCAATGTGTTCCAGGAAATATTTACAGTATATCTCAACAGCATTTAAAGGTAAAGGTTCCCCCACACAGTCGTATCCGACTCTAGGGGCCGGTGCTCATCTCCATTTGTTAGCCGAAGAGCCAGTGTTGTCCGAAGACACTTCCGCATTCATGTGGCCGCATGACGCATGCGGAACGCTGTTACCTACCCACCGAAGTGGTACCTATTTATCTACTTGCATTTGCATGCTTTCGAATTGCTAGGTTGGCAAGAGCTGGGGCGAGTGCGGGAGCTCACTCCGTCATGCGGGACTAGGGATTCGAACCTCCGAACTTGCAACCTTCCAGTCGACAAGCCTGGCATCTTAACCACTGAGCCATCGCACCCCCCAAGAGCATGTAGCAACTTGCAAAAGGAAATCCTGTAATTCTTTTAAGGGTTTTCCTTTTGCAGGCTGTTGCATATCACTGAAGAAGGAAATGCAAAATCCATTATACACTAGGACTTTAATACTTTGGAATTAAGTACTCTGGTTTTTTCCCCCATCGTCATTGGCTGCATTCAGTGTCTTTGTCTCGTGCTTTTTGTTGTGTTTTAGAAACTGGACACAAATAAAGAGGCAAACTAAATTCAGGATGGAGGGATGGATGGAAGGATGGATGATTGAGGTACTTTGCCCCAAGTCAATCATACTGTGTTCTGACAAATTACTAATTAAAAATCTGACTTTCTGTAGCTTTCCCCATTATGGAAAATGTTTTTAATGTTCTGAAAAAAAAATTAACATCGGCTGGAAATATTCCCATTTCTACCCCTCCCAAAATTGAATTTTAATGATCTGAAATGAAGTCTACTTTCCCACAAGCTCTTGCTGCAAATATTCATTTTTGGTTAATTGTTGCTTTTGATGTTAAGTGTAGCTGGAGTGAGAAGTGCATTATGTGCATATGTGATAAAGCTGAGGACAGTCGGACCATCTTTGTACTTGGATGGGAGACTAGCAAGAAATCCCATGGCTGAAGGCTCAACTGGAAAGTTGAAGAAACATTCTGGAAGATAGCAATGGCAAACCTCTTCTGTGTTGTTGCAGTAAAGCTATATAGATGTGCTCAGTTTTAGGGACAACTTTTTATGTGTTGACACCCTCTTTCTCTGTGTGTGTGTGTGTGTCTGTGTCTGTGTGTATGTATCTCCTGCACATGCAGGCCCTTTATTTTATGCCCATGACAAGTCTGTGAGGAAAGTGACTGTCCAAAGTTGCTGAGGTCAAGTTCCATCCTTTGGAATAGAATTCCTGAGTGCGGAGCAGTGAGGCTGTCATTATGTTGGACCCAGAGAATTTTTTTTAAAGGAAATATGTATACCCCTTTTTTATTCAGCTATTCTTGAGTCTCTACATGTCACAAATTTCCTTCTCAGAAAGTACAAGTTCTCAGTGATAACTAACACACAAAATAGGGAGTCTTCTATCAACCCTTTAGGACTGTGTTCCCTTTATTGCAAAGACATCTGCTCATTTCTGCATACTTCTTCAGTTGCAACAGCCTAGTGGGCTTATACAGTACCTCCTTCTCAACCAAAGAAGGAAAGTGTATTTCAGCAAATCCTCAAGTATTTTGTTAGCGTTGGACCAAACGGGGCATCCAGATTGTATGGGTTTCTCAGATACAATGTTCATTCCTTTATTATCTAATGAGATATAAAAGCATCTATAATCAGATTTAGGATTTATATGCAGTGTTTTTTCTTCAAAGAATTTGTAGACTTTAGTGACTTAGAGTAACTGTATGTCAGAGATCGGCAGATCTCTGCCAAAGCGCTAGACGGATATGCGCACTCCGGGAAGCTGCAACTGACAGGACACTGACGCCGGTCGAGTAGACCAGTTCGCACATGGCTGATGACCGCGAATACACATCCTCGCCAACGGATGACGACGCGTCTCGGAAGACACGATTACACGTGTCTCCAAACAAAGAACCTTGGGGGGAGGGAATGCTTAAATGTAACCACTGTATCTGTTTCACTCATTCAAGTCTTTGTTCGCACTAGCTTCTGTATCCTGTAATAAACTTTCCTGCTTCTAAGAACTCATGCGTCTGTGAGTTACTCTAGAGCAGGGAGATTACAGATATTGGATGGAGTGCCTTACATAAAGACTTGAATCCCAAAACTAACCGGTTTTCCCGGGAGTGAACCCGAATCTCCGGGAAGCTTCACGGTTGAGACCGGCTTCTACTCATACTGGGCAGAGACCCGGAGAAAAATTTTCGGAAGGGGACCAGGCGAGCGAGGAGCAGGCTTTCCCCAGCAGCGGAGCAGCCCAAGCAGCGGAGCGGCAGAGCAGCGGCAAAATCGGCGCTCCCAACAGCTGAGCGGGGCATTCCAAGCAGCTGATCGGCGGCTAGATGGGCCAAGCAGCTGAACAGAGGCGGCGAAGCAGCAGCGAAACCGGAGCCCTAACAGCTGAGTGGCGGCAGCAGCGCAGCGGCGGACCCCGGCGGTCCCAGCAGCAGTTAGACGGCCCAAGCAGCTGAGCGGAGGCGGCGGAGCAGCAGCAAAACCGGCGCCCTAACAGCTGAGCAGCGGCAGAAGCGCAGCGGCGGACACCGGCGGTCCCAGCAGCGGTTAGACGGACCCAAGCAGCTGAGCGGAGGCGGCGGAGCAGCAGCAAAACCGGCGCCCTAACAGCTGAGCGGCGGCGGCGCAGCGGTGGAAAACCGGCGGTCCCAGCAGTGGTTAGGAGGGTCCCAAGCAGCTGAGAGGCAGCGGCGGAGACCACGTGGAGGCAAAGCGACGGCGGCGACCAGCGCTCCCAAGCAGCAAGCGGCCAGCAGAGACCACGAAATGGAATCAGTAGAGGCGGCAGGAGTCAGCGAAGAAGCCGGTCCCAGCTCATCAAGCGCCCAGACGATGGAGGGAGTTGCCAGTGAGCGGGAGGGCAAGAAAGCACAGAAGAAGCAAAACCACATAGAGGTAACCAAAACCCCCATTTCTCTAAGCAGCACCGAACCAAGGCTAGCGGGATGGTCCATAGCTGTAGGCGAAGGGCTAGCGCAGAAAGGGACAAAAGGAAACCAGAAGAAGGTCACCCCAACCCAGCGCATCGTAAGGTTGGAGGAACAGATGTCCAATGTGCAGTTAAATATAGGAATGCTGATGAATAAAATGGACTCATTGGGCGCTGCCTTTGAGAAATTAATGGACAATTTAGATAAACCCAGAGGGCGGGAACAGAGCCTGGGGCTACCCGAAGAAGAGGGAGACATCGAAAGTGAGGAGGAGGAGGAGGAGGAATTTCAACCCTACAACAGAGCACCCAGGACCCCGTCATACAACCAGTTCATGACCCCAGGGGGGGCACATACACCATTTGGAATAGGTGAATTAAAAATGAAATTCAACGGCAATCCCAAGAATTTAGCATGCTTCTTGACTCACGTACAAGGGTTCATGAGCGAATTCGAATACACCTTCCGAACGGAAGAGAGCAAAATCAGATACGTCTCCAGTTTTCTGGAAGGTGAGGCAGGGGACTGGCTAGTAACACTTCACGACAGGAGGACTAGGGAACTACTGGACTTCCAAGAGTTCATGTATGCCCTCCAGAAACGGTTTGAAGATATGCTGACCAAAGTCTCAGCCAGGGCGCGTCTCCGGAACTTAAGGCAGGGAACTAGGACAGTAGCTGAATATGCTATGGACTTTAAAAGATTATTATCCTATCTGCCGGAATGGCCGGAATCGATAAAGATAGAACACTTTCAATATGGTCTAAAACAGGACCTATTGGAAAAGGCATTGGACAGAGATGACCCTGGAACTCTAGAGGGGTGGATCCAATTAGCCGGGAAAATCGAGAGCAACAGGTTACAGTTGCAAAGTATCAGAAAACTGCAATTTAGACAGAGGAACGAGGGTAATTTCACAAATCAAACCCGTACACATGCGAAACAGCGGAGTTGGGAGGAGGAGAAGGATCGTCGGACTAAAGAGGGACTATGCTTTCGCTGCGGGAAGGAAGGACACTGAATTAGCGCTTGCCCTCAGGGGAGAACGAACGCTAAGGAACAACCTCCGGGGAAAAAGGCAACAGACAAAAGTAACCCAAAGACAACACACACTAAAGGAAAAGGAGCAGCGGCGGCAACAGTGCACCATTGGCAGAAGCCGGACCTAGAAGAAGACAGCGAGGACTCCGATTTCGAAATCCAGAAGGCGGGAAACGAGCCAGGTCTGTTCTAATGAGCGCCACAGGACAGACCTCCACAAAGGGGCGCAAAGGAAGTAGTCGCAACAACCCGACAATGCACCTGAAGGTACAGTTAAAAACGTTGGGGGGACGGAAACAGTATGCAGGAGTTGCCATGTTAGATTCGGGCTGTTCAAGGAATTTGATGCACCCGCACGTAGCAAAAAAGATGGGTCTGAACCTGTGTAAACTTAAAACCCCCATCACATTTTGCCAATTAGATGGGTCTGAACTGAAAGGGGGGCCAGTGGAATTTTACACTGAAGGACTGCAAATGACATTGGGAGCGCATGTGGAGACATTACGATTCTTAGTGGCTCCCATCGCAACACGTCCCATTGTGTTAGGATTAAAATGGTTGAGGGCAAGAAACCCCAAGGTAGATTGGGTTTCAGGAGAGTTGGAATTTATGGATGGGAAGTATCAGGACTTGGACAAGGGTGGCCTACCGGACGGCGTCGAGTTGGGGGCAACGGGGTTGGAATTGGAAGAGGGGGAACGGAATAAAGGTGATAGTACACTCTCCAACGCAATTCCGGAGAAATACCTTTCAGTAGCAGAGGTATTTGACAAAAGGGAATGTGAGCAGGAACCCCCCCATAGGCAGTCAGACGCAACCATCGACCTCATCCCTGGGGCACCTTTCCCCAAGCCCAAGATGTATGCTATGACGCAAAAGGAACTACAAGAGCTGCGCAACTTCATAGATAAGAACTTGGCAAGGGGGTTCATTGAGCCAGCCAACTCCCCCCTTGCAGCCCCTGTCCTGTTCAGAAAGAAAAAGGACGGATCACTCCGGCTCTGCACGGACTACAGGGGGCTCGATGCAATTTCGGTTACCAGACAATATCCCCTACCGTTGCTAAAAGACATGTTAGCCCAGTTATCAAAAGGGAAAATCTTTACAAAACTAGATGTCAGAGAAGCCTACTATCGGGTTAGAATAAGGGAGGGGGACGAATGGAAAACAGCATTCAATTGCCCATTGGGATCGTTCCAATATAGGGTGCTTCCGTTCGGGATTGCGGGGGGACCGGGAATTTTCATGAGGTTTATAAACGAAGTATTGTATGAATTTCTGTATAAAGGGGTAATTGTATATTTGGACGATATATTAATATTTTCTGAGAATCTGGAAGAACACATGGATTTAGTTAAGAGGGTACTTGAGAAGCTACTGGAGGCAAAGCTTTATGTAAAACTCGAGAAATGTGAATTTCACAGGGAACAGTTAGACTTTTTGGGGTATCGCATTTCACATGAGGGCATCGAGATGGACCCCAAAAAAGTCAAAGCGGTCCTAGACTGGCAGCCCCCCCCCCCCGTACGCGCAGACAGCTGCAAGCATTCCTCGGTTTTGCGGGGTTTTATAGACAATTCATTCAGAACTTCGCGCAAATCGCACTGCCCCTGACTGACCTATTAAAGACAAAAGGCATGGGAGCAAACGCGAAAGCCCCATCACCAAGCACGAAACTCGTGTGGACGCAGGAATGCCAGGCTGCGTTTGATAGCCTAAAGGAAATGTTCACAAGAGAACCCATACTCAAGCACCCAGAAGCTGACAAACCATTTGTGATACACACAGATGCATCAATTAGCGCAGTGGGGGCCATACTCTTGCAGGCAGATGACACGGGGAAACTAAGACCATGCGCTTACATTTCCCGAAAATTTAACCTGACGGAGAAAAGATGGCATATTTGGGAAAAAGAAGCTTTTGCTGTCAAACATGCCCTAAGCATGTGGCGACACCTCTTAGAAGGCACAGCAGAGCCGTTCCAAGTGTGGAAGGACCATAAAAATTTGGAAGCTCTAAAATCACCCAGGAAGTTGAACCCTAAGCACCTCAGGTGGGCAGAATTCTTTAGCAGATTCAACTTCACGTTGAAGTATTTTCCTGGGGGAAAAAACTACTTGGCAGACGCGTTATCACGCTTGCCGCAACATGAGAGCAAAATGGAGGAGGTCATTGAATCCCTCATCCCCTCCCAGCCAGTGGAGGCACAGAGCTCAGCAATAGCAGAAGGGAGGGGGGAAGGCAACATGGCAATCACCTGCAGCAGCGCAAAGCGCGCGGCTGAAAGCGACCCGTGGACAGCCGAACTGCGGGCGGCAACAGTAACGGACACCTGGTGGGGGGAGAACAAACAGAGCCTAGTGGAGAAGGATGGAGTGGGGTGGAAGGACAACAAAGCCTATGTCCCTGAGCCCTTAAGGCAAAAGGTCTTGACCATGCATCATGATCACAAAACGGCAGGGCATTTCGGCTTCGTAAAAACACTACACTTAATCCGACGCAAATTCTGGTGGCCATCCTTGCGCACTGACGTCAAAGACTATGTGCGCTCATGCCCAGTGTGCGCAATGGCCAAAAGGAAAATAGGGAAACCCACAGGGAAGCTGCAGGAAGTAGCAAACCCCTCACAACCATGGAAGCAAATCGCTATGGACTTCATAGTAGATTTGCCGGTGAGTAAAAAGAACACGGCAATTTGGGTAGTCACTGATTTATTCTCCAAGCAGGCACACTTCATTGCATGCAAAGGAATACCGAATGCCCAAAAACTAGCTAGACTGTTTATACAACACATCTATAGAGCCCACGGAACGCCGGAACGCATAATCAGCGATCGCGGCAGCACGTTTACTTCCAACTTTTGGCGGGCTTTTTTGAAGTTAATTGGAGCGGCACAGGGGCTCAGTAGCGCGTTCCATCCTTGCACGGATGGTGCAAGTGAACGTCTGAATGCTACACTGGAGCAGTACCTTAGATGTTACACTAACTACCAACAGAACGATTGGGCGGAACTGTTGCCGTTCGCAGAGGTTGCTTATAATAACACGGTACACCAAAGCACGGGGTTTTCGCCATTCAAAGTCGCTACAGGGCAGGACTTCATAACTATCCCTGAATTGGCCATGTCACACAACACAGAACTGCCACAACCTTTAAAAGCGGACGAATGGATAGGAAAACTAAGCAGCAATTGGCCAGTCATGGTGCAAACATTGCAGGAAGCCAAAGCTAGTTACAAAAAATATGCTGATCGCAAGAGGGGGGAAGAATGGGAATTAAGAGTAGGAGACAAGGTGTACTTGTCAACGAAGAATCTGCGGGCAACACAACCATCACGGAAACTGGCACCAAAATTCATAGGTCCATTCCCAATCATTGAGGTGGTCAATCCAGTAGCGGCAAAATTACAATTGCCAAAAGCGCTAAGAAAGGTGCATCCTGTGTTTCACATCAGTTTGTTGAAACAATACCACAGCTCACAACACTGGCACCCTGAACCAGTGGAAACCTCCCCCCCCCCTTTGTTGGTGGAGGGCGAACCACATTTTGAGATTGATAGAATTCTGGATTCCAGAAGATATAAGGGGCAGTTACAGTACCTAGTGAAGTGGCAACACCTACCAATTGGAGACAAGGAATGGGTCAGTGCAAAACACACACGTGCTCCCAAACTCATGAAAGCTTTTCACAGGGAATTCCCGGACAAACCGCATTGACGCAAACACTTGGACTAGGCAAGATACTAAATTAATGTCTGCTCTCTCCTTACAGGAACTGTTTGAAAATGTTTAGTAATAAGGGGAGTACCGAAACTCGTACCACAGGAGGGGGGGGGGAGCATCATGGGCCGGGAGCATGTCAGAGATCGGCAGATCTCTGCCAAAGCGCTAGACGGATATGCGCACTCCGGGAAGCTGCAACTGCAGGACACTGACGCCGGTCGAGTAGACCAGTTCGCACATGGCTGATGACCGCGAATACACATCCTCACCAACGGATGACGACGCGTCTCGGAAGACACGATTACACGTGTCTCCAAACAAAGAACCTTGGGGGGAGGGAATGCTTAAATGTAACCACTGTATCTGTTTCACTCATTCAAGTCTTTGTTCGCACTAGCTTCTGTATCCTGTAATAAACTTTCCTGCTTCTAAGAACTCATGCGTCTGTGAGTTACTCTAGAGCAGGGAGATTACAGATATTGGATGGAGTGCCTTACACTGTATAAGTTAGGCCGGTATTATTATTCCTATCTTCCAGTTTGTGGGCATGTATGGGATAAAATTTCAAAATAATAGTTCTGCTTCAGCCAACTACTGAATTCACAGTTCAGGGAAGATTTGAACTAGGGTTTAATGCAGTATATTTTTAGTCCCTACACTTTTCCTGTTAGTGTTCTAGTTTCTGCTTTAAAGCTGAAGTGAGGCAGGAGAACTGGACTATTTTGATATGGTAGCTTCCTATAAAACATGGGTAGAAAACCTACTGCTGTTTAGTCATTTCTCATTCAATCTGCTTATTTAATGGCATTCCTAGGCTGACCCACTCCCAACAGACTCTGGGCAATAAACAATAAAACAGCAACAATGCAATCAAAGCAAATAACTATTATTGTATAATTCCTATTGAAAAAAACAAACATCATAGCACCCCCATTCAGCTTGGCCGAAGACACAATGAAATAAAACTCTAATAAAAGAAAATTTACTTTATAAATTATTTTGAAGGAAGAAGATATCTTTCAGAGAAATTATGTCATATGAAGTATAGTTTTCTTGTACTGTTTATTCAATGGCAAGAGGGTGTGTTTGTGAATGTCCTGTCTTTCATTATACAATCATCTCACCAGCAGTCTGTCACCTCCCTGGCATCTCACACTTCAATTAATTCTCAAGGGAAGACCTGATGAGGGAAATCTTCTCACTGTGCTTTTTCAGCAGTAGTGGTATCACCACTAAGGGGGAGTCTGGTCCTTAAGAGTTGGGGAAGTTCTCTTTCTCCTGGAAAAATTCTGAGTAACTCTGCACTCCATTTCTCTGCTCACAAACTTGGTGAAGAATTTTGAAAGGCCATTGGAATGAGGTTCTAGGTGTTCAGCCTTTTTTATGTGAATTTTCCATAGCACTTTTCCATAGCAGAACTTTCCCAATCTTTAATTATTTCCCCCAAATGTTTTCTCTCGCTTACCTTGATTCACAGAAACAGACTCTCACAGCCTCCGAAAGAGAAGCTAAGCTTCCAGGCACAAAGACAGAAAAATTAGTTCCTCCAAAGCAAGCTGATCAAAGGCAACTTAAGGAATATGTTGGAGTGGATTTCCCTGGGATCAAGACATTTGAGATGAGCTTTGCCCAAAGTCTTCCAAGGGGAGAAAGAAACCCTTTACCCTCTGGCTTCACAATAACAAGCAGGGCAGCAGCACATTTCAGTCTGTCCTAATTCTCTCTACAGCAGAGCAGACTGAGAACCATGAAATACGATCACTTAACATTTTATGACACCTTTTTAATTGCCACTTGACAGCCATAATCCATGGCTAAAACAGCAGCAGAAGTTCATGGAGCTGGCCACTGTTATTCATTAATATCTATCTATCTATCTATCTATCTATCTATCTATCTATCTATCTATCTATTTTTATCCCGCCTTTATTATTTTTTATAAATAACTCAAGGCAGTGAACATACCTAATACTCCTTCCTCCTCCTATTTTCCCCACAGCAACAACCCTGTGAGGTGGGTTGGGCTGAGAGAGTGACTGGCCCAAGGTCACCCAGCCGGCTTTCATGCCTAAGGTGGGACTAGAACTCACAGACTCCTGGTTTCTAGCCCAGCACCTTAACCACTAGACCAAATATTTTCCCTGTTCAAATATTGGATCTTTGATATCATGGTGTGGGAAAAAGGAAAATAGGAGAGATCACTGAGAAAGTAAACAGTTCATGTGTGGGTAGGATGTGTATATACACATGTGAGTGTGTCTCTTGTGGATATCTATAGGTGTGCTTGTTGCAGTCTCCCTGTGTGTGCAAGCATGCACATGTGTTTTCAAATCCTGTGATTATAGAATGCATATTTTTAGACACCCACACCTTCAGAAAATCAAATAGATGTTAAGAGATGGGTATTCATTTGCCAAATTATTATTTATCTCAATTTATAATTCAAAACTAGAGGTTGCTTTTGTAAAGTGGCTGTGGACTGTTAAGCAAGTTAAAAGAAATTACTTCTTCCTCTCATTGAACAAACAAATTGTGGAATCCCTTTCCTTGAATCATTTGAAGTTTGAAAACATGATCAGTTTGGACAAGGCTGTCCCACTGTAGCTAACATTCAGAAGAGAAAATAAACACTCATTTGCTAATCTCAGCTGCAATCTCTGAATTTTATATATATGTTTCAGCTACCGTGTTTCAGCTACTCTGTTTGCTAAGAAGGCCTTATTACTTGGATTTGCTGGAAAGTTTTAGTCAGGAGCTTACAGATCTGTGAAAAATTATTTTTTCCCATTTGGATTTTCTGAATGTTCACATATCTTTGCCACTGAATGTTATCAGAGCTTTATGTGGGTCCTACTGAGTTATAAATGGAGTCTGAGTGAACAAATAACATTATGGTTTGGTAGTTGTTTCATTTATTTTATAAACAAAATTATCCAACATGCAGTGTGCCAGTGTGAAAATTATAAACACCCCATTATATTGAATAACTAGCTGCACCATCTTTAACTGCAGTAACTGCAACCAGATACTTCCTGTATTTGGTAATCAGTTTCTCACATTGCTGTGTAGAAATGTTGGCCTGTTTCTCCACGGCAAATGCTTCAGTTCAGTAACAATTGAGTGTTTTCTAGCATGAACTGCTCATTTTAGCTCCACTACAACATTTCTGTATAAGTTAGGTCTAGACTTTGCCTTGGTCATTTCAGAACATTAAATTGGTTCTTCATCAGTTCTCTCGGAGAATTGCTTGTATATTTGGAATCACTGCCTTGCTGCATGACCCACTTGTGCTTCAGCCTCAACTGACAAACAGATGGCCTGATATTCTCCTGTAGAATTCAGTGATACAAAGTAGAATTCATGCTTCTTTCAATGATGGCAAGTCATCCAAGTTCAGAGGCAGCAAAGCATCCCCAAACAATGACACCACCATCTCCATGCTTAACAGTTGATAGGAGGTTCTTATGTTTGGTTTCTTCCAGATATAATAATGATGATGTATCCTGACAAAAATCACTTTAGACCCCTCTATCCATAGAATAGTCCTCCAAAAATCTAGAGGGTCATCCAGGTATTTTTGGTAAACTTGAGATGAGCGTAAGTGATAAATGGCTTCTATCTTGCTACTCTCCCATGCCTCCCATTTATACCCAGTGCTTTTTTGATGGTCATAAACATTGACTTTAGCCAAGGCACAAGATTAATGCAGATTTCTGGATGTTGTTCTGGGGTTCTTTGTGCCTTCCTATGTGATTTTATGCTGTGCTCTTGGAGTGATCTTGACAGGATGGAGATACTTAGGAACATTCATTATTGTCTCAAATCTTCTATTTCTCAGGACTATGTTTATGTGGATGGGTAGAGACTTTTTGTAATCTTTTATAGATTGGTAGGTATTAGTGAATTTTTATAGAAGTCTTGAAATACTTTCTTTGAGTGGGGCATCCTTGTGGGGAAGATGGGTGGTGATATAAATGTGATGGATGGATGGATGGATGGATGGATGGATGGATGGATGGATGGATGAATGGATAAATCACGTGCTTACAGAACCCGTGTAATGAGAATATTGTTATGGACGTTTACTTAGGGCAGGGATGACCCAAATCATCCCTGCTTGATTAACAATTGCTCATACAATTCTGAGGTCTGGCTGCCTTTAAGGAGGCGCTGGTGCACCCCCTCCTCAAGAAACCTTCCCTGGACCCTACAATCCTGGGCAATTTTCGCCCAGTCTCCCACCTTCCCTTTTTAGGAAAGGTGGTTGAGAAGGTGGTGGCGTTGCAACTCCAGAGGATTCTGGAGGAAACGGATTATCTGGACCCCTTCCAGTCAGGTTTCAGGCCGGGATATGGGACGGAGACCGCATTGGTCGCGCTTATGGATGATCTCTGGCGAGAGCGGGATGAAGGGAGTGCGTCCATCCTTGCTCTCTTAGATCTCTCAGCGGCTTTCGATACCGTCGACCACGGTATACTTTTGGGGCGGCTCGAGGAGTTGGGGGCGGGCGGTGTGGTTTTGCGCTGGTTCGCCTCCTTTCTCCAGGGCTGTTCCCAGTCGGTGTTGATAGGGGAGGAGAGAGCTGACCCGCGACCCCTGACTTGTGGGGTGCCGCAGGGGTCGGTTCTTTCTCCACTCCTATTTAACATCTACATGAAGCCACTGGGCGAGATCATCCGCCACCACGGGATGAGGTATCACCAATATGCTGATGATACCCAGTTATACATCTCCGCCCCGGGTGAAGTAAGTGATGTGGTCAATGCCTTATCTCAGTGCCTGGAGGCTGTGGGGGTCTGGATGGGGAACCACAGGCTTCAACTGAACCCTGGTAAGACGGAGTGGCTGTGGATTGATGGCCCCCCTGGATCCGGGAAGTTGTCATCTTTGGTTCTGGGGGGGGGGTTGCACTACCCCACTCGGATCCAGTGCGGAATCTGGGGGTCCTCCTGGACTCGCGACTCCTGCTCAAAGAGCAGGTGGCAGTTGTGGCCAGGAGGGCCTTTGCACAGCTGCGAGTTGTGCGCCAGTTACGCCCTTTCCTGGATCGGGCGGCCCTCCGAACAGTCACTCACGCCCTTGTCATCTCCCGTATAGACTATTGTAATGCGCTCTACATGGGGCTACCCTTGAAGAGTATCCGGAAGCTTCAGCTGGTGCAGAATGCAGCGGCGCGAGCAGTTATGAGTGCCAGAAGATCGGCACATGTGACACCCCTGCTACGCGAGCTGCACTGGGTGCCAGTTTGCTTCCGGGTCCAATTCAAGGTGTTGGTGATTACCTTTAAAGCCCTACATGGCATAGGACCAGGGTACCTGAGGGACCGTCTCGTCCCGATAACGTCGGCCCGCCCCACCCATGCATGCAGAGAGGGCATGCTTCGGACCCCCTCAAGAGAATTTCATCTAGCGGGGTCCAGGAGGCATGCCTTCTCTGCGATAGCGCCCGCCTTGTGGAATATTCTGCCCCCGGAGGTGAGACTGGCCCCCTCCCTCCTGGCCTTTTGGAAGGCCCTTAAGACCTGGCTCTGCCACCTGGCCTGGGACGACGGAGGTGGTAGTGCCTCCTGGGGTTGGCTGGCCCCATAGCTCCACGATCTATTCTGCGGGTCCAAGTCCATCTTGGATTTTATTTTATTATGTTTTGCTTGTGTTTTTTAGATATTTTGTATAGTTTTTAAATTTTCATTTATTGTAACCCACCCAGAGTCCCTTGCATGGGAGATGGGCGGGGAATAAATTTGAAAATAAAATAAAATAAATAAATACAACTGACCCTAATTATCCCTTTAATTGAATTGATTGACTGGAGGAGGGAATCACATGTTTGGTGACCTTGGTAATGCAATAAGTGAAAGAAGCACCAATATTTAACGTTATATATTCACTCAGGTTTCTAATATATATCAGAAGGACCCCATGTAGCTGTGATCATATTCAGTGAGAATTATAAACAACATTTCAGAAAATGCAAAAGACGATAAATATTTTCCCATAGAATTGTAGTTGCAGCATGCCAAATGTGTGGACTCAAGCTTGGCTTTAAAGACTATATGTGTATTTACTGTGCTATTGTCAAGAGATGTTTCAGGTCCAGTTCTAGTTCTATACAGATGTATCCCTTGCTGTATCATGCGTGTGTGTGTGTGTGTGTGTGTGTGTATTCTTTCTTGCCAGTTCTTAACCTGGACGTTGCAGTGGTGGCAGAAAATGCTTGTTTAGAAGAGGCCAGTGAGTTATAGTAATGGACATTCTTTCAGCTGTCTGTATAGCTCATAAATCTATCCTGCTTTGAAAGTGCAGATGGTCCATAATCGTCCATCATCTCTGAGTTCAGCACTGGACAGCTCCTAGGTGGGTCTCTCCTGAGAGGCTGTTTTTTTCCCCCCTTCTTTTTCTTTTGCAAACTAAACGGAGCCACATTGCAGCAGTGCAAGGCTCTCTGTAATGGAGCTCAGGTGAATAAGCAAGCCAGCCTTCAGCCATGATTTAGAAGGGAATGTGCATTAAATAATTTGGAGGTTAGAAGTGACCAGAGGTGGGTGGGAGAAAACAAGAAAGCTGAAGACTGGAACTATGAATAAAAGCAACCACTTTGGGCAAAGATGTCATCACAGAGAGGAGACACTCGTAAGCTTTTCCCTGTGTAAGAAGGCAACTCTAAAGAATTTTGGAAATGGGAAACTGTGTGAACATGGTCAAGTTAATCTTTTCTTCCTTGAATTATTTCTTATTCTTGATACACAGAATCCAACTAGATTCCCAGTGTCTGATACTGTACTGAGATACAAAGCTTATTTTTAAAATGCAGAACCCTGTTTCATTATTTAACAGAAGAATAATTTCCTATAAAGATGGACCAATACCATGAACTGTAGACACTGTGGAACCAAGTTGGAAGCATCTGAGATTCTAAGAAAGTTTTAATTTTAATAAACCAGAGAAAGGGGAAATGGGTTCTAGCTGAACTAGATGAGTTATGCTGAAACCCAGGTGCTTTTGGTATATAAAGAGCAAGTACACCAAAACAACCTGTAATGCCTTGTGTATGTATGACTGCCTGTGCTTGCTTGGGCAGACGTGTTTCTTTGTTAGTCTGATTAGCAATCCATGCTCCCACCTAGGTGTTCAAGGCAACATGCATTAAGATTTTTTCCGTGCATCTTAACTTCACTGTGAGGTAGTTACAATTTGTGACAAATCCTGTAATCACTGAAGATTGCAGATTTCTTGCAGGAATCACTATTAGAGACAGGCACAGGAATCAAGCTGCAAGCAGCAAATACTGATCTCTGCACTATGCAAGTTAGCTAAAGGCAGAAAATTCCTTTAGCAGAGCTGTTTCAATTGAACATGCACCACTGGAACCACCTTAGCTTTACCAGAGAAGATTCCTGCCTCTTTCTAACCTGTAAAAAAACAGAACAAAATCCCTCTGTCAAGAGCTTGTATAATCTCCTGGATCACTGCAGTACATTCAGCAGTGGTCCTTGTGGGTCTGAGAACTGGCAAGCTGCTGCTGCTGCTGCTGCTAATTTCAGAGAACTGTAAGTAGGTCTCATTTAATTGTCACAGATATACTCATTCTCACTTCAAAGCCACTTGAAAAATTTGTCCCACTGTATTTCAGAATGATCCCTTAGCTGTCAAGCTACTGGATCTTTAGGAATGAAAAATCCAGCGAGATGCTTAAAGTAAAAAAAAATGATGGGAAGGTTTATGTTAATACATTTTTTATCCCACCGTCTCTTCTCCCATTATGTCCACAACAAGGAAGAAGATTAGGCTGTGAAACAGATTAGGCTGGGTAAGATTGTAGCACAGGATAAGGTAAATTTCAGAGCTGAATGAATATTTGTCCCAGGTTTTCTCAGTCTTAATTTGCCACTGCTCTAGCCATTCTGCCACAGGAGCTTGTACAGCCTAAAGAAGGGAGATTCAAAGTTCATGTTAATATGGTCATCAGAGGTTGCGCTTTCATTTCTAGGAGAATTGTATCATCCTATCTATATACGTTTCTTTATTATTATGAACAATTAGTATTTGGAAACTTGTTTTAGGAACACCTATGTATTATATTAGCATATTTTGCTAAAGCTTAATGTTGCTGGTTCATCTGGAAGTCTCTGTCTGCAATATACAGGTATTCCGAGCCTACAGTAGATGGTAGCACTTAGCTGATCTTGGCTGATCTCAAAAAACTAACCAGAGTTGCACCAATCTAGTACTTGTATCACCAGGAAATACCAGAGCTAAAGGTTCAACTAAAAAGGTAGGTAGGTAGGTAGGTAGGTAGGTAGGTAGGCAGGCAGGCAGGCAGGCAGGCAGGCAGGCAGGCAGGGAGGGGCAAACCATTTCCTTTTTGTTGCCAAGAAGATTACTTGGATATGTCCATAAAATCATCAGGAATCAAGCTCAATTTGAAGGAAACTTACATATGGCTTGACTCTTGTGTGTCCAATGGAAATAAAGGCAAATACTCCATACCCCGTGTATGCTCACAATCTGCTTACACCACTTCTTTGAGCAGGGTGAAGCTCCAGACATGCAGTGCTTCCCTACATTCAATTTCTTTGGCAGGGAACCCAATATGATTTATTGGTGTGCTGTAATGTTTAAGTATTGTGTTTAGTGGAAGCATAACTTAAATACTCCAGCAGATAGCAAAGCCCAATGCTTCCTCATTATATTTGTGGGAAGATAGCCAGCATTCCAAGATCCTTGCAGAGCCTGAACTCAACTATGTGCATCTCTACTCTCTCCTCCCCTCAATGGTGGTCTGTTGTCCTTTCCATGCATGTCCCCTTCATCTCATGAAATAGAGGAGAGGGAGGAATCAGATGAATTATTTCCTCCAACTATGACTTTCTTGCAGCATCTAAACCTTCTTGAGCATCTTTGGGCTTTATAGTATTTTACCAGGTCCAGGTGTTGCCTACAGAAATCTGATAAGAAACCCATAATACTCCTCTTTTTATTAGCTTATATCTGTTCCCTAAGGAACAGCGCAGTGTTTGTCTCCCAAATACTAAAGCCCTTTACTGTGTGCAGGAAAGATTAGGAAGACAACATTGCCTCCACAGAGAGGAACTTTCTCCTAGTTGATTGCTTCACTTTTTCCTGTCTGTTAACTGCAGCATATTTCTCATCAGCTACACTCAAAATAAACCTTTTTCCAAATGTTTACTGAGAATAAAGAAGGCATTTTGATAACATCAGATAAAATATAAACACTGTAATAGTCTTTCTGCAGTAAGGTGAAATGTCCAGGAGATAGTCTGATGTGGATGCTTTCTCCTCCTCTGATTTCACACTTCCCTGGAAAATTCCACTGCCTAACTAGCTAATGCAGTATGGAGGAGTTTCACTGTCACTGTTTTACTTTGCTGCTTCTGTCATAGGCATTAGTTTCTATTAAATGCCTCCATTAACTTCATTAAATGTACCAAGAGATATCTAAAATGAATAGGGGAGTAGTACAAGACAGGAAAAGGTAACTCTTCTTCCACAGAGAACCCCCCTTCTCACAGACAAGTAGGTCTGTTTTTCTCTCTGGAAACTTGCATCCTTACATACATTCCACCTTGCATGTATTAATGTGTTTGGGTGGGTGTGAGGGGGAAGGAAACATTTCAGAGAGACTTTACCTTAATTGGCTTACAATAAGTCTGCCTGGGACTTCACCCTTACAGTTTTCAAGATTGTTTTCATTCCTGACTAGCATTAAAGGTGCCTTTCTTAAATCTGTGTGGTTCTCGGTTTTTTTTTTTTTTTTTTGATTCCCAGCAATGTGGAGCCTGACAGTGGAGGAGGTAGGAAAGGAGGAAATGTATGTCCTTTCCAAATTCCCTCATTCCTCTTCTCACTGGCCATTCTATTTTGAGAGCAAGTGGCTCTCAAACAGTTGGTTGTTGAACATACATTGGGGGCCCATTTTCCCAGCAGGTATCTGATAGGTATGATAGGTAACTCCTTGCTTCCCGCAGGAGGCTGTCCCAGTGTTTTGAAACCGATGTACACATATACTAGTGCTGGTCATTGGTGAAGTTTATTTGTGCACTTCCTTAATATTCTGCCTTTCTGTATGGAGATCAGAATGTTTTGCTCAATCCCACAAACAGTTTTGACAGACCTCCAGGGAGCCTTGTACTCACTATAACTTAGTGCAGAGCTTTCCAAACTGTGTGTCGGGACACGTTAGTGTGTTGGCTGCAGTGTCTGGGTGTGTCGCGGCTGCTGCTGCCTCTGAGCCCTGCCAGGATTCCGCGCAGGTCCTAGTGCCTGCCTTGTGCCTGTCTGCCTCCAAACCTGCTGTGATTCCACGCAGGTCCTAGTGCCTGCCCTGTGCCCTGATGTAAGAGTGTGTCACAAAAAGATGCATGTCTAAAAAGTGTGTCACCAACATGAAAAGTTTGGAAAGCTCTGACTTAGTGTGAAGGGCAGTCCATGCTCTAAGCAAGCAAAAAGATTTGTCGTATGAAAGCAGGTCCAGGAGAGCTATTAGCTATTATTAGATTGGGATTGGGTGAAGATGGGTGGGTGGGATGAGAGAATCCAGCCACTGGGAGCAGTAATCACTTGTATGGCAACTCCTGATTTATTTATTTGTTTATTTATTTACTATCCCACCTTTATTATTTTTATAAATAACTCAAGGCGGCAAACATACCTAATACTACTTCCTCCTCCTATTTTCCCCACAACAGCAACCCTGTGAGGTGAGTTGGGCTGAGAGGGGGGGACTGGCTCAAGGTCACCCAGCCGGCTTTCCTGCCTAAGGCGGGACTAGAACTCTCCGTCTCCTGGTTTCCAGCCTGTTGCCTTAACCACTAGA
Organism: Charina bottae; assembly: GCA_023362775.1. NCBI lineage: Eukaryota > Metazoa > Chordata > Lepidosauria > Squamata > Charinaidae > Charina > Charina bottae. The sequence continues at coordinate 131,659,440 of JALMGJ010000002.1, read as the reverse complement.
CCAAACTGGCTCTCTTTTTGGGGGTGATTTATAAACCCTGAGGGGTAGGAAAGGACATCATGCAAAAATATTCCTCTGTAAAGAGTGACCTGGATTTTGAGTACCCAGGTTTGATGTGCTTGTAGTGCCTGGAATTGGGTAGGATTACTATTGAGCTGGCATACGCTTAGTGAGAAGGGAAGAATGGGAAGGGGTGGGCTGAAGCCTTGGCTGGGAGTTAAAGACACCAAAATCTATTAGACAGAAGGAAACCCTGTTATTAAACACATTAGTCTGGCAAGCAAGCTTTCTGATGGGATCACCCACAAGGCCAGCCCATTCCCTGGAGATCTCTTAATCACTTCCTTTGTGTTCTGTGCCCTGTCATCAAGATTCCTACAGGCACTCATAGAGCTGGCAACTAGCTGATTTCCGTTAAGCAAAACCTATTTTTGGTCCCAGTTCAGTAGTTCTGAAGGAGAGATCAAAGAAGAATGCTGTCCCTCGGGGAGTTTATACTCCAGAGAGCATGGAACATATTCTTTGTGCAAACCCAAATTCTAGGAGCAATTCTACTTGCCAAGTATAGAATTCCCATTTTCCTTCAGGACTGTCATCAGTCTTGGGTCAGTATGCTCTCAATAGGTATGGTAAGAGCTCTGACTCACAGCAGCAATTTTCATCCTTTAGGGTCACAGAATTATAATGTAATCCTAAGCATAGTTAATCAGAGTGAAGTCCTATAGAGAAAAATCTGTCTTTCTTCCCTCCCCACTTCCCCCAAATCTCAATGCTCTACATACCTACCTAATAATAGTTACATCTGAGTAGACATGCAAAGGATTTCACCAAGAGTTACAAACTATTTTAGGTTGCAAATACAGAATATGACCATAGAACAAGCTGTGTAACCTGAGCATTTGATGACTTGTCAGAGTAAATTGGCTTGAGATTCAAACGCTGAATGATGAAATTGTAAGGATGTTGAGCCAGTGATCTTCAAAGAACAACAGACAAAGGACGGGGGAATCAGAACCAATAAGTATATGGTTGTATATATTCTAGAACCTTAATGAATAATAGCTAAAGTGATGAGACAAGAATGATGGGTACATTGCACAGTATGCCCCATATAATGCCCCAAGTTCAAAGTGATCTCTCGAATGCTCAAAATGGTACAACTGGGCTCCAACTTGCTCTCTCCTTGGCGTCTGTAGCCTATCTCAATCAGAAATAAGTAGGTAGCTTAGTGTCTCTATTTTAAAAAGGTTAGTAATAGGTAAAGGTTCCCCCCGCACATTTGTGCAGTCGTGTCCGACTCTAGGGGCCGGTGCTCATCTCCGTTTGTTAGCCGAAGAGCCAGCATTGTCCGAAGACGCTTCCACGGTCATGTGGCTACATGACGCGCGCGGAACGCTTAATACAATAATTCCATATAGATAAAACTCCAAACTACAAGAAGGAACAACATTCAGCACATATCAACCTAAAAAGGTAAAGGTTCCCCCCACACATTTGTGCAGTCGTGTCCGACTCTAGGGGCCGGTGCTCATCTCCGTTTGTTAGCTGAAGAGCCAGCGTTGTCCGAAGACGCTTCCACGGTCATGTGGCTGCATGACGCGCGCGGAATGCTGTTACCAACCCACTGAAGTGGTACCTATTAATCTACTTGCATTTGCATGCTTTCGAATTTCTAGGTTGGCAAGAGCTGGAGCTAGTGCGGGAGCTCACTCCGCACGCAGGGCTAGGGATTTGAACCTCTGAACTTGCGATCTTCCGATCGACAAGCCTGGCGTCTTACCCGCTGAGCCACCACGCCCCCGTATATCAACCTAAGGCCTGTTTAAAAAGCCAGGTTTTAATATATATATTTTTTCTAAATCCCTGCAGGTTTGGGGCCATGCAAATCTCAGGGAGGTGTGGTTTCCTAGGAGGGAGACAGCAACTAAAGAGACCTGCCCATCTCTGAGGTCCCTGCAGCTGACATTTCCTGAGAGCAAGGACTGGAAAAAGCTCCTCCTGCTTTTTCAGACAGCCAGATCCTATTGGGAGAAGATACCTGTGTCCCAAAGACATCCAGATCCTTGGCCATGAAGACTTTAAAAATGACAGGCAGCACTTAGAATGGCACTCAGAAGCAGCCTGGTAACCAGTGCAGCTCTCAAAGCAGAGATTTTTTTTATTTACTTGGGTAAATCAAGGTGGGCCCATAACTACCTGAACTTCTGCATTCTGGATCAGTGGTAACATGCAAGTGGTCTTCAGGGGCAGCCCGAAATAGGGCACACTGCAGTAGTCCAAATCAGGGGTGATAAAGACAGGAGTGATTGCAGGTAGGGCCTTCCATTCCAGGAAAGGTCATAATTGTCACACCAGATGGAGCTGTACTTTTGAGCAGAAGCTGTGAGTCAAGGAAAACCACCAGATTACAAATCAGTTTAAAACAGGAAAGCATAATCCCATCCAAAACTGAAAATGGAATATCCCTAGAGTCATATGGTTCCCTGATTCACAGCCAATCTGTCTTGCTGGGATTGATTTTAAGCTTATTTCTCCACACCAAGACCATAAGAACCTCCAGGCACAAGGACGGCACTTCAGCTACATCACCTCTGTCATCCAGAGTTGAAATGTAGAGCTATATATCACCAGCATATTGATGATACGTGACCACTTGTGAATGGATGTTCTCCTCTAGTGGTTTCATGTAGATGTCAAATGGGAGCAAGTAGAATTTGAGCTGGTGGCATTCCAAAACTAAGGAGCCTTGGGCTTGACATCTGGACTATCTGGACCAATTCCTTAAGGAAGTGCCTCCCACCCCAACACTTGAGGCTGTCCAGAAGAAAGCCATGGTCAATGTTATCACAAGGTGCTAAGAAGTCCGGCAACACTAGGAGGGTTGCCATCCCCCTCTCCTGGTCTCATCACAGGTCTTCTACAAGTATGACCAATGTAGTCACAGAACTGTACTCAGCCAAAAACCAAACTGAAAAGGGTCTAGATAATCCATTTTCTCTAGGACTCTGTGCAACTGCACCCCCATCACTTTATCAGCAAAGTTTCCCCCAGAGGGGAGGTTGAAGACAGGATCATAGTTATTCAGTATTGCTGGGTCAAGTGACAGGTTCTTGAGGAAGTGGTCCACCACTGCTTCTGTCTTGGCAGAGAGCATTACTTCCTCATCCAAGAATGCATTCACCCCTGCCTTGACCCAGCCTACTGTCACCACCCTGGAAGATCTCACCAACCAGGATAGGCAGAGATCCAAACTGCAAAAAAATTGAGCTTACACTGCACAGGATCTTGTCCACTTCCTCAGGAGTTATCTGTTCAGATAACCTCACAAGACTTGGTCTCAGTCATCTCTACAGGACTTGCCCAGCTGGCATTAAGCTTTGAGTGGTTCCAAACAATTTTATCCTCCAAATGCTTAGAAAATTCCTCACAGCAGCCCAGCCCTGTAACTTTACTTCCTGCCCATCCTACCCAAGTAGGGTCCACATCTCTTTAAAGAAAGCCTCTGGGCAGCATTCCGTGGATATGATAAGAATGGAGAAATATTATCATTTCACTGCTCTTATCACCAGAGAGTAGGTTTGAACCTGAACTCTTATCCATTTTCAGTTGGATTCACTTTCTCTTTCACCAATGGCATTCTAGCCATCTCCTTTGTTACTTCATCTCCCAGAGCTCCTCGGTAAACAAAGGAGTTACCCTGATTTAGTGAGCAAAAAGAGGCTGCTCAGATGCAATTCTTTTTAAGAATTAAGCAGCTGCCTTGTTCCAGTGGGCAGCCAAGACGTTGGCAGCATTGCTTATCAGAGCCTCAGAAACTCCCCAAACACCTCCTGAAAGCCAAGTGGTTCCATCAAGTGTCAGGGGTGGACTAGTCAAATATGTCCTTTCTCCCTGTGGAGGTTGGTGGCACTGGTCAACTCCAAAAGTCAGAGAGTGATTCAGCCGTGACAAGGGTCAGGTGTTAACATCTCCCAGTCTCAGATCATATCTACCCCAAGTCAATGCCTGGGACCACTCAATAATTTACATGGGGGGGCATAAACTCCTGAGCCATCTCTGACCCCTCCCCCAAGGAAGGCTGATTGAAGTCCCCAGCACCATCAACCCAGCAGTGAGGTCGAGCAGCCTAGACAGGGATGCTGTTATACAACAGGTGGAACCCATCAATACGCTTTGGGAAAACCACTCTAACCCATCCTTACTGCCCCCCTCCACAACCATGCCAACGATCACACCAGATAGATTGCACTTGTCAACTCTCCAGTTCCCAAACATGTACCATTCAACCCACCTCCAACCCCCTCCTTCCTCCTCCTCCTCCTCCTCTCAGACTCAACTCTCAACCATGTTGTGGGGATTCAGTCTTGGCCTCTCACCCCAGAACCACCAACTTATAACCACCTCATCCGGAAAAGGCCCCTCATTTTTTCCTTCTGCCACAATTCTAGTACTCTAGTGTGATTCATGACTCCCTTACCCCTCTCTTTCTTCTCCTTTTCTACTCTTCAACATTCTTATAAACTGCAGAGAGTCAGAGAGATGACCTTGAGGGAAATAGGCAAGAACCATTATATAAGCAAAGAAGGCTGAAACATTCTTCAAGTCCTGGGAAATAAGTATTTGGAAGAGACTCAGGCAGGCTCCTCCCTGATTCACTGGGGTATAAGAGGGAGGGGAGATAAAACACAATCAGGCACACAAGATTCTGTTGTTACAGCCTATCTCAATAAAGTAGAGTTCTAGTCTTCCTGTGGATTCTGTTTCCTGATCTTGTTTACTCAAAGGGCTGACATCAAAGCACTCACAAGCTGAGTTCACCTCAAATTGGAGGTATCCAAATAGTCAAGTTGCCTTGGGGCTGGTAGGAATGGGCCCCAGGTTCCTCCTTGCCCCATATCTTCCATAAAACTGGTTGCACAGGCCCTCTATTAGGAATCATAACAGAGGAACAATGTGGAAGGGAGGAGCCGCCGCCACCACTGGTGTTGCTGCTACATCACCCTTTCCTCTGCTACTGGTCCCTACTTATCCCTTACCTTGGTCAGCAGGAGCAGTAGCAGGAGGATTCCTTCCAGCCTTCTGCCCCTCCTCTCCTCAGTCAGGAAAGAGGTATTTTATGGTGACTGAGGAGGTAAGGGGCTTGTGTCTGCTGCTGCAGCAGAAAAGGAACAGCTGCCTGACCATCCTCTTTTTCTCCTGCTTGCCTTCAATAGCCATAGCTGGGGGGGGCAGGGAGGCTTGGCACCTGAGCTCTCTCTCCCTTGGCCCCCAAACTGCTGCACGTCTATCCCTGCCTCAAGTTCTCTCCTCCTTAATCATATACCAGTTCACTGTTAGTTTTGATGAACTCAGGAGGAAATCCAGTGAAGTCAAAAGAAGTGTATAAAAGCCAAAAGGGGAAATGTAGAACAAATTGCACAACAAACTGAAATGAATATGCAAATTTCCATTCTAATTTGGCATTTCTGGAATAACTGTCATCTTCCATAGCCTATAACATGCATGTTGCACCCAATCCAGGACAGACAGATACTGCTGTTCTCCAGTCTTTTCAAGGCCAGGTATTATAGGATCCCCCAATGTCAGGCCCAGCCCAAGACCGACGAAGAGTCAATCCAGCCAAACTTCAGTTCTTAAAATGCTCACACTGTATAGCCAGAATCTTGGCAGACTGAAGCTACTCTACCTAACCTGAGGGGAAATAACCTGGGAAGGCTGGGGAAGGTGGGGCTACTCTGCACCTCTTAGTCTTCCCACTTCCATCTCTGGACTGTGTTTTATCTTATCTTGCTCTCCTCCTTGGAATGTGCTCCCTCCTTCCTGAGAACCAGCAGCATTACTGAAATACACCACACCCACCCACCAAATGATGTGACTTCCCCGGATGTTTCTGAGGATTTTTCCTCCATATGGAACACTATTCTCATTTTCTGCAAGATTACTTACAGATGATTTTTACCTCCTTTGTCATGCCGAATCCCTAAATGGCAGAACATCTAAAGCAGAAACTAGACATTAATTGCATTCAGCCCCCAAAGCCTCTTTTCTGCCCCCCTCAGATTGCACCACCAAATGTTGACAGCATGACTGCTGAATGTGGACACTGTGCTTTCCTGCCGTTTTGAGGCAAGAGCCCACCCCCACATACATAATAATGTAAGTTTCAAAGTAGGTTTAGCATGGTTTAAACAGGAAATAGAAGCTTGACCCACCACCCAAAGGAACAAGGAAAAATGGGAAATCAAAGCCCAATGGGCCTACAGTATGTAAAACGGCCCTATTCACTTTGCATCCATGCCCCTTGTTCTTCCCCAGATGTTAAATGCAGCACCTGGCTATCAAAGGCTTGCCCACTCCTGAACTAAAGAAGACGGAGGGAAAAGAAACAAGAGGCGTCTCTTGGCCAGCCAAGGGAATTGGATTTCTTACTGCTTTGAGAAAAGCTAAAAAACAAGGTACATGTACACACATACAGATTACTTTGTTGGAGACTGCTGCCTAGCTATGGAAGTATTGATGGCTCTGGTGTTCATATATGTTTAAGCTCTAGGCAATCCCAGCCACTTATGTATAAACAGGATCCATTTTTCCGCCTCCAGAAATTTAGAAACCACATTAAACCTGTTGTCCTGAAATTTCCCAGGTAAATTGGGTGCAATATGCTCTCCAGAAAATCCCCCCTTTTTACAGGATAGTTGGCTTGGAAAACATCCCTAACTAACAGATTTGTGGGTACCATGCAGAGCAAGCAACTGGTAATAGCTAATAATTAATAGAGCACTAAGGTAGTGAGGTGGAGAAATAAAGAGATAATTTTCTTTATCCTTGGGGAGGCTATAGTTTGCACACTGCCCTTTTTAAAACTCTGTTTACAGCAGCCATTTGAGTTACACATCACTTTGTTAAAGCCCCCATGGGGATAGGTAATAATGGCTCTTTGATTAGTGGCTTTTGGGCTGGAAAGGGAATAGCAAGGCACTGCAACAAGGCTTCACTAGGCAAACTGAGGTGGGAGGAGATGCAGCCCCCCATCAGGCTAGGCCCGACCTGTCTCCTTGGCTGGTCCTAGAGGTGCCCAGCCCAGCCCAGCCCAGCCCAGCAGAAGCTCACTTTCTCATACAAGCAGCTTACCCAGTTGCTTACACCAAGCAGTTGCTGCCTAGTGAGGGAAGTACAGGGCTGGTGTTTGTCATCCCATTTTGAATGTTGACAGGCCCCGTCCATTTTACTATGCAGCCCCGAAGCAGAGGTGAGGAGAGTCTTCCTGTCTTTCTCTAACCCATCGGGCTGTGCTTTGTCTCTCACGAGGACATAAGAAGCAGTCTTACCAGCTGCAGTGCGGTGGGAGCCAACTACAGCAGGTAGATGCTGCAGCCCAGCCAGCAGTGTTGGCAGCAGGGAGAAATAGGAGCTAGGCAGAGGGAGCACTGTGCAAGAAGAAGAGAAGAGAATGATGCTGTGTGTGTCTCGTACTATAATCTGAAACACATCAGTTCTGAAAAGGTACTCTCAGTTCCTACTAAAGCCCCTATTGTTGTTTGCTTTTCTATCCAAAACCCCTGCTTTCCTTGTTTGTGCCAAACTTCATCCTCCAAGAACTAAAATACACATTAGAATTGAATGTCTAGCCTTTGGTGTACACGTACACATTTCCACATAGAAACTGCTGAGACAACACAAGGGAAACATGGGTTGGCATGGGTCCAATGGCAACTGAGTATCTCCTCCTTAAGGCCCATAAAACTGCTCCTGACCTTTCACAAGTTGACCTACTTGAAGTATTGCAGCTGGAGACCCATGGGTAGTGCTATCACCTGTTCAAAGCAGTAAGCTGAAGCATCTCTGGGAAGTGAGGAAGTGACCTGGTTAAGTGCCAGAAATCTCTGCTAGTGGCTTCTAGGAAAGGTAGTGGGCACAGTCCAGACAACAAACTCCTGATTAGCAACACCTCTGAGTTGTGATTTTTTATCAGGACTTAGGCCTCCCAAAACTCTGCCCTTGGTGCCTGACTTTACTCCTAGAAAGAGAACAACAGCCCCAGTTTAAAGTTGAGCTTCTCATAGAAGAGCACCCATTTAATTCCAGCACGATTAGATTAGATACTGGACAGATAAGCCAGTTTGGAGGTTTTATTCATTGTATGAGAAAAAGGAGTGAGGAGACCAGATACAATGAAATTCCTCTCCATCACTCTGTAGAGCTCCACTTATAAGGGAATTTTTTTTTTGCTGTCAGTCTCTTCAGAAAACCCACACCACCTTTATCTCTGGTCTCTTGATATTTTTTTGCTGATAGCAAGAATTTTTTGTTTTGTTTTTTTTATACCCCCAGTCAACTCTCTGGGCCTGCGCTTCTCAAAGGATCATAAATTCTAAGTGGCGCAATTCTGCCGTGTCAGCAGGTCCACAAAATAAATTGATATTAAATGCAACAAAGTCTCTTCTAATTCACAGTGGTGCCTTCCCCAACTTCCTTTCCCCCTCCCCCTCCATCCCACCCCAAGCGGTAACTAGGGGAAGGAAGGAAGCCCTCAGCCTTCCAAGTCAGGGAGCTTCTTTAATTAGGGATAACTTTCAAATAATGTGGATTGCTCTTGGCCTGTGCGCTCTCAGGCACTTTACAGCATCCTTGTCTTTTTTAGCACAAAACTACCCTTCTTTACTGCAGCAGTTTCATCTCTGTGCATTTCTTTATCTGTGAAGAAGAGTCTCCCACTTGTAAAATCATACGTGCCATTAATCTTCTTCTCTTCTTTTACACACGGCTCCTTCCTAAACTTGTTCTCACTCATCTGGTGTAGGGTGGCTATGGGAAACATCCAGCCTGTGGGTCAAATACAGCCCCCCCCCAATCTGGCCTACTAGCTTTGTTCCCCAGGCCCCACCCAGGTTGGACGTAACATCCTTCCTCTTTCCTGGGGTGAAGAGGAGGAAAAGGGGTATTTTTCCCAGCCTGCTGCTGATCAGAGATGAGCCTTTTTCTAGCACTGTGTTTTCATAAATAAGCTAATTTTCCTGTCACAACAGAAGTCTCTCTAATGAGGCAGATCTGGGCTCTGTATGTGAGTGTATAAGGTAAAGGTAAAGGTTCCCCCCGCACATTTGTGCAGTCGTGTCCGACTCTAGGGGCCGGTGCTCATCTCTGTTTGTTAGCCGAAGAGCCAGCATTGTCCGAAGACGCTTCCACGGTCATGTGCCCGGCATGACGCACGCGGAAGGCTGTTACCTACCCACCGAAGTGGTACCTATTCATCTACTTGCATTTGCATGCTTTCAAATTACTAGGTTGGCAAGAGCTGGGGCAAGTGCGGGAGCTCACTCCGTCACACGGGGCTAGGGATTCGAACCTCCGAAATTGCAATCGACAAGCCTGGCGTCTTACCCGCTGAGCCATCACGCTCCCATGTGAGTGTATACATGGATGTAAACAATATGTATAGGTGTGCTTGTGAATGCAATGAGATGGCATGAATGGGTGAAGATACAGGATAATGCTTCAACATGCCACAATTAAATACAGACACACACATACAAGATTTACAGCTTGCTTCAGTCCCATTGGACTCTGGGTAGCATACAGCAGTACACAAAAGGCGAATTCCCCCACTCAGAACCACTAGGGGCCAAAGGCTTGCTAAAACAATACAGCCTTGGCTTGCTCACAGAATATCAACTAGGCAGGGGATGCATCTAGTTCTGTGGGGAGAGAGTTCCATAAAGAGGGGGCTGCCCCAGAGAAAGCCTCTCACTATCCCAAGCCCAGGGGACTCTTTCGATGACCAGGCCAGTCAGGCCATTTCTATCCTGGCAGTACTCCAAAACTTTTAAAAACAGTTCAGTTGCAGTTGGACTGTCCCCAAGTCTTCATCTAGTGCAATCTATCAAGTCTTGGTAGATACATGTGTGCGTCTCTTTGAGCCAGTCTTGACTCCTGACAACTGCGTGGACAAGTTCCTACAGTTTTCTTGGCAGTATTTTCAGAAGTAGTTTGTAATTGCCTTCTTCCTAGGACTGGGAGAGAGTTACTGGCCCAAAGTCATCCAGCTGGGGACTAGAACTCATGGCCTGCTGCCTTAACCACTACACCAGACTGGCTCTCAGAATGATTCTGCCACTTCATAATTCTCTACCTTCCTCCTGTCATACACTTTAATGTGAGGTACTGGCTTATATTAAAGTAGATTTTCCCATAATGTTCAATCTATGGAACTTTGGCTATATGTGAGTTAACAAATCAAGAATATAAGCCATGTTTTAATGTAGCATTTGCTGGAAGGAGGAGAAGACAACTTTGTGCCTTTTTGATGAAACAGTTGTTTAATATCATGTTTGTTTACTCTGAGTTTGAATTAGAGTTGGTCCTGTGACCAATTAAATAATTAATAAAGTGCTTCTTTAGAGAGAAAGGGAGAATTGAATCTCTGCTGTGTCTATTAAAACGTAATTGGCATCAGTCAGCATCTGAAGGTTGTAACACATATGAAACTTACCCATGTCTTTCCTCTTCATAAGCTCTGCCTTGACTTTCCTATTTAAGGGCATCTGGGATAGCTACAATGTATTTTTTGGCCCCTTGAGGCCACTGTATAAAAGTTGTTAATGATTGGGCAGGGCAAATATTTGAATGTTCCTCATTCTGCTTACTGTCAACTCAACAGCTGTGGGCATTAAGAACTATATGGTTTTTGGTTCTGTCCTAGCTTGCAGGGTTTTTTTTTTTACCTGAATGCAGGATCATTTAGCCTCTGTTTGCTATAATCATCTTCTTTCCAATTTCAATCGAAGTAGTATTAATACTTTCTCAAATGCTATCATTAAGAATTTGTTATGGCTATCATCTGTATATAATCTGATTTGTGCTAATGATTGCATTGTGGTTACAATGTGGCCAAAATCTGACCATGGCTGTTTGCATGGAGCAAGTACCCCTATGTAATTAAGACAGGAGAACTCTTCCTTCATATGGAAGAGTTTGTATCACAACAACTTTGGTTGGATCATTTTAGGGAGATAATTGACATGGAAAGCTTGTGCCTAAATATGGGATTGATGCTGCAAGTCAAATTTCCAGTTCTAAACTGCTTTAGGGCAAAGCAAATCAATATGTTGTTGATATGTGACTGGACATCCCTGTGTAATTTTCTTTGGAAAGATGCTACCATTAGCTGCAGAAAGGTAAATGTGAAGGCATGCATATTTTAGTATAAGACTAACTCACATAACAATATAAGCAAAACTGTTCCTGATGAGACCAGTAGCTAACCAAATGCTTCCTGGAAGCCCAAAACACAAGACTTGAGAAAAATAGTAAATCCTGCTTATGTTCCCTAGCAATTGGTATTACTCTTCATGACTATAATTGCCTTATATACAATATAGTTTAACAGCACAAATGGCTCTTTGAATATTTGTGTAAATTTTCCAGTTAGAGAGAGGAAGATATATAAATATGATTGTTACCTTCTTATCCAGAAACAGGTCCTTCTGGTATTTCCACACCAGTGTCACAGCCATTCAACCTTGCCAATATTATAGTGGGCAAGATATCAACTCTGTTCCATAGAAATTCAAAGAAGAAAGATAAACAGTTTTGCTGTAGCAAGTTGACCAACCATCTCAAAGCTCTTAAAAGAGAAGGGACAATCTCTGATTCAGAAAACAGTATCCCAAATGACATCAAGTGATCAAGAAGGTGGAGACATCTCCAGGGTCACAAATGAACATAATAAAGCTGTGATGTCAAGAGCCCATGTAGTCTAGTCTTCTGTGTCACACAGTGACCAATCAGATCCAGGAAATTCACAAACAAGGACAGGAGGATGTTAGTCCTCTTCTGTTTATTGCTCCCTGGAAGCTGGTATTCAAGACATGCTGTCTATGATTCTAGAAATAGCATACAGCCATCAAACCTAGTTATAGTCTTGTATTTTACTTCCCACATATAATTCTTGCCTAGGTTAAGTCTCCATGCATTATTTTTTAACCTGAGAAGCCAGTCTTTGCCTGTCCCGCCCATTCTTCTGAATCCACAATTAATATATTTAAATAAATAAGGAATGAGGAACTATATACTGTACTTTGTCTAACGTATGTTGCATAATCTGATTTCAGAACCGCTCTCTTCTGTCTGCAGAATGATGTGGTTTTTAAAACAAGAAATCTAGGCATCCCAGGCTAATATACTGTAGCTACATATCAATTCATTATTGGGAAGAGCAATATGGAGTAGACATCTCCATATCATAATGCATAAGTCCTGGCATCCATGAGCCAAGTGCCATATACTGTAGGTCATATTTTTATAGCATTGACTGGTGGAGACTGCCTGTGATCAGGTTGATCTTCAGGGGGAGCAGTAACCATGTTGGAGAAGTCTTTATTTGCAGCCTCTGTATGACTACCATGACATAGAACTCTGAGTCAGTGACTTTGGAATGCCTTGCCAAATAAGATTCAGCTGGAGCTGACCTTGCTTTCTCTTGGCACCAACATAGGTATTTTTCCCCCATCTAGGCATTTTAACTTAAAAAAAATAGATTGATTTATTTGTTGGCTCAACCATATGCCTTCAACTTTGTAATTTTATTGTTATGATTTGGCATTTGCCCTTTTATAAAAGTACATACCCTGGCCTGGCATTCCACAGGGATAAAAGCCGGGTTAAAAAAATTTTTTAAGGTAGTGCTAGTGCATGGCTATACCATTCCCTTTTGTTTCCTCTGCTCTTGCATTTAAGCTTTGGAAAGAGACAGAAGGTACTTAAATAACTATAAAGCTTCATATCTTAGCCATCACAGCTGTCATTTATATTGTTAATTTTAAAATAATTTTAAAACTTACTTCTCCTGTAATACGTTTGCCCCATTTTCAGCAAACAGATCTCTCTAGCTGCAGCCTAGTTTTATTGCCACTGGAATTCTTTTTTCCATTTCATGTTTTTTTCTCTAACTTCTTTTGGACAATATTGCATCTGTAATATTGTCAATATTATAATTTTATCCACAATAATGGGTATGTTGCATCTCAGTCTAAGTGTGTTTCCTCACTGAAGCAGGATCCACCAGATCACAGCATTATCCTCTATTTCCCAAAGCAAATTGAATCACTAAAGCCACCCTTCACTGCTTATCCTTTGGTGGGTGACAACTAAACGATCTATAAGTTCTTAGAAACCAAAAGCTGCAGCCGATTGTATTGACCAGGCCTGTCAGTATTCTATACTTCAAAACAACCAAGCAAAAAGTGAATGGCATGGTAGAGATAATTGATTTCAGCTTCTTGATCATTTCAGTGCTTATATTGTTGTTTTTAAAAAATCAGTACTATAGTTACAGATACTATTGAAAGAATGTGGGTAGTGGTTGGTGAACCTTGAGATGTTTTCTAGTATTCCCTTCTCCCAAAGGGGCCTTATATGTTCTGATAACCAGCTGATACTTTCCAGATGTATTGGACAACTTCCAGAATTCACAGTCCCCACATTGATCATGGTGGTTGGGAATTCTAGGAGTTACATTACTTTGGGCAGAGATGATGTGGGCTTGTGTACAAGATTTTTGGAGGGGCAATGCATTGTTTTTGTCCAGCTCTGCTGTTAGCTAGCTTGAATGATCAACTTTTCATGCTTCTTTATATGTGTTCTAACATAGATGTTCTCAGGGAAAATTTGATAATATTGGCAAATTTTCAGGCAAATGAGCAAGCAGAATGGATTTACTTCTGATCTCTCTTTCTCCTTCCTATGCCTGATATTTTCCTTAGTTGCATCAGCTCCATGCCTCATCTTGCTATGAAATTCCTACCTTTGTCTTTCATGAAATTACTAGCTGTAGAACTTTTATAGAGAATTTCTTAAATTACCTTTGGGAATGAGTCATTCCAAACTTTTTTGGGACTGAGACTTCGATGCCTTCAATGAATTCCCTCTTCTTTTGCAGTCATATATGGGAAAGCCAACTTCAGCTTGAGTTCACATTAAAGATGGGGGAGCAGATTGTTGGTTTGCATTTTAAGGTATGCTTTTTGAACTAATAGTAAAATATATGTTAGAAGTAAACACACACAGATAGAAAGAGCTTCTCATGTATACACACACAACCTTTCACAGGAAATCAAATTTCCTCCCCCTTTCCCTTTCCAAAGGTGGCAAACATTCAAGATGGCATGTATATATCATACAATAAAGATTATGTGGAAGACAACAAACAACAAACAACCTCACCTTTCTTCTTGTATGTTGTGGCGAAGCGGCTTGCGTAACTCAATGAAGTCAGGTCAAGAAGAACAGGTCATGACGGAGAGTTCTGACAAAATGTGGTCCAAAACTGGAGGAGGGAATGGCAAACCACTCCAGTATCCTTGCCAAGAAAACCCATGGACAGTGAGGCAGAGGAACTAGAGATCAGATTGCCAACATTCACTGGATCATGGAAAAAGCAAGAGAGTTCCAGAAAAACATCTACTTCTGCTTCATTGACTACGCTAAAGCCTTTGATTGTGTGGATCACAACAAACTGTGGCAAAAAGAAAAGTTCAGAAGGTGCAGAAAAAAGAAAAAGAAAAGAAAAAAGTAGAAGAGAAAAGAGAAAGGAAAAGGCAACAAAGACAATAATAAAGAAGTGGCTTCCAACCTTCATCACAAGAAGCATAAGCTAGAATAGTAACTTTTCACCCTCTTTTAAAGTTACAAATAAAAAAACTCTTCTCCCCGTAGCCTAACTTTTATCTATACAGAATCCAGAAAACATCATCTTTTCATTCCTAGTTCAGCAAAAGGTCCATTAGGAGTTACCAGAAATATCAAACAAATAGTTTATCCCTGGTCAAATAGTCCAACTTTATATTCCTTCTTTTTGCTCTGCACAGTCTTGACCATTAAATCATTCCAATGGCATTGCAGGTTTTGTCAATACATTTAGAGCTGAACTATCCCTTTTTATATAAATCCTGACACATCAAGATAAAATAAGACATTTTGTGGTGCTTGAGATGGGCAGACAATGCCCCATGGCCAGGGATTGCTAAGGGTGTGTGTCTGGGTGGGTGAATTTGGGTAATATGTTTTCTGTTCTCTTTTTTTATTTTCCTGTTTATGTTTCTTTTTAGTTTGTCTCCCTTTTTTCCCTTCTGTTTTTGTACATTAAAACAAATTTAAAAAATGAAAATGGTATTTTCTCCTCCTGTCAAATAAGTACCTTCTATAAATGCTATGCTAGATACATTCTGCAGCACCTGAGTACTAACACTATCTGTCCTAGCCTTCTCCTTGGTCCCACATCTGTCAAATTATGTTGAAGCCAGGAAGATGTCATTTCCACCCAGTCTCTCTCATGCACAGCCCTCCTCTGCTGCTTTTGTGCCATTCTGGACAAGGAAAAACAGCCTGCCTTGAGCACCCTCACAGCAGCAATGCTTCTTGCTTTGGTGTGCAGATGCTCTCCTCCCATGCTGCAACATGTGAGCCATTGCTGTACAGGTGGTCCCCGACTTACGGCCATTCGTTCAGCAACTGTTCAAAGTTACAATGTTGCTGAATGAAGGGACTTACAACCGGTCCCCAAAGTTATGGCCGTTGCAGCACCCCCGCAGTCATGTGATCGCAATCTGGGTGCTTGGCAACCCATTCACATGACTGGTTGCCAAGCACCCTGCGATCACGTGATCGCCGTTTGCAACCTTCCCTGCTGGCTTCCCCAGAAAGGCAATGGGGAAGCTGGCAGGGAAAGTTGCAAGTTGCTGAGGTAAGTCTCCCCCACCTGCGCATCCTCCCCCGCCCCTCTACACTCGCGCCGTGCCGGCTATTTGCACCCCCCCCACGTGCCCTCCCCAACCCGTGCGGCACCTCTCGCACACCCTTCCTGATCTGTACCACCCCCTGCTCACTCTTCTCAACCTGCATGGCACCCCTCACGTACCCTCCCCAACCTGTGTGGCACCTCTTGCACACCCTTCCCAACCTGCACACCCTTCTCAAACCAAGCAGCACCTCTTGCACGCCCCTTTGCACCCCTGAGCACCCCCCTCACTCTGTCCCCAACCCAGCAGCAGCCACTTACCTGCCTGCTGGCCTGGGACTTGCAATTTCCTGCTGGCTTCCCCACTGACTTTGGTTGTGGGAAGCCAGCAGGAAGTTGCCTTGCCTAATGACTGTGGGATTCAGTTAAGGACGGCAACCGGGACTGCAGGGATTGCCGTCACTAAGTGATGTGGTCGCACTTTATGACCGCATTGCTTAGCAATGGAAATTCCAGTCCCAATTGTTGTTGTAAGTCAAGGACTACCTGTATGGGGAGCACACCTGTTTGCAGCAAATACATACAGTGATTTTTATGATCCTGCTCTGAGCAGCTCCCAGCTGGGGCCAGACCTAGGTTATTAGTTATTTTTAGCAATCAATGTTATTGACGCTCAAGGAAGCCACTGGAGGGCTGTTCTTCTAACTCATTACATTTAGAGCTGAACTATCCCTTTTTATATAAATCCTGACACATCAAGATAAAATATGACATTTTGTGGTTTTTGAGATGGGCAGACAATGCCCCATTGCCAGGGATTGCTAAAGGTGTGTGTCTGGGTGGGTGAATTTGGGTTTATTTATTTATTATGTATTATGTATTTATTTATTTATTTATCCCGCCTTTATTATTTTTACAAATAACTCAAGGCGTGGAACATACCTAATACTCCTTCCTCCTCCTATTTTCCCCACAGCCACAACCCTGTGGGTTGGGCTGAGAGAGAGTGACTGGCCCAAGGTCACCCAGCCGGCTTTCATGCCTAAGGCGGGACTAGAACTCTCAGTCTCCTGGTTTGCCATTGGCTCCTTCCTAGGGCTGAGAGACAGGGACTGGCCCAAGGTCACCCAGCCGGCTTTCATGCCTAAGGCGGGACTAGAACTCTCAGTCTCCTGGTTTCCTATTGGCTCCTTCCTAGGGCTGAGAGACAGGGACTGGCCCAAGGTCACCCAGCCGGCTTTCATGCCTAAGGCGGGACTAGAACTCTCAGTCTCCTGGTTTCTAGCCCAGCACCTTAACCACTAAACCAAATTGGGGTTGAATAGCAGAACTCTGACTCTTTCCCTGTAATTTGACAATAGGTCGTTTTTCACATAGTGCTTTTCATTCTGCTGTTCATGACCACAGAGTGGTAAGTCCTCTGTTTTCATTGGTTCAAATAGTAGAATTAGTACTTCTCTCTTTGGATCAAGGGAGGCAGTCTCTAATGAACACCTAAAATTCACTAAGGAAATCCATGTTGGAACAAAACGCAGGGCAAATATTGCTGGCACCCCAACCCGCATAATTAATAGGAACTTAATCTTAAAAGCAATTATTTTAACCAACTTTCCTCAAATTTGTGCAGTTCCCAGGACAAACAGCAAATACTGCCATCCAAGGATAAGCTCACACCACCCTTACAGGGAATAGGCTTTACAATACCATTGTACTCAAACTGTACTCATCCTGAACTGATAGCACAGCCCTCGTTAACTCTGCATCATATGGGCACAGAATAATGTGCACAAAAGAGGAAAGATTCTGGCTGAAGCCAGCATGTCTTAGGAAAGCTTATCCTGCTCCTGTGGCTGAAACAGTAACTGGCAATTAGTTGGCATCCTTTTTTCTTTTTTTTTTTTGGCTTTGCTCTGCTCATGAGGTGCATATGGTAGGGGTGGCGAACCTATAGCCTTCTCAGTGTTGGACTCCATTTCCTGTGAGCTGCAGAAGATATGGTAAATTGTCAATGCTTTTCTAATCCAACAGTAGCTGGAGTGCCACAGGTTCTCCACTTCTGATATAAATATATCCCATACAGAGGAAACTCTGCAGAGCAGATATACTGTGCTCAAGATACAGTGTTTATAGGAGATCATGGAATGATTGTGGGATGAATGAGAAAGTAGTTAACTTGAGACACCTTAAAAACCTATCTGCTCATACTGAAGTTGTTTTCATAAAACTTGAGACCATCCTTGAACAATCCAAATTGCGTATCTCCTCCCCCTCCCCTCCCCATAGAACTTTCATTATTAAAGATATGCCACGGTCTCTTGGGAGTTATATTTCTCTGCTCAATTATTCTTACAGATTTGAATATTTGTCTCTGATAGCTAAATTAAATGTGCTTTTCTGTTCCTTAGGGCAACTTCTTGTTCATGAAAGACAGTCAGTAATGTTCCTGCTTCTAACCAGCCATGGAAAATTGTTCTATTCGGTACTTCTAGATAGCCTCTACAGTGGAAGTCCATATCCAAATAGGTTGATATATTCATTTGATTTCAGGCGAATCTATCTCCTCTGTCCTGACGCTTTACTTTACAAAAGATTAGGAATATAAACATAATTTACTCTTATGCTTCTGAAAATTCTTGCCATTTCCCTTGACTCTCCTGATGTTTTTGGCCATTTGTTTATTCTTCTTAGTAGATTCTTGAATGGAAGATGGAGTTTCAACTCCATAACCAATTAAGAAGCAAATATGTGGCCAAGCTATTTGTGCTAAGAATTAGGACAGAAGGTTAATTCAGAGCTGGAGGTTGGTTAAATATTAAAGTACAGCTATCAGGTTTTTCCAATAGAAGAGAATATTTGTAGCTCAGGGTTGAACTGTGGAATCCTGGGTGCTCTCTGAGCTTGGTTGTTTGATTGCAGACGTTTCATTACCCAACTACTGTAGGTAACATCATCAGTGCTGTAACATCATTGGCACTGATGATGTTACCTAGTCAGGTAATGAAACATCTGCAAGCAAACAACCAAGCTCAGAGAGCACCAAGGACTCTTATCAGGTTTTTTGTTTGTTTGTTTGTTTGTTTGTTTGTTTGTTTGTTGAGAGAAAGCCAGTTTGGTGTGGTGGCTAAGGCATCAGGCTAGAAAGAAAAAGACTGTGAGTTCTAGTCCTGCCTTAGGCACAAAGCCAGCTGCGTGTCCTCGGGCTAGTCCCTCTCTCTCAGCCCTAGGAAGGAGGCCATGGCAAACGACTTCTGAAAAGCCTTGCCAAGGAAACTGCAGGGACTTGTCCAGGCAGTCACCAGGAGTCAACACTGACTCGAAGGCACAAATAAATAAATAAAACCAGATTTTCAGGAGATGGCATGATAACAGTTTATGCAATGAGTTAATGCAATAATTCAAATTCTTGGATGCTAACATTGGTTTCCAAGCACTTATGATTTAAGCCGTTTTCAATATCATCATCATCATCATGAATGTCCCGGGGGGGGGGGGCAAGAGAGACAAATGACAATATTTGTATGATTGTAGATATACTTGCATCAGACTTCCTGTCAAAAATATGTAATTATGACATTCATGTGATTACAGCATTGCATGCATACCATCATTCTGGTGTCATTGTAGTTTAATGCAGACACCATTAATCATTATAATCTAGGGAGGTGGAGTGATTTAGCTCCATCCCCCAGCATTTGCCCAAGTCTGTTCAGAACTCAGACTGCCATAGTTTTCCCAATTCTGCTGTATATCTACTCCCAGACACTACTAAGAAATCAACCTAAAAAAGCTTTTTAATCTTAGTAGGCTGAAAGCAAAAAATAAGGTAATTACAACTTCTGTTATAGAACTTCAATATGCTGATGATAACGTAGTCTGTGCACACTCAGAGGAAGATCTTCAAACTATCCTAAACATCTTTGTAGAAGCATATGAAAAGCTCGGCCTCTCGCTTAACATTAAAAAAACCAAAGTGCTTTACCAGCAAGTTCGAACCAATCCCTCTGCAGCGCCATCAATCCAGCTTAAAGGTGTGTTACTAGAAAATGTCAACCACTTTTCTTATCTTGGCAGCCATCTATCTACAAAAGCCGACATCCACGCTGAAATTCAGCATTGTCTGAGCTCTGCGAGTGTAGCTTTCTCCCAAATGAAGCGTAGAGTGTTTGAGGATCGGGACATTCACAGGGAGACCAAAATGCTTGTTTACAAAGCCATTGTACTACCAACCCTTCTGTACGCCTGTGAAACATGGACCCTCTACAAACGCCACCTCCAACTTCTTGAAAGATTCCATCAACACTGCCTCCGAAAAATTCTGCAAATTACTTGAGAAGATAGGCAGACTAATGTTAGCGTATTGGAAGAAGCGAAGACCACCAGCGTTGAAACAATGATCATCCAACATCAACTTCGCTGGACCGGCCATGTTGTTCGAATGCCTGACCATCGTTTTCCAAAGCAGCTACTTTACTCCCAACTTAAGAATGGAAAACGGAATATTGGTGGACAGCAAAAGAGATTCAAAGATACTCTCAAAGCTAATTTAAAAAAAATTAATATCAGCATTGAGAACTGGGAAGCCCTAACTCTTGAGCGTTTCAATTGGAGGTCAGCCTTTATTAAAGGTGCTACAGACTTCGAAGAAGCACGAGTACAGGACGAAAGGGAGAAATGAGCTAAGAGGAAGGCACGTCAGGCAAACCCTCATCGTGACCGTCTCCCACCCGGAAACCTATGCCCTCATTGTGGGAGGTTGTGCGGATCCAGAATTGGCCTTTACAGCCACTTACGGATCCACTGTTAAGATTTTACCCCTGGAAGACAATCTTACTCGGCTACGAGTGATCGCCAAGAAAAAGAAGACATCTAGGGGAATGAACAGAGCAGAGTTGGCAAGTATTGCTGGACCCTTGGGAACAAACACCAGCTCACTATGCTCCTAATCAGAGGAGTGAATTGCAGATGTTTCTTTTTTTTTTACCATAAGTTTTATTAAATTTTAAAATACATATTAAGAGCTAATACAAAAAAAAAGAAATAGAAATACAAAGTAAGAAAAAGGAAAAGAAAAAGTGAAGTCAAAAAATAACAAACAAAGAAAATATAGAAAATAGATGTCCTCCAATTTATCCTTGAACTTTAAGTACAACAATTAACTTTAAATGTTAGTCCTTCATACAATACACAGAAACTTTTCTTTGTCATATACCCTATGATTTCTATAATCCAATCTTCTGTTCTTCATATAGGTTTCGCCTTTCTTGATATCTTCCAACAATCCATCTCTGGTTTCTACTCCTTAGAATAGTAATCAAATGTTCATTGTTGCATCAATTAAATGTTTTCCATTTGCTCTTTCCATTTTTACATCTATATTTATGTCTTCAATAAAGTCCAATTAGTATAACAAATAAAGGCCTTATCTACGTCTAATAAAATACAGTATATTCTGTTCATGTTATGACTATATATTCCATTAATACATAATCTAACATATTACATAACATAATACATAATATAGCAAAAATACAAAACCTAACATAACATATAACCTAATACATACAACATATTCTTGTAATAACCTACATTCTAATTCCATCTCATCATCTCATTGTCTTCTCATAAATATGTCTCCAGAAAGAGTAATATATAATATCAACATATTTATTTATAATCTTGTATCTTACACTGGTGCGTGGTGGCTCAGCGGGTAAGGTGCCAGGCTTGTCGATCAGAAGATCGCAAGTTCGGAGGTTCAAATCCCTAGTCCCACGTGACGGAGTGAGCTCCCGCACTCGCCCCAGCTCTTGCCAACCTAGCAATTCGAAAGCATGCAAATGCAAGTAGATGAATAGGTACCACTTCGGTGGGTAGGTAACAGCGTTCCGCGTGCGTCATGCCAGCCACATGACTGTGGAAGCGTCTTTGGACAGCGCTGGCTCTTCGGCTAAGAAACGGAGATGAGCACCGGCCCCTAGAGTCGGACACGACTGCACAAATGTGCGGGGGGAACCTTTACCTTTACCTATCTTACACTTAAAATATCATGTTTTTATGCATCTGTACAGTTTCTCATATCTGCGCTTACTCTGTGTACAATACCAAATCCGCATTTTCATTAACCTTGCATTCCAAATCAATATCAATAAATCTCCTGTTTAGGTTATGCCAATATCACAATATGCAACTTGTTTATTTCTATAACTCATGTGGGATGTCAAAATGTTTATTTTGCCATATCTATCAATTTGCATATTAAAATCTTCCTGTCTCAGCTGCCACAATGTATTTATGCCCAAACGTTTAATAGACCACTTCCTGTAAAATATCATAATCTTCTTCTGTACCAATACATTCAAAGTCCTCTTTCCCTGTTTCTCTACTGGTTCGAAAGGTCTTTCCTCTGTTTCTAAATCTGTCCCTTGTATCTTCTGTTCCTGAGCCACCAAAACTATTAATATACGTTCTATGGATTTCTTAATTTGCAAAAAAATTTTGCTGGTTTCTTCCTTAAAATCCTGAAGTGCTGTGAGAAATGCCATTATTTGTTGTTCAAACTGTAATCAGCTGCCGTAGCCAAAACAAAGAATTTTCTCAGGGAACAAGGAACAGCTGTTCTATTATTTATCAATAATGTCTATTTCTTTAAGTGAGAAAAGCTTTTAAAGTAAAAGATGAAAAAATTCCACAGAGCAGTATTTCAAACAGTTTGTAAAAGGAAAGATGAAAATATATTCCAAATGAAAGATAGCCCTTTCTAAAAAAAAGTAGAAAAAAAAAAGGTAAAGAGGCACACATTCTCTATACTTTATTCTTTATTCTTCTTTATTCTTCAGGCTGCAAGCTGCTTAACCCAAACAAACAATTTCTCAAAAGTCAGTTAGTTTGTCGAGTGAGAAATACCAACAAAGTCTCTTAAGTCCCAATTTCTCTGATACAAAAGAAAGGCAGAAAAATACAAACTTGTTCACTATGTTGCCAAAATAAAATCTATCAAACTTCCACCAAAATTAATTATAGCAAAGAAAACACAAAATTAGCCAACATTTTGAACGAAGTCCAAAGATAAATTTTAGATAATAAAAATGTACTAATCTAAAAAAGAAAACTAATATAAAGTGGTCTAAAAGCTGGCTGTCACTCTTGTGTCTCCCAAGAGACTTACGTTCTCTGCAGAGCTAGGATCCTCCTTCAGCCATTTCACTGCATTCACCCCCGTTCTTCTCCGCGGTGGAAACAACAAAGAAAAACAGGAGTGGGCAATTACAATGGCTCTGTGAGCAATCTTCTGGTTCCCCCTTCTCCAGGGGGAAACTTCAGTGGTCTGTAGACCCCTGCAAACAAGATAGAAAGTTAGCCAGGTCTCAGAGCTCAGAACTCTGAGAAACTCTGACTTGTCGAGCTGCCAGCCAGGCTTGGAGTCAATTGCAGATGTTTCTTGATGGAGCTGTGGTATCAGGGCTCATAAGCCTCCTGGCCTAGAAGGGCGGCTGTATGAGAGGTCTGATCCTGGTGGGAAACTTGGTACTGAGTGATCACCAGCTACTTTCTATATACCTTCAGACTGACAACTTTCACCCTACCTGCCAGCAAGTACTTGCCCGGTTCTAAGCATCAAAGAAGAAGCCACACAGAATACTCAAGGATTCTTGCCAGAGGATGGAAAGGGGAATTCTGGAATAGTGCATTAAGCAGAACTAAATGCTATATGTTATGCTTGATACCATAATATTTACAATGAAATAATAATGACATTTATGCAATAATATAAACCTGTTAACTGTAGCACAATGGGACTGTTTATATCTCCAAAGCAGACATTTTTCTTCTTTTTCTCCTCCTCCTCCTTTTGCATTATTGAGAGGAGAGTCAATTATTTTAAGACTCCAAGGGAAGATAATATACTTTGTATTTGTTAACGGGAATTCTCTGTCACTGGTTGAATTTATGGTAATACCTCTAGTAAATGAGTATGAACTGTCATCTTTAGCTTCTTTGCGTTAATTGATTCTTTCTCCCCAAATGCTTGAATACAGAAATGCAAGGCGGATGTTAATGTATGTTCATGCAACAAGGGCCACTCTGTGTTATTGAAGGAAATGAAAAGCAGTGCAACATTTTAGTGCTAAAATAGCTGGCAATAACATTGCAGATGGATGAGAATGAGTTGCCAAATAAACAGAATCCAACAATAGTGATATACTCTTACCCAAAAATCCCAAGCACCTTTATGAAGTTTGTCTACCAGTCAACCCATACAAGACAAGTTCTTCCACAGCAACATATTCTGAGGAACAAATTTGATGCCAGTTTGAAGACAGTAACAATAACTGGCAGAAAAGGCTTTTTCCATTTATTTTTGTAGTTGCAATGAAATTAAGCTACTGACAAGAAATTAAAAAAAACTTTTTTAAAAAAGGAATGCATAAGTAAACACCTTGGGGTGAAAGAGTTCTGCATGGATATTTCACATGCATTTTATTCAACCTTACGTCTGGGCTCCCTTAGCACTTTCAGACTCCTTTCTTCCTGCCAAATTTCTAAACATTATGGGCTGTTTGTAGATTTTTTAAAAAAGCAATTGTTTCTGATCAATATAGCAATGGATCTGTATTTCTGATAAGAATCCTTTCCCATCTCCGACTATTCTCACTCAATAGTGAGTACCAAAGGAAACCAGCTTGGGGTCCACAGACACAGAGGCCTCTGTGGGCTCTCCCTTGCCACCCACTCTTTGCTCTGTGTCTTCAACAATACTGATTGTGTGGGTTAGGGCTGCCATAGCTGAGCTGGAAAAACCTGGGGGCACCTACATGGAGAGGGAGGGAGGGAGAGAGATGCAGTTCAGATATGGTAGGCCTAAAAATGAAAACCTTTCAGGCAGTTGAGTGGTGGGGGGTCTTCCAAGGGGAGGGGTGTGAGTGCTATGTGAACATGAATGAGAGAGGGAGAAGAATTTACCCCAAGTCTGTTGAGCAGAGAGGGGGAAGAGATGACTGAAAAGCACATGTGTCACCTCTTTTGTGGGAGCTGCATTGGTTGCCGATTTGCTTCCAGGTCCAATTCAAGGTGCTGGTCATCACCTTTAAAGCCCTACATGGCTTGGGGCCTGGTTATTTGCAGGACCGCCTTTCCCCAGTGACATCCACCTGGCCCACCAGAGCGGGGAGGCAGGGCATGTTGCGGGTCCCTTCAGTCAGGGAGGTACATCTAGTGGGGCAGAGGAAAAGGGCCTTCTCCATGGAGATAAGATTGGCCCCCTCCTTGCTCCTTTTCTGGAAGGCCTTGAAGACGTTTTGTTAGTGGCCCTGAGGACCCCAGATCACTTCGGAGCCAATCAAGCGGCTGATATGACTGTGTTTGCTGCCGCCATGGGGTGTGTATTGTATTTTTATGGTTTTTAATATAAATAAATAAATGGTGAGGGAGACCTTCATGGGGCTGCTGTGGCTCTGGTAGGGAAAAAGCAGCCACATCTTCCTCCTCTTCCCTGTCTCCCACCTCCCTTCAACCGCTGAAGCTTGTGGGGATGGGCTTGACAGCTGAGCTCTCTCACCATGGGTGGGGTGGGGGGCTCATCTGAGATGTTTGCCTTGGGGCCCCAAGGGATGAACTTTGCTCTCTCCTCTGCATCCCGAGAATCTGTAGTAGATACGAACACAGGGAGCAAAATACTGTAAGGAAGACAAATCACTTTGTTTATTTGTTTTGCATAACCTATTTTAATTTAGTTTCTCATGAAAGAGTGATACAGCCTGAACCTAATTCTTTGATCATATGTACAATCGTTTGTGCTTCAGTGCCTGTTTTTTTATAGTCTAATTTATTAGAGATGTAAGCTTTTGCAGAAAACTAGACCAAAATCACACAGTGTTTCATTTTGTAGCTGTTGTCCATTTTCCATGAAAGCCTTTTGTTTTTAGAACTCTACTATGACAGATTTTGGCTTTGCCCACAAGCACCCAAAGATTTTACTAATTTCTTTTGCTAGCAGAAGTGGACAAAATAAAAGCCCCCTTTCTGACCATTTCATCAATTTTTTTTGGTGAGAAGCATGGGTGCCCTTACACAACGCTCTTGAGAAAGTGTATTTAAAAGTTAAAAATGGTATGTAATCTGGCCATTAGCTATGTTGCTAAAGATTGATGGTAATATAGTCCAAAGACTCTGAAAGGCACTAAGATTCCTGCTTTAGGGTAGGCCAGTGTTTCTCAACCTTGGCAACTTTAAGATGTGTGGACTTCAACTCCCAGAATTCCCCAGCCAACATGGCTGGCTAGGGAATTCTGGGAGTTGAAGTCCACACATCTTAAAGTTGCCAAGATTGAGAAACATTGGGGTAGACTGTGCAAGGAGTGGGTCTGCAGGGGAGGCCAGGGAGGGTCTGACTGATTAAAGCAATATTGCGATCCTGCCCATTTTCTACATTGTTGTTGTTGTTGTTCAGTCGTTCAGTCGTGTCCGACTCTTCGTGACCTCATGGACCATAGCACGCCATTTTCTACATACCTTGCAATATCACACCCACCCACAAAAGGGGCAGAGTTTGTGGTACCTTGAGAATTATGTTGGGAACTACAATTTCCCAGAGCAGGCATGGCAGCTATGTCAAAAGCCAACTGCCACCTACTGTACCACCAACTGCGAGAACTGCCAAGTGAGGTATCAGTTAAAGCACAGAAAAAAGAAGTGCCAGATGTCAACTGCTGTGGGTGTACGAATGAACTGCACTCTGATCTGGACAGAGGGCAATCCGCTGCTTAGAGGAGCTTCATCCTAGAATGCAATAAATATTCTAATGTAGCCACATCATGTGGAGCATCTGGGTAGTTTCTCCTGATTTTGAGCTGAGGAGCCTGACATATATGAAGGAATATAAAATCAGGAGGAAGGTATGTAAGCTTTCCTCAGAGTGTGTGTGTGTGCATGTGTGTATTTGATTAAGTTGGCCTCTTCACAAGCTGAGGGTATAAAGAAAATGGATATTAAGAGGTGCTTGTGCCAAGAATCTGCCTCACTTACGGATTAGTTCTCTCTGCTGTATACAGATGTGACAAAAAACAAACTTGAGGCCATGGCAGTCTTGCTCACACTGAGTTGCTCCTTGAAATAAATATTTAAAGCACATACTCTTCCTTAAGTGTTTCCTCTTCTCTCCCTCTCTCATGCAACGAATACTACTATTATTCAATTAGTCAAGAAAGGCAGATTACCCTGGATTTCTGGTTCACATATAGTGCTAATCCAGGGCTTTCCAAAGTTTTCCTGCGGCGACACACCAACCGCCGTTGGTGTGTCGCCGCGGGAAAACCCGGAAGTGCCACCGTTGCGGCAGCGCGCAAAAACCCGGAAGCGCTGCTGCCGCTTTCGGTTTTTCCGCGTTGCCGTTGGTGTGTCGCCGCGGGAAAACCCGGAAGCGCTGCTGCCGCTTTCGGTTTTTCCGCATTGCCGTTGGTGTGTCGTCACGGGAAAACCCGGAAGCGCTGATGATGATCAGCGCTTCCAGGTTCTGTGGCGACACACCAGACTGTGTGTGGCGACACACTTTTGTGTCGCGACACACAGTTTGGAAAGCTCTGTGCTAATCCATAATACTGTTGGTCTGGTTTTAACTTACTGTGTGTAAACCTGTCCACTGTGGCTTGTAACTGTTTTTGGTTTTCCCTCGCATTGGTTCATACTTTCCAATAAGCCCATAGACTATACTGTGGGTGAGTGAATTAGATCATGTACCTAGGAATGGTTACCAATGTGGGGACTATACCTTACATTATATCACATTCATGTATAAGTAATATAAAATGTAAATGTAATTATTATAGCCTTACTGGATTAGAGATCTAGAAAATGTTTTGCTTTAATATTTAAAATATCAAGTAGTTCAAGAATTATTTATAAATTCTATATCAAGGCAAATACATTTCTGCTTTCCGTGTAAACCAATGTAAATATGTGCAAATTTTGCATGCGTCCAGTCTTTTTCTGCATGCAGTCAGAGAAAGCAAGGACCGTGAAACTGTCCTGAGCTACCACTCCAGCGTTTCTGCTTTCACCAAGCTTCACTCATTTGCTTTCAAGACTATCTTTGCAGCCAAAAGAATTAAAAGATATTTTTGTTTTTAAAATAGAACTTTAATTACACAAGATGTTGAAATGTTCACCTAGTACCTTGGGGGTTGAGGGGAGGAGTAGAATCTTAAATGGGTACAGCTCTGGTTGTAGCAGGCAGAAATTATCCATTTGAGATGAAGTACTGCCT
Source organism: Charina bottae (assembly GCA_023362775.1). Lineage (NCBI taxonomy): Eukaryota > Metazoa > Chordata > Lepidosauria > Squamata > Charinaidae > Charina > Charina bottae. The sequence goes on along the minus strand of JALMGJ010000002.1, from coordinate 131,631,448 downwards.
ACTCTTCAAACTAGGTACGATTTTAAATTTCTCAACTCCATATGATGACAGTACGCAAAACAAACTGAATATATGTAAATATAAGTGATCTTCCTAATTTCATCAAATGTCAGAACGGTTTCCCTAGTTTGGGATTTTACATTTGTTTCATTCTTCCATATTTAGGTTATTAAAACAAACAGACAGTTCTGCTCAGAAGGAATAATCGGTCATTCTGTGCACGCAGCTCCCTTTGAGGCTGAATCACTTGCCTGCATTCTAGATGTTTTTGTAAAAAATCTAGAAACCCTTTTTCTTAATAGTCTTGGTCCATCATTGTGGAATGGCCCTTGCTTCACCTATAAAAAAAATTACTGGAAATAATGTTGTTGTTTTGCTGGGTTCCACAGGGATAATACTCTGCAAAAAGCTGCTGTTAGCTGCCATGTATCATGCATTTTTATAATCTCCCAGACTTTGAAATATACATTCCTCAATATCATTCTTTCCCCATCACGCTTGCCTTCTCAGCAGTTTCCAGAACGGCTTTACCAACATCGGAATCACAAGTCTGTTAGCTGCAGAATGTGATGCGAGTGTTCCATGATTCAGCTTTGCAATATTAGCCCTGAACTCTTTCCTATATCATATACACCTACAGCCAGCAATTGCAAAAGTGAATGCAGGGACTGAATGATGGGAACCTGTCAATCTCTAAGGGAAGAGGGATCGTGAAGCAGATGAAAACTCTGGCTTCGGGTACTCATAAGTTGCGCTGGGTTCAGAAAACCTCATACGTACAGTATATGGGTGTATTCCAGCCTCCCACCCCCCAAGTCTACCCCTTAGTCCATACTACTTATTACAGTATATGGCTATTGGGCTCACACTGAGGGGTGTACTGTAGGAATTCCATTCAGTGTTGAGAACAAGGCACAGCTTCTATTTGCTCAGGACTAACTGCAAGCAGCACCAAAATCCCAATTCCTTACTAATCAACACCTTCTGTAGATAAAAGTGATGATGAAAGGGTCCTGCCCTCTGTGTAGACAACCACACCAACCTTATTGAGGACCAAAATCAATTTACCCCATTTCCATCCTCTCCCAGTTCCCCATGGGATAAATTGAGTTGTTACCCATTGATTTTCCTACCCTTCCCTGAGAAAGGAAGGGTAGCAAAGCAATCTATGAAGTGTGGGTGTTTGCTTGGAGAGCAGCCTGCATCTGGTTGCCAGGCTGGAGGGGCACTGCCCTTTCTCGTCCTCCTGAGCGTGTTGCATGTAAAAGCAGAAAATACCTTCCTTGGCTCAAAGGAAAAGATGAACACCTCAAAGGTCATGGGGGATCGGGACAGTTTTATGAGTTGGCTAAGGGTCGTCCAGCAGCTCAGCATTTTAATCTGACTCATTTATCTCTTCCAGTCAGTTGGGTTTGTTTTCTCGGGTTTTTCTTGACTGCTTTTATGCAATTCCTTTTAAAAATTTGCTTTAAGTTCTTTAACATTGTTTCTATTTCATTTGTCTTTACTGTAATTTTATTTCTTTGTTAACTGCCCTGGGGAACTCCTTTAAAAAAGTCACTGTAATCAACAAGCTATTTCCTATTCTCACTGTCCTTGCTTTTCTCTCGATGGCCCTCTTTTGGTAATGTCCTCATAATAACCAAGGCATGCATGCACACACGCACACACACACGAGCACACACATAAGGGTCGTTCCTCTGTGTTTTTCCTCCTTCCTGAGGAATACTCTGTGCTGGTGGAGGCTGGACTAGACGATTTCCCAGGCCGCTTCCAATCCTTGCGTTCTATGAGTCTGGACTTCCACTCCTGCCTTCATCTCATAAACGGAGGGAGGGTGTTCAGCAACCTCTTATTTTCATAAGGCCCAGTTCTTTTCCAGTGTTTCTCAACTGAAGAAATAACAAGGGGCCCCAGACATGCGAGGTAAAGTAAGGTAAGATACGAAAACGTTTGTTTTTTCCTCCCATCACAACTGCTGAGTAAATAAATCTCCCTCCTCAGAGGATCTGTATGCAATTTCTCTTCTCATCAAGCCTCCAGTTAGAAAAAAGCTTTGGCGCCAGTATGAGAATCTGGGCAGTACATCAGGTTTCCCCCAGCTTTGGGCTCACCAGATCTTTACTCTTACTCCACAGAATGGATATCACCTGGCTTCTATCTTGCCTTGACAGCTGAATAGATTCTGAATGTGTGGGCTGAGTGTAGTGCATCAAGTGCCAGGTTTACATCTGATGAAATAAATTGTAGCCCATGAAAGTTTATGCTGTAGTAAATAGATTTGCTAGTCTTAAAATCTTTAACCACTGGTATTTTTGATCTAGGAGAGAGACACTAATATGAGATGTGAACATCCAAGGCTGAGCTCACACATCATGCAAAGCCATAATGTGGTGGGTTGGTTTGGGCTTAATTTCACATGATTTGTGATTAGAGGTGTATTTGAATAAACCATGGCTTACTTTAGGGCAATAAGCTCCAGTTGGAAAGCATGGTGTGTTTTTGGTTTGCTGATTACAAGTTGCCCACTCCAGCTCTCAGCAGAATGCAAAAGGATACAGCTGCAATAACAAAAGGCAGATTTAAGGGTGGTCTCTAAGAAAATAAAGCGAATGATGTGTGAAGATATAGGATTCCATGCTATGGTCTCAGTGCATGTTGGGAAAGGCCTCGGTTCCTAGGAGTGGACATTCACGTTTCTGTTTTATTCTCTTTGCTGTTTCTTTCTTTTCTTACCCCCAATTACTTTTTCATGTATTAAATGTTATTTATTTATTTATTTATTTATTGTCTGTCTGTCTGTCTGTCTGTCTGTCTGTCTGTCTATCTATCTATCTATCTATCAAATTTTACCACTGCCCATCTCCCCCGAGAAGAGGGACTCTGGGCGGTTTACAATAAAACTAACGTTAAAACAGTAAGCATAAATACCATCTAAAATATAAATACAAATTACCAAATAAAAGTATAAAATAAATATAAATATAAAATACAAGCGGCCATAAAAGATCTAATTCAGTGAGGAGAGCTCTAAGGCACCAGCCACCCCCAAGAACAACTACTCCCCTTCCCGCCCCAAGCGAGGCGGCAGAGCCAAGTCTTCAGGTTCTTCCGGAAGGCCAGGAGCGAAGGGGCTTGCCTCCCCTCCGGGGGCAGAGTGTTCCAAAGGGCGGGAGCCACTGCACCCAGTACAGTTTCTGAGCACTGCCCTATTTAAAAGGTTGTTCAATTAATATAAATAATCATGCTCTGGATATAGCAGTTCCACCAAAAACTTTGAAATATTTCTATCAGATCTCCTGGAAGTTCAGAGAAATCCACAGGTGCCATATGTGGAAGCTGAGGTTGGAGGAACCTCCCTATTTGGAATGGGGATGGCTTATGCAATGATTAGTGACGAGCCATTTCCCCTCGGGTTGATTTGGAATTGGATTTGACAGATTGAGCTATTTTCTCAAAAACGTAATCGGAAAATGCTTCTTTTTTTCCCTCTGACCCAGTAATCAATTCTGAAGTATCGATGTTCATCATGACAGCCCCCATAACCATGTCCCCCAAAGAATAATCCATACTTATGCCCCCAAGAATGCATTTAAAACATCCGCAGAAAAACTCTATACATGCATACATACTGTTTTATTTACTGTATACTCAAAGGAACTAACACTCTGGTTTAAAACTCCGTCATAAAACACAGACATCTAAAACAAACAAACCACTAATCAAATCTCACTGTAAAGTTTATGGGGCATGACTGCAATCGTATGCATATTTAACTGGGATGACGTTATTGCTCTTGTTCTGAAAAAGGCCTGGAGTTCTGCTTCCCTGAGTTTTCCTCCTGGCTCTACACCTTTGCCAACCTACCTGAAATCTGGACCTCATCATGCTCCCAATAACATAATTGAGAGCACAATGGGTGTTTTAACCTTTCTCCTCAATTTTCCCGCAAGCCGTTTATGTCTTTTAGTCCCCAGTTCTAACAGAGAAGTCTCATCAGAGACCTCTGAGTTCTTCCTCCTGGGTTTCTCTACAGTGACTGCTTCCCAAGCACCAGAAAAGGTCATTTTTCCAGGCGGTCCAAGTCATTACCATAGAAGACAAGTAAGGATATGCAAAACTTTCCAGGCGTGGAATGGCCAGAGTCAGGTGATCCATGCCCAGGCTGAAAGACGTGTGTTTTGTCCGGGTATGGACCCAAAGCACATTTGTTGGGACAAGAGTATTCCGAGGTGGGAGAGTGTGGAAAAGGGCAAGGCCATCGGCACTGGCAGTAGCAGTAGCTACGCAGAAGTAAGGAAAGGAAGGCACTGGGAAGACCAGAGGAGGGGAAAGTGGGCTGTGAAGGTTAGTTTTCACACAGTCAAAAGTAAACAACCTGATTCTACACCAGGATGTTGCCAAAATAAGTAGTAGATGGAACTGTATCTACCACCAAAAAGAGAAACAATTCTAGTCCTTTACATAAAGCGGCTGAGAGAAAAATCCGTAAGATATTCTAACGTTATCACATATAGAAGTTCCAGTTGCTGGAACTTTTTCGTGATGGCTTCTTATCTTTTCTACAATACATTTCTGATCCAACGTTCCTAGATTCTTGTATGCCTGTTTAACTGAGTTCAGCCCAGCCTTGCTGAGAAGACTGACATGAACCAGTTGAATGTGCCATACTTAAATGTAGGGTCAGCTGATGGCACGTAGTGGTGGCGGCTAAGAGGATGTGAGAAAAGGAAGGTGCAGGGAAGATGAGCAGGTAGGCTGGCATACAGGCTTGGTGGAGGAGCAGGGGAGAGAAGGGCACGGTGTAGCAGCCTTGCTCTATTCTTCTCATAAGACCCTCAAGCTATTTTGGCCAAAACCCAGAACAAATAAGATGTTCCTGGTTTTGTTTTGGCTTTATTGCACCCTGCCCAGAATGGTTCAGCCAGATTCTGAGCTACAGTGTGTTTGTGTCACGTTCAAAACAAAAACACTTTTTTTTTGGCTTGTGCACACTGCCAAAGTCAAGTATGTTGGAAACTTGAGGTTTCAGTGTTCCTGGTGTCTGGCTGTCAGCCCTTCGAAGTAGGGCAGGTCAGGAAACAGACTCAAGGTGTGGCCATCTTGCGTTTCTTTATCCTCCCCGCTCCTCCCTTTCAGAGTTAAGCTGATGTTTATGGAGCTGCCCTTGCTTTCATTGTTTCATACTTCTCTGTAAAAGGTAAAGGTTCCCCCCGCACATTTGTGCAGTCGTGTCCGACTCTAGGGGCCGGTGCTCATCTCCGTTTGTTAGCCGAAGAGCCAGCGTTGTCCGAAGACGCTTCCACGGTCATGTGGCCGCATGACGCGCGCGGAACGCTGTTACCTACCCACCGAAGTGGTACCTATTTATCTACTTGCATTTGCATGCTTTCGAATTGCTAGGTTGGCAAGAGCTGGAGCTAGTGCGGGAGCTCACTCCGCACGCAGGGCTAGGGATTCGAACCTCCAAACTTGCGATCTACAAGCCTGGCGTCTTACCCACTGAGCCACCACGCCCCTATACTTCTCTGTACTGGTACTCTATGCTTATAATCCAAGCTACCGTACTCTTGGGGACTGCTACAGTATTCAATTTGGAAGGCAGACTTTCATTATGCACTGAACAAATTCTTATTAAGAGCCTAATAAAATTAAAATTTGATGACATCACTAGTTTTGATGCTGTTCAGATTTGTTCATGTTGGGTATGTAGAATAAAGATCCTGGGGTCAGGAAGGTATATAACTACTGCAGGCTAATGACTACAGTACTGTGTTGAATTTGCTTTCCACATCCTTTGCTGCTCTTCTTGACAGAATATTTGTGGTTCATCCCATAACATTGACGATTAGCATAATCTCAGAAGATTAATCTTCTTATGCATGTACACCCAAATGTATTAGATCTCCATAAATTTTATCTTGTTTCTGAATTGCCAAGTTAGCTATCAATCTCAACTGTTTTTTCTTTCTTGAAAATAGTTTCTTAGGGCAAATTCAAGTGTTGACTTGCATGTGTGAAAGAACTATCAAGATAAGCATCCAATGTCAACTAGGTTTCAAGTTCACATTATTTAATTTTTCAGTGAAAACAGTTTGCACATTCAGCTGAATCATCAGTCTTATTCAGATGTCATACTAGTATAAAATCAATGACTGGCATGGGGAAATGCCTGCTGACTCTACCATTGCCTTCTAAGCATTGATCTAAAGGTCTACATGATCCCACTTCATTTGGCCCACATGGCCATTCTATCCTAATATGCCTTCTGACTAGCGCTCCAGTGTTGAGGGATGTCATGATTATACATCCTTCTTTGAACCTGCCACACTTTGCAGTCTTTTCCCCTAAAAATCTGCCTTAAGTTTTCATATGTGGAGCAAGCATTTGTTTCATTGTTGGTCAACTCCATGTTTCATATATTTTACAACTGCATGTAATGGGGAGATTCCCAAGAAACTCACAAAAAAACATAATACCTCATAGGGCCGACCCAAGGAGATAGTTTTTGGAAACATTACCAAATAAGCAGAAGTTTTAACTTTAATTCCTTAACTTTTGGTTTATTATGGACCTTTTATTGTATTTCTTGTATTGCTAATCACCAGGAGTCATTTTGAAGTATTCAACTTTGATAAATGCATAAATAAATCACAGAAGCCTTAGCAAAAATAATCAGTTGGATGTGCAACAAAACATTGCATTGTGGAGTGCCCTTTTTCATTCAAGTCAGCTGTGCCTGCCACTGAGATATTTCATTTCATTCTACCTAATTTTTCATTTGATCATCTTGTCTGTCAGTAATCTCTGGATACTGGGAATGTTTATATTGATAGATCTGTTTCCAAGGCTCTTCCCTCAGTTCATTTTTTCCCCTTAAACCTTTGCTATCCTTCTATTAAGCTTGAAGTTCCCCAAGCTTGAGATATTTTCTGTTATGCATACTGTATATACATTTACTATATAATTTAGTATACAATGTATATACTGTATATACATTTTATAAACATAAGGAATGGTAATATTTGGGATCAAACCATCCTCTGTTGGTTACACTCAGCCCTCCTGTGAGGACAGCCCTCTAACAACAGTGTACACAATTGGTTGGGAAGAGGAGTTTCAGCAGTGGATGTCCATGCGGAAGGTGGGTCTGGAACATCACTTCAGAATGTCTATAACAGTTGCTGAGTTTTCAGAATGCTTATTCATTCTCTTCATCATCTTTACTTCTCTCATATAGAATTCTCCCTTTATTGCACAGCAAGTTCCAGAAGAAGAAAATATAATTTGCCTAAAAAACCCTGTAAATTCTTTAAGATAACGTCTCAACCTCTGAATTCCCTTGTCCACATTTTCAACCCTTTGTCAGCAGTGATGCAAACAATGTAATTTTAGGCCCAGGTTTTTTATGTTCTTACTGAAGTTTATACTACCGGAATAAGCACTATTTTGTTATTGAAAATAATATTGTTAAAGTAAAAATAATAAAATAAACATATGCAAATTAAGAACAGAAAGAAACAGTTTGCTTGTAAATGGTTCCAGGACCATTAGGCTTGGCATCCTTATGTCCTCCCTAGTACTAACACCAGATCCATTTCCTACTGAGATGCTGCATCACGTAAGTCAGTGGGGAGCATGAGTTTTTATTTTTTGTTCCAATTTGGGGAGAGGATTAGGGGATTGTGAAATATTGTAAGTCTATTCAAAGGTTTAAACAACAATTTTACCCTGTTCCCTGCCTAAAAGGTATGGGAAATCATGCCTCCAGTTTTCAGTAGGAGAATTTTGAGTTTTGGCACTTCAATAGGATGGGTCTCTAACATCTGCTAAAAAGTGGTTGAGAGACTATGAATGGGCCATACATGGGACACAAACTGACAAACCCAGTAAATGATCATTGAAGGAGGGGCATATTTCGTAGGAAAACTACATAAATATGTAAGATTTACTAATATATATTATTTCTGTAAGATTTACTTTATGAGCATCCCAAAATAATGTTTGCCTTTTGGAGCTTCTTGTTTCTCTCTCTCTCCCTCCCTCTCTCTCTCATATGTATACATACATACATACATATGTACACAACAGACCCAGATACATGATGCTAACTTTATCTTTCATTGCAGAATCTATCAGCACAAGTCTCATTAGGTCAGAGCTTTCCAAACTTTTCATGTTGGTGACACACTTTTTAGACATGCATCATTTTGTGACACACTCTTACAGCAGGGCACAAGGCAGGCACTAGGACCTGTGCAGAATCCTGGCAGCAGCAGCCGCGACACACCCAGACACTGCAGCTGACACACGTGTCGCGACACACAGTTTGGAAAGCTCTGCATTAGGTCAAGATGAGGGATGGGATTTTAGGATTTTTTTTTGCCCTTCTTTGTGGATTTGATCTATAATTAACGTTATATGCATATTCATCTTGAATATGATCCTTTATTAAACAAAACCATTTCTGTCTAGCTAATCTTTTTGCTACATCATCCGTTCATTTTTCTCTATCTTTTTCAAATTCTAAAAATGGTGTGTAGGCAGTATTGAATTTATTAGGCTGTTTAACAAGAAACTAATAAATTGTGGAGTCCTTGGTGTTCTCTGAGCCTTGTTGTTTTCTTGCAGACGTTTCATTGCCAGGCTAGGCAACATCTTCAGTGCAAATAGGGAGTGGGACTTGCTCTCCGTTGTTTGCAACAGCCCAATCAAGGAACTACCAAGGAGAGAACAACACCCCCACCAACACAAGCAGGACAAGCCATGGTATATAAACAGAGAGCAAGTCCCATTCCCTTTTCGCACTGAAGATGTTGCCTAGCCTGGCAATGAAACGTCTGCAAGAAAACAACAAAGACTCCACAGTTCAACCCTGAGCTACAAATATTCTCTTCGATTGGAACTAATAAATTGTCTAGTGCCAGAACTTTGCCAGCTTTTATCTTTACAAACTAGCTAATAGCACTAAGCATGTTGGTTGCCTTAGTAATAATACAACAACAATAATCACAATAATAATACAATAATAACAACAATTACTGTATAACTTATAAACCTATTATGGTTTTTTATCTTCTGAAGATCTGTTCTTCTGACACTACCAATGGCAGCTCTAGTCCATGAGAGTGATTACTGTCAGTTACCCTTTTGGTGACTTCTGAAGGCATCAGCTTCATGTGTCCATGTCACTGCCTCATACATATGGCAGTGTACTCCACAGTTATCTAGTAAATTCTGTTCCTTATATCAGTAGATGGATTTACCATATATGTGCTCAACCAAGGTGGACTTACAGTAAATTAGGGAAGGTTGATTAAAAACCTATCCTACTAAGTAATGTATTCTATTTACATCTATTGCACTGTGCTTTGATCACCAGGTGTGACAGGGTGGATTAAGATGTGGCATTACCTTCCCAAGCCACCGCGCCTATATGACTAGTTTAGTGGTCTAATCACCACCAAGGGGAAAGTTACCTTCTGTCCTCCTCCTGGCCAGGATTTCATATTCATAGTTTGGTCTAGGAGAGCCAGTTTGGTCTAGTGGTTAAGGTGCTGGGTTAGAAACCAGGAGACTGATAGTTCTAGTCCCACCTTAGGCATGAAAGCCGGCTGGGGGACCTTGGGCCAGTCACTCTCTCTCAGCCCTGGGAAGGAGCCAATAGGAAACCAGGAGACTGAGAGTTCTAGTCCCGCCTTAGGCATGAAAGCCGGCTGGGTGACCTTGGGCCAGTCACACTCTCTCAGCCCAACCCACCTCACAGGGTTGCTGTTGTGGGGAAAATAGGAGGAGGAAGGAGTATTAGGTATGTTCGCTGCCATGAGTTATTTATAAAAAATAATTAAGGCGGGATAGAAAATAAATAAATAAATAAATAAAATCAGGCATGCATTGTTTTCCCAACATGTGTATGGCGTATCAAGGTGAGGATGGGAGCTTTGTCAGATGCCTTGATTGATTGAAGTGGTTCTCTCTTGTGTATGATGGATATTTTTGTTTCTTAGAAGAGGGGAGAAAGATGACACATGATTCCCCCAGTTCTTTCCTCTAGCGGCACTTGTACGATTTACATTAAGGCCTATAACCGGGGTTGGAGTAAATGGAGCAGGTTTGCAATTAGTTTTCAAAGTACTTATCTCATTAAAGTAAATGAATTATTGATTTAGTGACACTCATGCTTTTAGTGAGCGGCACAGTGCCATCATTGCTCTGTTCTCCGGCTCGGTGAGCCAACAGCCAACCCAAGCAAACTTGCTTTGTGTGTATTTTTTTCCTTTTCCCTTTTCTTTCCAACTCTTCTCCCCTTCCTCCACTGCAAATTTCTAATATTTCCTTCTTGTTGTTTAGCCTTGTAATTAAAGTAGATTCATATCAGGAGGGAGTGGTGCAAGGACTGGAAGCACCCCAGATTAACCTTGGATGGAAGCAGGGGAGATGTGGCTGGGGAACGGAAACCTCATTATCTGGATAGAGCACAGAATAGGTTTGGGAGCAAGCCCCGGTTGCCGAGTGTGTCAAGGAACAGCCACTGCCAGGGACGACTGCAGCAATTTTCCCTGGCTCCTCCTGCCAACCATTTCCTGGAGTGCCTACAACAATGACACAAGTCTGGCCATTGGAGGGAAGAACACAAGGGCAGGTGAAATGGTGGTGTCTATCACTCTCAGCAAGAGCATTTGCTGGGTAGAACTGAAGTGAGCATGGAGCCATAGCCCAGAAGAGGTCATTTGTTCAGCCTCTCTTACTCAAATTTACCCATTTCACAACATTTGTGTTTAAGAAATCCAAGCCTGAGAATTTCAGTTCATGAAAAGAATAATGTAGAAGTGAATCTAGGGAAATACCAGGGCTACACCTAGAATTCCTAACAGCATTAAGAGGCAATTTGTCTTGGAATGATGGTAGATACCAATATAAGAAGCAAGGGAGTGCTCCAAATAGATGAATACTTTCTGATGAATTGTCTATTTCCCTCTACCCCCTACAATCTTTCTCCCCAGCCTACACTGCCTGTAGTGACTGTTGGAGTTTTTATGAAGCAATCATTCATGATCCTTGGATATACTAGATTGCAATCCCAGATCTATTTTTTGGACCTGAGTAGCTTAGATTTTATATAATGTACCAACTCCCTAACTATATACACAAAAGCAAATAGTTGCAAATATCGTATGTATTCGTATTACCCATGCAAAGTGATCCACTGATTTTCTAAAGCAGAGCTTTCCAAACTGTGTGTTGCAACACAAAAGTGTGTCGCCACACACAGTCTGGTGTGTCGCCACACAACCCGGAAGCTCTGATCATCATCAGCGCTTCCGGGTTTCCCGGGGCGACACACCAATGGCGGCGCGCAAAAACTCGAAAGAGGCAGCAGCGCAACCAAACGGCGGTTGGTGTGTCGCCGCGGGAAAACTTTGGAAAGCCCTGTTCTAAAGTAATAGTATTTTATATCTAGGTGATATTCTGATACAGTGTTTTTGGATCAGACCAAAGGTCCACCTTGTCCAGCATCCTGTTTCTAGCAGTAGACAGTTTGATGGTTTTGGAAGCTTCCAAGATGAGGGCAAAGGCCATTCCCTGATGTTTGCCCTATAATAACTGCTTGTCAGAGGTTCCGCCTAGCTGTCAAGGTTGATAGTTTTGGATAAACTCATTCTCTACAAATAGCCCTAGTTTTCTTTTAAAGCCATCAGCCATCACCACCAATATGGCAGCAGCAGATTACCCTAATCAGTGTCTGCCTAGTGCTTTCATTTGCCTAAATTTCATTGGGTATTCCCAAAGTTCTCTGTTTTGATACAAGAAATCATGCTCTTATTGCAGCCTGCTTTTGTTTTCTACTGAAGAAATTATCTTTGCCATTTGGTGCATCCTTGTTGCACAAAGGCCATTTTAAAGAGAAAATAGTAACGACCCATTAAAAAAATGGCAAAAACAGTTAAAAGCAGCCACCATTGCAATAGTACTTCTTCTTTTAGAAGAAGTGGGCTGTGCACCCTTTCTGAAAAGCAGCAAGGACTGATTAACTATGATTCTCTGAAGCTGCCTTGGAGCAACTGCAAAAAAAAAAAAGTCACAGCTTCTTCCTTCAGCTGTCATCACTTTATTGGTATAGGTATAGAGATCACTCACATCTGTTTGCCATAACACAAGCCACAGCTTCTAGGTTGTTTCCAGGCCATGAAGGGCTTTAAAGAATAGCAGCCATGATAGGAATTGGATACCTGAACAAGGAAAAACCATTATAGTGCACCCACTTCCCAACCTTACATTCTAAACTTGCCTCTGATCATTTTATCCAGCTTGAGAAGCTGTCCAGTATAGACCTGCTTGTCTCCTCCAACAAGGTTCAGTAATATTGACTTGTTCTCCCACAGCCAAATATATTGTACCAATGGTACTCACTGGCAGCAGAGTTGAAATAACTGAAGTTGGAAGCTTAAGAGCTGTTGATACATTGCACACTTTCTGCCTTTATTCATTGTTCCATTACATAGTTTTCCCCCACCCCCATTCCACAAATTTCACAGAAGGAGCTTCCTAGAAAAACTTCTCTAAAATGATTTTTTATAACATACAAGTTATGTAGAGTATAGAAGTAGAGCATGCTGTATTGCAAAACCAGTGGCTTCAAGTTTTAAGAAAGGTGAAGTATATTCCTTATGATTTAAAAACTCAATCCTATAAAATAGAACTCCTCAGTGGATGTTCAAAAAAGGTTGGTTGTCATCTTTTCTATGCTGAAGAGGTAATAAATTTGAAGAAACATTAGTGCATATGCTTGGGGCACATCCATTGGTAGTTACTTTTTGATCTGAGATTAAATAATGTGTTGAATCAGATTGTTGGAAAGAAGGTTCAGAAATGTTAATCTGATGTTAAATTATATTCCAAACATTTGGAACTTGTCTATTAAGAGCTTTGGACATATCATGCCTGGATGATAGTGAAACAGGTGATTTTGTTTTCTTGCAAAAATGTAGGTATACCAGATTTTAAAGCTTAATTTAATTATACATGTCAGCCTTCAAGATGGCCTTGTTTCAACAGAGGCAAGATTTGAAAATATGATTCCATATGGTCCAGTCTTAACTCACTGTTTAAAAATGGAATATTATATTATAGTATTATTATTTTGAAATGGTATAAAAGTAGCTTTTTTCCTTTTTCTTCTAACATCTTTTCTCTTTTTTGTTTTTTCTTCTTTGTTTTGTTTTCACTGTTGGGATAATAGTATAAATGAAATTAAATTAAATAGCTTTACATGCAGTTGTTTTTATTTGTATCAGTTTGAAATTAAATGAAAAAAACACCTTCTTAGCACAGCATCCCGTGCTCCATCAGAAGGGTGAAAAGCTATGCCACTTCACTGCAGTGATACCCTTACCACGGGCATAGGGGTGCCATCCTTGGGTGAGGTCCCTCCATTAGTGAGCTCTGAGGCTCATCGTATTTCTCTCTTTTTGTTACTGCCTGTTCACAAAGACCTCTCTAAGCAGAATGACAAGAGCAAGGGGAAAGAACATCAGATTCCACTTGCCTTGCTTGCCCTTTGTTCAGATTGGAATAGAGGACGAAGACTGGTGAACGGGCAATGGGTAATGGTGACAGCCCTGAGATGGCAAGCCTCCAGAAGTACCCACCTGGATCAATCAGTGGTCAACTTCTGGATAACTTCTGGATCATTTTACATAATGTGCATATTTTCATGTAAAGGTAACCAACCTTTTGACACTGAGAATGGCACACCCCATACACAAGCAACCTATCTGCACTGTACATATGCTCGTATATGCATGGCTGCTCCAGGCACAGTGCTTCTTGCAGGAGGAGGATGCCTTGTGATAGGAGGCCAGCAAATCCCGTGTTTAACCTTAAATCAAATAAGATTATTGCTAAATCTAACTTAAAGGGGTGTAATTCAGTTTGGCAATTATGATTTTGGGTTACATTCTGAATCTTGAGAATTATGGCAACCTGTACAATGGGGCCTTAAATTCTTCGAGTAAAACTATTAAAACTAATGCCCTGAGCGCACACCCACAGACATGTACACCCCGACTGCATTTCTGTGCAGCCCCCTTTTCTCAGATAAATAAACCAAGCACTGCTCCTCCCACAAACCTGAATAAGCCCATTAGAGGGTGATGTGAAGAGGCCAAAAGGAGCAGAGTAGAGCCTCTTTCTGACTGACACAGGCTGTGCATATAACATAACATCTATATTGATTTACACTTTCAGCCTGTCTCTGAGGGGAACCTTGTCCTGACTTTCACCCACCAATAGATGAAAATTGCACAAGTGCACCAGAGCCTAACGTGTGCAGTTTTTGCAAAGCATTTCCTCTCTCTCCCAGCACAATGGATCAAAGCAAATGAAGCACTGGAACCATGCACCTTCTCTGGCTGCTTTGGCAAAAAACATTCTGCCTGCCAACCCAAGCTGACCCCTGCTGCTGACTCTGACTCCTGTTTGCCACACAGACTCTTTTTGCAGGGCAGGGAGGGGAATGCATTATGCTGGTCCTGGCACTGAGTCTGTGCACCCACACCAGGCCACCAAATGCATTGGTTCTTGTAGCAAGGATGACAAGAAAAAGAGAGGCGGCTCAGCGGACATGTAGGCTCAATGCCAGAACCCAGTGTGACTCCACCCAGAAAGAGCTACCCTTGGAGAGGAAGGAAGGGACTAGGCCAAAACACCTTGGTCCTGGCCAGGGCACCTCAGGCAGCACTCAGAAGCAGGTGGGAACTGTTGCAGGAACGGTGCCTGTGAGATGAAGTTGAAACTCACTGCCTGGATCCCATGCCCAGCGCAGTCTAGCCCCAACAGTTTGTGAAGCCACCTACAGCAGAGTGGGACCAAATGCAATCCTCCTCAAATCTGCTAACAAACTCCAAATTTAACAAACTCCAGGGGATCATGACACATCATTTGAAAACCTTTAGTTTAGGGGCTTAAAGGTAAGAATCAACACCTTAATTAAATTCAGAAACTGTCATCCGCTAAACTGTCTTCAAGGGGCAATCCCATGTGCAGTTATTCAAAGACATCACTGGGAAAAAAAGAATGTGATCAGATGATCTCTGTCAATATTGTTTCCATGCTCAGTAAATGCACATTTGGGTGTGCAGGTTTTTAAGTCCACTACACATCAAAGTGACCAGTGATCTGATCAAGTAACTTCCCAGGAAAAGCGGCTTTGTATTCCAGTACTCAAATAGTTTAAAATGAGGGAGCCTTTTAAGGGTCTATGTTTTGCAGTCAGAGCTATTCCTTATTTTAAGGAAGGTAGGAAAGAACTTAAAGTCACACTACCTCTTGCACAGAACGCTCATTGGTAGGTAAGCATGAGTAGGAAAATTGGGGAATGATGTCCTGAACAAACCGCAACTGCTGCCAGGTGAACCTGCTCATTCTCCCACCAGATCTTCTCTTTCCTACATGTCATGCGCAACTAGCAAGAAGAGCAGTGTTTGTCTGTGTTGTCTGAGCTGAGCCCTCACCCCAGTAGTTCCCTGATTAGTTGCTGGAAACGTGGCCCCTTTTCTGTGCAAAAGCTCTTCTTGTTTAATTAAAAGTGTTGACATTGGGACCAGCCAACCCACCCACCTGAGAATGCACCAATAAATTAAACATTGCACTTTTAATGGCCCATAAAGAAACTCTTCACTGCTGCTTGAGAATGGAGAGGGATAGAAAATAGCGAAGAGGTGGGGGGCAGGTTATATAGCCAGATAATCTGAGCTAATACGTTTAATTAAACAGCTACATTAATTTAGGAGTTATTAAGGAGGCAGGACAGTATTTTGGACATTACAGGAGTTACTGAAAAGCAAATGGATGGGATGGGGTGTTGGGGAGAAAGGAAAATGCCTCTGCAACAGCTCCTGGGGTAGATTTAGTAATTCCTGCCCCTTACCATTACTGAGACTGAACACTCTACAATGTATGCATGCTTATATTTTTTTGCTTTGATATGTATGTTTTTGGTTTGTGGAATTTAATGTGGTTACATGCACCATTGGAGTGCAAAAGCAAAATAGAAACAATAGATGTAAATAAGCTAATCCACCTACAGAAGCTGTAATGTTGCCCTTTTTCCAGGCAACTATCTCTAGGTAGCAAGGATAAAGCATGGGGAATGAATTTATATCAGCCACTCCAACCTGGTATTTTCAAGGTTTGTTGGAACTGTGGCAGTTGTAATCCAGTGCAACTGGATGGGCCAGGTTAGGAGAAGCTGATCTCAGGATTAGATTCATTTATTTGCTTTGCCACAGAGTTACCTCTGCGACCTTTGAGATAACATGTGCCACCTGGGAAAATTAAGGCAAGCCTGACTATTTGTGGAACAGTTATAATATATTGACTATACTAGGTCTATAGACCTATCATGGTCTATTGACAGAGCAAGAGGGAATACTTTGAATGGTTCCCATATGCAAGTATTGGCAATGTTCTAATTTATAAGAAACACAAACAGAACAGTCTGGAAAGAATAAGGTGTAATAGATTGAGAATTGAAAAAAAAGACTTACAGTGAAGAAAGATCCTTATTTTTTTCCTTAAATCCAAGGAACATTACATGAAACATTTTTCTTTTATTGCTAGAGTATCTATAAACAGTTGTACTTTTTATAGTTTAATGCCAAGATGTGCAATGTGTTGGCAAACATCAGCTCCCAGGAGATTTGGTCAGCATACCCAAAAGAGAAGGACGCTGGGAGTTGTATTTTAGTCACATCTGGAGGGCTACAGATTGATTCCCCTGTTTTAATTGTTGGATTACTGAGTTTTAATATTTTTATACGTTTTGCTTTAAAAAAGTGGTTTTTCTATGTGAGCCATATGGCCCCCCAGGGGGGATATACCATATTTCTAAGGGGCCATGGTTACCTTTTTTCCAGATAACAGTGACTATTGGGGGGGGGGCAGAGGTAAATGAGGTTCAGAAGGGGGCCATGAGCAAAAAAAGGTTGAGAAACCCTGCTTTAAAACTCCATACATCCTAAAGCCAAACCCAGGCTTGCTGTTATTTCAGTAGAATAAAGGAAATCATTGGTGCTTAAGGAATGCCCATACTACAATCTTCCAATCATGCCAGAAAGATGCCCTGGGAACTGTTTTCAAGAAACATGTCCTCATGTTGTCACCACTATTTTGTTCCCAGGCACCTGCACTGGCAGCCTGAAGTCTTGTTTAACATCTACTGTTAAAGTGATGTTATCTCTCTTCTCCTGACACAAATCTTACCATATGAGCAGTCTATGATAACTTAGTGATAAGGGTGGCCATGCCACCTTTTTGCCACAACTTAGACTGTGAGAAAGACTGGGCATCAGGTTTGTACAACTTTTTTATTCATTTATTTTCCCCTGGAAGACATTTTTAAAAAATTAAGCATAATAATGTTGATCTCCTGTCCTCCTGCTAACCATTATCTTCTATATCTATTTTGGCTTTGGCTGCAAGAGAGACTGGACACCTGGCTTACATAGAGAAGACCTGATAGGGTTTATTTTTATTTTTTGCCATAGAACTATTGATCTTTCTATAAGTCCAATAGTCCTATAGTCTTATGACAAATCAATACATTAAAAACAAAACAAAAATGTTCTGCACCAGTCAGTTTAACATATGAGAGGGAGGAAGTGGGTGGATATAGCTCTGTTGATGGGAGTGCAACCACCATCCCATGAGCACTGACCCATGTGACAGGTCCTTTTTTTTTTTTTTACATAATGCAAAGCAACAAATAACAACAAAAACCCAGCTTACTGACCTTCCTTTTGGCTGCCTCAAGATCACTGAGACCATAATTGGTCACCTCATGTCCATCCTGCTTCCAAATGGTATCCCTCTCCAAATTTGGTCAGTTCCATGCTGTCCTGCTCTTCTAGGGCAGATCATTGATCCTCCTGATACCAAGCAATTTGTGGTCTCTGTGACAGCATATCACAGTCCAGGGCTGTCTGCCATCCTGTCACATGAGCTTGCAAACATACAGTACATACTATTTTGGTTGGTAATAGAAGTTAGGAGAAGATAACCAGAAGTTGAGAGGAGGAAATAGAGTAAACATTTTCATAGACATAAGGTCTTCCTCATGGGAATGGGGGTGCTACTGTGCTGGCAAGAGGAGGAGGAAGAGGAGAAAGCTGGAGGCTGAAAGGGAGGCTTCTGGAAAAAGAAAAAAATAGCTGGTGATCTTAAAATGGATTAGGGATTTTGAACTACTGAAGACAGATTAGATCCATGATGGATTCTGGGGAAGACTACTGAAAAGTTGCAGGTTCAAGAGTGGCCTTAAAATCATGAAGGGGATAAGACATTTATACCCAAGGCAGAAGAGAGTAAAAGGTCATAATCTGCCAGCCTGATAGAGAATACCAGCCAGAATAATTATTCCCCTTACTTAACTCTAAGTAGGAAACTAGAAATAGCAATGCATATTTAGTCAATGCTATAGGCTGTGTTCCAGTAGAAAGTTAATTAACTTTAAAATGTTGGCCAGATGCTCTTAAATCAAGCCTTTGTACTACTACTTTACCAGTCTTATCAGAAATATTGTAGGGAGATAGGAAAGAATCAGGCTTGCTTAGCCACTGTAATGAAATATTGCCTGAATTGCTTGACATGCTTGAAAACAAAGCTAAGAGCTTGCCTTGTTTTGTTAATACAAAGAGGGGGGAAATTCATAAGTACTGTAGGCTGTTTGTTATATCACTTCCCATGAACTCACAAACCCCCTGCGATGGTCCCAGTAGGGGCCCTGTACTTCTAGAACAGCTGTAGATAATACAGGTAGTCCTCATTTAGCAACTGCAACTGGTTCTAGCAAAATGGTCAGTAAATGACACGGTTGCTAAGCGAACCACGAGAGAGAGAGAGAGAGAGAGAGAGAGAGAGAGAGCGCTGTGAAGATTGCTGGTTGTTGCCATCTCATTTATATAAAGTTCTCTCATGCAGCAACACCAGCATTACTCTCACTCCCACATGTGTTGTTGTCAGGTGCAGAAATTTGGGCGTAAGTGTGCACATTGGTTGGAAAATGTACTAAAAAAAGTGAACAGTTGCTATCCAAGGCAGATGCACAGCGAGGACTACCTGTAGTGAAGCAGAACAGTACATACTGTATATTGGCCTTCCATTTTACAGTCTTCTCAAATTCTATCACCTAATTGTCCCTTGGTTTGACCATGTGACAGACAAAATTTATAAGCATCTAAGCAATTTATAAGATTCTGTCGGCCTTGCAGGGCAGACCAGATAGGAAATATGACCAGATGAGCTAATTCTACTTTATTGTAAAGCTACATTGACAGAATCTTGCAAGTCTGAAAGTATACCTCCCTCCACCCCTGTCTCCTTCACAGCCCGAGAAACTAGGGAGGATCCCTTCTGAGCCTCTTGCCCCACCCACTATCCAGCTGCAGGCTATGCTGTCTCTTATCTGACTGTTCCCTTGGCAGTGTCTCTTTGCCCAGTCTCCCAAGGTCATTCCCACAGACCATTACACCTACCAACAGCAAATTGGTTAGGATGACACACTTCTGGGCCTTGAGGTTCAACAGTCTTATCAAGAAGGTGGAGGATCTAGTAAAGCAATTATTCCAAGATGCTACCACCTCACCAGTCCTCATTCCAATATTTCCATCCTTTCTGAAGGCAACAAGACATTCCCAGGCCAAGCCAGATTCTGTGCTACCTGGCTTTTCATTGTGTTCAGAATTTGTATAAAGATAGAAGGATGCATTTGCTTATTCCAACTTCTATTGCTTAACTCTCATTATAGCAGAGGCCCAACCATCAGGCTCCCACCATCAACAACAGCACCCACAGATAAGGAGGGCAGAAAATTGGGGAGTCTTGGGTGGAAATCATATTCTTTGAAGACTTGGTTCCTCTGTACTGCCAACCATCAAGCATATCTAGCAAAATAATTTTTTTTTGCGGGAGAAGATACTCCAATTTCTATCTCATTTGCCTGAGGGCAAAAGACAAACAGTCAAGCAAATGGGGTCTGCAGCAATCCTACTTTGTCCCCTCCAACTGCATTCCTGGTCCCACTCAAGCCTCAGTCAAGGTCACCAGTCTTTCAAATGGAAAAGACTTACTGTTCTATACCATGGGGCTCATGGGATGTCAGCGCTGTCTACCCAATGAGTACAGCAAAGGCATGGATGCTAGCTTCAAGGCTTCAAGCGACATCTGTTACCTTGATGTACCCCCATACTGGCCATTCAGGGATAACCTGCCTTGCTTTCAAGATACACGGGTTTCTGTTACTAACTTTGTTTTATGATTCCACAGGGTTACATACTGCATTCTGGACTAACCCCACCCCAAACCTTTAAGGCAATTTCAAAGATAAGTCAGGAGGTTTCCCTTCTTCTATAGTAAGGGGTACTGAGAGCATACCTCCTGGGGGGTGTGCTCCCATTTTCTTTTTTATGTGACTTTACCTTTCCAATTTTACTATCTTGAGGCACTCTTATGCCAAGATGATATCAGTTGCTTCCATTCTTCCCCTCTGGCATAAGGGGATGAAGCTTACATTGCAGATTTTCAGGAAGCATGCTTTCATGAATCTTTTATACCCTACCATAGGTTTTTCTATTTTCTAAAGGTATGGCACCCATTGTCATGTTCCTCTACCTACAAGGTATCATTTTCTTCCCTTATCTAGCTCCAGTTCATACGGCAATGATAAATACCACCACTGTACCTTGCACAACAGATTTCGCATTCTTTACATCCATCATTTCATCTTGGCCCTGGCAATCTATCTGCCTGAAAGTGACAACATCCTCACTGACCAGCTCAGCAGTATCAGAATGGCCACCCATGAATGGACATTGTATCCAGCCTTTATCAGATACCATTGGGCATCCCTAAGGTAGATCAGTTTGCCACTTGCTTAAGCTTTTACAGCAGGGGCAGGATATACTCCTGGTCTTGCAGTGATGCCTTCCTTTTTTCTTTGACCCCTGTTTTATATGGTTCTTTTCATTCCCCTGATGACTAGAGTCCTAGCAAAGATCATAAGACACTTAAATAACTGCATTTTCATCATACCTTAGTGGCTGCAGCACCTATGATTCATCCTGTACTCTGTCCCATGCACTGAAAGTACCTCTGGCTTCTGAGCCAGCCCAGCTTACTCACCATCCACCTGGGAAAAGTCTTCCATCAAACCTTCATTCCCTCTGCCTTACAGCTTGGAAGATTCAATTCCACAGCTTCTCTGGGATAAGCTGGAAAAGGTTACGTTAGATTCTTGGGAGCCTTCTGCAAGGGCGTCCTATGCAGCTATATAAGAATTCTTTGAATACTATCCAGAAACAACACTTTAATTCCCTACAATATCAAGTCCATCACATTTTGGCCTTTTTCCTGAGCTTGAAACAGCTTTGCTCTCTTCAACAAAGGTACACCTTGCAGACATCTCTTCCCTTTTTCCTTCATTGAGAAATATTTCTCTTTCTAACCTGCTAATAAGGCATTACATCAAAAGCCTAGTACTTCTCCAGCCCTGATGCTTCCCTTGTTCTTTCTAGGTTAATGTTGAAACTCTGAATCTATGGTTATTGCCCCAATTTACCTCCTGTCAAGGAAAGTAGCTATAATGTCAGCTTGTTGAGCTGGAGAACTGTGTATCTTACAAAGAGATTCTCCTTTCTTCATTTTTCATAGGGACAAAGTAGTCCTTTGCCCAGATATTTCTTTTTCTTCAAAGTTGATCAGGGCTTTCCACTTGAATCAAGACGTTATATTACCTATCATTTTCCAAGTCCCTCAAGTCCCGCAGGGAAGTTCTTCATTCCTTGGATGTCTGTCATGCTCTCACTGTGTCCTTAGACGTTATGGTACAATTTTACTAGGACCAATATTTATTCCTGACTTTCCAAGGCCCATCTAAAAATGTGTTTCTCCGAATGGGGAGTGGCAGACCTTTAGTTTTCTGTAAGCTAGCCAAAGAGTCATGCCCTCTTCCAGTCTGTGCTGACTCCGCAACAGCAGCACTGTTAGCCTTTCTATAAGATATTCCTATGCTGGGTAGCTGTATAGCCTCTGTCCTTCAACTTCATCCAGCCTCTATAGACTGGACCTACATTTCCAGAGAGATGCAACCTTTGGAAGAATTATCCTGTCTTCAGCCACCTTAGGACAGTGAGACCTTCTTCCAGGTAAGAAGTGTGATGCTTACCCATATATGTAAATCACAGATGACCACTCAAAGTACTGTAATTACAGGCAATAACCCATTATTCTCTCTAGTATTCTGTCCATCAAAGCACCAATGTAAATCCAGAAGGCTGGTAAGCCATTTATTTAGAATATCATAAAATAAATAATGTGGGTGAAGGGATCATACATAGACTAGGACTCAAAATCTTTATAACGTCTTGTTGCAAATGATGAGATCAGATCATGGTGTGTATCATGTCTACTTTTGGGCATATTCAAGAAAAACCAATGAACAACCTTTCCATTTTTACCCTGTTTGAGCAGCTTTTCCTAATTTTTGAGATCCCCTTGTCCCAACCTGTGTAAAGTATAGGATAATCTCCTGGGAAGCAGTTAGCCAACATCCATAAGGGAGTGGTAAGGTCTTTATGTGGTGACCCACTTGGAAGCTGACATGTTCATCACTGACCACTGTACCCTGAATTGTGCAGAAAGTTGAATTCCTTACTCCAATTGTAAGCTATAGTATGTATGATTCTTAACTTTCTGGCATGCACTACTCACCAGTGTCTGTGAACCCAGTGGTTTCCTTTCTGTGCTTTTTCTATGGTTATGACTGCTTTGAGTAGTGGTATTCTGAGCCCATGGCTCCCTGACTGATGTTCCTCTGCAGCAGTAAATGAAAACATAGGGCGACTCTGCATTTTGCCTGCTCAGATAATGTCATTCTCTGTCATGCTCTACACTTCATGTAAGCTATTCTGGCAGGTAAATTTCTCAAAGCATGGTTGGTAAGTAAGGTGCCTTCCTGGACAGGCATGAGGACATGGTAATGAAAGTATCCCTGGCATCGTTATCTCACTGGCTTCTATTATCATGATTATTATTTATTCCCCGAGAGACTTATCAACATGTCTGGGTCCCCAAACACTCTGCTGTGAGAATTCACTATTAGCCCCCAGGGAGGTGACTACTGTCTCAAGGCCAGGAGCCCTGTGCGATAGAAATGGCTGTTGTGTTTCAGCCATGAGGGCTCTGGAGTCTGCATTTAGTATCTGCTTTTTTCAGGAGAAGGGTAGACAGTGCTTCCTGGGGAGCACATAGTTTCTTTCCCTTGAGCTGTGGGTGATCCTGTGACTACTAAGCTGAGTTATAGAGAGTTTTCTGGGCAATTTCCAGGGAAACCACGGTGGAGGAGGTGGATATCATCATGGCTTTAATGGAAGCAAGCCCTGGCCTAATGAGCTGTGATTCTCCCTGAATTGGGTTCACAGAGGCAGGAATTTCCATAATTGATCTCCATACTGCATGTCACACAGTTAGAGCACCCAGGAATCCATAAAAGGTGGTGTAGGCTGAATGCAAGGAGTGGGGAGGGGAAGGAGCATTTGTGCTTGGGATAGAGCTATCCTTTGCAGCAATTGGTGAAGAGGACCTTCTACCAAAGCAGTCCTACCTTTTTATTTATTTATTTATTTTCTATCCCGCCTTTATTATTTTTATAAATAACTCAAGGCGGCGAACATACCCAATACTCCTTCCTCCTCCTATGTTCCCCACAACAGCCACCCTGTGAGGTGGGTTGGGCTGAGAGAGAGTGACTGGCCCAAGGTCACCCAGCCGGCTTTCATGCCTAAGGCTGGACTAGAACTCACTGTCTCCTGGTTTCTAGCCCAGCACCTTAACCACTAGGCCAAACTGGCTCTCAGACTGATGTTCCTCTGCAGCAGTTTGGGGGCAAACCTTTGGCCCTCATGAGCTGCTGGCTAGCAGGTACAAAGGATATGGGGCTCTATGCAATCCTATCTTTGGTTTTGTCTTTTAGCTGGAACCACCCTTCTTCAAAAAAAAAAATCATCCCTTCTCTTCTACCACAAAATGTTTACAGAATTCCAAGGGTTAGAAGCAGTCAGGTTAAAAACACCTGGGGCGCAGAGTACTCTGTTAGTATTCCTCAGCCATGATACTTACATATCTTCCTGCAGTTCTGAAACTCCCCTGTTGCCCTGGCCTTGCCCCCCTTGGATAACTGTAATAAATAGTTTCAAACTGAACTCATAAAGAGTGGCAGTTTGTCAAGAATCAGCACTTTTGCAAAGCCTGTGCAGAACTAGAGTTTTGAGCAGGGAGATGGGAACAGGAATGAGCAGCAACGCAGAGGCTTCTTTGAAGAAGTGTTGGCTTGGCTTATGGTAGTGGGGGAAGCTAAAGCCTTACCATAAAAACAAAGATGGCATCTTCCGGTTATCTAAATGACCTACTCCAGCAGCTTCCTTCAACTGGAGTGCCTCCAGATGGAGTGGAATAGAGTTCTCTGAATTCCCAGTCAGGTTGGGAAAGGTTAGATTAAAATTTACCCTTTTAAGAGGATAATTGTGAAACTAAACCATCACTCTAAGCTTTCCCACAGAAAGGGCAGGAGCATAAAACGTGAGAAATAAATACAAGCAGATCATTTCAGTCCACCCATTTCACTAGCAGCTGTTCCTTTGGTTCACTTGTGCATGGCTCATATTGTCATTCTGTTTTCAAAGCACAGGCAAGTTTCTGGAAATTCCTAAGAAGATAATAACACATGTTCAGAAAGGATGTTGCCAGTCAGTGAGCAAATGCCATTGACTGTGGGTGCGTTAGCCATAACAATAATTGATTTTATTTCCTTCTCCACTCTCTGTCCTTTCTTAGAGAGGCCAAACTGGGGTGGGGGGGAGGAAGAGAGCTTGTGATTCCAAAGGTACCACAGCAATTTCCATTTCCTTTCCTAAAGGCTTTGAGAGGGAGAATACTCCAAGTGGGAGTACACTTGTAAAGTCCTTTACCAAGTGTGGGTCTAAGAGACATTTTGCTGTCCTCAGATAGGCATTCACTTAAGAAAAACATAAAAATAGCTGACAAGGTCATTGTTCTCTATTAGACTCACACAGGAGAAAATTCCACATAGGTTCATCTTCAATCTCAAAAGACAAGAGCATTTGGTGAAATGCCATCTGCTAAATCTTATCTATTGTGCCCATATTCCAAAGCCAGAAACTGAAGCTAAAAGCTTGAGAAAGCAGTAAAAAGGTAAAGGTTCCCCCCGCACATTTGTGCAGTCGTGTCCGACTCTAGGGGCCGGTGCTCATCTCCATTTGTTAGCCGAAGAGCCAGCGTTGTCCGAAGACACTTCCACGGTCATGTGGCCGCATGACGCGCGCGGAATGCTGTTACCTACCCACCGAAGTGGTACCTATTAATCTACTTGCATTTGCATGCTTTCGAATTGCTAGGTTGGCAAGAGCTGGAGCTAGTGCGGGAGCTCACTCCGCACGCAGGGCTAGGGATTCGAACCTCCAAACTTGCGATCTACAAGCCTGGCGTCTTACCAATAATAATGCTCAGTTTATCTAGCACTTTTAACTGTTCAAAGCACTGTCTACCTTGTCTCCATAATCCTTTTAAATTGTCCTGTATTATGGCTGTTGTTGATATTTATTTAGGTGCCATCGAGTCAAGTTCAACTCCTAAGGATTACATAGACAAACACACATCATCTTGACCTGTCTCTAGTAAAAATTTGTAGCTTTTCCAGAAGAGTGCTAGATAGCCTTATCCTTCACAATCTTGTCTAAATTTGTCATTGCCTTCCTCTGTAGAATTAATCTCTTTACTTCTCTGACACCCCACCTATCTTTACTCTTGAACCCCAGAAAATAAAAATATCTACCACCTTCCTTTTTGCCAACAACTGGAAGCTCAGTAAGCATATTGCTTGACATTAGCGTTATCTTCTTAATACCGAACATTAGGCCAGATTTGCCGTTTTCCACTTTTTGTTTCATAATGAGATCTTCTAAAGTGTCTTCTGCGTATCTCAGAAATCAGGAGCCTGGTAGCCCATTGTCCAACTAATATGCATGGAGGCATCTGATGAAATGAGCTGTAACTCATGAATGCTTACAGTATGCTTTTTAATAAAATGTGTTAGCCTGAAAAGAAGCTACAGCACTCTTCCTGATTTTGGGCTATCATAGACTAACCCAGCTCTCCTTCTACAATGCATATCTAACATTGTTAGTGTTTCAGTTCCCTATTTTAATTCCAGCTGTCATTTTTTCCAATCCTGCCATTCTTGTAACCTATTTACTGTACAAGTTCAATAGATATGGGAATAATATGCATCCTTTTCTCACTCCCTTTCAAATTCAATAGTTTTTGTTCATTGTACAGGGTTCCTTTACAAAGAATAACCCTGTGTTCTGGCACATCCATTAGCCTTAATATATTCCACATTCTGGCATAATCCACATAGTCAAAGGCCTTGCTGCAGTCAATAAAGCAAAGGTAAAATTTATATTCTCTTGCTCTCTCCATTATCCATATTACATTAGCTAACTGATCTTGTGCCCCTTTTCTGAAACCTGCCTGTTCACTTGTCATTTATCTCTCCATGGATGGCTCTGTTTTTCTTTGTAGGATCTTAAACAAATATTTATAGTGTAAGGAATTAGTGAAAAGTTTCAGTAATTTGCACTTTCTCTTGCATCACTTTTCTTCAGTAATAGATATATACACCAAGCTTTTCCTATCTCTAGGTCACACGATACTGATCCATATTTGCTGATATAGAGCTGTTAACTCTTTATCTTTCTTTTCTGCAATTTTAAACCAGTTGTTGGGTCTATGCCTGGTGCTTTACCTTTTGATTGGTGGTCTATTGCTTGTTAAGCCTCTCCATCTTTTTCTATAATTCCATAATCCTGTTTGTAAAGGGGATTTTACAGTATAGTCTTTCCATCATCATCTAATCGTATTTGCTTCTATTAGATCTCTTCCACAATAATCTTGAATATTCCTACCTTAGCAACCCATTTCTCCATGACCTCCTTAAAACATCTCTCATTTTTCTTTTCTTGCTATTTTCTTCTAGCTGCTGACATTCTTGATTGAGATATCTTACATTGTCCTTTCTTGCTTGATGTTGGAAATCTGTGTTCAGTCACTGTTGCCCAAGGCTTTCATCTTCTGTCTTTCCTTGGCTATCATGATAACTTGTTTTGAAAACCACTTAGATCTTTTCTCTTTGAAATTTGGAAAATATTTTTTTTCTATTTCAGTTTTCAGTATGTCTCATCTCTTGCCATGGCTTTTCAGTTTCTCTTTCACATAAGGTAAGTGTAAAACTAGTGTAAGAAACTGAATCTATTCCTTAATTTCTTAAATTTAACCCTTATATTTGATACAGATAATTCATGGTCTGTTCCACAATCTGAATCTGGAAGTGTCCTGGCTGATTAGATTACACTTCTCCATCTTCTCTTACCTCCATTTGATTCTAATGCTAGACATCTAGTTATGTCCATGTACAGAATATGCATTTATGTTGCCTGAAGCAGTTGTTGGCAATAAATAAGTCCCCCCCTTTTTTTTTCAAAATTCTATTAAACCATTCCATTTATTTATTTATTTATTTATTTATTTATTTATTTAATATAGCCGCCCATCTCAAACCAGTGACTCTTGGTGGCTAACAATAATAAAAACAATCAACAATAAAAACAATACCAAAAAATTAAATATAATATAAATACAGCCGAGAGATCTTAAAAGCCATAAGTGTTAACACAACCATGAAATGGGGCCCTTGCTATATTTACTAAGTCCAAAGCTTCCTGTAATTTCAGGATCCTGCATTTCTCCATTACCCATTAGTAGTACTTCATCCTTTCTTGATGTTTCATTTAGCACCTCTATTTGTCATAGAATTCCTCAATGTTTTCCATTTTTTTTCTCTGTTTCTTTTTTGGGTTTCCTTTCAAACAGAAAGGGAAAAAACCTCATTGTCCCCAAGATCTGTTTCTTAGTACCCATGCTGCTCAACATAGAGTACAGCTGGGCTAAATAGAACTATCTTCAGCACAACAACAGCTTGTACTGTACATACTTAACTGGGAGTAAGAGCCTGCAGAACTCAGTGGGATTTACTAAAGAGAGTCGGACACAACTGCACAAATGTGCGGGGGAAACCTTTACCTTTTTATATATTTACCACCTTATATTTACTATGTTTTTTTTCCACAGACTGTCTTTGTGCAAATGTATGTGTGTATCCATCTACAAAGAGGTGAGCAGTTGTGCTCAGGGTGTGTGCATTGATGGCTTTACATCAAAGAGGAGGGACAACTTACCTATGTGGAGCATTACAGGTCTTTGTGCCCAACTGCTTTCTGCAGTTCAAACTTTTTGGAAATTATCTGAATGAGAGTGAAGGGGCAATGTTTAATAAAATGTAGCTGACACATAACTTAAAAGGGTTATGCTAGGCTATAGAAATCAGAATGAAAACTCAAAAGGTTCTTGACAGGCTGGAACAATGATATACAGTCTCAAAATATGTGTATAGCTCCAGAAAGAATTGAAAAAAATTACCATTGAATTGCAATTTTATATGATAAAAAGAGAGTAGTATTTATTACATGGAGTGTAATAATACTTATATTTACTTTGATTTTATTTTAATTAAATTTATAGTAAAATTACTTTTGTCCTGACCCATACACTTTTTGGAGTATGCCTCCTAACACACCATTCACAAGTTAAGAATTCCTTGACTGAAACACATTGAAATTCAAAAAGATAAGTGTAAACTGCATTTAGGTATGAAATATCAGACAAAAGAATGAAAGAGAACTGGCTTGGCATCAATACATTTTTAAAAGATCTAGATTTCTTACTGGATCACAAATTGACTACGAGCTGCTATAAAAACTAACACAAATTTTAGTTGCATTAAGAAAAGTTCCAGGTTATGAGAAGTACTAGTTTGCTCCATTCTGCATCAGGCAGCTGCTTCTGAAGCATTTCTCCACATTTGAAGAAGGCTTTTGGTAAATGAAAGTGCATCTAAAAAAGAGCAAGCAGAATGGCAAGGAACCACAAAACCCAGTCCTCTGAGCTTAAAAGGACTGGCTATGTGTAGTCATGAGAAGACAAGATTAAGAAGAAGCATGATAGCTGTTTACCAGGATATGAAAATCTGCCATGCAAAAGATGGATTAGAATTGGTATGTTTTGTTCCAGAGGGGAGGATCACAACCATTGGGTTGATAGTTTAGGGCTAAACATTAGAAGAAACTTCTTGGTGTAAGAGTGGTTCAGCAGCTGCATCAGGAAGTGATGGCTTTCAGCTAGTCCAACCAAAGCAAAAAGGAAAGCTGAGAGATGCTCTTACATGGCTGGGTCTTCTCATGTGCCTGCAGTGCAAAGCAGGATCACTTTCAGAACATTTTTATTTTATTTATTTATTGTTCAATTTATATCACTGCCCATCTCCCCCCATAAGGGGACTCTGGGCGGTTTACAACAAAATTGATTAATTAAAAACATATAAAATACAATACATCATTCCAATTAAATAGATATAAATATATAAATATATGTTCCCATTCTGCCTGAAGAAGCTGATTGTTGGTTTGTTCAAGCAAAGTGGAGAGGAAAGCCAGATTGTGATGTTACAGGGCTCCAGCTTTGCATATGCAAGCAAAATGGCATTTGTACTCAAAGCTGGATCAGTGTCAAATCTCACTCCCATATTGCCTGGAGAACCCAGTAGCAAAGTCAAGATTTTCTACAGTTGCTGCTAGAAAAATGAAATGTCTATCCAAAATAAACATGGAACATGGTGTGAATGGATGTCTCAAAAATAAAACTCAAGATTTCAGGAATTATGCAAGGATCATCCTTTCCATTAAAAAGCAGTTTTAAATCTGATTGTTTTACAGTTTTATTTTATGAAATTGCGTCGTAGGCTTTATCTTTA
Organism: Charina bottae; assembly: GCA_023362775.1. NCBI lineage: Eukaryota > Metazoa > Chordata > Lepidosauria > Squamata > Charinaidae > Charina > Charina bottae. The sequence goes on along the minus strand of JALMGJ010000002.1, from coordinate 131,601,453 downwards.
TCTGATATAAATTTAATGTAAGCATTAAAAATAAGCAGTAGTTTTATTACTTACCCAGCCCTAACCCCAATGAAACCGTTAGTTTTATTCAAGGGGATATTCCACAAATTCACTTACCAGTTTAAGAGGCTATGTGCATTTAATGCTATAACACGTTGCGGAATGTGGAGCTGGTGATTCCTAGGGTCTTTCCGATCCTTTAGTTCTATGATTCAAATGAATTAAGGATGCCCTAGTCCCTGGAATGCACTAATGCACTTCTGGTCTTAACCACTATACTGAAGTGACTGCTACACTGGAGTAGTTATATTCAACTGCAGCAATTAGATAATGGTAATTATCAAATTGGAGTATATTATTATAAATGTATACAAATAAATTATTATAAATGTATACAAGTTTGACTTCACTGGTAAAGAGGGATTTTGTGGTTACTTTTTCTCCAAACTTCCAAAATATGTGTAGATGCTAAATGTTTTGCAGACCTTACCATGACACATTTTCAGCTTTAGTTCTCAACTGGATGAACTCTATCCTGTTGCTGTCAACTGAAACCATAGCCTACTGTTAAAAGATAAGGACACTTGGACTCAACTATCTCATATTTTGGATTTGTGACTGCTTGGCCCCTCTAGCCCCCAGTTGTTAAAACTCATCCAGTATGTCAGTTTTGGGCAACCCAAGAGCCAAATACTCTATGGCAGAGCTTTCCAAACTGTGTGTCGGGACACGTTAGTGTGTCGGCTGCAGTGTCTGGGTGTGTCGCGGCTGCTGCTGCCTCCAACCCCTGCCAGGATTCCGTGCAGGTCCTAGTGCCTGCCTTGTGCCTGGCTGCCTCCAAACCTGCTGTGATTCTGTGCAGGTCCTAGTGCCTGCCTTGTGCCTTGCTGCCTCCAAACCTGCTGTGATTCCGTGCAGGTCCTAGTGCCTGCCTTGTGCCTGGCTGCCTCCAAACCTGCTGTGATTCCGTGCAGGTCCTAGTGCCCGCCTTGTGCCTTGCTGCCTCCAAACCTACTGTGATTCCGCGCAGGTCCTAGTGCCTGCCTTGTGCCTGGCTGCCTCCAAACCTGCCCTGCCAGGATTCCACGCAGGTCCTAGTGCCTGCCTTGTGCCCTGCTGCCTCCAAACCTGCTGTGATTCCGCGCAGGTCCTAGTGCCTGCCTTGTGCCCTGCTGTAAGAGTGTGTCGCGAAATGATGCATGTCTAAAAAGTGTGTCACCAACATGAAAAGTTTGGAAAGCTCTGCTCTATGGAGTATAACCCAAGTAGAATAACCCAAAGTCTCCCTGAAAGAGAGAGCCTATGCATATGTATAAGAGTTGTGACTGCCTTTTCAATAGTTGCATCCCATGCTTGTGGGATGCATGGAAGGCCCAAGCATATAACAGACAGGTCATATGTTACTGTATATGTTGAAGGACTTCACTCCTTTTGGTCTTAATATGAGCCTGAGAATCTCAGTGAAGTGGGATGGGATCAGTTGTGCATGCTGTAAGACACACCAACTGCCCCATTACATATTTGTTCTTTCACTTCTATGCATGTGATATGATCTGTAAAATTCTAGGAACGCTGGGATTACATGATTTCACTCTTCCAATGGAACTAAATGCTGCAGGATGGACCTAGTTGCTGCTATTCCATTTTTTTTTCTCCCTCTTTTCTGGTTAAGTCGTCTATATAATCATGTATTTTATTTTGTTTTCCTGCTGTCCATTTTCTCCCCACCAACAACCAATGGTATGAGGTTGGGTAGATAAATACACAATACAGAATCACATCACTCAGTTTTAATAAGGAGTAAAAGAGAGAGAGAAACACCTAGAGCGTCTTGCAGTATCTAATTCAACTTTTGGACCATGAAGAGAGGTTGAAAGACAGTATTCCCTGGGTTTTCATTCTTCTAATGCCTTTTGCATCTTCCCACCAAAGAAGTTTAATTAGTTCAATAAAATGGTGGACAACCACGTGGACTCTTTCTGAAAATTTCCTGGGACTCGACGGGGGAAGGGGAGGGGGAGGGGGGCTCCTAATGCAGTGGCTTTGGAAACCAGGCAGAAAATGTCTTGCCAAGAGAATCAAGGAAGCTTGTCTTCTGATTTGGAGAAACATTTGGTTATAAACATACTAAAAGTAGATGACGTGGTAGAAGGCAGATTGGTTTTGAGCATGCATTCTTTGCTAGTCTTTTTGCCAAATTTTGCATTTGGACAATGTAAATGCAGTGAATGAGAAATACAGTGCTCTGTAGGCATCTTCCCACCCGTTGTGGGAATGGAGCAGTTCTCTGTTGACACCCAAAATGATCTTCGTGTGGCAGAATCCCCACCTGAAATTGAGTCCAGAGTTGGTGGACAGGCAAGGGCCAAGAATCTATATTGCTTAGCCTTGATTGGCTGATGAATGTGAAAAGAAAACATGGTTAACTCTGTTCTGTCCCATGGACATTATTACAACTCCCAAAATGTCCCAGGTGGGAGATATGGTCTCCCCTGTGGTCAGACAGCTCTTGGAAACTCCCCCCAATTGGAACCCAACATCCCAATGTTTAGCACGCCTATTCTGGACAAGGCACTTAGGTGTTTAGCTGGTAAGCATTAGTAATGGGGATTCTGGGGAGAACCCAGACTTCTGCTTACGATTGCCACAGTGAGAGTCTGATTGCAGTTTTCCTAGCTCTAAAATTAAGTGGAACGAATCAGAACTCTCTTGGGAGCCTGAAGGCCGACTGCCCTGCAAAACTGCCTGGTGCCTGTCACCCCAGCGCTGCTTAATCCTGGCAAGGCTGACTGGGAGGAACCCGGCGAGGGCAGAGAGAGCGAGGATGCCTGGAGGCTCAGCACCGGGACAGAGAAAGCTGGCACCTCACAGGTTAATTACATGAGCGGCCAGTTCCCTTATTGACAAGGTAGCTTAGAAAATGCTGAGGCAGGACATACGCTGCAGAGTGTCAGAGCCGCAGGAGCTTCTGCTCCCAGATGCCTGCCTGCCTGCCTGCCTGCCTCTCTCTCCGCCTTGCTCTTTCTTTCTCTTTCTCACACGCACACATCCCCACAGCACAGCCCCTGCGTGCGCGCACGCACACACACACCCAGCAAGCCTGGCAACTTAACCTGCTCTTCCAGGAGCAGAGGTGCCTTCTCTCTGATGGGAGCTAGCCAACCGGCCACCCCTGTGCTGCCGGCCAGCCCTCCTCCAGCTCTGTGACAAGAACAGGTTTGGGTTCTGCTCCCTGGCCATTTCCCTCTAAGAAGGGGTTATTTTGTGCCCAGCCCACCCCAATCGACTGTCTGTTGCTCCCTCGCCCTCCCTGTCCACCTGGAACACTTCACTCCCACTGTCCCTCTCTGCAATCCCTGCACGAAGCCGGCACATCGGACACCCATGGCCGGCTCTGAGGCACACAGCGGCCTGCAGCCTGTGTCGACTGGGCTGTGCCTGTGAAAGGGGAAGTCCCAGCCGGCATCCCAGGACAGAGAGAACCAACCAGGGGTGGGCCGGAGACAGATCACCTCTCCGTGGCTCTGTGGACATCCTGGCTGCCAGCATGATGATGTATTTCTGGGTAGGTCCCTGCTTTGGGTTGGGTGAATCCAGGTTAGCTCATTTGTGCGCTGTTGTGTTTCAGAGTTTTGCAGACTGTTTGGTGGGGGATGTTATCAAGTAAGAGCTTTTGCGATGACTTTTTCTTCCGGGTGGGTATGGACCCCTGAATTTAGATCCCGGTTGCCTCTTTTAGACCCTGTGAATTTCAGTGGGTTTCGTGCTTGATTCCATTTTCCTGACTTATGATACTTTGGATGTTGTTGCCCAGAAGATATTTCTCCATTTTCCTTTTTTGGAGGAAAGTTATCGCCCTATTTTCTTCTTCCAATGTATTGCCATGGAAATAAATTAGAAAGCTTCCTAAGATGTTAATTTCTACAGAGGTGTTGCATCTACAGGCCATTATGGGCCTGGGTCCCAGTTGACATGTGTGGTTCTGCCTGCTACTCAGACTCCTTGTTTCTCCATCCAGTGCTCACTGAACTTGCATGTGATGGCAGCTGAAGTAGTAAATCTCTGTCTTCAAGGAGAAGAGCCAACTCCAGTTGCATATATTAACTTGAAGTGAAATACACTGGGATGACAGGTGCATCGTCATCTGGTATCCTAGAGGGATGTGGTGTAAATGTAGATTGGAACGATAGAGAATCTTATAGCAGCCTATTGCTTCTCTGCCATTTTCATGAGCATCCTGTCTGAATTTGCAACACATAAATCCACATGCAATGGATTGCCAGGGCCAACTGGAATCCTGTCTAGCTTTGCCTTCTGCACCATTTTCCTTGTGCAAAAGTGGTGAGTGGCTATGATTATAAGGCACAGTGCAACTGGATTATGGATGACCAGTCTGAATCTTGGTTTTTCAGTCTTCAGTCTTCATAATTTTAACCTACAAAATACTAATGAACCTTAAGGCACGAAAGAAAGAAAGAAAGAAAGAAAGAAAGAAAGAAAGAAAGAAAGAAAGAAAGAAAGAAAGAAAGAAAGAAAGAAAGAAAGAAAGAAAAGAATTCTGACAACCAAGAATTTATTTCAAGCTTGAATGTGTGCATGATGAGAGTGAATTAAGGTATTGCTGGGAATAGCACCTTGCCTCAACTTACTCCAAAGATGCCGTAACATTTCCTAAGAAAACCAGTTCCAAGTGTTTTGCTGGAGGTGCTTCGCTCAATCCCCATATTTTACAACTCCATATTAAGCAACATCAAACAGTGTTTTTCTTTTTTGGACAAAAGTTATCACCCTATTTTCTTCTTCCAATTTATTGCCGGGGAAAGTTTGGGTTTCTTATTCTAAATTTTCTTGGTTCAGCTCAGAACCCATATGCTTAACTAATGTCAGTTTGTAGGAGGAGCCACAGTGAGATCTGCTGAATTGTTGCAGAAGCATGAATAGCCAGTGTAGAATGAGTGGCAATGTGGGTTGGGGATAGTGAGTTACACAGATTTTTCTACAAGTCTGACCATAAGAACACCCTGTGGTCGATCGTTTTCTGACACTGGCAGATTGACCAAGAATTGCTTAAACTTTGAGTTTCCTTGCTTGAACAGCAGATTGCAGCAAGTCCTGAGTAATTCCCTCTTTCGAGAAGAGGCTTTACCGTATTAGTATTAGTATTAGTATTAGTATTAGTATTAGTATTAGTATTAGTATTAGTATTAGTATTATTTGAACCGACTGGTTCAAAATTGGGAAAGGAGTACGACAAGGCTGTATATTATCACCCTGCTTATTTAACTTATATGCAGAGTACATCATGAGAAATGCCGGGCTGGATGAATCACAAGCCGGAGTTAAGATTGCCGGGAAAAATATCAACAACCTCAGATATGCAGACGATACCACCCTAATGGCAGAAAGTGAAGAGGAACTAAAGAGCCTCTTGATGAGGGTGAAAGAGGAGAGTGCAAAAGCTGGCTTGAAACTCAACATTAAAAAAACCCAGATCATGGCATCTGGTCCCATCACTTCCTGGCAAATAGAAGGGGAAGAAATGGAAGCAGTGACAGATTTTATTTTCTTGGGCTCCAAGATCACCGCAGACGGTGACTGCAGCCATGAAATTAAAAGACGCTTGCTCCTTGGAAGGAAAGCTATGGCAAACCTAGACAGCATATTAAAAAGCAGAGACATCACCTTGCCGACAAAGGTCCGTATAGTTAAAGCTATGGTTTTTCCAGTAGCAATGTATGGCTGTGAGAGTTGGACCATAAGGAAGGCTGAGCGCCGAAGAATTGATGCTTTCGAGCTGTGGTGCTGGAGAAGACTCTTGAGAGTCCCTTGGACTGCAAGGAGGTCAAACCAGTCAATCCTAAAGGAAATCAACCCTGACTGCTCATTGGAAGGACAGATGCTGAAGCTGAAGCTCAAATACTTTGGCCACCTAATGAGAAGAGAGGACTCACTGGAAAAGACCCTGATGCTGGGAAAGACTGAGGGCAAAAGGAGAAGGGGACGGCAGAGGATGAGATGGTTAGATAGCATCACCGATGTAATGAACATGAATTTGAGTAAACTCCGAGAGACAGTGGAGGACAGGAAGGCCTGGCGTGCTATGGTCCATGAGGTCACGAAGAGTCGGACACGACTGAACGACTGAACAACAACAACAACAAATTAGTATTAGTATTAGTATTAGTATTAGTATTAGTATTAGTATTAGTATTAGTATTAGTATTAGTATTAGTATTAGTATTAGTATTAGTATTAGTATTAGTATTAGTATTGAAAAGGCATAGACCCCTCTGTTTTCTCACTTTCATGTTGAATGCATGTGCACTTCTGCCATTCTGTGTGAGGAAGAGCTGGCAATCACTGGACTGCCCAACAGATGCAAGAGTTGCCCAGTTCTGAATATAGCCAGGGAATGCTTCTTCCACAAGTTGCTTACATCTAGTTAACAGTCTCACAGGTTACTTCCTGTTGTACTAGCCATTCTCACTGCTTTTTATGCCTGAAGCACTGATTGTGAAACATACATCTGCCTTAAGGTGTTTGCTATACGTGTGTATGTATGGAGGAAGAGGCGCATAAAATACAATCTGGCTCTTGATTTGGGAATAACAATTAAATATTTCTTAGGTACAGTTTTCTTCAAAAAAGATTTAGGATATCAGCAATCTTGGGGCTCTGTCAACCTTCCCAGATGGACCAGACAAGAAACACGACCAGATGAGCTAATTCTACTTTATTGTAAGGCTACATTAACAGAATCTTGCAAGTCTGAAAGTACAAATCTCCCTCCATCTCCTTTACAGCCTGAGAAGTTACAAAGGGTCCCTTCTGAGCCTCTTTCTCCGCCCATTATGCAGCTGCGGGCTACTTATTTTTATTTATTTAATTAAATTTATATATGCCCTCTCTTATCTAACCATTCCCTAGGCAGCATCTCTTCGCCCTTTCTTTCAAGGACTTTCTCACATACCATTACAGGCTCACTAATGCCTGGTTTTGGAGTTGCATAGGTAACAACCATAGCCAAGAATCAACAATCCCTCTTTCTGTTTCTTGGAAGAACCTACTCACCATTCCGAGTAGTATGCTGAGTAGGGCAATTAATTAACTGATTAATTAAATTGGCCCTGCAGTATTGCAGGATTCCTTCTACACATCAGGATCCCAGGAACTAAATCTTAGAAATTGAAGCCAGGATGCAGTTAGGAGGCAGGGGCACAACTGTGGTAGCGTTCTAGGGATGGGCAAGAAGCAAGAACTATTGAAGACTTAGTTTCATTTGCCTCCAAGCTGTCTGCATATCCATTCAGATGAATTCTACTTCTGAGGAAACAATAGTTAATAAAGTAGTGATGGTAGTAGTTTCTGCTTGGCCATAAGGGGTATGGATGGCAGGATTTGTAGTCCAACACCTAAAGATATCAGGTTGGGGAAATCCGTGTTGATGGATGTGCCTGAGATGGAATAAATCTGTTTAATTTTTAATGGGGCTTGCATGCTTGGTCAAAAAAAGGTCTATGGTGCCGACACTTTCTAGAAGACCTCTTGCCCTGAGATATCCAAGTTATGTTTAAGGGGGGAAAGTACTGAGAAATGCCCCTGCCACCCGTAATAATTACCAACAATGTTGCTGCACTGTTCCAGAGATATGAGCTTGACTCACCCTTTTGTTGGGTAGATGGCTGCGGTAATGAGTTTGGACAATAAACATGTGGTGTCAGTTAAGAATAGTAATAGTGAATGTGTGAAGAGGTCTGGGAAGGGCAAATCCTCTTTGTCTTGGTGAGAGCACATAATGAATAGTGGCGGCATGTGTGGGTTTGGGACAGCACTATTCACACATAGCAGGAAATCATTTTCTAAGAAAAAGAGACTGGCACCCGGATCATTTCTTTTCTTGCCCATACACATACACCTGAATTTCTTCAAATCTGAGCTTGCACTGTCCAAGCCTATCTGCCACTTTGTATTGTCACAGGAGCTGAAACACTTAGAAAAATGATCTCTGAAATTGTTCTGAATCAGACAGCGTACATCTGGGGAGGGCCTGGGTTATTGTGTACAAGGGATGACTTGTGTTAAGTAGTTCATTTCCATATTCCAGTTTAAAGTGTGTGTTCTCATGTATACACTTGCCAGCACTGTTCCTTTGTTTTTGTATCAATCTTGAAAGTTGAAGTGGGGAGAGAGAGCTGATTCTCACGCTTACATTTTATGCATAGGTGGTCTTGCATAGAATTAGTGCATATTGAAAAAGCTGAAAATGGTGAGCCAGCACACGTTTTAATATTTTCTTTAAGAAGCATATACTTGCTGGTACGTGTATCTATTGTTAAAAATAGTTGCTATGGCATTAATTTAAATCATGCTTGGTTATGTTTTAAAACCCCAAGATTTGCTTTATTTATTATGAAGTTTCATTGGCAACTTGAATTCCTGACAGCCCTTTATCTCTATATTGAGATGGTTTAATGATAAAATTCTGATTGTTGTGCTTAGATTTAATTTTTTTCTCCAGAGCAATTAGAAGTGAACCACAGTTGTGAGCAGAGGTAAAGGCCCTTCCCTAGTTAACTACATGGAGCTGGCTGTGCACTTCAGAAAGCTGCATGAATAATTGCAATGAGGTATACACTTGCCAGCACTGTTCCTTTGTTTTTGTATCAATCTTGAAAGTTGAAGTGGGGAGAGAGAGCTGATTCTCTCTCATAATTCTGATCAGAATCCAGAGTTTCCCCCATTTTTCTTGCACCATTCTCTGACACTGGGCCAAACTAAGAGGGAATTGCTCTATCCACTCCACAATCCCAGGTTTGGTCAGGTCCTGGTGACCAATTTGGCAAAAACAAGGCTTAGAATTAAGCTATTACTATGTTGTAATGTTTTTTTTCAAGGTGCAACAGGTATTATTGCAACTGGCTTATCTGTCCAAATTATTGGAAGTGGCCTACATACTACAGAAGTCTCTTCTATTTTAATTTTTTTTAAAAGCAAGCTAAATACACACACACACACACACACACACACACCCCGTCATGAAAAAAGATGAAGCTATCAGCCCCAAGGCCCTTCTCTGGCATTTCAGTTCTTAGAGGAGGAGGCCACACACAGAAGCAGTTGAATTAGCAGGCCACATACACATCGTACTGACTCCCATTTCCAAGCTGCTGATGGAACTTCTTGGTTGGTGGTGGTTCTGTAGCTGTTGCTGTGGTCATGGCTGGCCCCAGCGTAGAGGATACCTGTAGCACACTGAAAAAGATAAAGCCCTTTTACTGGCTTAACAGCTGAGAAGAGAACATCTCCAGATAGTGTCAGTTGTTGCTATTGTATGATTAGCAATAAAATATACGGAGAGAAAATAGACAGGGAGTTCTTAGAAATATGTTGGGGGTTGGAAGAGGTTAGGACAAGTTCTTAGCCTGAGTGATAGGCACTGTTTCCGGTGGACCTGCCTCTTGTATCAAAATGTCTCTAAATAACCTAATGTGAGGTGACTATGCATGACACTGGTTGCTGCAGCATTTCATCTCAGAAATAATAAAGAGTGTAGTACCATTATCTACCCCAGGACAATGTTGCAGAATTCCTCTCCTATAAATCCACTCCTAACAAGCATAGCATTTCCCAACGTCTGTTTTGAAAGGCTGTGTACATGTGTTGCTAAATAAATAATTAAATGTTTCTTGATAATCCTATACAGGCCAAAGTTTGTTTGGAGAGCCAGCATTTTCTACTGTTTTTTTTTCCTCTGAAGCTTTTCTCATTTAGGAGCATGTCCAGTTTCTGCAACACACAATACATTCTCATACTGTAGGTGGTTTAACCTAGGCTGTCCTCATTTCACCACAGTTTTGAAGCTGAATATTGTTGAAGCAATTAGAGCCATCTTTGTGCATAGCTAGCTTTGTATTTCTAGTATAGAGTTATCCCAGGGGAAAAGAGCCTTGCCTTTCCAAGAACACATCATGTTCCTGTGCTCTTAGTCGTGAGCTACACTATTCAGTGAGATGTTATGTAGATGTGTCTTAATGGATAGTTACTGAATTTGGATGGCTTTTTCTGTTATATACTTGAGGGACTTGATCATGGGAAATAGTTTGCAATCAGACAGCAATGCTTTAAGCTAGGTAGGCATTTCTTTAATCAGGTGGCAATTGCTTCAAAGTGTGGCATTAAGTATAGCATTCTATTATCTAGCAATGTGGGTTCCCATGGTCCACATTTTTCTATAGCGTTTACTCTGAAGTCCTATTCAGCAAAAGTCTCTTGCAACTTTAATTAGAAGCTTCCTCTTTCTATCATTTATTGCTAATCGTTTCTTTTTTACCACAATATGGCATGATTGATGAACAACCATATAACAAATCATTTCTGGTTCTAGAGGGGATATTACAGGACATTTATATATTTCAATTTCTGATTAACTCACAGTTTTCTTTCCTATAGAGGTGCAGTATTTGGATCCAAAGTGGGCTTCATGTCCAGCATGGGCAACCTTACTCTGCCTGTTAATTGTTCCTTAAAAGAGCTACAGCTTTTTCTGAGCTCCAATGGAAGTTGTGTGGGCTCCGGAAAATGTATATCTGAGTACAAAAGATAGTTAAGAGGTATTGACAGACATACTTTCCCTCCATTTTTAACTGCTTTGGGTAGTTTACCCCTTTATAATGGAGAAATCAGCAAATGAACAGCAACTGTTTTAATGTTATTTATTTTTATTTATTTATTAGATTTATCACCGCCCACTCCCCCAAGGGAGCAGTTTACAATAAAATATAATTAATTCAGATACAACAATAAATAAGTTAAAATAACATTCAATAAAACTTATACATATAATAAAACCCAAGTGGCAGAATTTTCTTAAAACCGAGGAAAAAGGGCGCCTTGAGGCCACCCTAATGTTTGGTACTATAATTGATAACATTCTAAATTTCACATTCCAAGCTAAGCATTACTTGTGTGGAGCACCACATTTTTGAGGGAAAATGTCAAGAGCAGTATGGTAGTGAAGGTTATGGATACAGCCAGAAATGAGCTTTGGCCACCTCTCTTATCTCTGTGTCTTTCTGTCAATTTCTTCTCTTTATCCATAAATACTCCCTTTTATTTTCTCTTTTTGACGTCTGAAAGAGAGAACTAAATCAAGAACGCTTCCACTTCTATCACTGTACATTTCAACTCCGTCTGAATAAAAGTTTTATTTTTCTCTTTGTTATCGAAAGATGCCTTTCATATGTTATATGACACAAAGTTTTATATTGTGAGGATAAATTAGCATTTTTTCCTTTATGATAGGCTGACCACACGTCCCGTTTTGAATGGGACAGTCCCGTTTTTAAACAATTCCCGACAGTCCTGTCGTTTTAATAAAAAATGGCCATTTTGTCCCATTCTCAATGAGAGAGCACCCACCCTCCCTGTTTGCAGGGGCTGCGCTGCCGGCGAGGCTTTGTTAGACGGAGTGCGTACGTTCATACATGCGCACACATGTATACCCACTTTGTCCGGCGAGCCGTGGGTAGCTTAGGGTCCTGTTTTTGTCTCAAGGAAATATGGTCAGCCTACTTTATGATGGTCTAGTAACTTCATACAGAAATTTTGGTCTCAAGGCTTTATAGAGATAGGACTGATAACAGAACAACATATTAAACAAACACTACAATGTAGAGTTCTAAAGATATTTACTGTAGTGAATAAAAATTTAAGAGGCAAAATTCTTTTCTTTTCTTTTGAATAACAGCAAGACAAGTTATAATAGCCTATAAAGGAAGGCTCATTAAAGCTCTGGGATATTACAGTTACAGTGGCTCTTTGTTTTTATGGAAAAGATAACCTAAGTTAAAATCATTAGAGAAACACAGTGGAGAGTTTATTTTATGCAGATTGGTGTGACTTTATCTTCTTCTTGAAGAATACAAATATGAAGATCTCTCCATCTAAAGAATTTCAGAAGCTTTCAGAAAAACTAAGTGTATTTTTTAAATATAGACACCCACACCCACACTTTCTGAAGGACAATTTGTCATATTCTTGATTGTGGGTTGTATATGCTAAAAGAGTGTTTGGTACATACGTATAATAAGACATATCTGTAAATCCCTTAGAGCACCAGCAGCCCCTGTTTCAGGTGGGCGGGGTCCCTCTGGGCCTCCCTGTGGACCCCAGCTTATCATAATGGTTTACTTTAAAGATGCTTCCAAACAAAGCTTTTGTTGTAGAATTGCCCCCCTTGTTGATGTAATTTTACAAGGGGCCCAGAAGCTATCATCCTTCATTTGGAACCCTCCCATCTTTTCCCCTCATTCCTTCCCTCCTTTTTCTTTCCAGAGAAAATTAGTGGGTGGGGGGAATGGAACTGCTGAACAATTTCAATTAGTAGCAATAAGAGCTCCCTATTTGAAAATGAAATGTCCTCAGAACAGTGAAGAGGAGACAGCAGATATCACAACATCAGTTCTCAGATTGACAGAACTGGCAGAACAGGGTTTGCTTCTCTTCTATCAAGAAGGCAGGACCCAAAAGAAGTTCTTTCATGCGCCTTGGATGGAAACCCCCTTCAGGTTTTGCTTTCTTTCTCAAAGAGATCAGGGGTATCCTGTCAGCTGCAGTCTCTGGAGCCAATTCCCCAAAAAGTGGGGGGAAGAAGGGAGGAGGGAAAGAGAGAAAGTCAGACTGCAGAGGAATGGTGAAAAGGTCAAGCAGTAGACCTTGATAAAAAGTTGGCCATCCCTCTCCCTGGCCTTGTGGGCAGCCACTGAACATTAGGGGGTGATCTAGGTGGAATCAGGATAGGGCAGGGGTCGGCAAACTTTTTTATGCCGGGAGCCATTTTGACATGCTCGAGGACATTTTGACATGCTCGAGAGCCAGGGGGCGGGGTTTGCGGGCGGGGGCCAATCGCGTGGAAAAGGGCGGGGTTTTCAGGCTGCTGCTTCCTGCGCCCGTGGCCTCTTCGCTGCCGCCGCCGCCCACCTCGCCTCTGCCGCTCTCTGCTTCTCCGCAAAGCTCGCGGTTGATCTTACTGTTTCCTTTTCCTCCCCTTCAATATGTTCCAGCAAGCGAGGGGGAAGCGGAGAGCGGCAGAGGCGAGGCGGGCGGCAGCGAAGAGGCCACGGGCGCAGGAAGCAGCAGCTGGAGGCTCGTCTGGCCCCGCGGCGCGCCGAGGGCGAAGAGCCGCCTGCTCTCCCCTTGGCTGCCTCCGGTCGCTACAGTCGCCCTAGCATCTCCCTTTGGCTTGCCGTCCGCTGCAGGCGGCGGACAAACTCGGCGAGGAAGCCTGCGATGGCGGCTTCCCTCCCGCACGCACGCCCAGGCTCGGCTGCGGAGCTCAGCTCAGGAGAGGCGGCGGGAAGGAGGGAGCGTCGTGGAGCATGTGCAGAGGGCTCCGCTGGGCGCTGCGGCGTTCCCGGGCAGGCGCGCGTGGCTGGGTCGGGGATCGCGGCGCCGCTCGTTTGGGAAGCGGCTACGACCGGAGACGGCCTCCTCGCTTGCTGGAACATATTGAAGGGGAGGAAAAGGAAACATTAAGATCAACTGCGAGCTTTGCGGAGAAGCGGAGAGCGGCAGAGGCGAGGCGGGCGGCGGCGGCAGTGAAGAGGCCACGGGCGCAGGAAGCAGCAGTCGGAGGCTCGTCTGGCCCCGCGGCGCGCCGAGGGCGAAGAGCCGCCTGCTCTCCCCTTGGCCGCCTCCGGTCGCTACAGTCGCCCAAAATGCCAAGAGAGCGCAGCCAGGCTGGGCGCCCCATCCCGAGAGGCGGCCCGGGCACCGCTTCTACGTGGGGGAGAATGCAACTCAGCAGAACCCCATGCGCGAGGTGTGGGCGGCTGCGGGTGGCCCCGGCCTTGGAGAGCGAGAGCGCGTAAGAGCGTAAGAGTTTGGGGGCGGGATCCAATCACGTGGAAGGGGCGGGGGTGAGTTCAGCTGCAGAAGAGCCACACTCAAGGGGCCAAAGAGCCGCATCTGGCTCGCGAGCCGCCATTTCCGACCCTTGGAATAGGGCCTCATGGCATCTAAGTGGCACTGATTGCTGGCAACTCTAAAAGAAGCAGAAGAACCTTCCAAACTCAAAATGTGTCAGAGGTGGCAGCCAGGAAGTGTTTTCAACACCTCTTCAGCAACCACAGGCTAGTAATAGGAATTCCTGACATGAAGAAAGCTTCCAATGGTGACCAGGGAAAGTAGGCCCCTGATTAATTGTCCTTCCCCCCTCCCTCCCAATCATGGTGGGAAGGAGGATGGAGAATAATGAAATATCTGGGGAGTGGGAGAAAAGCTAGTGTGGGGAACATGAAGAGCAGAGGAGATACAGGCATGTCTGCTGTATTGCTCACAAAAGGGAAGTCACAGATAACCCCTTCCCAGTCAAGGACTGGAAGACAGTCCAGCACTGTACAACCTTTCATGAACAGAGATGACATGTAGGATGAACCAGCTTGCCTCTTTGGACAGCTGCTGATCAAAAGAAGGGACAGCAGGGGAGGGGAACACTTGCACCTCCATAGAGCCTCTAGGATAAGGAAGAATCACCTACCTTTTGTTCTTAATTCTCCTCCTTTTCCTCAGTGTCTAGATTGCTTGCTCCCTCCCCCTCTTCTCCCTGATCTAGCAGAACAGAGAATAGATGCTCATGCTGATGACTAAGGACAGAAGAACAGATGAAAGAAAAGAGGCCTCAATAGCAATGGAGCTTGTTCTGGATTCACAAGATACTGTAGATCCAATAATCTTCATCCCAAATGGTGGCTTCATTCGGTTCACTCTCTCAGTGATAGAGAGAAATTCATTCTCCCCTGGGAGAAGCAGCCACAGTCTCCCTCCCAGAACCATCAGCTTTTCAAGGCAGTTGGTCACCACAAAGCTTTACTGGATGACTAAGCAAATCTTCCAGAGATAATTTAGAAGGCAATGTATGGAGACTGAATCAGCAAAAATTCCAGAATCCTTGGAGTATCTGTGATCTGGACTGGAGAGAGGAGTCATGGCGAGGGGAGTCAATATACTTCAAAGACATGCAGATTTACTGGGTTTGGTTTTCCTAGGTATTTAAGGGATGGCCCTTTCAAACTACAAGTACATAATTTCCCCAGGGATAACCTTCTCCATCAACAGTGCACCATTTCCTTACTTTACACCTAACTTTAATGCTTCAGGGAGTAATATCCACTCCATTTTGAACCATCAGACAGATCTCAAATAAGATTTTTGCATGGTAGTCAACATTCCTGGTACCCCTAACCTTAACAAGGATAGTGGAGGAATTGGTTACCCTGTCCGTGGGTGTAGATCTGTGTGTTTTTCAATCAGACTAGATTGAAGATACAGTCTACAAGATGGACCACACTAGTTAAACTTTCACATATCACAGGAGAGCCTCTTAATTGATTTCTGTCCAAATCCATCTAACCTCATGGAATGTACTTGGCATAATTTGGATGTTTGGGATCTACCTAAAATGCATGTTCGACTTCTGTCAATTGCACCATCTGTTTTTCTTCCCTATAAACGAAGGGGCCAGGGAAAAGGTATCTCTAATGCAAGCATTAGCCTCTGGTCAGAGAATGTATCACACTGGCGCATTCCACCAGTGCCAAGCAAACCCCTAGATGGATCAAGTCTCCTAGGCAAGGAAAGCAATGACTTCAACAGCTCTGGGGTAGCAGTGGCCCTAACTGACATCTGGAGGACAGCAAAGTTCATTAGGCATTACATATTAAAAATAGGCAAATCCACATGTGGATGAATCTGGTACATCTGGTTGTACAATTCTGTGGGTGTTATAGGTGGTCAAGGCCTGCCCATGGATACTGCTACTGCCACAGTACATTCCTGTGCTATCAGCTCCAGCAGTCTAAGGAAAATAGTTGGACCTATGAAGTAGCCATCTGGTCACTTGATAATAGACCTAATAATTCCACCCAAACTATCATACAGAACCAAAGCATGTAAAGGGGGAACACTTATACAGTGCCTACGTAGTGATGGGAATACACTTCTCCATGATTTATCTTACTCATTTTACTGGTTTCTATTTGTGTGATTCCAAGCAACAAGTGGATAATTCCATACAGCTGAAGTCAATTCCCCATGAGTGAAGACTGTTTCCTCCCAAGAGACAAAAAGGAAGTTCTTCTCTTTAGAAAAGGAGTTAACCCTATTCTGTTGGAAGTCTATCATCTGGTGACCAAAAGGCTAAGTAAAACACATTCTCCACAACCTGACTCTGCTATATGACTGCCTATCGCTCAGGTCTCCCTATATAACACGGACACAGGCGCACACAGACTTTAGATGGTGCTCCGTCTTCCTTTGATCAAGTTATGGGGTCTCTGGGAAACTCCATATATCTCACTGGGGAGTTGGTGTCAGCTACCCATTGAACAAGCAGCATTGGGAAGCAATTTTCCATGTATTGATGATTTTCAAGCCATTTGTAGAAGCCCCAAGTGCTGCTGCTAGATAGATACAGTCACAATAAGCAGCCATCTGAAAATACTGAAACAACATCTAATTAAGTTTTGTCTATGCTCTTCCCAAGAGCACAGTGATTAGGAATAGAAAGAAGATAGCCTGGTTGGAAGCAATCATGGAGTCATTCCCAGGCTTGAAGTTAAAACTGTCACTCACAGTTCCTGTGTCTCCTGCTTGTCTTTTTCATTATGAATAGCTTGAAGACACTTCTGAGAGGTTCAGAAATGTATGAAATCGGCCTACAAAAACGTGCAGAAACAAATTTCCAAAGATTTCTGAAGACTTGTTGCCATTTTGGAACCAGGTTCCCTGGTATTCCCAGGCAGCATTAATATCCTCCTCTGAGGCTTTTGGCCTCAAATTCCTGCCTTGCTAAAATTACTGTTGATATTGCATGGTCGTTTTAGACTAACTAGCACTGCAGTTGTATATTACTTTTTTAAAAAAATCACTACAAATCAGATCTGGTTTAAAACAAAACTAAACAAAACTGGAAGACTGAGTTAATCTTTAGGGTCAGAAAAAAATCTCATGGATCAGCAGCAACCTCATCATTTTCTAAAAATGAGTGAAGATGGCAATTCCAGGCATAAATAGTGTGGCAATAACCACTGTTTCCTACTATGCTGAGCAGGTATATCAGTGCACCTTTTTGGAATGGCAAAATTCCATACACTTTTGTTATTCAGAAGTGATCTTGTGAGTAATATTTGGCATGTCCTTACTATGCATTGAGAAGAGTCCTGCTCTGGCCCAGATCTCAGTGACCTAGCTAAGAAGTCTCCCAGCTGAGTCCAAGAAGGCAGGTGTTTTACCTGCTCCAAGAGATTCAACTTTTTTTTCTCCAACTGGTTCAAATCCTCCTAACACTTGTACACCCAGGTTTTACTGAGAAGAATCCACATATGAGAAGTTATGTAATGTATGCATATGTGTAAGTGAAAGCTTATTATAGTTGTATGACAGCATATAAGAGGATATCCAGATGGCCCAATTTCTTGGAAAACCAACTTGGAGATCCAAAAAGCAGGTAGACCCCAACAGGAGGAAAACCAACTATATGTCAACCTGATGCTTGGGAGGCAGAGTTTGAAGCCCAGGGAAATCTGCTGCCTTTTTACTGTCAGGAGGAAATTCCTTAACCATCAACAGGCCACAAAGTTTTGTAAACAAAGTAGAGCTTTTCACTTTTAAGTGAAAAGGGCAGAATACAGTTAGTCATATGAACTGTCTAATATCTCTCCTTTCTCATCTCCAGCAGACTTAGATAAACTTTCTACACCACTGGTAGGCTACTCATAGGCTGCTTCAATGCTAGCAATCGGCTGCTAAGCTGATTGTTTTTATGTGTTTATTTAATTTTATGATCAAAGATCAAAGAACTCAGCCGATTCTATCAGGGTCTTTTCCAGATTATTTGGGTTAGAAAGAAAGAAAAGAAAGAGGGAGGACATACAAAAAAGTCCACTGGTTACTGTTGTTAAAGGGGATCTTATCAGAACATCACAGTTGTTTTGCCTTTATTGCAGGTGATTAAGACAGCCTTTTCTAGGATAACACTTTTTTAAAGAAACATTTTCTTTTCTCAACACTTGAACCATAATCTCCCTTAGAGTTGTGAGTGTGGTACAGCCGGTGGTGGCTGAACTGTTGGGGTTACCTGCTAAGCACTTTCTGTGACATATCCAATGGCCCCTGTTCCCCACCAACTGGCTCAACCTATTTTGTGCTTTCTTATTAATAACCCTTAGTAGGTGAGCAGGCCTCCACAGTGCAACTAAGTCAGAAAAGCTTGTTTAGTCATTTACATCACAAACCTATTCATGCCTCTTCAGAAGTAAATCTCATTAAGTTTAATGGGGTTTATTCCCATGTAAGCATGCTTAGGACTGCAGGCATAAACAAGCACAAAAAATGTCAAGTGCCAACCCTGCCACCTCATACATATGAGTGTATCTCTGAGCAAAGCTCACCTGTCCCCAATGTCACAGTCCTCCTCAGACTGTGCCATCAAAGCCCTGCCCTTTTTAACACGCATTGCGTAATGTAAAAACAGATGGGACTTTGGCTTCACCCACCATCTTGGCTTTTTTGAACCCTGTGCAGAGGCCCCTGCCCCTCACCTGGCTCTCTGCCTTGCCCATCTCACCCTGCTTGCTTGCTTGCTTCCCTCTTTGCTGTGTCTCTTCTCTTGGTGCTGTTGCTACCACCTGCACAGCCAGTGTCTGTATATAGGAGGGAAAATGCACCTATTTGAGGGGAAATGCCCTAGGTTGATGGAATCATACATATTCCTCATCAACAGTCATTATTTAAGATCATGTCTTACAGTGAATGAGAGAAAGAGAAATGCCTATATTTCTTCAGAGATTGAAGGACTGACTCTCTGCACTAAGTATGGTTTCCTTTTTCTCAATCCGTTGTCTCTTTTTAAAATGGTTGCTTTCACGATGAGACAACCAATATTAAGTTATTTCCATTGTAGCTCACTGTCTTGTTATTTCAGTTCAGTTAGCCAATTTTTGCCTTGGCATGAAATTCCTTGTGTTTCCGTACAATCTATTCTGTGTTCCTTCTTGTCTCAGTTCTCTGACTCCTTTGTAAGTATTCTAACAGCAGCTATGGAATTTTGTACCAGCTCAGCTAATATCAGAGGATAGGATATCATAGGAGACAGATATCTAAAACTTGTTCAAGAGCTAGATCTAAGCGATTGTGGGAACAAACACCAGTGGAACATGACCATATACAGTTGCATGGAGACGTTTAAGCACCCCCCAGTAAAACTGTATGATTCAGTTACCTGTAATCCTAAGTGAACAGCCTCTACATAGTACAAAGTTTAAAACAACATATGTCTGGAATTGTGAATACACTCTTAGTATTTATGTGCAGTTGTTTATGGGTTCAACATAAGAAAACAATTAATATGGCAGGTTTGGAACCCTTTCAGCCAGTACTGAACACTTTCTTTGGCAGAAATAACAGCTTTCAAACATTTCCTGTAGCCTTATAAGAGTGGAATTTTTTTCTCACCCTTTCTTGCAGAACTGTAGTAACTGAGCTTAGGTCTCCTCGCATGCAAAGATGTTCTGGGAACTGTGAAGATCATTTCAAAACCTTTTTCTTTCTTTCTCTAAGTACTTTATGGTTGATATGGAGGTATGTTTCAGATCGTTGTCTGGCTGAAATGCCCAACTTATTTTCAGCTTTAATTTCTTCACTGACTATGAGACATTAGCTCCTAGGATCAGCTGATGTTTAGTGGAATCCATTCTTCCTTCCACTGACACGATATTTCCTGTGCACTGGCTGCATCCCAAAGCATAATAGAGTAAACTCCATGAATAACGGTTAGCAAGGTGTTCTTTTCTTCAACAGCTTTTCCTTCTTTTCATCTTAATGTATCTTGTGTGGTTGTGGCTGAACAGTTCAATTTTTGTTTCATCACTCTAAAGCAGTTTGTTCCAAAATGTTTCAGACTCATCCAAGTTTTCTTTCACATACCATAGGCAGTGGCTTTGTGATGAGGTCAGGGAAAGGTATCATTTTCATACCTTCCCCATGCAGATCACTGTTGCATAAGTAATGCTTTACAGTGGATCCATGGACACCCACTCAGCTAAACTGTTCAGCAGGTTGCTAGCAGTAACCTCTGGTTTTATTTTGCAAGTCTAATAAGTTTTTGGGCAAAATATTAATATATCCTAGAAACTAATGTTCCACAATCAGTGAAGAGATTGAAGCTGAAAAGTGTTTGGCTATTTTACCAAGACAACATAATTTCAAATCTACCACAAAGTACTTAATAGTACTAAAAGATTTTGGAATGGCCTTCACAGTCTTGAATATTAGTGAAAATCTGTGCAGAGAGTTCAAACTCACAATTCATACTGGGAGACTTAAGAATATTTTTGAACTGTAAGTATACTGTAGGGAAGATTAGGAAAAAAATCCAAAAGCAATAATAGAAAGACTCCTAGATGGCTACAAAAAATGTTTGGAAGCTGTAATTTCTGCGAAAATAGGTGTTATAAAGTACTGCCTGAAAGGGTGTCTCAATTCTTGTATCAGCACATAACAGTAAGGATGCATTCAAATTTGCAGAGATATGTCAGTTTTAACTCTGAATCATATAGAGATTGTATCAGCATCTGTTCAGTTAGAGATTCATTGAAACATGCAATTGACCATGAGTCTTTTTTGTGCAGCTGTTAGGAACTTCACCAAATTGTCTGGTATGAGGTATATGTTTCATACTTCAGTATGAACAATGGGAGAACTTCACTTGCCCTTGATTATACCACAGGTTAGCACTATAATATGAACGTGTTCTCTGCAGGATCCCTGTAGGCACTGTGGCATTGTGTAGTAGAAATGATGTACAGGAGTAGAATATTGCTAAAGCAGAACTTTATCAAGGACCTTTTTGCTTCCTTGAAGTCTGCCTTTTCATGTCAAAAGCCATACTCCACCAATGGAAGAAACAAAACAAAATTCAGGGTAGCTGTGTTCTAACATTGCTTTAATACAAAACAGTTATTTGAAAAGTTGGGATTCCTGGATAGTTGAAATATAGGCAGCCAGCTGGCTCTTGTTGCTGGAAATCTGTTTGCTTTATTGAGATCAGGAAGGTAGGAATTACCTGCCTGATTCATTCCCCAAAACCCATCCAACCTATTATCCTGTCTCCAACAGTGGCAGCACCTGATTGCTTCAAAGTTTGATGCCAGACTTTCCATGTATGGGCAGATGGGGGCTAATCTACTCCAGGACACAGTTGTCCAAATGGCCTCATGTTGGAAGCCAAAGCATGTATCCTTCTTCAGGATTTGATTACATTAACTCATTTTAGAGCATTTTATCAGTTTCCTGGCCTTTCAAATTAAACCAAACCTATGGTATGCTTTTCTGCACATCCTAGATCCTATCTCGTTGGAGATGAATGTGAGATAAAACAAGGCAGTCTAGGTTCAAAGATCTTAAATAAATGCTTGTGTTTGCCTAAACTGCTAGGAAGCTGCAGCTTGTTAATTAGGATATTTAAGGCTAGTATTATTTTTGCATGTTTCTAGTAGCAGCCCCTTATTGCTTAAATGGAGGGAGAACCAGCAATGGGGGGCAGAACACAGTTTTAATAATGTTCATTGAATACACTGTACTGTTTAAAATTGCACACCCATATGGCAGCTATTTATTATTGACATCGTAAGTAGGCTGACCCATAGTATCAACATGCTGGAGTTTAGCCACCACTGCTATAGGCTGTCAAGGAATAAGTGCTTTTTGATATCCCCATAACTCTGCATTTAATTTGGAAATACTTATGAGATTATGATGCTAAGGCTGAAATAATGTGAACACTTACTTGCAAGTAAGTCTTGCAAGTAAGTCTCACTGAATAAGCAGGCACAAGATCAAGCTGTAACAATGCTTTATTTCACTGCAGTGGATCTTGATTTGTTTATTTGTTCTGCTTCTGACTGTCTAATCTCTGCTCTTAACCCCCATTCAGGTGGTTGTATGTCTTATGGATTAATTATATGCTTCTGCATTGACAGATTTATCCTTATGGACCTTTTCCTGATGCCTGTGTATGAACTGAGCCAAACAAAAGCAAGCAGACCCTCTTCTCTATGAGCATTTATTTAGCTAAGAGAAAAAAAGCTTCCAAAACATTATGAAAGAGAAATTTGATTTTATAGAACTTAAACTTTGCATAGATCCACTTCAAATACCTTGAGTTGTGAAATGATAACCGGCTTTCATGTTTCCACCAATGGGGAATGAAGTTACTCTTATCTGTGTGGAAAAATCCATTTTTCCCTGAAGGTCCTGGCTTCACGCTTTCAGGATCGCAGGATCCCAAATGCCAATTCATGCAAGGATCCCAAATGCTGGATTCATGCAAGTCTGGTACTTTTCTGGTGATGCTACCAAGATTTTGTTGCTCCCCTCACTAGCAATCAGCATCCTGCCATGCCATTCACACTGTTGATGTTTAAATAAACCTTGGCTTCACATTCCTTTTCTCCTACTGTTAGAGTGGCCTTCTAAGCCCATTCACGTTTCTGCTATCCATCTCGCATCACAGTTCTTCCATACCAATTCCGTATGCCCTCCCTGGTCATTAGAGGAAACTATCAGAGATGGCAGCAGTAGATAAGCAAGATTTTTGAGCCAAGCACCCTAAAGAAAAAGATCCAGATATTAATAAAAACCACAGTATAAATTCATTCATTTGTTCATGCTGATTTAGCAATAACCAGAATATGACTAACCCCCCAAGTAATTAGGTTTCATGAAAGGAAAGGTGGTGATTTGGTGGAGGGAATTTAATATGCTCAGATTCAATGCTTGGCATCTCTAGACTGGGCAGGAAAAGAACCCTTCCTGCAACCTTTGAAGAGCTACTACCTGTTGGTGGAGATAGTGTAGAGCTTGGTGGACCAATCGTTTGCAGAGGGTGTTAGGCAACTGTCTACATTCCAGTATTGTGGCTTCCAACTCTCTTTGTGCTGTTAACAAAGGCAGTTCTAAGGATATCTGTTCAGGTATGAATTTATTCCACAAGAGTTATTGCCTAATAAGCATGCATAAGAATGTAGCTTAAAGCCGAAGAAGAACCCGGATGCCTAGGATTTACCTGAAACTAAGGAAAGAAAACAGAATGTCTGCTGCTCTTCACGATCACTTTTCAAAGGCTATATACCGTTTCTAGATCGGTGCAATTTATTGCTGCTTCTTCAATCTCTCCTCTATACCTCAAGCAGGCATGTAGATCGTATCAGATATTTCTTTATTTTTATACCATCACTTTACTTACCTAAGAAAAGTGGAAATAAGGCCTCTTTGTGATTGGCATAAGGGAAAGCCAGTCAGCGCTATGCGTGCCCAGATTTTGCTGCAAACAATAAGAACAAGCTCTGTCTGCATCCAATCTGGGGGAAAGGATGTCTTTTTATTTGATTCAGTGGACATGCTTACACAGCAAGTTTGCTACTGCATGTATGGATATCTGTATAAATACTGAAAATGGGAGTAGGTGAAAAGTATTATTTTGTTGGGAGGGAATTGTGTGGGACAATTCATTTCACACTAGAATGTGCAACCTAGGTAGAACGAGCAGAGATGTGTTAGTAATGAGGGGGATTTTGGAATCACAATGATTGAGTCATTTGTGATATTAATATGTTGAAAAGGTTCAGATCAAAGGTAATATAGTACCTCAACAAGGGGAATGTAAAGGTTTTAAGGAAAACTATAGCTTTTTAGGACGTTCTAATATGAATATTCTTTGGAATCAAAATAGTTTATTTTGCAATCCTTCCAGAGAAAGCATAAGAAAGAAAGTTGCTGGCATCTAGTGGCTGTCGGGTTTTTTTCAACCCAGATACAGTAGCCCTAGTCTTGCAGATATAAACTTGAATGGGCAGTGATAAACCCTTCTGTGTTTGCCATCTATGACAAACAAGTTGGCTGCTCTTTTCAGCCTAGTTCTGAGTGTGCTGGATTGGCCACTTTCCCCACAATCTCATCCCACAGAAAGCTTATTATATTACAAATAGAATGCTGTCCATACAAACATTGTCAGTGATATGGGAGCTGGGAGATGAGCAAGGAGCATCTTCCCCAATATAATACACACACTGCTGCTTTTTCCCTACATTGTTCCTTCTTTCTTAAAAAAAAAAAAAGGATGGGCGGTTTCCAATTGTAATTATAGTATTGAGTCAGAATGTTGCGTTGCTATCTGTTTAATTCATGATGTAAAGAAGGTTCCTTATAAAAATAGGGAGTTATGCCTTGTATGAGCAAAGGGCCTTTTGAGGAGTTGGTGCTACGTGTTGATATTTGGCTCAGAGGCTGCAGCATCCTTCTTTTATATTCTACTCATCTTCCCCCGTTCGCCACTTGGATACCTAATCTTCAAAGGGTGATGTCCGAGCCCCTTCATGCTGTTGCACATTTCCCATATCCCTCGCCGTGCTGCTCCCAAATGCAAGTATCATGCTGCTGCTACCATTATAAGTAGATCCTTGACTACAGTGACTAGACTAAAGTGCCTACATCCTTTAAAAGAAACCTCTTTACAGTGACATCCATCAACTTACTGGGGCTAAAGACATGAGCAATATGAAGGGACATAGAAGCTGGTTTCTTACATTTTCTCACGGTGAACCTTAATTATGAGAATTAAAAAACTGATAACACTCTTGGAAATAGTCCGTGCAAAGAATGCAATACAGTGTTCTGAGCTGATGAAGGTGGGGAAGGAGCCCAGAGAAAACCTACATTGCATGAAGAAATTGCAAACCCTAGATCGGAGATTCCCCATAGATGTTGCCACCTCTCACATCCCCTCCACCAAGGAGCTCTAAGACCTGCTGAATCCCATGCTCCCTTCTGCCAACTGAGAAATAATTTCCACTAAAAGTTAACTTGCCTGCTGGGAAGCCACCTGTCCTATGTCCTGGCTGCCCCCCAGAGTGATGAGTAAAACTGCTCTTTCTAGCCAAGATCACACTATGTGCCTTGTGGTCTTGAGAGAAGGCTACCCTCTCTTGACTCCTGGCCAATTGAAGGTTACCTATCCTATGATCCAGAAGCAGATGCTCAAAGGCAGGGGTAGCTTTCATTAGCCATATAATATATAGACTTACAACGGTTACCAAAGGAGGAAATAGGAACTTGGGGCATGGATGGGTTTTGTCCTATTTTCTGCTAATGTGATCTCTTCATTTTGCAAGCTGCCTCTCAGGTTTGAAAAAACGTAGTAGTCAAAATGCTAATTGATTGAAATAAGGAGACCAGAAAGAACATCCTGATCCTCAGTAGTCAAAGGTTTCTATGCTTGTATGTATGTTTTACAACAGTTTTCTTTGTTTCCTATTTATGAAGTCAGAAGATGTAGAATTAAATTGTTATGAAACCGGTAACCTGTATCCTTTCTGCAGTTCAGCATTCATGGTGTTTGAGAAACTGGTATATTTGAATTATGTAAAATACGATAAAATATACAGCTTAGAAATAGACATTGAAGGCTGCAGACACTGAAAAACAACTGGTTCATTTCTTTCTAAATGTGCTTTTCTACAATATAGTCCTGCAGTAATTCTGCAGTGTAATTGAAAATATTCCAGTATTTAAGGTTTGTATAATAGCCAATTGATACAATCTTAAAATGTGAAAGTTAGAGATACTCATTTCAAAGGGAAGGCAAACATAGGATATCTGAATATTCATAGATGTGAAAAGCAGTTTACCATCATATCTTGCTGTCTTTGCAGCTTTCTGCAGGAAAGAAATTATAAAGAGTAAAACCAGAGCTGGCCAAGTGAAATACTCTTCAGCAATCAGAAGCACATGTAATCTAAGTAAACGATTTTATGGAATTTATTTATTTATTTATTTATTTATTTTTCAAATTTTGCCATCGCCCATCTACCCCAAAAAGAGGGACTCTGGGCGGTTTACAATAACAAGCACATTAAAACAATACGCATAAATAACATCTAAAATATAAATACAAAATTACCAAATATAAATATAAACTAAATATAAATATAAAATCCAAGTGGCCATAAAAGATCTAATTCAGTGAGGAGAGTTCTAAGGCACCAGCCACCCCCAAGAATAACTACTCCCCTTCCCGCCCAAGGTGAGACAGCAGAGCCAAGTCTTCAGGTTCTTCCAGAAGGTCAGGAGTGATGGGGCCTGTCTCACCTCTGGGGGCAGAGTGTTCCAGAGGGCGGGAGCCACTGCAGAGAAGGCCCGCTTCCTGGACCCCGCCAGTCGACATTCTCTTGTGGACGGGGTCCGTAACATGCCCTCTCTGCATGATCGTGTGGGACGGGTCAATGTCATGGGGATGAGACGGTCCCCCAGGTAACCTGGACCCATGCCATGTAGGGCTTTAAAGGTAATAACCAACACCTTGAATTGGACCCGGAAGCAAACTGGCACCCAATGCAGCTCGCGTAGCAATGGTGTCACATGTGCCGATCTTGCACCAAGAATTGCCTGTGCAGCCACATTCTGGACCAGCTGAAGCTTCTGGATACTCTTCAAGGGTAGCCCCATGTAGAGTGCATTGCAATAGTCTATATGGGAGATGACCAGGGCATGAGTGACTGTTCGGAGGGCTTCTCAATCCAGGACAGGGTGTAACTGGCGCACAACACGTTGCGCACGTGGCCGAGCAGGAGTCATGAGTCCAGAAGAACCCCCAGATTCCGCACCGGGTCTGTCTGGGGCAGTGCAACCCCATCCAGAACTAAAGATGACAGTTTCCCGGATACAGTGGAGCCATTAACCCACAGCCACTCCATCTTACCAGGGTTCAGCTGAATCCTGTTGTTCCCCATCCAGACCCCCACAGCCCCCAGGCACCGAGAGAAGGCAGTCACCGCATCACTTACTTGACCCGGGACGGAGATGTATAATTTGGTATCATCAGCATACTGATGATACCTCATCCCGTGGTGACGGATGATCTCACCCAGTGGTTTCACGAAGATGTTGAATAGGAGAGGAGAGAGAACCAAACCCTGCGACACCCCACAAAGGAGGGGTCGAGGGTCGGATCACTCACTCCATACCACCACCAATTGGGACCGGCCCCGGAGGAAGGAAGTGAACCAGCGGAAGGCCACACCGTCCACCCCCAACTCCCTGAGATGCCCCAAAAGGATACCATGGTCGATGGTATCGCTGAGAGGTCAAGAAGAGCCAGGATGGATGCAGTACCCCCATCTCGCTCTTGCCAGAGATCATCCATAAGCGCAACCAATGCAGTTTCTGTCCCATATCTAGGCCTGAAACCTGACTGGAAGGGGTCTAGATAATCCGTTTCATCCAGAATCCTCTGGAGTTGCAACACCACCACCTTCTCAACCACCTTCCCCAAAAAGTGGAGGTGGGAGACTGGACAAAAATTGTCCAGCACAGTAGGGTCCAGCGATGGTTTCTTGAGGAGGGGGTGCACCAGTGCCTCCTTAAAGGCAGCCGGAAATACCCCCTCTCTCAAGGATGTATTAACCATTGCCTGGACCCATCCACCTGTCACCTCCTGGGCTGCCTTCACCAGCCAGGAGGGGCATGGGTCTAGATGACAAGTGGAGGCATTTACAGTCGGGAGGATCCTGTCCACTTCCTCAGGTCCAACAGGATCAAACTGTTCCCAGATAACTGGGTAAGTACTTTCCCTCAGCATCTCCACAGACCATGCCTCATGCTTGGAGTACAACTTGGAACAGATCAAAGAAATTTTATCCTGCAGATGCTCAGAAAACTCCTCCGCATGGCCCTGTAGGTGGGTCACTGGGCCCACCTTCCCCAAAAGGGATCGAGTGATCTTAAACAGGGAAGCATTCTGTAGACGCAATAAGAGCGGAGAAATATTGACGTTTCGCCGCTCTTATCGCCACAAGGTAGGCCTTAATAGCAGCTCTAGCTTATGTTTGGTCAGATTCGGTCTTTGTCTTCCTCCAGCAGTGCTCTAGATGTCTCTTAACCCTCTTCAAAACCCTCAGCTCCTCCGTGAACCATGGGGAGTGTCGGGTTGAATGGGGCAAGAGAGGTTGCACAGGCACGATCTTGTCCAAGGCCCCGGCCGCTTCTCTATTCCAGGCTGCAGCCAGGACCTCCGCTGGACCGTGCAGCAGATCCTTGAGTATAACCCCCAGCTCCCTCTGGAACCCTGCGGGTCCATCACTCGCCAGGGGCAGACCAATCTAATGGGTCTTGCATCCCTACGGAGGGGGGCGGCGTAAGAGAATCTCAAGGCCACCAGGGTGTGATCTGACCATGACAATGGGGACAGATGTAACTCCTCAGATCACATTGCCACTGCTCTGACAAGAAAACCAAGTCCGGCGTGAGTCCACTATCTCGAGTCGGGTCCCGAATAATCTGGGACAGTCCCATGGCTGCCACGGTAGCCATGAACTCCCGAGCCGCTTCCGAGGCACGCCCCAGGGACGGCAGATTGAAGTCCCCCAGAACCATAAGTCTGGGGAACTCCACTGCCAACCTTGAGACGACCTCCAGCAGCTCAGGCAGGGAGGTTGCTATGCAGCAGGGAGGCTGGTATGATAGCAACACTCCCAACTGTTCTTGGGAACCCAACTTGAAAAACGGTCTCACAGCCAGCCACTTGTGGAGCAGTGCCCCTGAAGGCCACTAGTGACTCTCGGATGACAACTGCCACCCCTCCTCCCCTGCCCTGGTGTCTTGGCTGGTGCCATACCTGAAACTTGGCAAGGCACATCTCCAAAAGGGGCACCCCTCCTTCCAGGCCCAGTCAGGTCTCGGTGATACACACCAGGTCTGCCCCCTCGTACGTGATCAAATCACATATGAGGGGGGCTTTATAGTTGACTGACCTGGCATTAAGAAGCAGCAGCCAGAGACCGGGACCTCCAAGAATCTGTTGTCCAGGGCCTGGGCCTGAACCCAGATGGCTGGAACACGCCACCAGTAACAAACACCGGGAGTGTCTTCCCCAAAGATGGCTCTCCCTCCGGTTCCCATCATAGCATCCCAAGCCCATCACCACCTCAATAGCATAACCCGCCCTATAGCCCCCAGAGTTTCCAGGTCCATTTGCCTCCAATCCTGGACCTCTGGAATCCCTGGTTTGAGATAGGGGTCCCTTCCCCCACTCATCCATCCTCATACATGCTCAATCAACCACAGGGTGATGGCAGACCTCCAGCACACCAGCTCATGCTCTCGGCACTGTTAGGGTCTAACCATCGCTCACACACTCACTGTGCCCCCCCTCAGCCTCTCACTGGTCAACAGGAGGGCATCTCATCCGCTCCTACCCACCCCGTCTCTCACTCAGGAGGTGAGTATTCTTACATACAATCATACGATCCTGGACTCCCCCCTCACTCACACTGGAGGGACCCTGATAGCTTTCCGCCATCTCTGGGCAGGTTGGGAGGGGATGACCAGCACTCAGTTCCAAGCCAACCACTCCTCACCACCGGGGCCTACCACGCTGAGGCCCGTCATGCCAGCTGGGTCCCCTGTGCTGCTGGAATCCGCCGACCATGCCCCCCACCATCCCTCCTCATCCAGGGGGCTCTGGGAAAGAGGCCTGGGACCATAAAGGTTCCCCACCCCCCCACCACCAAGGTCTTCGTCCAGGAGGCTCTTGCAGAGGGGCCTAGAGTCTCCACAGATCATCGTCCCCTATTGCCAAACTCCACTGCGCTGGTTTTGCCACTCCGCCAGCTATACCACCAGGGTCCACTGCGCCGCTGGGGTCTACCACTCTGCCAGGCCGGTTTGTCGCGCCAGGACTCACCGCACCGCCAGTCACATCACCAGAGTCCTCTGCCAGGGCCGGCTCGTTGCACTAGAGTCCACTGTGCCGCCGAGGCTACACTGCCACCCCGGTCTGATGTGCTGCCAGACCGGCCCACCGCCACGCCGCCAAACCCGTTCCGCTGTGCTGGAGCTTGCCGTGCCACTGAAGCCGGTCCGCCACACCTGGGGTTTGCCGCCCTGCTAGTCCGCCACGCCGGGACCCACTGCCTCACCGCTCCACCAGCCACGCCGCCAAGGTCTGTGCTGCTGGGCAAAGGGACCCGGAGAACACCAGGGTCACCGCCCCACACCGCTGAGGTCCGCGGGAGTCCGCCTCACCACAGGGATCCGCCAAGGCCCACCACGCTCCACCATTCTATCCAGGGGGGCTCCGTCCGGCTCTAGCACCGGCATATAGGTATAAAGGCCGGGGGTCCCTCAAAATCTCCCCCGAAAACCCCAGTTAGCAAAGTGGAGGCTGGGGGTCTGAGCGTCTGGGTTCAAAAAGAAGCCGGGAGTCTCCCCCTTAGAGCAGCAGTCAGCAGTCAGCGTCTGCTCCCGGTTGCCATCTTGGAATGTGAAAGATTGTGCAGAAAAATAAATAAGGACACAATTCTGTGGAAATTTTATCATTGCTAGGTAGCTGATGGATTTTGATAAAGATTTCTAGCAATTTGCAATATCCACAGAATTATTCTTCTGTTGCACAATGGTTGCTGTAAATCTTCAGAAATATGTTAACCAATAATACTTAGCCAATCACAGCACTAATTTAAAGTACTGAATACGGGAGGCTGATCTGACTGAATTAACCGTTCAAGCAGTGCAGAGTGAAAAGTATGCTGCACCAGATTATCATCTACAGTACAAACTTATTCACGTGGAAAGAAGATAGGCCCTATGGGCTTCTCCCTCCCAACTTGAAAGGAACAATCACCATTGCACTATGTTCCCTTTATATTCTCTTTAGGCAACCTTTTTCCTTTGCAGGGAAGAGCAGGATTGATAAAAGTGGTCCTCGATGTTCACTCTCATACTGAGCTCCACAACCATCAGTGAGGGGTTTTGAAGTTTGGCTATAACACGTAAGGAGCCAGCATTGCTTCCATCAGAGAACAACTGCCTGTTCGCCCCTCTCCGCTTATGACAATGCATGTGATTTCAGGATGCCCTTCTTGGGCCAAAGAGCAGGAAAATAATTTGGGCAGGGATTAACAGTGTAGAACACAAGGGGAATACAGCAGTCTTCTGGAGGGCAATATAAGAAAAATTGAAGGAGGGAGGCCAGAGGCCAGCAAAAGAGTAATGAGAATGGTGGCCGATTGCAAAACAAGTGAGGCTTTTGCGGTCAAGAAATAAGTAATTTTAAGGTTGAGATTTAGAAAAGAAGGTGGTGACTGTAAAGAATAGGAAGATATCAGGTGAACATGCAGAAAAAGCTAGGAGTGAGGACTTGTTCTATTGACTTGCTCCATTTTGTTTTCCTTTGATTTCTCTCTCCTTGATCCTCATTTGTCCTTCTTTATTCCTGTGTTGATCCTTATATGTTTACAACTTCCATCCAAGGAAATAACAACAAAACATGATGCAAACAGCTAACTGGAATGACTATTCCATTCAAATTCTTGGGGCTTCCACTTCCACAGTTCTCAGCATGACTTTTGGCCCTGCTGACTGGGAATTTTGGAAGTTATGGCCTCAATATATATGAAAGGGCCGGTCAGAGGAAAGCTGGTAGAAAGTATGGCTGGCGAAGAAGTTTGAGGAAGGTGAATATCTTCACCCTCAACCAAACATTACTTGATTCTGATTTGCTTTTTGTTGTTGTTTTTCTTCGGGCACATTGTTTTGGCTGCTGCTTTTTCAGTAATATAGTTTGAAGAGTCTGTACAAAGGAAGCTTTTCAGCCTCATTCATACATACAAACACACACACACACACACACACACACACACAGAAAGTGGAGATTTTTGTTTTATTGGCATTGCTGTAACACTATTAGATTCATAGGTCACACTGTTCTTATGTGCCTTTGACATTGTGTTGTATTAGTATTAGTGTGAGGTGTCAGAAAATGGCCCTATATTTATCATGAATTGTACAGATGTCTAGAACTCCAAGTCCTAGCAGATTCCTTGGCTACAGTGCAGCCTTGTGCTGTCTCGGGATTCCTGTGCATCAGGAGGAAGAGTACTATAGAAGAGATATCTTTAGTTCTAGTGGAAACAAAAAATAACAACAAAGGTAGGATTAGTTAAACTTTAAGCTGTGTTGTGTAATTTAGGGCATCGGCCAATACATTTGTGAGTTCACTGCTGCCGAGCTGAAATTTTGAATGAAGCACAGAACTGACGTGAGCCCCATATGGAGAAGTGTGTGGACTTTTAGCAATGCTGGTTGACTGAGAATGGCAGGGATTCTTCCTATTGCCCTAAACTTAGTGAGCCGTGAAACTTTTTGTTGTGTTCCGGATGCCTAAAGCCTGGTGATATGAGGACACATTCTAATCCCACCCTTCATCAGAGGAGGGTGGAAGCTTTTGGGAGAGAGAGAGACCCAAGCCCAAAATAAGGAAGGATTTCCTGCCTGTGAATGCTATGAAGCAGTGGAACAGCCTGGCTCTTTGAGTCATGGGTGCTCTATCTCTGGAGGTTCCCAAACAAAGGTTGGACAACCATTGGTCTGGGATGACCTGAGGATTCCTGCTCTGGGCAGGGGATTGTACTAGAAGACCTCCAAGGTCCCTTCCAACCCTATGATTCTATGAGCGTGGATTCTACGAGTGTCATTCTATGAGCTCCCCACCACTGAGCAATATCAGAAGACCCGACCCCTTCCTACTAGATGAAAAATGTAGAGTTAGATATGCTGAGGATAGATTTTGACTAACTATCAAGGCAAGCCAACACTTATTAAGTCAGATATAGAGGGGAGTTCATTCTGAAGTGTGCTATTTTAAATAATTGAAAATTACCTCAAATATTTTTACTAATTTCTACCTTGCCTCTTAGTACAGTTTCATCTGTTGGCAGTACCTGGCCAATCTTGTCTGGGCTGAAAAGCTAATCGAGTTAGGTATAGTTAAGACATGGTTGGAAGAGCATTACGGAATCTCAGGGTGTAGGCTGGACCTGATAGTCCAGAAGCCATCCCAGAAAGAGGCAATTGATACCAGTTTTGTATTGTTGCCAAGATAATTATATGGATATATCCATGAGGTTACTAGAAGTCAAGCTTGACTTGAAAGAGACTTTATTTACTTTTACCTTTATCACTGACCCCTATGACTTGGTCTTGTGAACTATTGGTATTCTGTTGGAATAGCATGTCAATGTATGTAAGTAGATTTATGGGGAACTCCTAACGTTAAAGAAGTTAATGGGATGCTGAATTATATCCCAAAACTCTAGAATCTGACTGTCTTTGAGGAATTATAGTTGTACCGGGCATGGGAAGTGGCAAAAAGAATTATATTGAGAAATAGGGAAAGTGTTTTTTTTTTCCTAGGCATTAAGGATTGGCTTTTGGTGTAATTCATCCATTCTGGAAAAAGCAATATTTTCAACTAATCAGAGAATGAAGCAATATGTTCTTCTCTGGACTAGATTTCATGAAATTTTACAATAATACAGTAATACTTTTAGGTAATAGTTTTTTATATTTCTGTATTTGATAATAAGAGACCCAGTTTGGTCTGGTCTAGTGGTTAAGGCTCCAGGCTGGAAACCAGGAGTCCATGAGTTCTAGTCCTGCCTTAGGCGTGAAAGCCGGCTGGGTGACCTTGGGCCAGTCACTCTCTCTCAGTCCAACTCACCTCACAGGGTGGTTGTTGTGGGGAAAATAGGAGGAGGAAGGAGTATTAGGTGTGTTCCCCATCTTGAGTTATTCATAAAAAATAATAAAGGCGGGATAAATATCTAAAAATATTACAAGGTATCTTTTGTAAGAGGGGCGCAATGGCTCAGTGGTTAAGATGCCAGGCTTGTTGATCAGAAGGTCGGCGGTTCAAGACCCAAGCGCCTCGTGACGGAGTGAGCTCCCGCACTCGCCCCAGCTCTTGCCAACCTAGCAATTCGAAAGCATGCAAATGCAAGTAGATAAATAGTTCATGCCGGCCACATGACAGCAGAAGCGTCTTCGGACAGCGCTGGCTCTTCGGCTAAGAAACGGAGATAAGCACCGGCCCCTAGAGTCGGACACGACTGTGCAGGGAAAAACCTTTACCTTTTTTTATCTTTTGTAAACCAGTGACATCTATACATTTAATCTATATTTTAGATGTTTAATATTGCAATTTATTAAGTTTTGTTACAGTCTTTAAAAGTTTGGAGAGGGGTCTTTTTTCTTTTATTTATTGGCTTGGTTTAGGTTTTTATTTTGTTGTTGTTTATTAATTGTTTTTAGTATTGCATGGCCCTTTTCTGTTGGCTAGCTTTTCTCTTCTGGTACTGTACTCTGTGGTGTTGTTTTTTTGTGTGTGTGTGTGTGTAATCTTCTTATAATAAAAATAATAATATATTTTTTAAAAAACCAAATACTACAAATAGCATCTGTCCGGTCCAGTATCTTTCCATAACTTCTGCCTTCTCCTATTCATCAGCAGTGTGTGTGTCTGGTGTTTCTGTGTACGTGTGTGTGTGTGTGTGTTTTAATACAAAGCTGCTACTGAGCCATTAGTAAATATGTTCCTCTTCTTGGGAAACCCGATAGATTTCCTTCTATTACATTACTGCATCCTTTGGGGCATCACATTCAGAATTTGTTTCTGGCTGATTAGTCTGCATGGGGTGATGATTAAAAATAAGATCAGGCTCCTTGAATAATGTGGCAGGATCCTTTGCTGGAGAAGAGCCTCTGTTTCGCTGTCGGGGTTAATTGTGCGGGGGCAACAGGAGGCACGTGACCTAACCAGCCAACCCTGTTAAAGCAGCATCCTGTCTGATCCCCATCTGTTCTCAGAATGGACAACCCTTGACACCCCTCCTTCTTGCTGTGGCTCTTGCCATATATCCTTTTCACCAAGAGCCCCAGGTCGACATCCATAAATCTCTCGTTGGCTTGTATTCCCTGACCATGAATGCTGCTCAGGAGCCCCAGGCCTCTCTCCTCCAAGGCTGCTAGTTTGCACCATTTCCTGGGAAGATATAATAAAATGCCAGAGCTCATGGCAGCTTCTATTGCTACTGTAAATCTGTAGGTCCCTACACCCAGTTTGTTCAAAAGCTACAAACGATGGCTGCACCCAGTGTATTTTTGCCAGTATCGGTACCACTCAGAATGAGCCCTCGAAGGAGAGGATAATGTTTTCTCAGGACCCCACGGTACAGCGAAAAGGAGCAAAGCCATCCTTCCTCGGTCAGAGTAGGGATTGTGCATCTGTATGTGAATCAGATCCGAAAATAATTTAAGTCCCCAATTTTATACTCTGCATTTTTCAGATGGCTGCTGCAGCAGGAAGAATCACCTAATAAAACTCACTTAGAAGCCTCTCTGCCTGGCAGGGAGTATTCTGCCTTGGAGCCTTGGAAGGCAGCCCAATTGCCGCGTACCCCACGTTCTGGCTCAACTGAATACCGGATTCACGTTTATGCTGCACAATGAAGCTGGATACAGGTGGCTTTGCAGCTGGCTGGAAGATTTAAACTGGGCCCTGCAGAGAACCAGCCTTAAGCTGAAGCCCCAAGTGGGCTTTATGGGCTGGTCTAAAACCTGAATGATTTTTCAGACACCCTTGAGTTTACTCCTGGTGACTGCAGCCATGCAGGGGTTTTCTGGCAGTGTGACAGAAGTAATCTGCTATTGGCTTCTTCTAGGATTACTGTTTTTTCCTTCTCATATTAGCCTACCGCCCTGGGATTCCCAAGCAATCTCCCACCCAAGTCCAAACTAGTCCTGCTTAGTTTCTGAGGTCACCAAAGGTCAGTTAGGTGCTACCACCTGCTAAGGCGTCCCCAAGTTTCCTAAAGTCTGCAGGAATTCCGTGGAGCCTAGGCTCCAGCATGCTCTTGAGAAACAGGCTACTAACTACATAACCAGCTCTTATGATTGACTTTCCTAGTCGCTGTGGAGTGGTTTTTTTTTTCCTGGAGGCTCCCCAGAGTGTGAACCTGGACACTTGTAGAAGAATGCGATCCATCCTGGTTTGGCTGACCTGTTTTTTATAACTCAGGCTATATGATTGAGATTTGGTGGGTTTTGTATCAATATAAGCAAGCTGTGGGTTACGTTCTACTTGCCAATGCACTGATATAATAGGGATGCGATGGGTAGTTATCAGTGATCCATTATCCTGGATAGAATCTTCTTACTGCATAAATGAAATACCTGTAGCTCCAATACCTGGACCTCAGTGTCTGGTCTGAGACCCAGGCCCTTGCTTACAAGTTTCACGTGATTTTTTTTCTATCCTTTCCTATTGAAATGACTATTCTGAAATTTACTGTGAAGGCGCTGATCAATACCAAAGATTTCACAGCAGGAATTTCTCAGAATTGAACTCTCAAGTAATAGGTGTGCAACTATAAAGGCATGATAAAAAAAATGATCCAAGAATATAGATAATAATTTGTTTGCAACTCTGGGGTAATGTGTGGATGGTCTGTAAAACGGTAAGGAGATATTACTGTATTTGTTTATGCATATGTATTTAAATTCCTATTTGTACATAATGCGGGGTTTATGAGAAGGGGGCCGAATGAGAGCACAGAACTTGTCTGTGTGATGGAGCTCTCACTAGACAGAATTTAATTATCTGGCTAACTGTTGGACAAGAAGGATATAAAGTCAGAAATAAATGGAAACTTCACCAAAAGGAGGACTGCTACTAGGAGTAGATTCTTCCATTACTGCACAATGTGTGTGCTTAAGCGCTGCATTTGGCTGAAGATCCAAAAGTACAAGATTGCTATCCAACAGAACTTGCATCAAAAAGACGGTTCTGGCAGGTGCTATTACATATTGCTTTACAGCATCAGGGGCCTTGTGAGATGGGAGATGCTGCCTCGGACAGCAGTTCTTGATTCAACTTGTGTCAGGTGGACTTCCTGCATGCTTGAGTATGATATGGCAGAGCCCTGAACTATATTACAGAAACGTCTCTGCCTTTTCCATTTCCTTTGATAGGATCATGTTCTAAAACAGAAATGAAAGTCTTCATATTATCTCTTCTTGAATTTTCCATTCTATCTAGGGTCACAAGCCAAATAGTGGTTTTCTTTCTTAAACAAAATCTCATTCGGCCACACTATACTTGCCTCTCTTTCCCATGTCCCTTGACCCATACAAGTCTAACTTTCTTCAACTGTGTACCTTGGGTTTGCCGGTTTCAATCCCCAGGGATCAGGGGAGAGGTTGACCAGGAGAAACAGCTTTTGGAAGTCGGTATGCCGCACCAGCCCTGGAAGTGCCCAGAAGAGCTCAGCCAGTTTCTCGGGGCTGATGCCCGGGCGGGCAGCAGAGCTGAGCTAGGTACCCCACCCTGACTGTAATGTCAAAGCAAAGCTTGCTTGGTGGCCTATTTATCACAGGGCAAGAGGCTGAGCTGCAGCCGGTGAGGGGTTAAGTGCAGGCTCAGCTGTTCCGGATTTTCTTGGTTTCCTAGCGAGCTGTTTGATATCTGAATGCACAGGGGACTCCCCCGCCTCTCAGCCCTCTCCTCCCCCCCACCCCCACGCGCACACGCACACACACACCCTTTGCAGACCATGCGCTCGTTCAGCCGCTTCGTCTAATGGCACCGACTCTCCGCCTGCACGCTGCTCCTTCGCCGCTTGAGCTGAGGACACAGGAGGCAGTTCCTCTCATGGAGCCCTCTTAAATAGCTCCACACGAGGGAGCTGCCAAAGGGGGGGGAAACGGAGAAAAAGCCAGTCCTGTGAAGGGAAGAAGCCGAAGGAGCTGCCAACATCACCGCTCCTGGGTGTGCTGGCGACCCATGCTCTGCTCGATGGCTAACTCAGGCTGCCTGCTGGTCTCCAACTCAGCTTTGCTCCCGCACTCCCTCCCTTGTCCCCCAGCCTTCCTCTACCTCCAGCAGGTAAGTCGCCTCTTTGTGCCTCCTCTTCACACGTGGTTGGCATCCCCAGAGCTAAGGGTCAGGGCTTCTGTCGCCCCTTCCCCGCTCTCCCCAGGGGCAGGTCCACCTTGCTCACAGGTTGGATGTGGGCTCCAGGGTAGCACCTGTGCGCTGTCTGGCTGCAGTAGGGCTGACTTGGCAGCGAGCTCGAGCTCAAGGAGATGACACTTCTCTGGGCTTGTTAATGGGGGTGCAGCAGTGTTCAACTTTACCTTCCCCCCCCCTTAAGACAAATAGGTGGCTGTGTTGTATATCTGGAGTGTACCTGTTTGGGTGACCAGTGAAATCCATTTAGAATGTATTTAAAGCCTGATTTCTGCCAGCAAATGTGATGCATGTGGGCTTTTGATGGGCTGCCTTGCTCTTGCTCTCTTCCAGTTGCCTTTTTGTTGCAGTCAAATTTTATGCTTCCAGGGTGGGCTGGATGTGACTGTTTTGTATGTATATGTGTGAAGTAATTTAAAAGATAGGTCTGTCTGTCTCAACTTGGCCCTCCAAATTGCTGCAACCCAATTTCCAGCCAGCTTTGGTTTTGCCAGGCGTGTCTCCCTTAGCTGAAGCATCTCGCTGCAATGTGAATCTAGTTCCTTAACTTCTCTCAGGGGGAGGGGGCTTGTGATGCCCACGGCATCCTCACCAGCAGGGCAACAACACTTTCTTTCACTTTGGCACTGTGACCAAGGAGCTGCACATGTTTCTTTCCTGGGATCTCCAGAGGAAAGGAAGCCGTTGCTTCAAAAGTCTCTTTGCAGCATCGGAAATCCCTGTCTCCCAGCTGTGCTAACCCTTCCATTTGTGCTCAAAGGAGTTTTTAAAAATTCATAGCTTCCCAACCGTTGGCACTGAGTCGTTGATGTGGTCAGCCACCTTTGGGGTAGAAGGGCAGTCCCGGCTTGTTCTAAAATCTTAAATAAAAGAAGGAAGGTCATTGTCGTTTGCTTTAATGCTTCAGACCTTTGAATGGAAGGAGAAGATAACTCACACCTAGGACTTCCTTAAGTTTGCAGAGTAACGTGGCTGCTTCTTTCTCTCAGCAATCTGGAGAAGGGGAATTCTCTGAATCATGGTTTTCTCTGCTCTTAGTACGTGTCAGTCAGAGAACCAGAATGGAATGGCTCCTATTCCAGAGGAAGCGTGGGATTTGGGATGAGAGGCGTTCTGTAATTTCAGTGTCTTCTTGCTTATGCTTGGAATTCCCTGGGAAAATGAAGACTCATTCAGAAAAATATCACAGTCAACTGCATGAGGGATTTATGAATACTTGAAGGGAATACGAGGGGAGTCTCTCTTGCTTTGAATTAGAAGACAGACGGGGCTAATATGATTAAAACCCGGAGGGTATTCTGTTAGGGGAATCCTTCGGGGGTTTTGCTTTTGGTCGCACTGCGTAGCACTTCAGCCAGCTAAGACTTCGGCAAAGCTGCATGGACGTTTTGCCTGGTGCATATTGCATTTCCTCTAGGCTGGGCAAGGGGATATTACGAGCAAGTTCATTAAGTGAGTGGCTAGAGCCCAAAACACCAGCAGAGGGGAATTTAGGGGAAGGAGAAACGTCCCCGAATAGCTTCATTTTCTTAGCCGTTCTCAAGCCGCCTTGTTTTTATCTGGCCTCCCCACCCTCTGCTGTCTAAGCCTCTTCCACTTTGTTTGCAGGTGTTAGGCGTGTGGGTGAGGGGGGGTTATATAATGTTAGGCAGATTATTTGTTTGTAATTTGTTAGTTTTGTTTGGAGAATAGGCTGAAATTTCTCTTCTCTTACGCTGGGCGGGCAACAGTCTGCATTTGAAGTTTTTATTCATAATAACATTTGAAAGCAAGAAAAATGAAACTGGCAAGAACTCTGTATGCAAAGAACTTAAGGAGAGGCCTGTGTGAAAGCTGCACCTTGTGGCACAGTTATTCGTATCCTGTCCCCCACCATTTTGATTCAGGGTTATTCCTTTGAGGCCCTGCTGCATGGGGCCTGGTGACTGAACGCAGGCTGAGCGCCCTGGTTCACTTTGGGGCATTCAAGAGTAGCTCTAGGCTTGAACATTAACCTTAACTGTGGCTTGGTTCCTGTGGTGTAACTATAGGATGAAAGAACCCCATTTGATAGTAAGCAGGCTGCCTGAGATCTCTGCTGTCCAAGGAATTTTCACCCCAGTTGAAAACTTGAACCTTAACATTTGATTATGAAAACCAGATTATTATTAACACATGTTTGTCAGATAATATCAAGGGTGTTCAGTTGCAGTTTATCTCCAGCTCTTATTTCAACTGGCAGAAGTTTGGTGGGCATTCAGACAATGTCAGAGCCAGTTCAAGATTTTTGACATCAGCAAGAAAAAGTCCAAATGCTATGCGCACATGCGCACGCGCGTGCACACAGACACACTCTCATATTCCTATAATAATTAGATAATTGATAGTTTTGCAAAATTTTAATGGAGCTTCCAAATCTGCAATTTGAAGCTGCCATTTCACTGCCTCTCCAATGGGATATGCTTGTTTCTTCCCATTTCTTTTATTTAATATTTGTTCCTACAGTATAGACACCTTTTAGAAAAACAATACTTTTTAATAGCTGGGGGAAGATATTAGTTAAATGGATCATTGGCCTAATGCAGTGCCTATGGGCTTTATCACACTAATTTATCTTGTTTGCAAAATAAAGAATCATCATCCAGAAGTTTAAAATTTTAATATTTAGGCTCAGTTTTAATAGTGATGGTGCTAATATGTTCAGTCATAATAGGATTATATTGGTACATATTTAACATTTGGTTATACGTTCATAGATGTTAAATGCAAAAGGACCACTAGTGCAATCTCTAGTGACCTTTTATCTCTCTTAGACGCATTAAGCGTTCAGAGTTTCCCCTCTAAACTTCAAGATTAAAAACCATAAAAATAAGTGTCTCCTTCATTAGTCCTTGCTAATTGCTTGACACTTGGTATGCATATAAATGGATGTGTGTACATATTGTATATTATATTAGTTTAACTGGAAGTGGGAGGACATAGCCAAAATATTGCATTAATTTTGGTTAGCATAAGTATAATCTTACATAGCATTACAGGCAAATTCAGAATGGGTTCCAGAAAATAAAGCTTTAGAAAACAGGTTTGAATAGTAGAATTTCTTATGTGTATAGATAAGCAGTGAGTGTGGGGCTAAATAAATTAGTGTGCTTTTATAATGGATATCTGTGCATAAGTGTTTGTGCGTGCATTTATCATACATATATGATGGCATATATTTTAGGTGTGTAGAAGTAGACAGAAAATGTGGGGCTTTATAGCTGGAGCAAGCTGAAAATTATTATTGTGTGTGTCCAACGACAGGCTGAATGCTGATGTGAATTTCCACACTATTGGCAGGGAACACTATGAGCAAACGGTCAGGCTGAAATTGGGTGTTACCACTGTTCAAATAAAATTTGAACATTTGGTTCATTAAGTTTGATTTGCTCCATCCTTAGTAAATGCCAAAGTTTTAGTTGAATTACTTTAATATTAATTTACCCCATATATATTAAGGTGGTATGCTCGTCCTATAATATGCGGTGATCCACTGTCACCCAAATCCCATTGCAGATGCATTGTTATTTTTTTAATTTGGAGATCAGCAGGTTAACATGCCTACCACATGCTAGCTGACGTCTGAAGGCTGCTTCAGATCCTATCAAGATGCTGAGTTACACTAAGCTGTGCGTGCCTCCAAAATGGAAGTACTTTCCTGTGACAAAATACACAGGTTTAACTCTGCAAAATCCTATTTTGAATTTTGAGTTTATGTTCCCACATGTATTAGTAAAATTCAGCTGCTATTCCAGTCACTTAGCACTCACACACACGTTCTGTCTTAACAAAGGGGATAAAAGAGTAGAGTTCTGTCTACGAAGAGGACTCACAATTTCTTACACACACAGGGCACACATAGATTTGGAAACCAATTATCTATTGACAGAAGCCATAGTAAAAGGCAAACTTTGCCTTTGCTGGAGTTTTATTAAAATGAAACACACGTACACACACACCGCCCCTTGTTCAGTATGACATCTTAATATTTCATTATGGTCTCCAATATTTGGAAATCAAAGGATGGTAGCGAAATGCAACCAGAAGCCGCCTCAAAGAGCCTAGGCTGTGTTGCCACCTTCCCAATCCCTCCAGACTCTGCTGCCAAGATTTGTATGGTGGATCTCACAGACATGACATGCAGCAGAAACTATCCATTTAGCTGGCAGGTAGGAGGTTCTCTTGGGCGCAAATGGGAAGAAGCTGGGGAGAAGAAAGAGGTGAACCCAGGATGTGTGCAGGTTGCATTGTACAAAAAGCAAGATGGTTTAGACACAGGATCGTGGCTGACCTATATCAGAGATAAATTAAAGAGATGCTGCAAAGCTACCAGAGACGTTTGCCCATAATGTATTATTTTCTTGGTGCAACAGAATCAACAGAGATAACAATCATCCTGTTTAGTAGCTTGGCACTTAAACATTGTCCTCATCCTCATTAGGTTTCTGCTACAAGCAGCTTTCTTTTGCGCCAGTTGGTTCAAGTTCCACTCCACCATGAATTGTCCTGCAGAGCCAGTAATATGTTCAACGGATCCAGCAGTCAGTACTAACTCTATTAATGTGAGCTAATTTGTGGAAGGGGTCAAAGCAACTGTTAAATTTACCCATGCTGATACATGATGTTTGAAGTTTGAAGGCAGCAAGGATCCCATAAAGTTTTGAGTCAACCCAAGCAGAGTTTATCTCCAAAATGATAGTGCCTTCCTGAACTGAAAAAGGCCATAGCTTAAAAGCAACTTGGAGGTAAGGGAATGACGTCAGCAAGTTAAAAACAATCACCAACCATATTGTTGCAAAGGTAATCCTTTTTTAGTTATTTATTCTTGCTACTGCTTCTTCAACCCTTTCAATATTTTTTCTTTATTTTTGACAGTCTCAGCCTAGCTAGGATCCTTTCTGCTCCCCTGCCCCCAGCCTGGAAGTAGCGGGTGGATAGTAGGCCCAGCTGGCCTACAGGAAATGTTTTACACAGAAAGAATTTTGAACAAAACGTGTCAATATAGCAGCTTTTGCTAATTGATTTCATCTCCGCTGCTGGGGAGGGCCAGGGGAGGATTATGTTGTAAATTAAGAAAAAAAGTCAAAGCAAAGCAAAAGTAAAGAAAGACCAGATTAAATGGGAGTTGGTGATTACAGGTAGTCCTCACTAAGCGACCACAATTGGGACCAGCAACTCCATTGTTAAGCAACACGGTCATTAAGCAAAACATCACGTGACCGGGACGGACTTACGACCTCACTTCTGCGGCAGTCATTAAGTGAATCACCCACGGTGGTTAAGTGAGACCCCATGTGACCGCAATTTGCAACTTCTTGCCAGCTTCCCGATTGACTTTGCTTGTTGGAAGCCAGCTGTGAAGGTTGTAAATGGCGATCATGTGACCGTGGAATACTGCAACCATTGTAAATGCACGCTGGTTGCAAAGCCAGGACGCTGCAACGGCTGCAAGTTTGAGGATCAGTCATAAATCTCCTTTTTCAGTGCCATCGTAACTGTGAACAGTCGCTGAATGAGGCAGTTGGTAAGTGAGGACTACCTATATTGATCTATTTAGGCCACATTCCTTTTTTTCTTATATGGAAGAAAGAAGTATATAGGTCTGTTAATTACAGGAAATATATCCAATTAGACTAATTTGGTAAGATTTGTATTTGCATTGCTTGCACACATTCACTTAAAGTAGAGATGTGAAAAGTGCAAGACAGGGCCACTTTTATGTGCCTAGAGCAGAGATTTCCAAACTGTGTGTCACGACACGTTAGTGCAGGGCTTTTCAAAGTGCCGCCACTGGCGACACACCAGTGGCGGTGGCGGCAGCGCGGCGGTGACGGCAGCGCGGCGGTGACGGCAGCGCGGCGGTGGTGCGGGGGGGTCACATGCACGGCGGCGGCGCGTGTGCACGGCGGCGGCAGCAGTGGCAGCCTCCGCTAAAACGCGGAAGCACTGATGCCGCGCCGCTGCCGTGCACGCGCGCGCCGCTGCTTCCGGGTGGTGTGGCGACACACCACGCTGTGTGTGGCGACACACTTTTGTGTCGCGACACACAGTTTGGAAAGCTCTGCGTTAGTGTGTCGGCTGCACTGTGGGTGTGTCATGGCTGCTGCTGCCTCTGAGTCCTGCCAGGATTCCACACAGGTCCTAGTGCCTGCCTTGTGCCTTGCTGCCTCCAAACCTGCTGTGATTCCGCACAGGTCCTAGTGCCTGCCTTGTGCCCTGCTGTAAGAGTGTGTCGCGAAATGATGCATGTCTAAAAAGTGTGTCACCAACATGAAAAGTTCGGAAAGCTCTGGCCTAGAGAGTCCTCCACCCCTTAATTGCTGAGACCATTTTAAAAAAAAATTTGGGTGGGTCCTTAAAACTAGTACCTTAAACCTTGCAGACTCCATTTCACCCTTTCACCTCCCCCAAATGTGTCCTGCGTGCACCCATTTGGAATGTAACTCTTGAGCTGTGGCTCTGAGGCTGACAGAAATTGTGACGTGCTGACATATAGTCACCCCACTGAGGCTGTTTGGCTCCTGCACATGCAAATACATGCTGTCAGCTCCCTACCTGCTCACACATTTTCCATACCGTTTTGTTATATGGTACAGTTCCTATACAAATATACTGTATATACACAAGAGTTTTACAGATTCAGACATATGTATATCTATACATATACGTACTTTCATGTGTACTCATATTATGCATATACTTACACATGCATAAATACATAGGCTTAGGGGTTTTTTTTAATTCCAGCTTTCACTTTAACTGAAGAAACCTTATACATAATTGACCAAATTCAATACTTTTGCTCGCAGTGATATGCAACTTTAATTGACAAATTTGGTGAGTACTTTATCTGGACCTTAATATTTATAGCTTCCATTTTGGCATCTA
This sequence comes from Charina bottae, assembly GCA_023362775.1. NCBI lineage: Eukaryota > Metazoa > Chordata > Lepidosauria > Squamata > Charinaidae > Charina > Charina bottae. The sequence goes on along the minus strand of JALMGJ010000002.1, from coordinate 131,556,635 downwards.
TGGAGTCATTTTACACATTTTCAGTATGTACGGTGGCAATGATATGCTGTTTTAACTAAAAACACCCTGTGGTTTAATAAATGGTTTCACCCATGAACATGTTTGTACACACAAACATTCCACCTTCCTTGATTTGAAATTATGTGATGGGGGAGAGAAACTTGCCAAGCTGCACCATGGCCATAAGCAGCAACCTAGGCCAGTTAAAAGTGCCAGGCAATGTTCGCCAACATTAGCAGCTGACTGAGTTTTCTTGACTTCATGCTTTGGTCCTATTGGTTCAGAAGAACAAGAAGTAAGAAGAAGCCCCACAGAAGGAGCGAGAGAAGAATTACTAAGCCAGAGGAGAGCTATCAAGGAATGTCAGAAAATCAGAAGTCTAGTAGCACCTTTTCTGACTCGATTGATTTTGTTAAAGCCACCCAACTCCAAGAAGACAGATATGTTCAGCTTTAGATTTTAGTTCTGGAACTTAGAATATTTCCATGTGTGTTTTTGGGTGAAACTGTGTGTGAAGTTTCTTGTTCATGATGAACTGATGTACTGTATGTCCACCAAGAGGATACCTTCTGACCTTCTAGTTTGGTTAGACCAGTGTTTCTCAACCTTGACAACTTGAAGTCTACACATCTTCAAGTTGTCAAGGTTGAGAAACACTGGGTTAGACAAGGAAGGGCCAACAGCTGACTGATACTGCTTCCCAGAATTGCTTCAGAGTTTTGCATTGGCTTAGCTTGTTTCTCTTTGTGCAGGTGTGTGTTTGAAATAAGGCCTTCAGCAGAGATAGTCTGCTATTCCTGTTCATCCCAGTCCAGTTCACCTCTTTTCTTGTGCCGGAGGTACCCACATTCAAGGCATCCACAGTTGTAGGCCTGGCTTTCTTGAATTACCTCTCCCCAACAATGGAAGGTTCCCCCCCCAACACTTTTGTTGTGAAGTCAACTTTCCCCTAAATTCTTTGTATAAGTTTCTGTATTTTTTCATGTATGAAGAAGACTAGAGATAAGTATGTATACCAGCTGCCTATTTAATGGATTATTATACTAATTAATAATAATAACAACTAATATTACTATTTAACAGACATGATTTGTGTCATTTTTTAAAAGAGTGTTCTTGTATATCAGGGGTGGGGAACCTTTTTTCTGCCAAGGGCCATTTGGATATTTATAACCGGGGACCGGGGGGGGTGTTTCTGGGATTTCCGCAGACCGGGGGCCGGAGTTTGCAGGTGGGAGCAAATCACAAGCACTGGGGGGCGGGGTTTGTGGGCGGGAGCCAATCGTGTGGAAGGGGTGGGGTTTGCGGGCGGGAGCCCCGCGGGCCTTAGGTGGGAGCCCCGTGGGCCGTATATGGCCCGCGGGCCTGACGTTGCCCACCCGTTGTATATGAACAAAATCAATTTTGTCTCAGTACTGACCATCTACATCTGGCATAAAGTTTGTCCAGGTTAGGATTCAAGGTAGTTCTGAGTTTAGCTCCTCTCATTTTAGAAACTACTGATATTTGGAGTTCTAACTAGATTCCCTCATCCTAGCTATATATGTAGTCCTTGGGGGAAATGGATTTTGTATATGTTCAAAACTGTTATTGTTACCCCATCATCATATCTGAGTTCTGTGTCCATAGGATCAAGCATACCATTTCATAATCTCCCAAGAATTTGTACCATATCTATGTATGTGTGAACTTTGTGTTTCCTGTTGAGATTTCCAGTGGCTTTTTATGTCCCGCAATAGTTGAGTTCAGATCTTGAAGCAGGATATTCACTATGTTTAGCCACATCTGGCACACTGGAAGAGAAAACAGAAGTTTGTATATAATAAGGTTCTATTTTTCTCTTTAAGTCTTATTGCACTACAGAGTTTAGAATCCTGCATTAACATTCTGTAACTAGAAAAAAGACAATTCTGCTGGAGACAGGAGAATAATGCAAACATTTTGACAGACTAGATCAGTTTTTCTCAACCTTGGCAGCTTAAAAATGTGTGGACTTCAACTCCCAGAAATCTGGGAGTTGAAGTCCACACATCATAAAGTTGCCAAGGTTGAGAAACACTGGACTAGACTAATGGAGGTAAAGGAAGGATAACACTCTCATAAATTGTATCTGTAGACAATGAGATTAAGGGAAGGATTGCGCTATGCAGATGTCCCATTCTCTTCTCACTAAACTAAAACCCTCATGAACTTGGTTGCTTTTGGAAACTGTTTATGTAATTCTCTGTAAGCATGAGTGTTAGGAACTTGATCTTTAAATCTTTAAATCCAAGATACCTGTTTGGCAAGGATAGTGAGGTGACACAGTCCTTGCCTATCCTAGGCACTTTTTTATATAGTCATTCTGGCTGAATGTCTGGTGTCATAAAAAGTTTGTCTCACTTTTGCAAGATTTCTGGAAAGAAAGTAGTCCTAGCAAATTCAGGAAATTGGGCATCTGGCAAAATGCAACAGAAAATTGATGGAAGTGTAGCCCAGAGGAATGTCCCAGTTCACTTAGAAGTACCCTTCCCAGTTATGTCCTAGCCTAGGATCTTCTTTGCCAGGTCTCTCACTGGCTCAGAGAATTCCAGCTGGCTCCTGGCTCCTCTGTCTCTAGAGAGCTTCTGCCAGAACTGAGCAACCTTCTTGCCGTATCGGAGATGAACATCCATTACTGATGGAGTTTGCACTGAATCAGCAGGTTCTAGTCCAAGCCTCTGGATGATCCGGGAGCAGATCCTGCCAGGATGTAATCTCTGGCCCTAAGGGATCAGCTACAAGGAATGAGGCAATCCCTGGCAGAGAAGATAGTCCAAAAGCAAATCTGGGGAGTGGCTCCAATGGTCGGAGTGATGCTTTTTCTTTTTCTTTTGGTTTTTTAAGCAAGTAGAGAGGGGGCATGTAGGAACCTCAGATAAACAGATAAAGTAGGGAAGATATATAATCTCGGCTCAGAGAGGAGGGATAGAAAGGAGAACGTGAAGCTGACCATAGCAAAGATCAGGTTTGAGCAGATTAGCTATGATTTCTTGGACTGGCATGCAGCACCCCTAAAATGTTCAGGAACCAAATTTGTTCCCTATTTCGGCTTCCATTGCTGCATCCTGTCTGTTCTTTCCCATTACTTTCAGAGTGCTGCTCCCACTGTCTTGTCTGGCTCTGGACCTCGCCTAACTTTTTAATGAAAGCCGGCTGGGTGACCTTGGGCCAGTCACTCTCTCTCAGCCCAACTCACCTCACAGGGTTGTTGTTGTGGGGAAAATAGGAGGTGGAAGGAGTATTTGGTATGTTCGCCGCCTTGAGTTATTTATAAAAATAATAAAGGTGGGATGGAAAATAAATAAATAAATAAATAAAATTAATTGTCATGTACTGGCAGAAGATATGAAAACCTGTGAGACATCCTTTGGTGTTATCTTCAGCTGCCTTGTAGGAGTTTTTGCTTGTAGGCAGTGAAAAGGGGACTAATCTCTTTTGCCTACTGCAAGGCCAGCATAAGTATTTAGCATGACACTAGTCTTCCCTTTCCAGTGCTTTCTGGATTTCAACACCCTTCCCCAGCCAAGATTCTAGCTAGGGGATTAGGAACGTGAAGTCCAACCCTTCTAGAAGGCCCATATTTGGGGAAGGCTGTTTCATATCCCTGCTGAACAATATCCAGCATCTGATGCCTCCTCTTCAATTCAACAGTAATTAATGAAATCGTATAGTATTTATGCAGCACATCTTTGTAGGGCTCAAAATCTTGCTGTTACATATGTCATTGATTGTGTATACAGGTCCTTATTTGTCATTGAAATCTGTTTAAATGATAATCATCTTTTAACTGACTAAATCAAGTTTTAAAAACTTTTTCAGTTCCAAAACATCTGTGTGGCTGATTGATTCACAAGATGAAAGAAGTATGGCTTAGTTTAATTAATGAACACCACCACTTTCTATCTTTTTCCTATCTATAACGGAGTAGACAGTGCCTGCCCAAGACATTTTGCTGCCCAAGGCAAAGTAGGAAACAATCCTTCTGTCCACCTCAAGTCCAGGTACATATTCTGGCCTTAAAGAAAAAAGAAAAGAAAAAAAAATACAACACTAGTAAATTAAATATGACAGTTTGCTACCCTTTTGTTATTCTCAAAAAATCAGCTGCCTGAAGCCACTGTTTCAAATTGACCAGTGGTCAGCCGAGTCCTGAAAAATTTAATCAGAACCAGAGTAAGTGCAGGCCCTCAACGAGCAGCTCCACTAATTATAATTTGCCTTTACAGATTAAACAACTGATGTTTTAATTGCCCAAATTGTAATTAAGCTAGTTGCATATAAACTTTTTAGCAACAATGGCATTGGTCAATCAGATCTAGCACTCTCTACAGTATGTGTGCAGTGGAAAGTCCTTTTGTACTTTAAATTGCACCCCCGTTATGTTTGTGATTGTTTTAGTAATGAACAGCAACCACTGTAGGGTAAACTTAGGAGCAACTAAAATGTCCCATCCTAGAGAACAAGGTTTGGAATTGTTAAAATGAACTCACAGTTAATATCCTGATGAGCACTTTTTCATTAATCCACAACAAAAATGAAATCATATCTCTCTGCCTTTCCCTCCAGTATAAGCTTAATACACAATCAACTATACTGGTTATTTAACTAATTTTTTAATGGCACTGCCTCCCTAGACAGATGCATAGTGGTCTGATGTATGTACAACAGAGCTTTCCAAACCATGTGTCGCGACACGTTAGTGTGTCAGCTGCAGTGTCTGAGTGTGTCGCGGCTGCTGCTGCCTCCGAGCCCTGCCAGGATTCCACGCAGGTCCTAATGCCTGCCTTGTGCCCTGCTGCCTCCAAACCTGCCCTGCCAGGATTCTGCACAGGTCCTAGTGCTTGCCTTGTGCCCTGCTGTAAGAGTGTGTCGCGAAATGATGCCCTGCTGTAAGAGTGTGTCGCGAAATGATGCCCTGCTGTAAGAGTGTGTCGCGAAATGATGCATGTCTAAAAAGTGTGTCACCAACATGAAAAGTTTGGAAAGCTCTGATGTACAAGTACCAGAGAAAAAGAGAGAGCCAGGAGATGGGATCCTTAGAAACTGGGAGCCAGAAGTAAGAAGAAGCAGATGGTAGAAAAACAACGGGTTGCCCCATCAATGAACCCCCGGGCTAAATCACCCCTTGCATTGGGAGGGCAGTGGGCATAGAGCTTCTGTAGCAACTCTCAGTATCCCTCCAACTTTGAGAATCAGTAGGTTGGAGATGGGTGGGGTGGGGAACTTGTGTCCCTCCAGTTCATGCAGACCTACAGTTTCCAATATCCCTCCTGCTGGCCATGTTGGTTTGAGTTGATGGGAACTGGAGTCCAACTATCTCTGGAGAGTTGGTCTGGTAAGTCTGGAAGGGTAGGAGATAGGAAGAAATGGAATGAGACAGCAAGTTGTTTTGGGAGCTGCATGTTGTGGGGAGTTAATTAGAGTTAATTATACTAATTAGCTTGTAAATGAAACTCAGCATTTCTTCTTTTTTATTAAATTCTAACCAGATACATATTGCAATCTCTTTGCTGCATCTGACTAAGCTAGGGCCTTATCAGCCCCTGCTACTGCTTTGCAACTTTTCTTCTCTGCATATGCGCATTCCAAATTTCCCAGCCACTAGGCCCCGCTAACACATCTTGTGTGAGGAAGTTGTATCAAGCATTATTCCTTGTGTGTGACATGGTGGCCACTTCCAAGTAGGGCTAGTAGTGTTCAGTCATCTTTCGTAGTCATGAAATGTAATGGGGAGAAGTCCAGATGTTCTCATAGCCGTACAGTGTCTTTTGATTGGTAACACAGGTTTCCTCCATCTGGAAGCCCTTGAGTTGAGCGTCTCACAGAGTTCTCCAGGCCGTAACCTTGTGGAAACAATGTCCAGGTTTCCTGAATCTTTCCAACATTACAGGTGCCCCAGTGTCTGGCCATTCCTTTATGCATGTTCTTAAAACATAAATAAAGAAATGCAGAGTGGAGAAACTTTTTTAGAATAGTGGAGCCACTGCGGAAACTGCTACCTGTCTAAATAAAATTAATTTTCTCAAACAGAGTACTCTTTAAGAAATGGTTTTGAAACTCTGAAGCAGAAGCTGTGCTGCTTCATTTTTCCTCCATCACTAAAGTAGTTTTGTGTTTTTTTCAAACAAAACCCTCTTTTATTTTCGTTCAGTAAAGAACAAATAAATAGATGCCAAAATGTCAGTATGTAAATAAGCAAAGCTAGATTCTACAGCCAAGAGACACACAATGAGCTTTATCACCTGCACCGTCAAAAGCAGTCATAATGGTTTTTAGCGGTGGGTGGAACTCCCAAGACATGCTAGTCTCTGGTGCGTAATGTGGATAGGCTGACCATACGTCCCGTTTTGAACGGGACAGTCCCGTTATTTTAACATTTTGCAACCGTCCCGTCGTTTTGGACAAAATGTCCATGTTGTCCCGTTTTGAGTGACTTTGAGTGGAAGGAGGGGGAACTCAGCAGAAACGGCGGGAAAAAAGCCACAGAGCTCAACCCGGCGGGAAACCTAAAAAGAAAAAAACAGGATCAGCTTAAACGCGAGCTGATTGGCTCCTACCTTGAAAGGGTGAGAAGAAAAGAACATAAAAGCACGGCCAGCTCTCCAGACCAGCCTGTGTGTGAATCGCAGCGAGGCAGGGGTTAAGGCTGGCGCGCCCTCCCCGTCGCCTTCAGCCTCTGAACTGCATGGGCGGGGCGGCGGAGAGGCAGCCATGGTGCCCGGGGCGCACGGTGCCCAGCAGCCTCACTGTGTCCAGACAAGAAGTGGCAGGGCAGCGAGGTATGGGTGCTGCGCTTCCCACCTGCCGGTAGCTACACGCGGCGGGTAAGCGCCAGGCTGGGCTGGTTTTGTTCCTGCTTGGGCGCAGCGTTTCTTCCCCGTAGCACTCGACCGAGTCCAAGAGGTCTGCTTGGGAAGCTGCCGGGGGGGTTGGCAGGAATCCTGCTGGTATGAGCAGAGCTCATCTTCTACGTAACTGCTGGGTATAAAAGTCATTCCTTTACTGCAGTTGCTTTTCAGCTGCACACAAAGTTATTTGTATAATAACTTCGTGTGCAGTCATATAAATGGGCGGTCATATAAATTTAAATAATAAATAATAAATAAATATAAAAGTTTATTTTAAGTTATGTACACTTTCTGCATGGAACTAAACATCCCTTGTTATATTAATTATAATTGATATAAACCTATCAGATAATTATGTTCATAAACCACAAGCCTGCTTTGCATATTCCTATTAACTGAGTTACAGTAGGTAGCCACATGAAATAGATCATCATTTCTGAATTCTCTTCCCTGGGATGCCTCTTGTTCATTCAATGATTTTAGATGTTAAGCTAAAAAACCCCAGCCACCTTAGACAGTATTCAGAAGCAGTGAAAAGTGGCTATGTTACTGATTTGATTTCTTACTAGGTTTTTAATTTGTATTTGCTGGCTTACTGATTGTTGTTTGTTTATTTGAAGTATATTGTTTTCTACCAATGGCTCCTGTGTCCAGGGATGGAACTAGGGTCTGTGTCACCCAGGGCAAACATGGATTCTGTGCCCCCTATGGGTTATTTTGTCATTTTGGAGGCTGCCGGGCATCATTTTGGCACCCCTCCCAGCGTGGCGCCCAGGGCACATGCCCCGCTTCCCCCTCCCTAGTTGCGGCCCTGCCTGTGTCCCAATGTAATGCCAAAGACACCTCCCTTGGATCTTGTCAAGCTCCTTTTCGTATCTGACTTCTTGCATTTTAAGACATGCTTTTAATCTAAAAAATAGAAACCTGGTACGCTCCAATGCAAAGTGTCAGCCTTTAGCCTCACCTTTATTTCTGAGAATTTCTTGTGGGCCCTGAACAGTACCCATACACTTTTTAGAAAATAAAAATATGAGGTGGTTGTAACCCAGTATTTTGTATAAAGGGTTCTCTCTTGCCTGGAAAAAGGACAAAGGTAAGTTCTGTTATGAACAGTATGTGGTCAAAGGAGAAAGGGTTTGCAGGCGGGAGCCCATCACGTGGACTGGGGGTGAGGTTTGCAGATGGGAGCCCATCGCATGGACTGGGGGCGGGGTTTGCAGGCGGGAGCCAATTGCACTGACTGGGGGGCGGGGTTTGCAGGTGGGAGCCAATCGTGTGGACTGCGGGGTGGGGTTTGCAGGCGGGAGCCTATCACGTGCACCAGGGGCGGGATTTGCAGGCGGGAGCCAATCACGCAGACCGGGGGCGGGTTTGGAGACCGGCATGGTGGCATAAGACCTGTCCCATTTTGCCATCCCAAATGTCCCGTTTTTGTCTCAAGGACATATGGTCAGCCTAAATATGGATCGAGTGTGGTTATGAACAGTATCTGTTGGCTGGTTCAGCAGTGTATCTCCAAGCTAACCTGGGATTGTTGTTTGTAAGATTCTATGTGTGGTTATACCAAAGTGGTGAGGCATTCATCATCCTTTTTAAGGTGGCCACTTGATGTATGGGGGGGGGGGGGGTGAGTGTATCCTTTGTATACACACATTTGGATATTTCTATTTCATGGCCCCCATAAAACCATGCAATAAATGCATGAGGAGAGAGACTTCTGGCCTGGGATCATCCCAGCCCTTATTAGTTCAAGCTTCTGCTTTAACAGAGAAAGAGCTGGTAGAGTTTCTTCACCCCATGCTCAGTACTCCCCCTCGCTGCCAATGCACTACTGCCATAACCTCGTTCTATTAGTCGCCCACCCCTTCCTTCCAAGTGGCCACCTCAGCACTTTCCCACCTAGCAGAGCCAGAGCACATTCCCAGCCCTCACCAGCCCGTTCAGAGCCCCTGACAGCCACGAATACCTGACGCCGACACCTCCTCGCTCTGTATCGATCCCCTCTCCTTTCCAATCAGTGCTGCCAGGGTGATGGATCAGAGAGGCTGTGGCCTTGTGCTCCCTCCCTCCCTCCTCTCTCTGCTGATGCAACCACAAAGTGTGGGAACTAGGAGGAACACCTGATTCCTCCATGGAAGGCTCACACAGAAATTAAGCTGGACCTACAACTGCCTAGCTGTGGCAGCACAGCTCCATGCTCCGCTTCACGTGGCTTCCTTCCCCTTGACAGTAGACTTCTCTTCAACTGACATTTCGTATCAGTGTGACCATGCCTTCCTCACAGACTATGGTGGCTAATGTTTGGGGATGGTTGAAACTAGGATTTCTAATGTCATCTGTGCTGCGTTTCTTCTTTTCAGTTTGGTGCTAAAGCACAGGTGAAGATTGGTAGCTGGGTGTGTGGTGGACTGGGGAAATTAGTTTGCTCAGAATCTATTTAAAAAAACACCTGCAATGTGCAATGTATACTTTTGGGTTCAAAGCAAAAGTGGCAGAACCAGGGTGCTTTTTAAGATGGAGGGTCAACCACAGAATGTACATTTCAGCAGCCGTCCCCCCCTTTTTTTTCCTCGGTACATCCTATGTCAACGTAATTCTTTTCTCTCTTGTTTTTATCTATTGAAATCAATGGCCTGATAAATGAGAATGCATAAGGGAAGACCTCAAATAATGAAATATCTCTTGGGATTATATTTTAAATGATTAACTTTATTGCCTTGAATGAAAAGGGAGCACTCCATCAAATCGTTTCAAGTACAGATCTATATTTTTGATGGGCCCCCTCCATGGGTGGGGACTGGGGCATGGTCCCCGTACCCTCCTGTTAGTAAAGAGCCCAGGCAACATTAACGTTATCCCTCTTAGTTTGCACAGAGTAAACAACAAGAAGGGCTGTATCCTTAGTAACCAAAATACCTTTTTTGTGTAGCTATTTTGTGTTTCCCTCCCTGACATATTTTTTTATGGAAAGGAACCAAGTCAAAATAAGCAATAGAAAACAGGAGGTTTACAAATGCCCTTGTTCTCCCCCCCCCAAAAAAAAAAAAAGTCAAGCAGCTTATACAACAAAAGCTCACCTGAAACCAGCTATAGCCTAGGGACAGAGCACTTAAGTATAAGCAATGACTTAAGAAATTGAGTCGTGGTGCGAGGTGTGGCTTTTCCTCCACTTTGAATGTTCAGGTATTTCTTTAATAAACTTTTACCGTAGGTATATTTTTGCCACCCTTGAATGGATGGATGTTCACTCTTCTGTTCGTAAGGAATATTGATCTGAGAAGAGAGGTGGCACACTTAGCATTGGTTGTAGTTGTTTGTTTTGGGTGTTTGTTGTTTTGTGAAGAGATAGATCTCTGCATTCCTTGTGTACCCTGCGCAAGGACAAACGGTGTGGAGATTTTTAGGAGTAATGTAACAAGAGAGCTCATCTGTCTCTTGACGGACAGAAGATATACGCCTTTTCTGCCACTGAATCAAACACTGGCTCAGTCATGGCTCTTTCTCCATGCTTCTGATAGGATGCCTATTTTTTTTTAAAAAAATATTGTCTGTTCCTTTGTTCCTTTATCAACAACAAAAAAGAAGCTCTTGTTTTAAGGGGCAAAATTGCTCAGGTGATTTAATGTGAGAGGGCAGAAAAAGGGGGCTACCTTTGCACTAATTGTAGGAAGGACTCTTCCAGGGTAATCTTAATGTGCTGAACAGGTTAAATCCGGGTAACCTTATTAATTCTTCTAGATTATTTTATCCTGACTCTGGCTCAAAGGGCCAACCCTGGCTTCATAATAGCTTGTAGCTAACATTTGTTCACCATCTCCCAGCATTTCTCAGATAGATGGGTGCCTATATAAATTAGATTAAGAATAAATTAAATAACTGTCACTTACAGATCTCTTATACAGTACCAGTTGTCCATTTAATCTGCTGTAGGCACAGATGGACATACAAAGATGGCTCGATGGGCAGGCAGACTAGGAGATGAAAGAAGGTACAAGGACAGCCCAGGAAGTTTGCTGCTGTCTCAGAGCAGCAAATGTTGCTTTCCTTGGCAGTCAGGGTACAAACTACCCAAGGTCAGTGAAATTATCTTAGTATCTGAAGCAGAAAATCCCTCCAGGGACTTTCCTTGCTCCATTCCAGGAAAGGGATGTTGGTGGTGGTGGTGGTGGTGATGCCATTTACTTCCCTTTTCATGATGGCTGCCTTCCTTTACTAAGGCTTGAAGTGTCTAAAAATGAATCTTTCTGAGGGAGGACCATAGCTTAGTGGGAGAACTTCTCATTGTAGGTGGAAGTTCTTGAGTTCAGCTGCCTTAAGGCTTTGGAGAACTGCTCTTTCCCAATGTAAATAGCAATGGTAAACCAGCGATGCCATTCTGGATAAAGGGAAGAGTGTGGGATTCCTGTACATTGTCTGAAATGGGTGTGAGGAGAGAGGGAAGAATTCAAGAGCAAGGAGAAAGAATTCTTGCACGTTCTTGACTTTTTGTGTCATTCCCTTCTGCCTCAATTTTAGAAGGAATGTGGGGAAAGCTAGTAGAGCTTACTATTAAAAACAGTTCTAGTAACTAAAGTAAGTGAAATGCAACTGGAACTAAATATGGCTGTGTTGCCTTATAATGGGTTCTTGAAAGTGACATTTTAAGTGCTGTTTTGAATATCAAAGATAAGATATTCAAAATCTGCCTCTCTATTATACCTATAGTACATCCTTCCTCCATTTCATCTCAAATAAGAGAAATGGCAGCCAAATTAATGATTCCCCTTTCAGTAATAATCTTACAGTACATAATTCTTTTTAACTAGTTATACATCAAAACGGCCTAACTGAGATGCTGGTGGGTTTCCAGTATAATGCAGATACTCTTGTTCTGATATATAAGAATGCATCCATAGGATGAAACCAACTTCTAAAAAATCCTTTGTATAGGCATGGCTTCTTCTCTCATTTGGTGCCCCAGTTACTGCCATATAAAGGTTAGTTTTAAATGTTTGAAGATCATGGGGGGCTGCTAATAGAGGACTTTTGTGGTTTTTCTTTATTTACCTAATTTTGATTTCCAGGTATTTCCTCCCATAATGGTAGGAAGAATGGCTGGTTTTCCTGTATTAAAGCTGAGTTGCCCTGCTTTCAACAGCCAGATCGGTACGCAAGTAAAGACAAGGCCAGCTTTATGTTATAATCATCCCAGCTGGCAGCTTTCTGTTCTGTCCTGCATGGCTTCACTCACCCCAGATTCCCTCGTGCCCCTTCCCTAGCCCTGTAGTAGTTCTTCCCACCATTTCCACAGCAGCCATAGGCTTTGTTAGCACACGGGGGTTCAAAAGTCCGATTAGTCGTTAGGAGAGCAAGGGGTCAATTTGCCAGCGCGCCTTCCTCTCCATTTAACTAATTTAACAGTGGAATTGTTACAAATTCCATTTTATTAGAGCCTTGTTTCTCAGTCCAGCTGAATTACCCAAATCTCATTTTCTCAGAAGTGCTGAATATGTAATTAGAGGAAAAATTATGCTCCTGTTTCCTATTAGCGTGGAGTGTGCATGTGAGAGGGAGCGTGTCCGCACGGGGGTGGACCATTGTGTGTGTGTGAGTAGATTCAGGACTCTGCGTCCTGTGTGTGTGTGGGCACACGTCTTTGTCTTAATTTATAGAATCACAGATATGATTCCTCAAGTCCTCATTCTGGGCTTAGGGGTGTTTACAAGTTGTGTGAATGTGAATGTCTCTATTTTAATGTGCCAGAGAGTCTGCATGTACATTGTTTTGTATGAGAGAGCATATTTTATGAAGCAAAGCATTGCTTGGGGAACATTTGTTTTTCCATAAAAATCCTTAACATTTTGGTGTTATTTTTGAACTAGTTGTCTGCAAACATTCTTATGTCCTAACTGAACAGGCATCCATCTTTTCCCCCCCAAAAAATTAAATCTCTGCTTGGGATGCATATGAATAAGGGAGAAAGGGATGATCAGTTGCCTTTTTGATCCCCCAAACTAGTGGAAAGGAAGTCTTCATGCGCTTCTTTAAGGTTGTTGACTCCAGAGCCAAACACCAAGGTTTCCTCCCCTAGCATTTTGGACCCATATAAATTGTTGGGATCAAGTGATTTTGTAAATAAGGAAACTCTTTGGTCTCCTATGTCTGAACATGTGAGACCATGTGTAACAAGAGAGAAGATTGAAGGAGGTAAAAGATGGGTTAGAGTAAAGAATAACTTAATGAAAATAATGAAATGTAATTTCAAAGCCTGCACTGCCCCCTTGTTTAGTCCATTAACACATTTGTTGTTTATTCGTTCAGTCGTTTCCGACTCTTCGTGACTTCATGGACCAGCCCACGCCAGAGCTTCCTGTCGGCCGTCACCATCCCCAGCTCCCCAATGGTTGAGTCTGTCACCTCCAGGATATCATCCATCCATCTTGCCCTTGGTCGGCCCCTCTTCCTTTTGCCTTCCACTTTTCCTAGCATCAGCTTCTTCTCCAGGGTATCCTGTCTTCTCATTATGTGGCCAAAGTACTTCAGTTTTGCCTTTAATATCATTCCCTCAAGTGAGCAGTCTGGCTTTATTTCCTGGAGTATGGACTGGTTTGATCTTCTTGCAGTCCAAGGCACTCTCAGAATTTTCCTCCAACACCACAGTTCAAAAGCATCTATCTTCCTTCGCTCAGCCTTCCTTATGGTCCAGCTCTCACAGCCATAGGTTACTACAGGGAATACCATTGCTTTAACTATGCGGACCTTTGTTGTCAGTGTGATGTCTCTGCTCTTAACTATTTTATCAAGATTTGCCATTGCTCTCCTCCCAAGAAGTAGACATCTTCTGATTTCCTGGCTGCAGTCAGCGTCTGCAGTAATCTTTGCTCCTAGAAATACAAAGTCTGTCACTGCCTCCACTTTTTCTCCCTCTATTTGCCAGTCATCAATCAAGCTCGTTGCCATAATCTTGGTTTTTTTGAGGTTTAACTGCAACCCAGCTTTTGCACTTTCTTCTTTCACCTTCGTCATAAGGCTCCTCAATTCCTCCTCGCTTTCAGCCATCAAAGTGGTATCATCTGCATATCTGAGATTGTTAATGTTTCTTCCAGCGATTTTAACTCCAGCCTTGGATTCCTCAAGCCCAGCATGTCGCATGATGTGTTCTGCGTACAGGTTGAATAGGTAGGGTGAGAGTATACAGCCCTGCCGTACTCCTTTCCCAATCTTAAACCAGTCCGTTGTTCCGTGCTCTGTTCTTACCGTTGCTACTTGGTCGTTATACAGATTCCTCAGGAGGCAGACAAGATGACTTGGTATCCCCATACCACCAAGAACTTGCCACAATTTGTTATGATCCACACAGTCAAAGGCTTTAGAATAGTCAATAAAACAGAAATAGATGTTTTTCTGAAACTCCCTGGCTTTCTCCATTATCCAGCGGATGTTGGCAATTTGGTCTCTAGTTCCTCTGCCTTTTCTAAACCCAGCTTGTACATCTGGCAATTCTCGCTCCATGAATTGCTGGAGTCTACCTTGCAAGATCTTGAGCATTACCTTACTGGCATGTGAAATAAGTGCCACTGTTCGATAGTTTGAACATTCTTTAGTGCTTCCCTTTTTTGGTATGGGGATATAAGTTGATTTTTTCCAATCTGATGGCCATTCTTGTGTTTTCCAAATTTGCTGGCATATGGCATGCATCACCTTGACAGCATCATCTTGCAAGATTTTAAACAGTTCAGCTGGGATACCGTCGTCTCCTGCTGCCTTGTTATTAGCAATGCTTCTTAAGGCCCATTCAACCTCACTCTTCAGGATGTCTGGCTCTAACTCACTGACCACACCATCAAAGCTATCTCCAATATTATTATCCTTCCTATACAGATCTTCCGTATATTCTTGCCACCTCTTCTTGATCTCTTCTGCTTCTGTTAGGTCCTTACCATCTTTGTTTTTGATCATACCCATTTTTGCCTGGAATTTACCTCCGATGTTTCTAATTTTCTGGAAGAGGTCTCTTGTCCTTCCTATTCTATTGTCTTCTTCCACTTCCGCACATTGCTTGTTTAAAAATAATTCCTTATCTCTTCTGGCTAACCTCTGGAATTTTGCATTTAATTGGGCATATCTCCCCCTGTCACTGTTGCCTTTTGCTTTCCTTCTTTCTTGGGCTACTTCCAGTGTTTCAGCAGACAGCCATCTTGCCTTCTTGGTTTTCTTTTTCTTTGGGACGTTTTTTGTTGCCGCCTCCTGAACAATGTTGCGAACTTCTGTCCATAGTTCTTCTGGGACCCTATCTACTAAATCTAGTCCCTTAAATCTATTCTTCACCTCCACTGCATATTCCTTAGGAATATTAGTGAGCTCATATCTAACTGATCTGTGGGTCTTCCCTATTCTCTTTAGTCTGATTCTAAATTTTGCAATAAGAAGTTCGTGATCTGAACTACAGTCAGCTCCAGGTCTTGTTTTTACCGACTGTATAGATGTCTGCCACCTTTGGCTGCAAAGGATGTAGTCAATCTGATTTCGGTGTCGACCATCTGGTGAAGTCCATGTATAAAGTCGTCTTTTAGGTTGTTGGAAGAGAGTGTTTGTTATGCACAGTGAGTTGTCTTGGCAAAATTCTATCAGCCTATGTCCTGCTTCATTTTGTTCTCCCAGACCATGCTTGCCTGTAATTCCAGGTGTCGTCTGACTACCCACCCTAGCATTCTAGTCTCCTGTAATGAAAATAACATCTCTTTTTGGTGTATTATCTAGTAGGTGCTGCAGATCCTCATAGAACTGATCTACTTCTGCTTCTTCAGCATCTGTGGTTGGGGCGTATATTTGGATCACTGTGATGTTAAATGGCTTACCCTGAATTCGAATTGAGATCATTCTATCGTTTTTTGGATTGTATCCAAGCACTGCTTTAGCCACTTTATTATTAATTATGAAGGCTACTCCATTTCTTCTGTGGTCCTCTTGTCCACAGTAGTAGATCTGGTGGTCATCTGATGTGAAGTGGCCCATCCCAGTCCATTTCAGTTCACTGACACCTAAAATGTCTATATTTAATCTTGACATCTCACCAATAACCACATCCAATTTGCCCTGGCTCATAGATCTTACATTCCAGGTTCCTATGGTGTGTTGATCTTTAGAACATCGGATTCGTCGTTCACCACCAGCACCGTCGGCCGCTAGCCGTCCTTTCGGCTTTGAGCTAGCTGCGTCATCACATCTGGGGCTAGTTGAACGTATCCTCTGTTCCTCCCCAGTAGCATTTTGACCATCTTCCGACCTGGGAGTCCCATCTTCTGATGGTATACCGACATATCTTTGGTTGTACTGATCCATTTAGTTTTCACGGCAAGAATACTGGGGTGGGTTGCCATTACGTTCCCCAGGGATCGTATTTAGTCTGACCTCTCTGCCACGACCTTCCCGTCTTGGGTGTCCCTTCACGGTTTAGCTCATGGTTTCATTGAGGTGCTCAAGCTCCAGCACCACGACAAGGTAACGATCTCCTTTGCTGGAGCCATTAACACATAGGGGCCTGGAAAGCTGCATTGTCTGAGATTGTACAGTGTATCCCTCTAACCCAGAGCTTTCCAAACTTTTCCTGTTGGTGACATACACCAACGGGAGCGGCGGCGTGGCGGCGCGCAGGTGTGTCGTGTGAAACCCGGAAGCGCTGATGGCAAGCCACCGTGCGCTACTGCGCATGGCGGCACACCATCAGCGCTTCCGGGTTTTCGCGCGACACACCTGCACACCGCAGGCGACACAATACTGTGTCGCGACACACAGTTTGCAAAGCTATGCTCTAACCCTTTACTGGCTGCTCAAACTGGAAAAAGATCTCCATGTTTTAGATAGAACCATTTCCCATTGCTTGTTACCTTGTCCTTTTTTCAAGTTGGACATACCCAGAACTGAATTTGAGGCCTTTGTCTTACTCTGCTATTGGGCCTCATTCCATGGAATGTTCGCCAACTTGAGTTGTCTCTCATTCTCTCTCTCTCTCTCTCTCTCTCTCTCTCTGGATAAAAATCTAATAACAACAACATCAGAGTTCATCAGAGTTTTTTCCCTACCTCTTTTATCTTTGTAACAGTCTCTATGTTCTGCTGTTCTGAGAGGGAATGACTGGTACAAGGGTATTCACTGAATGTTATGATTGGGGGGTCTGAACCTGGATTTTATCAATGCTATAGCTTTGCTGCTAACCTCAAGTAAATAGGAAGGATCTGGACCCCTGATTTATAACTATATAAGGCTGATCTTGGAGGATTCACTTTAATATCATAGATTCTGCAGTCTTGAGTTATCTACAATGGACAATAGTATATCAACTTTCTAATCCCCATTCCTGCCATTTTCATTTTGGTCAGCCTCCAGTTTCAAAGCCAAGAAGGCATAGACATTTTATGAGGGACTTACATATCTTTATTTTTCCCTCTCCTCAAACTTCTCCTTAAATTATTTGCCAACCCAGGCCATAGAGAGGATTAAAAACCATCCTGTTTTAAAGATGACAAACTTCCCTGTGAAAAATATTGATGATGCCATTTCTCTTTATTTTGAAATTTAGGTACCAGTCTTACTTAACCTGAACAACAACAACAACTTACTTAAATATTCACTTTTCATTAAATCCTAATTTCCATCTGTAATTTAGCAATAAATAACAGGATTAAATATCGAATAAAAGGAACAATAGAAAGTCTAGATGGCATAAACAGCCAAAGCTGGGGGGTTTGAATTTGTTTGTTGGGCCGTTGGGTGCAAAGCAGAACTGAATGGAACTATACCTAACACGTCTTCCTTGCCTTATTGTCAAATGTAAGCAATAATGTAAACACATGTTGTTGTCCATAGCATAATAGATTATCCTGAACCTGTACTTTTGTCAACACACTTGGATTCCTCTGGAGCTTCTTTTCCCAAGCTAGAAGTCCCCTGTAATGGTTATTTTCCCATGGTTAATCCATGGGAATATCCAAAAGAAATAGTTGCTTGTCTTTTTGATCATTTACCATTTGTTAGTTATCTGTCATAAAAGAGGAACGAACGAGACCAAAGCACTGTGTTGGAAGCAAAAGCTTCAGCTTGAGGGATGGTCCTATCAGACATATGGATGTATTTATCTTGATCTCCAACTCACTTTTTCCCCAA
This sequence comes from Charina bottae, assembly GCA_023362775.1. Lineage (NCBI taxonomy): Eukaryota > Metazoa > Chordata > Lepidosauria > Squamata > Charinaidae > Charina > Charina bottae. The sequence continues at coordinate 131,538,624 of JALMGJ010000002.1, read as the reverse complement.
AGTTTAGGGCAGGCAGCAGCAATAATCCAATAACACCTATGATAAAATATCATATAGAAAAGTTTATTATTATTTTTCAGGTGGCCTATGCTAACACCAGCAATCATATATAAATTATCGGTAGAATATGGCTTGGTGGGTGAGAGGAACAGCCTGTCTGGATGGAGCATGTCCTAAGACTGCCTCTGCCTGCCTGCATCCCTTTTTCTACTGAGAGCTTTCCTGCAGGCTAGAATATGGTAGATGGTGATAGGGAAAATTGTTTCAAGGCCCTACATTATTTTATCCCAACATTTAATCCCTTTTCCTGTGCACAATGCTTTCATTAGGAGGCTGAATGCTAGGGGGTGGGGAATTGCTGTTCTCCTCCCACCTAGGAAATAGGAGCACCTGAGATTTCAGTTAGAGGGAGATAAAAGGGGATGAAGTACATTGGAGAAAGGGTGGGATAGTTTTCAATAATGATGGGGCTAATTTTAAGGATATTTTTTCCCTAGCGTGTATCCAATTGCATGCATCCTATCCAGAAAATGTCAGGGATAGGTTATTTAGATGGCTAAAATCCAGTTAAATTGTTTTCTAGCCATTGTGAAACAGTACTGAAGTTCCAACTGAGAAACATTCAAGGGAAGAGAGATTTGGATAGGAGAGCCTCTCCCTATCCCATCTTGAAAGCATTATGTGAATGCATGGCATGGATTTTGGGTCTGGAACTGTATGTTAGCTCCTGTACGTGAGAACACAGTCAGCTTTTGGTCTTGAAAAGCAGTAGAAGCAGTTGTCGGCCCTCCGAGGTAGACCAGACAGGAAACACGACCAGATGAGCTTTACTGTAAAGCTACATTAACAGAATCTTGCAACTCTGAAAGTACAATTCTCCCCGCCCCCCATCTCATTTACAGCCCGAGAAACTAGGGAGGGTCCCTTCTGAGCCTCTTGCCCCGCCCACTATCCAGCTGCAGGCTATGCTGTCTCTTATCTGACCATTCCCTAGGCAGCATCTCTTCGCCCCATTTCCCAAGGCCTTTCCCACATACCATTACAGATGGGTAGGTAAAAAATGACATGGAGACCCAAAGTAGAATGACTTCTACAAAGCAGATGCTCAACTCACCAGCATGGAAACATGACCAGAAACATGACCAGATAAGTTAATTCTACTTTATTGTAAAGCTACATTAACAGAATCTTGCAAGTCTGAAAGTACAGTTCTCCTGCCATCTCCTTTACAGCCTGAGAAACTAAGGAGGGTCCCTTCTGAGCCTCTTGCCCCACCCACTATCCAGCTGCAGGCTATGCTGTCTCTTATCTGACCATTCCCTAGGCAGCATCTCTGGGCCCATTCTCCCAAGGTCTTTCTCACATACCATTACAGCAGTAGTGTCACTCTGACTGGATCTCAAGTCCAGGATACACAGCCAAGTGATAGGGGGCACAATCCTGTGTAGTGAAGGTTCACCAGAGCAGCAGCAGATAGGCCTAGAATCAGTGCCTTAGTTGTCCTGGCATATCATAGCTCACTGGTGTTGATAGTGGTGTCTTCAGTATCCCCCCCCTTTTTTTTTTAATATCTCATAGTCACAGTACATATAGGGATATATAAAAATACAGAGGCTCATTTTATTATTAAATTATATATAATGTTTTCTCAAACAAAATGGTATTCCCAAATGGCTGTCTTAAAGGGGGAGAGGGTGTAAGATTATGAAGCCTGGATCAAAATTTACTTGGCTGCGTCATTGAGTGGAAGCTTTGTCCATTGCTGCATGGTAAAGAAGTCTTTCCTGGATGAATTTTTGCTTGTCATGCAGCTGTTAAATGGCACTGAATGCTTGCCAGATAAAAAAGTTAGCAAAAGCTGGCACTTCAGAACAATTAGTAGATGATAAGGAGGGAGGTTATTGTACCTCTTCGCTGGGTCTGATCTGTGAATATTCTGCCTGAGCTACATTCTCTTATTTTAACTTATTTTTGCTTTGTGTGTAATCCTGCTAGAATCTTTGCTTTAAAATCTGGATCTTACTGGCCTTTTTTGCAAACCTTTCAGATTTGATGCACTGCTGGGTTGTTATGGATTCCTTATCACGAGTCTGAGCTTAACTGCTCCAGAATATTCCACCATGAAAAATGGAGGAAGTCTAGGTCATGGCTGAAGTACATGATTGAATTGTAAGGGAAAAACGGAGGCTAAATTTGGCTTTGTTGTCACAATTTAGGGTTGCAACCATGTTTTGCCACAACCCTGGTTAATCATATACAGGTAGTCCTCACTTAACAACCATTCGTTTAGTGACAGTTCAGACTTATGATGGTGCTGGGAAAAAACAACTTCCTACCAGTCCTCACACTTACAACCGTTGCAGCATCCCCACGGTCATGTGATCACGATTTGGCTGCTTGGCAACTGGTTCACATTTATAACTGTCACAGTGTCCCGCAGTCACATGATCGCCATTTTCAATCTTCCCAGCCGGATTCTGGCAAGCAAAATCAATGAACTGCGTGATTCGCTTAACAACCACGTTCGCTTAATGCCCATGGTGATTCACTTAACAACTGCGGCGGAAAAGGTCATAAAATCGGGTTGGATTTGCTTAATGACTGCTTCGCTTAGCAACCAGAATTCTGGTCCCAATTGTGGTCGTTAAGCGAGGACTACCTGTAATTTTGTCTGTAATACATCAGTTTCAGTAAAATGTTCTAGTTCTGCTAGAGTGAAAGCAGAACTACATGTTACAACAACCTTCTCGAACATAGTGCCCTCTAATTTTGAGAATTAAACTCTATCATAAGATACGTAGTTGGAAAGATTGTGATATAAGAAATTTGGGGTTGCCAAACATAAACCAACAGCCCTGTGTCAAATTCTCCCAAGCCAAAATATGTAGTGAAACTTCCCCCAATCTCCTGATGCCATTACTTCCTCCTTCCTCTATAGGCAGCTATAGCCTGACAATTTGGGGACACAGGAGAAGTTTTTGTATACCTTAATAGGAGAGTGGAAATTTGATGTGGAACTGTGACTTTGGGCAGCTGTCATATACTTTTTGTAACATGAAATACTACAGAGATTATATGGATGCTTGCTCATCTAAATCTTAGGGTGGGGGATAGACAGCAGCACAGAAATGGCTGCAGTATTCTTCTCTTATATAGTGTAGAATAGTGTCTGCATTGTGTCAGCATAGTGTAGAAAGGCCCTGCTATCTCAATAGGTTCTTTAAATACTTGATTTTCTTCTGCAAAGGTCTTAAATTAAGTACATAAATTTGAAACCAATTTTAAACTTATATCTTGGGACTAGGAAGGAAGGCATGTTCAAGGATGTGTATTAGTAATCTTAATCCTTGCAGAGAAGGAGATACATTAACGATCTGTGTTCTCTTGATCCAAGTACCACAGCAGCAGAGCACGAGCATTCTGGATTTGGGGATTAGGAGGATCCTGAACATCTGTGTCTTAGTGCAGGAGACACTAAGTGCCTTTATTCACCGTGACTGCTGTATCCTGAGATTCCTGGTGCTGTACTGAGTAAAACTGGGACAATGCTCCGTTCTCAGAGCTTGACACTCGAAGTACTTACTTATATGGAGCTGACCTCTTGCCCTCATGTTTTAGAATACACTCCTCTGCACCCCACAGTCTGAGCAGCCCAAAAGGCACACGTTCCTTCCTGTAAGCCCGAGGCCCTGTTGGCAAAGCAGCTGAATGTGCCAGTCCTGGAGAGTCAAATTGTGCCCCCTTAACCAAACCCTTTGTCCGCCATTTTGCCTCCGTTACACAACAGTATCATCCCATCACACTCTGAAATATACATGAAGTTGGCTGAATGCAGATGAAATTGCACCATTTACAGCATTAATATTTCATGCTCTCTCAGCTCCTTGCTTTCTGGCTAAGGAAGCCAAGTAACCAGACCCCTCCCCTCTACACACACTTACTTATACACAGGCAGTGGCTAGTTCCCTGCTGCCAGCTGACCATGAGGTACAATAACTGTATATGTGGATGAGTATGTGTGTAAGTATGTGCGTGCATGTGTGCCCAACAGAGGGTCAGAGAATGAATATGTGCCTGGTCAACGCAGGAAAGCCCTCTCCTGTGCTATTAGGAGGCAATTTGCACTCCGATTTCTTTCTGTCATTCAGGTTTGCAATGAGCGTTTCTGATAGGAAACAAAACTAGGCCCAATATCAAGATACCCAGTATCTTGGGCTTTGCTTTCTGAGCACCCAGATCTCAACAGTCAGAGTTTTAGCTGACTTGCTTGTTTGGCCTGTCATCATTTAGGCCAGGGTTTCTCAGCCAGGGTTCCGTGGAGCCCTAGGGTTCTGCGAGAGGTCACTAGGGGGTCCCTGGGAGATCACGGTTTATTAAAAAAATTATTTCAAATTCAGGCAACTTCACATTAAAGAGGTAAGTTTCATTATTTTTAGTTTAAGAACACTGTTAATGCATATATACAGGCCTACACATGAAACGAATATAATAATTTTGTAACTTTTGGCCTGTATTTGAGCCTGAATGTGCAGGGGTTCCCCGAGGCCTGAAAAATATTCTAAGGGTTCCTCCAGGCTTAGAAGGTTGAAAAAGGCTGATTTAGGGTGTCGTCATTCTGGTGCTGATTTCATTGAGTCCCAAATCCCAGATAGAGAGGTAAGGAAGACAGTGAGATAGAAAGAGCGCTCGCCTTGAGTCTTATGGTTAGAAATGAGAAGGCAACCAAATATGGGGTCAGCTGTGTATGTGAGGTGAATCTAGATGGATGGAATATGTGAGTTTGAGTAAGATAGTGAAGTATGGAGATGCCACGTGTTTAGGAAAGAACAGTGTTCCGCTGCAAACCGAAAGGGTATAATAGGTTTCTAATTTCAGATTATCGTGAAGGGGGCTCCTGCTCCAGGGTCCAGTTCTGGCTGTGAGGAAGTTCAAACCGTAGCCCATACGTCTTCTTTGCTAGGTTAACCTATGGATTTTTGTGTGGAGCACTTGAGGGACTGGATAGGGCAAGACAAGCTCAGATTAAATCCCAGGAAGATGGAGTTGCCGTTTGTAGATGATTGATCTACATGTTTGTAGATCATCTACATCTACATGCTTGATCCTGGTTCTTAAATTAGCTCTGGGTGTGGTGATACTAATCCTAAAAGAGCATGTTCATGACTTGAGGGCCTCTTGGACTCATGATTCCTGCTGAAGAAGCAGATAGGGCTGTGGCCAGGGGGCTTTTTCCCAGCTTCAGGTGGTGTGCCACTTGGCCTTTTTGGATTAGCCAGCACTTGCATTTAGACTAAGCAATCTACCTGGGGCTGCCTGTGAAAATGACTCAGAAGCTGCAGTCAATCAATCCAGGTCACAGTGGTCCAGGTCCTAGCAGGGAGGAGTAGTTAGTGTTACATCTGTTCTTTGGTCACTGCATTGGTTGCCAAAAGGCTTCTGTGTCGAGTTCAAGGTGCTGGCTGTTATCTGCAAAGCCCTGCATGGCTTGGCCCTCAGACCATCTCCCCTGCCCATATTTGACCTTGCCTGTATATGCATCCCTTTTAGGACTACTAGAGTTCCCACTCTACATGAGGAGAAAGGATTGGAGGCCTGAAGACATGCCTTTTTTGGTGGTGGCCCCTATGTTATGAATACCTTGCCCCCTGAGCTCCAAGGGTCCTCCATTCCACTTGCCCTTTGGAGGACTTTAAAAATAACTTTGTTCTGACCCCCTTTTGATACACATGGTGGACCTGGTCTGTCTTAATAGGTTGATTGCACTTAGATTTTGGTTTTATTTTTTTCTCTTTGTTATCATATTTGACTTGTTATGTAAACCATCCTGAATTTCAAAAAATGAGTGGTATATAGAATGAATAAATGAGTCTGCCACCCTATAATTTGAATAATAACATCTCCTAAGCTCATGTCTGTGATGGGTTGCAGGGCAGTCAGTTTAAGGGACTAAATTAAACTGGGGGATCTGGGTAGGCACTTCCTACCTGACACTGTCTCTCACCCATCACACTATTGGCATCTGGCAGATCAAATCTTGGCAACCCCTGGGTAACTTCTCTCACCAATAAATGAAATTCTGAAGTACACATTCATTCCATGCTGCGAGTTCATTCCCGTGTGATGCAAACAATAGATTTATGGCCCAGCCTGCATAATCCCACAGCAATATTTCCAGGGGCATTAATGAGCTCTGCCAGTCTAGGGGTTTTTTTGGCAGAGAGTGCATCCTCTGCATAGCAGCAGGGATGGATGCTTCCTTCCATATGGTGGACCGAAGGCCGTCCAGAATCAGCACATATCCTGCAATAGACAAGTATGCTACGGTAGTCCTCTACCGCTTCTCTCTGCCTTTTGCCTTTGGCTCTTCAGAAGAGGAGCTAGCTGAGTAGCACAAGAGGGAACGTGGTTGTTGTCTTTGGGCTCACCAGGGACGTGGCAGCTAGTCTCTGAAGCCAATCTGGGGGAACCTAAATTTAGCAGCTAGCTTTCCCTGTCCCCAGCCCCATCAGCTCCATCTGCCTTCCCTTGTCAATGTGACTAGTGCTTGTTCCCACTGGTTGGGCTCCCTGCTTTGTATGGATGGTGCATTGTTGAGGGTAATGAAATATTCACAGGTCAATGCTTGGCTGAATGATGGCATGAGCCGTCAACTCCTTCTCAGGGAGACAATTGCTTCCCAGGCGCGACCTCGGCTTCCTGGCGACTGGCATCAGTGTGAAAAGGAGGCCAAATTGGAGAGACGGCAGAGGGCAAGCCGAGCTCCACTTGCATCCAGACCGAGGCACCGGTGCCAGAGTAGAAAGTGGGCAAAGAATTAATTGACAAGCAATGGCTACGTTGGATGCTGGCATAGGGAAGAAGCAGCAATGCTCGTAAGAGGCGTTCTAGAAAGTTAAATTAATGCTAATATTTCAAAAGCCAGCCACAAGAAGCTTCTGCGTGTGCAAGTTGTGTTGGCACCATTTATGGTTGCAGCCTTTAGAGTTCCTGGGGCTCAATAGAGGGACATTTCCAGTCAGAGTTTCCTCCCATTGGACCTCCCAGGAAAGAGCCTACAGGGAAGAGGGTTGCTCTTTTCTTGCAGCCCTTCCACTTCCTTTGTGATGTGCTGAGGTTAGCACAAATGGAGTGGCTGTGGGGCACTGAGAAGTGGGGAGGGGAGGGAGCTTTGGACCAAAGCTGCTGCTTAATAGCCTTTGTGCTGGGAACATAACACTCTGAGTGTAGTTTTATCTGGCAGCCAGCTTTGTTCTGGCACAGACCCAGCAAACACAGACAGAGACTACAGTGTGTGCGTGAAACCCTTGACACCATCACGGTATAGACAAATTCCAGTTTTCACTGCCTACCCCACCACCACCACCTCCCAAGCCTCGCAAAACTGCTCTAATGCACAGAGTAATTTCCCTTCCAGGAACTACCCTTCACCATCTTCTTAGAGGCATCCAAACTGCCACCAAGATGCCAGGGCATGTGTGCACACATATCCTGCCTCTTTGCATGCATGCACAAATATGCTGAATATTGGCATCTAGGCAGTATGTTGTTGTTGTTGTTGTTGTATAAGCAATTGTTTCTGCTGGCTTGGGTATTAGCTGAATTTGTTTGTAGTTGTGACATCCAGGGGAGGTGAGAATGAAGAACGACACATGGTTTTGATTTGCGGAAAGTAAAGGGAACTACGGATTCCCCGATTCAGCACTTCCTCGCACTTCCTCTTCAATTCAAAAGGAGACTGATTTAATCTCCAATAGCAAAGAAAACGGACCCAGGCAGTACTGCAGGCAACCAGCCTCCTAGTTATAGCAGGATGCCCGTTAGCATGCCAGGATATTATCACCCAGACAGATGCTAACTTTAAGCACTTGGCAGCCAAGGGGCCAATTTAAATGAGGTATGGGGTGCATAAGAGGCTGCACAGGTAAATTCTTCCAGCCTGCCTGGCATTGAATCGAAGTGGGCCCGCCTTTAGGGTCAGAAGGCATGGCCCCTCATCTCAGCAAGAGGTTTCTGTGTTTTTAATCTGACTTTGAAGTCATTTGTGTTCATGGCAGGGGGAGGGGAGCAGCAAATAATGGCATGTGCATGACAACATCATTGTGCAAATCCCATGACTTATGTACATGTACCAGATTTGGGGCATAGGAGCAAATAGCAGCATTTGTGTGATAACATCACGCTTTGCTGAGAACGCTGCTGCTTCCGATACCATGTCTGCACAGGCTGTGTGTGTTGAACTCAGTGGCCACAGCTCATGTTAAAGCAGGTTAGGCAACCCATGGGTGCCTTTGACCTGGAGATGCTGGAGGGAGCAACCTGGTTACATGGCCAGAGGAAAACTGGTTGAAGATGTCAAGGTTGATTTTGGGATTTTTCTTGGTTTCTTAATTGTACCATCAGTGTGTGGAACTTTACAGAATACCAGCAAAGGGAGAGGCCCTGCCACGAAGTGATTGCCACCTAAATTCAATACAAGAGGAGACTGTAGATGAATGGGACCCAGATGAAGAAAGGGTGAATGAGGAGGATCCATTTAATTCGGTGACATGCCCTTAGTCTTAGTTTCCCTGGGCAGTGAAAGAAGAGGAACCTTCAGCCCATTTAAGGGATTAGACTGGACATGCTGTTGATAAATACTGTACTGGTAGGACAGGAACTCCGTTTAGAGCCAGACTAATTTGTTTGTCATCTTTGAAATGACAGCATGCTTTTATGGTTGCTTGGCTCATTTTTAAATCTCATTCTGACAATAACAACTCCGGTAAGGACAGACTAAGAGACGGCTGATTGATACGGCCAGAGGTGGCCAGATTACAGCTCAGACCTCATATTTGGCCCATGGGAGCTTTTCCTTTAGCCCTCAAGCAGCACTCAGTCCTTCTCTTCCTCCTCCAGACCCTTCCTGGTCCTCATTCCAGTGGGCCAGGGAGCTGAACTACTCAGCCCCCCTCTCCACCTGTTATAAAAGAAGTCAGAAATCTGGGAGGAGGCCTGGAAATCGGTTTGGGTTGGTGGTTTCAGCAGTGGAAGCTTGGGAGGGGTGAGCCCATGGCCCAGGCCACTGGTGTAGTTAGCCATGACCAGCTGCTTGTCTGTCTCTCCAGCCTCTTTGGAGCCGGATGTTGGGGCTGTTGCCCCGAGAGGAAACCAGCCCAGCTGGCTGACGGATGGCACTTTGGTGGCATGGGTGTGCAGGACCTGGACCTGACTGACCCACCATTTTCATGTCCCATATATTTTCAGGGCTGCAGAGCTTTGCCCCCCACACCACTCCAACTGAATAGATATGACACCTACAGCAGCTATCAAATTTAATAACTAATATCCCAATTTACCCCATGCCGAGAAAAGGCAACATGAAGACTCCCAAACAGGAAATGATGTCCCATTTTCTTCATGTGAGAGAAGGGGGATCAACTACGTGGTATGGCAAGAAATTTTGTTTCCACGTCTCGACTAAAGAGGTCCTTGGAGCTTAGGAGGCCTTTGTTTCAAGACCAGCAGCCTGGTCTAAATGCAGTTACCCTGGAAGACCTGGGTGGTATCTTGATATTTGTACTAGGAAGTACAACTTCCTTGAGATTTAAGGTCATGGACTTTTTTTTCCCCTTCCCAAAATAAAAGGAGGAAATGTTAAAAATGGAGCCATCAAGCCAAAGGCGACAGGCGCCATCGGCAAAATGCGGTGTCGGCAGGAACCAGCCCCACTCACTAAATGACTTGAAAGGGAATGGCCCCATGTTTGTGCTGAGGTGGCAGAGACCAGCAGGGAGAGAGCAATCCAAGCAAGCCCAAAAACTCCATTAATTAAAGAAACTCGTTAATGAAGGACATTTAATCAGTGCAAGATTAGATCCAACTCTGAGCGCTGCCAACAAGGCAGATGAGACCGCCTGGGCCAGGCGCTGCAGAAGCATCCAGAGAGCAGAATGTCCATCTCCAGTGGGTGGGTGGGAACCTGAAAATGGGCAGGAATAAGCATGATCTGAAGGACATTTGCTGTGAGGAGGGGATCCAGTGCAGGTCTCAGCTGGAACGGCTGCCTGTTCACGTAGCAGAGGCTCTACTTTCCTCTTTCACACGGGAGAGGCATTAAAATGAAAGTGGGACGTAATGGCGCAAGTGATTTGTGTCTGTATTTATTCCTTATGTTATTTCATCCTGCCCATTTCTGATTGTCCATTCCCACTTGAGAGAAGACAGAAGTCTAACAGGAAAAGCAAACGTTGGAGGTAGGGGGAGAGCCCATGGGCCAAGATACCTCTAGCATCCAGTGAGTGTAGCTACAGACATCATGCCAGCTGTTTCACCTACCAGCAGTTCTGCTGCCTGCCTCTGCTTGTCCTCAGAGGCATTTGAGAGCCACTTTGGTTGGATGGCTAAGGCATATAATAGGACACAAGGTTCAAGACACTGCAGGAGCATTTGGGATGGTGACACGTTCAGTTGAATGATGAGGCAGCAGAATCCTGCAGTGACAGAAAGTATTACTGTATATCAACTCAAACTTTCAATTGACATTGTTTCTAAATGCTCTCCTGTGTTTAAAAAAAACAAACAGAACAATCCTTGCCTCTTTCTTCTGCATTCTGGACCTGAGAGGGGCTGTAGAATTCTGGAGTCTCCTTCTTTCATGCTGGGGGTGCTGTTGGGGGGGGGCGGCATATATTGAGATGTTTATGCACATGAAATAAACCTGTATTCTAAAAATCAGTGCATCCGTGGTGTAACAATGATTCTTAACTTCCTAGTTGTTCTGGAATAAATGGATATTTCTGTTTCGGTGGCCTTTCTGCTTTGGAGGCTGGACAGGCAGCTCTGGGAGCAGGATGTATTTGCGCAATTATACTTTCCTCTGATCTTAGCTACCCCAGTGAGGTTTCTTTCCATTAATCTCCCTGATAGAACACCACATGGTCTAGAAAATGCTCCTGTGTTGTTCCAAAGCTACACTGAAGCAGCAGTTTGGTGAAAGTTAATGTGCTCATCCTCTTCAATGCAGCCATTCTCATGAAAGCAAAAGCCAGATCTGGAGACAAGAAAGAATGATAGGTTTACAAGAGGGTGGTAGACATGCAAGAGAAGCAAGAGACTGTGGAAAATAGAATGGGAGGCATTACTGTTATTTGGAGAGAGTGATGTCTGATGGAATCCAGGAGGTGGAAGGGATTTCCTGCAGGAGCAAACCTCAACAGCCTTTTCTTATCCTCTGGAGTGTGTGTGAGGGGAGAAATGGGATGGAAATCAAGAGGATAAGCACCGCAGTCCTAACACCACACCCAGCACATTCACATGCACATATCATGACAGCGCCGCCTTGAGTTATTTATAAAAATAATAAAGGCGGGGTATAAAATAAATAAAATAAATAAATTATTCCTTTGCCAGGAGATCTTTCACTTGGAGCTACAGATCAGGGCCAATGAGATGCTTTGGAGATTGGGGGAGTCTAACGGGAGATCGGCCCTTAGGACAATGAGTGCTGCTGAGGCAAGCCAAATGGTTAATGGAGATTATTTGCAGGGTTTCACAAAAGAAATCAGAACCTGCAACAACATTAGGCGGTGAATGGGGCACAGTTGTATTTTTTCCGTCTGGCTCCTTTTCCACCAACCAGCTACTCCACTTGTGTTTCCCCTTCTGTTCTGCAGTTAAAGAAGCTTCCACATTCTCCAGAAATTATTATAATGGAAATACTACCCTGTTTTCTGAATCTCCCCCACACCAACATTACCATCCTATCCCATCTTTGCTATCTGGGTACTGTGGTTTCCAGTAACTTACTGTGTGGTGGCAATCAGTCAGTCTACTGGGTGGCAGCTGCAAAAGCCATTTTTCCTGAGATACATTTCCTATTTATGCAGTTGCCTCTAATTCTAGACTATCAATCCACCACAAGCTATACTGAAAATCACTAGTTTCAAAACATTTAGTAGATCTGTCCATGTGTGTTTTGTCTCTCTCTCTCTCTGTGTGTAATATAAACTGATTGGACCACGTTCATCAGCTGGGGTGGCAAATGGACTTTTTTCTGTGGAACAAGGAAGCAGCTTCTGATGAAGATAGCTGTTAATGAAGGGGACAGAGTCAAAAAACTGGGACAGGGAACCATGGCAGGCCAGAATGTGTTTTTGTCTATCTTTATGCTAAGAAACCTGATTGGTCCAAAAACAATATACAGGCATTGCTAATATGTATGGGAAATGCTGTTCATGAATGAAGTATGGAATAGATGGAAGGTATCCATCAGCACTTCAGGAGGAGACAATCTGATTTTGTATGGTCTAAGTTGAATTCATTGTTTAAAAACTGAATAATGATGATGAAATTAAAGAAAATTAATTATTTTAATAGCCTGATATATATTTTTACGTTTATTTTTTTCATTTATATTTAGAATTAGATATAATTTAGATGTGGGTGGGTGGGTTGTTTTTTTTTTAGCTTAGTTGAGGCTTCTTGTTTTCTGCAGTTTTTGTCTTTTTTCCCTGTTTTTTCCATTGGCATAGAGTTGAGTGTGTTTCCTGATTGTATAGGGTTTTTTAATGAAATGGGTTAGCTAATTTTTTTAATATAAAAAAAATCAGGAGGAAGCACTCCAGTTCCATTGTTTATGGTGACTCTCTTTATGCATACTTGCATATGTTGACCAGCCACCCTTCCCTTTCACAATTATGGACATTTTCTTCTTTATTTTTGCAGATTTTAGATGAAATAACTCTTTACCCCTTCCCATATATTAGACATGGAATTCTCACAGGGCAATCCTGTAGGAGTCTACTTAGATGTTAAAAATTTGACAATGGTTTAGGTTTAAATGAAAACCTGTCTCTTCCTCACCCCAGCCCCTGCATCTTTTAATAAAGTGTATCTGAAACAACCTATTATTGTTGCATAATTTCCCTGACTCTTACTCCAGTTCATTTGGCTTCTGTGTGCACAGGGTAAGAACATGTTAATTCTGTGATGTCTAACTATACATTTTTCATCTCTTCTCTACATTGCTAAGGAAATGTGGGGTGAAATGTGAGTGGATATTACCCCATGGTATGGTATTTGGTCTTAATGCTACTACCTATAACACTTAGTGGGATCAAATCCCATTTAATTTTTTCTATTTCACTTTCTCTAAGTCTGTAATCTTTTGATATACACTTTCTTTAAGTCTGTAATCTTGTGGCTTTTTGGGATAATAAGAATACTACAAATTGACCTATCGGTTTATATGTTATATGTTGGCAATCCAAAATGTTGAAATTATATACCAAAGCCCTATGTATCTGGAAAAGTTGCTGCCCATTCTGGGAATTTCAGGACCATTGTTGTTTTTACCTATGGTATATATAAAGTATCTTTCAATGGAAGGAGGAAGCTTCTTCAGGTTGAGTTTGACTCCTTAGGACTTTGTGGACATATCCATGTAGTTTCCTTGATGTCAATATGGAAGGGTGCCACTTCTTCCAGGATGTTTTTTCAACTTCCCAGGCTTGCTCTGGGATTTTCTGGTGGTTTCCCATCAAATTACTAAGTATGTCTGACTCTGTTTAGCTACTCAAGATAAACTATGGTTAGTTGGATGCTGACACCTGTTGTAGGCCAAAGTGAAGCATAATAAATGAGTTCACTTCATGCAAAAAATGAATAAACAGGATGGTGCTATGGAAAAAGTCTTAGTGACAAATTGACAAATGTGTTAATTTGAATTTGGGCAGATTCACAACATTAATGACTTTCCTGTCATAATCAACTTAAAGGAATTATTAAAAATACTTCTTTCTCCTTATTCAGTGAGAAAGATTGTGATCTTAAACAGGCTTCCAAATATTTAGCAGATATGGATACAAATGTGTATCTGGATATTCATGTCTGCCTTCATTCCAGTCTCATCTGGACCCTGCTGAACTGCCTGACTGTATTTTGATGCATCTGGAGATGTTAATTCCATCTCTTTCATTTGGGAACATCACTTAAGAGGCATGGTTATCTTCAACAAACATTGCGTTGAGTTTTGTCATGACCTGGTCCCTTTTGCATAGCAATCTCATTTGTGTAATTAGAGTAGAGCTGTGCTGAACACTTGCAGCTGATTCTTTTCTCTGACAGTTCCCCAGTACCTGCATCTTTTGTAACCCTGATCAGTTGCTCCTGCACTTCTTTAATCGTTTTACATTTGAGTGGATGATGATCTTACTGAATAAAGCTAATTCAGAGGGAGGGCAAGCACTGACCTCGGTGTAAATTATCTTTATTTGCCTTTTGTCACAAAGCCAAATCTGATTGGCCAAGTGAAGTTGTTCCTAGGAATAGACATTTAAATAGGCGGTACTAGAATATCAGCCATTTAGAAATATGAGCATATTCTGGATGCCATGTTCTGCCACTACCTGAATGCTGTGTATTATAAGGGGACCCTGAATGTGTACAGAGGGAGTATAACTGCAAGCATGGTACAGTTTCCAGAGAATTGATGGTGAAGTGATAGTGATTTCTGCAAACTGTAAAGATAGCTGCAGAGTAGAAGGGATCATTTTGGCATAACTATATATTAAAGACAATTCTGAGCTTTATAGCTGTCCCAGAAATATTGGAAGGTCTTCCTTATAAAAGGGAATGGCAAAGGATGTCTTTCTACTTCACACATTTATTTTATTTGAAAGCACTAGTTGCCTGTTTCTAATTCAAGTCCTGCATTTGATGGATTGGTGTATAGAATTCATAAAATTGTGTTTTCTCTCAAGTTCTGTTTTGTTGCAATTTGAGACTCAACTTCTGGGTGCCTGGCACATGTAGTCATTTTTTAAGTCAGTGGAGCAGGCAAATATGTCCCACTCAGTTTGGTTTTTGTGTGTTTAGTGATGAGTATCTATATTGTAAAGATGTGGCCAGGAGGAAATCAATTTCATGTTCATGGCTTGTTTTGTGTTTCCTTAGGTCAGGAGTGGTCAACAGAACAATCCATAGAGCTGTCTTTTTATGGTTCCCTGCATGAACATTAGTTGTGACCTGTGTTGATGGGCCTCTCTTCCCCGCAATGTGCTCTTCAAAGTGCCCATCAGCACTCTTCCTGCTTTTAATCCGACTCATTTCACATGATGCAACATCATGATGGTTTCTCTACAACACATTAAGTGATTGGAGAAAGTCTCCAAATGTGAGCAATGGCCTGGTAAACCACAGTGAAACATATTTACTTTGATTCTTTTGGCCCAGTTAGGTGGGATTTAGTAGGGAAGAAAGCTGATGAGCCAAAGAAGCTGCCAGCATTACATTAGATATTGCATTATCCTTTTATTCAGGATGTTGCAGAGTAACAGCTTGCTGATGTTGCAGCTGGGGAAAATTGCAAGCACCTCTTGCTCCTCACTAGTGGCCCTGCATTCAAAAGGTTTTCTTTATTGCTCCCTGGGACTTAGAATCCACATTCTGTTTCCAGGAAGGAGGACTATTTTGGAATGATGGGGAAAGCCTGCTCGTAATTGATAACCCTTTTAAAATCTCTTTGCTAGGTTTCCTTTATCACCAAGGCCGAGATACCAGTTATGTGTGACTTCTGTTCCTGGACAGTAGAGAATAGTGCACATGGCCAAATTCCTACATTCCAGTAGATAACAAATTATGGTATTATCTATTGTTATGCAGTTATTTGGCAACAAGTAAATGCATGCATATTTACTGTTTTCTGATAAAAACATGCATACTTGGCTAAATTGTAGCTGTGTTAAAAGCAAACAGAAGACCTTCTTACTTCTCCTCTACCATTATCAATAGCCTGTCTCAGATGAGTCTTTTAAAGTGGTCTTCTTCCAGCAACAGGGACTCTCAATCCATTAGGCCTTACAAGAGGGAAGAATATGGAGAATTTGCAGGTAACCTGAACAAAGTTTACTCTTGAAACTAGAGAGACCAGGAGGGCCAAGGGGCACAACCCACAAAATGCCAAATGTGGTTCCTAACTCCACAGAGCCTGAACCCAGGAACCAAAGAATTTCTGAAGTCAAGTCATCTAAATCAGGACTGCCGAGCCAAGATTCCCAGAGGGGCTAGAATTCTTTTTCTTTTGTGATCTCTCATGAGTGCAGGCTGTGGGCCAAAAGAAGAGTTAAGTGGTGCAAAGAAACATCAGACTTTAAAGAGATTCTGTTCTTCACTGGCAAGAGTAGGGAAGGGGACAGAACCAAGGAAGGTTAGATGGGATGAGGAACTATATAAGAGCAGCACCCAGTCCTTCTTGGAACAAGCATTATTTCCTTTAGGCCTGCTTTGGATTTTCAATTCCTTGATTCCAGCTCCTGGCCCATTCATTAAAATATGTCCCAACATGTTCTGAAGGCATCATATGTTTTTTTCCCAAACAAAATCTGGATGGCAATAACCATAATTATTTAAAACATGTCTATATCACTTTCAAGGCAGAGTACATTACATGAAACACAAATATATAAATGCAGAACAAAACCCAGAGGCAATTCAATAAAAATACAGATACAGAAGACAACACCATAAAACCTGGAAGATTGTTTATGTGTTATCAAGTGGGTATCAACTCTTAGTGACCACATAGACTTCTGCAGGGTGATCTGTCCCCAACCTGGTCTTCCAATAGTAATCCAGTTGCCACTGTAATTGAATCCATCCACCTTGTTGCTGGTCATCCTCTTCTATTTTCTCACACCTTTCCCAATATTATAGACTTTTCAAAAGAGCTAGTTTGTTGCGTAACGTGGCCAAAATATTATAATTTGAGCCTGTCATTTGTCCCTTAAGTGAGAACCCTGGATTGATTTGTTCTATGATCCATTTGTTTGTTTTCTTGGCTAATATATCCTCAGGAGTCTTCCCCAGCACCAAAGTGCAAAAGCATCAATACTCTTTCTATTCTGCTTCTTCAGAGTCCAATTTTTGCTTCCATAGAGTATCACATTTGTTGCATAATTCTGATTTTTGTATATATAGACACAACATGGCATCTGAGTATCTTTTTCAAGGTTTTGTTTCTACCCTATCAAATGCTAGTCTGTGATGTATTTTGTGACTATTGGTTCCTTTACTGTTGATAGTCAGTCCTAAAAGGTAGAAGCTATTTACCACTTCAGTATCTTCAGAATCAGTTCTAAACCTGGTTGCCATCCCTGTTGTCAGTAGTTTGGTCTTTTTATAGTCCCATTATAGTCACTGGACTCCTCAAACTAGAGTGTCCAGATAACAAGAATGAAGACCTAAAACTAACCTGTATATGTATATGTATATGTATATGTATATGTATATGTATATGTATATGTATATGTATATGTATATGTATATGTATATGTATATGTATATGTATATGTATATGTATATGTATATGTATATGTATATGTAGTGTTAAAACTTCCCCTATATAATAATCCGCATTACAGCCACTTCCTGTTGGTCCCTTGTTTTTGCCACCTATTGCATAGTACTGCACAATATACCTCTTTAAACACCACTAGTGCTCAAATTCACCCCAAAATAATATGACAGAATTGTGTCTTCTACACTGGAAAAGACCCTGATGCTGGGAAAGACTGAAGGCAAAAGGAGAAGGGGACGGCAGAGGATGAGATGGTTAGATAGCATCACCAATGTGATGAATATGAATTTGAGTAAACTCCAGGAGACAGTGGAGGACAGGAAGGCCTGGCGTGCTATGGTCCATGAGGTCACGAAGAGTCGGACACGACTGAACAACAACAACAATCAGTCTTCACTGTAGGCCCTTTCCCTTTCCATCTATCCACATGAAGAAAGCAGCAAAAAAGGGACATGATTATGATTAATCTTAAAACAGGAACATAACTCTTATCTAACTCAACACTTATGGTTTCAAAAGCCATGGGAGTCATGTTTCTCTTTTCCTACAGATAATGTTCCCAGTTAGCTCTTATCCTATCTCTGTTCAGTTGTTCAGGAACCAGATAACAATATTCATTTGTAAAAAATATTTGAGAAGGAAGCTCATTCCTTTTGTAACATTACAAAATTCTCTGCATGAGAAGTACCACCTAACCAGTGTCTTTCCAGTAACTTCATGATTGGACTTTGTTAGCTTCACTTCCAAATGATGTTGGCCAGAAGAGGCACACATCTCGAGAAATAAATCTCAATATATCAGGACAGATCTCATGACAGATTTCAGTATTTTAAGCTCCTTTCTAATTCTAAGATTACAGGGGAAAATATCCCATGTGACATCAACCATGTTTCACAACAGAACTGCAGGGTCTTATTTGTTGAAGGCATCAAATAAGACAGCTTTTGCAACATAGCGCCTTTCAACTATATCGCAAATTCAACTCCTACAGTCGCCCCCCTAAGTGCCATTTTGGCTGGGAATACTAGGAGTTGCAGAACTGGAAATCCTGGATAAGCTCAAGCGTGGATAAAAATTTCAGTGCCTAAGGAGAGGGATTTTCTTCAACTGTTGCCTGAGGAAAATAAAATATCTTCTGCCTTCATAGGAAACGAGTTGCTGCCATTCAGAGGGAGCATGTGACTTACATATTTGATGGCACCACAGCCACCTTCACCGTGCATTTTTCCAGTATAACAAAATGCTTAAGTAATGAAATACAATTCTGTGCATATCAAACACATTTTGCAAATTAATCATCCAATTTTTTTCTTCCTGTAACTTTAAGGTGTCATACATGACAGCATTGGTCTCTGAGATTCCGTTAGTGAGCCTTTCACAAACAGAGTGCCTTCTAGATATATAGACTTAAACTCCCAGAATTTTCAGCAATGGCTCTGCTGACTGAAGAACTCTGGGAGTTGCAGTCCATGCAACTGGAAGGTATCCAAATCGATTTATTATTGTTTTTGCTGCTGTTGCTATTGCTTTATTAGATGTATATTCCACCGTTCCTTCAGGGATTCAAGGTGACTTACATGGGATCTCCCTTCATTTTATCTTCACAGTGCTTACCCTATGAGTAGGTAGGGCTGAGAGAAAGTGATTGGCCCAGAGTTACTCAGTGATTGTTCATGGCTAAGAGCAGACTCAAACCTGGGTGTCCCCAGTTCTGTGCTAAAACCATTCCATCATACTGGATGTTAGTATCATTTTCAGAGTGGAACTTTTGGGGATATTCTGATCAAGTGTGGCAAGATACACATTAGGTCAGGGTTTCTCAACCTTGGCAACTTTAAGAAGTGTGGACTTCAACGCCCAGAATTCCCCAGCCAGCCAAGGTTAAGAAACACTGCATTAGGTTATTGAGATTTAGTACCATGGAGAGCACCCACAAAGTCTAAGTTAAGTGAGATACCAGATTCACTAAGGCACCTGAATATTAGTTTGTAACAGGATTGAGCAACCTTTATTCACTCATGCACACACAAGTGCACACACTTCATCCCTTTTCTTCCACTGTCTCTGTCTCATTCAGTTCACTGCAGATCTCAAACCAGATGATATTTGCCATTTAAACCAGAAGTTCATTTGCTGCTGACCAGCTAATTCAGCTGATCAGCTAACCAATAGGAAAAGTGGATGGGTCTTCCTGCATTTTTTTTTCAGTCTGAAGTCTGCTTCCTGCCCCCTAAATACTTTCTCTATAGTCTCCATAAGGGAGACTTTCTGGAAATTAGGGGCTGTGTCCTCTTATGCACATACACACTAGCGCTAGAATACGTTCTTCAGACTCTGGGCTTCAGAGACGTTATGAACTGCCAGCACTTTGAGAGAAGAGTTATTCAAGCTTGAAGAAAGGAATAGAGCTGCCTCCCTTGGACCCAGGGATGGAGGCCTAATTATCTGCTGGAGTTCCCTTCTATACATGCCTTTATTGAGGTCACTGCTTTAGACATGGTCTCCTGGAGAGCTTCAAGGACCAATTATTTCTGCTTGAATAACTTTTCCTTGGCTAAGGAGTGGGTGGTGGGTGGTCAGAAAGCTATATAAATTTTAAGAAGAAAATATCTCCAGCATCAAAGGTGTCTCCCCAGTGAAGATTGCTAATTTGGGACCCTAAGATCAGCTTTCTGTGACAGCACTGAGCTTACTCACCTACTTCTTCTCCAGTGTGTAGCATGATTAGTATAAAACAGCTTAAGATGCTGCCAGGAGCCCCTCATCAATGTATATTAGCACCTGCCTTCCCTTGTTCCCATTCCCGAAGAAGCCTGGGATTTGACTTGGTGCAGGAAGAGCCCAAGGAGTGACAGAACAGTTTGCAGGTTCAGAAATGGCTTTCCCCATGCCCAACTTTCATTGCCACAGCTTTGCTGCTTCCTCCAGAGTGTGATTGGGAATAAAGGAGCCTAGAGACAGAGCCTGGGGCGGAAAGGTTTCTCTCTTCAAGCAAGGAAAGCCTGCCTGCCCAAGCCTGTCCCACTGTGATGTTGCCTTGTCATAAATTAACCACACACACAATTAAAGAGCCTGTCTCAGCTCCAGGAGCTGTGGATGTATTTCATCCCAAGAGAGAGAGAGAGAGGCACTGTGGTATACAGCTATAAAGCATCTGAGCGCGAAATCTGGGCTCTTAGCAGAGGGCTGGTGGCTATTTGTCAGTGCAAGGCAAGGAATAAGGGGTTGAAGGGAGGCAGGGGTGTGGGGAGCAGTCAGGTATGAAGCTGTATTGGTGGGCAAGTGAGAGAAAGTGTATCTGCAGAGGGGGATGGCTTGGTACAGGTTGTTAGGACTATGAGGCACTGTGGAGGTGTGCTTGAGAGCCAGTTTGGCATAGTGGTTAAGGTGCTGGGCTAGAAACCGGGAGACTGAGAGTTCTAGTCCCGCCTTAGGCATGAAAGCCGGCTGGGTGATCTTGGGCCAGTCCCTGTCTCTCAGCCCTAGGAAGGAGCCAATGGGAAACCAGGAGACTGAGAGTTCTAGTCCCGCCTTAGGCATGAAAGCCGGCTGGGTGACCTTGGGCCAGTCCCTGTCTCTCAGCCCTAGGAAGGAGCCAATGGGAAACCAGGAGACTGAGAGTTCTAGTCCCGCCTTAGGCATGAAAGCCGGCTGGGTGACCTTGGGCCAGCCCCTGTCTCTCAGGCCTAGGAAGGAGCCAATGGCAAACCAGGAGACTGAGAGTTCTAGTCCAGCCTTAGGCATGAAAGCCGGCTGGGTGACCTTGGGCCAGTCACTCTCTCTCAGCCCAACCCACCTCAGAGGGTGGTTGTTGTGGGGAAAATAGGAGGCAGGAGGATCTTGAACAGCACAACAAAGGTGGGATATGCATCTAATAATACATAAATAATACCTTACATGATGACTGTCACCTGAAGATCAGTCATCATGCAAGCTACTCCCATCATAGGCATCACATTCCCATCAAATATTTCTAGCGGTAACTAGTGGCTGAGAGGACATGAATCTTTGCATCATGTGGGAGACGCAGGACAGCAGGCTGACCAATCTGTTACACTTACCATCAGGCAGAGAATGTGGAAGCATCTTCCATGTGTGAACCCTAGCTTGAAATTCTGTGATGACAGTCTGTGTGTATGCCTTGACCCAAGCTGGGAACCTTCATGGGATTTGGAGAATCGAGAATCTCTTCCAAATGATTCGTGTTGTCATGTATTTTGACTTCTCTGTCCTCAAGAGAGGACAGGCAATTAAACTGGGTCGCCTCTGGGTTGTGCTCTTGTCTTTGCTTGTGGCAGCCCCATCAGCCTCTGGTCCACCACAGAATGCTGAACAAAATATATACTTGGCCCAATCCAACACAGCTCCCTTCTTCCTATACTGACCACTTCTTTCCATCTGCCAAGTTAGGTCTCTTATTATAGATGCAGGAACTTTCTACAGACTCGGTCTTTAATTATTGTCAAATGTTCAGGATGGACCAAGTTGAGAGCCAGTCTGGCATAGTGGTTAAGGTGCTGGTACGAAGAGAGGACTCACTGGAAAAGACCCTGATGCTGGGAAAGACTGAAGGCAAAAGGAGAAGGGGACGGCAGAGGATGAGATGGTTAGATAGCATCACCGATGTAATGAACATGAATTTGAGCAAACTCCGGGTGACAGTGGAGGACAGGAAGGCCTGGCGTGCTATGGTCCATGAGGTCACGAAGAGTCGGACACGACTAAACGACTGAACAACAACAAAAACTTAGTATATAGAATCCATACTAGAACTCTTGTCCATATGTATATCAATATTCCTTATTCCATACGGAGCATTTCTCTTTCACAAATTATATCCATTAACAAGTACAATGTAAGATTTAGGGCTAGCAAAAGGATTTATAGTCCAATAATTTTATACAAAATTTTATTTAATGAATAGTTGAACAGAGCATAAATTTAGGCATATTAAAATAGTAGAAGAGGATTACTTTGTAACAAAGATTTGGAAAATAGTCTAGATCAAAGAAAAATTATTAGCAATTGTTTGAATTCTTAGGTTTCATTCACACTAGACTTTTTCTCTGAAACTATTCACTCACTCTTGAAAGAAAATCATTGCAATTTAATATTTTCTATGTTGGCCTTCTATATTTTTTCTCACATATAATTTGTTATGGGCAAGAGGCAACAAAATTCCATGTGTTACAGCCATAGCCTGCCCTATGGAGACAAGTAAAATGCTATTCAGATTTTTTTTTGGGGGGGGGGAGTTCCTGTGCCCTTATTGAGTTGCCCATTTTGCAAAAACATTATTATTCTTTCTGTGGGATACATTTCAGAAAAAATAATGATAAATAGCCAGTTAGTAATGATAAATAGCCTTGTTTAATTGTCTTAGTA
Organism: Charina bottae; assembly: GCA_023362775.1. Classification (NCBI taxonomy): domain Eukaryota; kingdom Metazoa; phylum Chordata; class Lepidosauria; order Squamata; family Charinaidae; genus Charina; species Charina bottae. The sequence continues at coordinate 131,515,907 of JALMGJ010000002.1, read as the reverse complement.
TCAGTTTCTGTTCCCATAGGGTAGGGGTTGGTTTTAATGATTTCTTTGCTCAAAACCAGTAATTAAAGCCTCCTTTCATCTACCTACAGGAACACAAGCAGACATTGGAACAATTAAGAGAAGCTGTTCAAGGGTCAATAAATTGGCTATTTATAAATTGGGTAGTCATGAGTAAGAAGAAACAATATAATGGGTAGGATCTGTAAACTGAAAAAAAAAACTATGAACGTTAAGAAAGACCTTTATGAATGGGATGTAATTCTGGATAAATATAGAAAAATCTAAACTATGAAAGAGTATGTTGTGGAATAATATAGTGGTATATTCAGTGCTCTGTGGAACTTTGATTTTAATTCCACTTCCAGCAAATTATGGAAAAGCAATGTCTCAGCTGGTGGCTCAGTGGGTAAGACGCCAGGCTTGTTGATCGGAAGATCGCAAGTTCGGAGGTTCGAATCCCTAGCCTCGTGTGACGGAGTGAGCTACCGCACTCGCCCCAGATCTTGCCAACCTAGCAATTCGAAAGCATGCAAATGCAAGTAGATGAGTAGGTACCACTTCGGTGGGAAGGTTACAGCTTTCCACGTGCGTCATGCCGGCCACATGACCGCAGAAGCATCTTCAGACAATGCTGGCTCTTTGGCTAACAAACGGAGATGAGCACCGCCCCTAGAGTCGGACACGACTGCACAAATGTGCGGGGGGAACCTTTACCTTTTTTTTTTAATATATATTTAAACTTTATTGATTTTCAAAGTATAGATAAAAACCTTTACCTTTTTTAATGTCTCAGCAGCACTAAACATATCTAGTGTAGAAGCAACCACAGACATCTGAATGTAGTGCTTGTTTTCCTTTCCCACCTCTCTCAGTGAAATTAACACATTTTTGAGGCAGTATCTAGGAAACTGAGTTGCTATCATTTAGCAAATGCCATGTTGTTCTCTAGTTCCGAATCCCCCTCCCCTTTTATAAAATGGGAAGATAGGTCAGTTTTAGGTGTTGATAATGCCATCACATATCAGTGGTTTTGAATAAATAATTTTATTTATCCTTACAAGGTAATGGGACATGTTGGTTCGATTCTTGCTGGAAGTCAGGAGGGGAAAAATAGCAAGATTAATAAGATCCCTGCAATATCCCATCTTAAATCAATACTTAGGTATACTTCCCATGTACATTTTGGAATAAAGGACATTTCCACCTCCATTTGGAAGTATAATCTTTGAATTTAGTAGGCCTCACATTTAGAAATATGACTGCAGTTTGGTCAAGAGAATTGGTTATGTTAATGTAAAGAAATACATACTGTGTCTTACAAAGGCCTTGCTGCTTCCTTGCCCCCTTTGCTTCCCTTTCAACTGGGATAAGCATGACCTGGAAACTTTCCTGCTGTCCTAAAGGCAATTCTTCCAATCTCCATTTTTCACCCAGCATCCAATTATTTTCTCCCATCTCTAAAGGACGGGCATCTGTGGGCAAATAGATAACTCTGCTTAAGTCCAAGGATGTCCAGGCGATGTGCTTGCAGTTCAGATGCACAAGCATAAAAGTTGGTAGATGGTGTGCAATTTGTCATCCTGAGATTTTTTTTTAAATAGCTAATTGCTTTTCAGAATATACATGAAAAAGAATGCTATCAAGACATACACTTTTGATCTTCCATGAAGTTGCTGGGCAGGTTATCTAGGAGTAGGTTTTTATTTGTCCTGCACATAATTTTATCTTTTCCTTGTTACTCCAACCTGCCTTCGGCGAGATGCTTTTTATGCCTCTAATTCTCCCAGAAGAGAATGAGTGTTTAATCAAATCCATTGAAAACTAGAACAGTGATGGACACATCTAGCCTGCAGATTTTATCATCCTGTGCCATTTCTTCCACTCTGCTCCTATAAAATGATGTCCAGCAATTTCATGGCAGCTAAAAGGTGTGTGTTGATAGCATTCTTTCTTGCCCTCATGTTGGATGCAATTACTGATTTGCCCAATACTCAACTGCCTTGTGTTATGGGAAGATTAACTGGAACTTAGCTGAGTTGTTGGACAGATTTCCATTTTGGAAGGGAAGAGAGAGTGAGAAGCTGTGAAGGTTCAAGCTCACGGCCTGTCATGCGATTGTCAGCTATGAGTAAGGAGGATTCTCTTGTCATATCTCTGCAGGGCAATCAGGACGCCACGGCTCCGCCTGACGCAATGGCTCAGCCCTATCCCCCGGCAACATATCCACCCCCCCCACAGAATGGCATCCCTCCAGAGTATGCTCCTCCACCACACCCGCATCCAGCACAGGATTATTCCGGGCAGAGCACAGTACCCGAGCATGCCTTGACGCTCTACACCCCAGCACAGAGCCACTCCGAACAGCCGGGCACTGATGCCAGCACGCAGTCCATAGCAGGCACACAAACGGTACCGGTAAGAGACTCTACATACAGGGCCTGACACTGCCATAGAGCACGCCTGCACAGTGGCAGCATAGGGCAGCTCAGGGGAGTCGACATCCAGTGAAGAAGGAGAAGGCGGGTGGTTCCTCCTGGAAAAATGCAGGCTGGAAGGAGGGAACTGGGGGGGAAAAACCTGTACAGAATTGGATGAGAAGGCCATAAGGAAACCTCTGTTGGAAAAATGAACCCATTGGCTCGAGACTGAGAGGCTGCATTGCGGGTAGGGGGGAAGACTGAGACCATAGATCCAATCCCCTCTCCGCTCCCATTCTTGGTTTGTCTACTTGGCCTTGTTCCACTTTCAGCTGAGACCCCAAAATAGTGGGGGATCAAAAGGGGTCAGGGTGAAGAACACAGAGTTCTTATGCAGCAGGAGGCCGGTGCAGAGAAACAATTCCAGCACCCTGCTACCCCCATGGGCATTTGTGGCTCAGCACTTAAGTTTCCTGGCTCCCTTTGTGTCCCTAATCACTTGTAATCTACCTGCTTGGCTGCTTGCCAATCCTATCGTGCCAACGATGTGGTTGTAATGCAGCTCAGCCAGGAAGCGCTGAGTGAGCAGTTCCCAGCTGCTCCTCAGTCCCTGAGTGCCAGGCTGGCTGCTCGCCACCACGCAGCTCCCAGCTCCGAGAGGAAAGAGCTCTGCCCCCCCCCCCAGTTCTCTGTGTGCAGGAATGCATGCAAACCCAGGATGGAGCCAAGACATCGCCAGCCGTCTTTTCCTGGAGCTGTGCATTTGGGTTGGTGCTAATTCTCATTCCACTTTCGCAGGTGCTACTGCTGTCCTGTGTAGAAGGACAAGACTAGGGCCCCTGTTTTATAAATGGGGAAGTTGAAGCTGAAAGAATGGTGACTGGTCTAAGATCAAATTAAAGCAGTTTTTCTCAACCTCGGCAACTTTAAGATGGGTGGACTTCAACTCCCAGAATTCCCCAGCCAGCCATGTTGAAGTCCACCCATCTTAAAGTTGCCGAGGTTGAGAAACCCTGAATTAAAAAGGTGAACTGGGGACTTCCGGTTTCACAGCTCACATTCTTAGTCCCTAAGTGACAGCATGTGCCACCAGTCCCTGACTGGCCTCTCACATTGCACTAAACCATAATGTGATCTGTTTGTGTTTGGCTCGCTGTATTGTGTTCATCTAGTTATCGTGCTTCTAAGCCATGGTTTATGGCAGGGCTTTCCAAAGTGCCGCCGCTGGCGACACATCAGTGGTGGTGGCGGCGCGGGGAGGTGTGCGGCGGCGCGCGAACGGCGGCAGCACAGGGGGCGTGCGGTGGCGCGCACACGGCGGCGACACGGGGGGCGTGCAGTGGTGCGCGTGTGCATGGTGGCGGCAGCGGCGGCAGCCTCTGCTAAAACGCGGAAGCACTGATCCCGCGCCGCTGCCGCTGCCGCCGTGCACGCGTGCGCCGCCGCTTCCGGGTGGTGTGGCGACACACCACGCTGTGTGTGGCAACACACTTTTGTGTCGCGACACACAGTTTGGAAAGCTCTGGTTTATGGCTTTGAGTGTTGGGCAAACCCAACTCTTCATTTTTTAATTAGTAAGGCACAGCTAAATAAACTATGCCATAGCACACTGTGTGAACCTAGTCTCAGAATGACATTAAAAGCTGGCAATCATGTAACATCACTTGCATAGAAATGCACATTCCCAAATACCTCTCAGGATTATGGGGAACCTGCAGCATGAGGACCCCGAGCCCGGAGATGGTGTAGAAGAGGGGAAAATGTTGGGGAGAGCTAAAATGAAAGAGCCTCCTGAAGCAATGAGTTCAGACCTCCTGCAAAACTTGCGGGGTAAGAAACAAAACCAAAGAATGGGAGTGGAGCCAAAGCAATCAGTGATGGAAGGAGCCCTTTGAAAGTAGATCTCTTCAGATCTCTATCAAGAGCAATCTGCTTTCCAGCAGAGAGGAAATGTGGGCTGGTGGGTGGTGGGGTGGGAGTGGGGAGAGAGAAAAAAGAAAAAAGACAAGAAAATGAGTTGATCAAACAGAGAAATGGATCCAGCCCAATCACTTCCAGAGTAAGACTTCCAAAAAATTACCCCAGCCTTCAGTAGAAGGACAGATTATACACTAAATCCAAAGATGTTAATATCCCCGCAAACTGAAAACCTTATTACCCCAAATCCCATCCAACATGTTCTCTGGATTCATTCCATACCTGTGAAATCTGTCTTTCTCAAGGAGCAATGACATTTCCCCACCACCTCACCCCCCTGCACATGTGCACGCACACATGCATACACACACACACACACAAAGGTGCTTTAATTTATTTATTTTCACCAGCAGACAGATGAAGCAGCACAGACAGACAACCAGACCCTACACCTACCGGAGAGTGGTTCTGACAAGCAGCAGCCCAAGCGGCTACACGTTTCCAACATCCCTTTCCGCTTCCGGGACCCTGATCTGCGGCAAATGTTTGGGGTGAGTCTATCACCTTCCTGAGCCAAATACACATGGAAATGTACCCAGACCTGCACTTGTGGTCTCCTTGAAAAGGAACTGGCTGTGTTCACTGATTATTTTGCATTGTAATTTAGTCTGGTTTTTGTTCCATGTGCTTGGTGAACTTAGCATTGTGGTTAGTAAAACATGGTTTATAGCTGAGTGTTGTGTGTGAACCACTATGGCTTACTCAACAAACCATGGTTAAATCAAACCATTACTTAACACCATATACATATTCAGCAAATGAGTCCCAGATAGTGATACCAATAGAGCTAACAATGTTGGGCCCAAATGTTGTCAAATCTACCTCGTATCTTCATACAGTTCCCAAACTCCTGTTGTTATATCTCCTAATTCTCTTCGATTGATATCTCCTAATAGCCCACGTATCAAAAGTGCCTGCTTCTTGCTTTCATTCCCCTTTGGCAGGAACTCCTGTCTGCTCCCTCTGACCCCCCGAGCTCTGCAGGTCTTGTGATTTTCAGGGTTCAGGCAGGATTGACCTTGTTTCTCAGTCTAAGCATGGCTAGAACATGTTGTTCAATGGCTGAGTACTGCTTCATGGGGAAAATACCTGCTGTACTCCCAGGGATGATGGGTCCTGGTGGCCGGTAGAAACAAAGTGGCATCTGCCTAAGTATGATGGTAGATCCCAGAAGTTGTTTCGGTGTACGTGTATAAATACAGGTAGTCCTCACTTACCAAAGTTACAATGGCACTGAAAAAGTAGGTTTACAACTGGTCCTTGAACTTGCAGCTGTTGCAGCGTCCCCATGGTCATGTGACCACAATTTGGCCACTTTGCAACTGGTATGCATTGCAGCGGAACTGATGTAAGTCCGGCACAGTCACGTGACATTTCACTTAACCGTGTCGCTTACCGATGGAGTTGCCGGTCCCAATTGTGGTTGGTAAGTGAGGACTACCTGTATTTGATACTCTAAGGATGTTCCCGAATTCCAGAGGTGTCTGCACACCATGCCCTTTGGGAATAAATCAAAGCGCAAGGGATTTCCAAGCTGGGATGGAAAGAAATGATGTCTCCACTCCCATTTTCACCTTTCCTTCTTCCCCCTTCCCCTGTCCCTCTTTTTCTCCCCCAGCAATTTGGAAAGATCCTGGATGTTGAGATCATTTTCAATGAGCGTGGTTCCAAGGTGGGTTCAACATATTGGTGTCTGGTACAACCCAAATGTCCCCGTAGATGGGTATCCCCGAGGGCCAGTCTGTCTTCTCCGTTCTGCATTCCTGCCTTTACCATTTCCTTTCTATGCCACAGGAGGCCTCCTGGTTTCTAACCACCCCTTCCTCACCATCCCTTCAAATCCTGTGACTTGAGATTTAAGAATGACATTTTGATATTTTAACTTTCCCTCTGAAAACAAGCATGCTGGTTGAAAATAATTAACTAAGGCAATTCTAGATTTGGAATAATACAGAAAGAGGAAAAACTGTGAGCCACAAACCCACCGCTAAAGTAATTGAATGCAGAAAAAGATCACCCTCTCATGGTGAAATTAGAAACTGCTCTAACCAGAGAGGAAAAAATAACACTACTTAAGACAACGTGGTATTAAGGTTTGGAGGAAACACGTGGATATTTCTTCCACCCAAAATAGACATGAAAATACTTTGTTGAATTTGGTTTCCAGGAGGTGATTCAGGTATTTTTAAGTTTGAAAGAATTGGGAAACCCCTTCCGTGCTTCAACTCCTGCTGTTCTGCTACTGACTGTAGGAGCTCAACCAGACAGAAGCTCAGCAGTGCCCCCTCACAACTGCTGAGCGCTCTGGAGGGGGCAGAACTGGGCCCAGCCGTTCCTGCACCCTCTCCATGCCTTAGGAGGGCCACTGTGTCTCTTCAGGCCTGGGTGGGCTAAATGTGAAGCCAACTGTCAGGCACAGGAGAAAAAAGTCTACGTATTTGCAGTCCTCTCGGGCCCTGTCTCCATAAGGGAGTGGTGATGCCCATCTCGTCCTGTCCTGTTGTTCCTCTCAGTCCTCATCCTCCCTCGTCCTCGCTCCTTCCCCCCCCAACCCCCTTGCCCAGTCTTTGGGGTGGCTTGGGAAGCTCATATCCTGCCTCTTTTCTCTGCTGCTCCTTACTCACCCCTTCTCTCTGTCCTGTTCCTCCCACCCCCTTTTTCTCTCTTCATCCTTTTCTCCTTTTCCTACCTCTCTCCATCCCCAACCTCTCTCTTTTTCTTTCCTTTTTCCTTTCTCTCCCTCACTCACAGGGTTTTGGGTTTGTAACTTTTGAAACTAGTGCAGATGCCGATCGGGCACGGGAGAAGCTGAACGGCACCATCGTAGAGGGACGCAAAATTGAGGTGCGAACAAATGCACTGCCTGCTCTGCGTCGGGCATTAGACCTCACACTTGCTACCGCATCACAACCCTTTAAAAAGAAAATCTGTCTCTGGGATTACCCAGGACAAGCAGGCGGGCGAGTGAATGTTGCATGTCCTGTGCTTTTGATTCCCATAGGTTGGTTGGTAGGGGAGGATGCAGAAGGGAAGGAGGGCAGAACGTCTCCACCAGGAAGCTGCTAAAAGCAGTCATTTCAGACCATAGAGAAGTATAATATCACCAAGCCTCCAAACTCTGCCCAAATCATCATGTGCAATTGCCACCTGGTGGGGATTCTTGCTCTTTTCCTTCCAAAGAGGAAGTACAGAGCAACTTCAGAGTAGACCATTTAAGAGATGCAAAAGAACCTCATGTGAATGTAGTCCTGGGTAGTGGTTGAGCCCTTTGTTCACACTGGCGTGCTGGAGAGGGTCGCTGGATGACTTGGCCCTGCTTCATCAGGGTGGTGAGGTAGAGAGATGGTGCTGCATTGTTGCCCCCGACATCCTCTTCTGCTGGAACTCCTACCCTTTTGCTCTGTCTGTTTTCCTCTTGCCTGGCATTGCTTAGCCTGTCCAGTGAATGGTACTTTCAGTATGCATGAAAACTGCCTGTGCAGGGCCCTGCATGTTAGCTGTGAACAGGACACTGGGGAGGGAGAGTTTCAGGAGTAGTTCCTTGCAACATGGCCATGTGGTTCTCACATTGCGCTCCTGTCCGACGCCAACACACTAGGAGGGAGCTGTAAGATTAGGAATCAGAAGGCTATTCGTCCAAGATGTCTAGAATTGCCAAATGTAGCACGGCAAGCAAGTTGCCTTTGCTTAGGAAGATCAGCCCATGAATCATGGAGGATCTGACACAAACCTTCACCAGCATTTTGGAATGCTGACGTTTCCCTTGAGGTCCAGGGAAGAAGAATTCCATTTGGACCCAAAGTCTATCAATAACCTGGCGCTTGTTTCTCAACAGGTCAACAATGCCACCGCACGGGTCATGACAAACAAAAAGGCAGCTAATCCCTACACAAACGGTAATGGAACGAGGAGGGTGGTGAAGTGAGACCAGAGCCAGGCATCCCTGGAAAGGGGGCAGGCCCTTTTCGTCCAGGCCACCCTAGAGGTTGGGGGCGGGGAGGTGTTCTGATCTCTGGGGTCTCAAGAAATGCAAAACATGGATTTGGGTTGCATCTCTGGGAACAGAGATGGCAACAGGAGCACCCAGCCTATTATAGCAACTGGTCCAGCTTTCCCTCTTTAAGGACAAGGCCTAGCGAGCCTAGTGCCCCCTCTGGCCCCCTCCTTGGAGTGCTGTCACTTCCCCTGTTAGGGAGAGTTTAGGAGGATCGGGAGGGGTAATGCTTTCTGACTGCCTCCTTCTTTGTTACCAGGCTGGAAGCTGAACCCTGTAGTGGGCACCGTCTATGGCCCTGAATTCTATGCAGGTAATGTCTGGATCGGGCCAGATCCACGGACAAATGTTATCCCTTAGGGGTCTGGCAGGACTACTGAATCTCATAGCAGAACTTAGCTCTTGCTCATTCCTAGGATGCCACAGGCTATTGCTCGCAAAGAAGAAAGCAAGAAGTTGATAAACCAGAGTGTGTAGGGATGAGTGCACTGGGGCTGGGGAATGCCAGATTCAAATTCCTGCATAGCCGTGAGGCTTTCTGCATACTTTTTGGCAAATCACTTTCTTATAACTTTACCCTGGGACTGGCAGAATATTAACCAGAATCTATAGGTACATTATTAAGTAATATATAGTCAAGTGGAAAGGATTTTTGACTCCCCATTGTAAATTAGGGTTCTAGAAAGGCCAAATTATAACAGCTCAGATCCAGATTTAGGGTAGCATAAATAGGCCATAAAGCATATCACTGAATGTATTGAATGCATCCCACAATATTCTTGACACAGCTAATATGTGGAGGGAGGAGGAGGGAGATGGGCGGTGATAGAAATTTGATAGATGATAGATGATTGATAGAAGATGATTGATAGATGATGGATGGATGGATGGATGGATGGATGGATGGATGGATGGATAGATGATAGATAGATAGATAGATAGATAGATAGATAGATAGATAGATAGATAGATAGAATATGTATCACATATTCAACCCAGCTAAATGGGACTGTGAAATTTATAGCTCACTATGTTGTGGAACCCAGCCATCACATAAAACCATAATGTGGTTTGTTTGCTTGGGCCTTAGCATGTCATGTAAGAACAGGAATTGTCTTTTGCTAACCTAGGTTTAGGGTTTAGTGTGGTGTATGGATCCAGCTGGAGTTGGGAGGGATCTGGGACATCATTTAGTCCCAACCCCTTCCATCTTGGGCTCTATTTAGCAGGTGGCTCTGTTTGTGGATCTCCTAGTTCTTGCAAACAGCCCTGTCACCTGTCCACCCTTTACATAACCAGCTTCAGACACTGATTTGGATAAACGTAGGAATAAAATGTACAGAGAGAACTATGTGTGCCATCTGGATTTTATTGTAGAAAAAAGAGAATAAATGTGATTAGAACAGAGACGTAATAATGTTCTGAAGCTCTACTGCATAACTCTTGATAGAGGGCAAAAGTCTTGGAGACAAACATTTAGAACAGAAACAGGAAGGAAGATGTTGGATTCATAGGTTAGCTGTGAGGAGTGTGCCTGAGGAAGGAGGTGGGAAAAGCTCATCCCTTATTTGGGGTGGGTGGGGAGGGGGGAGTCTCATCTGCCCAGCAGGAATGGAGAACAGGCAGACAGTGTTTAACAACTGGGGCTATTCCAGGCTGGTCCTCATGGCTATTTCCTCCCCTCCTCCAGTGACCGGTTTCCCATATCCAGCCACAGGAACCGCAGTAGCGTACCGAGGGACGCACTTGAGGGGCCGAGGACGCACAGTCTACAACACGTTCCGAGCAGCTCCCCCACCCCCACCCATCCCCACGTATGGAGCGTGAGTATTGGGCAGAGGGCCGTTCAGGCCCTTCCAAAGAAGATGGCAAAGTTAGACATGCAATCTTCTCAAGCCCCAGGGTGCCTTTTCCATGTGTCTCCGCTCTGGGCAATGTGATCTGTGCTTCATTATATGCCATGTTAATTTTAAGACATGCCTTTCTGAAGCTTCTTGGTGTGGGGTTCCAGTGTGATTAAGACATACAGTAAGTCCCTGTTGTCCTGGATTTCTGGACACATGGTTGGAAAATTCAGAGTTACCCTTGGACTTCTTATTGGCCTCAATTTTCCTACAGAGATACATCTCCTCCATGTTGTCTGGGAATTATGGCCATTATAGTATAGCATTTCTGGAGGGCACCATCTCGGAGAAGGCTAGGCAGAGACGTTGCCCAGGTAGCGCAATCAACTCACAGCTGGAGAAGCATGTTCCCAGTCATTCCACTTTTTCAACAGGAATGTTCTGTTTCCTTGACCAGCATAAATTATGCAAGCCAATTAAGTACATGCAGGTGTACTTTGCACAAAATAATTATTTTCAAGCTTCCTTCTGAAGCTGATCATCTTACATCTTGCGCTGTATAGGCTTCTTTTAGTAATTAGACAAGCATGAGGGATACAGGAGGGAAAGCATCACTAGATGATATGTGGAAGGGGACAGATAGCCATCTTGAACATCCTATAGCCTCTCACCAAGTGGATTGGAAACCGGCTCCCTTTTTAAATGACGAAAATGAAGCAAAACCTGACACAGAACGTGTGTGAATATTGCATGGAGGTGCATAGCCGAGAGTGGCTATGCCCAGATTCCCCCAGGAACACCTTCTCCTTCATGACCTTCCCTGTTGACCATCAGGCAGACATCTCTGTCCGCTTGCACGACTCCTGCATTTGCACCTCTCGTGCTGTCGGGGAAGAGAAAGGCAACTGATGGGGCCAAACGCCAGAGCCACAAAGGCCAATCTGATGCCTGCTCTAGTGCTTCCTTTGGAACAAACAGCCGGTCTTGCAGAGTGGGCTTCGAAGAGCCTTACCCTCAGCTCTCAGTCACGGCCACATTCTTCTTGCCTTTGCAGAGTGGTATACCAGGACGGATTCTACGGTGCTGAAATTTATGTAAGTCCACCTTTCGGAGTTTCCTTAGGAGGTCCCTCTTTCATTTCTAGTCGGAGCATCCCTCAGTTCTTAAGCTTCCGCATACACCTGGTGACCTTTGCTGGTAACCAGGCACAGGCCCTTCCAGGGAGGCTGCTCTGGCAGAGACAAATCCCCCCTGCTCGCTCTGTTCATTAAGCGACGCGAGCAGGAGCCGAGGCTGCTGAAACACAGTGGGAAAACAACCCGGGGTCCAGAGCTCTGGAACCAGAAGTAGTTGGGCAGCCACTGAATGTCCCCCATAAGCTGTACAGCTTTTCTCACCACTCTTCCAACGCTCATCTGTGGAACTCATCACCGCACCTTCCACAATTAGAGGAGGTTTAGAGAAAAGGCTTGAAATACACGTCCCCACTTGGGTGAGTGCGCAGCAGCAGGAGATGGGAAGCAGGCTACCTGTTAGGGTGGGGTGAGGCGTGCATCCGCTCCTGCAGCGGGCAGGATTTATTTTCTGGCCTGGCGTCAGCGTGCCGGGTTACAGCAGCGTTTCCCCTCCATATTTAAAGTGCTCTGGGCAATACTTCAGGCACACGCTGACAGATTTATCAGAGGCGACATCTCGTTAACACCGCCACCCGCTAGGGAGATGACATTCTCTCCTCAGCATGTTTAATTTCTGCAGGTTAACGTTAGCAAGGCCCCCCAGGGAATGCTAATGAGATTGGAGATGGGCTGGGTTGGCGGCCTGGGCACATGTCTCCCTCCCTGGCACCTGAAATCCCCAGAAGATGTGCCCGTCTCCTGTGGCACTGCAGCCGTACCCTCGCCCCTAATGCCTTGTCTCTCCCTTTTACTCCAGGGGGGCTACGCAGCCTACAGATACGCCCAGCCTGCGGCAGCGGCAGCAACAGCTTACAGCGACAGGTAAGCCGACTTGCTCCTTAGCCTCTGGTCCCCCCATCAGCCCACTGCTCAGACACAAGGATTAGGAACGGTGTCCCTGGATCAAGGGGTTCTTACTGATGCGGCAGGGTGTGAAGAAAAGGGACACCGCTACCTTCACCCAGAAACATTTCCCAACCCCCGCTTTGGACCGCTTTGCCCAGGGGCAGGGGGAATCCTGGCAGGCCTGGCAGGCCATGGAGAAAAGTAGCAGAGTCAGCAATACGCAAGGGCTGGGAGCTGTTTTGCCCACAATGCAAAGAGTCTCTGGTCTGAGGCCTGCCTCATACCCCCGTCCTCGTTCCCCTCTCCTGTTCTTCCCACCCACTGCTGCCTCTCTTCCCCTTTTTATACCTTTTACTGAAATGCCTGTGCTTCTTAGCTTACCAGTACACAAATTTTCATGCTGATAAGATGAATGGCTATATTGAAGTGGCCTGCATTTGGAGAGGTTATGTTCCCTTAAACGGCTTCTCTCAGAGGCAACAAGACAACTCAATTAATCCTTTGTGCTTATCTCCTCTTTCTAACCACAATGATTACAAGGGGTGTAGGAAGCGTTTGGCTTTTGATTGTTTGTTCAGCCAAGCGCTTTTTCAATGAGGCTCCACAAAGTAGTGGCTGGAGCAGAGCGGCCACACCTTACTTACGCAAGAAGTAAGTCACTTCACCGGCCTCCAACAAACTTCTGGCCATGCACCAAATGCATTTCAGTCAAAGCAAAGTTGCCTGCCTTGATGCTGGGATCAGGCATCAGAACAGAGGGCCTAGCTTTTCCACACCACGGGGCCTTTTCATTGCGGTTATCGAAGTCAAGGCAATTCTGCAAAGGCCTAGTTATTACAGTGGTAGCTAGTGAAGTTTTCTTTGGGAAGTGGGAGAGACTATTTTCTTAATCAGGTATTTATTGACATGCAGTATTCTTCCCATCATCCTACTTCCTTTACATGCTTTAGCATCCTATTAAAAATGATTGTCATCTAATTAGGTTAGCAGTAGATTATTATTCTACTGTTAATGAAAAGCAGGTTAAAAATGCATAACAAAGTAATAACTAAGTAAATAAATATGAAGGATGTGAAAAATATTATGAGAAACACTACATTATAAGGGGCTTAACTAAGAAATATTGTGATAGAACTGGGGAGGAGTGGCCCGTTGCAGGAAATATTGCTAGCAGAGTAGTACATTTTTATCAGATTCTGCTCAGAAACCTTTCTTAGAAAACATTTTTCATTCTCCTGGTTTCCATATTTGTATTATCGTGCTCAGTAAAGCAGTGTGTGTGTTCAGCTGTTCAGTTCCACTTAAAATGCACATATGTTGTGTTAATTCATAGGGAGAGGTCATAAAAGGTGTGCGGTACCCTCATTAAGAAAGGAAGCTATAAACTAAGGGTTCTTCCACATGGCAGCTTTTAACTGCTTGCCTTCCATGCAGAAACTTGCAGAAAATAAAGCCTTTCCAGATTTCAGGCTCTTCCTCCTTTTTGGCCATGATGGTGGCCTGGTGCTCAGTCCGGGCTGTGTTTACCATAGTCCCAACTGGTGGATTTTCCCACTTCTTGACCACTTTCTTTCCATGGGAGATCTTTGAGAACACTGGTTTCCATTAGTAAACCTTTAATACAAGCCCCTCTCTGTTGAGTCTCCCTTGTGTTTGACTCATCTGATGCATCCACCTGTGGACGAGAGGAAAGGAAAGGAAAGGAAAGGACAGAGGAAAGGAAAGAAGGAAAGGAAAGGAAAGGAAAGGAAAGGAAAGGAAAGGAAAGGAAAGGAAAGGAAGGGAAGGGAAGGGAAGGGAAGGGAAGGGAAGGGAAGGGAAGGGAAGGGAAGGAAAGGAAAGGAAAGGAAAGGAAAGGAAAGGAAAGGAAAGGAAAGGGGGGGAAAGGAAAAGGGGGAAAGGAAAGGAAAGAGGAGAAAGGAAAGGAAAGAGGAGAAAGGAAAGGAAAGAAGGAAAGGAAAGAAGGAAAGGAAAGGAAAGGAAAGGAAAGGAAAGGAAAGGAAAGGAAAGGAAAGGAAAGGAAAGGAAAGGAAAGGAAAGGAAAGGAAAGGAAAGGAACCACCATTTTCTCATTCTTCTAGGCAGCTGGACCAGAAGGGAGTCACAGCTCTTGTAAATTTCACCTAGTTAAAAAACAGAAACAAAAAGATCCTTGTTTCCCCATTCTATCAATTAATGTATAGAAAAGAAAAGAAAAAAGCCCAGCCTTTCACCATTCTACTAGTGAACTTGTTTTTTAAAAAATGCCAGTGTTTCACCAGATCTCCTGGTGAACCAAAGAAAAAAGTAACCGCTTTTCTGGTCAAGACCTCTCAGAAAGGGGCAGGCAGCCCAGCAGTCCAGGGCAAAATGGCCAGGAGGGCAGCAACCAATGGCCAGAGGATGGGATCATTCCGGCCACCGGGCACAGCTTCCCCTTGGAACAGAGGCATTTGCCTACAAGGAAATGAAGCACAGCAACAGACAAACCGGACAAGTCGGAAAACACTTTTAATGAGTGGCTGGAAAAAAACAGTGGGGGTTGTCTTCCTGGTGGCTTGAGGGCATTGTGTGTCCTTGCCCTTGAAAAACAGTTAGTGGCCATACTCACACTGGGGCAAGCTGGTCTTGCAGATCAGACTTAACATTCACATCTGGGAAGGAACATACTTGTGGTCTTAGGTGGTGATGCTTTCAGCCGAGCCCTTCCCATCTATAGTCCTGCAGCCCTGTAAAGTAGGTCAGTGTTAATACTCCGGTATGGATGAATACTAACCCACTGAACAGGGCTGTTTCAGGATTACAAGATACAGGCGTCTTTGATTCAAGCTTGACTTCTGTGACACACTTCATGATTCTTGATCTTAGCCAAAAGGTTGAGACGCAGTTATTTTTATGACATCCACATAGATTTCTTGGCAACAATATAGAAGTAGATTAGCATTGTCCGATTCCAGAATGTCTTTCTGATTTCTTAATCTAACCTGAGAATTCCTGGTGGTCTCCCATCCAAAGAATAACAAGTTCCAACCCTGTTTGCCTTTTCAAAATCAGACAGCACTGGCTAGATGCTGCTATCTGCTGAGGTGTTTACAGATAAGTCTCTAGAAATCCTAAATATTCTTATGATAAAATCTTCTTAGAATGTTAGCTTTTCAATATTCATGATAATTTCATTCTTCTCTGAGGATAATGGCCTAAGAGTTTCTGAAATTTTAGCTGTTAGTTCATTCATTCTCATGTTTTCTCTCTCCCCCACAAAAAATCCTCACATGATTTCCTCTTTTTGGCTCATAAAGTCCAATATTGACAAAAGATCCGCTCCAGCTTCATCCACAGCCAGGAAACAACTATTTGCATTTGCTGTGTATCTTACAAAACCAGTTCTAATCAGCACGACCCAGTCACCACGTTATCATCCCCTCCTATTTCTCCTTTGATTAAAATAAATAGTCATCTGTGCCCTCATAGAATTTCAGGATACATGCAAGAAGTTAAACAATGATAATGTTGAGGAGCCACAGCTGGGATGTCTCTACCCAACATCCTTTGGCTGCCAATGGTTTTATTCCTTCCCTCCGAGGAAAACACACACTCTTTTCCCACTCCTGTGTCACACACTTTCTCCCCTGCAAATCAAACCTTCCCAATCTCCATTTGCCCACTGGAGAAGCAGTGCTAAGGTAGAAGATTTGGAGGTAGGAAATGCGCAGAACTGAAGGAAAAGCCCCAAACACCTTGCAGACACCAAAGAGACGATCATAGGACCACCCAGTTGGTGGCACTGTCCTTCCAACTTCCCCCAACCCTCTTGTTTAGGCAGCAGTGATATCTGTTTAGAGCAGTATTTCTCAACCTTGGCAGCTTTCAGATGTGTGGACTTCAACTCCCAGAATTCCCGAGGCTAGCTGGGGAATTCTGGGAGTTGAAGTCCACACATCTGAAAGCTGCCAAGGTTGAGAAACACTGGTTTAGAATACCCCTTTTTCGCCCTTTCTATCTCCCTAGGAAGGGACATCTTTACAATGACCCGCCTGTCCTTCCCTTCCCCCTTCTGAAATTGAAGCCTGACATAAGGAACAAGAAAGGGGATGGGGATTGTCAGTAAAAATCTAGTTTTTGAGTGCTAGCGCTCTCCTTTTTGAGATGTCTGAAGTTTGAAATGATCTCTCTGGGGACGGGGAGCTGGAGCAATCAGTTGCTGAGCGGCTTTTCCTCGTCGGGCATCCCCCAGACAATGCTGGAACTGCAACTGCCGGCACTCCTGGACGGCATGACCTTCTGGCTGGGGGTTGCAGTCCTAGCGCATTCGGTGGACGCCCGCTTGGGAAGCCTTACCCAGGAGGTGTTTGCTAAAAGCTCCGTGAACATTCTTGTTGTTTTTTCTGTGTGTATCATGACTTGAAGCAAAGTTGATGATGACGGGGGCCTGATTCGTGGTTTTTTGAACACTTAGGGTTGGCAACTCTGCGATTCCCCAGTTTCTAACGCTGCCCCCTGTGTTCGCTCCTAGTTACGGCAGAGTTTATGCAGCTGCAGACCCTTACCACCACACTATTGGCCCTGCTGCCACCTACAGCATCGGCACCATGGTAAGAATGGGCCCTTCCATTCCTTTGGGCAGGGCCGTCCAGATGCTGGGGGGAACGTGTGTTCTCGTGGTCAGGTTGGGTACTTGGGATAAGAGGAGGCAAGAGCTGGGATGTCTCTGGGGACACTGACACTCAGACTTTAGCTGCGGTCCCATGGATCAGCACTCTGGGGGCAGAGAAACCCTAAGGAGGAAGATTCTTAGAGGAGAAGCACACATCTGGGGCCTGACCTAGCCCGGGCTGCCATCATTGCCGGGGGAAGCACACGGTCGAAAGGATGGCTCCTTGAACATGTGACACCCTTCTTAAAAGCCCCCTGAAGCAAGCAGCAGCTTGTACAGGCGTAAGGCTCCCCTCAAGGAGTAAATACTTTAGGAAGCGGGTTGGAGCAGGGCAAGGTGTGCGTGCACAGGGACACTCCCCAAAGCCATCTCCCACCCTCCTTGTTCTTGCACACGCTTCCACATCCAGTTCCTGCAGTGATGCCTCCTTGTAATCAGCTCTCTAGGCAGCATCAAAGAGGAGAAAGATTTCAAGCCATCCTGCAATCACCTTTGCCCATCAGGGCCTTCCTGGTGATACCACAAGAAACCCCACAGGCTCACGGATTTGCATTGAACCATCAACCCTTGGAGGGGGGAGGGAAGTACTGACAGGGAGGAATCTGCCTAGATTAAGGGAAACTGAGGCCTGGGTGCAAGCCCCTTGTTTCCTTTCCCAGTGGAACGATTCGTAGGAAATCAAAGCCCAAAGCCTTATTTTCCTTTCCTTTTCTTTCCTTTTTTAAATGTACATTGGCCCTATCCATCTGGATGCTCTTCCGGTGAAGTCTGCCCCAAGGCAGCTTTGCATGCTGGGAGGCTGAGTCCAACCCCACCCGCCCCCCGCCCCCGGCCCTTGTGGCCACCCCAGAAGAAGGTCTCTGCCCGCCTGAGTGGCTCCAAGGACAGGGCAGGGATGGGCTGTGCCTCTCCTTTATACTGATTGGCTTTTTCTCCGTCTTTGATGTTGCAGGCTAGTCTATACCGAGGAGGGTACAGCCGCTTCACTCCCTACTAGCAAGACAGACCCAGACCCTCCTCACAATAGTAACACTGACTGCTCCTTAGAAATCCAACCAAAACCCCGTGGACATGGGCCCCTGCCCCCTGCTGCTGGCCCTCGGCAGCCTAAATCACCCGTCATTTTACCTCAAGCCGCCTGCCATGCCTCTCCTCCCACCTGTTTCTGATGGTGCACGGCCACGTTTGCGACATTTTGCAAAGCAACCAGCCACGGAGCTGGGACAGGTGCCTGCTTTGACCAGACACACACACACACCAACACACACACACACACACACACCACCCAGCAAGATAACCACAAGGAGGGCACCCTGCCTCCTGGAGCCACCCAGTGTCTGAGTCCTCCTGTTAGGTCAAGTTCCACGAGAGCCTTTGGGACACTGCTGCACCCAGAGTAGGCCCCCAGGAAGCCTCCTGCGTTGTTTCAGCGCTCACACATCTAAAGGGGAGGCTCGAGCCAAAGAAACTCAGGGTGCCATCCCTCTCAGGTGCAATGGCCCATCTTCTCACTCACGCTTGGGCAGGGTAAAGGTGCCAGGCGGGCAGCAGCCCGGGTCCGCCCCGCAGGGGGAGACAGGCAAGCTCAGGCCCTGGGTCGTCAAGAGGGCATCTTGCTCCCTCTGTTGCAAGGGGAGGCAAGCGCAGTTCCCCTCTTCCCATTGGGAAATGGGCGAGGGATGTCCTACTAGGCTGGCCTTGGCAGGGGCTGGGAGGTGTTCTGGAGAACGCGCAGCGGGTAGGAGACCCCACAGGGTCCCCTCTGGGCCGAGCAAGTAGGTCTCTGAGGGAGCTGACTGGGATCAGGCCCTGAGCGGGGCTGAGTGATCCCAGCTCCTCCAACAACGCTGGCTGTCAGTTCCATGCAGGGCTGGGTAACTTTCCTCATCACTGACTCTCTGAGCAAACGGGGCCCACAGCTCTGTACAAAAGGGACCTGGGCAAAGCTTAAGGATGCTGGGGACAGTGCCAACACCCCGCTCCCCAAATCTAGCGTTCTGGACCAGCACACACCCAGGGAGCGGAAAGCGCTTCCCCGCCTTCTCCCGCTGCCCCATTTCCCCCCAGGCCACAGCCTGCAGGTTGCTCCATGGAACATTCTGCCTTTGTTTTCTGTTGTAGTGAAACCTTCAGCTGTTTCCTTCTGGGACCAGGAAGGGCACAAAACATTTTTTTTTAAAGCAAAGCAACAAACAATTACAAAACTAACAAGCCAAGCGACTGAGTGAAAGCCCCCTTCTGTCCACACATGCGCCCCAAGCGACAGGCCAGCCGGAGCGCAACCACCGACAGTCCGCCCGGACAGATGGACGGCACGGCAGCCCCACGCAGACTCTGCAAAGCCGTCCGCGTCAGGAGACCTGTGCCCTGCTCCTCCCCGCTGCAGCCCACAGGGCCAGGAGGGACAGGTACTGAACAGACTGGAATCCGCAGGCCCCGGGCCACCACGTCTTCCTTCCAGCCCTCCTGAAGAGCTGCGGCCCTCCCAGACCGCAGAAGACGCCATGAGCCCCCAGCAGGGCTAGCCGTCCTGCTTCCTGCATCCCAGAAGCTCCCAGTGTTTTCGTGCTTTGCTGGTTCATCCGTGGGTCAAGTCGGCAAGCCTTGGATTCCTGTATGGTGTAGGGCCAGGCTGGGGGCTTCTGGGGTACACCGGTGGATGGGCGCCCCGGGTTTTCAAAGGGAGTCCCTTTGAAGAAATTGCACTTTCCTCTCCCCCTGAGGATCCCGGCTCCCGTCGGCCCGCAAGGCACCGAGCTCCACCCCCGTCCTGCGGTTGCACTTGGGGCAGGCCTGGCCGAACGCAGAGCCGAGCGTGTCCCAGGCTCCCCAGGTCCCCCCCAGAACCTCCCACCCTGCCCCGGAGGGCCAAGAAGTGCCCCCCCTCCATCACACCGAAGCCAGGGTGCTGGGCAAACACTTCCTCAAGGACTGTGTGGCTGGCAAGGGAGAGCAGCGTAGCCCCCGGCTGGGGCGGGGGCCAGGCTGGGCGCCAGGGCATTCGGAGAAAGAGCCGTTTTGCTACCCAAACCAAGCTGCGCTGCCGCCACTGCTGCCGTCACCACCGCCGCCGCTGCCAAGGGTTTCCTCCCTGCCCACAGCCCTTAGTGGGAGGAGTGCATGTCCCATCGCCCCCCCGCCCCCTCACCCCAGAGCCAGATGGACTCAGGGCCTCCTCCCTGCTCCTGACCTCCCCTTGGCTTCGTCATCTCATGAAACCTCACTTTCTATTCAGCATTAAAGCTCCTGACATGCCAGCAACCAGATGATCCTCCTTTTCTATTCCCGTTGTATATAGCCCCACCTTTGCCACTCCTGCCCCCTTGTACAACCCCCCCCTCCCATTTGCTGCCCTCTCTCCCACCCTGGGAGCATCAGCTACCCACCCACCCCATTCTGTATGCTTCAAAGGTGTGACCATTCAAATAAACAGTATTTATTATTATTATTATTATTATTATTATTATTATTATTATTTATTAATAAAGGTTTCTTTCTTCAATGAGGATGGCTCAAGATTTTGACTGGGGCATGGCTTAACGTGGTGAACAGTGGAAACAGGGAGGAACCTGGGAATCTGCAAAGTTCAGACTGCTGTAGGAAGATGGGGGCGGGGGATAAAAATCCTGGACAAGAGAAAACCAGGTCAGAAGGCAGATCCTTTCTAGTAGACAGTGCAAGAGAGCTTTGTCAGGGCACCCAATCGTCTTGCTGCATCTTTTCCCCCTTCCCTTCAGTCTAATCCAGAACATTTGCTCAGCTTTGACCCAAGCCAACCAGTTTTGCTAGTTTTACTGCAACCCTCTTGGGCTGGACAGAGCCGAGAAGCACCGGCTGGATGTTCCAAAGCATTGGATGTGTGAGCTTTCAAAAATCCCACTTCTAAGCACTGTGGATTGACACGTTTTTTGCACCTATATTTAGCTCTCCCCATCTAATTAGGACAGGAGACCAAGAGACACAGGAAAGGGGGACCAGAAGAGAGATTAGGCCTCTAATTCTCTTGGATCAAGAAAACCCTATTTGTCTATCTGGGAAACAACCTTGCTTGTATTTGCTGAACAAGGAGAAGCATTCCCCCCATTGGGCTTGTACACCAGGACCAATGGTCTGGGAGCACACACACACACACACACACACACCCAGCAGATCCCTTGCTTCCTGTGTTTGCTGCCTGTGTCCAAGATAGGTGGGGAAAGGCGCTGGGCAGCCTCAGGTCCACAGCACTGCAAGTAGCCTGCTAGGTCACAAGTAGTGTAGCTACTTCAAAGGGATTCATAGTATCCTTTACATCACTCTGTAGCAATGACTGTATGCATAGGTCAGTTGGCTATATATTGCCTGGATTGTATAGTTCCCATAAATAGCATTTATTTCCTTCTACACCTTAATCTCCAATCATTTCTGTCACCTCCACACAAGTATCTGGAGGAATTTGGGGGGGGGGGGTCAGTAAAGTCAAGATGGCAGCCACAACCGCACAACTGAAGCCCTGCTCTTTTTTGTGTGTGTCATGACCTCGTCCCTGCTTTGCAGACACCACTGACCTCCAACTATAATTCTGTCCTCATACGGAAATCATTTCAGTCTGAATCAATTCCTGTCCCTCTGAAAGTGCCTGGAAGTTGCAATTCGTGCAAAATGTGGCTAGGAAGCTAACTGGTGCAAGCAAATTACACGGATTGTATGATGCCCGTATGGAAATATCTGGAGTAGTGAACTGTTAATAAGCCCAATTTCAGGGGCTGAGGCTAAGCTTTAAAGCCACTGATGGCTAAAGAATCCAATGCTCTCATTGCCAATCTGTCCAGCTGTGAAGATCTGCAGGAGAAGCCCCTTGGAAGGGACATTTTTAGCTGCCTTGAATGCTCATCACCGTGGAAAGAGGAGGTGTAAAGCCAATACTCAGATGGGGCCATAGAAGGGGAGATTAGCAGACTTCTGCATCGAAGTTCAGTGCCCACCAGCCCCCGTCAGCATGATCAGTGGCGAGCTAAATGAGAATCATACTTTAGAAACAAACACACAGACCCCAAGTAGATGGAGAAGGCTGTCCTCCACACATCCAAGGAACAGGCCCAGTGGATTTGTACAGGCACTCCTCATCGCAGATGCCTCCTCCATCAATGAATGAAGCTGTGCCACTGGAGGGAGAGGACAGAGAGAGGAAGTATTAGCAGATAAAAACAGTGTCTTAGCTGCCTGAAATAAGGGCTATAGCTCAGCAACACGGAAGCCCTTGGTGCATAAAGTTAAAAAGAGCAAAACCCAAA
Organism: Charina bottae; assembly: GCA_023362775.1. Lineage (NCBI taxonomy): Eukaryota > Metazoa > Chordata > Lepidosauria > Squamata > Charinaidae > Charina > Charina bottae. The sequence continues at coordinate 131,493,748 of JALMGJ010000002.1, read as the reverse complement.
ACCAAAAGAGGAAATGTCACGAGTCCAGCCCTATGCCAGGGCCGGCATTTTTCAAAACGTCAGTTTCTTGCTCTCGCTGTAGTTATGCCCATCTGACCAGCCCCAGCAGCGTAAATGTCGCTGTATCAGTTTCCTTTGCCTTGAGCCACCGCCACATGTGGAGACAGGCCTGTGCAGCAGAGAGCAGACCCCCACGTGTGCCATGCTTGGCCAAACTCCCTGCTGCTAATTGCCTGCATGCCAGACTGCGAAGGAATAATTGCTGCTATCACTTCTCTTGCCAGCGCTGCATCAGGAAACCAGGGAAAGGGCGGGCTTGTGGTTTTGCGCAAAGCAGGGCAAGAGGGATTCCCCACACGCCCAGAAGGGCAGACCGCGAGCGCTGCGTACCCGGGGAAGCAGGAGACTGCCTGGCCCCTTCTCTGGCCCTTCCATAAAAGTTTAAAGGTAGCGCCCCCTTCAAACTGAGCTCACCTCCATCCACGACACTCGCCTGCCGTGCTCTTGGCAGCAACACCGGGGTGGTTCGCCATGGTCTTCTCCCAGGTGCTCGCCCATCTGCAGGCAGAATGGGAAAATAAAAGTATCCCTCTTCCAGCAAATGGAGAAGGAATTACAGCTGCCACACAGGCACTGTAAAGGAGTGTTGGCGCTTCCCATTCAACCTCTTCTCATTCAGATCAGACACGGCTTCCTATAAATCTCGTTGCCTAACCTGCGCCCGGCCAAAGAAAGCCACAATAAATCATTTCACCCGAGAGGTTTCTTCTGAAACAAATAGTATCGTCAGCTCTTGCCAAAGCCGCCAAGGGACCGGAACAAAAATTGTACAACATTCTGGAAGTGTGATGACTGGGTTAACTTTAATTCTGAATGCTGCCGCGGCCCCTTCCCACCCGCCAGGGCTCGGCTCCTCGCTGGGCTCCGTCTCAGTGTAACCTACCACTCCCGTTTTCCTTACATAGCCCTGCTTTTAATTTCAGTTAAACCAGGACATTGGGCTCTACCACTTTTCGCAAGGGGAAAATATTAAACCACTGAACTTTATTTAAAATTTTAAATTGTTCCTCTGCCCCTAGAGGGAAGGGGTTGATCATTAAGCAAAACTGGGAACACCTGAACTTGGCCAAAAGCCATGACGGCACTTTTACTTTCCTTAAACCCAAATTCTAAGGTGTACAATGATGCTGTTGGTATTTTTAGGTTTTGGATTTTGTATGCTTTCCTAATAATCCTAGGGAAGCATCATTATTTTTCGAGTATCTATGAAAGGATAAATCTAGAGATAGAAATTTTACTGCAACATTGTTAATAGCTGCAGCAACTGCAACAAATGCCACGGAAGCACAACACAGTTATGGCATAACTGAATAGGCAGAAAAGGATTTAAAAGGTAGCAACTTTGCTTCGGTATAGAAATGGCCACCGTGGAAATCCAGAATTTGACCTTAATACTGAGGGAACCACAGCAGCGATCTCGGAGAAGAAATAAGAGGTCTCACAATGTGCTGCTTAGCCTTTACACATTTAAAACTGCATTCAGTACAGAGCCACAAATTGCTATGCATCGCTAAGAGCAAAACACTTGTTCTGCCTATCAATCACTGCAACCCAGGATCACCCTAACCCAAGCAGATTCATGGTAAGAATATGGCATTGTGCACCGACTCCAGAGGACATCCCCCCACCCCCCAACATACTACCTGTATAGAGATGCATAGTGAAATGCTCAGGAATGCCTCCTTTCGGCCATCTCCCCCACTCATTATTTGCAGGGCAACAGCAGTGGAGCTGGGAAGAGTTGCTGGAAAGTGGTTTCTGGGGTAGAGAGGGAGAGCCACAACATTTGAGGGTCTGTAGGTCAACTATGCATAGGCTGACCATACGTCCCGTTTTGAATGGGACAGTCCCATTTTTTAAGCATTTTTCAACCGTCCCGTCGTTTTCATAAAAATCTCAATTTTGTCCCGTTTTTCAAACCTGGAGGGAATGGCGCGGAAGGAGGATCCAAGCCGGAGAGCAGACCGGGGGGGCGGGGTTTGCAGGCGGGAGCCAATCACGTGGACCTGGGGGTGGGGTTTGCAGGCGGGAACCAATCACACGGACCGGGGGCGGGGTTTGCAGGCTGGAGCCAGTCGCGCAGACTGGGTGCGGGGTTTGCAGGCAGGAACCAATCGCGCAGACCTGGGGGTGGGGTTTGCAGGCGGGAACCAATCACACGGACCGGGGGCGGGGTTTGCAGGCTGGAGCCAATCGCGCAGACCGGGGGGCAGGGTTTTCAGGTGGGAACCAATCGCGCAGACCAGGAGCGGGGTTTGCAGGCGGGAGCCAATTGCACGGATCGGAGAGCGGGGTTTGCAGGCAGGAGCTAATCGCACGGACCGGGGGGGGGGGGGGGCGGGGACCCCTGTCTTTTTCATGAATACGGAATATTACATAAGACCTCTTCCCGTTTTGCCATCCTGAAATATGGTCAGCCTAATTATGCAGAAATGCAGAACCCATGCCGGCTGCGGAATTCTGGGAGTTGAAGTCCACACATCTTAAAGTTGCTGAGGATGAGAAACACTGCTCTATTGGTTATTTATTAAGAAAATGAAACTTTCTCACAGAGTTTTCAAAAATTGTGACACTGGCCTCATCCCTAAACTTCTAAAAGTTACCACCCTATTCCATAGAGTATAAAGCTCCCCACTGATGAGAGCTGATGATTTTCCCTCTATGCTCGTTAAAGTGATCCAATTGGAATCAACAGATTTGACAACTGTCATCTGTTTCCATCTTAATGACATTGCTGTTTGTAACAGTGCAGTGAACGGACGTTTACATTTTAAAAGTAAGGCCTGAAGGCTATGGTGGCCATTGATAAATCTGTCCTGGGCAATTCTATTCCGTGCCAAGTACACCGGATCTGTGTATATCCAAATATGCCTTTTCTAGCATCTGTAAACTACTATTTTAAAATGTTTGCCTCCTGGACAATTATCTTTGGCTCCTGAATGTCAGTTCTGTGGGACAACAGGACTGTGTCCTGAGCAAAGAAATAACAACTCTAATGAAGGCAACAAAGAGGCTTTATTAAAAGGATGCCTCCTAACACAGCTCTTGGACAGAAGCTTCACCCACCAAAAATGAAGGGTACGTTATGGCCACGGGCCTGGAGAAACCGTGGCAGCACGCTCGGGTAACTTTGGGTTAGAATACACAAAGAGGAGCTTTCCCCACGTGGCAGGGTCGATGTGGCTCCCGTCGGTAGGGACCGGCTCCACCAGGAATTCCAGGCGGCACGAAGCCGCGGCACCAGGGTCGGGCACCGCTAGCTGAGTCACGCGGTACAGGCAGGCATGTGCTTCCCCAAGCAGGAGGAGAGGCGGTTCGGAGCCTCTGTCGCACGACCCGCTCCGGTGGTGCACGCGGAAGCAGGTGGCCTTGCTGGTAGGGTAAGTCCAGCTCAAGGTGAGACTGACGGAGAGCTGCTCAGCTGAAGGCCGGTGCCAATGGACATGGGCAGCATCCATGGGCAACATGGAACTGGTGGCATTGGGAGATGGCAGCGAGGGCAGGGAGGCAGCATCCAGCACCTATAAGGAAAAACACCGGGTAGTTCTAAAAGGGAGGAAGGTGGTCACCAAGCAACTGGGGCAGATTCGTACCAAAGGGCTGGAAAGCAGTGATGGAATGAAGGGGCAAAGAGGGACACTCAGGCAGCCTGGACCAAGCAATCGTTGCCCCAGGGGCCTCTCCTCAGGGCAAGTGCTTGCAGGATCTGGCATGGTTAGATGCTTTGCATTGATGGGGGGGGTGTCAAATGAATGGATTAAGGTCTCAAGAGCACCTGGCTGGCATGACCAGGCTGAGCAAACGTAAGAGAGAATAACCTTGGTATGAAGACCAAGGAGGAAGAAGCAGCATACCGGACAGACCAGCTGGGATGGCAACTTTTCAGCCATTCTCATGAGGAGCAAAAGCCTGCTTTGAAGCAACCACTGTTTTAAAGAACAAGGGCCCAGATCATGGAGGGTCTTCCTAGCCGTATTGGGTAACTAATGGAAAGTAGCTGACCCAACCCCCACCCACCCTTTGTAGGATTCTCCTGGCACTTCCCTATTGATTTCCACAACTTCCTTACCCAGATCTTGCCCAGGCGGCAAGTAAAGGGCATCTCCTGTCCAGGTTGACGACGGGACACAGTGAGGGAGAGTTCATCCAGGAAGCAATTCTGGAGCTCCAATCCATAGCATCTAGCAAGAGGATAGGAGCGGGAAAGGTGAGACATCGCTGGTTGGCATGGTATTGCTAAGCCCATCCCGCACTGTCCACCACGCTTCTGTGACCAGGCACAAAAGCTAACCTTTTGGTCCTTCTTTCATTTATGTTGCACCACCATTATTCAGGGCCGTGGTGCTGGATGGGTAAAGATGACAACAGGCTCCTCTCTACAGAGGAGCATGTGATATAATGCCACAGAACAAGGGGAGAGTAGTAACAAGAGGTAGCTGCTGCCACCTATGAAACAGTCTCACTGCAGAAAGTGAGCGGAGACAGCCTTCTGCCATTTACCATTTACTCACCGACTTTGCCAGCCATGTTCCCCATGTTGTTCACCTCTGAGTAACCGGGCGAGGTCGGGAGGAGGTGTGCGAAGCAGGGAGGGCGTATGTCGTGTGGGTTCTGCTGAGGAAGAAACATCCAACAGAGCCGGGGAAAGAGAAGTGAGCCAGTGAACCGCAGAGGGGCACCTGCTGGGCCACTTCAAGGACGCTGCAGGCAACCATGCAAGAAGTCCTCAAGGCAAAAAGCCTTACCTGGTACAGCAGATGCACCCCCGTCAGGATGTGGCAACGATTCTCGGGTGCTGAGCAGTGGTGCAAGGGCCGTGGCTTGGGAATGGGAGTCGTGTTTGAAAATCAAGACCAGGAATAATCGAGAGGGTGCTGGCATCTGGAATGAGAATAGCCTGGTAACCCCCAAGCCCCAGACAGGGAGAGAGACAGAGAATACACCGTCACTGCCAACTCTGGGCCATGAGGCAGCATAGCACCATCTGCAAATGAAAAGGCTCTTGAAGGCCCAGGCCAACAAACTCCTTCCCACCAGCCCTCCTTGCACACGGAACAGGGCGCCACGGGGTTCTGATGAGCAGCGGATGGGGGCCAAGAGTTTACGCCTTCCCAAGGACCTTTCAGTTGTCCATATGACATCCTGGAGCACAGAGCTGAGATTAAAAAGGCCTCTATAACTAATGCACCATACAGCGTGGGCCTTATTTTAGTTATAAAAGTATCTGTAGCAGACTCTAACCTGATCACTTAAATATTGAGTTCCTGTCTAGTTTGTTTTACTTCCGGGCTTTGACAGTCCTCTCAAATTTGTTCCTGTTTGGGACAGGCCACCGTCAAAGGTGTGTAATGGATGGATGGTATTAAGTAACTACCATTAGCTAACTAGGTAGTTAACTAACTACCATTATTTAAACTAACTAATTAACTACCATTATTTAAACTCATGTTTAAATAGACCTGGTATAATACACTCAGAATAAGTCATGCACAAGTCTTCAGACTATTTGAGTGGTTTTGTAGAAATGGGCAGAAGGAAGGGGAATCAACTTTTTCAACCCTTTCTATGAAATTTCATCTACGTGGTAAGATATAACTTGCTAGCCTGCTATGAGTAAGCCTGTTTGCTTGTTCCATTACACTTAAATACTTCCAATAGTATTTTTTCCTCCGCACTCCAGCCAATCACAGCCTTCGTTAAAATACTTTTTAACACCCACACCAAACTGCTGGTTCACCCTTGGGACTGTATGCTCTTTGAGACACAGACACTTTATTTTGCCATCCTATGTAGGAGCCTTGATTAGTTCCACTCAGTACCTTTCTGGGGTTTTAATTAAAACTTCCTTATTTTTTTCTCCCCTAAAATATGCCCATCCCAATTTTTCACTTGACAGCTGCTCTTCATTCCCTTCCAACTCTCTCTCTCTCTCTCTCTCTCTCCCCCCACCCCCCTCCTCCAGGAATCGGGTGTGTCTTCTCCCCACCTCCCCCGGAATACAGGGGCCTTTTGGAAGCTGCTGCTGCTGCTGCCGCTGTGTTTTATGAGGGCATTTTATTTTTAAAAGAAAAAAAGAAAAAAAGCTTCGAATTAAAAAAAATAATAATCTATTCCTGGCCAGATCAAACACAGCCATGCCAACTTCCCTACGTATAACCAATGCAGCCCTGGCACAAACAAATAGTTTACCTTCATGTTTCTTATTTTTCTTGTTTTCATTTTTCACTTCAGCCCCACCCTCTGTGATCACATCTATCCTGGGATCCCCACAGAGTGAAAAACAGTCCAACTTTATCCTCTCTTCTGAGCAAGGGCAGAATCTGAGTCTGAGGCCTCCAGGACTAACGAGCGCCTTGAGGGGGAGAGAGGGAATGAGACATCCTCGTAGAGAACACTTCAAATTCTCTGCTGCAGCAGTCAGAAGGGAGACGCTCCACAGGAACACACCCACCCAGCCGCTCTGGCCTCCCAAATTCAAGACAACCCAAAACACTCTTTCTCAACAGGTGGCCTGCAGGCTTGGTTAGGACCAAGAGTACAGCCAATTTAAGGGATTAAGGGCAGCCCAGACAACATCGTGAAAGAATGTTTCTCAACGGATTCTAAAAAGGCATGAGCAAAACAATGAGGAAAAAACGTATCCTGGTGTTGCCCAATCTGGTTGTTCCTTGTGATCGGAGCCCTTCAAACTTTGCTACATCAGTGAAGAGGACTCTACAAACCCCTCCCAAACATTTGACATTCTAGGGTTTCTCTTCGCTGGGAGGCACACTGGCTCAGACCCAAAGTCATATCGGAGATCCTAACAGAGACGCTTTTTCATTTTTCGATGACAGCAAGTGAAGATGGGTATTTTGTGGCCAAGCAGGCAAAGCACCGCAGGTATATGTTTTTCCTTTGCTTTCCTCGTAACTCTCTCATTCAGAAGGCCTGGAGAAACTTGTTCCGATTTTGTCTTTGTGCATCCATACTTTGATGGGAACCCGGTCGATAGGGAAGGTGGCTTCCGCTCCTCTCTTCCAAACCACTGGTCCCGTCACTTCCCCCTCCTGCTTCCACTGGCTGCTGCCACCCCAGCTCCGATGACCAGATTTCTGACGGAGAGCCAGAGCTGCAGTCTCCTTGAGGCAGCCCCAACAGCCAGAGGGACACATCCCACAGGGAGGAGTCCGGGCAATAGGCCCCAGGGGAGCCCAGCTCTTCGATGATCGCCCGTCGCTTCCTCGAGCCTTGGAAAGGGCGAACAGTTTGAATTCTTCACCTTTTCTAGTTGGGGGGAGAAAATGAGAAGCACCCGCTCCTCCCTATGTAAGGTTCCGTTTGCTCTCAAAAAAATGAGGGGATCAGCAGCTCCAGGAGGGGCAGGGGGTTCAGATGGGCCAGCCTGTCAAAAGCAGCAGCACACCATCAAAAGGCGAGCTCTGCCCTTTTGGTAAAGGCGTTGTGATGGCGCATGCATGGCCCAAAGGGGCAGGGCTGGGGGCGCAACAGCACGGTGTTGCTTTTTGTCATTTGGATGAAAGCAACAGGGGCCTGTGGACACTCATGGGCAGGATATAAATGCTGTTATTCATAACAAGAACAGCAGCAGCAGCAATAATAGCATTTATATCCCGCCCTCGGTTGTACTGCTACTACTACTGTAGAGTTTGTCTGTAAGCAGCCATCAATCAACTTTGCCAACTTAAAGCAGAAGGAGGCAAAGAGAGAAACCTAACGGCTGAAATTGGAGAGCACAACTTCCTTATTCTGACCTCTGAAGTAGGTGTGTGGACACAGGCAGGTGACATGAGAGAGGATGGACAGGGTATTTAAACAACTTGAGGACATATGAGAGATACATATTCTAAGCGGCAGACATCAAAAGCTGCTTCAGCAAGAGGCCACTTATGGTCCGAGAAACTATTCAGGAGCCCCCTCGGTTATCACACTCAGCCTACCTGGTTCATTGCGTTGCTGCCCTGAAAAATGCCCTGATGCTACACTTTGGAAAAAGGACAAGGTGTCTCTGGAGGATCCTGCTTAGCTAGCATCCCTGATGTCTCCCTCTCCATTGCCACCCCTAAGACTGGAAAGAGGAAGCCCCAAGTGGGGAGCCTGTTTAATGGCAGAGGCTCACCACATGTTTTACAGTCCAGCACAGTCAGGCTTCAAACAGCACCTAGAGGAGAAGCCTCTGAGTTTCCAGATAGCAGGCCTTTGGGGCTGTGGAGGAAGGAGCACAGACAACAGGTGGGGATCTGGTCTTCCCCACAGGTGCTCAGCGCCACCAAGGCTTCTGGAATCACTGGTCATAATCTAATGCAGAAACTCTGATTTCGAAGTTGGACATGTGTCATTGTTAGAGCCTAGAAAGAGGATGGAAGGCAAGAAGATGCTGCCTTTGACATTCCTGTCTCTCAGTAAGGGCTGTGCAGATGGCATCTCTTCCACAAGCCACCATCATAACTATTAGCCAACTGGATGATGGAAATTGGTTTTTCATCCACCTTGGCCCTCAGCTGATAGAGATCTTTGTTTTTGAAGTGGAGAAGAGGACTGACCTGCTGGAACAGGAAAAGTTGCCAAGGAGGCTGAGACTAACACACCTCAACAAAAAGCCAAGGAAAGGGGGCGAGCATAGTTACGGCGAAGAGAGTTTGCAGGGATCCTGACTGAGAGGGTGGGAAGAAAAAGCAGGGAAAGGCTACAAGGAAGAGAGGCATGGATCAAAACTGACCTGTCTGATCAAGGATAAGACAACAAGTACTCTTATTAAAGACTGGAAACCTCTTGTGGACTTTTTGCTGAAAATGGGAAAAAAAATGAATCGGTGGTTTATGGATTTGCTGATTAAAAAGGGTTGAATATGGGAAGAAGGGAATTATGATGTAATTTTAATGAGGGAGGGGAGAGAATAAGTTTGTAACCGCTGTAAAGAAGATCAGAAGTCGCTTCTTTATATATTTTTCTTTTCTTTTTTTCTACTTGTATCTCTTTTCACACTTCTTGTATCTTTTTTCTTGCATTCAGTGCTTGCATTGAAGAGAAAGTCGAGGTGGGATGTTAACTCTTTCCTAGAGCTGCATCACTGAGCTAAGGGGTCCCTGTAGGAGGAAGGTGTGCCCGGAAAGAGAGAGAAGGGTTTGGGAGGCAGATCTTGCAACTCCAACTGGAGGCTACCAAGGACTTTCAACTCAGCCAGCACTCACCTTGCTGTGACGTGATGAGCCTTGGGGGGGATGGCCCCCTCCAGCAGCAAGGAGCTGCCCCCACACCAGGCTTCTTGCAGGCAGCACCGGGTCCGCACCCAGCCCCCGTCAGGCATTCTGTGGCTGCCATATATCGGCTGGACCTCTTGAGCACTCAGGTTGTACCACGGCTCTGTCCCCGTCTCCTGAGCAGAGAAAAGAGCCACTGCAGGCTGAGTTGGGATAGGTTGACTTCCAAAGCAGGTAGTCCACAGTGGGACTGCTCTTGCACACACAAAGGCCATTTGCATTGGGAGCCCCAGACATTTGCATCTTGCATTTCAGTAGCCTTTGAAGATCCAGCTTCCAGCACAAATGCCCCTTTCCCCGCCTGAAAGCAGCAAACCTTCTGCACTAGACACACCCTTTCATTTTCTAATAAATAACCCTCTTCTTTCCCAAAGTATTGAACACGTACAGAGGTTCCCTCCTGATCAGCAAGCACTTTGCCACCCATCCTTCTCAAAGGGGAGGGGGGGGAAATGGCTATTCCAAAGGTTGTCCCACTTTCTATCTGCCCTTGAAATACACTGAAATTCTAAGACACAGAGGCTGCAATCCTAGAGCTAGTCCCATGGACCTCAAGGAAAGCTGCTGGAAAATAAGTCAGCAAGGGAGAGTTCTAGAAAAAGATTCAAGACCAATAGCTAGTCATGGAAACCCTTTGTGACATTTGGAAGAGAGTGGTGGCCCTTGACCTCCGCAGGAGCCCACTGATCAGCAAGGCGGTCATGAAAGGCTGGCTCTGGCCCCGAGAGGGTTGATTCACAAGGAGAAGGATGACAGCACTACCTCCTGCCCGCTCGCCCCCAGCTCCATTCATTCTCCCCAAAGTGTCTCTTTCCCACGTGCTCCTACCTGCCCGTGACTGAAGTGTTGGTTTCCCACACCCAGATTGAAGCTGGTGTAAAAGGGGAGGGAGACAATGCGGTGAATAGACAGTAGCTGCGTCAGCAGGGCCCAGAATCTAGGAGGAGGAAAGAGGGTGTCATAGGAACGGTCTTTGCGTTACCTCACAAGCCCAGAGTCTGCCTCATCAGGGACCTGACTAAGGCGGCAAAGAGAGAAAGGGCTACATCTGTCTCCATGGGCTTGAAAGTCTTCTCCTGCCAAGCCTGCTCAGCCCAGAGCCCCAAAGAGATGAACTCCTCAATGGGGGCTCCTGCAGGCCATCCCTAGAATAAAGTCCTTCCCCACATAGGCCTTACTTGTCCTCATTGTTCAGGAAGTCTCTTGGGCCCAGGTGCTCATACACCCAGCCAGGCGCAAAGATGGCCACCGAAAGACCCTGCTCCCGAATCATCTGCAGTGACTGAAGAGACACAAGGAATACAAGAATCACCATTTTTCCAGTGTGGGGCTCCAGAACATGGCTGGTTTGGGAAAACAGCCTCCTCCCCCAAGGACCAATTATCTTGGCAGAGAGACAGGCTGGCCTAACAGGGCCATTTGTGCCAAATGTGACAGGCGTTTAGTTCTTGGGGGTCCCCAGACAGAACCAGAACGAACACTGCAGGATGCTGTGCCCTGCCTGGCATAGCCAACGCTTCCAAGGCAGCCTCCCATCGGCCAGGCTGCCCGCCAGCCTACCTTCTTAGTATCAAAGCCGCCGCTCACAACATCACCCCGTCCAAACACATCAACCCCGACGTAGATGTCAGTCCGACGACTATTGGCCACCTCTCTAGTTCGCAATAGGTGTTCCTCTTTCCAGTTGTAATTGGTGAAGAAGCCATCACAAGCATCAAAATAAACTCTGCACATGCATAAGCAAGGGAGGCAAATCAGGAGCCAGGCCTTGCCAACCAAGGCACAGAGACATTTAGGGGTCTCCAGGAAATCTCTCCATGTCTTTTCATTTAATGGGCCGAGAGCTCCAGCTCAACCTTCTCCATCCTGAAGCCTTCCAGATTTGTCTACAAATCCAGCTTGAATAGCCACTTTCTATTAATTGCAATCCAAACCAACCTGGAGGGCATCAGACTGGGAACATATTTTCCACCTCCATGACTCCTTGTAGCCCAAGTCTGCTAATATCTCCACTGACACAAGGATGGCCAAGGCAAAAAAACTGGCTCTTTCCATGGTGCTTTGTTCTTTCCCAAATGGATATGACTGCCCACCATCTTCCACAGGCTTTGGCAGGGCAAACCATTGAGCCCCAAAGGTTAGGGCAGTCACCAGCTTATTGACTTATTTATTTATTTATTTTTCAAATTTATCACTGCCCATCTCCCCCAACGGGGGACTCTGGGCGGTTTACAACAAAATCAACCATTTAAAAACCTATAATAATAAAATTTCAATCCAATCAATATAATAAATAGATAAAAATCCAAGGGATGGTAAAATCTCGTATAAAAGGGGGACACTATGGTGCCAGCCACCTACAGGAGGAACTATTACCTCCCCCGTCCCAGGCAAGGTGGCAGAACCAGGTCTTTAGAATCTTACGGAAGGCCAGGAGCGAGGGAGCCAGCCTCACCTCCGGGGGCAAGATATTCCACAAGGCAGGCGCTATTGCAGAGAAGGCTTGCCCCCTGGACCCCGCTAGATGAAATTCTCTTGTTGATGGGGTCCGAAGCATGCCCTCTCTGCATGACCGAGTGGGGCGGGTCGATGTTATCGGGATAAGACGGTTCCTCAGGTAACCTGGCCCCATGCCATGTAGGGCTTTAAAGGTGATAACCAACACCTTGAATTGGACCCGGAAGCAAACTGGTACCCAGTGCAGCTCGCGCAGCAGTGGTGTCACATGTGCTGATCTTATAGCACCCATAACTGCCCGCACTGCCGCATTCTGGACCAGCTGAAGATTCTGGATACTCTTCAAGGGTAGCCCGATGTAGAGTGCATTGCAATAATCTATGTGGGAGATGACAAGGGCATGAGTGACTGTTCGGAGGGCATCCCGATCCAGGAAGGGGCATAGCTGGCGCACAACCCGAAGCTGCGCAAAGGCCCTCTTGGCCATGACTGCCACCTGCTCTTTGAGCAGGAGTCATGAGTCCAGGAGGACCCCCAGGTTCCGCACTGGATCCGAATGGGGCAGTGCTACCCCATCCAGAACCAAAGATGACAACTCCCTGGATACAAAGGAGCCATCAATCCACAGCCACTCCGTCTTACCAGGGTTCAGCTGAAGCCTGTTGTTCCTCATCCAGACCCCCACAGCCCCCAGGCACTGAGACAGGGCAGCGACCGCATCACTTACTTCACCCAGGATGGAGATGTATAGTTGAGTGTCATCAGCATATTGATGATACCTCATCCCGTGGAGACGGATGATCTCACCCAGTGGCTTCATGTAGATGTTAAATAGAAGAGGAGAGAGCACCGAACCCTGCGGCACCCCACAAAGGAGGGGTTGCGGCTCAGGTCTCTCCTCTCCTATCACCACCGATTGGGAACGGCCCTGGAGGAAGGAGGTGAACCAGCGTAAGACTACGCCGCCCACCCCCAACTCCCTGAGCCGTCCCAACAGGATACCGTGGTCGACGGTATCAAAAGCTGCTGAGAGGTCTAAGAGAGCCAGGATGGATGCACTCCCTCCATCCTGCTCCTGCCAGAGATCATCCATAAGCGCGACCAATGCAGTCTCTGTCCCATATCCCGGCCTGAAACCCGACTGAAAGGGGTCTAGATAATCCGTTTCCTGCAGAATCCTCTGGAGTTGTAACGCCACCACTTTCTCAACCACCTTTCCCAAAAAGGGAAGATGGGAGACTGGACGAAAATTGTCCAAGACAGTGGGGCCCAGGGATGGTTTCTTGAGGAGGGGGTGCACCAGCGCCTCCTTAAAGGCAGCCGGAAACACCCCCTCCCTCAAGGATGTATTAACCATTGCCTGGACCCAACCACACGTCCCCTCCCGGGCTGACTTAACTTATGGTTTGCACATTTAGGGCTTGCATTGACATTCACATTTTGGTCTTCTTTCAAAGAACCAAATGACTCTCCTGCTCCATTTTCACAACAACCTTTCCAACTTCTTTGGCCAGAAGATGGAAATTTTCCCAAAGCTGTTCCACGCTAGCAATCCACTTACTGACTCTTATAAATGCCACCACATTGCATGGCATGTGGGGCATTTATTTACTTCATTGCTGTGCCACCAAAAGTGCCTGACCAGTATGTCAAGAAGATGCTACATGGGGACAGAAGTCCAGTAGGACTGCACAAAGCCCCTTTGGTTTGGATGCCCTGCTCTTCTTCCTGTTCTTGGATTTTTGGAGAGAGAGAGGGGTAGGAAAGGAAGTTAATACAGGACTCACTTGTTCTGTTCATTGAGCTCATTCTGCCACTTGAGCTCTCCACTCCGCAGGACACTGTCATACCATAACACCTGCCCTCCAGGCACCAGTCTGTGCACCTCGGCAGTCAGATGCCGCAAGAAACGGGGCATCCTCTGGGCTGCCAAAACCTGCCAGGAAAGTTAAACACAGTCACCCTGCTTTGCAAACCATCAATTAATCATCCCTCGTAGTTTTCAAACTCTGGATTGCAGCGGAAAGCCGTACCTTCCTACAGAAAACTATGTCCGTCATCTGTAGGAGTTTTCATTAAACTTTTAAAGTCCATGGAATATCAGACAATCTATACAATTTTAATGATGAACACTTATGACTGTTTCTACAAAAAGAAGAAAAGTAAAGGGAGTATTGAAATAAAACATGTTTTATGACCTTGCATCCAACAATATTATTTCATCAGTATGTGGCATGAGATTTATTCAAGTCTTAAAGATGGCAGAACATTCAGTCTACTTTGATATTTCATTTTGATTACAGCGAGTGCTGAAAATCAGCTTTTACAGAGAATACCTTCAGTGACTTTTCACGTAAAATCTCATCGTCTCTGTGGGCTACCATCCAAAAGTCTCCTACTAATGAATATTCAGATTTCAGTGTAACTGAATCTGCCCCCATCTCCTATTTGTGGATAGGGAAGGGATATGGCTAAGGAAATGGAGTGGATCCTAAATCTACAAAAAAGATTGTGGATCCTGGAATCAAAAGTTTTCAAGTTGCCATTTTCCTGAACCCGTGACAATCTGCCTTGCTGTCCTCAATACTCCTCCACTTGTGAGCCCCAGCTTTGGTTTCTATTGTGCTGTCTGTCTGTCTGTCTGTCTGTCTGTCTGTCTGTCTGTCTGTCTTACTCACTCACTCACTCACTCACTCACTCTCACTCACTCATTCATTCATTCATTCATTCATTCAGATTTATCACCGCCCAACTCCCTCAAAGGGACTCTGGGCGGTTTGCAATTCAATGTCTTCCCTCTGGAACAGCTGACCCCCCTCCCCAAGATTTGGATGACCCCAACCTTGCTGGCCCTCCATAAGGCCTCAAAGACTGGCTTCTCCCCGGGCACTGGGTCAGGGCAGTGGATGAGCCCATCTGAAATGGCTTTTGGCTGAATGATTGCGAGCTGGCCTCAATTGCATCATGTCTTTTTCTTTTCTGTTCTTTTCTTTTTGCAGTTTAGTATTGGTTTTAATCCTATGTTAGCCACCCAGAGTCACAATTTGTGGGTTGGACAGCCATTCGAACTGAATGAATGAATGAATGAATTAAATAATTAATTAATTTTAAATAATAATAATAATAAGAAAGCGCACTACAGCTAGTTCTAAAACACACAAAGAGCAAGTTATATGCATACAAACATCCTGTTTAACCAGCTGAAAAAGGGGTGCTTCACAGGAATTAGGGAGACAAGAACCTGGGGGCAGTCCTTCTCACTGGAAGACCCAGCCCCCTGCAACACACTAGCCCCCAAGCTCCGGATGGTCCCCGTACCTTTAGTTTTTGGAAACTCAACTTTTTCAGGAAACATTTGAGGCCCGAGGCATCAGTCCCAGGTTGGGGGTGCTGTTTTTGTAATAATGTTTTATGTCTTTCTCTTAACAATGGGTGGTTTATGTTATTTCTAATTTGATGTGAGTCACCTAGAGCAGGGGTCCCAACCTGTGGGCCGCGGCCTGTTAGGAAGTGGGCCGCAGGGCTCCCTCCTGCAAACCTCGCCCCCCGGTGTGCGTGATTACCCCACCCCCGGTTCGCGTGATTGGCTCCTGCCTTCAAACCCCCCCCCCCCGGTCCGTGGAAAATTTTTCTTCCATGACCGGTCCCTGGTGCCAGAAAGGTTGGGGACCGCTGACCTAGAGTTTCTAACAGTGGGCAGGATATCAATAATGTAAAATAAATAAACATGGAAGTCCATATATAGCAGTCAGAACTATCAAAAGCTTTAACCAGCCACAAAACCAACCCCCACCCCCCGTCAAAGTCTTTAACTTTTGATGGCTGCGGTTACTTTTAGTTTCTATACAAGTTGCGGGACAAATTGGTTGCTCCCCTTCATCGCTACATCTCTTGTAGACACCAGGATCTTTCAAGAACCAAGACCAGAACAGACAAGACAGAACGTATCTATACTGAATGTACCTATGGTTGTGTACTATACACTTTATGCCCACAGGAATACAGATCCTGCAAGTTTCAGGAATAGCTGTGAGGCCAGCTGTTTGTAAATGAAGTGAGCTCCATCCTGGCTTTGGACTAGCATAGATCCAGGACTGCAGGGAGAGGACAACCAGGAAGCAATTCTGGCTTACACTCAAAGAGTTCTCAATGTTGATCAACCAGCCATCAAAACGATAAAACTCTGCGATTGCAGCCAGCTGCTTAGCCACAGCACGATATGCTTCTTCCTCGCCTGCCAGAAATGATTCGCACATCTTCTCACCGTCTGCCCACTCCGTGATGAACGTTCCTGCAAGCAGGAGAAGCAACACAGGGAGACACTGACTCTCTTAGCTCCTGTCGTCTTCAAAATCTTTCTCACCAGGCCAGGAGGAAGTTAGCACTGATCCTAAAGAAGGAAGACACACTAAAGAAGAAAATAAGGGAGCCCTGCTGGATCGAACTGAAGACTGACCAAGTCCAGTATTTTGCCCCCCACCCTGGCCAACCAAATGCTTCTGGAAAGTCCACAGCTTATGAAAATGACAACAAGGTAAGTGTCAGAAAAGTCAGAAATGGTCTCCGTCATAAAGCAGAGCCAAAAAAGAGGGATGCCATCAGAGATGTTAAGGAGCCACACCACAACCCACTGGGTTTGCAAACTATTCCCAATGGAGAGTAACCCAGCTTGCTTGCTTGCTATTATTATTTTTATTGATTAAATAATATTTATTGATTCAAAATGGGAGCCTTTCCCCTGGGAGTTCAAGGGGGGTTATCTAGTTATCTCCTTTCATTTTATCCCAACAACTGTCAGGTTGGGCTGGGAGAGTAACAGGTCCTAAGACACCCAGTGAGTTTCTATGGCCGAAGATGGGCTTGAACTCAGGTCTCCCCAGCCCTAATCCAGCACCTCGACCAGGACAGGTGACAAGTTCCCATGTGTTTGCAGGAACTCCCAGAAAGAGGAGGGAGGAACAGGAATACATCCAGCCAGCAATAGTTAAAGCATGACGCAAGTACACAATTATGGGCAGGAGACTGATTTCATCCTCCAGAAGTGGAGCTTTCCATCTCAGCAGGAAGGAGGACAGGGAAGTTGTTCAGGAACATGAGTACCTCCTTACTGCATGCCCTGAACAGTGTCACTTTCAGGGAAGGGCTCTGCTCAGGCCATTCGCCATCTCCTTAAACCTACCTAGCATGAGGACGCCATTGAGGTGAGCAGCGTTAGTCCACACCACCGGGGGGATGGTGACTGAGTGATGACTGAAGTAAACGAAGATGTCGATGTAGCACCAGTGGTAGAACACATAGGGGTCACGCACCTTCGCACCTTGGATGAACCTGCAGAGGCACCCGGGGGAAGCAGAGAGAGAAACTTAGCAAAGGCCCAAAGGGGTGCAATGCATTCAGCTGACGGGCTTTGCTCCCCACAGGCCAAAGTTGCTCCCAGTATTTTATCAGTCTGTTCAGGCTACTCAAACCAGCCAAGGCTGGTTTATTTTACTCTACCTGAAGCAAGGGAGGCCCAGCTGCCATCCTCCCTTAGGAGGTTTTACAGTAACAACTGGATTCCCCCTGATAATTGCTGAAGCCAAACTTAATTCCCTGTTCTCTTTTAGTGCAAGCATTCCAAGGCCAATTTCAAGGAGTACAGGAAGCCAATAAAGCAGGGGCTTGTTTTGAATGACACACAGTAAAGCTAACAGGGCTGCTTGGGGACCAGATCCCTTGAGTGGAGGACAGATGCCAGAAACCAGACTGGGGGGAAGGGCAACTCTCTTGGATCATTTAGCACCTTGCAGTACCTTTCGCCCTAGACCGCTCCAGTCTGGAGAACCCCTACCCCAAACCTCTACAAAGTTACAGCCCTCATCTAGAGTGTGTGCAGGGGACTCACAGAATTTAAAAAAAAAAAAAAAATCAAAGCCCACTGTTTACCCCAGCCAGCCCCACAGAGTTTTGCAGATGTGTTGACTTCAACACCCAGAATTCCCGGGCCAACATGACATTGCTCAACATTCTGGGAACTGAAGTCCAGGATGTGCATAGGAAGATGCTCAGGGTGGGGAAGACTGACTGACATCACCACTGATGTCACACATAGTTTGGCTTTAAAAATGTCATCTGGGAAGCTTTTATTCAAACCTCCACCTGAACACTCCTCCAGCACACTCCATTTTCAATACGAAGCTAATAATAATATGCTGAAGGACCACTGTGCGAATTATAAGACAATGTATATGAAATGCTCTAATGAGTCTTGGTTTGAATGCTTCATCTGGCCACCCCAACTAACCAGGAATCCCTGGCAGGTGAGCATATGAAATCCTATCCAGGAGAGCCAGGAGGTATGGCATGGCCCCAGCAATTTTAGCAGAGAATCAGTTACAAAGCCTGCTTCATTCTCCACCTGTCTTCAAGGTAGCCCCCCTTCATGTCATGGCAGACCAGGGTGCGGGGCCGGTGGCTCTCAAGCGGGGGCTGGCGTTTAGCCAAAGGTTCAGTAGACACGTTGAAAGCATCGTCCCTGGTGGGTTTCCAAGCAAGCAGCTCTTCCAAGCCAGAGAGGTAGAAGCTGATTGGTTCAGTGGTGCGCCTGTCATATTGCCTGGCTGGAAAGAGAGGTTCAGAGGTTACTGCCTACATCTTCAGGCAGAGGAGTATACTGACTCCCGAGGGGCAAAAATGCAAGCCACCCAACACCAGATCATACCAGGGAGTGGATCAGGAGCAAAACTGACCACTCTATGGAGAACGGAGGATCTCTGGCTCTCCATATCCTGCTGCAAACTGAAAAAAGGAAAAAGAATCAGAAGGATCATAGAAATGTAGAGCTGGAAATAACCTCAGAGGTCATCTAGTCCAACTCCCTGCTCAGTGCAGGATCTGCTAGAGCCTTTTAGACAGGTGGCTATCCACCCTCTGCTTGGAGACTTCCAAGGAAGAGCATCATACCACTGGCAGCCTGTTCCACTGGCTGACACCTCTGAACAACAGGAAATTCCTCTCAATATCTAATTTGAATCTACTTCCAAGTAGTTTCAACACACTGGTTCTGGTCCTGCCCTCCAGGACAACAGCAAACAGGCCCTCTTCCTCCTCTCTGTGACAGGTTTTTGGGTATCTGAAGACTTGTCATGACACCCTTAGTCTTCTCTTCTGTAGAGTAAACATATCCAGTTCCTTCAACCATTCCTCATAGGACTTTGTTTCCAGTCCCCTCACTGTTTTAGCAGACCTTCTTTGAACTTGCTCCAGTTCCTCTGTGTCTTTCCTGGACTGTGATACCCAGAACTAGACACCGTATTTCAACTGGGGCCGAAGGCAGAGTAGAGACTACTTCCTGCGAATTGGACTCTCTGCTCCCATTAATACATCCTAAAAGAGCATTTTTAAAAGTTGCATTCCCCTCTCCCCCCAAAAAAAACCCTTCATATTGTGGGAAGATTTCTTTATTACACAGATGGCCATATTTATTTATTTCTCTACATTCAAGCAGATTATATGTGTCTGGCTGCAAAAAAGACAATAAAATCAGTACAGAATCATTATACCAGGAAACATACACAAAACTCCCTACCAGTTAAAACTATTTCTCTCTCTTTTTAATTAAAATATAAGTAGCCTGTAAGAACAAGCAAGCAAACATTTGACTGGCACTGACAAGACACCAAAACAGGCAACCGTCTTGGTGGAGATTTTGATGAACAAAGTATCTCCAGTAAAATGCTATGAAAAAAGACTGAGTGTCTGCCCAACAGTATCCTTATCTGAAGGATCTGGATGCAGAGGATCACATTTTCTGCAGTGGTTGCTCTAGATTCAGTTTCTGAGGAGACTGCAATAAAATTTATCCTAGAAGAGAGACCAATTATAAACTGAGTTCAATCCTATCAGCAACATGGCCCTGATTTGGGGTTATGTGGGCAAAGATTTTGCTAATGAACGCAGGATAATGAATGAATGCCCCTCCAACCTCTGACCACGGCCATGTCCCCACTTGCACATAGCCACGGAACAATAATTCTTCCCCCCTTGGTTTTCATGACAGGGTCCTCACCAGCTCATGAACAAGGCATTCATAGCTATACCAGTACTGAAGTAATACAAGTAGTATTTTGCCTCGGGATATCAGCACCCACCAAGGGCAGCCTCAAGAGTGTAAAAACAGTTACATTCTATAGGAGCTTAAACCAAATGACAACTAGTGAGTAGAATCAGGAAGATACTTCTGGGGTGCTTGAGGCAGAGGTGACCATGGCCCTCCACTGGGGCCCTCAGTCACCCTCCTTAGTCACCATTCTGATATTCTCTCCCTACAGAAGTGGATACAGCATTTTTAAAAACCCTACTTAGGTACTGTTGTGAAGAAAACAACATGGGCCTGTCCACAAGGTCGCCAGGATTCAAGTTCAACTTGAAGAAGGTTTATGCTACTTTAAAAATAGCAACAGGCTGTACTGTGGTCAGATTTGCATAGCTTGGTGCATAAACCCATCAGGCAAACTGCGAAGTAGCATTAGTGAAAATAATTAGAGTATTTTTGCCAAGAAAGCTACAGGTGTGCAGTAGCTTTGTGGTCACCAGATTTCAAGCTCAACTGGAAAGAGACTTTACATTAGCTGTTCAGTTCTTCTGAATTACATGCAGTGTTCAGTATATTACAATGTTCAGTGTTCTTCTAAATTACATACAGGTAGTCCTTGCTTAATAACCACAACCACAATTGGGACTGGAATTTTGGTTGCTAAGCCATGGTTATTAAGTGAATCATATGGTCATTAAGAG
Source organism: Charina bottae (assembly GCA_023362775.1). Classification (NCBI taxonomy): domain Eukaryota; kingdom Metazoa; phylum Chordata; class Lepidosauria; order Squamata; family Charinaidae; genus Charina; species Charina bottae. Next base: position 131,473,196 of record JALMGJ010000002.1, on the reverse strand, counting down.
AATCATGTGGTTCCCCATTGATTTTGCTTGCCGGAAGCTGGCTGGGACGGTTGAAAATGGCGATCACGTGACCGTGGGATGCTGTGACGGTCGTAAACGCGAACAGGTTGCCAAGTGCCTGAATCGTGATCACATGACAGCAGGGACACTGTGACGGTCATAAGTGTGAGGACCGGATGCAAGTCGGGTTTTAGCACCATCATAAGTCTGATCCGTTGCTAAATGAATGGTCATTAAGCAAGGACTACCTTTACCTAGTATATAGAATGTGACAACAGGACAACGTAAATGGATTCTCTGTGCCCTTGCTATGGCCAAAAGACTGATATTGCAACATTGGAAAGATAAATGTATGACCCTATTTACTCAATGGATTGAAGACTTGATTACACTTGCCAGCTAGGAGAGGATTACCTATAGACATAGACTGTGTATGGATAATATAATGAAATATGGGACTCATCTTTACAAAATATAGTAGTTTAGGGAAAAGCATGTTGGTTATATAATAATATTTTATACATATACATATACATACACACACACACAGGTAAAGGTTCCCCCCGCACATTTGTGCAGTTGTGTCCGACTCTAGGGGTCGGTGCTCATCTCCGTTTGTTAGCCAAAGAGCCAGCGCTGTCCGAAGACGCTTCCACGGTCATGTGGCCGCATGACGCATGCGGAACGCTGTTACCTGCCCACCGAAGTGGTACTTATTTATGTACTTGCATTTGCGTGCTTTGGAATTGCTAGGTTGGCAAGAGCTGGAGCTAGTGTGGGAGCTCACTCTGTCACGCGGGACTAGGGATATATATATTTCTCTTATTTTTAAGCACTTGCTATGTATGTTTTATAACATATGTACCTTTGTGTATTTTTTCTTTTTCTGTCATTATTTTAAAAAGCAATTAAAAAACATTAGTTTTTCAGTGTAAATAATAGGTGGAATCACTATTATTTACACTCATCAGCACTCAACCAGATTGGTGCAACAGCACTTACACTGTAGCTGTGTGATCTTTTCTGCCTTGGTGTAAGGCTGAAACAGTTTAACAGTGAAATGATGGGAAGGAGAGAAATCCTAAAGAAAACTAATCTCTCCCAAGAAATGCTTCCAGTGCCTCATCTTGGTTCATGATTCTTCCTTTCTTTAATAATCTTGTGTTAAGGGAATATAAGAGGAGGTGCCCCAAGATGACAGGTTCTAAGGCCAGACATGTCCCATTTTGGCTGTGATGCTGGTTTGTCCAGGCGGGGAAGTCAAAAAGTCAAAGGGGGCAGGGCTTTAATTGTGCAGTTGTGACTACCAGCTTGACTTTTTTTTTTAACTTTTCCTTGCAGATGCCCCTGATGCCATGATTGCTGGATACTTTGCCTGGTAGCCGGTGATGCACTAAAGAAGGAGGACAGCAGGATTAAACCAATCACTCTTCGGATGCCATGACAAAGTCAGGATAAGAATCAAGACTGGGAACAGGAAATTTCAGGTCAACATTAGTTTTGGCTGACTCTATTTAGTGGTGGGGAAAGTCCTGCTTCATCAACCCAGGTTTCTGCAATTCCACTGTTCCTGGAATGCAATTCCACCTGTTTCTAATCTTGGGATGCTAAAATTATAATCTCTGCACAGTTTCCTGCAAGGAAGTCCTGCTGGATTTAATGTGGATCTCTTTCACCTGTATAATAATGGTGATATGGACAAATCCTGCTGGTTAAGGAGTCTTACTGGTTAAGCCACCCTGGGTGAGTCTGTGTGAGGAGGAAGCTCCATTTGATCCTCCCAGCACCCAGGTAAAGTTGCCATCATTACAGCATCAAGGCGTCCCTTAATAGTATCTTAGATTCTGAAGAGGGCTGATGAGTCCCTTTGAACCAGGCTAGATCTGGCTCTTCTAGAAACCATAGGATGCTAAGAGCATGGCAAGACTTTTGGGGAAGTTTACGGGCCAGGCGAGGCAGCTTCAGACATACGTACTCTCTCTCCCCAGTCAAGCCGGCTTCCCTAGCAGGCCCTCAGCCTAGCTGGGAGAATGAGGGGGCTGGAACGCCACACATCAGGAGGCCACCAAGTGAGGGAAAGCAGAGCTGTCCCAAGGGACCTGCCCATTCATAGCTCCTATCTAAGCTTGATCTGGAGATTCAGGACTTCACTTCCAGATACGGGAAATAATATAAACCAAGGGACGCAGAGTTGAGAGAAACTTCTCTAACCCATCACTCTAGGAAGCACCCAGCATCCAGGCTTGCTTTCAGACTTCACCTCTGCCTAGGAGAACCCATTTTCCAGCCCAAGGCTGGGAAGACAAGAAAGGGAGCTTCCTAGTTAGCCAGTGAAGCTCACCAGGCAAGCCACCTACTTTGAAAAAAAAATGCCATGAGGGTTGACGGGTGGGGAGCATGCAAAGTCCATTGAAAATCCTCCCAGTCCATGATAACTTGGGCAGCACCACGGTGCCATTTCCCACTACTAAGCCAACTACATATTCGCGTCACAGAGCTGCAGCAGAGCCTTGGATAAGATGCCAGCATGCCCTCTGAGCGTGTACAGAATGCCTCCTCTTTCTCCAGCGAAGAGCACCACCACCTCTCCTGTGGCATGCATCGGCTTTCTTTTTCAGACGGGATCGGCACTCCGCTCCAGGGCTGCCCCGTTATAACACCCCCACCCCCACCCGGCTCCCATTCCTTCCCTACCTCAGCCCGGGTCTGAAGCGCCCCTTGGCGGAACCCTGGTCCTCTTCCAGCCCGCTCCCGCTCTCCTCCTGGGCGCGCTTGGCCCCTCTCTTCCCCCGGTCCAGCTCGCCTCCTTCCATTGCTGTCTCTCTCGCGGCTTCCTTCTCCGCCCGGTCACATGGAGGCAGGCAGCCTCCGATCGGCAGCCAATCCTCGCAGCCGCTCGACGTCTTTTCAGCGAGGGCAGCAGCACCGGGCAACCAACGTAACCAGAGCAAGCAGGGACAGCGCGCGGCAGCTGTAGTCGGGAGGAAGCACGCTTTTATAGCCGGCTACGACCGATCTCTTTCCTGGAAGTGAGTCCCGCCAGACTTAACTATAGGATTGGCAATTAGGACAAAGGGGAACGCGCTCTGCCTATTCTCAGAGACTCTCCCTCTTACTTACTCACTTTCTATCCCGCCTTTATTTTATTTTTTTATAAATAACTCAAGGCGGCGAACATACCTAATACTCCTTCCTCCTCCTCTTTTCCCCACAACAACCCTGTGAGGTGAGTTGGGCTGAGAGAGAGTAACTGGCCCAAGGTCACCCAGCCGGCTTTCATGCCTAAGGTAGGACTAGAACTCACAGCCTCCTGGATTCTAGCCCGTTGCCTTAACCACTACACCAGAGCTTTCCAAACTTTTCATGTTGGTGACACACTTTTTAGACATAGATCATTTCATGACACACTCTTACAGCAGGGCATCATTTTGTAACACACTCTTACAGCAAGGCACAAGGCAGGCACCAGGACCTGCGTGGAATCCTGGCAGGGCAGGTTTGGAGGCAGCAAGGCACAAGGCAGGCACTAGGACCTGCGTGGAATCCTGACAGGGCAGGTTTGGAGGCAGCAAGGCACAAGGCAGGCACTAGGACCTGCGTGGAATCCTGGCAGGGCAGGTTTGGAGGCAGCAAGGCACAAGGCAGGCACTAGGACCTGCGTGGAATCCTGACAGGGCAGGTTTGGAGGCAGCAAGGCACAAGGCAGGCACTAGGACCTGCGTGGAATCCTGGCAGGGCAGGTTTGGAGGCAGCAAGGCACAAGGCAGGCACTAGGACCTGCGTGGAATCCTGACAGGGCAGGTTTGGAGGCAGCAAGGCACAAGGCAGGCACTAGGACCTGCGTGGAATCCTGACAGGGCAGGTTTGGAGGCAGCTGGGCACAAGGCAGGCACTAGGACCTGTGTGGAATCCTGACAGGGCAGGTTTGGAGGCAGCGAGGCACAAGGCAGGCACTAGGACCTGTGTGGAATCCTGACAGGGCAGGTTTGGAGGCAGCAAGGCACATGGCAGGCACTAGGACCTGCGTGGAATCCTGACAGGGCAGGTTTGGAGGCAGCCAGGCACAAGGCAGGCACTAGGACCTGCGTGGAATCCTGACAGGGCAGGTTTGGAGGCAGCGAGGCACAAGGCAGGCACTAGGACCTGTGTGGAATCCTGACAGGGCAGGTTTGGAGGCAGCGAGGCACAAGGCAGGCACTAGGACCTGTGTGGAATCCTGACAGGGCAGGTTTGGAGGCAGCCGGGCACAAGGCAGGCACTAGGACCTGCGTGGAATCCTGACAGGGCAGGTTTGGAGGCAGCGAGGCACAAGGCAGGCACTAGGACCTGTGTGGAATCCTGACAGGGCAGGTTTGGAGGCAGCTGGGCACAAGGCAGGCACTAGGACCTGTGTGGAATCCTGACAGGGCAGGTTTGGAGGCAGCAAGGCACAAGGCAGGCACTAGGACCTGCACAGAATCACAGCAGGTTTGGAGGCAGCAAGGCACAAGGCAGGCACTAGGACCTGCATGGAATCCTGACAGGGCAGATTTGGAGGCAGCAAGGCACAAGGCAGGCACTAGGACCTGTGTGGAATCCTGACAGGGCAGGTTTGGAGGCAGCGAGGCACAAGGCAGGCACTAGGACCTGTGTGGAATCCTGACAGGGCAGGTTTGGAGGCAGCCGGGCACAAGGCAGGCACTAGGACCTGCGTGGAATCCTGACAGGGCAGGTTTGGAGGCAGCGAGGCACAAGGCAGGCACTAGGACCTGTGTGGAATCCTGACAGGGCAGGTTTGGAGGCAGCTGGGCACAAGGCAGGCACTAGGACCTGTGTGGAATCCTGACAGGGCAGGTTTGGAGGCAGCCGGGCACAAGGCAGGCACTAGGACCTGTGTGGAATCCTGACAGGGCAGGTTTGGAGGCAGCGAGGCACAAGGCAGGCACTAGGACCTGTGTGGAATCCTGACAGGGCAGGTTTGGAGGCAGCGAGGCACAAGGCAGGCACTAGGACCTGTGTGGAATCCTGACAGGGCAGGTTTGGAGGCAGCAAGGCACAAGGCAGGCACTAGGACCTGCGTGGAATCCTGACAGGGCAGGTTTGGAGGCAGCAAGGCACAAGGCAGGCACTAGGACCTGCACAGAATCACAGCAGGTTTGGAGGCAGCAAGGCACAAGGCAGGCACTAGGACCTGCATGGAATCCTGACAGGGCAGATTTGGAGGCAGCAAGGCACAAGGCAGGCACTAGGACCTGTGTGGAATCCTGACAGGGCAGGTTTGGAGGCAGCGAGGCACAAGGCAGGCACTAGGACCTGTGTGGAATCCTGACAGGGCAGGTTTGGAGGCAGCCGGGCACAAGGCAGGCACTAGGACCTGCGTGGAATCCTGACAGGGCAGGTTTGGAGGCAGCGAGGCACAAGGCAGGCACTAGGACCTGTGTGGAATCCTGACAGGGCAGGTTTGGAGGCAGCTGGGCACAAGGCAGGCACTAGGACCTGTGTGGAATCCTGACAGGGCAGGTTTGGAGGCAGCCGGGCACAAGGCAGGCACTAGGACCTGTGTGGAATCCTGACAGGGCAGGTTTGGAGGCAGCGAGGCACAAGGCAGGCACTAGGACCTGTGTGGAATCCTGACAGGGCAGGTTTGGAGGCAGCGAGGCACAAGGCAGGCACTAGGACCTGTGTGGAATCCTGACAGGGCAGGTTTGGAGGCAGCAAGGCACAAGGCAGGCACTAGGACCTGCACAGAATCACAGCAGGTTTGGAGGCAGCAAGGCACAAGGCAGGCACTAGGACCTGCATGGAATCCTGACAGGGCAGATTTGGAGGCAGCAAGGCACAAGGCAGGCACTAGGACCTGTGTGGAATCCTGACAGGGCAGGTTTGGAGGCAGCGAGGCACAAGGCAGGCACTAGGACCTGTGTGGAATCCTGACAGGGCAGGTTTGGAGGCAGCCGGGCACAAGGCAGGCACTAGGACCTGCGTGGAATCCTGGCAGGGCAGGTTTGGAGGCAGCAAGGCACAAGGCAGGCACTAGGACCTGCGTGGAATCCTGACAGGGCAGGTTTGGAGGCAGCAAGGCACAAGGCAGGCACTAGGACCTGCGTGGAATCCTGACAGGGCAGGTTTGGAGGCAGCTGGGCACAAGGCAGGCACTAGGACCTGTGTGGAATCCTGACAGGGCAGGTTTGGAGGCAGCGGGGCACAAGGCAGGCACTAGGACCTGTGTGGAATCCTGACAGGGCAGGTTTGGAGGCAGCAAGGCACATGGCAGGCACTAGGACCTGCGTGGAATCCTGACAGGGCAGGTTTGGAGGCAGCCGGGCACAAGGCAGGCACTAGGACCTGTGTGGAATCCTGACAGGGCAGGTTTGGAGGCAGCGGGGCACAAGGCAGGCACTAGGACCTGTGTGGAATCCTGACAGGGCAGGTTTGGAGGCAGCCGGGCACAAGGCAGGCACTAGGACCTGCGTGGAATCCTGACAGGGCAGGTTTGGAGGCAGCGAGGCACAAGGCAGGCACTAGGACCTGTGTGGAATCCTGACAGGGCAGGTTTGGAGGCAGCTGGGCACAAGGCAGGCACTAGGACCTGTGTGGAATCCTGACAGGGCAGGTTTGGAGGCAGCCGGGCACAAGGCAGGCACTAGGACCTGTGTGGAATCCTGACAGGGCAGGTTTGGAGGCAGCGAGGCACAAGGCAGGCACTAGGACCTGTGTGGAATCCTGACAGGGCAGGTTTGGAGGCAGCGAGGCACAAGGCAGGCACTAGGACCTGTGTGGAATCCTGACAGGGCAGGTTTGGAGGCAGCGAGGCACAAGGCAGGCACTAGGACCTGTGTGGAATCCTGACAGGGCAGGTTTGGAGGCAGCGAGGCACAAGGCAGGCACTAGGACCTGCGTGGAATCCTGACAGGGCAGGTTTGGAGGCAGCAAGGCACAAGGCAGGCACTAGGACCTGCACAGAATCACAGCAGGTTTGGAGGCAGCAAGGCACAAGGCAGGCACTAGGACCTGCATGGAATCCTGACAGGGCAGATTTGGAGGCAGCAAGGCACAAGGCAGGCACTAGGACCTGTGTGGAATCCTGACAGGGCAGGTTTGGAGGCAGCGAGGCACAAGGCAGGCACTAGGACCTGTGTGGAATCCTGACAGGGCAGGTTTGGAGGCAGCCGGGCACAAGGCAGGCACTAGGACCTGCGTGGAATCCTGACAGGGCAGGTTTGGAGGCAGCGAGGCACAAGGCAGGCACTAGGACCTGTGTGGAATCCTGACAGGGCAGGTTTGGAGGCAGCGAGGCACAAGGCAGGCACTAGGACCTGTGTGGAATCCTGACAGGGCAGGTTTGGAGGCAGCAAGGCACAAGGCAGGCACTAGGACCTGTGTGGAATCCTGACAGGGCAGGTTTGGAGGCAGCGAGGCACAAGGCAGGCACTAGGACCTGCGTGGAATCCTGACAGGGCAGGTTTGGAGGCAGCAAGGCACAAGGCAGGCACTAGGACCTGCACAGAATCACAGCAGGTTTGGAGGCAGCAAGGCACAAGGCAGGCACTAGGACCTGCATGGAATCCTGACAGGGCAGATTTGGAGGCAGCAAGGCACAAGGCAGGCACTAGGACCTGTGCAGAATCACAGCAAGTTTGGAGGCAGCAGGGCACAAGGCAGGCACTAGGACCTGTGTGGAATCCTGACAGGGCAGGTTTGGAGGCAGCGAGGCACAAGGCAGGCACTAGGACCTGCGTGGAATCCTGACAGGGCAGGTTTGGAGGCAGCAAGGCACAAGGCAGGCACTAGGACCTGCACAGAATCACAGCAGGTTTGGAGGCAGCAAGGCACAAGGCAGGCACTAGGACCTGCGTGGAATCCTGACAGGGCAGGTTTGGAGGCAGCAAGGCACAAGGCAGGCACTAGGACCTGTGCAGAATCACAGCAGGTTTGGAGGCAGCAAGGCACAAGGCAGGCACTAGGACCTGCACAGAATCACAGCAGGTTTGGAGGCAGCAAGGCACAAGGCAGGCACTAGGACCTGCACAGAATCACAGCAGGTTTGGAGGCAGCAAGGCACAAGGCAGGCACTAGGACCTGTGCAGAATCACAGCAGGTTTGGAGGCAGCAGGGCACAAGGCAGGCACTAGGACCTGTGTGGAATCCTGACAGGGCAGGTTTGGAGGCAGCAGGGCACAAGGCAGGCACTAGGACCTGTGTGGAATCCTGACAGGGCAGGTTTGGAGGCAGCAGGGCACAAGGCAGGCACTAGGACCTGTGTGAAATCCTGATCCTGGTTTTTTCTTTTTAGGTTTCCCGCGGGGTTGAGCTCTGTGGCTTTTTCCCCGCAGTTTCTGCTGAGCTCCCCCTCCTTCCACTCAAAGTCACTCAAAACGGGACAACATGGACATTTTGTCCAAAACGACGGGACGGTTGCAAAATGTTAAAATAACGGGACTGTCCCGTTCAAAACGGGACGTATGGTCAGCCTATCCACATTACGCACCAGAGACTAGCATGTCTTGGGAGTTCCACCCACCGCTAAAAACCATTATGACTGCTTTTGACGGTGCAGGTGATAAAGCTCATTGTGTATCTCTTGGCTGTAGAATCTAGCTTTGCTTATTTACATACTGACATTTTGGCATCTATTTATTTGTTCTTTACTGAACGAAAATAAAAGAGGGTTTTGTTTGAAAAAACACAAAACTACTTTAGTGATGGAGGAAAAATGAAGCAGCACAGCTTCTGCTTCAGAGTTTCAAAACCATTTCTTAAAGAGTACTCTGTTTGAGAAAATTAATTTTATTTAGACAGGTAGCAGTTTCCGCAGTGGCTCCACTATTCTAAAAAAGTTTCTCCACTCTGCATTTCTTTATTTATGTTTTAAGAACATGCATAAAGGAATGGCCAGACACTGGGGCACCTGTAATGTTGGAAAGATTCAGGAAACCTGGACATTGTTTCCACAAAGGTTACGGCCTGGAGAACTCTGTGAGACGCTCAACTCAAGGGCTTCCAGATGGAGGAAACCTGTGTTACCAATCAAAAGACACTGTACGGCTATGAGAACATCTGGACTTCTCCCCATTACATTTCATGACTATGAAAGATGACTGAACACTACTAGCCCTACTTGGAAGTGGCCACCATGTCACACACAAGGAATAATGCTTGATACAACTTCCTCACACAAGATGTGTTAGCGGGGCCTAGTGGCTGGGAAATTTGGAATGCGCATATGCAGAGAAGAAAAGTTGCAAAGCAGTAGCAGGGGCTGATAAGGCCCTAGCTTAGTCAGATGCAGCAAAGAGATTGCAATATGTATCTGGTTAGAATTTAATAAAAAAGAAGAAATGCTGAGTTTCATTTACAAGCTAATTAGTATAATTAACTCTAATTAACTCCCCACAACATGCAGCTCCCAAAACAACTTGCTGTCTCATTCCATTTCTTCCTATCTCCTACCCTTCCAGACTTACCAGACCAACTCTCCAGAGATAGTTGGACTCCAGTTCCCATCAACTCAAACCAACATGGCCAGCAGGAGGGATACTGGAAACTGTAGGTCTGCATGAACTGGAGGGACACAAGTTCCCCACCCCACCCATCTCCAACCTACTGATTCTCAAAGTTGGAGGGATACTGAGAGTTGCTACAGAAGCTCTATGCCCACTGCCCTCCCAATGCAAGGGGTGATTTAGCCCGGGGGTTTATTGATGGGGCAACCCATTGTTTTTCTACCATCTGCTTCTTCTTACTTCTGGCTCCCAGTTTCTAAGGATCCCATCTCCTGGCTCTTTCTTTTTCTCTGGTACTTGTACATCAGAGCTTTCCAAACTTTTCATGTTGGTGACACACTTTTTAGACATGCATCATTTCGCGACACACTCTTACAGCAGGGCATCATTTCGCGACACACCCTTACAGCAGGGCACAAGGCAGGCACTAGGACCTGCACGGAATCCTGGCAGGGCAGGTTTGGAGGCAGCAGGGCACAAGGCAGGCACTAGGACCTGCACGGAATCCTGGCAGGGCTCGGAGGCAACAGCAACCGTGACACACCCAGACACTGCAGCCGACACACTAACGTGTCCCGACACACAGTTTGGAAAGCTCTGCACTAGACCATCCCTCTTGATTAGGCTGACCATACGTCGCGTTTTGAATGGGACAGTCCCATTTTTTAAACAATTCCCAACTGTCCCATCGTTTTAAGAAAAATATTCATTTAGTTCCATTTTTGAAAGTTCCCTAGGGTCCCGTTTTTCTCTCAAGGAAATATGGTCAGCCTACTCTTGATCAGTGTTTCTCTACCTCAGCAACTTCAAGATGTCTTATCAGTTTTGTAAAGTAATTTCAGGGGTTGAGTCCTGGCTGCCGAAAGCCGGGGTGCCAGATGGGGAACTCTCCTGAGCGGCAGGCTGATGGCTGGTTGTACTTTCCCCTTAATTCTGCTCGATTGCTAGTCCTTCGGAAGCTTTCTATAATAATGTCCAAATAAAACGCTTCATCTCTGGGTAGTTTTAGCCTTTAAAGCCCTTCATGGCATGGGACCGCCTCTCCCCGATTACATCAGCCTGTCCCATTAGACCTGGCAGAGAAGGCATGCTGCAGTTACCATCTGCCAGGGACTTACACTTGGTGGGTCCCTGGAGGCGGGCCTTCTCTGCTGTGGCACCTGCCTTGTGGAACATTCTCCCCCTCGCCCCCCTGGTCAGGTTGGCTCCATTCCTCTTGATCAGTGTTTCTCAGCCTCAGCAACTTCAAGATGTGTGGACTTCAACTCCCAGAATTCCCCAGCCAGCTTCTGGGAGTTGAAGTCCACACATCTTAAAGTTGCCATGGTTGAGAAACCCTGCTCTTGATGTTCCATAAGTCCCTCAAGACCTGGTTATGTCACCAGGCCTGGGGATCCCAGGGAACTGGAGACATGTTTAGATGGCTCCATTACTGAGGTGGATATACTCACTCTCTCCATGCCTGGGGTTTGTATATTTTAACTTTAAGTTTAATAATATTTAATTTCTAACACTGATTTTTTATATATATTTATATGATTGTTTTTATATAAGTTGTTTTACTGGATAATTGTATGCCGCCCAGAGTTACCTTTGATGAGATGGGCGGCCATATCAATTTGATTGATTGATTGATTGATTGATAAATAAATAAATAAATACATACATACATACATACATACACACACACACACACACACACACACACACACACACACACAGTTGGGCGGGCCTGTCATAGCATCCCTCAGAGCAGCAGGGTCAATTGCCATTTGTGAGTGGTTCAGGGGATATAGCTGTCATATAGCATTTAAGCTATACATATTAGATGCGAGCATTTAATAAAGTACATAAACATTTAATAAATGAACTGGTGCGCTGAAGCAACAAGGACCTCAGTACTTATATATAACAATAACTGCCTGATTCTCGTGCCTTTGCACTATTTACTTAAGGAAAGTTGAACAGCTGGCTCCACAGCTTAAAAATAAAATACAAACTCCAGACAGTCCTCTTTGTCAGAAAGATCAAGGCAGGAATATTGGATTCTTGGACCTGCTCTCTGTCCCCATAGAAAAGAAAAATGGTTTTGTAAATAAGTTACTGTAGAGAAATCAAATGAATCTGAGGCAGGCACTGGAATGCAATCTTCCTGAAGCTTTTCTGGCAAGAATCTTAATATAAGAGACAGCATAGTACACACGGGGTATTTTATTGATGCATAACATTTCTCACATTTTCATTGTTTATTAAAAACATTTTAAATGGCTACAGATTAGACTGCTTCCACCAGAGGTGGACAACCCATTGCCCTACTGCTGCGTGTAGCCCTAAACTCCCTTTGGGGGGCCCTGGGATCCCCCTCCACCTATAATTACTGCAGACTGGCAGCACGGTTTCCTACTATTCAAATGAGAAGCACAAGAAAATGTAAGTCCTAAAAAAACCCTCCAAAATTGTCCTCCCCCAAACCTTGCCCTGCGTATCCATGTGGGGTGGGGCTCCATCCACTTTATAATCTCAGGACAATGTGTAAAACCTACCTGGGTACAGGACAATGTGTAAAACTGGGGCAGAGACCTCAAAACAGGATTTGAATAATGTTCTAAAGTCTTAAATTGATACAAAATACTTTCATACGCAGCACTAAGCTACTGTAATGTTACTTTGAAAATATTATTTCATCTTACATTGCTTCTAAATATACTTTCTATTCCCCTTTTGTTTCTCATTTTTCTTTAATTGTGTTTTTAAATATCTACTGAAATGAATAAACAGGGAACTGGAATAGAAAACAATCATATAAAACAGATTGTTTGCTCTGATTGTTTCAGTCAGAGAATAGCAGATGTGAATTAACAGAGAGAAAAAAAACATGAGAGGCCCACTGTCCAGGTATGTTCTAATGTGTCCAATGGGTATCTGTAGGGAAATGCTTTCTGCAGTCTGAATGTATTAGGGCTACAAATCCCAGGATTTCCAGGCAACATCTGAAGGGTATTTGGTTGGAGAAGTAGAAGGGCTTCTATGGCCATTGGTATGCAGAAGCAAAGTGTTGGGTGGGGAGGGGGGTTGCTCAGAAATCCTGTGGCGCAATTGTCATTCCACTGCTATTTCACTCCCAACAAGGTTATTTCAGTTTGAATATTAACCTTCTGCTTTGGTTACAGTTAATTTCACTCTCAGTTTACTCTGGGACCAATCTCTCTAATCTGCATATTCTCATTGCATTGTTTCTCCTCTGTGGATGTGAACATTCAAACTTCATTTCTCTCTATTTTACTTCTATCTGGGAATTGTCATTTCACAATCTTTCTCTCCTCTGAAGATCATCATTATGCCGTTGTCCTGATCTAGAAACTCTTATTCCACCTGGTGGACAGTAGTTCTTCTTGAGGCAATTCATCTCCATGGCTTCCCCTGGCAATTTCCATGCCATCTTGTTCCTCAAGGGCTCCCAAATTTGTATGTGCACATTTCTTTTTCATCCAGGCATGTTTATTTTCTTTCTGGTTTAACATTCTCCAGGGAATACTTGGACTTTGATGTTCATCTGTAGTGATATAACTGCATCTCCTGTCATAAAGCATGGTTAGATACCATTTCAAGACCCCATTACATAGGCCATATCCTCCAAAGTATGGATCCCTAAGAGACTCCTGACCTTCTTCAACCTGGCACCTCAGAGAGCCACTATGCAAATCCATTTAAGTAGATTTGGAGTTTCCCCAGCTTTATCCCAAGGGGAAGACTGGGAAAAAAGAGGGCCATTTTTTTTAAAAAATAGCAGGAGGGCTTGGGCCCACCTAAGGTCCAGTGCACATCTGAATCATATCTGAAGTGTTCATGGCCCTATTATTTTCATTCCCTGTTGTTTTTAAAAGTAATTTTAGATTGTTTTCTATAATCCATTTTAATACCTACATATGCTAATTAACAAAATGGGGAACAATTATTTACTTGCTGCCTCTTCCCTAAAAACTTGGAAGAGCCACTCCAGTCTCTGATAAGAGCCATTTTGGATCCTAGGAGACTCTCAGTCACTCCCTGTAGGAATATTACCTGACAGAGACCATCGTTTGAACATCAGTCACAATATTAGTTCTTTCCCTTTCCCTGGATTTTTAACCATTTTCTCCTCAGGTTTTTGAAACTGCCTTGCCTCATCAAGAATTTTTGGGAAACTTGAAAACTTGCAACTATTTTGTTCAGTTGCCCTAATAAAACCATTGCCTCAACATGGAGGTTTTTGTCTCCTAATGTTCAGCACAACTGCTATTGATTCTTTTAAGTGAAAGTCTCCTCCACATACCATATACAGTACATAACCTGTTCAGTAACTGAACGTTCCCTCTCATTGTAGATGAATCGGGTGTGTGTGTGTGCAGCAGAAGGGCTAAACTAGTAGGGTGAACAGTTAGAGCAGGGCTTTCCAAAGTTTTCCCGCAGCGACACACCAACCGCCATTGGTGTGTCGCCGCGGGAAAACCCGGAAGTGCTGCCATTGCGGCAGCGCGCAAAAACCCGGAAGCGCTGCTGCCGCTTTCGGGTTTTTGCACGCTGCCATTGGTGTGTCGCCGTGGGAAAGCCCGGAAGCGCTGATCATCAGCGCTTCCGGGTTGTGTGGCGACACACCAGACTGTGTGTGGTGACACACTTTTGTGTCGCGACACACAGTTTGGAAAGCTCTGAGAGGTTTTAAACTCCCTCTTGCAGAAGCCCCTTGGAACTACAAACTCTAGTTCCATCTCCTGCCTTGTTGTGCAACGTTGCAGTTGCTGCAGCTACTGCCACCTGTCCTTTAGGATGCCTTTAGTGTATTCCCCACTAACCCCTTTGTGTGTGAGAGAGAGGACTCTCATGGCTAGTAAATATGTAAATATATATATATATATATATATATATATATATATATATATATATATGAGATAAATTTGGCAGCACACTTTTGTAGCCTGTAGCACTGAGGCTTGCAACTAGGGAAAGTGTAAATCAGCCTCTCGTCCCCTTCCTCATATGTGGGGAGCTAGACCAATCTCTTCTCACTTTTTCTTTGTCTCTTCTCACAAAATTCTTCAAAACTTTAACAAGTCTCTTTTGTAAATTCAATATAAGAAAGTTATCCAGGTCACTCTTTTGGTTTGTTAAGACATCAGCCGGTTTCATTTGTATATCCAATGTAGCATCTCCACATCATTCTCGTAGCCCGTCATTTTTAAATCCACTTTCAAATCAGTCTCAGTCCTATCTGGTAAAACTTGCTCCTCTTCCATATCATCTTCTAAACACAGTCTATCTATAATTGCAGACACTCTTAAAATTAATTTCTGGATCCCTTGTTCACAAATTGTCAGCCTTCCCAGGTAGACCAAACAGGAAACATGACCAGATGAGCTAATTCTACTTTATTGTAAGGCTACATTAACAGAATCTTGCAAGTCTGAAAGCACAATTCTCCCACCATCTCCTTACAGCCTGATAAGCTAGGGAGGTTCCTTTCTGAGTTTCTTTCTCTGCCATTATGCAGCTGCAGGCTCCCCCACCTTATCTTATCATTCAGCATCTCTTCCCCCCTCCCACGTCTCCCAAGGTCATTCCCACATACCTTCACACAAATATCCTTCAATACATCCAATGTTAAAGTATTTTGCTCCATTCTGTATTAGTAAGTCAAATGTAAGTGTTCTTCTCCTTTAATTGTAATCTTTAATTCCTTCTGGTTCCCTCCAATGTCCAACCTTCAAAATCCCATCTTATCATATATTTTTTAATGTATTCAAAACAACAGCATTTTCCCATGGGAAGGATTCTTATAATTTCCAAATCTTATTTCAAATCCATCTGGACCCTTAGTCCGTTTCCAAAAATGATTAAGAAAGGAAGTATGTGAACCCTGTGTCCATAAAGGTGCCAACCATGGTTTGGGCAAAGATGGCTATTCTCTCATCTCCCAGAGCTCTGAACCTGCCAGAGACCGCTGTCTGGCAGTCTCCTCATGAGGAGCAACTGTCTGGAGCACTTGTGGGCAATCCCAAGTCCTCTCCTTGTCCAGAGAGGAATCCCGAAGAGCTGGTCCATTCGCCGGCTCTTCATTCCACCGTGATTGTTGGCTCCGCTCTCAGCGGACCATTTTCAATTCACCGTTTCTTCCCTGGAAGTTGGAAGCTAGACCACAAGAGATAAATAAAATCAAACTAGCGTGGGCTGGTCCATGAAGTCACGAAGAGTCGGAAGCGACTGAACGAATAAACAACAAATTTAAAAAGGAAAACAGCAAATGGAAAATTCCTTTTTAAATAGTCACAGGTAAAGGAGTAGCAAAAGAGGTAAAAATACAGAGCTGTTCCAAACACAGCCTCTGAAAAGAACTTCCAATGGAAAAATATACAGGACAATATAAGGCTTAGAGCAGATCCCAACATGATACGTCTGCTACTAATACAGAAGCAACTCAGATATAAAAAGGTGCCAATTTGTGTAAGACACAGAAGAGCTGAGTTTGTATAGAGACAATAATAGCCATAGATAAAGCTTAAACACACTAGCTATTAAACGATGAATGAAACTCAGATGCAGCTGACGGTTAGTGAATGTGGCGTAGAGGCTTCCCTGCCTAGTCTCTGCAATGTGCTTCTCTAGCTCTGGCAGGTCCTCTGCACAAAAGGTCTCCTGGCAGCTTCAGAATCTAGACAGAAGTGCAATAGCTAAAGTGGAGCCTTCCTTGATTTAGGAACATGGCTTCTTCCTGGAGGCCGGGGCCCTTCCTGGCTCCTAGAGAAAAGAGGCTTTGTGAATAATTGCTTCTGGAGGTCAGCACTGCACTGACATAGCCCCCACCCCTCAGTCTCTTCTGCTGTAGATTGCAATGAGCCTTCAAAGGGGGAGGGTCTTCTGCCCTTATACGTTTGTCCCCTCCCCCATCTCCTTTAATCTCTTTTTTCCTCTCTGCTTCTATCACTTACAACAGGTTGGGAGGAAGGAGCTTTGACTGTTGCCACTGCACCTGCTCACTTCATGAGCCCCAGGGAGTAAGGCTTTTTAATCCCTTGTTTAAGTGAGTGGGGGGAGGCAGAGAGAGTTGACTGCTCTTTGTCCTTGCTTTAACTCAACCTGCTTTGGGAACAAAAATGGAGTGCGTAGCTTGTGGACGCTCTTCTGAGAAATGAAATCTTCACGAGCTCCTGTCTAATGTATCTGCGTAACTGCAGAAGACCTTCTTCTCCAGGTTCAGCTGGGCTTCCTGAGCGATGATGCATCAGCCTTCCTAAGCCTTCCATTGCTCAGAGCTTCTTTTTGGGAAAAGGCTGCCTTATCTTTCCCCACTGCATTGTGCTGCCTGAGTTCAAATTCAATACTGTAGCCTGAAATGAATGGCAAAGCAAGGAGCCCACATGGATGGTAGGTCATAAGAAACAGTAGTGTGTCGTCCTAGCCACAAGCAAGCTACAGGGGACCAGAAGGAAAAAGAAGGGAATACTTAACCCAGCGAAGTATTGTCCTGCCTATGGAGCTTACCACTGCTAAAGACAAAACTAATGTTATGATGGATGCTAGAGTTCTCCCTTTGCAATTCAGCCGTTTAGGAGTGACTTGTTGACGAGCCGGAGCTGTTGCTTTCCCATTCCAAACAAAAATCAGTGGGACCCACCACAAGGGAAGAATCCTATTCACTCCTTCAGGCCCAGCAGAGAAAGTGCATGAGGACTATGAGCTTGGCTCTGCCTGATATCCAGTCAACTTGAGCACCAGTTGATCTCATTCTCCCTCAGGCCATTGCAAAGCTCCATGGATTCCATGGGTTAAAGGTGCCATGCAAATTGCACTTTTACCCCTTAGGGCTTTGGAGGCTGCCTCAGAGAGAAGAAAGGAAAGGAAGTGGCTGCGCAAAAGCAAAGCACTTCTGTGTTTATGAGTGCTGGGGGTCTCTGCATGTACAGCAGTCACTACAGCCAAGTTAATGTGCTGGAATTGGAGGTTCATTCATACAGGAGTAAAACCTTAACAGCTTCCAAGTTGTTCTTGCCACACTGTTTATATTTGCCTTCTGAACCTGGCAACCTGCAGAAGTGCCAGACTGCAACTGGGAACTGAGATTCAATACACTTGGAGGACACAAGGAGAAGAAGGCCGGTTTGTTCTACATATCTGAGTACCATATTTTTAGTCTCAAGCAGCTCCTGCCTGTTTCTGTCTTAAGGTACATTGTTTTAATTCCATCAGCTCAATCCAATGGAATAAAGGACTCTTCAGCCCCAAAGTCTGGGTTGTCCTTAGATTTCAAGCTTGCAATAATTTTGCAGGCCTCCCCTAAGCACACAGCAATTACTCTTCCAATGCTGCAGATACAATAAACGTACCAAGCTGATCCACTTTTTAAGGGGTATAAATCTCTGGTTAGTCTTCATTTTACATGCCCTGTTCCATTCATGACAGGATGTCCCGGGGAAGGCTTGGCTGATGATTTTGGGCAGCGTTCCACAGCTGTGTTGTGAACTAATCTTTTGTACTTACAAATGAGCTGGTGTCAAGAGGACACACAAGTACGGTCTCATCTGTGCCCTAGACTATTTGTGGCTTTGGATCAAACATGCTCTTTCAGCTGCTGTTCCCTTCATTAAAATGTGAGTAATGGTGACCTACATCTCAGGTTTTAAAGTGCTTGGGAACCCCAAAGTACTGTCGAAAGGCTCTTGTCATCATTCAGGTCTAAGGAGACCTAAGCAGTTGGTTAGCTCTTTTTCTTAATGACATCCCTGACCAATGCTTCTTTTCTTCTCTCCTGTGTATTTAGCAAAGGGGGCTAGAAGTGGGAGGAAAATACCTCATTAGCACCCCAGCAGGATTTAAACCCTTCTGCTCAGAACATCTGGATTTGGTGCATTTGTATTCTGGCTCTGAGCTGTGGGATGCCATCGTGGTCTGGTGATTAATAAATCTCAAAACCAATGGGAAAATTTAAAAATGCAGAGCTGTCCTGTGTATTATCTACTTGAGCTTTCTACAGCCTAGCAACTTCTGTAACATCTTCTGATGCTGACTGGTTGAAGACTGTTAGAGGTTGAGCTCAATACATCCAGAAGTATCAAGCCGGGGAAAGCTTACCTTGAAGTTGAGGCACCAGTTTAAAATATCCAGAGTGAGCCTGGAAAGCCGAATCATCTTTCAGGAAAAAATTTAAAAGAGGGCAAAGTGTGGCAAGACATCTGGATAAAAGCTCTAAGCAATGTTTGGCACTCCTGGCAAAGAAAAATCGTTTGCAACATGATAAACAGGAAGCCAGGAGCAATTTGCAGTATAGCCAAGTGCCCTTCTGAGATTGCCTTGGCTGAAAGAAAAATCAGCACCCATCAGGGAAAAAACTTGTTTCTCTGATACCAAGCTGGTAAAGAGCTTCAAAATAAAGAAACTTTACTTAGCACCTTCCTGAAATGAGAACTGGCACCGCTGTTACTCAGTTTAGAGTTCTCACTCAAGGCACAAATGGCCAGGCTCTAATTATCCTACTTTGGACACATTATGGGATGACTAAACTTTCTGGAAAAGGCTCTGATTCTGGGAAAGGTGGAAGGAACGAGAAGAAGAGGACAACCAGCAGCAAGGTGGATGGACTCAGTTACATTGGAAGTGCTGAAGGACCAGGTTAGGGACAGATTGTCATGGAAAAAATCTATCTATGTGATCACTAAGAGATGTCACTAACTTGATGGCACATAAGCAATCACCACTGTTATGGAAGGAACAAGGGAGGCAATAAGGACAGAAAAATTGCAGCGTGTCTTCATTCTTCTTGGTGTAATGATCAGGATGACAGACATCCTAACCCTGATAGAGAGCACTTGAGTTGGGGGAGGTCTTCACTGTTAATTTTGAGAATAATTTCCAGGGACCAAGAGTGTTACAAGAACAACATACCTTATTTCAATTTTATTAAGTTGCTAGAAAATGGATAATGAGCCCAGCTTGAAAATCTGGCTCATGAAAACATAACGGACATGGAAATACCTCTAACATCAACCAGAAGCATTTTCCTCTCTCGTTTTTTTTTCTTTTTCTTTTAACTACGATCTGGTGAAAAGTTTTAATAAACTTGAAAGCTTGCAACTAACACTGTGATTAGCTCCATAGAGGTATTACCACTGGGGTGGGTGTGGGTGTAGGTGTTTTGTTGTTCTCCTCATGACCACCATGGCAACAAATATGTTTTAAGAAAAAAGAAAAAAGAAATGGAATCTTAGGAAGACACTTACTAATAATGATGTTAGATGTAGAGTTTTCAGTTCAGATTAGAAAATCTCCCCCAAACCTTTACAAGTCTGAGATTTATTTATTTATTTATTTATTTATTTGTTCATTCAGTTTATAGGCCACCTGATTTCCAACACCTCTGGGTAGCTTAAAGACAAAAAAAATATCTTAAGTGGCCCAAAGACAACACATAAACGAAAAACAACCCCTATCCAGTAGAGTGGGTTTATAGTTGTGTTTAGCTCCAGTAAGATGTTCAGACAAATGTTGAGGTGGAAAGATAGTACTAACAGAGAGAGTTACAGCTGAAAGTTGTAAATTCAATTTTAAGCATCAGAGTTGTTCTTGTTTCTCTATCACATTGGTGGCAAAAGGAAGGAATTCTTTCTTTTTAGGATCAAAGGGTTGCCCTTCCATCCCTTCTAGAACTGAAATTTTATGGGGAAGGGAACAATCAAACTAGCAGACTCAAGAGTGACTTGGATTGCCATGTGCATGAAATGAGTGGTGCTCTTAAAAAGTTGGCTAATTTCAGCTACGCAAGCTGTAATGTCATACCGTGTATCTTAATTTAACTCCAGCTGAATCCTACAGGACATATTTCCAACTGTCCACAGATAGTTTTGTGCTATTAATGTATTAGGAATTTTACTTCTGATGGCATTTGGATTTTCCATCTAGCCACTTCCATAGGACTTGGCACTGGTTCAAAAGCGGTCTGGACTTTGCTGATCCCACAATATTGGCTGAATTCAGCAGCTCAGCTGTGTTTAATCCAAGTCACACCAAAGCAATTTTTCTTTGTGCAACAGTGAAGCCCTGCAAAATTTGTGAACTGTCCCATTTTCTCTTTGGAGGGAACTCTTGCCTCATCCATCCTCACTTCCAACCTTCAGCCATTCTAACAGGTCCTTTAAGACAGGGGTCCCCAACCCCCGGGCCACGGACCGATACTAGTCCGTGGCCTGTTAGGAACCGGTCCACACACTTCTGTCCGGGCCATCCCATCCGCTTACCACTTCCGTCCACGCCATCCCGAAACCATCCCACCCACCCCGGTCCGTGGAAAAATTGTCTTCCACGAAACCAGTCCCTGGTGCCAAAAAGGTTGGGGACTGCTGCTTTAAGAGGAATGCTAGCTTGATTTAGCAGAGATGAAATTGGCAGGAGTCCAGCCTCCTTCCACATGCTTTCCACAAGGACTTATGTACAGTATATGTTTAGTACCAGTTTGCTTCTATTTTGTATTTCTTCTCCCCTTTTGTGTGGTATGTGGTATGGGGCATGCGGAGATACTGCTCACTGAAGTGCAGTGAGAAGTCTGTGGAAATCTCCTTACAAGAAGTTCCAGTTTCTGCAATGTAGATAGTATGCATTTGGTTTAGAACATTTCTTTTCTTTTCCTTTCTTTTCTCTTCTTTTCCTTCCCTTTTCTTACTTACTTACTTTGCTTGTATGCCACCCATTCCTGGAGGCTTTGGGTGGCTAACAGTGTCAACATAAACTACTACCCAGAAACCCTAAGGACATATAAAAATAACCAAATCATTAAAGATAAAACCCAGAATGCACCTGTGAACCCCAATTTCAGTTGTAAAACACCCTCCTCCGCAAGAAGGAACAAGTCTTTAGCATTTTCCTGAAGCCCAAGAGGGGTGAAGCTGATAGAATCTCTGCTGGGAGGGAGTTTTATAAGAATAGGAGGGGAGGGAGCTACAGAAAATGCCCACCTCCAACGCCCCATCAGATAACAATCCCATAGGGACAAGACCTGGAGGGAGTTGACCCTGTTTGACCTGGTCAGACAGGCAGATGGGTCTGGGAGAAGGCGGTCCCTCAGATAACCCATCATGCCCAGGCAGGCTGCTGCTTTTTGGTCTCATTGTAGCTTCCAAATGCCATGGGCAGCACCTGACTGCCAAGGGTCCAAATAATCTGCTTCCTCTAGGACTCTTTTCAGTTGCAGGGCCACAGCCACTACCTTTTCCCCTCCTCACTTTGGCCTTTACCGCAGCCTTCAACCAAGGCTAGAAGCATCAGAAAAAGCACTTGTTGCCGAACTGACGACATGATGCTACCTTCATTGCTCTCTGTGGGATTTTAATCAAGGAAAAATGATGGCTTGGTGGTCAGGCAGTGTAATGGTATGTGGGAATGACCTTGGGAGACAGGGCAAAGAGACGCAGCCAAGGGAACTGTCAGATAAAAGGCAGCTGAGCCCGCAGCAGGAATGTGGGTGGCAAAAGGCTCAAAAGGGACCCTCCCTAGTTTCTTGGGCTATGGAGACAGGGGTGGGGAGGTGTACTTTCAGACTTGCAAGATTCTGTTAATATAGCATTACAATAAAATAGAATTAGCTCATCTGCTCATGATTCTTCTCTGGTCTACCTCATAAGGCTGACAGGCAGTTCCAACCATTACAAATTTGTTGGTAACCATGGTGGGACTGGGCTAGCAATTAATTTCACTCTTTTTCTGTATTACTTCAGGATTGGCAGTAGTTTGCATGGGGCGCTGACCGAATGACATTTTAACACACTCCTGTTAGATGGAAGGAGAGAACCGACTGGCTCACTGTATCCTCATTGTGTTCTCAACATTGCAAAGTTTGACAGGAGTAAAAAGAATCAGCCAGGCCATTTCAGTAGTCAAAAGAGTATATTAGGGCTGTGCAAAGATTTGAAAAGGGGCTTCACAGACTACATTGGTACAAGTGGAGCAACCCTCCCCAAAGCTTTGAGACAGCGGGCTGCTCCAGAAGGCTCAACTCAGCTGCTTTGAGAACTTTCCCAGGTTGCCTCTGCATACTTGTGAGGGGTGTACAAGCACAAAGAAATGGGAGGTGTCCACAGGCATAGGTTCCCCCTTGCCCCAGGCCGAGGACAAACCTGGTCCTGCGGGTAGGGCCCAAATGAATCCATAACATAGGAGTAACGGAGAAGGGAAGAAAGGAAGGGAGGTGCCAGCACCGCTCCTTCCCCTTCCTTCCCCTACCTGCCCTCAGTTGCCTCCATGGGCTTGGTGTGTGAACTCTCTCCCCACTGGGGGCCCCCATTGCCTTGGGGTCCAGAGAGCTTTATTAATACCCCTGAGGTATGTGCATGCACAACTACTTAGGCTTAGCTTCTTCTCCAGAGGAATGTGGTAATGATCGTTTCACAATGCCTCTTTGGAGCTGGGGGACACAGAGACTTTCCACTGGCGGGAACTGCTTTTCCCCACTTCCCATCTTTGAGAATAACCATCTACAGAAGCCACAATTTTTATTTTTTTTATTATTTTTTTTATTTATTATTGTATTTATACCCCATCCCCTCCCTAAGTGGAGGGCTCTAGGCGGCTTACATTCATCATACATATTATTATATTATACAGCATATATTACCCGCGTGTTAGGAAGGGGGTGAGGGAACCGGCTCTTCATCCGCAGGTCGGACTACATGTCCCAGGAACCTTTGCTTCTGAGCCGGCTGCTGACGTCCAGGAAGTTGTTATTTCGGGATCCGCCGTCCTCTGCTGTCCTCCGCCGCCATCTACAAGAACCAGCTCTTCTTGGTTCGAGGGCGACCCTCCGAAAAGGACGCCAGCAAATTGGCCCACATGAGTGGTCCCCATTCATCTACTTGCCAATGGCTTTCGGTCTGCTGGGTGGGCAGAAGCTGGGGCTAGTGACGGGAGCTCACCCCGCCACGCGGATTCGAACTGCCGACCTTATGGTCGGCAGACTAACGGCTCAGCGGTTTAACCCGCTGAGCCACCGCCATTTTGCCTTCACTTCTCCCCTTCCCATCCTTTCTCACTAAATGGAGGATCTGTTTTCCCACTCTAACAATGCCCCTCTTTTTAAACAAAATCTTCCCTCAATGCAAAAAGCCAGCACAGCAGATGCTGTAGAGACAGATGCTGGTGGAGACAGATGCTGGGCACTGCATAATAGCACAAAAAATAACCATAAGAGGGATGAAGCTGGCAGTCATGTGGAAGACACATCAGATATATAGTAGCCCCTGTAAAAGTGCTTTAAGCGAATTCATTGCTTGCTTTCCCAGCCCACAAAAGAACCTAACACAGAGCTTTCCAAACTGTGTGTCGCGGCACAAAAGCGTGTCGCCTGCGGGGCCCAGATGTGTCGCGTCAAAACCCGGAAGCACTGATGGCATGCCATCAGCGCTTCCGGGTTTTCCCGCGGCGACACACCAACGGCGGTGTGCGAAAATCCAAAAGCGCCACAGCCATGGCGGCATGCAAAAACTGAAAGTGGCAGCAGCGCTTCCGGGTTTTTGCGCGCTGCCGCAACGGTGGCACTTCCGGGTTTTCCCGCGGCGACACACCAATGGCAGCACGCAAAAACTGAAAGCGGCAGCAGCGCTTCTGGGTTTTTGCACGCTGCCGCAACGGCAGCACTTCCGGGTTTTCCTGCGGCGACACACCAACGGCGGTTGGTGTGTCGCCGCGGGAAAACTTTGGAAAGCCCTGACCTAACATGTACAGTTGCCATAAGATAAGACTTTCTATTCCCTCTTAAAACCATCCTACATACTGACTTGAAACATGTCAAAGAGTAGGCCTACTGGGTATTGACCTGCACATACCCAGATCAGCACAAGCAAACAGGAAATGCTGCTCACCGTTTCAAATGACAATTATGTACTTTAATAGTTGCACTGTTCAAAAACAATTTGCTGATAACAATTTGCTTCAAGAAAGAGGCATACACTTGGTTTAAAGAAACAAATATTTTTATAAAGCAGAGTTCATAATACAAGAAAGTACAGTATACAACATTGGTTGTCTTTTATATTTAAAGTTTTTAAATGCATTTCTAAACTACAGTGTCTCTCCTAGCTTTTTTTTACACCTTTAGTCCTACAAAAGGATAAAGGTAGCTAAAGCTAAAGCCTTTCTGTTGTGCATTCTGCAATATATTTGGAATTTTAATTGTGATGTAGTTTGTAAAGTGGCTTAAGAAGTTTTATGGAACATAGAGGAGAATTATTTCTCATTATGGGCTGCATCGTTTTTTCCATTATGCTTTGCCATATAACTTGTCTTTGTGTTTGATCCTATTAATTTATTTGCCTGAGCAAGAATTTGTTTTTAAACTGGACAGTTAAAAAGAATCAAAAGAAATAATTTCACCTTGTCTGTTTCTTATCTGTCTATCATTTGCACATGATATTTTTTATTATTTTATTTCATTTTCAGGCCTCCATTTTTTTTAAACTAAAGGTCTTAGTTATTACATCTAATCTTACACAATTAGTCTAGGAAATTAACTTGATCCTCCTGTTGTTAGCAAAGTAAAACATACAAAGTAGCTGAAACCATGCTAATACCATATAAATATATATGCTGCTTATTTCTTGCGTGGTGTTCCATTCTAACTTACAAATTCCCACTTCTCTTCTACTGCATTTTTTTCTCAGATTAGTCAACATCATGTCTTCCCACAATGTCCCTCTGAAAGGTGTATCATAAGATTGCATGTTTGAGCACTGCAGAATTATCATATTTGTATGTATATCACAACCACTTCTGGACATGATGTAGGCTGAAATATGGAAATCCAATATAGAACTAAGTTTTTACATATATCTTTAGAGTATGAAGATAATACATAAGAATATATGTATATGCACTTGCACACACTGAACCAGCCATCTGTGCCTCTGTCCCTTCCCAACGTTTCTTATAGGGGACTGACTATGGGATTTGGAGTGTTCAGGTAGATGGCCCTGTTTGGCTCCCCTATTGGAAAACTCCTATTCCCCCCCCCCCCCCAGAGTTAGCAGTTTGTTTTCCAAAAGGCAGTCTAGCTCTGAGTTGGCCGGATCTCTTGAAATGCAAACAATGCTCCCAGAGGGAAGCTTGTTTGTTTTTTCAATCAGTCCTAGCGGAACCTTCATTACTGGGTGGAGTAAGTTGAAAGAGGAGCATTACAAGGAGATGAAATACATTCAATTATTATAGGGACACAAATATCAGAGCTCCATGTATCTCCCAAGACCTTGCTTTGAACCAATGCTTATACAGACCTTCAGGGAAAACAACATCCTTTGCAGTCACTTCCAGTTCAAGCCCTTACTAATCCACCAGCGTCTTGTGCTTTACTAATAACTAGCTTCCTCCTTTAAACATATATTTGAAAATAATTAGCTGCTTGCTTTTGGAAATGTGTGATATTTTTACAACAGCCTTCCCAAATC
This sequence comes from Charina bottae, assembly GCA_023362775.1. NCBI lineage: Eukaryota > Metazoa > Chordata > Lepidosauria > Squamata > Charinaidae > Charina > Charina bottae. The sequence goes on along the minus strand of JALMGJ010000002.1, from coordinate 131,447,263 downwards.
TAGTGCCCTTCATATACACTGGACTTCAACTTCCATCATTCCTGAATGGGACTGAGGATCTTTAAGTCCAACACATCTGGAGGGCAGTAGGGGTTTAGGGAAAGCAAAAACATTCATTTTCTGATTTGCAGACTGTAAAATATAATATGAAAGACTGAAGAAGCCCAAGAGATCCCTGCCCCACCTGATTTTAATTTATTTTTAGATCATAAGAGAAAAAGGGGGGAGGGGCAGCTGAGATGCTGAGTACCAGCCTCCACCATCATTTTTATTACAGGAATGCCGCTGAGTCCACATAAGCCCCATGTGCATTCTTGGGAAATAAAAGTTATAGGTAGAAGTATATCGGTCTGGGAAAAAATGATAGAACATAGCTTTCCAAAGTGTGTGTCGCGACACACTACTGTGTCGCCTGTGGTGTCCTGGTGTGTCGCGCGCAAACCTGGAAGCGCTGATGGGGGGAACCGGAAGGAGCGGCACCCCTGCCAATCAGCGCCGCAGCGGCGCTGATTGGTGGGGGTACCGCTCCTTCTGATTCCCCCCAGCAGCACTTCCGGGTTTGCGCGCGACACACCAGGACACCGCAGGCTGCGCGGCCACGGCCGCCATTGGTGTGTGTCACCAACATGAAAAGTTTGGAAAGCTCTGTGATAGAAGAAAGCTGGGATAAGAGAAAGTAAGATGGGAAGCTGAAGTGAGTAGTGAGAGAACTTCAACAGTTTGTCTTCTAGTAAAATGACCACAATGGCAGCCATTTGGTAAATAGGCAAACACCCGCCAGGCCATCCCAACAGAGAGTTTAGGAGAGCAAGCAAAATGTTTCCCTACATGAAGGAGGCCATAATGACCTGCTAAGGAGCTGCTTTAATGAGAGCTGATTAGATAGCTGATGTTTGATGCACTTTTTCTTTCATGACATTTCCTGCATACTGGCAGCTAATAGAAATCTACAAAAGCTTTGTATGCGTGGTCATGGTATCATATGCAAGTACAAACATATGGAATCTATGATTTACTGTGATTTTTCAACACAGCAGCCATGAGCGACATAAAACTCATTTGTTTTTCCCATTCCCAACCCAACTATGTAGGCAAAAGAACCTGCATAAGCAGTTTACTTCAGACATTTTCTGAAGCTGCTGGCTGCCAACTGCTAGCAAGCAATGCATGAAACAACATAACGTGTTTCCTGGAGGCTGTGGAACCTGCACTCACCTGGAGGTTTGGGAGATTTTCATATACCCTTTATAGAACAAGGAAATAGGAGAGCAGCCATAAAAAGTATCAACAAAGACAGTAGGTTTAGTGTTCATATAATCTGTGTCCATTGTAGTCTTTATGTTTACGTGTGTTGTAAAGCTGATTTCTCTCCTTTGAGAAGCTGAAACGTGATTAGGTCCAGCACTGGTGATCTCTGGCTCAAATTAAGAATGACTCAAGCCCTTCACTGAATTGTCAGCAAAACTGTCTTTTCCTGATAGAGAACTTGACATCCATTAGAAGAAGTGAGCTATTTCAGCAACAATGGTGAACAGAGGACTCAGCATGCTGGAACATGGTACCTAGCCCTGAAAGTTAGCCACCCAGAATGTTTCCCTCGGGTGGGACTCAAACAAGTCACTTCAACCTTTCTTTGTCCTACATCATCTCAGCCATTGCACTTCTGCCATTACACTCACTAGTATCCCTCATGGTTCCCCAGGTCTTCCCACTCTCAATTTCTAAAACTATCCTCCAAGATGGGCGCCCAAAAGAGCTGAGTTGAGTGGAGTACTTGAATGGAGACTGGGTGAAGGCATAAGGCAAGCTGAGCCTGGGTTATTTTAAAACACAGTTTGTTGTATCTCAGGTCATGCTGTGCTCTCCCAGTCCTAGAGCCGACAGAAAAGCCCTGCAAGTTGGGCTCCTTCTGAAGACAGGTCTCTGTAAGGTCACACTAAGAGAGAAGATGGGGGCCTGCAGGTGGGGGAATGACTACACTGCAAAATAATGGAGAAGGAGGAAGAAAAGTAGACAATACTTTGGGGTGGGAGCATCTGTGGAAACTCTGGCATTGCCTGAGAAAAAACTGCAAGCATCAGAAGATGGGAAGCAGAGCAGGCTGGCTGAAAAGATCATGCATGTGAGAGCTGCACAAGAAAGACAGGGAAGTTGAAGCGCAGTTAAGACATAAATTATTAACAGTTGGGCTGTTCAATTTTTTAAAGAAAAAAGCTCTGTGCGCATTGTGGGGATATGTAAATGCTCTGGTTTATTTTGAAGTGGGATAAGGGTTTAAGAATATCTGAATTGCTTTTAGGGTTTGGCTGATTTCATTTATCTTTAACGATTTGGATTAAGATTATTAAGGTATAATAAAAAAAATAAATGCCTTGTTTTGGGTTTAATATGATTAAGATTATTAAAATTGTATTATCAAGTATAATGGCAGACAATTTATGTGTTTTTTAGTTTGATCTTTATTATAGTAGACAGGAATGTATAGAATAGTAGGAAGGAAACAATTAAATAAACATTATCTTTGGGGGGAAGTTGATTAGGAGGTGTCTTTGTCTGTCTGTCTGTCTGTCTGTCTGTCTGTCTGTCTGTCTGTCTGTCTATATATATATATATATATATATATATATATATATATATATATATATATATAGACAGACACACATACACACACACACACTTTTAATATAAGGGGATTTTTATAATGTGCCAATGGAATGATTTATAGAAATAATGTGACTTTGGTTTAATATAGAGTAAGGGATTGATTATGGAAAATTGTTGTATATCCTTGCTGTTAAAAGTCGGAAGTCACTTCTTTTTGCAATTTTGAAAAATTTTCTCGTGTTTCTACACTTTTTTAGCTTTTTCTTTTTTTCTTTGCAGTTTTTTGTTTTTCTGTAGCTTTTATCTTTGCTTGAAACTTAATAAAATTCTGATTAAAAAAAGACATAAAAATTCCACAGGAAAAGAGAAGCATTCTGGTTCATGCATGTATACACCTTATATAAAGGGGCTTCCACCTGGAAAGGGATCTGTACTGCTTTTATGCCATCAAGCATTCTTTGCAAATTACGAGTGGGCAAAGGAGGAGGGAAAAGAGTGACCTATGAGAATGTGAATACCCAGCCACCCCCTAGTAACACCTCCCTCTCCTCAGCAACTCTGAATCATTCACAGTCACTGTGGTCCTAGCTCACCTGCCCCAATCCTTGGCATATGGACTTAAGAATGTGGGGTTCTTACTGCCTTCCCAGTCATATGAGCAGCCAATCACATTATGAGCCAGCAGGTCGAAAGCAGATCTGATCCATCCATGACCACCTTGACTCCCAAACAAAAGGAAAAGCGGGAATTTGCTTCTACTCCCCACCCCTCCCCAGTCCCAAAACTGGGGAAAGATTCAATGCCACCACCATTGTTGTCATCACGATTGTCATGATTATTAGCTGGGAAGTGGGAAACTGCAGGAGATTCCTGCCTCTCCACACCACACACAGGGTCTGCAATGACCCAGCAGCAGCAGAGAACTTGTAATTAAATTGACCTTCTGTGCAGCAGAGGACTAACATACTCTCTTAAGAGTGCTAAACCCATATATAGCAAAAGCCTGTGTAAGACCCAACAAGCACTTTAAAAAGGTATTACACAGTCAGATATCTCTGCAGAAGCCAGGAATTCAATCTTTCCTGCAACCCAAGTCAAAATGACCAACTGTAGGAGAGGGAACATGCTTGCAACAGCCTAAAATAACCAAGAGGAATTGGACAGATCCCAGATGTTGACCACATCATCAACCGCATCACTGACAAAGCAACCTAGATTGCGTCCACAGCCAGAGATCTCTGTGGACTGAGCCAACTCTCTCTCTGTTCCCACAGAGGCAGAATAAAAGATTTGCCAAAAGCCCAGTTAGTGATCCCTAATTAATCTGTTCAATGCAGAGGCAGTATGCTGGACAAGCATTATCCCCATCCCCCAAACCCAGGCTGCTTCCTGTTGCATATAGAGCATGCCCTTTCCCTGTCTGCAAACAATGGAAGCTGTCCTTCCATACAAAGAATACCTACTTGGGTCTTGATTCAGATCATGAAATCAGGGGAGGGGGGCTAAAGCTCCCCTACTCCCCTTCAGGGCCATGATCCCACGCCAGCTATTTACTTTGTAAATGATGTTTTTGCACAAAGATGATTGGAGGAACCTCTAAGTCAGAGCAAGAATCTGCAGCTCCATACAGCTTCTGGACTTAGTAGGAATCCTTGTGGTAGAAGACACCGGCCCAAACCTCACGGGGCATTTGATTCCAATGGAATACCTCAGGATGAAGATATTTATATTATTTATATTTATTCAGCTCCTCCAGCCTAAAGATACTAGTGGAATCCACAAGCCTAAGACCAGAATTCTTTTCTTTCGGTCCCTGTACTAGAGATTTGGCAAGGTTTTCTTATCTGAGAGAGATGGCAAATGCTACAAGACATCCCTGTCCAGTGAAAAGGGTTTTGATACCAAAAAGCCTCTATTCAACACAATGCTGGGCTTTCACTACTTCCGTCATGGCAAAAAGAACTCACTGCCACAAAATTAGGGGGCAGCAAGGAGGGGAGTAGTGCTTTGTGGAAGCAGTACCCTGGTGTTATGCTTTTTAATGCATTCCCATCTGAAATGGATAAACAGGAGCTTCTGAATGAAATAGCCAGTTAACAAGGGCGTGTCTCCAGAAGAAGGAAAAGATGTGATTTTATCAACTAATGTTATACTGAATAATAAGCTTTTTATTATTAGGTGGCATTAACATAATGTTCAACTAGGGCATAGAGCCAATAAGCAATGGTAAAAAATATCTGGGAAGGAGAAAGGTCAGTCCTTGGGGACAGAAGAAGGCTTAGATGCATTGCACAGAACTCAAAGACTTAAAAGGTTAAATGAAAGAGAGAACCTGAAGGTCAGAGGTCAATGGCAGAAAAGGGTGTTTAAATCATATGCATAGAAAGGATCATCTGACTGTTGAAACGGGGGTAAAGAAACACAAGCAGTACAGTAGTGAAATCTAGCACTGTCCCCCAGGGAGCACAGCTGAGCCAAGCTGTCAAGCACTTTGGAGAAGGTTTGGAAATGAGTACAAATGGATGCTGGAGGTTAAGGTCAGTATGGGCATGAATTAGAGGTAGTGCAATTTCATAGCTGTGAGGGAGGGGATTCCACCAGGACATGTGAAGTTCAAGGCTGGGGAATGGAAAGACCAGAAACCAGAGAGATAATGGATGTGTATCCTAGTACAGAGAGACTTCCAGGCCTACCAAGACAAACATTGTTATAATCTGGGAAGACATGGGAGTTTGATCAATAAGATTCAAGGTGGCATAAATGCCCAGAAGTCAAGAATCTCCAATTTGGGATCCTCCAGATGTGTTGGATTACATCTTCCAAAAGTCTCAATCATAACCAGGTTGGGAATTGTAGCTGTACAATACTGGCATCTTGGAAGTTCTAGTCCATCACATTAGGAGAGCACCAGGTAAGGCTGATGTAGAAGAAAAGTTGTGTTTATCAAAAGAAAGATCCTAGTTTGAAGTACCTCAAGATCCAAGTTCTTTGGGTACTTCCAGTGCAAGGGAGTGCCTCTTGGCAGCAAGTAGTGCTAGCAATCAGTAGAAAAGGGGACAAGCTAAAGCTGCTAGTAACAAACTGTCCATCTGCTAGCAGCCTCAAGGCTCTGAGCTGGGCTTAACTAGATATCCACTGAAGGTAACGTAAGTGTCATATTCATCACTGAAAACGGCATTGTCACGTTCACCCTTGAAGAGCCGTACCCAGATTTCATCTTGGTCCTGCAGCTCCATCATGAGGCTCTGGCTCTGCATGATGCTTCGGTCACTAGCCTGTGCATACAAGATGGCTGCTTCATTTGTGTTGTGCATGATGTGAAGGTAGGTCTCCTTCTGGTTCCAGGTGTGCACATTGAGACTGAAGAAATATATGCCAGGGACGTAGCAATAGAACTTGCCCATAAACATATTGAAGTGGCCATAGAGGTTCACAAATTCAGTGTCAAAGACGAGTATCTGGTAGTAGTCATTGCTATGCAGGGGTTTCCGCCGACCCACTGAAAAGGCAGCATAGTTGGTCTTGGATCGCTCTCCTGGTGATCCCATGTTGCCCTTCTGCCCCTTGAAGCCCATCTCACCCTTCTTGCCTGCTGAACCGGCCTTTCCCAACTTCCCTTGGAGGCCACGATCACCACGGTCCCCTTTCTCACCTGAGAAATAAAGATGTCATAACAGGTCACAGTTTCTTCCAGCTGGCTGCCCTCCCCTCAAGTGGGAATTTTACTGTGGCTGGCTGAGGATTATGGGAACTAATGTCCAATCCATCTGGGGGTAGCAGTTGGTGAAGGCATGTTTTAGGAGCAATTGAAGAGAGACAACCACAAGGGTTTATGGGATCACCAACTTAAGAGAACAGATCTCATAAAGTGCAATGACTTTCTGGCTTCAAACCAGACAGCAGAAAATGCCCTTAATGTGGAAAGTGTCCAAAATGCTTTGGGCCACAAATATTGATCTGAATCCTCTTTTTTTTTCTTGGCACTTTACAAGACTTCCCTGCTGTTTATATCTTATTTCTATTACTGTGGTCAAAAATGGCTGATTTCTTGGCTAAAAATCTATTTATACATTTTAATACAACAGGGAAATAAATGAAAGAACCCATGCATCCCACTCGCGGCAGAAAACCCTGGACAGAAATGGCGCCAGTCAGTCCACTGCTATCCCTTGCTGGCTTACCATTTAATAAAACTATATACTATCTCCATTCTTGTGGCGGGGGGGAAAAACCACCACATGTGATGCCCTTCCTAGCCTAGATTTCAGACAGATATGTGGTAAAATACTTTTCCCTGCATGAATGAAAGTATGCCTGCTACACAATGCTATCAAACTGATTAGTATTTTTTTCTATATTAAATACAGTTGCCACTGCATTTTATGCAAAATCAGTTTAAAGATTAAGAGTAGCAGTTTCTCCTTTATCATTTATTTATTTATTTATTTATTTATTTATTTATTTATTTATTTATTTATTTATTTATTTTCTATCCCACCTTTATTATTTTTATAAATAACTCAAGGCGAGGAACATACCGAATACTCCTTCCTCCTCCTATTTTCCCCACAACAACATCTCCCGTTGGGGGAGATGGGCAGTCATATAAAACAAACAAACAAACAAACAAACCACCCTGTGAGGTGAGTTGGGCTGAGTGACAGGGACTGGCCCAAAGTCACCCAGCCGGCTTTCATGCCTAAGGTGGGACTAGAACTCACAGTCTATAAAATGTATAACATAGTCATGTAATCTGAACATGTAATCTGAAGATTAATGATCAAATAAAGTAAAAGTTTTCAGTTTTGAATCTAGAATAATCAAAAGTCATGGCTTGGAAGAAAAGGGAGAAATCTACAATAAACATACAGTATACTCAAAGAGTACAGCCAGTTTGGTGTAGTGGTTAAGGCATCAGGCTAGACACAGGGAAACCGTGAGTTCTAGTCCCACCTTAGGCACAAAGCCAGCTGGGTGACCTTGGGCCAGTCACTGTCTCTCAGCCCTAGGAAGCAGGCAGTGGCAAACCACTTCTGAAAAACTTTGCCAAGAAAACTGCAAGGACTTGTCCAGGAAGTCTCCGAGAATCGGACACAACTGAACGGATTAAGAAACAAAAAACAAATACTCATGGAGTAACTCAGGTGGAGAACCTCTAGCTCATAGGCCCGATGCAGCAATGCACCCTATGATTTGGTTTGCCTCTCCGCATTGCTCCCCAGCCCTGCTGGAAGCACTTATATTTGGTTTCAACTGAACACTTTTCCCAAATGTATTTGCAGTCAGCAGGGAAGGGTAACTGCAACTGGCAAGAGGGTGGAATTGTGATATGCATATATGAATGTTATAAACAATGTGTGCATCTCTGTGGGAGAGAATGAAAGAGTCAGGCTGGAAAAACCTTCCATTAGTTCAGTTTAAGGATTTTATCAAGCTTACTTGCATTACAGGGAGGTGGGCAGTACAGATTTATGTGGACATGTGTATAGCTCTAAACCCCGGCTTAACCCAGTCATTAAATTAAGTAGCTAGCTTTCAGCCTTGCTTAGCCTACCTCACAGGCTTGTTATAAAAATAAAATAGTGGAGGCCTGCTATGTATGCTGCCTTAAGACCGTGGAGGAGTAGCAGGATATAAATTGAAAAACAAGTAGAGGAAATACAGGTGTGAGTCACTGATTTTCTGATAGAAGAGAAACTGTGTGGGGGATGGAGGGTGAATGAAAGGGTGGTGGGTGGGTGAGAGTGTGTGCACGAAGGTTTCTGCTGCCCAAACCAACTTTGGTTTCTGGGATTCATTTTTCCTTTGGAATCCCAGGATTCAGCAGTCCTGGGGCCTTTTCTGATGACACAACCTCTCCACCCTCTAAATCAGGCCATGTCCTAACGCAACCTCTGGCGTCCTGGGTTTGTCTCAAGACTAATTGACGGTTTCCCTTGGCCTCCAAAGGAAGGAACTTGGATAAAATTGCCATAACAGTTCCTTCCAGCCAGGAAATTTACTTAACCCACACAACTTCTCCCTAACCTGGCTCTCTAGACTTGCCAGAACCCAAAGGTTTGTCCAAAGGCAGCGTCTCCACATTGTGGCTAAAGTTTGGGAGGGACAGGACACCAAAAACAAGTTCTCCATGGCTTCTAGAAACCTACCCCGTTTCTGCTCCAAACCGGCAGCTAAATGGTTTAGGTCAGATGGGCAGGGATTTCAAAGCACGACCCAAACTACCGATGCCAAGTAATAATTTGTGCTTCTGTCCCTTATGAAATGGTGGAATTTAGAAATGCTAGGGTATATCCTAGAGCTCTCTGAAATTTGTGCACTTTTAAATCCCCTCATGAATTAAGAGATGAGGCAGCTGCAATATCATTAGCTTATTCACCCTCTGGCTGTGCATCATGCTCCCTCCCCATCTGCTTCCACAGGCAGAACTGATGTAATAATCTAAGAGTACGGGGAGGCCACCTTACGGATGGAACTGATTCTGAGAACCATGGTGAAACTGGTTGCAGAAACCACGGCTATCTTACCCCCCCCCCCCGATGTGAAGGATTTACAGAATATAGGCCTGATTTTAACATGAGGCATTTTATGCCCGCTTTTCTCCTCTGTTCCAAAGTTGATCAGGCAGCTGCACTCATTACCTCAGACCATAATGCTGCTGCCGAGTTAAATATTCTTAAAGGGGATTCAGCAAATTAATGGGGGATGCGGCTATCCATGCCTACTAGTCATGATAGCTATATTACCTCCCTGATCAGAGCAGCTTCTAAATCCTGTAAAACCAACTGCTGGAGAACAGAAGTGGGAAAATCTCGTTTGTGCACAAACCAAAACTATTGGATAGGAACAAAGTCCCAGCTCAATATGCCTTTGGTTAGATCCAGTACAGCTATATTTATGATCTCATGTTTCTGAGCCAGTGTTTTAACTTCTCACAATGCTCCAGAGCAAGGTTATGCTGGGGACATTGTAGGAAATGTAAATGACATTCCCTAAGGCGCCCCAACCAGATGAGCTCACCACACAGCCTTGGGACAAATCTACACAACTGCCTTACTCCAGGGTGAGGTCAGCCCACTAATCACTTCCAGAGGGCATGTCCACATGCCCCCTCCTGTGTCTCAATGTCCACAGGAAGCCGTTCAAATATGCTTGTAGGTGCTTTGCTCTGTTGATTTTTCTTTTATTCTGTCTCCAGATGCTGTGCACGGGCAATAAAGGGAATATTGATGCACAAGGGGGAGGCAGACTGAAATTATGTATTCTGCATTGGCAAACTGGAGTTGGTTCTGCTGTCTTCTTGTACATGATGACTTCTCCTACCCCTCAATCCTCTTTTGGCCACATGGGACACCAGAACGCCAGCTTCTACAACCACTTTTTTTCAATGGGTTGGTCCACTGGTGGACTGGTTGACCCAGAGAGTCACTGTGAAACCTTAACGCTGACTAATCCCTGGCTTAAGGCATATCACTCAAAGTATTATTGAAAGGACTCATCTCTTGTACTTCTGTAGCTTGGATGGTAGGGAATTCCCTTTCAGTGGCTGCTGCTCCCAGAGAAGCACTTGCTTCTGACTTCTTCCCTCACATAATTTTCTTAGAGTAATTTATAGCTCTCACACCAATCCCCACAGCTAATCCCCTTTCTCAAACTCCAGCTCTTCAACAGTACTTATCCAACAACTGCATCTTCACTGTACAAGTCTGGATGACCACTACATGGCAACCGAGAGAGACAAAAAACTCTCTTTGCTGCCATCTAGTGTTTGATATGTCAAACAGTAAATGGGTCGACCTGTAAAAAGGTAAAGGTTCCCCCCCCCCCCCCGCACATTTGTGCAGTCGTGTCTGACTAGGGGCTCATCTCCGTTTGTTAGCCGAAGAGCCAGCGTTGTCCGAAGACGCTTCCACGGTCATGTGGCCGCATGACGCACGCGGAACGCTGTTACCTTCCCACCAAAGTGGTACCTATTCATCTACTTGCGTTTGCATGCTTTCGAACTGCTAGGTTGGCAAGAGCTGGGGCTAGTGCGGGAGCTCACTCCGTCATGCAGGGCTAGGGATTCAAACCTCCGAACTTGCGATCTTCCGATCGGCAAGCCTGGCGTCTGAGGTCGACCTGTAGTTTCAAGTAATTTTAAAAAATCAGTCAATAACATCAGAGGAAAGAAGTGGGGGGAAATGCAGTGCATGGAGTAATTAGAGTGCTATGCATGCCCATTGGGGGAGGTTTTTCACATGATGGATTATGTTGGGCAGGGCTGGAATATCAGCCAAGAAAACAGCCAGTCACAATCCTTAGGGTGCTGCCCATTAAAGCTGTACGGACAGCAGCACCGTAAGGGCCTGCTGTAGGGGCAGCAAGATTTAGCACAGCATGATTCCCTGCTGGCTCAGGGAGGGGAGTACAGCAAAGCAATTCTGTGAAAGTAGCCTTGGCCATTGGAGAGAGGTCGGTCGGAGGACACTGCCAATTTTAAGCCTTGGAATGACCAATAGTAGAAGCAATAAATGCTTTTCTAGGATGTCAAAAAACACCCAGCTCAGGAATCTTAGGAGAGCCAGTAGGACATCTCCAGTCCAACTGATCATGGATACATATGCATGATGCTCTAATATCCATGATACCTTTCATGTTGTCCACAGATGCATGCTTGTGATACACATTGCTCATGGATAAATGGATGCCTGACGCCTTTCCCTAAATCTCACATTCTGAATCCAAAGCAGCACAACTGGCCCAGTGCCCCTTACCTTTCAGGATGGTCATGTTGATCTGAGGCAAGGGGTAATACATGGGATTTGCTGAAGGAGGATCACAGCAGCGAACACACTCCGATCTTCCTGGCTGCTTGCTGTGTCTCTGATAGCCATATTCAGCTCTGGGAGGCAGAAACAGCATAGGCAGAGTGGTCAAAGGGCCAGAACTGGGGAAGGAGACTCAGGCCTCCAGTTTAATTTCTACAAGCCCATCCTGCTCCTCAAGGGCACTGTTTCACAAAATATGAAAAGTTAAAGTGGCTGACAGGAATTATTGAGAGCCCTGCTTGGACAGCTTATTCCACACCTGCCAGCAAACAACCAGCAAGACCAATCCCAAGAAACCAGGGACTAGCACAATTGTTTTCCTCCGTCCCCAAACTTGCAACCTTGAACCCAGACTTTGAAGCCAGGATATAATAATTAAATCGAGTGGGCTGCTGCCTCCAGCTTAAGCACCAGAGAGCAGAATGGCAGAGAAATGGCACGTTATGGGAAAAAGAGCCTAGGGAGTAGAGATCTGTGTGGACTACAATCCAATCCAAGCCGTGCCAGTTGTCCTTTGGCAGAACTACACTGGGCAGAGGGCAGAGCTGCTGAGACAAAACTCTAGTTGCATTCATTTAAACAGTAGAACATGCATGGAATTAGTCCTTGTTGAAATGAATCCAGCCCAATCAAGGAACTCCTAAGGAGAGTACAACACCTCCACCAACACAGGCAGGACAAGCCATGGGATATAAACAGAGAGCAAGTCCCACTCCCTTTTCGCACTGAAGATGTTGCCTAGTCGGGCAATGAAACGTCTGCAAGAAAACAACAAGGCTCAGAGAGCACCAAGGACTCCACGGGGTTGCTGTTGTGGGGAAAACAGGAGGCAGGAGCATTATATTTGCTGTCTTGACTTGTACAAAATAAAGGTGGGATAAAATGATAACAAAGAACATATTGTCACAATGGACCTTGTTGTAGCTGTAATTTAAATACATTTAGCAATAATTTACTACCTGAAAGGTAGTATTTATAGGTAATTATTTAAGCATGAAAAAAAACAAAACAAACTTGCAACCTTCCCATCATTTTACACATCTTTTTTCTTAGAAACAACAACAACAACACAACCTATTAAGGAAAAGAAAAACTGAAAAAGCAGAAAAAGAAAAAAAGAAAAGGGAGAATTGTAAATTAAAGCTATCAATATATCTCCTCCACCCAATATATTTCATGTGTGAAGTATAGCAACTGCACCACAGAAGTTCATTTACCTATCTCCTTCACTAATGATCTTTAGGGAAACTTAGCCCTTACTATAGAAATACAAAAAGCTGCTAGCATGACTATCAGTTTTCCCAATTCTCTTCTCTATCCTACATATTTTGCTGTAGGGTAAAAACCAGGATGAGGCATTATAAATCATGGCCTGGGGACAAGGCCAGTGACATGAACCAATGTGTAAAATTGAGACTGCCAAGTCTTTCAGGTGATATGGTAAATAACTAGTGAAGAAAGGCTCTAAATACATCTATCTATCTATCTATCTATCTATCTATCTATCTATCTATCTATCTATCTATTTATCTATCTAATTTATCCCCGCCCATCTCCCCGAATAGGGGACTCTGGGCGGCTTACAGGACAATGGTTAAAATCTATACATATAAAATTACAATAAAACAAATAGATAAAATAGGTATATTTTATATTGTATAAAATATACAATATAAAATATTGTATATTGTATATTTTATATTGCATAATCTATATTGTATAGGCAATCTGAGGAGGACACCTGAAAAACGTATTTGTTAGATGTATATTCCACCTTTCTTCTAAAACCTTGCGGCAACATGCCTAGGACTCCTTTCTCCAATTTCCCCCACAACAACCCTGTGAAGTAGAAAAAGAGTAAGTTGCTCCAGAGTCATCCAGTGAGTTTTCTTGCTGAAAGCAGACTTGAACCTGGGTCTCCCCATAGTCCAACACCTTCACTTCTATACTACCCTCACAGTGTCTGTGTTTGCAAAGCAGAGATTTGGTGAAAACTGATGGAGAACTGACCGGGAAGATTTGGGAATGGTGGAGGGAGAGTAGTCAGGCCATTAGCACAGCTGGGTTCCTTCCTCATCCCAGGATATCGTCTTATGAGGATATGCATTTTTATTTGTTTGTTTGTTTGTTTGTTTATTATTTTTATCCCGCCTTTATTATTTTTATAAATAACTCAAGGCAGCAAACATACCTAATACTCCTCCCTCCTCCTATTTTCCCCACAACAACCACCCTGTGAGGCGAGTTGGGCTGAGAGAGTGTGACTGGCCCAAGGTCACCCAGCCGGCTTTCATGCCTAAGGTGGGACTAGAACTCACAGACTCCTGGTTTCTAGCCTTACCCACTAGACCAAACTGGCATTGTGGTAGAATAGACATTTGTGATAGGCATCACCCTCAGTTCCTGCCCAGATCCATTAAAAGTGAAGTAGAAGAGACATTAGGAGGCGTGGTGGCTCAGCGGGTAAGATGCCAGGCTTGTAGATCGCAAGTTTGGAGGTTCAAATCCCTAGCCCTGCGCGCGGAGTGAGCTCCCGCACTCGCCCCAGTTCTTGCCAACCTAGCAATTCGAAAGCATGCAAATGCAAGTAGATTAATAGGTACCACTTCGGTGGGATGGTAACAGCATTCCGCGCGCGTCATGCCGGCCACATGACCGTGGAAGCGTCTTCGGACAACGCTGGGTCTTCGGCTAAGAAACGGAGATGAGCACCGGCCCCTAGAGTCGGACACGACTGCACAAATGTGCGGGGGGAACCTTTACTTTACTTTTAGAAGAGACATTCTATGGAAGTGGGGGTGGAAACAGTTCACTGAATTAGCCAGACTGAAAAGACTCAGGGAAATGTAAAGCCTTCAAGGTAAAGAAAAATGTCTAGCCACTGTGGAAGCAAAAGCTGCACCCGATGACCGTAGGGAACTATAACATCTGAATTTACTCTGCAACCATGAGGGCTGGTGCCACTTACTTCATATAATTGTGCATCTGTTGGTGAAAAAGACATGCCCTTCAGCTATATCAACTGAATAGATGCCATATCTTTTTTTTCCTCATAACTTTTAGCAGATGGTTGCTTGCTTGTGCTCCTTCAGGGGAACAACTTTTGGCCCAATGCAGGAACAGGGGATCCTCTTGCCAAGAGATTGAGCAAATTTTTTTTCAAGGAACTAGATAGGACCTCCTCCCAGTTCCTGTAATTACCACAATGACTTTGGGGGGGGCAGTTTGGCAATATATTTCTCTGTATTTCCTCCCGTGTGATCTAGCATAGGGCCCCATTATTCCAAAGGAGAGGCGTGCCTGAAACCTAAAACGGCAGATGATTGCAGCCCCAGAAGGGTAGGGGAAAGGGGGGAAAGGGGTTCCAACATGAAAAATATTGTAGAGGGTTGAGAGGCCAGAATTTCCAGTCTCATGAGTGCTACAGCATGATGTGTAACAATCTTATTGGTAGAGGTGTCACCCAACATTTAAACAATGGTTGGATGCCTGGTATTAGGTAAGAACGGATACAGTAGACCACAGGAGATCACAGGAAGAAGGGCTATGATGCCTAAATAAATCTGGTGTGCATTGCTTCTATTCCTTTCTGTTGGGGCAAGAGAAGAGGGAGCTAAAGAAATTCTGCAGGAGGTTGTTTTCCCTCGCTGGACATATCTCTAAGAACACAGAGATACCCAACATTTCTGTATCGTTTTTCTAGGAATGATCATGCCAGATTAAGGCAGGATGGAGCCTAGACAGTGAAGAGGTTCACTGGTGTGGATGCTAACATAAACAAACATGGCTCTTTCCAGTACAGAGATGCCTAGAGAATGTTCACTCTGATTAAACAGGATCCTTAATTGTATGCCTATGATTCAACCATTAAGGTCCTTTTTTGCAGTCATTTGCACCTCCTCCAGAGCCATTATCACCCAGCATCCTCTGGCTTAATTTAAAGTGGGACAGAGTGAGTTAATTGTGCATAAACTGCACACTGAAGATGCACATTAATGAAGTTAATTGGGCATTGAAGTACAACCATGAAGTGTTTTCTTCAACTGTCAGCAGTTCTAGTTAAAAGTTTCACAGTTCTGAACAGCTGCCCAAATATGCGGTCTGTCTAACCATGGTCCCGTGAGATCAGCTTCCACTACTCAGGAGAACAGGCGTGTGTGTTTTGTGTGTGTTGTGTATGGCATGTTGGTTTTATTGTAATGGCTCACCTGGAAGTATGATCCCAGAGTGGTGGTCCTGTGGGCATTCCAGGCCTCTCTTCTGCCTCTCTCTCATTTCCATAAGCCTGGAATAGTAGGCAGATAAGCCAAAAAGTACTGCGTGCCAATGGTCCCTTCATGGCGTTGTGTCCTGTTGGAGAAAACAGTCAGGCCAATAAAACTGCTGGAGATGCTCAAGAGGCAGGAAATTAACCTGCTTGCTCATCATTCATTTCTGCTGATTCTCTGCAGAGGCACAGGAAGTAGAGCCTCCCTTCCAGTGCTGTATTCAATCAAAAGCACTAGAACTACCAGATGTGAGGCTTTGTTTGTGATGTTGCACTCAAGGGGTATGGTGAGACTGCTGTTGTTGTACTGTTCCAAACTATATGGCAGCATCCCTGTCTGCGCTGCTTGACTTCACCACAGGGTTGGTGGTAGAACTCCCTAGGCTTATGATGCTGGGGGACTTCAACCTGCCTTCTTCAAATGAAGGGTCAGAGATGGTCTGGTAATTCATGGCCACCATGACAATGTCCCAGGTCATTGAAGACCTAGCTCACAAAGGAGGCCGCAAGTTAGAACTTTTTGTCTCAGGGCAGATGCAGTGTGAACTGAGTATGGGGACATTATCATCTGTCTCTTATCGTAGTCAGTTCACTCTCTGATTGCTATGGAGTTGACTGGTGCTACCAATCTCTGCAGGGAGGAAGGACCTACTGTATATGATCACTCTAGGTGTCTAATAGAACCTTTCAGTTTCCAGAAGGCAGTTAGGGAGTTTCCTGAGATTCTGGTTGGCAGTTCTGTTGACCTTCAGTCACCTGCTGGAATGAGGCAGCTAAAACCTTGGATAGGATTGTGCCTACGCAGTCTCCCAGTTTGCCAATCCAGGGGAGTTCCTTGGTTTACTGAAGAGCTCTAGGAGATGCTCTAGGCTTAGAAGAAGCCTAGAGTATTACTGGCAGAAGACAAAGAGTGAATCTAACCAAACATGGATAACAACTCACATTCAAGCCTATACTGTGGTAGTAAAAGCATCAAAACATAATTATTTCTCTGCTTTTATTACCTCCACAGATTACCACCCAGTAGCCATTTTCAAAATAACACTGACTCTTTTAGGGAAAGACTGGTGGAAGAACATCAGCAAAACAACTGTGAAGAATTTTCTAGACTTCTGCTGGACAAAACCACTCTGATGGCTCAGACACCAGCTGGGCAACTTCTCTCAAGGTGAGACTATGTCTTGTGAGGTTATCTGGAATGAGTTTAAATATATTGGTCTAGAGCAGGGGTCGGCAAACTTTTTATGCCGGGAGCCATTTTGACATGCTCGTGCACATTTTGAAATGCTAGAGAGCCAGGGGGCGGGGTTTGCGGGCGGGGGCCAATCACGTGGAAGGGGGCGGGGTTTGCGGGCGGGGGCCAATCACGTGGAAGGGGGCGGGGTTTGCGGGCGGGAGAGGGCGTCCACCCGGCCCAGCTGCCCGGGGTCCAGGGAGATCAGCTCCGGCGAAGAGCGGCCGTGGGGGGGGGGGGCGGGCGGCGACGACAAACGACACGCTTCAGGCTTTCAGCGCTGGAAGGAGGCCGCCTTCCAGCGCTGAAAGCCTGAAGCGCGCCGCTTGTCGTCGCCGCCCGCCCCCCCCCCACGGCCGCTCTTCGCCCGCACGCGTTGAACAAAGAAGATGATGGAGGGTGGGAAACGAGGCCTGCCCGCTTACCTGCCTGCTTGCCTCCCTCCGCGAGGCCCTCCGCTGCCTTCCCGGGGTCCAAGCCGGATCGGGGGCCTCGCGGAGAGAGGCAGGCAGGCAGGTAAGCGGGCAGCCCTGGCCTCCGCCGCCGGGCCCGCCCCCCTCGGCCGCTTCCGCCCGCCCGCGTTGAAGAAAGAAGACGATGGAGGGTGGGAAACGAGGCCTGCCCGCTTACCTGCCTGCTTGCCTCCCTCCGCAAGGCCCCCCGCTGCCTTCCCGGGGTCCAAGCCGGATCGGGGGCCTCGCGGAGAGAAGCAGGCAGGCAGGTAAGCAGGCAGCCCTGGCCTCCGCCGCCGGGCCCGCCCCCCTCGGCCGCTTCCGCCCGCCCGCGTTGAAGAAAGAAGACGATGGAGGGTGGGAAACGAGGCCTGCCCGCTTACCTGCCTGCTTGCCTCCCTCCGCGAGGCCCCCCGCTGCCTTCCCAGGGTCCAAGCCGGATCGGGGGCCTCGCGGAGAAAGGCAGGCAGGCAGGTAAGCGGGCAGCCCTGGCCTCCGCCGCCGGGCCCGCCCCCCTCGGCTGCTTCCGCCCGCCCGCGTTGAGCGAAGATGATGATGGGGGCGGGAAACGAGGCCTGCCCGCTTATCTGCCTGCTTGCCTCTCTCCGCGCAGGGGCTGCTGCGGCTGGAGATGGCGCTGCCTCCCTGCCGCGCCGGGCCTCGCTCAGTGCGAGAGCCAGGGGGCGGGGTTTGCGGGCGGGGGCCTATCACGTGGAAGGGGCGGGGGTGAGTTCAGCTGCGGAAGAGCCACACTCAAGGGGCCAAAGAGCCGCATCTGGCTCGCGAGCCGCCATTTCCGACCCTTGGTCTAGAGGAAGTAGACAGGGTTCTCTGTGACATCAGCTCTGCCACTTCGAGTCTGGATCCCTATCCTTCCTAGTTGGTGAAAGCTTCTAAGTTGGTGAGAGGAGGCTGGGTCAGGTTGATGGTGAATGC
Source organism: Charina bottae (assembly GCA_023362775.1). Taxonomy (NCBI): domain Eukaryota; kingdom Metazoa; phylum Chordata; class Lepidosauria; order Squamata; family Charinaidae; genus Charina; species Charina bottae. The sequence continues at coordinate 131,428,960 of JALMGJ010000002.1, read as the reverse complement.
AACTTTGGAAGAAGAAACACTACCAGCTGCTTGAAAGTGGTGGTGATACACTTCCTCTTCAAGAAACCATCATTTGACCAAGTAATATTATATGAGAATCAACAAGTGTCCAACCTTCCCTTCATGGATAAGGTTGTTGAGAAGGGTAGTAGGAAAAATAAGCTGAGAGTCACTATAGTTAAAATATGATTGGGGTGGGGGAGAAAGAGAGATGATTCAACTTCCCATCATCCATTCTTTCCTCCTGCAAATTGCTCTTCCTCTACCGCTTTGCTGTGGAAAAATGGGAGCTGGGCATTCCAGACTCATGCATCCTAAAGAACTTTCCTACAAAGTGAGAAAAAAGAGTCCAGAGAAAACTGAGATGGGTCCTTTTCTCCCACACATTGTTCTGCTCTAAAAACCTGGTAGAAAAACTGCATCTGGGACATTTCAATGCAATGATGAGATTCACTCCCTCTTAAATGCCTTTCATCTATCTGATTTGTCCAATCCAGTCTTTCATGGCAAAATACATAGCAGTGTATAAATGTGCAGAGACTGGAAGCTTGCCCACCCTTGGTCTATAATAAGCCAGGACAAAGTAGTACCAGGTAAAATTGGCCACATCTCCTAAAATATGTGGGTAAAATAAATACCCAAGAAATACCCACAGGGGATGAACCACACAGCTGGCTCAAGATCTGGATCCAGAAGATTTTCATGGAAAGAGCGATAACTCTTATGGAACAGAATGAGATGGCACGTTGTCAAAGCAGCACAGCTACAGTCCACTGCAAGTAGGAGTCACACTTTCACAGGCCACATTTAGGCAACACACATGCAAGCACAGGCATACTTCAGCCATCAAGTATATAAATGAGTAAATACTCTCATATTGATTAAGGGACATACCATTAACTCTACAATGCATTGATGATCAGAGTCAGAGATAAATGCTGTTTTGAAACTCGTATTCTTCTAAGGATTTCCAGAAATTGAGGCTTTGAGGGTAATGAAATCTTAGTCTCGATACAAAACTATATATTTTTTGGCTGCTTATATGGAAGCCAGATTAGTTAACTCATCCTAAAGCATTAACATAGACCAGAGCTTTCCAAACTTTTCATGTTGGTGACACACTTTTTAGACATGCATCTTTTCGTGACACACTCTTACAGCAGGGCACAAGGCAGGCACTAGGACCTGCGTGGAATCACAGCTGGTTTGGAGGCAGCCAGGCACAAGGCAGGCACTAGGACCTGCGTGGAATCACAGCTGGTTTGGAGGCAGCCAGGCACAAGGCAGGCACTAGGACCTGCATGGAAGCCAGGAGGCAGCAGCAGCCGTGACACATCCAGACACTGCAGCCGACACACTAACGTGTCCCAACACACACTTTGGAAAGTTCTGACATAGACTCTTATGCAGTTTAAACAGTACTGATCAGCTACTGTGCATGCTTGGTGTACTTTGCACACACATCCATTTATGTGCTGCAAAATATTACAAATATGTTTAAGGTGCACCACACATTTTACTCATTGTATAGGTTAGAACAATTTTTCTTATACACATCCTCATAGTATGACTAATCTTACACACTGGCACTATGTACTATGCAAAAATACAGGTGGGCAAATGAACTGCAACCAGGAAATCAAGTCACCAACAGGAGAAAAAAGTAAGAAGTATCCAGTCTTAAAGTGCATGCTTGTATGATAAAGAAAACCCTGGCCATGAAATGGATTTGCAGAGGAAAGCACATGTGTCATTTATGTAAAGCCCAGATATGTGAATAAGGTTTTCACATATTTATTTAGCACCATTACTTCTTGTTGCATTTCGCCATGAAATTCAAAGAAGCAAAGAGGAGGTTCCCAGGGAGTTAGTTCTCATTAGTTTCAACAGGGAGGCTGCATTCGATGCCCTGAGAGCAGCAGTATATTAATTGGCGCAATAGTAAAACTCCTGCATATGGGCTAACAAGCATCCATATACAGTAGCATCCCACACAGAGGGGGGAGCATCTTTCTTAGCAGCTGCTCCACAGTTAGAAAATTCCCTTCCTCTGAACAGAACTCCAGCATTATGAGAAGTGCTGCGGGAACCTCTCTGCAAGGCAGATGTAAGATGGCTGTGGCTACGAGGGAGGAACAGCTCTTGTTTGACCGCATTTCATACTTAATGAGGTTTTATTCTACTTTCATGGTTCTTTCCCAAAGCAACTTGTCCGAAAGCCATGGGATGGTGAAAACAAAAAATCTGAATGGATGTACTGTCTCTATCCCTCACTCCGCCCCCGAAGTCTCCCCAAAAATGTATGCAAGCACTACTACAATAAATGGAACATCTAATTGATCCTGGAGAAAGAGAAAGCCGTCCCCAAAAGTTAAACATACTGTATGCCTGCCAAATAGCTCCTATCTATTAAAAAAGATCTGTACACATGCAGAGAGAGAGAGGGAGAGAGGGCAGCACAGAACAGGACCGACCAATGTCGACTTGCAAGGAGAGAAGTCCAGAAGTGCATACAAAGATGTGCTCCCAGACCGTGTTTGTTTTTTCCGGTTCACTCTGGCAACTTGCCATCTCCCAAGGGTCTGATACAGCAGCCAGTAATGCCTGGGAATATCAAGTCATCATGGACTGCAAGAAAAATCTCAGCATTAGAAACTCTAATACTCTGGCAAACACAGAGAGGACATTTGGGGTGAAGGAGCCAAGTTTCAGGAACTCTGTCCTCACTTCACAGCTACTAGTTGCTAATATGCTGCTGAAAGGCATCAAACTCAGCGGGACGGCAATTGTATCCCTTCCCCATGCCAGGGCAATGATGCATCCGTGACTGCCCCAGTTGTCCTCAGTTGACAATTCCTCAAAAGCAGAATTTGTATAAGAATAAAGGATAAGGCTTGGCTGCTGTGAAATGTGAGCCTTGTCTCATTCTGTACATCTACAGTACTTTACGTGGAGATCTCTGACCAACAAAGTTATATAGTAGAATGGAGAGAGACAAAAGCAACCTCTCTCATTGTAATAGAAGGCAGACACACCAGGCAGATCCTGGCCCATTTCCACCCTCTGGAGCATTTAGAGCACCACCAGCCCAAGCTTTGCAGTGCGTTCTAGAAGAAGGACTCTCATGCAAGACTCCAGGCAGACTTGGCCACTCATCCCCCCTGCTCAGGTGAACACCTGTTCCTTTGCATGCATGGTTTCACACAGCCCTAAGCACCTGCCCTTGGCACCGCCCAACTTGCTGGCACCTACCTTGGGGACAGGATGACAGGCTGCCACAGCCCCTGCTTGTGTTTGCCTTTGAGCTTCTACAGCATCCCCCTCCACATAAATACTTCCACCCCGTGAGAAGGCAGAGAGGAGAGCCCAGCAGTTCCGCCTCTAGTCTTCAGATCTCAGGCACCAAGCAGAAAGACGCTTTCTGAAAAACAGAGAGAGAGAGAGAGAGAGAGAGAGAGAGAGAGAGAGAGAGAAAGGGAAAGAAAGGGGCAGACACTGCACGCCGCCAGCCCTCCCCCCTCAGCTGTGAGCACAGCTGCCATTAACCATATGTATGCCCAGCACCCACAGCTGGGACAAAAAAGGCAGGTTTCCTCTGCCAGAAAGTATCTCCAGATGTTAGGGATCCAGAGCCAAGAAGTGAAGCATGGAAGGGAAGGAAAGGAAAGATAGTGTCACTGTCCACAAAAGTGGGGATCGGATAGTGGGGAAAAGGCACTTCTGAAGCCAAGGAGTCAGATACTCTTGATTCCTTTAGTGCTGTCCCTCTGTATTATTACATAATCACTACTTTCCCTAGTTTTTCAAATGTATCTGGCTTATTTGTAGATCTTCAAGCAGCATATACTGTAAGTGAAGATAAGCAACATGCATCCCCACCAAGCAGGTCCCCAGCAAGGAGACTTCTGCAGCCCTAGATGCTTCAAGCTGCCAGCTCACAACGCTTTCTCCCTTCTCTCTTGCTGATCCCAAATTTGCTTCTTTTAGATACTGAATATAAATGTGAGTCAGTGACTGTCTGATAAACATCCACTGAATAATGAACTCGTGAAGAGGCTGGAAACTTGGCTTTTATCTGTCCCTTTGTGGGTCTTGATTCTTCTGACTGGATAACTTTAGACAGCCTACACTTTCTTAGCCTCAGGGCCTGTCTAAACTACACCAACACTAACACTTGCAGGTAATTTAGGTGAAAGACTTTGTACTAAAGGGTAAAGAACCATAAAAGTACAGAGAAACAGATAGGAAACAGAGACATCCCATCAGCTCTGCTGAGAGACTGGCCAGCTCCTCCTATCCCTGACTTGTTCCCATTCCAGCTGGTCATAATTGAGAGTCCTGTGTGATTTTAAGAACTGTTGGCCGGGGCTTGGTGTTGTTTTGTTTGTTTTCTCTCCCCAGCTTTTTTCTTTTGGTGTCATGACTTTTACATTATAAGCCTGAAGGGCGGAACACTTTATTTTATAAATCCCATGCAAGGAACTCTAGCAGCCTTTTCCGCAGACATGAAGGGGGGGGGAATATGAGAAGTAAATAAGAAAACGTGCCGGGAACCAAAATGAGGAGGACAATATAGGAAAACACTAGAAAACCAGAATGTCAGAACCTGGTAGAGGCCCAGGTTTGTTGTCCTCAATCTGCGAGGGAACATAAGCAGCAAGGAGCCCTCTGCAAGCCGGCGGCCTCAACCAACCCAGTCTGAGAGAATGAAAGGAAGCAAACAGCCTCCTAATTGTTTCCTTTTGGTCTCAGGCACAAATATACCAAGAAAGAGGAAATGAAGCTTGGACTACATTAAGCCAGCATCTTCCTCACCCTGTTCTCATTTCCGAGGGTTGACCCCCTGCAGACTAAAGTATACTTTTAGGCATAGTTTCTCTAAGCCTGGTTACTTCCCCCCACCCCCCAAAAAAGAACAGGAACACAGAAAAATGCCTTACAGATAGATCACTTACCTCAGATCACTTAGCCACTTAGCCCAGCATTGCCTATTGAGGCTGGTGACAGGTTTTAGCCAGTGGCAGGCATTTCCTCTTATCGCCTTATCTGCTACCAGGGATCTTCTAGGCAGTGTTTCTTGAAGTGTGGTCCTAGGACCTCTGGGGGTCCCCCAAGACCCTCTCAGGGGTCCACAAAATCAAAATTATTTGCCAGCATATGCTGAAAAATAATACAATATTAAAATCCCATCAAACAATTGTGACAAGCGGTAGTGGCAGCAAATGTGTCAATTTTAAGTTTTAATATGGTAAATATCGATAAATATAACCCATACAAACAAAAGCTCTTTTGGGGTCCTCCATAATTTTTAAAAGTGGGAAGGGGTCCTGAGAGAAAAAAGTTTAAGAAACACTGTTCTAGGGAATGTACCCTGTGATTTTTCCCCACATCTCCCCATTTGTTGTTATATCCATCACGTTTTGCAGACGAGAAATGCCTTTTCTGCTTGACAAGAAACTTCTGAAGACCTAAGCAAGGAGGATCTGGTAAAGGCCTATTGACCTACCTACTTTTCCACTGTCCCTTTACCAGCCAAGAGATTTGTTTGTTATGCTCAGATACTGAATGGCTAATACTATCATTACCAATAAAAATCCACATTTCCATGCTCAACAACAGTCCAATCCCCTCATTTGGCTGTCAGGAAAAGGCTGGCATAATGGACAACAGAAAAAGCAGTCACTACTCATCTACATATTACCATTAAATTATTCCACCAGCCTCACCACTGTCCGTGGAAAATAAATACATAAGCGGGGGGGGGGGGACACCTTTCCAAAATTACATTTGCTAAATACAAAGTCAATTATCTCAGTTCAAAGCTAACTAACAACAGCAACAACAATCTGGAGAAAAACTCTCCTTTCTGAATCCAGGGACTTGTGGCTTTTGAACAGAGATTATCTACTCCATCATCTTAATCAGTTTGTTTATCTCAAGCTTGTATTTTAGGAAGTTTTTTTTACCAGAATACAGATCTTTGTACTCTGATCACATTTCCTTTCTCTCTCATAATACTAGAAATTTGAGTTCATTTGATGAAACTGTTTGGGCAGAGATTCAGGTCAGATAAAATATAGTGTCTTTGTATACAGTATACAGAGTTCTAGTTAAGTTATAGGATTCGCTGTCACCAGATGTGATGGTGAGTACAAATTCATGTTAAGCAGAGCCATTAAGTAGTACTAATGATGGCTAAGTGGACTTCCAAGGTCAGAGGTGGTATGCACTTAGTAACAGTTCCTGGAAGACATAAAATATAGTATTGGCTCTAATCATGTCTTTTCAGGGTTTCTTTTTCATCTATAGACTAGTCTACTGGACTTAAGGAACTCCCAATGCAGATAGCCAACTTACAAAGCTGTAAGATTTTCCACTCTTAGATTACTCATCTGTATTAATGAGCATAGTGACCTGGGGGGCAGGGGGAATGTTGCCACAATTTCTATTGAGCAGCAAAGGTTGGAGATTTTTCAAAGGGTAAGTCTTCCCACACTTGCCAATTGGCAAGTTGCTCATCTGCATTTATCCTCTTTGTCCTAACTGGGGTAGCAAATCATTATATTGTTAATTCTTCTGTTTTTTTATCAGGGGCATCTCCATGTTTGACAGAACCCTTGGGAAAATGCTTTTGTTGGGGCCCCTCAGTGCACCCACCTTCTTTAGCTTGTCATTGGCTATTTGCTTGCCTCTCTTGATCGCAATCTGCACCACCCAGGGGGAAAGTATGGCCTTGTGGAAATACTACTAAACCCTCTCAATACATGCTTGCTTAGAGGAGGCGAGGAGGCAGGCAGGCAGCAACATCAGGAGAAATAGCAGCACAGTTAGAAGCTGCTGGGATTGGCAGTTGGCCCCCAGCTGCAGTACAGACCTCAGCATAATTCCAGCCTCAAATTCCAAAATCTATCCTGTTGGGAATATATTGGAGAAGTGATGTGCCAGTATTTGACATAAACAAACCAAAACAGTTAGAGGAAGGAGGCAAACAGAATCTCTCTGTTAGGACTGAACTGTATGCTTGACAAAGGACAGCTGTTCTTTGAATAATACCTACTTATAAAGCTGATTTATACTAAATCACATTGTTGATTCTTCTACCTCAGTGTTAGGTAGTGTTTCCTTAAACTCTGAGTCTTACTCCAGCCTACCTACCAGAGTGTTTTTTCAGGAAGTTAATAACTGCTGTCTGCCTACTGTCTAACATACACCCTCCAATTACCACCCATACAAGCAGGTGCACCATATCTGGTAAGTTACAAGAAAGCCAATGCTTTGACTGAGCTTGGATAGACCTGGAGAAAGCCACAGTCTTATCTACCTCTGTCACTGTCCCCAGGGGATTCACTGTACAAAGACTGCAAAATGATGGCTTCATTATTCACATTGCATTATAATCCCAAGTACTTATCATAATATCCTTTACAAACATGCTAGAACAACATACTGCAAGGAGGTATGTATTTTTACTGGCAGAAGTGAGAATGCAGCAACAGAAAAGATCCATACTTGTCTCAAAACCTGAAATAATCAATCAAATATAATCATCATCATCATCTTTATGAAAAAGCTACACATGCCAAACTCTCCCTACCTCTTGAAGCTGACTGGGAAAAATGACTAACACCCTAAACAGAGACCCTATTTCTTTCTTAATGCTTGGCAGGGACAGGGGGATGCCACAGGCCCTTAAAAAGGCACTGATTCACCCACTCAAGTGGCCAGGTCTGGATCCAATAACATTGGACAACTTGTGAGAGTCTCAGTATCAGAATCCCAAAACCAAGAAACCTTTCAGTCAGTTCATGCTAAAAAGATTCATTTATTAAGGACCAGAATACATGAGGCAAAGGCAAAGCTTCAAATGGCCAAATTGGCACGCATAATTTGATATTAAGAACATCCCTCTGACATCATTTACTATCTGATTGAAAACAAGCTAGTTCCCACTCCAGTTCAACCCGCTCCCATCAGAACGCTCGTTAACAGTCCAGGTGTCTTATCGGGAAACGGCCAAGGCAATCGGCTTGTTTCAAGCAGCAAGGGCACCCCGGTGGGCCACGGGCGGACTTCCCTCCCCACTTTTGCTCCCCGCGGTTTTTTCGGCCCCTACCAGGGTAGCTCGGGTGCGCCTGCGCCTCCCCGTCGCACAGCTGATTGGCGCTGAGATTTTCCACTCGGGCACCCCCCAACCGTCACTTTTTGCGGTGATCTGAGGCTTTTTCGCCTCGCAACAGTGGTGCTCTGCCAAGAAAAGCTGCAGTCGTGAGGCGAAAAAGCCTCAGATCACCGCAAAAAGTGAAGGTGGGGGGCACCCCGGGGTGGAAAATCTCCACGCCGATCAGCTGTGTGACAGGGAGGCACAGGTGTGCTCGAGCTACCCCGGCAGGGGCTGAAAAAAACAAGGGGAGCAAAAGTGGGGAGGGAAGTCCGCCCCACGCCCCGCCAGGGTGCCCCTTCGAAAGGGCAGGCTCTGGGGACCCCGAAAATGCCCTTGGTTCCGCAAAAAAATGCTGCACCGAGCAGCAGGGAGGCAAAAAGCCTCACTGGCAGCACCTGCTGGGGTGGCGGGGTTTGCAGGCGGGATCCAATCACGTGGGCCAGAGGGCGGGGACCCCTAAAGTGCACAATAAGTGTAATGTTCCCGCCTGCAAACCCCGCCCCCCGGCCCATGTGATTGGCTGCCGCCTGCAAACCCCACGCCCTGGTCCTTGGAAAAATTTTTCCCGCGGAAGCGGTCCCTGGTGCCAAAAGGGTTGCCGACCCCAGATGTAGGCAGAGCATCTGTAGAGTAGTTGGTGCTTTGAATTAGAGGAGCCAATCCCTGAGGAGGGGGAATGACGGAATCGACTACCTCCTCCTGAAGTCCGGTAAGCTGGGGTTGGCGGGAAAGAGCGTTGGCAAGAAAGTTTTCCCTGCCTTGTATATATTTCAGAGTGAAATTGAAGTGGGTAAAAAATTGCGCCCAGTGAACGTGTTTAGGATTTAGTTTTCTGGGAGATTGAAGTGTTTGGAGGTTTTTGTGATCAGTCCAAACCTCAAAGGGATGGGAAGAGCCCGCTAGGAGGTGGTGCCAAGTGAGCAATGCATGGCGCACAGCAACCGCTTATTTTTCCCAGACATGCCAGTTGCGTTCAGTTTCAGTGAACTTACGGGAAATGAAAACACACGGTTGCCAAAGCCCGAATGCCCTTCTGAAGCAGTACACAACCAATTGCGACGTCTGAGGCATCTACATGGACAATGAAAGGTTGAGAAGGGTCGGGGTGTTTCAAAATAGGTTCTGCTGTAAATAATGTTTTTAAAGTATTGAATGCTTGTTGGCACTCAAGTGTCCAAGTTAACACGGCATTGGGTTGGTTGGCTTTTTTGGGGTTTGCTTTCCTTTTGGTTTTTAACAAGTCAGTCAGAGGTAATGCAACCTAGGCAAAATTGGGAATGAAATTGCGATAAAAATTCACAAACCCGAGGAAACTTTGGAGTTGCCGTCAGGTCTTGGGTGCCTGACAAGCCAGTATGTCGTGTACTTTTGATGGGTCCATTTCTATGCCTTTGTGAGAGATTCTGTAGCCCAAATAGTGTAGTTCAGTGCTTTTCAAACTGCCGCCGTTGGCAACACACCAACGGTGGCAGTGGCGGCAGCGCACGCGTGCATGGCGGCGGCGCAGGGGGGTGCCTGGCGGCGGCATGCACAGCAACAGTCTTGCTAAAACGCGGAAGTGCTGATGGCGCGCCACTGCCGCCCCCCCACACACCACCCCCGCGCGCCCCCCCACGCCACCACTTCACAACACACTAAACTGTGTGTTGCGACACATTAAAGTGTCACGACACACAGTTCGGAAAGCTATGGTCTAGTTGTTGTTTATGAAATTCACATTTGGAGTTTGGCATAGACTTGGTTGTTTATCAGTCTTTGTAAGACCTCTCTGACCAGGTTGACATGCTCTTCCATGGTTTCAGTATAGATTAAAATATCATCGAGGTACACAAGGACACCTTTATACAATAGGTCGTGGAAGATTTCATTGATTAGAGCCATAAAGCAACCCGGAGCTCCCTTCAATCTGAATGGAAGCATGAGATATTCAAAAGCCCCCAAATGACAGTTAAATGCAGTTTTCCATTCATCCCCCTCCCGTATGCAAATACGGAAATATGCTTCACGCAAGTCTAGTTTGGTAAAGATTTTGCCGGTGGATAGGTGCGCTAGCATGTCTTGCAATAGTGGCAGGGGGTATTTGTTAGAGGTGGTGATGGCATTGAGCCCTCTATAATCGGTGAACAAACGTAAGGAGCCGTCCTTTTTTGTACGAAACAGGACTGGGGCTCCTAAAGGTGAATTAGCTGGTTGGATGAATCCCCTTTTGAGATTTTTGTCAATGAATTCCCTTAGAGCCTCCCGCTCCTTTGTAGTCATAAGATACAGTTTTGGTTTGGGAAGCGGGGCTCCAGGATCAAGTTCAATGGCACAGTCTGTTTTACAATGAGGGGGAAGTTGGTCAGATTCAGCCTCATCAAATGCTTGGGTGTGAGTAGAGTACTGTTGGGGAATTGGGTCAGTGTCCAGGGTTGCATCAAAATCAACTATTACACTGGCGGCTGCTAGAGCTGTGGTTTGAGGCAGAGGGGCATAGTTTGCTGTTAAATCAGCGATTGCAAGTGAAGGTTCTAGGTCTGGCGGAGGTTCAGGTTCCTGCCAGCCGTTGTACATTCCATCACTGAAGTGCAAGCTGCCTGTGACCCAATTCACTGCAGGTTGTCTAGCTTTTAACCACGCAAGCCCAAGAATCAAAGAACGCTGGGCTATGGGAGCTACTAAAACTTTTAAAGCTTCCCTAAGAGTCCCAATTGTCATTCCCACTGTTTCGGTATAAAACTGTACAGGACCTCCGCTCATGTCAGACCCATCAAGTTGAGTGAAGGTAATGGGATTTTTAAGTCATCCCACCCTTAGTCTCATTCCCATTACTACAGCAGGGTGCATGATACAACGGGTGCAACCACTGTCCACAAGTCCCACTAAGTCTGCACTCCTGCTGGTTCTTAGGGAAGTAACTTTAGTGCCTACTAATAAGCTGGGGCAAGGGCCACTCACCATTGACTCGACGCCCATTGTGTGGATTCATAGCTGCCTGTCCGCGGGCGCCACTTAGGACAGGCAGTTCCAGTTTTCCTGGAACAGGAATTCTTCATCTGCGGAGCTGTCTGCTGGGTCTGGTGGGTTGGGCATCCCTCCTGGCACAAGTTGTATATTGGGGTCGGTAGGTGCCATCTCCGTACCAAGCGAAGCACCACTGGAAGCTTTCTTAGGTGGGAATTTGGGTTGGCGGCCAGGACTCTTGCTTTGAGGAATGGAAGCAGTTTGGGAGCGAGGGCATGCTGCTGTGTGATGTCCTCCTTTGCCACAGCGAAAACAAGTGGCAGTTCTGGGCTGTTGAGGACGTTGAGTTTTCCACCCCTGGCGTGCGTCTTTGCGCTCAGCAGGTGCAGGGGCTTCAGAGACACGTTTTCCAGCTAACTGGTAGCGGTGTTGCCATTTCACTTGTGCACGAGCTGCTTCAACTTCACCAGCCAGGCAAATCCAATCGCATAGAGTTGTAGGTTTGGCTCGTGCTAAACACCATTCTAATATCTCGGCGTTCAAGCCAAGGGTGAAGTGTTCTATTTTTAGAGATTCCGGCCAGTCAGTAATTTTCCCCACTAGATTTTTAAACTCTGAAGCGTAAGGTGAAACGGATTTGTTTCCTTGTCTAAATGTACGGGCTTGCATCACTGAGAGGGGATCTTCAAAGCGAGTACGGAGGGCAAACATGAATTCATCAAAGTCCTGTAACTCAGGGCCATCTCTTTCATTTAAGTCCAGAGCCCAATTGGCTGCTTTGTCTTATACTGAATTTTTGAGTCCTCGTCTGGGAAGTATCCCCCCCAAGCATCCATGAATACGCAAACTTGATTTAAAAATCAGGCTAGTTGTTTCGGATTGCCTCTGAATTTAACTTTTAGTTCCCATAGTCCGAAGCCTCCACCACTGAGGGGTAGCCCTAGTCCCGGTATGAAGTTGGCGGGCTGAGGTGGTGGCGCCATGGGTGGGAACGGCGGGGGTCTTGCCAGATGGGGTGCATTATGAACGGGGCCCCGGTGATCGGACCTGCCGCTTTGTGGGGTATGGCTGGTGGTGGCTTTCGCTGTCTGAAGCACCTGCTGGCTTATTGTTTGTAGTATGTTCTGTATATCATCTACACGGCCCCCAAGTTCTGTAATTTGGGATTCCACCACTCCAAGGCGTTGCCCCGTGTGGGGTCTGGATCCATACTGTACTGTAACATGCGGTGCAGCTCCGGGGTCATGCTAAAAAGATTCATTTATTAAGGACCAGAATACATGAGGCAAAGGCAAAGCTTCATATGGCCAAATTGGCACACATAATTTGATATTAAAAACATCCCTCTGACATCATTTACTATCTGATTAAAAACAAGCTAGTTCCCACTCCAGTTCGACCCCCTCCCATCAGAATGCTCGTTAACAGTCCAGGTGTCTTATCGGGAAACAGCCAAGGCAGGAATGTCAAGGCAATCGGCTTGTTTCAAACAGAAAGGCTTTTGGCACAAAAGCAAACACAAGTCAAGTTCTTACAATGCTTGACACGTGTACGTATGAAACCATGACAGGCGAACGGAGCTAAAGTGGAGGGAGACTGACACAACTACTGTCCTATCTCTAAGCTTCCCTTTTTGAAGAAGCTTATTGAGAAAGTGGTGAAGCTACAGGTTCAGAGGGCTCTGGAGGATACAGATGATCTGGTCCCTTAGCAGCCTGGGTTCAGACCTGGACATTGGATGGAAACCGCATTGGGAACTTTCATGGATGACCCGTGACAGGTCTTGGTTGGAAGTGGTACAACCATCATGTTCCTCCTAGACCATTCAGTGGCCCTCAATACTGTCAGTCACAGTATCCTTCTGGACTGTGAGAATCAGAACAGTGTTCCACTCCAACCTGACCAGGCGAGTCCAGATGATTGTGGGAGGAAGGAGGTTTGACGCATGGATACCTTGTTATGGACCTCAGGATTCAGTCCTTTTTCCTATTCTGGTCAACATCTATGTGAAACCACTGGGAGAGGCCTCTGTTGGTTTGAGGTATCATCAGTATGTAGATAACACTCAGTGTACATCTCTACCCTAGGCCCATTGGGAGATATGAGCCCTATATGGCTCAGGGCCTTGGCAACTTAGGAACCACCTTTCCCTTATCATTTCTGCCCTTCCTGCCAAATAATTAGGGAACAACTGCTAAGAGTCCCCACCAATCAGGAGGCATGGGGGGTGGGGGGCAGCAGCAGGCATTTGCTATAGCAGCTCTCCTCCTTTGGAATAGCTTGCCCTGAGGCAAGGATAGCTGTGTAGCTTCCAGAAGCAGGTGAACACATGGCTCTTCTGGTAGGCCTTAATTATAATTAATTAATTAATTATAACCAGCAGTGCTAAATTCAATATATTTTAGCTTATTACTTTTAGCGTTAATTTAAAATGAGATTTAATTGGATTACTATTTTAATTAATTTTTATAGTGACTTGTACTGCATTTTATAAGTAAGCTCTGTGTCATGGGTTCTTTTTTATACCCAAAGTTTGATTGTTTCAGGCTCAAAATGATCTCCCCAAAAGCACTGCACTCTACAACAGGGGTTAGCAACCGGTGGGTCGCGGGCTGTTAGGAAGTGGGCCGCAGGGTGAGCCCTCGCGGGGGCAGCAGCATGCACGCACAGGGAGGCTTTTTGCCTCCCTGCCGGAACCGAGGGCATTTTTGGGGTCCGGCAGGGAGGCGAAAAGCCTTGCCGTGCGCGCACGCTGCACAGCTGATCGGTGTGGGGGAGTGCCCCATGGGTGGAAAATCTCTGTGCCTATCAGCTGTGCAGCGGGGAAGCAGAGGCGGGCTGAGGAGCACCCCGCCAATCAGCCTACCCTCGCGGCGGCAGCGTGCACGCACGGCAAGGCTTTTCGCCTCCCTGCTGGAACCAAGGGCATTTTTGGGGTCCCTGGAGCCTGCCCTTTCAAAGGGGCACCCCGGCGGGGCAGACTTTTCCTCCCCGCGTTTTTTTCAGCCCCTACGGGTAGCTCAGCGCGCCTCCGCTTCCCCGCCACAAAGCTGATCGGCGCGCCGAGCTACCACCCGTCTGTCCGATTGGCTGCCGCCTGCAAACCCCACCCCCCATCCGTCTGATTGGCTGCCACCCGCAAACCCCACCCCCCGGTCCTTGGAAAAAATTTTCTGACGGAGGTGGTCCCTGATGGAAAAAAGGTTGCCGACCCCTGCTCTACAACACTTAGTTTTTATATCTCCCCTTATAGGTTGGAGAGGTGTTTTTATTTTAAACAAACTATTTACAGTATAAAAGTGTGTACTATATGACTATGTGACTAAGATATTAGCTAGTCACATAGCTAGTCAACAATCCTAGCTTGTTACTAATTAACCTATATTACTAATAGAATTATACTATATACAACATTCTTCTCTCATCTTACTATGTTCTATACTACTTCTATTCTATACTAATACACATATAATCTACCTATTCTTATTTTGCTACTACTACTAGCCTACTGCTACTATAGCTAGTATAGAGAGCTCCTGTTATTGGGCAGTTTGCACAACACTTGCCCCTTCTCACTGGTTTGCTGCAGGACTTTGCTTCGTCGTGTTGTTTCCTTGGGACCTCCAAAGTCTCTGTGGGAAAAACAACACTTCTCTGTTCCTTTAGCTGCTTTCTTTCTGGCTGCTGCAAGATCTCCGAACACACTGTCTCTGCAATCTCCTCCTGTTTCCTCTTGCCTCCTCTCCCAACTGTTACAAAGCTGAGGCTTGTTATCAGCCGCTCTGCCGTCCTGACTGACACTGGGAGATTTGAAATAGGAGGGAGGGAGGCAGCACAGGTGCCTGTGATTACCCTGGCAGCCTGCTCTCCCACACTCTGTACACTGCCTGTAGAGTCCTTTTGGTTTCAGGCAGTAGGCAAATCTCATAATTAAATAAATAAAATATTCATGTGAGTAAAAATACCAAGAAAGATAAAATGAAAAACAATTATGCCAAATGAAATTATTTTGAGTAAAAAATAAGCCTTTTTAGTAGCTTAATCTTGAATCCAAAGAAAGTGGATTTGTTAGTTCTGTTGACAGGTAGATGTGTCACCTCTAATTACCTAGACTGAGTTTTTTGTATGGGTTTGTTCTTTTAGTCTGAGTTCTACACATTTCATCAGATGACCTTACTTCTGCAAGGCATAACAAACACCACAAGAAAATAATCATCTTGCCAGAGCAGATACTAAAAATTAACAAGGTTCACTTTCCCGGAAATCATGGTGACATTAGCAAAAGTGTACACTTTGGTTTATTGCCACTTGGAACCCTTAAGGCCCTTCCCCACTTGCATCTACCTATGGCAAAAAAAAAAACACCTGTAGCAACATAATTTTTTTCTGCAATATCTCTACAAGACTGCCTTCATCTCCATTACCAGTCCATGCATGAGACAGGCTTAAATCATACTTAGCTATACCAGTATTAAAACAGTACTGTAGTTTCTCCCTTGTTCTGGCATCATCCAAAGATAGCCTTGAGATATATAAAACTAGTTAGGTGGCTGGGACACTAACTGGGAACAGATGCAGCTAGGGATGGTAATGGGGATCAAGAAATGTCAGGGCAGTATAGTTTTTTTGCCAACCTAAGGATAGGTGAAGAACATCATTAATAGATATGGCCCTTAGTAAACAACCAGCGCTGTGGACAGGAGACACACCTTCAATATTAGATGTCTAGCCTCCTTCAGGAATATATCTGCATGCTATCAAGCGCAAATTACCACTCGAGGTGGACTATGCAGACCCAATTTCTCAGAACGGGTTTGGTATCAGAAGCTGAATATAGCTTTAAAATGCAGGGTGGGCTTTCTTGGTCCACTATTAGCCCCATTTTCGTTTCCAGAAGAGAGACTTTTGAAACTCTAGCCCTGGTACACGATTTTTCGGTGAAATAGGTAATAGAGGTTAAGGACACGGGGCGCCGGGGGAGATCTGTATCCTGTCCTCTAACTTCGCTCCCCAGCAGTCCGCGTGGATCATCAACTGCCGAGGGTCTCCGGGAGCGCTCCCTTCCTTCCGTCCACCTCAACAAGATTCCGGAGGAAGAAGACCAGCGACGACGTTTCCAAGCGACAGCCGGCGCCCGCCTTCTTAAATTACCCGAAATGCCCTGCCCGCTCTCGAGCGTGGTATTTTGGGTAGCTTAAGATGACGGGCGCGAGGGCTCTTTAAAAATGGTGGTGGGCCCACCCCCCGCCTCAGAAGCCTTTTCGGTGGTGAGGGTGAGACGAGCTTGTGTGGGGACCGTTAGGACAAAGGAGGAAGAATGGGGTTCAGTGGGTGGCGTTTGTCCCGTTCAGAGGCCGGGAACTCACGATTTATGACCTCGCCCATCTAAAGCCGCCCCGGGAAATGGCTCCGAACTCCTCGTTGGAAGTGGCGTTAAGGCTCCGGGAGTTCTAAACCTGTTCGACTGTTCTCGAATCTTAGACCAGCCTCACCTACGGGCAGATCCTCCCCAACTAGGATGTGGGAAATGTCAGCAGCTCGAAAGATCGTTGAGTTCGCTCAACGCGTTTCGCTTAAAGACCCCGCGGGGCTTCCTGTGTGTGTTACTCGAACAGCGGAGGCAGAATAAAGTGTCTCCGATTCTGCAAACGCCAGGATTTCCGTGGCTTCTGCAGCGAAAGTTCTAGTGCCTCTCTGCTACCAGGCTCACTGTAAGTCTAGCAAAACACAGTGAGAAAATACAGAACTGCAAAGAAGATTGAGGGGGGGGGTGTCCCAGTTGCATATGGGAATTAGGAACTGGATGAAAAATTTCCAGCAGTAGTTTCATGGCCTCCGTATCATGAGAGAAATCACCTCCTGAGGTTCATGAATAGCTGAAAATATTTATGCATTAACGACCCTCAGTTAGTGTAAGTGCTGGACCTAAAGTCTTCCAGGTTTAGATGTACAGAAGAATCTCACTACTGTAATTCAGCTAAATGGAGATGTGGATGGAAGCATTGGCTTCTTTCTCCAAAGGCAAGTTCTTCCTACAAAACTGGTAACTACTTTGCATTTAAAATGTTTAGAACTCTACAGTTGTGAGTGAAAATGTTCAGGAAAGCTACCTGCTAATTATCTATTTACTCTTACCAATATTGAGTAGAAACCTTCCCACTTTGAGCAGGTCTTTAAAGGACAGATACTTTATGCAGGTTATCAACAATTCTAAAAGGGTTTTCCCGTAATAATGTATTTTGCTGCCTTTTTTTCTTCTGTATGAAAATGGTTAATGGGATATTTTCAGTAGTGTTTTGATTTTTCTGAGCAAAGGAGGTAAAAAAACCCAGAAGAAGCAATTATTTGAGCTGCATTCCTTTGCAAGAAAGCATGTGTTTGTTGCCCCTGCAGCAAAGAGCCCATTTGACATAGCCACAGTTGTGACCCAGGTGTCTGGCACAGATGCGCCAAATAATTTGACCAGAGTGGGCCTGATTATGGTAGTTAGCAAGGCTGGGTAACTGTTCAAGACTGACTAGTTGCTGCTCCCTGGTTACCTAGCCATCTACCACTTTCTCCCTAAAAAGTTTTCAGAAAGAATGGGCATAGCAGCCATGCATACAAAGAGGAGCCAAGTCAGTGCTTACTCCACTCTGCTCCAATTGCCTGCAGTGTTAAATTATCTGAAATACATTTGGTTGAGCTTGTATTATTTCTTTTTAATTCTGTTACTTTGTGATGTTAGTACTGTATTTCCAGATGTCCATTTTTTGTGTTTAAAGGACACCTATCTGGCCATAATACATTATCACTGAGCCAACAGCTGCCGCATACTGTACTTTTATTTCACCTCTGACTTCAGCATCATTTATTTCTTGTGCAATGAATGGTGGGAAATGTAGTTTTTCTGTGTCCAGGAAGTAAAATATGTTCACTTGGTAAACTAGGGGGTGTCGGGATCTGTAGTAAACTCTTGGGTGTGGTGCATGTTGGGATCTGAGTCATTTTGGAGGGAGGGCTTGCTGCAGAAAGATCTTCCCTCCTCCGGTTGTTCCCGGTGTGGGGAGGAGCCTGGTCGGTGAGTTGTTAGAAAGGGGGAGATGTAGGGGTTTTTGCTTTTTGTTTCTTTTGCCAGATATCTGGATTCTCAGGAAGAACTGGTGGGATTGAATAAGAGGAGAATGTATTTGCCACCTTTCTTTTTCTTGTTCTATTGGCTTCGGTTTACTTCCCAAGCTACCCTATCCATTTTATCTGGGTTAGGCAAGGCATTTTTCAGTTAATGAAATCACTCTGTTTCCATCCTCAGAGGTTGGGCCAGCCTGTTTATAGTATTGCTTTTGCTGTATAGGGAATGATTTTATTTTCTCACCTGCAAGTCTAGTGTCAGCTTTCAGAGGGGGAGAAAAACAAGTAGGATGCAGCCAGTAAACCCCTGTGGTTTAGGTTGCAGCCATTGGGCTCTGGTGATGCAGATACTGACCCCTCTCTTGTCCATCCTTCTGCCCCTTTCCTGACTTGCCTCCCATTGAACCCCTTGCTCCAGCAAGAAGTTGATGAAGACAGCAGCAGCCCTTTCAAAATAAGCTTCAATTTGCTCTAGTTGTTCATCACCAGAATGAAATATCTGATGATGCTACTCCACCCAAAAACATCTTGATAGTGAAGAAGAGAAAGACAATGGATAGTTGGAGCACATGGATGAGCAGGAAACAGAACAATGACAATTTTGGGCCCTTGGACAGCTGTCTTATGCATGCTTTTCATTTCTGCCAGACCTGTTCCCATCAATTGATTTGCTTTACTCCAGGTGCCAGTGATACTTATATTCACAATTGTGGAATGCTGTCAGTTTCTCTAGGCATTTTGTAAAATGATAAAGCAGTTACTTCTCTTGATAGGAAGATATTTGCCTAGGCACAAAGATGCCAATAATGCCTCTGTGTACATCTTGCCCCAGCAATTTAGCCCTCATCAAACATTTTATTCTCCAGAATGTCTCAGGAAGACTTCTGATGCAGCACTGTCATTGCACCAACTGAGAGTTGTCAATGCAGAAATGTTTTCAGGTCTTCATAACTTCCAGCAGATGGATTCTTATGGGCAAATTGGCTATGGAACTGTTGACGGAAATTTAACATCTGATTTTCAGTCTCCATGTGCACCTTGGATGCAAAAAATCTTCCTTTTCCCCTTATTGTCTCACTGTGATGCTGTTTTATCTAGTCAAGGATGTATGGTAAATCTAGTAATATAGAATAACACTGGGAGAACTGTTATTATATAAACCATGGAGAGCATGGAGTTTGCAATATCTGAGGCATATTGTAGCACTATAACTATTTGAGCAGAAACAAAAAAAAGGTCTGTTGGGTCTTTAAGTAGAACTGGTTGGACAAGTCAGCAATCTTTGACCTGTTGACATTTCCTGATTGTATTTCCTCAATCCTTCTTGAGGAGGAGTTATGCTGTGCCACCTGTTGCATTCTGTAGGTGAAGCTTCTCCCCTGAAGTTCCGGCAAGATATGATTCTGGAGCAGTCAAACAGGTCTGGAAGAGTATTAATTTCTACTCCGTATAATGAAAAGAAGCAGTTATCTAGGGTGGGGTATTTCCTACTGGTGGGTGAAGTATTAAATCTTGTCTTTTCTGAAAGCATGTAGAAGCTATTTGGTGGTGACTATTGGTTGCAGCCATGGAACTTGCTAGTTGATAAGGAGAGGGGAACTGAACTAAAAAAGTTGCAGGGGGTGAAAAGTTGTCTGTAACATAATTTCAGCACACTACCTTTTATGTTCTCATTTGCCGCCACCTAGCACCATTTTGTTTGGGGTTGAAATTTTACTTTAATTAGTTTAGTAGTAAAGGTTTAACTGATTATTGTGAGTCCATTTTAATTGTTGAGAACAAATTCTGTGAGTTGAGATCACCTTGTAAGTGTACTGTTTGCTATTTTGGTTCTCATGTCTAAACATATCATTATCTTCAAGCAGTGGAGGGTAGTTTTGTATATGAAGAGCCTTTGTGGCAAAAGATTTGGACTTGGATAGAGCTTAATGAGAGGCCTTGGTCGAGTCAGGTCTTCTAGCCTGACCTACTTCACGGAAGTGTTTGACAGTAAAATGGAAAGTGGTACCAATGCTATCCTGAATTCCTTGGAAGAAAGGCAAGATAATAGACTGTTAGCTATTTTACTTTAATAAGACACATTTAATAAGGTTTTTAACCTATATTATGTTAACCAGTTGATAATTAAAGAGAAAACCATTAATCAACTAAAGTGCCTTAATCAGTTTGCAGTTCTGCTTTTTACGTGTCAGTTTCTCTTATGCAATTTCCTCTAGCTCCACCAGGTATCCAAGTAACATATTGCTTGGAAGGACCACAGGCTATCTAGCCTTGTTTCCTGTTCCACTGCAGAATTTCTCAGTCTATTGTCTGGGTTTTTTTTACATGCTGTTGCAACTCTTTCCATGTTTCTTGTTTTTTCCTTGTCCTTCTCCCATAGACATGGGTAACTACCACAGTTCTCAACTGCGTGTTCATTATCCCCATCCTTTTGTGTTTTTGCTGACCTTGTGTTTTCTTTCCAAGGTTCCCAGGAACCTCAGGCTGATGCCCATCTCAGCCCGTCCACGCCTGCAATGGGATGATTCTCTGAATCCCTTGAGGATTAGTGTGGGCAGTCTTCCAGTGCTGGCGTCCATGACCAAAGCAGCTGACCCCCGCTTCCGCCTGCGTTGGAAGGCCATTGTGGCAACCGCTCTGGCCCTTGTCCTTGTGTTGTTGCTCCTTTGTTACCAGCGTTCATCCCCTGTGAACAGGCCAGTTCCTCTCAATGCTCATAACTGGAGGCTCAGCGTTCTACCCAGTGAGAGGTATAATGACACTTACCCGCTGTCACCACCCCAGCGGATCTCAGAAGGTGTGCGGTACCGTATTGGACTCATTGCTGACCTTGACACAAACTCCAAGGGTCCCAGTGAGCATACCTGGTTCAGCTACTTGAAGAAGGGTTATCTCACATTGTCAGCCAGTGGGGACCATGTCTCTCTCGAGTGGGATACCCAGGACCATATATTGGAATCTCACCTAGCTGAAAAAGGGCGTGGCATGGAGCTTTCTGAACTGGTAGTCTTTAATGGCAAACTCTATGCTGTGGATGATCGCACAGGTGTGGTCTATCAGATTGATGACACCACGGTAGTACCTTGGGTGATCTTATCTGATGGAGATGGCACAGTTGGCAAAGGTGAGCTCAGTTCTAGGTTTTATTTTGGGAGATTCCCTAGCCGCCATGTAGTTCCCCAGTTCCTTGATGCCTCAAGTAAACTTAGGGCCACCAGAAATCTTTTTCTCCAAATATCATGCCTCCTTTTTGAATTTTACCTGATTCACTATAACTCTATTATGTTGTCCAGTAGAGGTGAAACTTCTTTAGAGGTAAAAGTTAGAGACATTTATTTTAGAATTATTTACTCTGCCTTTTGGCCTAAAAGCCACCACCCCCAGCATCTTCCAAATTTTTGAAAATGAAATATGATCTTCACTTTTTTTTACTTTTATAGTATAACATTTGAAGTGCTTTTGGTTTGGATTTAATACTGAAATATTTATATTAAAGAATGTTATAGCACTGTTCATGTAGCTGTAATGCTTTTTCCATTATCCACTTTGTTAAAATGATGGTGAATGGGAAGTTCTGTTTCCAGTACGTATACATGCATGCACACCTCAGTGGAAGAGTGGGTTTTTTTATAAGAATTTTACTAAGTTTCAAACAAAGATTAAAGCTACAGAAAAAAAACTACAAAGAAAAAAAACTAAACAAGTGTGGAAACATGAGAACAATTTTTTTAAAGGTTACAAAAAAAGGTGACTTCTGACTTTTAACTGCAAGGATATACAATTTTCCATAATCAATCCCTTACTCTATATTAAACCAAAATCACATTATTTCTATAAATCATTCCATTGGCACATTATAAAAATCACTAAATACAATTGCTTCCTCCCCTTATATTAAAAGATACATACACACATATATATCTCCTAATCAACTTCCCCCCAAATATAACATTTATTTAATTATTTCCTTCCTACTACTATTCTATACATTCCTGTCTACTATAATAGAGATCAAACTAAAAAACATATAAATTGTCTGCCATTATACTTGATAATGCAACAATTTTAATCTTAACCATATTAAACCCAAAACCAGACATTTATTAATGTTTTTATATTATACTTTAATAATCTTAATCCAGATCATTAAAGATGAAGTCAGCCAAACCCTAAAAGCAATCCAGATAAATATTCTTAAACCCATATCCCACTTCAAAATAAACCAGAGCATTTACATATCCCCACAATGCGCATAGAGCTTTTTTTTAAAAAAAATCGAACAGCCCAACTGCCCCCCTCAAAAACTCCAACTTCTCTTCAGAAGACCTCCCATACATAATAACCCCTTCTTTTCCATGGCATTCCATCAGAAGATCAATTTCCCTTATGGCTTGCAACTCGATCTCTCCCTTTAATTTCTTCAGCTCGACTATCCAATCTTCATCCAGCAGTTCAACAGAAGTCCCAATCTCACTCTTAGAAGAGACATTTCTGTTGCTGTTAAATTCTTCAGTTTCATCCATGATATCCCCAACCAGATGACACATTTTAGACCTCATATTTTCCACAATATCCTGAACGCCTTGCATAAAAACTTGGTAAGAATCAGAAAGAATCTGTTTAAAATCTTGGTGGAAGTCAGAGAAAGTCTGATTAAAATCCTCCATGTCTCATGCAGTAGATTATGGCGCCCCCTAGGAGGTTAACCAGCAAAAGTCAAAGATACAGAATGTGTTTACACAAGCGAAAGTGAAATATGCAGACAGTTCCCCAGAGAAAGTAGAAGCAGAAAGCTGAAAGTTCAAAACAGCCAATTCAACATGTAGGAAAATGCTAATATCTTCAAATTTAGTACAAAAATAATAACAGGGAGACAATTATTTACTCTCAATCCTCAATATTTGGATGGAAAGCAAAGTTGAAAACTTGAAAAGATTTTTTTTTTAAAAAAATCCCAAAAATAACGATAAGCACCAAGAGAACCGGCTTCTCCTTGCTATAGAAAGCCTCTCTTAGGGTACTTTATATATAAATTGGGTGATTTAGAAATGGGGTGGCCGGTCTTAGTGTCCCTTAAAGGCTACAGCGCGGCTTGGAAATGGTGATCTCCCAGCCTTCCGGCTGCTCTTACCAGTCGAGCGCGAACGCTGTTTGTGATCTTCTGGCTGTAAGCAGCCATCCGGAGAACGGGGTGATTCTGAGCATTTTCCTTTTGCTGGAAAAACACTCCTGGGCTTCAGGAAAAACCTGCCTGAGCCCGGAAAAACTGCCATGTTGTCAGTTCTGCCCGCTAAGCCCACGGGCACAGCTGTTCAGTCTGTCATATCCCCACCAGAAGTCTCCTCAATGGAAGAGTGTTATAGCATTTTATACTAATTTACTTAGTGTGTCTTAAGTTGCTCACACCCTTAATGACTCAGGGCAGAAATACCATTAAAACTGCAAGAAGAAAAAGCTGGAACAGTTTTCCAATATTATGTATTATGTAAAAATGGTGTCTGTTGTAAAACACATCAGAAATGTACTGAACTGCTCTAGGTACATTGTCTTATAAATTATTACCTGTATCAAGATCATAACCCATATGAAGATCATGACACTGAGGCATTTTATGTGCAGAATATAATGATGTAAAGCAGTGGTTCTCAAATATTTTGGTCTTAGGACCCCTTTACGTTCTTTAAAATGATTGAGGACCCCAAAGAGCTTTGGTTTATATGAGTTATATCTATTGATATTTACTGTATTAGAAATTAAAACTGAGAAATTTTAAAATTTATTTGACTTTGTGGACCCCCTGAAAGGGTCTCTGGGACACCCAAGGGTCCCCAGAACCACTGATGTAAAGAGATATAAAATATACAGTAGCACCAGATGGTTTGGAAAGTAAGTTGCCCTTGTAACTTACATTGGAAGAGCAAAGAGTTATTAACACCAGAGGCTGTCTGGAAGCACCTGAAGAATATAGAGACAGGGAGGCTGGTGGTGGAGGAGGCAAGTTTATGTTGAAGAAAATGATTCTTAAGGTAATTTGGTCAAAGTGTAGTTTACTCACGTTTTGAACAGAATTCTGAGAAGTTAATTTTTCTCCTAATACCAGACAGACCCCTTTCAACCTCCTGAGGATACTGTGAAGTTTGTCTTAAGGGAACTGTCCATCCAACTGTTAACGCTGGATAAGTGATGCCTTACATTGTCTCTCATTTTGTTCAGGATTTAAGGCAGAATGGTTGGCTGTGAAGGATGAGCACCTCTATGTAGGAGGCCTGGGCAAGGAATGGACCACAACTACAGGAGAGGTGCTGAATCAGAATCCCGAATGGGTGAAAGTCATTGGCTACAAAGGTGATGTGGCTCATGAGAACTGGGTGGCCAATTACAATGCACTCCGGACTGCAGCTGGGATCCAACCTCCAGGTGAGCAATGGACAGGCTTCTAGTGCAACATAATAAACCTGCCAGCATCTGGATAGTGTGTATAATTCTGCTGCTAATACTTTTTTCCTGAAAAATGAAGGCTTTATTTTTATGCACCTAACTGTTGGAATTAAAGAGGCAAAGAGGATTTGGATTTTGAGGATGAAAAATATGGGTGTCCTTAGAGAGAGAAGGCAGAGCATAATGTCTCCTCTTTAATCTTGTGCTGGCATGATTTACCAAAGCCAATACCTATAAAATTTCTACCACCATCCTTTAACGTAATATCCTGGTTCTTTTCCCTTGGAACTATGCCACCTGGTGCTGTATTGTAATTCTTTCTGGTGTTGCTTGTGGATGTCTATCTTGGTTCTATATACTTCCCAGGTTACTTGATCCATGAGTCTGCCTCTTGGAGCGAGAGACTGCAGCGTTGGTTCTTCCTGCCACGCCGCGCCAGCCATGGACGCTACAATGAGCAGGAGGATGAGCATCGTGGCACCAACTTGCTTCTTAGTTCCACACCAGACTTTACTGATATCACTGTGAGCCATATTGGTGATATCGTTCCCACCCATGGCTTCTCCTCCTTCAAGTTTGTCCCTGACACTGATGATCAGATAATTGTGGCATTAAAATCTGAAGAGGATGCTGGACATGTGGCAACCTATATCACTGCCTTCATGCTGGATGGGCGTTGCCTGTTACCTGAAACTCGCATCGGTTCTGTCAAGTATGAGGGTATTGAGTTTATCTAATTGAAAGAATTCATACTTTTAAGCAGGTCAGATGAACTGCTGAGAGATGGCAGAAGTTCTGCTCCTGGTTTATTGCTCTAACTGGTTTTGCTGCAGAGCATTATGGGACATTGAAGTGCTTCTCTTGGCATAGTTTTCACCTCTGTAAAAACGACTTTGCAATTGTAGCTTGTTTCTGTGCTGACCCCTAGTGATACAAAGTGTTCAATGCCTGTACAGCCTTTTTTCCCCCTCTGTCCTGTTGCATCCTAGGACTTAGCCCACTTCCTGCTTTATTCAACCAAGCTATTGACTTGGCAGAGCAAACCTAATGAAGAATTGCCTTATTCTTCCCTATTACACCTCCCCTCCCCCCCTTACTTTTCACATGTGCCTTTGCTGAGAAGAGGAAGTCTTCAAACCCAGTTATTCAGCAAAGATATTATTCAAACTTTTGGAAGGTCTCCCTTGGCTCTGCCTAACCCTGCAACAGTAGTTTTAATCTTGTCTGCACAGGTACCTCTTTTTGATAGAAAACTGCAGGTGGGACTTTGGCCTCTAGTCTGGAACTTTTGTGATAACAGCAGAAAAGATGCTGACAACATACCTTGGAGCATTTTGTCTTTGGAACAAAAGGCTGGTCTTCTGTTATGAGCTGCCTTATGACTGAGGCAAAGAGATCCGTTTATGCTAGTCTTAATCTTGAGATATTAAACTTCATATTAGTAAGAAACCTAAAAGATATATAACAAGCCATAATTGGCTTCTAGTTTTAAACATTACATTCTCAGGATATGTACTGGAGTGTTGTTCAGGTCATGGTTCGAAAGTCTGTTTTTCGTGATCTTCATTAAAAAACAGTAATAAATTGGTTTCAGTGTTAGGAAACAAGATCTTATGCGAATACTGTAGCTGGAATCAGGTTCTGAAGTTATTCCAACTGCAGAATTTTTAGCATTCAGTGTTCTTCCTTTGTGTGGGCAAATGAGCTTGCTTTGGCTTCCATGTCCCTTCCTTGTTCTTGAACATTTTCTTGAAGTTTTATGGCAATCCTAGCACTGTATCTTATTTTTCAAATAAATTATCAACAGCTTTTCTAGTTTGAAGGTCTGGGGTGACTTTAGTTACCTGAATGGAATTTTTTTTAAAAATGTGTTGACAGTCATAACAAGTGCCAGCTTTTGAGCAGATAAGATAAAAATATATGTGTGAGAAACACAAATATTATGGAACATTTCTTAGGAACATAGGCTACAGAAACTCCAGAGAAATGTAATGATTTTTTGGGTGTACCAAAATGTATATGGTTGAAGCCTATGCCATAAATGTGTGTGAAGATAAACGAATGTGCTTTATACCAAGCCAGACCATTGTGCTCATCATGCTCAATATTGCCTATTCTAACTGGTAATTCCCTTTAGAGATTGATCCTAGTGTACTTTGCATGCAAAATATGTACTCAATCATTGAACAGCAGTTTCTCTTTCACAGAGCATCATATAAAATCTGATGCAATTTTAGTGGGGATTTACTTAGATGTTCCCCAAATACTTCCACCCCAATACCTTCTGTTTGTATCTTAGGTCATAAACTATAAAGTGATGCATACATTAGGAGGGTGGAATAGAAATATATATATATATTGAATATTGTGTGAATTTCAGGAAGGCTGGTCACTAGATGGCAGTACTTATTTGTTACACAGCCATGACATAAAGAACTCCTTCAACTTGCCTTGGAATGATCAGTGCGCTCTCTGGGGTGTGCTATAGTGTTTACACCAAAAGTGTCAAGTCCAATCAGTATTTGTGTGTGTTGGCATATGCTGTTAAATATACTTAAGATTTAGATCATAAATGTAAGAGTCCAAGACATACAAAAATAATAATAAATGAGTTTGGACACACAAAGTCAGATTTTGATAACTGCCTCCCATTTTGTATAGAGAATATTGCCGATAAAGTTGAATTGCTTTTTGTAATCTGCCAATAAGAATTAAATTGGCAAAAATGATTACTTAATAACAATTTAGGGATTGTTTCTTGGAGGCTCCGGTATGATGACACTTAAATATGAGCTCATTAGCATCACTCTAGCTCTTTGTGTAGTATGTCTTTTTTATTAAGGGAGTGATAACAAGAAGCAAAAATAATGATTTGAAGTTCAGTTAGTAGGAACTTTTGCAGGGGGCGTGGTGGCTCAGCGGGTAAGACACCAGGCTTGTCGATCGGAAGATCGCAAGTTCGGAGGTTCGAATCCCTAGCCCTGCGTGACAGAGTGAGCTCCTGCACTCGCCCCAGCTCTTGCCAACCTAGCAATTCGAAAGCATGCAAATGCAAGTAGATGAATAGGTACCACTTCGGTGGGTAGGTAACAGCGTTCCGTGCATGTCATGTGGCCACATGACCGTGGAAGCGTCTTCGGACAATGCTGGCTCTTCGGCTAACAAACAGAGATGAGCACCCGCTCCTAGAGTCGGACACGACTGCACAAATGTGCGGGGGCAACCTTTACCTTTACCTAGTAGGAACTTTTCATGTGAGCAGAAGAACACTAGAACTCTGGAAAAATGCAAATATATTTCTGATTTCTAAATCGTTCTTTTTCAAACACTCCACAAAGGAACCTACATATTAGTTAATCTAAAACCCTGACAGAAATACTGTCCAATTGTTAAACATCCTCGCCTCTGGGCAAATTAGCAAGTTAAAGTCTTATCTGGGTATCATGGATGTTTCTTTTATTCTGAGGGCCTCTGCCTCTTTGTCCCATGGATGTTTGACCTCTCCTGCTGAATTAGCCAGCCCAAACTCAGTGAAAAAGCTAATCTTCAAGGCAGGCTTCTGATTAATCTCCAAATTAAGCTACTGAGCCATTGATTTAATCCCATCCTTGTATGTCCAAAATTGTATTCTGTGTGTTTTTTGCTCAAACTTTTTAAATTTGAGTTGAGTTCAGATTTATTTAAGGAAGCTCACAGAATTCAGCAGTCAGATATGGCTCTACAATCTTTGTATGAATTGCTTGGCTAACTGCCCCCTCCCCATAATCTCTCTACTCTTAATGCCCTCTGAATGTATTGGACCATCTCCCATAAGCTTAAATGGCATGACTAATAGCAATGCTGGCTTGGGGGTCATGGAAATAGAAGTCCAAAACATCTACAGTAGAGGGGAAGGCTGCCCAAGTTCACTCTTACACAAACAAGACAAACTATTACCAGTACCAGCATTTTTCTCTCTGTAAATAGCCTTACCTTGTATATCCAGATACAGGGTCATGTTCTCAATGGAAGTTTCATTTTTAAAAGATGAAATTTTAAAAAAGATGGAAATAGAGGATAACCAAATGAGATTTAAGAGAGATTCTCTTAAAATCTTGTTAATCAGGTTTATTGCAAGGAAAAGGATTAGATTACAGATTAGATTTACAGATGTGTGTAAAGGTGGGTCCTTCTTGATGCCTTTGATCCCTTTCTGCCTCTCTCTTGATTTAGTGGGGAGTTGGCTAACCATTTAAGAGATATGAACAGAATGTGTTTGTTCTTGTTCTGCAGTATTTCACAAATACTTCAATTGTTGCGTACCCATTGTTGTATCTAAATTCTGCATCCATTTAATCATATAATCTTTAACTTGTTCATTTTCTCATATTTCATTGATAGTTTATAAATAAGGCCCAGCAAATCTCCAAATTACAGTATATGTTACAAGGTTTTCAAATTCAGTCAGGTGTCTAAGGGTTCCCCTTTGTTTTTTGCAATTCTTTTAAAACTGCTGCTTATTTGAAGATACTGAAACTGGTAGGGTGGTTCTGGCCATTCTGAAGAGAAAGTTTCAAAAGATGTTATATTTGCCTTATTAAAAATAAAATCTTGCAGTTTATCTGATTTGCTATTTCTCCACTGAGCAGTGCTTTCTTCTTCATAAAAATCAATATTTAATAACAAGGTGAGAGGTGATAATACTGATTCTTTTCCTGTATTTATCCCAAACTTTTAATAAGTTGCCTATTATTGCATAATCTCTTATAAACTTTTATTTCTGTTTGTATCAGGCCAAAGATATTTGTACAAACCATCTGGGAGTCTTGCTCCCTCAGTAGAGGTAATGAGGTGATATGATCCAATCAGTAATCCAGGTTAAACAACCAGCTTGATAATACAGTTTAAAGATTGGAGCTGCCAGGCTACCTTGTTATTTCAAATCCTGTAGCATTGTAAATTTAATCCTTGGTATTTTATTGGACTATACAAATTGTGTTACTTGCCTCTGCCAGTCATTTAATATCTTATTTTCAGTTTTTATTTGAATCATTTGGAACAGCAAATTAATCCTTGGTAGAATATTCATTGTAATGAATTGCAAATCTTTCTAACCAAGACAGTTTTATTTTTCTCCATTTTAATATATCTGCTATTATATTTTTCTAGATGTGTGAGTAACTATTTTTAAATAGATACTATTTTTGTCAAATAATTCCTAGCTAGTCCTCATTTAGTGACTGACTAATTTAGCAACCATTTGCAGTTACGATGGTGAAAAAGTAATTTTGTGACCAAGCCTTGCGTTTACGACCTTTGCAGTGTAAAGCAAAGGAAAGCTGAAATAAAATTGTAAAATCGTGATGTTTCACTTAGCAACTGCTTTGTTTAACGACTGAGTAGCCAATCCAATTGTGGTCACTAAATGAGGACTACCTGTATTTGCAGTAATATTAAATCCTGTACAAAAATTCCTTTCTTCCTCAGTTAAATTCCATGACGACAACTGAGTTTTATCCTTATTGATCTAATATTGACACCAAACCATACTGGCATATATATTCTATTATCAATTCTAAATATTTGTGGCTACTTTGGTTGAATAACTAAGAACAACATCATCAGTATATAATTTCAGTTTATATTTATGAGTTGCTAATTTAATTCCTGACCCTAATGCCAACAAAAATAAGGCAGGCTGGTACATGTTTGATAGAAACTATTTATTATTATCATAGCTCCTTGTTCCTTATAAATACTCTGTATCCATGTGACCCACACGAATCAGACAGTTAGACCCACAGTTCATCTTCAAAGACCATTACAATTATCAAAAGTTTTCTCTGCATTGAGAAAGGGTCGTAGTCACCTCCTTACTTTTCTGATTTATATCATCAGTAACATTCAAGTTATATCTGATGTGTCTCATGTATATTTTTGGAACAAATCCATGTGATAAGTATGTATGACATTAATTCAGTTAAAAGTCCATTTATTGTCTTTGCAAGTATTGCCATAAACAGTTTGTAGTCTGCATTCAGTAAGGAAATAGATATGTATGAGTTTGGATGGATTTAGTTGTTTTTTATAGATCAGAGATGAAGTCGTCTTTCCACGGCAAAGGAAGTTCTTGATGCTGTTGAATCTAATTGATTACCCAGGATAGTGGTTTAGCCAAAATTTCTTGTTTCTTTAGCAATAGGTAAACCGCAATTTATCTGACTCGTTATGTTTTTCAAAATATTTCGTTTTAACAAAATTCAAATACACTGTCTTCTTTTGAGGAGATGAAAACAAAAGCATCCATCTTATGATTTAAAAATTATTAAAAATAAGCAAAAGGAAAAAAAACAAAAGTAGAATTTTATTTCAGGTTGTCAAATGCATCTAAAGCTAAAAAGCTACAGTAATGCTTTTAAAGTTTTAGCTTTAGGTGATCAAATTACAATTGGAAGGAATAAGACATTTAGTGCCAATAAAATAAAAAATAGTGTTCAAACATCAATCTCCCATAGAATGTTATGAGGGGATTGGGTATAAATCCAAGATGGGCCCAGTTCTGAGGCTCAAACAGCTTAGATGGAACAAAACATAAAAGAATGGAGTTTGTACAAACACAGTGAACTTCTGATGCAAAAATCAGAAGCAAATTCCTTGAAACAATTAGCAAACATTTAAAATAATGCACACCGTAAAAGAAAGAAAACTGATTGCAAATTATTGCCTATAATTTTACCTCAATTGGAGGGATTTCCCCCATCTCACTTTTCTAGCTAGTTTGTCCTGAAATTATAGAAATAAAGTTAAAATAAAGATGAAAAGTTAAAAGATGAAATGGAAGCCTTTGAGTCAATCTTTACTCCTAGTGATAAAGCTTTATGCCCTGGTAATGCATGGGCTAATATGGAAGTGGTTTGTCATTGGCTTCTTCTAGGATGTTTTAAAAACCTTTTCCAGGCGACAGCCCTGATATTTCCTGGTACTCTCCCATCTAAATACTAACCAGGGCCAACCCTGCTTAGCTTTTTCAAGATCAGTCAAAGTTGGCTAGCACCTGCCAACTTCCAGGAAGTTCCAAGCACTTCATGTGTAACTGCAACATCAGGGCCCAGGTAGTTTTTGTGCATCGTGTAAATCCATCTCATGCCTCCCAGGGCAACTGGGAAGTAAGCAATATGGCAATTAAAGTGCTTACATTAAGATTAGCAGTTCACTTGGCCAAGTACAAAGGCTGAATCTCTTCTCTGCTTTTATGAGACCTGGAGTGAAATTCAGACAACATTAAGCAACTCCCTTTTTTCCACCTGTTCCTATCTGAAGCTTTCCCTGCTGGGCAATGT
This sequence comes from Charina bottae, assembly GCA_023362775.1. Lineage (NCBI taxonomy): Eukaryota > Metazoa > Chordata > Lepidosauria > Squamata > Charinaidae > Charina > Charina bottae. Next base: position 131,396,989 of record JALMGJ010000002.1, on the reverse strand, counting down.
AATATCTAGGGTGGACTACTGTATTACACATTTTCATGTATATAATGTATTTCACTACCCTGGACATGATATTATGAAATGCACCAAAACTTATTTTGAGGTGAAGGAACCATAAGTGATGAATGCTAATTAAATGTATTCATTGAATTCTGATTTCAAATATACCAGGATATACAGTGGTGCTTAAATGTTTGTGAACCCGTTTGAATTTTCAGTATTTGTGTGCATAAATATGACCTAAACTGTGATCTGTTCAACTAAAATGTAGTTTTGGATCATTTTTCTCAATAAATCAATGAACAAGTATAATGTTTCTGACTCACTTGTTTAACTGGGTTTTTTTTTAATCTAGTTTTAGGGCTTGTGTGGAAAACATCACATTTTAGGTCATATTTATGATTTCTAATTTTTCTCTATGTGTAGCTTCATGACCATATTCCGTAAAAGGAGGGTGTTCAACTAGAAGCACGAAGGACACAGGTCAGCATAGTGGTCACAAAGAAAATTTGGCTCATAATGGAGGAATATGAAAGATAAGTTTCATTGGTTTCTAACTGGAGCATTAAGTGAAGTAATTAATAAGAGACTGTGAATTTATGGTCTCTAACTTCAGTTTGTGTGACCCTTTTAGAGGGCCATTTTGACCTGCTGCTAACGGCAGAGTGAACAGCTCGTACAGGTTTTGTTTGAAAGAGAGAGAGAAAGAGAAGAGAAAGTTGCTGTCACTGTAGTAAGTAAGTGTCCTCTTTGAAATGTTTTGGCTACCAACCTCCCTGAAACCATTTCTGGAGAGGAACAATGCAGAAATCTGGTAAAATAATTTAGATAGGTCAGAGGTTCTCCCTTCTTTCCATGAATACAGTCAACATGTACAATGCAGTTTACACCAAAGACTCCCTGTGCCCCAAATATCTCATTTTCCTTTTGTGGAATTCCTTATAATACCCTGCCAGTTCTTCCGGATAGCCTAGTTTGGAAGTAATAGTGCATGAAAGGATAGTACCAGAGAGGTGCTGAGTCATAATATTACAGGATACATTGAAGTTTGACCACTTCAGGTCATATGCCATCTCTAAAAGTAGTATTAGTTCTGACGTGTTGCCATTGTGTTTGCCAGGGTATGCCAGAAAAGGTGAAAGACTATTCCATATTACAGTTCAAACATGTCATCATCTTCTAGTACTCCCTTAAATAATGTTTTTATAATTCAAGTCATCTTCCAATCTGAAGTTCTTCCAATACATCTGGACGGCATCAGATAAAACCTGACATGTGCTAAGAAAAAGCAACATGTTCTAGGAGAAAGAAATCAATCAGAAGTGAATATAATTTGTCTCCATTTTTCAATAATCTTTACATGAACTGGTAAATACTGTGCATAGTGCTGATGGGAGAAAACAAACTCTTGTTTTCAGATTATTCACATCATGCCTCATATTTAGGTGCTACACTGTTTTTACAGATTTCAGATGCAATCTTGATGTTTGTGCCTGTAGTAAATCTTTATTTACCTTATACTGAGGCTCATGTATGGGACGAGAACACTTAAATATGAAAAACTCTACATTATCACCACTACTCATTACTCCTTATAGTATTAATGTTACAAAAAGCTACAGTGTTCTTTCAGCATCATATTGAAATCTAAATTTTCTGAGATGGCTGCATATTTGAAATGGTAAAAACAATACTTATCATTTTGCTAAAGCAGGCCTTCTTATCACCTAGGCTACATCTAACAAATCAGTAGAACAGAAAGATTCTTGCTCACCTCACATGAACACACATATATACCCGCACACCCTAGTTAGAAGCTCACCCAGTCCTTAACAGATTAGAGAAGATATCTACAAGTTGTTACATGAAAGATTATATAGAACAGAAGCTTAATTAATGGCCTATAAAGGCAACTTCTTGTTCTTCCTCTACTTCTCTTCAGTTCTCCTCAGAGGCCTGTCGGGACCAATGCTGCAACTCCTTGGCACCTCCATTCAAGAGTAAATGCAAGAAGAAATTGGTTTAAGATAAAAGTCCAGCAGGATCTGCACTTTCAAATATTCTGCCCTTGTTTTTCAGCCTCAGAAGGAGGCTGGGCTACTGCAGTCCACACAGCATTCTTATCCTATATCCATGCTCCCCCTCTCTCTATTTCACACATAAACACTATTTACATGAACCACATAAAATTAGGTTTTGACAATAGCTCCTTGTCACTGGATATTTTCTGTCCTCTTTACCCACAAGCCCAAGTATTTATAGGAAGGGAGCATGATTGTACATCTCATTCTGATTAGCATAGATACTAAAAAAGATACCTTTTTAAAATCAGTGTGGCCTTAATCCAGGTATCTGTTGGCAGTTAGCTCATTGCATGTAGGGATGTACAGAAAATGGGAGGTTATTTCCTCCTAACCCCGCTGGGCACCAAGAGCTGCATCTTTTATCTCATATTTACCATAATACTTAGGTAAGATCATAAACCATTTCAATTAGAGCTCATTATGACAAAAGTTGAAAAACTCTGCTCTAAAGGAATTAGCAGCAGCCAGTTCGTGGCTCCATGCTTCCAAAGTCTCATCCATGCGACCTAAAGCAAAAAGGCTCACTTGAACTTAGTGCTGTTAATCTATTTGAGAGTTCTGCTTAAATCAGGGTTTCTCAACCAGAGTTCCGTGGAACCCTAGGGTTCCGCGAGAGTCACTAGGGGTTCCCTGGGAGATCACAATTTATTAAAAAAAGTATTTCAAATTTGGGCAACTTCACATTGAAGAGGTAAGTTTCATTCTTTATTTTTAGCTTAAGAACACTGTTAATGCATATATACAGGCCTGCCCATGAAACAACTATAATAATTTTGTAACTTCTGGCCTATATTTGAGCATGAATATGCAGGGATTCCCTGATGCATGAAAAAATATTTCAAGGGTTCCTCTAGGGTCAAAAGGTTGAGAGAGGCTGGCTTAAAGGTACAAATACCTATTTATTTTATATTCTTCTTTTGTCCATCATGAAATTCATAGGGATTTATTCAGCCACTCTTGTGCTCTTGACCATCCTCTTCAGCATAAAGCAATTTTCTTTTGTTCAGCATTTTTGATTGAAAGCAGATTGGAAAAGGTTACAGAAATCTCAGCAATTGGGTTGCTTTCACTTTAGAATCCAATTTATCTCCCATGTTGCTAAGGTGGAGACTTTTTCAGTCTTTTACTGAAGACCTCAGTATAATCTGCTGAGGAGGCTATTCTCTCAACTGATAAGTGACAAATGTCCCGTGCTCAACAGGTGAATCTCTTACAGAATCTGAACCTACCATTAAAGCCACTGACCTAATCACACATCATATGCTCTCAAATCATGCCCTGAGAAGCTATCTCCCATCTGCACATCTGACTTGCTCACTATGCATGTGCTACTGAAAAAATGGTGTGCTTTCCCCAGTCCTGTTGTTTGTGCTAGAAGGGTAAAACAGTTTCCAAGTTCTGCATTTGATCCAAAGGGCAAAAGAGCAGTCTGAGTAATACCTAGCATGAACTTCAGGCTTGATGCCATGCAGTGACATCTCATAAGGTGACATAAATTAAATAGTAAAAACAGAAAAGAAAAAATTCCCAATGTCTCCTTATGAGATGTCGTCCATATCCTTTGGATCAGGAGTTTTTTCTTTTCTGTTTTCACTATTAAAATGATTTCATTTTTTGCTATATAGTTTTGGGGATATTAGTTTAATTGAAATGTAGTTTTGTTTGCCTGGCGTGCTATGGTCCATGAGGTCACGAAGAGTCGGACACGACTAAACGACTGAACAACAACAAAGATAAATTCTGCAGTGCAGAGGCGTTAATCTTTCATTTATTTTTCAGAGTCCATCTGTACGTTTGAATCAGATAGGGAAGAAGAACTTGCATATGAGCTACTGGGAAGCAACACGAGTTTTATATTTATGCTTTTTAATACATGTATGAGTTCCAAACCAAGGAAATACTCGCTGGATAAGCCTCCCGTGACACTAAAACCCTAGCTCAGTGCTTTCCAAAGTCCCGCCGTTGGAGACACACCAACGGTGGCAGTGGCAGCGGCGCGCGCGTGCACAGCGGCGGCGGTGTACACGGCAGCCTCCGCTAAAACGCGGAAACGCTGATGGCGTGCCGCCGCCGTGCACACTGCCACCATGCTGCCGCTGTGCACGCCCCCCCCCCCCCGCTTCCGGGTTGTGTTGCAACACACCAAACTCTGTTGCGACACACTAAAGTGTCGCGACACACAGTTTGGAAAGCTCTGCCCTAGCTGTCCAACTCTTTTGAACTCTGGAACTTGCAGCTTTTTTAAACTTAATTTTTAATTGAAATCTTATATTGTTGAAACTTGCAGTATGCCTTAAAAAAAAACCCAAAACCTGGATGTTTTGTGGTTCTCCGTGGGGGAAGGCGAAAATCAGCATGAGAGAACTGTGTTTTGTCTAAGGAAAAAATACTTTTCCTCTTCTGTTCACTGGCATATTTATGGATAGATTCAAAATATTTGCTCAAGTAGAATCTTCCTACTGGACTGTGCCATTGTGTGGGTTTACGGAAATGCATAGTCGGCGATTCTTGCTGTATTGCCAACACATGGGTTCTGGTGTGCTTATGCTATGTGGATGGTCACATTTTCTTATGACACAGTTGCCTTGGGAGAGGCAGGAGGCTGCTCAGAAGGCTTCCCAATCCATCCCTTCTAAATGCTGCTGCATCTGTACTGAATGAGTAAAGGAAAGAGTCTTACTATATTACAAGAGCTGAACACCCTGCACGTCACCGAGTATTGTGTATGGGGATAGGAAAGCAGTTTAAATTTCACAGGACATTCTAATTATTTTGATCTTTCAGTAATATCATGTCAGGCTTCCAGATCTGGGCTGCAAAACTCCAGATGCTAGATGACAATAAACTTGGCTGCCATCTAGTAGTCTGGCAGTTTTGGAGTATTGCAACCCAGATCTGGTAGCCATAATCCAGTGACGTCAAATTACTCCCCATCAACGTCACTGCAAGTGACCTACAATCATTGTCTTTGCCAGGGTAGGAGAGTCAGACCGTTTCCATGTGTGAGGGTCCCACCCATTTCAGATCAGTGCCACCCTTCCATGACCTCACAATGTGCAGCTTCTGATCATCTTGAAACTCTAAGCTGATGAACTCCAGAAGTTAATCATGTCAGTTTGTGCTCCAGAGAAAACACAGTGCTGATGATAGTTGATTGATAAGAACTCTTGCCTCATCCCATCTCCTAATTCTGGGATTCCACCTCTCTCCAGAAGCCAGGCAACCATGGTGCTTTGGTTCTCCCCCTCCCCTTATAAGGAACAAACTTGTATTATATCATATACTCTTTGGTTCCACAATCAATTGGCACAATTGAATATAAAGAATTTTGTTCTTAATGATTTACTACTTATATCATATGGAGCTTAAGGGTGGGCCTCTTACTTAGCATACAGTTTTTATGTGCTTGGGTTCATAACTGAATTATGAACCCAAAATCATGAACATGGTAAATTAAAGCACCCAGTCTATGGAGAGACTCATACTGTTCCAAAAGTTTGTTTTTCCATTGTACGGGGGCCATTATTTTAGCATGACATTGCAAATCCATAGCAAGCTTCCCCCTCTCCCACTGTTCTGGTCATTGAGATCCTCTTAGACTCATTCTTGTTTCATTTCCAGACATTGAATTTAATTGGGAGGAGGGAGGTATTTTGGATCTCTCTAGGTGTTTCCCTAAGGCAGAGCTTTCCAAACTTTTCATGTTGGTGACACACTTTTTAGACATGCATCACTTCGCAACACACTCTTACAGCAGGGCATCATTTCGCGACACACTCTTACAGCAGGGCACAAGGCAGGCACTAGGACCTGTGCAGAATCCTGGCAGGGCTCCGAGGCAGCAGCAGCCGCAACACACCCAGACACTGCAGCCGACACACTAATGTGTCCCGACACACAGTTTGGAAAGCTCTGCCCTAAGGATTTTGGCAAGCTATATGACAGCAGCAGGACCATGACTTCAGCTTCCCTGTGCTGGCAGCAGAGAACACAGCCTCCTGCATCTTTGTGCAGGTAAGCAGATTCTTTGTGTAAACAATGAAATCAGCTTTTTGTTCCATGGGGAAGAGGAGGGTGCAGCTTTCCCAGGTGAGAAGCAGGAGGATTCAGCCTTTGTCTTCCAACAGTGCACTTCAGCACTGGATTAGAACATAGCTTTCCAGTGTGTGTGTCGCGACACACTACTGTGTCGCCTGCGGTGCCCTGGTGTGTCACATGAAAACCCGAAAACCCGAAAGCGCTGATGGGGGAACCAGAAGAAGCATCACCCCCGCCAATCAGCACCGCAGCAGTGGCGGCGCTGATTGGCGGGGTTTCCGATTCTGGTTCCCCCCATCAGCGCTTCCAGGTTTTTTGCGCGACATACCAGGACACCGCAGGCTGCGCCGCTGCCATTGGTGTGTGTCGCCAACATGAAAAGTTTGGAAAGCTCTGGATTAGAAGATATGGTAGCCTTGAATTAGCTACTAAAGCACACAGTTATTCCTTTCTTAATTGTTGATCTTGAACAAAGCAATTCCTTAACCAAGAAAAACACGTCAGAGAGATTGGTAGATATCTTTTTTTTAAAAAATAATTATCTTTATTTTTGGTAACAAAACAACCTTTAATCTTAAAAAAAACTTTAAAAAATTAAAAATGCAAACTAAAAATACAAACTAGGAAGAAAAAAAATCTATCTTATATACTTAGTCACTGGTTTACCAATGAATTCACTACTATAATATGAACAATACAAGATATTATTGTAAGGTATCACAGAATATCTGCCATAATAACTCATATTGCTGCATCCTTTGATTGGTAGAAAATATTGCCTTTTCCAAAACAGATTGATCACACATTTCCAAGAACCATTCCTTGACATCTGGAATAATGTAACTTTTCCAATTTCTTAACGTAATTCTTTTTGCCACCCCACCCCCCCATGCTTGATACAACCACAATTCCTGATAAGCTTTGCTATATAATTCAACATTACATTAACACAGAGCTTTCCAAACTGTGTGTCGGGACACGTTAGTGTGTCAGCAGCAGTGTCTGGGTGTGTCGCGGCTGCTGCTGCCTCCGAGCCCTGCCAGGATTCCACGCAGGTCCTAGTGCCTGCCTTGTGCCTTGCTGCCTCCAAACCTGCTGTGATTCTGCACAGGTCCTAGTGCCTGCCTTGTGCCCTGCTGTAAGAGTGTGTCGCGAAATGATGCCCTTCTGTAAGAGTGTGTCGCGAAATGATGCATGTCTAAAAAGTGTGTCACGAACATGAAAAGTTTGGAAAGCTCTGCATTAACATTTTAACATTTAAAGATTTCCCCATAAATCTACTAATATACATTAATACACAATCCTGAAAAGATACTAAATTATCACATGATTATATCATGTGGGTCAGTGAGCCCTAAAATTTTACACTTCCAACATAAAAAATTTGATGTCCAGAGATCAGTAGATATCTGGTTAGCCCCCTAACCAGTACAATGCAGTAGTACTGCATTGTACTGGTTAGGGGGCTAACCAGATATCTACTGATCTCTGGACATCATCTACATGCTGGTAGATATCTGGTTAGCCCCCTAACCTCTGGGGGCTAACCAGATATCTATCAGCATGAATGCATAGAAAAATACCTACAGTATCTGCTGCTTAATGGTGTGTTTCCATTTCAGGAACCAATAGACATGTCTTAAAACTACTTCCCTATCTACTTGTTTCCTGGGGACAAGGGAAAGAGGCTTGTTAAGATAAAAACTGCCCTCACTTAACTTTTAATCTGGTCATTTAATTATTGATTAGAACTTCGAGGATAATTTTTAATGAATGGAAGAAAATGTTAATTAGCAGGTATCTGCTCAACTGTCTGCTTTCCACTGGTAGGATTGTAAAAACTCTCTTGTTTCTCTCTTGTCATATGTAGAATCTATTTTCTATATACCTTTTTGTATTTCCAACTTTTAATATATTTGTAATATGTATGGTGTGCTGCCAAACGATAAATAAAATAAATAACTCTTTTGTTATCCTGCACTAAATACTGGCCATTTTAACATGCTGAAAGAATGGATTTCCGAGACCACATTTTATTTCACATAGTGAGAGATTTGTGCAATTGTCAATGATCTTGTATATTTGGTCATATGGAAATATTGCACTATGTTCTGGTTCATTAATGTGACAAGGAAAAATTTAAAAAAGACTTTATATTAAAAAAAAACCCAAACTTCATTTTATTAAAACATTATTTTTAAATAAAATGAATTTCCTTTCCCAAATCTGAGAAGAAAGAAATGAAATGAGTTGTTTAAGAACAATTGACTCACTTTTAATTTGCTACTCAGATGTACTCAGGGTACATCTCCTCAAAGCAGATTGAAACCATGGTAAATTTAAAAATGTGATTCCACAGACTAGATTCACTCTGCAGAATGTCAGGCCTTTAAACTTACTAGAACGAGGCTTTCTCCTACTTCTTTCTATTTCAACCTTCTGTTGATGCTCCGTTAGAATTGTAGTACAAATACCTAATCAGTGGAGATGCCCAGTTGCCTAGTTGGTCAAGCAGTACTTATCTTAGAACTCTCACTCGCTGGATCGTCACCTTGTTGTGGTGAGTGGGCTTGTGTGTTCCCAATGAACCCTGTGAGTGAAGCCGTCGGGAGTCATGTACTCCTGGTAGGGTCACCCATGGCGGTAAGGTCCAGGGGGAGGAACCAGACAAAGAACGATCCAAGAAAGTCCTCAACGGCAGAACAGGCGGAAGATAACAAGGTGTATTGTTACAACGGCTGCGAAGGCGGATGAAGGCTGCAGCAGACAAAAGGTCACCAATCGTCATGGTATCCATGCCATTGGATTAGAGCCTTTTTCTGTGAAGGTTGTGTGCTGATCGTTGTGCACCGATCTCCACACATAAAACAAATTCACGCACAGGCGTCTTCCAACCACACCAAACCCAAAACAACCAAAAGTCCCATGGCGACTGATGAATGGCAACGGGGGCAGGACTGTGAAATCCGGAAGCTCCTAGTCATGGACCAGCACATGGGCGGTGGATACGGATTCAGTCGCCCTGACTCAAGGATCGAGGCAGTTGAGTAGTTCGGCAGCTGTATCCACGACTGAGCAGCCCTATTTAGGATCCACTCTGCTCACCCCATATGGGGAGGGGGCTAGAAAAGGTGCCCTAAACATAGTCTGCCTCATTTTCTCCCTGACTGGATTACCGCGACCAGTGGGGTCACCATCTAGCGGTCGTAAAAAACACATGAATTTTGGAACATGGAATATACGGACACTGCAAGAAAATATGGATAGTGAACGACCTGAACGTAGGACTGCCATTATTGCAAGGGAGCTGAGACGTTTTAATATTGATATAGCAGCACTCCAAAAACTCGAAGAGCAGGAGAAGGACAGTTGAAGGAAGAAAAAGGAGGTTATACCTTCTTTTGGAAAGGACTGCCTGAACAAGAACGACGAATACATGGGGTAGGCTTTGCTATCAAAAACGACCTTGTGAAGCTCTTGTCAGAAGTTCCCACTGGGATTAACGAATGACTCTCAACTCTCCGAATAAAACTCGCCAAAAACCAACAGGCAACTATCCTAAGTGCTTACACACCAACACTAGACGCAGATGAGGATATCAAGGAAAAATTTTATACCCAGCTGGACACCATCTTATCAGAGATACCAAAGGAGGATAAAATTATCCTCCTGGGCGATTTCAATGCAAGAGTTGGGCGTGACTTTGATTTGTGGCCAGGGATCATTGGGAAAGAAGGAGCTGACAACAGCAACATGAATGGAATCTTACTTCTGACTAAATGTGCAGAGCATAACCTTGTCATTACTAACACACTCTTTTGCCAGAAAAATAAATTTAAAACATCATGGAAGCACCCACGGTCGAAGCACTGGCATCTTTTAGATTATGTAATTGTCCGTGCTAGACATCGCCGTGATGTACTTCTCACCAGAGCCATGACGAGCGCCGATGACTGCTGGACAGACCATCGATTAATTCGATCCACGATGGCCATAAAGATTGTCCCTCATCATAGGCTCCAAGGAAGAAAACCAAGGCGTAAAATGAATACACTGGCCCTTCAAGATTCTATTAAACGAGCTTGCTTTCAATCAACTCTCAAGGAACATCTGCCTATGGAACTTCCTGAAAATGTTGAGGAACACTGGATTAAATTGAAGACTTCTATTATTTCAGCCTGTGAACAAACTATTGGACACCAAACTAAGAGACATCAGGACTGGTTTGATGAGAACGATAGTGAGATTGAACATATTATTGACAAGAAAAGGAAAGCGTTCCGGATATGGCAAAAATATATTAACTGTGCCGTTAAGAAAAAAATCTACGCCAGTGCAAAGGCAGAAGTCCAAAGAAGAACTGGAGAACTTAAGAACATATGGTGGATAAAAAAAGCCCAAGAAACCCAACATTTTGCAGATGCTCATGATGCACGGGGCTTTTTTAATGCCATAAAGGCCATCTATGGGCCAACAAACCATGGTACAAATCCCTTACGCTCAGTAGATGGTGCTAAACTTCTAAAGGACAAAGAGTCTATTGCACTGCGCTGGAAAGAGCATTACTACAATCTCCTTAATCGTCACTCTACTGTGGCTGATGAAGTCTTCTTGCAAATCCCGCAAAAACAAGTAAGAGATGAGCTTGCAGTACCCCCTAGTTTGGAGGAAGTCAGTAAAGCCACTAAACAAATGAAAAATAACAAAGCTAGTGGACCTGATGGGATTCCTGCTGAAGTCTTTAAAGAAGGCGGGCCTGAACTTACACAACTTCATAAACTCATCAAAAAAATCTGGATGAGGGAGGAGATTCCAGCAGACTTTAGGGATGCCATAATTATCACTCTCTTTAAAAAGGGTGATAGAACAGACTGTGGAAACTATCGAGGCATCTCCCTTCTAGCCACAGCAGGCAAAATCCTGGCAAAGATCATCGCAAACCGTCTCCTATCTGTATCAGAAGACATCCTCCCTGAAACGCAAAATGGCTTCCGCCCTTCCAGGGGAACAGTGGATATGATCTTCACTGCACGACAGCTTCAAGAAAAATGCAAGGAGCAAAACCGCCCTCTGTACATGGCGTTTATTGATCTGACTAAAGCTTTTGATACTGTAAATCGTACTGCTCTCTGGACCATCCTTCTGAAAATCGGATGCCCTGATAAATTTGTGAACATCTTGCGGCTACTCCATGACAACATGATGGCAACAATCCTGAATAACAATGGCTCTCAAAGCGATCCATTTAAAGTGGAATCCGGCGTTAAACGGATGTGTTATTGCTCCAACCTTATTCACTATCTTCATCGCTATGATTATACACCTTGTTGAAGAGAAACTTCCTACTGGTGTAGAAATTATGTATCGAACAGATGGAAAGCTTTTTAATCTTAGTAGGCTGAAAGCAAAAATAAGGTAATTACAACTTCTGTTATAGAACTTCAATATGCTGATGATAACGTAGTCTGTGCACACTCCGAGGAAGATCTTCAAACTATCCTAAACATCTTTGCAGAAGCATATGAAAAGCTCGGCCTCTCTATTAACATTAAAAAAACCAAAGTGCTTTACCAGCAAGTTCGAACCAATCCCTCCGCAGCGCCATCAATCCAGCTTAAAGGTGTGTCACTAGAAAATGTCGACCACTTTTCTTATCTCGGCAGCCATCTATCTACAAAAGCCGACATCGACGCTGAAATTCAGCATCACCTGAGCTCTGCGAGTGTAGCTTTCTCCCGAATGAAGCGTAGAGTGTTTGAGGATTGGGACATTCGCAGGGAGACCAAAATGCCTGTTTACAAAGCCATTGTACTACCAACCCTTCTGTACGCCTGTGAAACATGGACCCTCTACAAACGCCACCTCCAACTTCTTGAAAGATTCCATCAACGCTGCCTCCGAAAAATTCTGCAAATTACTTGGGAAGATAGGCGGACTAATGTTAGCGTATTAGAAGAAGCGAAAACCACCAGCATTGAAACAATGATCATCCAACATCAACTTTGCTGGACCGGCCATGTTGTTCGAATGCCTGACCATCGTCTTCCAAAGCAGCTACTTTATTCCCAATTTAAGAATGGAAAACGGAATATTGGTGGACAGCAAAAGAGATTCAAAGATACTCTCAAAGCTAATTTTAAAAAATGTAATATCAGCATTGAGAACTGGGAAGCCCTAACTCATGAGCGTTTCAATTGGAGGTCAGCCTTTATTAATGGCGCTATGGACTTTGAAGAAGCACAAGTACAGGGCGAAAGGGAGAAAAGAGCTAAAAGGAAGGCATGTCAGGCAAACCCTCATCATGACCGTCTCCCACCCGGAAACCTATGCCCTCATTGTGGGAGGTTGTGCGGATCCAGAATTGGCCTTTATAGCCACTTACGGATCCACTGTTAAAATTTTACCTTTGGAAGACAATCTTACTCGGCTACGAGTGATCGCCAATGATCTTAGAACTGTGAGAATTTGACACACATGGAAGCCTGGTTGATGCTTTCACCACAGATGATGATGGAGAAGAATATGCAGTGGCTGACAGTGGTCACTTTTGAAAGTTCAGGAATGTTGGGCCAGCATATGAAGTCTCATGGAAAAGATATACTTTCCTGTGCTTGTTCCAGAATAGCTGTTTGAGCTTCAGTTTACTCTGAGTTTTTATGAGATGGTAAGAGTGTTTTCCAGAGGAAGATTCTTGAGGCTCTTGCATTCCACATAATGCCATTCAAAGGTTGATTCATGCAACATGTTGAGCCACAAAAATACTTTTTAGCCTAGCAAGTTGAATTAGCCCAGCCAGTATGATTAGTTTATAGTTCAAAGGTCATGGTGAAAATTGGGTGAATGGAATAATCATGGTTCAGTTAACATGGGTAACCATTTTGTACAAACATAGCCTAAAAAGGTAAAGGTTCCCCCCGCACATTTGTGCAGTCGTGTCCGACTCTAGGGGCCGGTGCTCATCTCTGTTTGTTAGCCGAAGAGCCAGCGTTGTCCGAAGACGCTTCCACGGTCATGTGGCCGCATGACACCCGCGGAACGCTGTTACCTTCCCACCGAAGTGATACCTATTGATCTACTTGCATTTGCATGCTTTCGAATTGCTAGGTTGGCAAGAGCTGGAGCTAGTGCGGGAGCTCACTCCGTCACGCGGGGCTAGGGATTCAAACCTCCGAACCTGCGACCTTCTGATCGACAAGCCTGGCGTCTTACCTGCTGAGCCACCACGCCCCTTCTAAACATAGCCTACAAACATATTAATTGCTACTTCAAATGTAGGATCATTATTGCAACTAAATAGTCTAACTTGTGCCTCTGTGTCATACTAATTGATTGATTATGGGCCATCAAGTCAGTGTCAGCTTTTAGCAACCACATAGACCAACCTTCTCTAGGATGACCTACCCTCAACCTTTCCCTTCAGGTCTTCCACTCACCACCACTGTAATCGAGGCTATCTACCTGGTTGTTGATCATCCTCCGTCTGCCTTTCTCAAGAGAGCTAGATCTTTGCATAATATGTCCAAAATATGATAATTTCAGCCTGGTCATTTGTGCCTTGAGTGAGAACTCTGGGTTGATTTGTCTGATGATCCATTTGTTTGTTTTCTTGGCTATCCATGAGATTCTCAGGAGTCTTCTCCAACACTAAAGTACAAAAGCATTAATTCTGTTTATATCCTGCCTCTTCAAAGTCCAACTTTCACTTCCATAAAGCATCATAGAAAAAACCATTGCCTGCATGATTCTGATCTTTGTAGGTATAGACACAGCATCACAGCATCTTAATATCTTTTCCAAGGCCTTAATTGCTATCCCACCAAGTGCTTCTCTTTGGCATATTCCTTGACTGCTTGTTCCCTTACTGTTGATAGTTGATCCCAAAAGGCAGAAGCTATCCATCACTTTGATATCTTGATTGTCAGTTCTAAGGCTGGTTGCCATACTTCTTATCATTAGTTTGGTCTTCTTTATAGTTATTCTGATTTTTCATTGGGTTCCTAGATTTTCATTACTACAGCTTGCAGATCATTTGCATTTTCTGCCCTCAGTACTGTCATCAAGGTAGGATATTGATGTCTATGAAGGTTCTCAGTCATCCAGGTGGAATTTTCTGTAGCTTGAATCATGTCAACTGGATTTCTATTTTCTTAATGGAAACGTTTCGCTCCTTATCCAAGGGGCTTCTTCAGTCTGAGCAAAGTTGGTAAGGGAATCCTAAATATGTTCCTAGGTAGCTGTGTGACCTTACACCTGGGGCTAGATCATGGTTATATTGAGATGTAATTTTTAAGTCCTTTTATCATCTAATGGAGGGTCGTTAAAAACACCATGCTGCTGTTGAGCTTCTGAAATGGTCTTAATCTTCCTAGGCACAGAAGACAACACGGGGAGGAAGATGGGGGAGAGTTTGTGCCTGAGGCCCCCACCTCTATTCAAGGAAGGATTTTCCAAGTTGGCATAAATGGATTCCTTGACCCCTCTCTCAAACCACCTATCTTCTCTGTCTAAAATGTGAACATTAATGTCCTCAAATGAGTGTCCTTTTTCTTTTAGATGAAGATAAACTGCTGACTCTGGTCCTGTGGTGTTATTTCTCCTGTGTTGTGCCATCCTCCTGTACATAGGTTGTTTGGTTTCTCCAATGTAGAGTTCAGAGCACTCCTCACTGCACTGGATTGCATAAACTACATTGCTTTTCTTATGTTTTGGAGTTTGATCTTTGGGGTGTACAAGCCTCTGTCTCAGTGTGTTGGTGGGTTTGAAATATACAGGTATGTGGTGTTTGCCAAATATCCGTTTTATCTTTTCAGACACGCCAGCCATGTAGGGAATGACCAGGTTCTTTCGTTTACTCTGAGTCTCAGCCCTATCTGTCGCTGTTTTAGGTCTGGTAGATTTAGATTTGGTGAAGGCCCAATTTGGATATCCACAGGCCTTCAGGGCTGTTCTCAGGTGCTGATTTTCATTCTTTTTGGAATCCATGGAGGTGGGGATGGTTTCTGCTCTGTGTGACAATGTCCTGATGACTCCTAGTTTGTGCTGCAGTGGATGGTGGGAGTCAAACATCAGATATTGATCTGTGTGTGTGGGTTTCCTGTAGATCCCTATTTCTAGCTTGCCACCGGTCCCAATGAGGACTTCACAGTCTAGGAATGCCAGTCTGTTGTCCTTGGTGTCTTCTCTGGTGAAGCTAATGTTGGCATCTATAGTGTTTATATGGTCCGTGAAGGCCTGTACTTCCTGGGCCTTGATTTTGACCCAGGTGTCATCCACATACCTAAACCAGTGGGTGGGCACCGTTCCCTGGAATGTGTTGAGTGCTTTCTTCTCCACTTCTTCCATGTATAAATTGGCCACAATGGGTGACACAGGAGAACCCATGGCACAGCCGTGTTTTTGTCTGTAAAAGTCACCTCTGTATGTGAAATAAGTGGTGTTAAGACACAGGTCCAGAAGATGGCAGATCTGGTTTGGGTTGAGATGGCTTCTCCTTTCCAGGGTGCTGTCCTCTTCTAGTCTCTTCCTGACAGCGGATAGAGCATGAGTGGTGGGGATGCTGGTGAAAAGGGA
This sequence comes from Charina bottae, assembly GCA_023362775.1. Taxonomy (NCBI): domain Eukaryota; kingdom Metazoa; phylum Chordata; class Lepidosauria; order Squamata; family Charinaidae; genus Charina; species Charina bottae. The sequence goes on along the minus strand of JALMGJ010000002.1, from coordinate 131,381,300 downwards.
GGACACATCAAAGGAGACCATATCAAAGGAGATCTGGTCATTCCCTACATGGCTGGCGTGTCTGAAAAGATAAAACGGATATTTGGCAAACACCACATACCTGTATATTTCAAACCCACCAACACACTGAGACAGAGGCTTGTACACCCCAAAGATCAAACTCCAAAACATAAGAAAAGCAATGTAGTTTATGCAATCCAGTGCAGTGAGGAGTGCTCTGAACTCTACATTGGAGAAACCAAACAACCTATGTACAGGAGGATGGCACAACACAGGAGAAATAACACCACAGGACCAGAGTCAGCAGTTTATCTTCATCTAAAAGAAAAAGGACACTCATTTGAGGACATTAATGTTCACATTTTAGACAGAGAAGATAGGTGGTTTGAGAGAGGGGTCAAGGAATCCATTTATGCCAACTTGGAAAATCCTTCCTTGAATAGAGGTGGGGGCCTCAGGCACAAACTCTCCCCCATCTTCCTCCCCGTGTTGTCTTCTGTGCCTAGGAAGATTAAGACCATTTCAGAAGCTCAACAGCAGCATGGTGTTTTTAACGACCCTCCATTAGATGATAAAAGGACTTAAAAATTACATCTCAATATAACCATGATCTAGCCCCAGGTGTAAGGTCACACAGCTACCTAGGAACATATTTAGGATTCCCTTACCAACTTTGCTCAGACTGTAGGATATTGATGTTTCTTCCTCCAATTTTAAAACCATGCTAATCCAGCCTCCCTCAAGATTAAACTAAATCTATTTGTCTTCTCTCCTACTTGTATCAAGCTTTTGTTGCTAGCATATAGGTACTGTCAGCTACAGTACATATTTGGGTCATAGTACCAACTAAACTGTTATGGCTTTCCCCAAAGAACCATGGAAAATTTAGCTTGGTGAGGATGCTCTGTATTGTTTTAATGACTCCAAAGTCCCCCAGCGTGGAATCAGGGAAAGCGCTATAAGGACTAAAACTCACTTTTATAGAAGGGGGCCATCTCAATTGCATCTCACCAGGAGATAAGGAACAGCTCCAATTTTTGCTTCCTGCTATCAGCTTCCCAAAAGAACATCTATGATAAAAGCTACCCTAACTCACACATTCTGAATACTCAGTTCTCCATGGGACATAAATATAGTGTAAGACACAGTGATAGCCAATATTTAGCAAGTAAAGGAAAAAAAGAAAAGCAGATGTAGATATTGACAAGTTTATCCATCATTGGAGAGAATAACAACAACTTTGACCTAGAGTCTCTAATAACAAACTGGCATGATTTAGAGCTCTTACTGCTGTTTAGTATGGGTTGCTATTTTTCTGACTGAAGTGGAAATTCAAGATTTGTATTATTAATATTATATGTGCAAACAAATAGTTGCAAAGTAGATTGACAATGTGTGAAACCATTTTCTGAGTTTGCAGAGTTAATTGTGCCATGCAGCAGGGTGATCAGCTTTACATGGCCCCATGGGCAAGGAGGGGAATTGATGAACACACAATTGAATTTTTGAACACTGCAGCAGAACTTCTTAAAGCATTCTTCCTAGCAGGATGTATGGGAGAGGGGGGAAGAACTCAGGCTTCAATTTGCACAGTGAATATCTTGGGCCAACACTGAGAATTTAGTTAGAAGATCTCATCCTCCATGGGTGTGGGAACTGTGGGTGTCTGAATGCAAGCATCAGACCAGCCTTTGGCCTGTGTTTACGAAGTGTCCACACTTTCTCTGCTGTGAGTAATAAAGCCTGCAAATGGTTGCACATGTGTTTCCATTTATCTCCCAGCAGCCATGACTCACTGCTGGGCACTCAGCCGGCTCTGCTCCTTGGCCGTCAGCAAGACCCGCCTCTAGCATTGTCAGAACACTCATGCAGACTCTTTCAGTGCCTATTATAAATTTGTGTATGTGCCCCGGGGACATTCTGGGGCTATTTTACAGTAAGCAAGCATCCTTCTCCTCAGTATCTTCTGGTCTGCATTCAGAATAAATGGAGGCATCCTCACTGAGCTCATGTGGGGTGTTGGAGTAGCAGAAGTCAAGGTTTAGTGTCTACACAGTTCCATGAAGGTTACCATGCACAAAATTTGATCAATGACCATTTCCAAAAGGAAGTGACAGAACGTTGTTTAGGACATTTCCAATGAGAGAAACCAAAGTTACATGAAAAAGGGCAGAATTTGGCGTGGAGAGGACAAGCCTTCCCAATTCCCCAACTTTTGTAAAATGGGCTACTCTTATCACAAATATGGTGCCAATCTTACCAGCCCAGGTTTCCCATCAAGATGGTATCCATGGTCCCTGTGGGGAAAATATGCATCAAGCTGCATACACATAATCATTTCCTGGAAATTATTTCCCAGAGAGGAACAAAAATGCCCTAGCATAAATGTCTTAGAACAGGGGTCCCCAACCCCTGGGCCACGGACCGGTACCGGTCCGTGCCCTGTTAGGAACCAGGCCGCACAGCAGGAGGTGAGTGGTGGGCGAGCAAGCGAAGCTTCATCTGTATTTACAGCCGCTCCCCATTGCTCGCAATACTGCCTGAGCTCCACCTTCTGTCAGATCAGCGGCAGCATTAGATCCTCATAGGAGCGTGAACTCTACTGTAAACTGCGCATGCGAGGGATCTACGTTGTGCGCTCCTTATGAAACACCCCCCCCCCCGGTCTGTGGAAAAATTGTCTTCCATGAAACCAGTCCCTGGTGCCAAAAAGGTTGGGGACCGCTGTTTAGAATATGTGCCAAACCTAGCACTTAACACCCATATTGTGCCTCTAAAATATTCAAGAATGTTCAGGAGAACATACTCCTACCTTCTTTGCTAGGAACCTGGCTGAGATGGCATTCCACCAATAAACTCAGAACATTGTCTGAGTGTTTGTAAACATGGAAATGACCATCTCCTTCACCAGAAGAATCAAAAACAGGCATTCCCTCAAATTTTGGGTCAGAAGACTAGTAATAATGCATTGGTATTGAGCTTCAGGTTATTTATTTCATATGTATTGAAAACCAGATTTCTCACTGATCCCAAAACTCAAGGTTGCCTAGAAACGTCATCCTCTAACTTAACTTTAATACAGGGAGAAAGATGGATGATGCCTTTTCTAAGACCCTGAAACTAGCAGGCTGGCATTAACCACATTTCACAGTCCTGGATAAACCAAGTAGAGCAGATTGGTCACTGCCCTCACAGTGAAGTCTATTTTCTTCAGCAGCTGTTCATCATTCACTTCCGGAGACCTTGTAAGCGTTGGCTGCCTTGCTAATAGCAGCTAGGCCTTCTTTAGCACCTTGCACCCAGGGTTGGCCTGAAACAGCAGCGAAGCCTGGGTGGAGACAGGTCCCTCTTAAGGGCTTGGATTGGGATAGCAATGGAACCCTGGCCCCATCGGTCCGTGGGGAGAGGCGAAGCTCTAACCTTGATTCGTGGCAAGAGACCTCATGATCAGGGTGCCTCCTTTAATCGCATTCCTCCTACAGTCGACTGTTTTTACAATTCTGGCGAAAAGAAAAAAGAAGAGTCCGGACGCTGCCCGGACTCACGGAGGCTGTTTGTTCTTAAGTGGGGAATTCCAGCCTTAGAAGGGAGGGAGGCGACTGCCCAGCAAAGGCGGCCTGCGCAGGGCTGCAGAGACCGAATCTCCCAGGGCCGGAGGCGAGGGAAGGGAAAGCAGCGCAGAAACTCTGACCGGAGCAGGCCATCCGCCCGTTTTGGCCCGGTGCCACCAGGAGGAGGGGCTGCAATTCCCTGGAGCCCATTAAAAAGCCAGGCTTAGGCTGGAACCAGAAGAAAACATCTCTAGGAGGCGGCGGCGGCAGCAGCAGCAGCAGCAGCAGCAGCAGCAGCAGCAGCAGCAGCAGCAGCAGCAGCAGCAGCAGCAGCAGCTATCGGTGAGGCGGCTTCTTTTTCCAGCAGCGGGAACCTTTTCCAGGCTCTCCACCACATCCCGAGAGAGAGAGGCCGACCGCAAGCCAAACTTTGAGGACAGCCTCCTGCGGAAGCGGCACGCGTCCCCCCGGGGTCGCCACAGATACAGAGCTCAGAGGACTGAGCGGGGGCGCGCGCGCGCGTGTCTGGATGAGGCGGCAGGAACCGTGAGCAGTCAAACCTCGGCCACCCCCTCGCCAGCCCGCCTTCCCTCCCACCCGCTCCGCAAGATGAGTGCTACGCTCCCGAGCCTCCTGGCCTCGCTGGCCGTCTTGCTCTTGGGGAGGATGGACCGCCTTGCCGACGCCTGCAGCTGCTCCCCGGTGCATCCGCAACAGGCGTTTTGCAATGCAGATGTAGGTAAGAAAAATACGGCTGGCCGCCCTCCCCTTCTCTGCGGCTCCCCTAGTGGCTCTTCTCGTGGCTTGATCGACCCCGCATTTATCGTATCGCTGGGAGCTCCCTTTTCTCCCCTACTGCAAACTCACTTGTTAGCAGCCAAAACAACCCCACCCCTTTATCCTGCAAGGAAAGAGCCGCGTTGGGAGAGACCTGGAAGGGAGCCCGCACATTGATTTCCCCTTGGCTCCTGCCTGGACAGGGACTAGCGGTTTCCGTCGTTAGCTCGGGCGTCTGAATGCTCCCGGGCTGATTCTGCAGACCTCTTCGGATAAAAAAGCGAAGTGCCGGCCCGCTTCGCCTCGCATTTTGCTTCCTTTCTCTCTCCCTCCCCGCTTTTCGCTCTAGCGCGCTCGCTCTGACCTGATCCACAGGAATTCATTTGAAAGCACAAAGACAACCGCGGACTGAAATTCCTAATTTCTGGCGATGGCTTTCTGCCTTCAAAATGTAGGCTGCTGCCAGACTCTGGTGGAACAGCTTCGAAATGGGGAGGGGAGGGGAGGAAGTATGTAGAAACTGGAAGAGAGACGACCGCAAAACGAAAACTTCACAAAGGCAAGCTTAAACCATATAGGGCCATCTTCTCTGACCCAGAAGGGGAAAGAATGAGTGCTCCTTTATACCTGCAGGGGTGAATTTATTTAGATACGTGCAGCTTTGAAAAAGCAAAACTCAGTTTTTAGAATGAGGAGAGGTTTCAACCAACCTTCTGCAACCCATAAATCATTTGGCAGTAGAGATAGACCCCAACTACTTGCTGGACAGTTCTACTTGAGGTTTGAGTTTATACAAAGTTCTCATGTCCCTGCCTTGAACTCCAGGTGCAGATATACTACTATTGCCTCCTGGGGATTTTCCTAGAATCCTCAGAATGCAGGGCTACTTAGCTGTTTCTGGGCTGGGCAAAGCAGAGTTACAGGGGCTCCAATAACCTGGGTTTTGTTTTCCCACCTACAGAATGAAGGAACCCAGAAACACGGAGGGAGGGAGGGAGGCAAAGGAGGATAAAAGGCTCCAGAGCTGTGAAATGGCAGGGAAGATCTGGGTCTTCCCAAAGCAGAAACCAGATTTCCATGTACTGTACATATAAATCTCTTTACAGTCTCTTAAGCTCCTGACTCGGGATAGAACGATTTTGGGTTGCCCTGCCTCTAAGAGAAGCTGGAGTCTGTTTTAATAGTTGCTATGTTCATGCTGCTATGTTTTTGCTTTTAGTTCTATGTCATTAAACCTTTTTCCCCCCATTAATGAGTGCTTTGAGCAGCCCTCCAGGAAATGCTGTTCCCTTAGCTGCGGGCTTTTTGCTTGCTCCATCCCCATCAACGTAATGTTCCTTCCTGTGTAGTAATCAAGCCAGAGGCCCAAGGGTTTGTTTTGGAGGGGGGATCAAACCAAGAGCTGCTGTTCACAGACTAATGTAGCAATATTTGAGGGCAAATGTAAAGTCACCTCCTCATTATTGCTCCTTGAGAACTAATTTTATGCCAAAATTTATCCCCAGACCTTGACAGCCTCTGCTGGCCCAGCAGCTGAGAGAGCTGCTTAAGAGCAGATGTAATCAGTTTGGAGACAATTTCTATGGCCTGAGATCAGAAAATTAAGAGCCATCTTCTGTCTTCCTAACCTCCAGTGGTCCAAAGACAGTCAGGATATAATTTGAAGCCATCCCCACATAATTTGTTTTTAAGGTGAAGGTATAACCTGAATATATGAAGTGGTAATAAGGGGAAGAACATTTCTGAGCACGCCTCTTGTCCTGCTACTGAGCAATTGCAGAAGGCTCCCAAGCACCTGAGATTAAAGAACTGGACGTCCATTTAATTCTTTCTATTTCACCTGCTAGCTTTGAAATACAAGGTTCTGGAGGCCCTTCATAAGCCGCCCTCCTCATTTCTTTCCATCCAGAGCTGTGCATTGTGGGTAGTTGCTTTCTGTGTGAGTGGAAAAATGTCTGCACCATGGCCGCCTTCCCAGCATGGCTGAGGCCCTCATGAGAAAAAAACACACTCCTTGTTTTCCATGTTGATTTAATCAAGGCCTTCCTTTTTGTGATACCACCATATGTCCCTTTTGCTTGGCAGTTGGAAAGAAAGATTGAATGAGAAGAGGGGGAAGACTCTTGTTTTACCCTTTTAAACTAGGCACACTGTGTTGCATCCTTCACTAGTTGCTCTTTCTTTTTAGACATTGTCTTTTTCTTTTCCTAATTTGCTAAGCTTGGAAGATATTGAAACACGGGGTCTGGCGGGGCTGGGCCTCAATTCCATCTTTTTCTCCCTTTGAATATTCCTTTTATTAAATCTTAACATATTAAGCAAAGAATTCAGGCCCCAGTTTCTGGACCTTGCTTTACAGTTGGGATTTGGAAATATTTTGGTGGGGCAGCTTATCTGCTACACTGATTTTGACGTTAGCCTTTCAAGAATTGGTGTGCCCCAAGCTGCCTCCCCTAATTTCGTAATGTCTCCAGGAACTGAGTGGCTGCTGTCAGCAACAGCTGTCTGTGGTTTTATTTCGATATCCGGTATCCCTTCCATGAGAATAGACATTTCTGAGTAAAGGAATTCTTGCAATGGGGATCTTGTGACTTCAACCTTCCAGACGTCCTTCTGTTCTTTGGAACTAGCTGAAACCTTTGTTTACGCTTCCTTGGGTATTGAGACAACTCTTCTAGAAGGATTTGAAATTGGACTACATATTTTAATTTTCCAGGGAGGCACCTATGTTAGTCTTTTGGAGCAGCACAAACACATACACACACAAACAATTTCAGGGTCTTATAGGCTCTTGAACACTAGCAAAATTTTATTTCGTAAGCCTTTGTGGATCCCTGCCTACTTCATCAGATTCAAGGAGAATGATTGCTGGTGTGATAACAATCTTGTTAGTATTTAATGTGCGGCAGGACTCTATTGTTTTTGCAGGTTGCCTTGTTCACTTATGTTTATTATCCCTTAAATTGGCTACCACGGTCCAGCTTTTCATCAGCCAAGAACAAGTTTTGCAGAGGAAAGTTAACAGCCTGATAGCAATGTGGTCAAGACATGAGAGAATCCATACTGATTACTAATTTTAAATAATGTATTTTTCGATTTAATTTTAACAGCTGGAATCTAAGGTGTAAAATAATGATTTTCATGAAATGCTTACCAGTAATAGTCACAGGAAAAGTACATGAGCCTCCTTTGTTTCTTTCCAAAATTCATCAGTATTCCAGAAGATCAGATCCCTGAGCTCAGAACAGAGTATAAATTATTCAGGATCCTTTAGGTGTTACAGAGGGAAATTACTCAATGTGGAGCCAGACAGGAAAATGTAAGTCATAATAGGAGATTCCATATGAGGAATGATTAGGAGAAAACTACTTGGTGGTAGGCTACACAATATATGATTTCCCAGAGATGTGGAAGTTGTCTGTAGCGACAGCAACAGTGGACATCTGACAGACATCTGAGAACTAAACCTAGGTGCTCAGTGGAAAAAGAGAAGGACTGGTCATGTTCTAGAATAAAGGGGGGGGGGAAGTTCTCGGTGGGATGGTGGTATATTGGTGTGTAGCCTATGTGTTAGCAGAGGGTCTGAATGAGGAGAAAAGAATCCACTGAATTAAAAACATGACAAGCTTTACATACTACAAGTAGAACAGACTCAGTTAATTATAAAGCAATGAATTCAGTACTTCAAAACAAAGTTTTCTGGTAGTATAACAAGCAGAGTAGGACAGATTTGGAGCAACAAACTTACACTGAAGACCTGTATAGTACTACTATCTTCCTACAAGAGGTTCAACAAAGTCTCTTGCTTCCATCTATTGCAGGCAACAGTCCGTGCAGAGCTCTAATTAGGTTTCCTCCCTGAGTGGGCACTGCTTTTGGAGTTTTAATCCACTGAGGGTAGGCAACTGGTAGCTTTACAATCATAGGTATGCACAGCTAGCCACAATGGCGGAAGAATGACATGCATGTGGCAACATCATAGTGCAAAGCTTGCCCTTGGGTACTTGCCTCCTGATGTTGGACACAAGTATGACATTGTGGGGTTTGCATCATGACATCATAGTTGTATATTTCATCACTTGCCTCCCTCTTGCCCCTTAGATGCCTCTTTCTTCTTGGCGATCACTCGTGGCCGAGTAAGATTGTCTTCCAGGGCTAAAATCTTAACAGTGGATCCGTAAGTGGCTGTAAAGGCCAATTCTGGATCCGCACAACCTCCCACAATGAGGGCATAGGTTTCCAGGTGGAAGACGGTCACGATGAGGGTTTGCTTGACGTGCCTTCCTTTTAGCTCTTTTTCCCTTTCGCCCTGTACTCGTGCTTCTTCAAAGTCTGTAGCGCCTTTAATAAAGGCTGACCTCCAATTGAAACGCTCATGAGTTAGGGCTTCCCAGTTCTCAATGCTGATATTACATTTTTTAAAATTAGCTTTGAGAGTGTCTTTGAATCTCTTTTGCTGTCCACCAATATTCCGTTTTCCATTCTTAAGTTGGGAATAAAGTAGCTGCTTTGGAAGACGATGGTCAGGCATTCAAACAACATGGCTGGTCCAGCAAAGTTGATGTTGGATGATCATTGTTTCAACGCTTCTTCCAATATGCTAACATTAGTCCGCCTATCTTCCCAAGTAATTTGCAGAATTTTTCGGAGGCAGCGTTGATGGAATCTTTCAAGAAGTTGGAGGTGACGCTTGTAGAGGGTCCATGTTTCACAGGCGTACAGAAGGGTCGGTAGTACAATGGCTTTGTAAACAAGCATTTTGGTCTCCCTGCGAATGTCCCGATCCTCAAACACTCTACGCTTCATTTGGGAGAAAGCTACACTCAATGCCTATGTTTATATTGATTGGGGCTACAATCTCCACAGTTCCCCCTGATAGCTAAGACTGATGGAATTAAAGTTCAAAATATCTGAAGAACTTCTGATTAATTATTTTTGCTGTAAGGAAAAATGAACCCTCAGGCCATATCTTATTCAGGCAAGGTAGAGCTGATTTTTGGTTATGTTTTTCTCCAGGGTACACTTGGGATTTTCTGCAGATTTTTGCAGTTTTGGAAGAGGAAACACAGAAATCTGTATCAGATCAGGCTGAGGGTCCATCAAATCCAGTATTCTCTACATTGTCTGGCATTTTGGGGGTTATGAACAGAGTCCTTTCCCAACACAACCTGGACATATTAGGGCCTTTTGAATGCAGTGTAGTACCACTGAACTACAGCCTTTCCCCAAAGACTGGAAAGAAAAATAAATGAGCTAATTATAAATATAAATTACTTCCCGGTCTCTGCTGCCTACTTTTAGCATGCTTTTCCTATTTCAGCAGAAAGATATTGAAGCAGGAGTTTAGCCTGGGCAAGAAGTGTCTAGCTGGTATCAAGTTATAGATACCAAGATGGCTAGGATAAGACACACTCTTACTCTCTTACACCTTGGGTTTTTAATCTTTAAAAAGGATTATAATTAAAAAGTCCAGATCAAAACATTTGGTTGCCCCATGTTTTTTAAAAAAAACTTTGTCTTCCTGTTTCACATATAGATTGCAACTGGAGAGGCATCTGAATTTTATTTCAGATTGGCAACACGGGGCCTAAGGGCAGCAGGCTATGAGTGGGAGGGCAGTGCCAGAAAATCTTACTTTGGGAACCTACAGGGACTGGGGGGATTGCTGCCCACTTCACCATCATCTGCTACCCGAGATGATGACTTCATTCTGCCATAATGTTAGAACCAGCCCTGGTGTTGGATTTGAACATTCATGGAACCATGTGAGTCCTTGCTGGAGACAGTTTGTCCCCTGCTTGTGAGCTTCCTAGAGGCATTGGCAGATGGGAAAAAAGAAGTCAAAGCCAGAGGGGTTCTTTTTATGTTCTTATGCCATTTTCCCTCGCTTATGTGGGCACACACCCATATGCAGATACATGCACATTTGTGCTATTTTTACTTCCCTTGGGAAGCTCTCTTGGCTGACATGGCCTTGGAGAAACAACAGATGTCTGTTTACTCTACTCGCATTCCATTGCATGGAATTGTAGTAGAATTTGCAGATTCTACTGCAGCAGCCACAACATTATGCTGTTTTTACTTGTGTTGTTTTGTGCCATCAGCCACGGCACAGTCCATAGGAGCCCTTGTGTACTGCAATCAGTCCATCCCATTGAGCCATCCTACCGATCTTGGGTCTTTACCAGCAGCTTGCTATGAATAGTGTTGGATACCTGGTGACTGTTAGATGATAGTCTCTTTCCTCCTGATTCCTCTGAGTGCCACACAGGAAACCCTCCCTCACCCGCCCACCTGTTACATCAGATCAGCATGCCAGGTAAGGAGTCCAGATCCTGCCTGAACCACAACATTGCTTATAAATTGATAATGCACATGATTTTGGTAGTATGCATTCAGGATTGAAGCATCCCACTAAGACCTTGAGACCTGTATACAAAAGCCTCACACTATTCCAATACTTCCTTTCCTTTGTAGGATCGAGCCCTAATTCCTTCATCCCTCTCCCTTTCCACCTGTTTTAAAACTTTTAAAGCAGAAGCTACCTTGGCCAGCACTAATGGGCTGGCCTCATGTTCTTGCTGCAAATATTGCCTTTTGTCAAAGATCTGTTTTCCCTTTTAAAATAACTTTTCTTTTGATGTTTTAAAAGTAATTAGATAAGGGATGAATACACACATAACACTTGCGAAATGGAAAAGGCAAACATGCTTGATGTGTGCAGAGGAAAGAGGTAAGACTGAGCAGCTTGGATTTAATTAATTAATTATTTATTCAACTTCTATCACCGCCCATCTCCCCCCAAAAGGGGGACTCTGTGATATCCTGGTATGGACTTAACGCTGGGTGGGTTATGAACTGAAACATACTTAGCAGCAGTTGAACAAGTTGAACAAGTTGCTGAGATGTAGGGGTTTTTAGGGGTTTAACTTTGCCATTGTGCACCACAATGCTCAGTTTGGGCTCCAGTCCTTTCAGTTGAGATTTCACACTCTTCTGGGCAGAGTAGCCTTGTAAATCCTAGACACTAGTTCAACCTGAGGGTCATTAAGTGATCTCTCAACACTTTTCTAATTGGTTATTACCCTCCCTTGGGTGCTGGAAAGGTGATGAATAAATGGAGTTAATCCAAATGATTGATATGAGTACACTATGGAAATAACTAGGGTTGTTTGTCACAGGTAATCGTAAGTGAAGCCAAGGGGTGGGTGGGTGCGTGCGTGCATGCATTTATTTATTTATTTATTTATTTATTTATTCAATCCAATCAATCAATCAATCAATCTTATATCACCGCCCATCTCCCTCCACTGGAGGGACTCTGGGCGGTTTACAACAAGATGATAAAACAAGAGACATAAAATATACATACAATATAAAAATACGAAGTTATAAAACAAGATTAAAATCCAAGAATAGTAACAAGATCTAAAAGATATATGTGTTGTGTGCTTCTCCAGATTCTTCTTCTAGAATATCCCCAGTCGAGTGACCAGGATTTTTAGAGCCAATTTGTAATCATTAATGTTTGCATTCTTAATATAAGACTTTTCAAAACATAGGTTTTGAGACTCTGTAAGGCAGTTGTGTAGTACAGTTACAGCCATACAGATCTCTGAATACCCTGATGCAAGAAGTCTATTTAGTTCATTGCAAGATGCTTGTTTTTTTATCTAGCCAGGAATATGCAGCCTCCTGGATGGCTCCCACTTAGCTATATATGTTAGACTATTTCCTGCCATGGGTTTGAGATGAGTTTGTGAGGGTCTTGACCAAAGTTAGTGACTAAAGCTTGTTCTTCCTAGTCACTTTCATTTGCCAATGGTGGAACCATAGCAGAGTTTGGACAATATGGTCCAACTGCATGTAATCATATTTGTGAAGTTTATTTATTTGCATTTTCATCCTGCCTGCTGTCCAGGAAGTTCAGTATGCTGTATGTAGTTCTCATTTTTCAAACCTCACAAAAAACGTATGAGTGGGGCAGATGGTAAGAGTAGACAGTCCCATAGGCACTAATTGTCAAGCCTATAGCAGCTGCTCACAACCAACAAATTTAGATTCTTAGAGTCTTGTTAACCAGATTTATTGAAAAGGAAAAGTAGGGGTGGGTTATATTACAGAAATCTTGGCTACTGAATACACTTACTTTAGCTCCCCTTTATCCTCTAAGTTTGCTAGGTCAGGGATTCCTTGATCCTCTTGCTTAACACCTCCTGATGCACTGGTGAGGTAGCTGTCCATTTTCCTGGTAAAGGAGGCAGGTACAATTGTTCCAAATTTGTACCATTTTGTCAGGTGAAATCATCCAAATGAGCATTCAATATTACCATCTTTGGTTGTTTTTTCTCTGCAACAAACCAATTTGGACTGCCTTGTTTCCGCATATTTTTCTTTCTTCTACATTCTTCATCCCTCCCTCCCTCCCTCCCTCTCTCGCACGTGCACACACACACACACACACACACACACACCTCTACACCTACACCTACCTAAAATACACTGTATTGCTCGCCACCCATCTTCTTTGTTTAAACTTAATTTATTCTGACTTCAGTTCCTGGAGAAAAAACAGAGGGTAAGATTTATTTATTTATTTATTTTTCGAATTTTGCCACCGCCCATCTCCCCCAAAAAGAGGGACTCTGGGCGGTTTACAACAATAAGCACATTAAAACAAAGAGTATAAATAACATCTAAAATACAAAATTACCAATATAAAAATAAAATAAATATAAAATCCAAGTGGCCTAGAAGATCTAATTCAGTGAGGAGAGCTCTAAGATGCCAGCAACCCCCAAGAATCACTACTCCCCTTCCTGCCCCAGGCGAGACGGCAGAGCCAAGTCTTCAGGTTCTTCCGGAAGGTCAGGAGCGATGGGGCCTGTCTCACCTCTGGAGGCAGAGTGTTCCAGAGGGCAGGAGCCACCGCAGAGAAGGCCCGCTTCCTGGACCCCACCAAGCGAAATTCTCTTACAGACGGGGTCCGTATCATGCCCTCTCTGCATGACCGGGTGGGACGGGTCGATGTCATGGGGATGAGACAGTCCCTCAGGTAACCTGGACGCATGCCATGTAGGGCTTTAAAGGTGATAATCAACACCTTGAATCAGACCTGGAAGCAAACTGGCACCCAGTGCAGCTCGTGTAGCAATGCTGTCGCATATGCCAATCTTGGGGCACCAAGAATTGCCCGCGCAGCCACATTGTGGACCAGCTGAAGCTTCCGGATACTCTTCAAGGGTAGCCCCATGTAGCGTGCATTGCAATAGTCTATATGGGAGATGACCAGGGCATGAGTGACTGGCTTCTCGATCCAGGAAAGGGCATAACTGTCACACAACACAAAGTTGCGCAAAGGTCCTTCTGGCCATGACTGCCATCTGCTCTTTGAGCAGGAGTTGTGTGTCCAGCAGAACCCCCAGATTCCGCACCAGATCTGTCTGGGGCAGTGCAACCCCATCTGGAACTAAAGATGATAATTTCCCAGATACAGAGGAGCCATTAACTCACAGCCACTCCATCTTACCAGGGTTCACCCGAAGCCTGTTGTTCCCCATCCAGACCCTCAGCCCCCAGGAACCGAGAGAGGGCAATCACCGCATCACTCACTTCACCTGGGACGGAGATGTATAATTGGGTATCGTCAGCATACTGATGATACCTCATCCCGTGGAGACGGATGATCTCACCCAGCGGTTTCATGTAGATGTTGAATAGGAGAGGAGAGAGAACCAAACCCTGCGGCACCCCACAAAGGGGTCGAGGGTTGGATCTCTTACTCCCTATCACCACCGATTGGTTCATAGATTCATAGTAAACTTCAGTGGCTAATTTGAATAAACCAAACATTGAATTGCAAACAGTAAAAACAAAAACAAAAAATAGAATATTTTCAGAATATTGGAAATGGCTACATTGAAAAATCTTACAGTAATTATAGTAAGAATATCAATGCAGTATATTTTTAAGTGTAGAGATTTGTAGGCTTTGCCTATAAGCATCCTATTTTGTCACAATAGTTAGGGTGTAAGTCAACAAGCTAGATAAAGTAATTTGACCTTGATTCCTGGTGACTTCATGGACATGTTGGTGTAGTTTCCTTGGCGACAATACAGAAATGGTTTACCATTAATTTCTTCTTTCTAAATTCCTTCTTTTTTCCAATTTCCGAGTCTAGCGTACAATCCTGGTATTCTGTGGAGTTTCTCATCCACATATTAAACAGACCTGACCCAGGTTATTTTTTTCAAGGTTAACCAAGGCAGCCCTTGGTACTTTCAGTCAACTTATAGTATCTTGGATGAGTCCATGAAACCCACAAACTTGTGAAGGCCCCTTATCTGTCACTGTTTGCCAAAAAAACTTAATGGATATGTCTCTGAGATCACCGGATGTTAAGCTCAACTTGGAGGAGACTTTCTCTTTTCTGTATGTGAGAGCTGACAATGTTACATTAAATATAAACTCACCTCACAGGGTTGTTGTTATTGGGAAAATAGGAGGAGGAAGGAGTATTAGGTATGTTGGCCACCTTGAATTATTTATAAAAATAATAAAGGGATAGAAAATAAAATAAATAAATAAATAAATAAAGTTGGCCATTTTTTGTGTCCCATTTTGAAAAACTAGGTAGCAGGGGTGGCATTTCTCTCCCCCTCCAGAAGATTTAGGACCATGGTTTCAGAGCAAGGGTGTTCCTCTGGGACACTATTTTGCTGTGGGAGAAAAGTTATCGCTGGTGCCAGGAGTAAGTTCCTTCTTGTACCAAATAGGAAATTCTGTGCTTATGAGGTAAACTCCTGGCTACTGTTTAATGGTTTAAAAATGCAAAGCCATAGTATGTATTTAATACAGCATATAAATTGTCTCTGGGGACAATATCTGGATGGAAAATAAGACAGGGTGGGTGCTGGAAGTAGGGGAGGAGATTTGAAAACTGATTTTTATAATATATCCTAATAGTTCTTAAAACAGGGACTGCACTCAAACATCATGTTAAACCAAAACCAGACAGTGAGTAGGTGGTGTTATCTGAACCAGCATCCCTTCCTCTTTGGCTGAGAATGCTAAAATATTAAGTTGAAGTATTTAATTATTTAAGAAATTTAATAAAAATAAATAAATAAATTTATGGCAGAGTGTGATGGTTCTGATACTTTAGTCATTAACATAGAGACTCTTATTACAAGCCACTAACGGATATAAAAGAATTCTTTATTAATGCAAGTTATCACTTCCAAGGCAAAGCTCAGTCTGAGAAAAGCGTGCTCAAAAGCTAACTTAAAATCCCACCTACAGTACTCACCCCTCCTAACTGCTTCACCCATTCCCATAACATCAACCAGCTAACCCCCCCACTTTCTTGTTTAACGAACAGTAAATTCCCTTCTACCTTCTGGCAGCTCTCCCCACTTGTCTCACATTCCAGACTAACAAGCACTGATAGCCCACACCATTGACCTTGCAGATGCTCAGCTCCTCTTCACCTTCCTTTCCAAGCCTAATTGCTTACTAATACAACTACTACAAATCCCATCCCTAAATCTCTACCACTCTAACCTTCTTAATCCTTATGATGGCAGGAGGGTCACATCCTGACACAGAGTTTCTCAACCAGGGTTCCATGGCACCCTAGGGTTCTGCGAGAGGTCACTAGGGGTTTCCTGGGAGATCACGATTTATTTAAAAAATTATTTCAAATTCAGGCAACTTCACAATAAAGAGGTAAGTTTCGTTCTTTATTTTCAGTTGAAGAACACTGTTAATGCATGTATACGGGCCTACACATGAAACGAATATAATAATTTTGTAACTTGTGGCCTATATTTGAGCCTGAATGTGCAGGGGTTCCCTGAGGCCTGAAAAATATTTCAAGGGTTCCTCCAGGGTCAAAAGGTGGAGAAAGGCTGATTTAGGGGTTCATTTAATTAACTTTTTAGTTCAGGCATGCCTATGTAAGGAAGGTGGTTGGTTCTCAAATGTGGGTCAGTGAGTGAGAAGAGCTGAAGTTTGTTTGAAGTAAGTTCCATCTGCAAGAAGTAAGGTTGGTTTGTAGTGTGAAGCAAAAACGGAGCATCTTGTTTTCTGTTCTGTTGAGGGCAGCTTGATGTTGGATTGAAGAAAGCCATGGGTGGGGCCAGGGTCAGAAGTGGAAGGGATCTCTCTGACACTCCCTCTCACTTTCTGGTATGGTTTTCTCACTTCTCAGAAGTCTAAAGGGGTTCTCATAGAGACTTTGGTATGGGTTATTCTACAAAAGGGTAGGATCAGAGTCACTTGATTGTGAGATGGGCGGCTATATAAATAATGAATGAACAAACAAACAAATAAATAAATAAATGGACATTTTTGTGCTTTAAATTTATATGTTTTGTGCTTCTTAACTCTCTCAGCTTCTTCCTCTAGAAAATAATCTATTGTAATCTGGAAGAAAATGAGGTTGAGAGTACTCTTGTGAGAGGGAATTTTCATTTTAAAAAATAATTGTCCTTAGAAAACAATCTTGAATGCAAACAGCTTTAGAACTACTCTGCATTTCTGGTTGTGTTTGCAGCTGGAAAATAGAAAACTAGCATTCTTGTTTTTGAAAATTTCAGAGACTGGTAGGACTGCCACAAGTAGTAGGAGTAGCCAGTGTTGCTAATTTGGATTGTACTGAATTGTAGCTCTGTTGTTTTTAATCCAAAAAAAGCACCTGACTGATGTTCCTCCACCCTGGCTACTTAAGCTGCCTATTTAGCCCTTGTAAATGGTTAGGTTAAAGCATCAGACTTCTCCAAAGAAACAAGCAGAGGGCATTGGGTCCCTTGCTATGGTAACTGCTAGGAATGTGAGTTGCATCATCCCAGGCTTAATCACATTTTTGTGGATGAGTGTGCTGTAGAGAAATGTCCAAATTAGTTGACAATGAACAACAAGCAGGAGACCTTTGGAGATACAATTGCTCTGGTCCTGATTTTAGTAATGCTGCTGCGGTGAACAGGGACATTAAGCAAATCTATAAGAACACAAATGCTGGTCACCATTAGTCTGCCAGAATCCTGGTGTGAAATTAATTTTTGAGAGGGGCCATCTTTGGACTTGCAGAAGGGCTGAAGAGATATCAACATAAGCGAGCAACCAAGCTCATAAACAGAGAAACGTAATAGAAAATCTTTGCTGCTGTTGCCACTAAAGGAATGCCTTTTTGGCTGCCATTCATACTAGAACAAAGGCATATGCTTGTGTGTAATACAGAAGAAACTGTTGAGATGAGATGAGTGATGAAAGGTGTGAGGAGCTACAAGAAACAGATGGAAGACCTAAATTGCCAGTGTGGTACCTCTACATTGGAAGGGCAACATAGAGGTATTACCAGCTGAGCTGCTGTATCTGTGAATAATTTGGTGAGGCATATTTAGAAGATTCTGGCTTCCATTTCACAGCTCTTCTGGGAGATTAGCCTCAGATACCAGTTGCCCTTGTTTGAGGAATGTACAAAAGACGTACATCAGCTGAGGATAGTATAGAAAAAATAACTTTGGGGATAGTACAGAAAAAGTATGAGAACTAGCAAGCCAAATAAATTAAAGAGTTGGGATAAGAACAGGACATTCAGCTAAGTCTCTTTTAACCAACACCATTCAAAATACCTCTGCATATCTTTCTATCCAATCAGGCCATCCTTGCTTCCATCACAACCATGCACTGATTCATGCATTGCCTTTTATGTCAGTTCTGAAAGGAACACAAGAAAGCCTCCTGTTAAATTTCCCTTGATCTCACTCCAGTGTCGTCCTGCAACTGTAATTGTTCTTTAATATATTTGCCTCAGGTGGGGCATGTGGGTGACACACCTGTTTGTTTAAGCCCAGTATTGTGTATAAAACAGGGTGCAGCTGACTGAAAGGGAGAAAATGGTATATTGGTGGTAGAAAGCTGAGCTCTGCTAACATGGGGGTTTATCTTTCTGCCCCCAAAGACACACTTTTTCTTAAGTGATGGAAAATGTATTAAAGTCTGGTTTGTGGGAGCAGGAAGCCAGTTGGACTCCCGTAAAGCAAGCTGTGAGCTGGAGGGGGGGGGCCGCGTTGAGCACTTCTAATGTTTTCAAGGCCAATTGTATTGATCACATGCTGTCTCTAAGGCAATGCCAAAATTCTTCACTGAGTAATAAATCTGCTTGCTGAGACTTGATTTGCTTGGCAATGTATTTCAGGGATTGGTGAATAAAATCAGGCAGCTGGGTTGATAGTAACACCTAAGATGATGGGAAAGGAAAGGCCAGTATATCACTGCATGAAAAGGAGGTTATAGCTGGATGTATGAGCAGATCCAAGTGGGGAGAACCGATAGCTAATGGACAATCAGAATCCCACAGGATGGCTACCTCATTACTGTACAAAACTGCAGTTGGTGTGTCTTATACTAGCATATATCACTTCATTCTGATACTTCTGTAGGAATCTGTCTGGAACATCTGCCATGGAATCTCTAAACCTAATCATTATTATATGTTGCAGTGCCATTGCTTCAGATCTGTGGATTATAACTGAGGTCATGTTCCTAATATGTACTTTGTGGGCTTCCTGTCTTTATATTTACAAATATCTTACAGTTTTGAAAAGCCCTGCTGACTTTTCCCATTTGTAAACATAACAATGCTTAAAGCTGGCTTTGATTTGTTTGCCTATTTCTCATTGATAACACCATTTATTCAGATAATTTTATATAGCAGTATGTCTCAACGATGCATTTGTCTAGGCTAAAGTGATTTTCATAGCTCTTAAAGGTGACCATTTAATAAATCTGTGGTATAAGGCAGAAAAATCTATGCTACCTCATAATATGTGGATTGTCATGCTAAATTTATCCTTTGCTTTAATAGATCTGTTCTAATGCCTCAATCCCTTTATATCTGGGTCAAAGTGGAACATAGATGATCAATGAGCAAAGAAAGGGTTACTTCTGCCATGTGATGAAGGGCTCCCTAAGTTTGGAATTGGGTAGCCTGCTGGCTGCTGTATTCACATAAATTGACCTGCAACCTCACATACCCACAGGGTATCTATTGTGACAAAAACTATAGCTGCTAAGTAATTCCAATTCCCAGTAGGCTAAGTTACTTTCTTTCTTATTCAAGACAGAGACCTACTTGAAATCAAGCAAAAGCATGCACAGTGGCAATCCATTTTATTTTACTGCCATGATGACTGAAATGTGATCTGCAGAACAATAGGATCCATCTTCACAAGATGCTAAAAGCAGGGTTGAGTTTTGTGGGCCTCTGAGTTAGTGGAATGCCCAGGAATCCCAGGTCATTTGTTGAAGAGTGAGTCCAGCCAGATATGCAAGACTTTATTGCAGCTTCTTGCAAGTGAAATGTGGAAATAGAGGCCGCCTTAGTCAGGCATTGACCTCCGCCCCTTTAAAACCAAGAATCTCCTTTTCTCATGGTGGCATAAAAGGAAAATTAAAATGTATATGTGGGATTCAAATATACAGTATATGGTCTTCTATCCTTTCTCTCTCTCTCTCTCTCTCTTTCATTCTCCCAATCCCCTCCCCCAGAACTTGGCTAAGAAAATCCAGAGCAGCAAATTCCCTTCTACAAAGCCACTCTGTTCAGCACAGAAATCTTCTTTCTACGGGGTTGCATTTTTTGCCAGTGATTCAGCAGCACGTGAGTGGAAAAGCCTGGAGCCATAACTATTAGCTAGGCCTAAAAACTCAGCTGCTGTCACACAGTTGTCTAAGCCAGGCCAAAGGCATCCAAGTCAGGCCACAAGCAGTTTTCAAGAAACAGAAAGCAAAAAAAAGGCTCTGAACCAGAGTTGATGATGGCTGTACCAGATGTGTAGTGCTGCTCTAGAGCCCTAAAACTGGGAGGCATCTTTGTTTTTCTCGGGTGATGTCAGCCCCACCTGGCTGGCCAGGCCAGGAAATCAACTCCATAGGAAAGCTAGAACTACTTTTGAGAGTGGCTATAATAACAGAATCTTGCAAGTCTGATTGTGCTGTAACTGCCCCCCCCCTTCTTATACTCCTGTGAATTAGAGATGTGTCTGTCTAAGCCTCTTGCATTTTTTGTTGTGGACTTGAGATTTGTTTTACCCCCTTGTTGCTTTGGTAATGGGTCATGCCAAGATGACCTCCATCAAGGTCATCTTCCTTACTGTTTACATGTATGCTTGAACCACCTACTGTAGCTAGTAATAAATGCAGAAGGAATCACTGAGAACCATCAACCTGGAACTGATTTTCAAGATCCTGCTATAAGGGATAATTTAATTCCAAATTCAGCAGTTTCATAAATTAATTACGTTCAATATGATCATGCAACGCATGTAAGGTAGTTTGCAAACACCTGTGTTGCATAAAAAGACAATTATTTTCATTAGTACAATTGTACAGTTTCTCCCTGATGTCCCTGGCCTCAATATTTCCTAAGTTTTTTATTACAAAAATATATATATTTTCTTTGTTTGGAATCTGTTTGCTGGTTCAACCCCAATCCTTTCTGATTGTCCTTTTACATCATTCAAAAGCAGCTAGTAACAGAGACCCACTTTGAAGCTCCCACAGCCCATCACTAGAGAGGTACCAAAATAATTTCTCCAACAACTTGCTGAACACGTTCTTTGGAGCAAAGTACTAGCTTATTTATAACTGCCTTTAGTACGGAAAGTATCCAGTGGATGTGATTCATTGAGTGACCAACAGGAAGCCCACAAGCTGCATTTTAGACCACAAATAGATTCCAGCTAGTCACCAAGGATTTTACTAAATCTAAAGCAAACTCTGGTTTTAAAAAATTGCCCTTGTTCTACTTACACTTGAAAAATTGTTTTCAGAAGCTGTGAGCAAGTGAAATATTCCTCATCTCAGTTTTGCATCTTTATAGCACTGTAGCTTATAAACTCAGTTATTTTTTCCATGCTATGTACCTAACTAGATCATGGGGGTGGGCTATGTCATACAGACTCTCTATTCCACAAAAATAGCTTGTGTAACCAGCCTAGGCAGGATTAGATTTAAACCCAAAGAATTAGGTGTACTGGTTTTAAAGTAGTCTTTTCCTCCTTCAATCAACCCTGTCCCATACCAAGGTGTGTTAAATCAGTAATGCTTTGTCATCTACTGTATTATCTTGGAGGCAACTTCAGGTGACTTGCTGTGGGTGTGTCCAGAAGTATGTTTGGAGAATGTTGGGACATGTTCACATGATCCCTACTCTGGTCATTAGCCATCCTCTATGGCAGCCCTTTGTCTTCTGTTGTGTGCCCTCTGAATAACCACTTCGTTTCCTGAGTTCCTTATATACCTATCACCTTTCCCCACTTTGGACACCACTTTCTCACCAGTCTACCAGCAAGGGGGAGGACGACAAGAGATGTTTCTGAATGTTGACAACTATACTAAACATCCTTGGACACAGGAGCAACCTGGGATGCCAAGAGTTAGTAAGATTAAGTTAGTAAGCCATCAATAGACACACACAGATAAACCACATCTACGTACCATTCAAAAGAGACAAAAAACAAACAAACCTAGAAAGGAAATAAAAAGGTTAGAACACCTCCCCTCCAGCAGCCAATATTCAGATAAGCAGGATCGACAACAGACAAACAATCAGGCAGAAAATATTCTAATTAAGGAATCTCCAAGGAGGAAATGACACCCCCATCAAAATTGGCAGGGCAAGCTACTGTATATAAACAAGCAGCAAACCCCACACTCACACTGATGATGTTACTTAGCTGGGTAATGAAATGTCTGCAAGTAAACAACCAAGCTCAGAGAGCACCAAGGACTCCATAGTAAGATTAAATGTTTGAAAGAAGAGCCCGGTTTTAAATTGGCAGGTAAGACTTACTGGCCAAAGATAAGCCACTCTAAAATAGCAGCCAGTATGTTCCAACCAATGCAGTTAAGCTTAGGCACACACAAAAATGTCTGTCTACCACTTTTTCCACATTTGTTTGTGGTTTTGTTGCTGTTTCTGCAGTCCTATAGTTTAATGTAAAATGTTATATTAACCAAATTAAATACCCTTATCCTACATCATTGCATGGAAGCTCTTTTTATTTAGATGCAAACTAGTGTCTTCAAGCGCCTGATTATCAGTGATAAGAGTGTGGTTTCCTGCAATACATTGAGAGCAATCTGCTCAGTGAGACCTCTGAAATAGTATGGGAGGGGGTTCTGCATCTGATGTACTATCGTATGCGCAATTGCAGTAGCATTGCATCATATACAGAATCAGACTTAAGATATGATTAGGTAAGACTCCACACAGCTGACTGGAACTCATCTCAGGATAGGAAGATAAACATACTGCCTTTTCCTTGTTCCTCTCCTGATAATGGCTTGGGCAACAAGTAGGGGTCTACCATGAAGGCTAACTTAGGGCCACCAAATCTGATCTTCAAACAGCCAGCTGACCACTAAATGGAAGCAAAAAGATACCAAAGGTCTGGACATTGGCAGCCCAGATCTGGTAGCCCGAGTATAACACTAAGGGTAAATTTTGGAAATTGCAAACCACCTAGTTAGAAACTACATTAGAACCTTTTGGGCAACTGGATGAAAATGAGCTATTGCTCAGTTGTAGGTATATATTTTGCATGTATGTGAGCCCACATTTAATCCCTGATATTTCCTATTTTGGATGAGGGGGCTGGAAATGATCCCTGCCTAAAGCAAGACAGTGGTTGGATTCACATCTTGTGTTAAACTATGGTTGGATTTCAACAATAATCTGTTGGGGTTCACATATTACATTAAATCACCATGACCATGGTTGACAAGTCAGAAGGCTGGGTTCACACAATACTAAACCAAAACCAAACCACCTTTTGGCTTGGTGGAATGTGTGAATTGAATCATTACTACCCTAGCTGGACCAAATATTTAGTTTTCAATAAAAGAGCTGTATATGGGAAATCTATTTCTAAGCAGGAATGCTGAGTGAGTTTTGTACTGTTTTTAACAGCGCATGGAAAATTTGTCAGGCTCAGCACAGAAAAACTCTGTATCCAGCAAAAACAGCAGAGTTCTGTGGTATATTGAAGACTAACCAGCATATTTGACAAAGCAGGCTCTGATTTAATGAAAGCTGAAACTGTAAAAGTGTTTATGATGCCAAGAGTCTCTGTTGTTTTTGCTGCCTGCAACAAGCTAACATAGCTGCTCTTCTGGAATGTAGGCCCAATTAAACTGATTGGCAACATGTGCATGAAAAGAACAAAGCTTAGCGCACTGAAGAGTTTTAACAGTGGAATTTGTTGCTATAGGATTCTGTGAGTTCCTGCTGATGAAACAGAACTTATAACAACTTTTTTCTTTTTTTCTAAGGCATGACTACAGTGATCTGCAGTTCAGTTTCTGACACCTATGATTTCATTTTAAAATCTGTCTCCCTTATAATTTATTTATTTTATTTTATTTATTTATTTCATTTTTATCCCACCTTTATTATTTTTATCAATAACTCAAGGCGGCAAACATACCTAATACTCCTTCCTCCTCCTATTTTCCCCACAACAACAACCCTGTGAGGTGGGTTGGGCTGAGAGAGAGGGACTGGCCCAAGGTCACCCAGCTGGCTTTCATGCCTAAGGTGGGACTAGAACTCTCAGGCTCCTGGTTTCTAGCCCAGCACCTTCACCACTAGACCAAACTGGCTCTATTTTCTAATTGCAAGAGAAAATTGTAGAAAAAGAGGACTGCTTTGGTAAATTAAGCCCCCCCCCCAAAAAAAAAAAAGGTTGGCCAGAGGCATTAAAGGAGTCTCGACTGTTACCTTCTTTTAAGGCACAGAAATAAGGGAAAAAACTTTTATCTCAAACAAATCCAAGTATTGTGCAATATATAGCATGGGACCAGGTTACCTAAGGGACCGCCTCATCCCCAGAGCATCGACCTGCCCCACCCGGTTATGCAGAGAGGGCTTGCTACGGACCCTGTCTGTAAGAGAACTCCATCTGACGGGGTCCAGGAGGCGGGCCTTCTCTGCAGTGGCACCCGCCCTCTGGAACATTCTGCCCCTGGAGGTGAGGCAAGCCTCCACACTCCTGACCTTCCGAAAACAACTGAAGACCTGGCTCTGCCACCTCGCTTGGGAGGGGAAGAGTAATAGCTCTTCGTGGGGATGGCTTGCGCCATAGAGTTCTTTTAATACATAACATCACAGCCTCTTGGATTTTATATATTTATATTTAATTTTTAAATTGATATATTGGGTTGTATATTTTATATGTTTTAATCACTAAGTTTATTGTAAACCGCCCAGAGTCCCCTCTATGGGGGGAGATGGGCGGTAATATAAGTTGGATATATATAAATAAATAAATAAATAAATAAATAAATAAATAAATAAATAAAGCATATCTAAATTGACATGTCCTATATCCTGTAATTGGATTGTTTGTTGTGGTTTCTGGATATGAATTATTGGGCTCTTTATGGATTAGGTGTGGTACCTGATTAGCTTGTATTTATATGGTCTTCAGTCTGTGGTTAGCCTGTTGGAGGTTAATAGGTGGAAAGACGGATCCACATAACCTCCTTACTGTGGTGCAGAGATGCCCCACTTACCATTTGCTGAGGGCGTGTCCATCTTTCAAGCAGTCTGCTGTTGAGGCAAGCCAAAGCTGATCCAAATCTGTCTGGACAATCCATGGCTCATGGAGGAGGCGGCTTGAGATGACATGGTTGGGGCCAGTGACCTGCTTGGTTGCAGTTGGCCCACTGGGTCTGCTGTGGACCACCCCTTTCAATCAGGTTGCGGGGCTTGGATGTTCTGCTGTGCAGTTTTGGCTGCAAGGGAGTCTCGAACTGCAGCTGCTTCCTTTCTTCCCCCACTTTGGAGCAGGTGATCAGTTGCTTGATTTAGAGCAGGGCTTTCCAAAGTTTTTCTGATGATGATCAGCGCTTCCGGGTTGTGTGGCAACACACCAGACTGTGTGTGGCGACACACAGTTTGGAAAGCTCTGATTTAGAGCAATGTTTCTCAAACTTAGCTGGGGAATTCTGGAAGTTGAAGTCCACACATCTTAAGGTTGCCAAGTTTGAGGGGGTGTAAAGCTCTGAAATTGACCAGCCTATCTCTAACTTTATGTAATTGAAAGGATGGTTGAAAGGGTTCTCCTCTTGTACTTCTGTAGCTTGGGCAGTGGGGAATTCCCTCCCAATGGCCCTGGCTTCTCAGTTCCTCTACTCATGGATGTTCTTTTAAAAACTCCATTCCATCATAAATGTTTCCTGGTACGGATGTGGCCTCAGCATAGAGTTCTTCAAACACACTGATCCAGCATCCCGGCACAGGAGATACAGAAAACTCTAGCTATTTGATGCCACCTAGTGGCCAATAGATTAGCTCATCAGTAATTTTGAAGCAGTTGTGTTGATGTACCTAACAGCATTTCACAGCCTGAACACTCTCACTTATGCCTAACTCCTGTTTTGAACTCCAGCTCCAAGAACTCTTATGCAGAGGCTGCATTTGAGCTGCGCAAATCCCGGCAGCCACAACTTTGCAGTTAACGCAGAGAAACTGTATTTTTCAATTTAGCCGTTGCTAGGATGATAGGTCAGCAGTCCTTCGGGGGAACAAAATTAAGGAAAAAATTATTAGCTGGAGTACCTTACAGGCATCACCTGGAATACATTCTGTATGGCAGTTGGTGGCGACTTTTCCCGCAGTTGGTGGCATTCAGATTTCAGCCAGGGAAAACTGCCAATCACTGCCCTTACAGAGTTGCACAGAGTAACTTACTTACTTACTTACTTACAGCAGTAAGGCATGGGCAGGTGAAGGGCAATCTATGGGGAGAGCATGATTTATGCTCTATTTATTTCCTCTCAGCTCTGGGACCAGAGGAGAGCACAGCCACATGGCTGAATTGATGAGACTGAAGTCCCTTCCTTCTGGCAAGGATTTGGTTTCATCTTGGATCATTGTTTTGATATTTTATGATCTGAGGGGCCGAGCTTATCAACCCAGTAATATAACTTGAACTCAAAGCAAGAAAATGTTAATATTATGAACCCAAGGTGGGCTGAGACAGGTTTCAGTGGTGGTAAATCTCATTGGTGTTTTGTTTTATCTTGTTTACCTATAAGGTCCACTGTAGCCAGATACAAAAATTAGCTTAGAATAAATAAATAGGATGACTTTGTGAATTCTGAACCTAACAATTGGTTTTCAACAGACGTGCTGAACTGAGATCACAATCCTTTCACACAGAAAGCTCATTTCTTGTTGTCTCAAACTTTCTCAACTGGATAGTCTAGATCAGAGCTTTCCAAACTTTTCATGTTGGTGACACACTTTTTAGACATGCATTATTTCGCGACACACTCTCACAGCAGGGCACAAGGCAGGCACTAGGACCTGCATGGAATCACAGCAGGTTTGGAGGCAGCAACAGTCCAGACATACCCAGACACTACAGCCGACACACTAACGTGTCCCAACACACAGTTTGGAAAGTTCTGGTCTAGATGAAACAAACAACAACAAGCTGGCTTAGTTGTTGGGACTGTAAAGCAATTTAAAATCAGGAATTACTCAGAAATGTACCAGGAGATCCCAATCTGATTTCAGTCCATGCCTGCTAGGCACAGCTTAGATTGTTAATGGCTTAGCTTCTTGTGCAAACTCAGCAAACTTTGGTTTTTAAGCAACCACAATTTAACCATGGTTAAACAAACAAGCCATGGTAAATCCAGTCCTAGTGTGGAAGTGGGTGCAGTCTTGCTTGGCCTCAGCCCAGCATGAATGTCCCGATTGTCTTTAAATAAAAGGTACAGTGGGGCAAAAAAGTATTTAGTCAGCCACCAATTGTGCAAGTTCTCCCACTTAAAAATATGAGAGAGGCCTGTAATTGACATCATAGGTAGACCTCAACTATGAGAGACAAAATGAGAAAACAAATCCAGACAATCACATTGTCTGATTCGGAAAGAATTTATTTGCAAATTATGGTGGAAAATAAGTATTTGGTCAATATCAAAAGTTCATCTCAATACTTTGTTATATATCCTTTGTTGGCAATGACAGAGGTCAAACGTTTTCTGTAAGTCTTCACAAGGTTGGCACACACTGTTGCTGGTATGTTGGCCCATTCCTCCATGCAGATCTCCTCTAGAGCAGTGATGTTTTGGGGCTGTCGCTGGGCAACACGGACTTTCAACTCCCTCCAAAGGTTTTCTATGGGGTTGAGATCTGGAGACTGGCTAGGCCACTCCAGGACCTTGAAATGCTTCTTACGAAGCCACTCCTTCGTTGCCCGGGCGGTGTGTTTGGGATCATTGTCATGCTGAAAGACCCAGCCACGTTTCATCTTCAATGCCCTTGCTGATGGAAGGTGGTTTGCACTCAAAATCTCACGATACATGGCCCCATTCATTCTTTCCTGTACACGGAACAGTCGTCCTGGTCCCTTTGCAAAGAAACAGCCCCAAAGCATGATGTTGCCACCCCCATGCTTCACAGTAGGTATGGTGTTCTTTGGATGCAACTCAGCATTCTCTCTCCTCCAAACACAACGAGTTGTGTTTCTACCAAACAGTTCTACTTTGGTTTCATCTGACCATATGACATTCTCCCAATCCTCTTCTGGATCATCCAAATGCTCTCTAGCAAACTTCAGACGGGCCCGGACATGTACTGGCTTAAGCAGGGGGACACGTCTGGCACTGCAGGATCTGAGTCCCTGGTGGCGTAGTGTGTTACTGATGGTAGCCTTTGTTACGTTGGTCCCAGCTCTCTGCAGGTCATTCACTAGGTCCCCCCGTGTGGTTCTGGGATTTTTGCTCACCGTTCTTGTGATCATTTTGACCCCACGGGGTGAGATCTTGCGTGGAGCCCCAGATCAAGGGAGATTATCAGTGGTCTTGTATGTCTTCCATTTTCTAATTATTGCTCCCACAGTTGATTTCTTCACACCAAGCTGCTTGCCTATTGCAGATTCAGTCTTCCCAGCCTGGTGCAGGTCTACAATTTTGTTTCTGGTGTCCTTTGACAGCTCTTTGGTCTTCACCATAGTGGAGTTTGGAGTGTGACTGTTTGAGGTTGTGGACAGGTGTCTTTTATACTGATAACAAGTTCAAACAGGTGCCATTACTACAGGTAATGAGTGGAGGACAGAGGAGCCTCTTAAAGAAGTAGTTACAGGTCTGTGAGAGCCAGAAATCTTGCTTGTTTGTAGGTGATCAAATACTTATTTTCCACCATAATTTGCAAATAAATTCTTTCCGAATCAGACAATGTGATTGTCTGGATTTGTTTTCTCATTTTGTCTCTCATAGTTGAGGTCTACCTATGATGTCAATTACAGGCCTCTCTCATCTTTTTAAGTGGGAGAACTTGCACAATTGGTGGCTGACTAAATACTTTTTTGCCCCACTGTATCTTCTTTCCTGCTTTACATCTCTTCCCTTTGCTGAAAGCAAACCCTCTCTTCCCTCCCGCCCCAAAACCCACAATTGCGTGAAGATTTTATGTACAAAGAGGCTGAATGTAAAATATTTTTATCTGAGTCAAGTCTCAGTGTGTTTAGCTTCATTATGGATGAAGAGTCCTGAATTTTAATACCAAATCCATTTGACAAGAAAAGCTATTAACCTCTATTTCTTGTATCAGTATTCTTACAGCAGCACAGTTTTAGTTAAAGTAATCTTCTTTGTCCTGGAGGCTGCTTGCAGATAATGCAGACATTATCCTTATCTCTGAAATAAATAGAACAAGGTGGCATTTCAAATATTGTTGCAAGCTTGAAGGAGTCTATAATCATAGAACTGCAGAAAGGAAACCACAGAAAGGGGCAGGCGACTCTATTGTTAGCAGCATGCAACATAAACTGTCCCCGGGATTAATAACTCCAGGTTTTGCTTGTGAGGATAGCTGCTGAGCATGGAGAAGGAAGAAGAGTGAGATCCACGGTTGTTTCATTTGTGGTCTGCTTTGGAATGGTTGGATTCATCACTGGCACTGCATCTTTCCAACTTCGTTTGCCTCTCTGTGTTTCAGTGATCAGAGCAAAGGCTGTCTCTGAAAAAGAGGTGGACTCTGGGAACGACATCTATGGAAACCCCATTAAACGCATCCAGTATGAGATCAAACAGATAAAGGTAACAAACAGCTACATGAGAACCATAGCTTTGGGTATGTGTATATATCTGTGCCTTACGCATGCACATCAAGGAGAGAAGCATAGCACAGTTCAGAGTGAAACAGCAGAGAACCTATAAACCTGTTACGCTAGTGCTATCTAGCTAATATAATATAATTTGTTAAAAAGGTGGAAGAGTGCTAATTGGAGCTTTTTATGCAGCCTAGACATTTTCTATAATGGAGTTTGTTTTTTTCATTTCAGATTCTCAGCTGTCCTGTTTAGAACTATTAAATTTTTCCTAATTTCCCAAAGAGGAACACCTTAGGCCAGGGCTTTCCAAAGTTTTCCCGCGGCTACACACCAACCGCTGTTGGTGTGTCGCTGTGGGAAAACCCGGAAGTGCCGCCGTTGCGGCAGCGTGCAAAACCCCGGAAGCTCTGCTGCCGCTTTCAGGGTTTTGCGCACCGCCGTTGGTGTGTCGCCGCGGGAAAACCCGGAAGCGCTGATGATGATCAGCGCTTCCGGGTTGTGTGGCGACACACCAGACTGTGTGTGGCGACACACAGTTTGGAAAGCTCTGCCTTAGGCTAACAAAAGAATAAGAAAAAGGAGGGGGAAGAAAAGCCTTCTGGTCCTAGCTGATAGTGTAAAAACGTTGAAAGGCCCCTCAAAAGCAAATGAATCAAGGGTTTGGCATATCCTGGAGTCAGATCCAATTGGCATTCCATTCCTGCACTGATTTTATTTATTTATTTATTTACCGTATTTTCCGGCATATAAGACGACTTTTTAACCCAGGAAAATCATCTCAAAAGTCGGGGGTCGTCTTATACGCTGGGTGTCGTCTTATAGGGCGGTGCTGAAACCGGAAGCGCTGATGGCGCTCCGCAGGGGTGCAACTTCATTTCCCGCCGCACAGCTGATCGGCACGGAGATTTTCCACCCGGGCCCTCCCCCCCCAGAATACATCTCCAAGCTTTAGCAGAACAAACCGTGAAGGAGGAGGAGGAAGAGGGTGGTGGTGATGATGGGGGGAGGTTTGAAAAATCAGATCCAAGCACAAAAGTTAGTGAGTCATTTCGGTGGCAGCTGGAACAGTTTTTTTGACTCCGGCCTCCCTCCCTCTCTCACTCTCTTTCCCTGGCAATGGATCAGTACGGGGGGGAGGGAAGGGAGGAGAAGGCAAGGGAGGGAGCGTTCAAGAGAAGTGGATTTAAAAGAGCGGGGGGGGGCTTTGTATACAGATGCCCGCGTGTTAATTCTTCCGGCAGTGATGCGATTCACGCCCCTGATTTATTTTTAAAGCCACCCCCCCCCCCCGCTCTTTTAAATCCGCTCCTTTTGAACGCTCCCCCCTCTGGTCCCACCCTCCGCTCCCTCCCTCCCTTGCCGTTTCCTCCCTTCCCTCCCGACCCCCCCACCCCGCACTGATCCATCGCCAGGGAAAGAGAGCGAGAGGGAGGGAGGCTGGAGTCAATAAAACTGTTCCAGCCGCCGCTGAAATGACTCAGTAACTTTTGCGCTTGGATCTGCTTTTTCAAACTTCCCCCCATCACCCTCCTCCTCCTCCTCCTTCATGGTTTGTTCCGCTAAAGCTTGGAAATGTATTCTTCACCCCTCTGCCTTGCCCAGGTAATTAAAGCTTTCTCACCCCTCCCCCCAATATTCTCCTTCACACACACCCCGCGCTGCCGCGCTTCGCATTACTATTCGCTTTCTACTCCGCTTCCCTGTTTTCTCCCTGCAGTTTTTTACTTTCTACTCCGCTTCCCAATGCATTGGGAAAGCTTTTTTTCCCAGTGCGTTGGAAGAGGGGTAGTCTTATACAGCGAGTATATCCCAAACTCTATATTTTAACTGGAAAAGTTGGGGGTCGTCTTATACGCCCAGTCGTCTTATATGCCGGAAAATATGGTATATTTTATTTGTCAAATTTTGCCACCGCCCATCTCCCCCCCAAGGGAGGACTCTGGGCGGTTTACAATAAAAATAAAACATTAAAATACGGTAATACATAAATAAATATCAGATACAAATATAAATATAGAGTAGAAAAGATAAAATAAAATCCAGATGGCAATGACAGTTTTAATGCTGCTCATGTACTGTATATCTAAGGCCATCTTAGGGCGGCAGCCATCCCCAGGAGTGGCTGCTTCCCCTCCTGCCCCAAGCGAGCTGGCAAAACCAGGTCTTTAGTTGTTTTTGGAAGGCCACAAGAGACGGGGCCTACCGTATCTCTGGGGGAAGGATATTCCAGAGGGAGGAGGAGAGTGGAAGAGCTATTAGGCTGTATCCTAGGCAGGGGTCCCCAACCTTTTTGGTGCCAGGGACCGGTTTCAAAAGACAGTTTTTCCGCGGACCAGGGGGGCGGGATTTCCGGGGGCAGGGTTTCCGGGATTTCCGTGGACCGAGGGCGGGGTTTGTGGGTGCGAGCCCTGCAGCCCAGTTCCTAACAGGCCGCGGCCCACAGGTTGGGGACCCCTGTCCTAGAGACATGTTGGAACCAGTATGGCAGAAACAGCCTTTAAGAGCAGTTTTGGCTTCCCGTTTCCAAAACTTCTTTGGAATTGGCCCATTAATGGTAATTTGGTTTCCCTGCATTTCATCTACAAAACCTTGTCCCTCTGCTGGAGAAGCTGTTGGAAACAAAGGCCCCCTTTCCATATGTCAAGCTTCCACTCTAAAATAACTTGATCTTGGGTCTCAATGCAACATCCCATTCACCCAGATTCGTTATTTGATCTATTATTTTAAGATTTTTTAAAAATATAAAACCATAAAGTTAGCATTTGTCAAATGGAAATCGGTTGGATATAAGATCCCATACTGAACGATGGGATTCACATACCACATTGACCTATCATGTAGTTTCTTTGGTTTTGGTTTAGCAACTTTGGTTTCTAAATCACAATTTATGGCTTGACACAATATGTGAATCCCATCATTTTAATAATGGTTAATAGGTGGCATTTTTAAAATGAATAGGTAGCAACATTTTATTGGTATATTAATTGATTTCTCAAAGAGGGAAAATAGATAGGGAAAAATATACATGACTGTCAAAGGGTGAAAGAAAATTGTGAAATCATTGGTCACTGTCTTTTGACTGTGTTTGGGAAAGAACTTGGGATAACATTGGAAACACCAGAATTGTCTCCCCAACTTGATGCTCTCCAAATGTGCTAGACAACAACTTCCACAGTTCCTAGCCATGATTTCTAGAATGAGATCAGCACATCTGGAGGGTACCAGTTTGGAAAAGGCTGTACCAGAAACATGCCTGACATTATGGCTAGCATGAGGAAAGGCTTGTACATGTAAAGATCTCTAAAGGGTGTGCTCCATCTTATTTTTCTAAAATCATAACTGGCATCATCGCTGACTTCTACTCTTGTCCTCATCTGCTTCTTCCCCTTCCAGATGTTTAAAGGGCCAGAACAGGACATTGAATTCATCTACACAGCTCCCTCCTCAGCAGTGTGTGGAGTGACACTGGATGTTGGTGGCAAGAAGGAATACCTCATTGCAGGTAACACTTGCAAAGCCCAGAAAAGGAGTAAGAAATAGTAAGCCAAAGAAATAAAAGGCATGAAAGACAAAGAAAAAGAGAAGGAAATCTAAATCTAGTTTTCACCAGCACCATTCACTATACCCCTCCTACCTTTCTATCCTTGGAAACCATCCTTACTTACTGCTTCATATATTGCCTTGGACTGTTGTCAGAAGTTCAGAGAAGAGGGAAATGGATGCTATGCTTCCTCTTACCCCATTTGCTAGATACCATTATGGAGTGAGGAAATCAAGAACATGCAGAACATGAGATTGCTAAGTTAGTTGCCAGAAATCCAAGTTCAGGTCTTTGCTCCAGTCTGGAAGCTCAAGTCCTTGAATGAGTCTTTCAGCCTAAATCAGTCTCAAGTCCTTGAATGAGTCACTCTTTCAGCCTTATTCATAACTAGGTGCCATTTAGACATGTTACAATGGTATCTGCTGGAGTTTCTATATCTGCTGTCACGCACATCTACTGGGTGTGGATTTGATCTGAGAGTAACTGTTGCTTAGGAGTGTGCTTGAAGGGAATGTAGGGGCCCTTCTGTACTTTTTTCTTGCTGGTGTGTATTGTCTGTTTTCTCCTCAATCCTGTTGCAGCATTCCAGAAAAGGATGATAAATCTGTTGTTTTTTTATGATACAGTATGTAGGTCTGCCCTGTACAAGCTTGGTATGCTACTTTGATAAAATTGAGGGTTCTTTGGAATCCATGCCTGGTTAAGTTTTTAAATCCTTGAGGTTTTCAGCTTAGGAAAAAAATGATTGAGTGGAGGCAAGACAGACATATTGAGGAATATGAGTAGGTTAAGGGGGACTGAGCGCCGAAGAATTGATGCTTTCGAACTGTGGTGCTGGAGAAGACTCTTAAGAGTCCCTTGGACTGCAAGGAGGTCAAATCAGTCGATCCTAAAGGAAATCAACCCTGACTGCTCATTGGAAGGACAGATGCTGAAGCTGAAGCTCAAATACCTAATGCGAAGAGAGGACTCACTGGAAAAGACCCTGATGCTGGGAAAGACTGAAGGCAAAAGGAGAAGGGGACGGCAGAGGATGAGATGGTTAGATAGCATCACCGATGTAACGAACATGAATTTGAGTAAACTCCGGGAGGCAGTGGAGGACAGGAAGGCCTGGCGTGCTATGGTCCATGAGGTCACGAAGAGTCGGACACGACTAAACGACTGAACAACAACAACAACAAAGGGGGACTGAAGAGGGAAAAATAAGGAAAGGGTTTCAGTCTCCCAAAACAGAAAAATGCAGGACAGTTTAAATAAATAGGTAGCAACTAACAAGCTAAAATGTACTCATGAAATCTGTTGCAGCAAGGATTTTTATTGACTTTAGCTTTCATGATTTTTAAGAGATAAAAACACCCAAAATATTTCTGGCAATTAACTGTATAGCAAGAAATGCAACCTCACATCTGGTGATCATGTACCTTTAGCAACTTGCTACTAGAACTTTGCTGTGGTGTTTGGCTGGCTGTTTCTTGGGGGGGAAAAGTAATGAACAAACAGGATAATTGGTCTGGCTCATCTAGTCCAGCTTCCTGCTCAATGCAAGATCCATAATGCAGGATCTTATAATACATCCACAACAGGGGGCTTCCCAGCTTCATCTTAAATCCCTTCAGCTCTCCAAGTTGGAAAATGTCTCCGAAAGATTAGTTGAAATCTACTTCCCTATCAGGTTCCACCTATTATTGTTCACGGCCTTGCTCACGGTCACTCATGCCTTGGTCACTTCCCATTTGGATTACTGCAACACATTCTACATGGGGCTGCCCTTGAAGACCATCCGGAAGCTACAACTGGTCCAGAATGCGGCGGCGTGCGCAGTGATGGGTGCCCCAAGGTTTACCCATGTAACACCTCTGTTGCGCAAGCTGCACTGGCGCTCAGTTTCCTTCTGGGTGCAATTCAAGGTGCTGGTTATTACCTTTAAAGCCCTAAATGGCACAAGGCCAGGTAGACTGCGGGACTGCCTCTCCCTAAGAACATCTACCCGTCCTACCAGATTAGATAGGGCGGGCACACTCCTAGTCCCTTCCCTTAAACACTGCCATCTTATGGGATCTAGGAAGCGTGCCTTTTCTGTGGCAGCCCCTACCCTATGGAACACCCTTCCCCCTGAAGTTTGGCGCCCCCCCCCCCCCACCTTTCAAAAAGCACTTAAGACCTGGCTTTTCCCCCAAGTGCTGGGATAAGGATAGACTGCGTGTGAAAGTTTACTTGGTTCCAGGTTTTAATGTCTGTGGTTTTAATAGAAATGTGTAAGTATTAATAAGGGGCGTGGTGGCTCAGCGGGTAAGACTTGTCGATCGGAAGATAGCAAGTTCGGAGGTTCGAATCCCTAGCAGCCCCGCATGACGGAATGAGCTCCCGCACTAGCTCCAGCTCTTGCCAACCTAGCAATTCGAAAGCATGCAAATGCAAGTAGATGAATAGGTACCACTTTAGTGGGTAGGTAACAGCGTTCTGCGTGCGTCATGCGGCCACATGACCGTGGAAGCGTCTTCGGACAACGCTGGCTCTTCGGCTAACAAACGGAGATGAGCACCGGCCCCTAGAGTCGGACACGACTGCACAAATGTGCGGGGGGAACCTTTACCTTTAAGTATTAATATTGATGTTGTTTTTAACGGTTGGGAGCCGCCCAGAGTTTGATATAAGATGGGTAACTATATAAATGTTTTAAATAAATAAATATTATTTCTAGTAGAATAGAACAGAAGAATTCTGTCTTGCCTTCCTCATGATAGCTCCTCAGACATGTAACGTTTGCTATCAGTTGCCCATAATTTTCTCTTTTCCAGGCATAACCATTGGTGAGGGCAGTAAAGGGTGGGGGAGTGATGCAACGTCATGATGCAAAACCTGTGACGTATGTGCTTGTTGGGACACGAAAATGTAAGGGTGGAATTTATGTTGCAACCTCACCTCACATGGATCATCATTTTGCCACAATGTCAGTTTGCCACATATGCCTGTGTTTACAGGCTAAACAAATTCACTTCTTTGAAATGTTCTTAATGAGATTTGCTTTCCAGTTCCCTCACCATCCTGCTTGTTGTTCTCTGTGCATAGTTTAGTTTTTCAGTCTTCTTAAAATGAGGTGCCAAAAAATAGAGAACAATACTTCATCTGCAGCCTAACATGGAATAGAGTATAGCTATTATTTTTATTAATTATTTTATTGATAATTAATCTATTATTAATTAATTATTAATTATTAATAATTGATTAATAATAATTATTAATTATTAATAATTAATTGTTCTTTTATTTTTGAAAAAATGAATGTGAAATGGGCATGCTACACATTAAAGCCCAACCTTTCAACTTCATCTTTATTTCCATGAATATATTTTGGTCCTGTATCTTTTACGAGGGCTTAGAAGAAAAAAAGAGGCTGACTGCTGTAAGTAAGGGGTGTTAACTTAGCCTGGGGAGGAGGGTGGTGAGAGAGGAATAGCAGGGATTGATTGTGGAGAACCACTTTGCCAATTTGCCTTTGGTAAATAGTTATTTTATGATAGGCGGTGCCCATTGTGGCAGCCATTTTGTGAATGTTCCAGCTTCCCCACAAAGGGAGCCATTTTGTGACAGAGTCTATAGTACAGTGTTTCTCAACCTTGGCAACTGTAAGATGTGTAGACTTCAACTCCCAGAATTCCCCAGCCAGCATGTTGGCTGGGGAATTCTGGGAGTTGAAGTCTACACATCTTACAGTTGCTAAGGTTGAGAAACACTGATTTAGAGGCATGTAGCTAGTCTAGTATGATCTGGAAATTCCAGATGTTCCCACCAGCCACCCCCCCACCCCCAGTTGACTGGAAGCCGTGTCAGGAGAGTGCAATTACTTTATCGATCAAAGTCCATTTTAGCTCTCACTTTATTTATGATTGAGATTTCCCGAACAAATTAAGAGGGTGGCTAGTAATAACCAGGAAAATGCCCTCTGGCCTGCAGGCTGCTATTCATAATTGCTTTGTTCTCCCAGGGAAATCGGAGGGCAATGGCAGGATGCACATCACCCTGTGTGACTTCATCATTCCTTGGGATTCCCTCAGTGCCACCCAGAAGAAGAGTCTCAACCAGCGGTACCAGATGGGCTGTGAATGCAAGGTAAATCCAATTGAGACCCTTTCAACTTTGGGACCTCCTGCAAGGAGCAGAAGAAGCGTATTCTTTTAATCAGTGGCTCCTGTATGCTTTTTTGCTCACCACCTTGGAGGCACTGGCAGAGTGGAGTATTTATTTATTTGTTTAGTTGTAGAACTTCTAACCTGCCCCAATCCCCAAGGTCTCTCGGTGGTGTATGGCCTCTAAACAAAACAAAAAGCCATGGTAATCAGTACAAAAAATCAGAATCAAAATCAGAAGGCAGGCTGACATGAAACAGACTTGCTTCCAGAATTACAAACAGATGGGGTTGCCTGTACGTCTGCTGGGAGAGTGTTCCACAAAGTGCAGGCTACTAGAGAGTATTCCTGCTCTCTCCTCCACGCCAGATAGGTAGACACCATTCTGGCAAGGTATTGCCTGATACTGTAGACTTTTAGTGTTGGAAGGGACCTTGGAGGTCTTCTAGTCCAACCCTGTGCCCAGGTTTGGGTCGTTCAGGGCTTTAAAACACTTTGAACAGGACCTAGAAGCCTACTTGCAACCACTGCAGGGACTTTAAAATACGCATAATTCCATATTGATGGTATTGTCCTGCCAGTAGTCTTGCATGCTAACCTGCCAGATTGCTGAGATGTTTGGTCCAAAGTACTGCAATAGATGGAACTTGAATCTAATGCCAGCAGGGTTGATCAGAACTTTGATTATAGTGGTAGGAGATCATGAAGCTCCTGGTATTTTTTTCTCTGCAGATTTCCCGCTGCCCCTCCATCCCCTGCTATGTCTCTGCTCAGGATGAGTGTCTGTGGACTGACTGGGTGACAGAGAAGA
Organism: Charina bottae; assembly: GCA_023362775.1. Lineage (NCBI taxonomy): Eukaryota > Metazoa > Chordata > Lepidosauria > Squamata > Charinaidae > Charina > Charina bottae. Next base: position 131,343,357 of record JALMGJ010000002.1, on the reverse strand, counting down.
ACATCAATGGGCGGCAGGCAAAACACTATGCCTGCATCAAGCGGAGTGATGGTTCCTGTGCGTGGTACCGTGGAGTGGCCCCCCCTAAACAGGAGTTCCTTGACATTGAGGATCCTTGAGTCCCTAGGGCACCAGCAGCATGGCTTGCAAGGAATTAGATTGGTTCACATTTGACATCACTTCCTGGAAACAGCATGAAAATAAAATCTCATGGGCAGGCCAATAGTGGTGGGTGGAGAGTGCTAAGGGGATGTTGAGGCCATTCATATGTTGCTTATTCTGCTTCCTCTCCTGTGCCATTCCAGTGAGTCTCCCCTTACTCTATGGATTTTAGCAGCAACGTGCCAAGGTATAATGGAGGAAGCCAGTATCAACAGTATGATTGGCTGAGGTGTTGTCTCTGATTCTGGGTAGCAGGCCTACCAGGTTCTTATTGTCTTGAGAGGACATCCCTCATTGTGAAGACAGCCCCTAACCCCCCCTTTCCCACTCTCCCACCTTCTGCCTGTGTCAAAACCCTTCTTCCTTCCTCATATGAAATGATTCCACACTTACTGCTTTAGAGTCATTCCTTTCTCTTAGCCACATACACACAGACATATGTGGTGGGCTGAGATTAAACATGCATCTTGGGCTCCATGAAAGGTGGTGGCGTGGTCATCAGTCATGGCATCCTTTGGCACTGGCAAAGAGAGTTGCATTATTTTCTAAGGACTAAGCAACCCTTTGAGAATTGACTATCAAAATTTGGAAATGGGGAGGCTAATCAGGTTACAAAGTTACGTTAACATAATATGTATAACCTAGAAAACATATGCGAGGTATGTGCAGCTTCTAGCTTTGCATCCTGAGTTGTCAAATTTCAGTAAAAAAAAAAAAGTGTTCCAGGATATGGACTTAGTTCATATGCTTTATCCACCTCCTTTTGCATGCCTGTGCCATCAATGTAATTCTGATGTCACAGCCTCTCTTAGCCAGTCGTAAGGTTTGCTATTCCCACTAGGATTTTGGTACTTTGTGGACCAAAGGAGTTGTCATCCTCCTCCTTCAAACTTCCTAGTACTGAATGATTTTTAATCAGACCAACATAGCTCCAAGTCCTGCTATCTGCTCTATGCAGAAACTAATTATTGGAACAAGAATTCCCCAGAAGGCAAACATTTATGTTCTCTTCCCAAATATGTGATTAGGAGAGCTGGCCAGTGGTATACCTTTGTAAACTGTGATTATAAACACTCCTTTGGAGTAATGACAAAGCCTTCCTCTGTCTGAAAAGGAGTATTACTCAGCTCTTCTGTCTCCAGCCCCCTTTCCCCCCTTCTGAGCCAGCCCTTCCTTTCCTGGGGCGCCCCAAGATCTGCGTGCCACCCCTCTTTGCAATTCTGACATGGATCTGAACGATACTCAGACTTATTCTTAGCCAGGCCTGCCCCCTGTGGCCTTTTCATGCTGTTCATCAAGGTAGAATTTAAAGATGTCATACTGGGCCAGTCTGTTGATTTCAATATATTTTTAAAAAAAGAAAAAGGAAAAAAGAATCTGTTCAATCCAGTATAAGACTCCTGTTTTGCTTCCTGTACGGTTATATCCTATGTGACATTTACCTTTTTCTTTCTCTCTGTTGCTACTTTTTGATTTTTAATTTTTTCAATTTGTTTCAGCAATCAGTTGTATCATTCCTCTATTATGTTTTTTTTTAATGTCCTTGTTTAGCTGTTAGATTTGCACTTATTACTTTGTAAAGGGGTTCTGCATTGGAAGCTTTTAACATACAGTGGGAAGAATGTCAAAATGTGCGGTGGATAATGTTCCTCCCCTTATTCCGGAACGCCGGCGGAAGCAGTATTCCGTCCCTGCCTCCCTCCTCCGGCCTCTCCTGCAGCATGCGCAAGTGTTTTCCCGAGGCTGGAGGGTGGCGGCAACACGTGACTACTTCTTGCTAACCAAACTGCAGCTCTCAGCCTGTCAGCGAGCAAACTCGGCCATTCAAGTAGCAGTGTGAAAAGCAACCCCTGCAAAAGACCTATTTATGGAAAAACAGTGTAAAAGACACAATTGGCTTAATTTATAGCTGTGGGTTTCAGCGTCACGCTGAACCTTCCCTAGAAGCACCCATAACAGAAGAGTTTCCCCTCTATGCCAGCAATTCAAAATATTTAAAAAAAATAATAAAGAGTTTACATTTTCAAATCTTTGCTTAGTGAGTATGAAAAAATAAGTAACTTGCTGCCGTAATTTAAAGCTTTTTGGGGAGCAGCTGGGGTGGGAAGATTGTTTGGTGGGTAGAATAATATTGGGTGGGCTGTTTTTGTTGTTGTTGGATTCTGAAAGCTGAGATTTTCTTGTGCTGGGAACACATGAAAGTTGTTGAATAGACAAGCAGACTGTGCATGTCTCTGACGCTTTGTATAATTCGTATGTGGACACTTGAGTCTCCGGACAATAAACAGTATTATCAAAGAAAATGGAAACAGTCTCTTTTTGTGTGGAGTACACTTTGTTTCTGCCAAAGGGCAGCCAAAATTCCTCTTAACCACTAAATAGTGCAGAATATCAGAATGGAAGAATGCAGGCAAACCAATGGAAGACCCTCTTCCTCTCCCCAGCCACAGCGTCAATTGCTTTAAATTTCCCCCTCTATCTATTTCCAGTATTTCTCTGATGTTCTTGATGTTTATTTATTTATTTATTATTTGGATTTGTCCCTGCCCATCTCTAGCATGGTAGACTCTGGGCGGTTTACAATCACAATATAAAAGTTAAAAGACTATACATTTAAAAACTGCCATAAAAATAAAAAATAAAAATCCAAAAGATGGTATGTTGTTAAAAGGAGGATATTATTACGCTAACCACCCCCAGGAGGAACTATTATGTCCTTCGTTCCAGGCAAGGCAGCAGAACCAGGTCTTTAATGACTTCCTGAAGGCCAGGAGCAAGGGTGCCCGTCTCACCTCAGGGGGCAAGATATTCCACAGGGTGGGTGCTATCGCAGAGAAGGCACGCCTCCTGGAGCCCGCTAGATGGAATTCTTTTAGTAATGGGATCCGAAGCATGCCCTCCCTGTATGATCGGGTGGGGCAGGTAGATATGATCGGGATGAGACGGTCCCTCAGATACCCTGGTCCCATGCCATGTAGGGCTTTAAAGGTGATAACCAACACCTTGAATTGAATCCGGAAGCAAACTGGTACCCAATGCAGCTCACGGAGTAGCAGTGTTACATGTGCTGATATTATAGCACCCAGAACTACCCGTGCAGCCGCATTCTGGACCAGCTGAAGCTTCCGGATACTCTTCAAGGGTAGCCCCATGAAGAGCGCGTTGCAGTAATCTATATGGGAGATGACAAGGGCATGAGTGACTGTTCGGAGGGCCTCCTGATCCAGGAAGGGGCGCAACTGGCGCACAACCCGAAGCTGTGCAAAGGCCCTCCTGGCCACAACTGCCACCTGCTCCTCGAGCAGGAGTCATGAGTCCAGGAGGACCCCCAAGTTTCTGAACGGGGCAGTGCCACCCCATCCAGAGTTAAAGATGACAACTTCCTGGAAATCGAGAGGCCATCAATCCACAGCCATTCCGTCTTACCAGGGTTCAGCTGAAGCCTATTGTGCCACATCCAGGCCCCTACAGCCTCCAGACACTGAGAAAGGGTGTCGACTGCAACACTTACTTCACCCGGGACGTAGATGTACAACTGGGTATCATCAGCGTACTGGTGATACCTCATCCCGTGGTGACGGATGATCTTGCCCAGCGGCTGCATGTAGATGTTAAATAGGAGAGAGAGAACTGAACCCTGCGGCACCCCACATAACGGGCCGAGGGTCAGATCTCTCCTCTCCTATTACCACCGATTGGGAGCAGTCCCGGAGGAAGGAGGCGAACCAGCGTAAAACAACGCCGCCCACCCCCAACTCCCTGAGCCGCCCCAAAAGGATACCGTGGTTGACGGTATCAAAAGCCGCTGAGAGATCCAAGAGAGCGAGAATGGATGCATTCCCTCAATCTCGCTCCCACCAGAGATCATAAGCGCGACCAATGCAGTCTCTGTCCCATATCCCGGCCTGAACCCTGACTGAAAGGGGTCTAGATAATCCATTTCATCCAGAATCCTCTGGAGTTGCAGCGCCACCACCTTCTCAACCACCTTTCCCAAAAAGGGAAGGGGGGAGACAGGACGAAAGTTGTTTAAAACAGTAGGGTCCAGGGAAGGCTTCTTGAGGAGGGGATGCACCAACGCCTTCTTAAAGACCGCCGGAAACACCCCCTCCCCCAAAGATGTATTAATCATCGCCTGGACCCAACCACATGTGACCTCCCAGGCTGACTTAACCAGCCAGGGGGGACACGGGTCTAGATGGAAAGTGGTGGTGTTTACAATCCAGAGAATTCTGTCTACTTCATCAGGCCCAACAGGATCAAACTTCCCAGATAACAGGGTAAGTACGAGCCTCTGGCATCTCCCCAGATTGTGCCTCACGCTTAGAGTTTAACTTGGAATGAATCTGAGCTATTTTGTCCTGCAGATGCTCAGCAAACTCTTCCGACTGGCCCTGTAAATGGGTCACCAAGTCCGTCTGACCCAAAAGGGATCTAGTAATCTTAAACAGGGCCATTGGGCGGCATTCTGCGGACGCAATAAGAGCGGAGAAATAATCACGTTTCGCCGCTCTTACCGCCACAAGGTAGGCCCTAATAGCGGCTCTAGATGGTGTCCGGTCAGATTCAGTCCTCGTCTTCCTCCAGTGGCGCTCCAGATGTCTCTTAAACCTCTTCAAAACCCTCAACTCCTCCGTGAACCAAGGGGAGTGACGGGTTGAATGAGGCAAGAGGCAAGTTCGTGCATAGGCGCAATCCTGTCCAAGGCCCCGGCCGCCTCTTTATTCCAAGTTGCGGCTAAGACCTCCGCTGGACCATGCAGCAGATCTTCAGGTATAACCCCCAGCTCCCTCTGAAACCTCATTGGGTCCATAAGTCGCCGGGGACGGACCAATCTAATAGGTCCAGCCTCCCTGCGGAGTGGGGTAGCACATGTTCCCTCCCCTATCCAAAGTTGGTTGTTACCAGATATCTAAGTGATGGCAATTAATTAATAATCCAGCAACACTGTTTAATAGTAGATCATGTTCCAAGCTGCGGACATACACTCGCCCTTCTCTGTTTAGCAGAACTGCAAAATTACAGAAGGGATCTCCAGGAATTCCGCTTATTCTTTCTAGAGAAACTTGAAATCAGTGCAATCAATGTGCCCTATTTCCAAACAGATAGTCCCTTTGGTGTAGTGGTTAAGGCACCACGCTAGAAACCGGGAGACCAGGAGTCCTAGTCACAAAGCCAGCTGGGTGACCTTGGACCAGTCTCTCTCAGCCCTAGGAAGGAGGCCATGGCAAACCACTTCTGAAAAACCTCGCCAAGAAAACTGCAGGGACTTGTCCAGGCAGTCGCCAGGAGTCAACACTGACTTGAAGGCACCAAATTTTTTTAAAAATCCGAACAAGGTTCATAGAGCTACTACTGGAATGACCGCCAGACGGCAGCAGAGAGATACGGGGAAAAAATCTGCTTGTGGAGGAGGAGTCGTCCGGGTTCTCACAGCTCAGATAAAGTAGCCCTAACCAACTGTGCTCATTTCCAGTCGAAGCTCTCTACATATCATACGGAATCCACTGGAACGCTAAGGTTTGAGTGTTCACTTCCCTCATTCACAAGTCTAAATTTAATTCTCCCAAGTCTAAATTTACCTTCTCTAGGACTAATTTTCCTCTCCAGCATAAACATTTAGGAGCCGATTTAGCCCACCCCCTACCTTGTCAGCCCTCCCGATTTGGGTATCTGGGAATAAAATTGCACACAGAATAAACTTGGGCTTCAAAGATCAACCAGCCGCTCTGTGTCGGCTAAACTCCTCATGACGGATCCTCCGAGCACTGCTACGCGCGGTCACTTAAGCGGGATCGTCGTGGTAGGAGCTGCGATCCGCTCTGTGCGGGGCCATGGCTTCTGGATCCCCGAGCCGCCTCGGGAGTGGCCGGCCCAGCCTGGCCCGTGCCGCGCCCTCCATCTTTTCAGCTTTGTTCAACGGAGCCAGTCAGTCGGCGAACCGGCAACTTTTATTCGAAAGAGCAGCAAAACGAGGGGATGCGGGGACAGAGCGGCCTCTGCTGCAGACCAGCACGCCGACCGCCTCGCGGCTTGCTCCGGGCCAAAGAAGACGGAGCCAGGCAGCGCTGCCTTCCGGAAACGTGCGAACGGGCAGACGCCCTGCCTTGCGTCAGAGAAGGACGGGCTGGGCTCCTTCGTTTCCCCGCCCCGTCAGGAGGCGGATTGGGCCCGGCCTCGCGGCCTAGCAGCTGCGCTCTCCCCGTTCCTTTGCGCGGCGTTGGACACGTGTTGTATATGCGCACACGCGGTAGGAGCGCAGGAACCTGGTGAGCAGCCCCGGATGGTGAGTGGAAGGCCGGGGTGAGAACCGAGGAGGAGCGCGGGGCTAGCGAGGGGGCCAGTGCAATGGAGACGGCTTGGGCCACGGGGTGTTAGCTGCTCGCGGAGAGTGATCGATCGGGAGTCTGAGTGCCTGGCTGGGTGACTCTTCCCCCGGTTCCCTTCTCCCCCTTTCGGAATCGCGGTTACTTCTGTGCCGCCCTTGTTCGGCTACCTCTTGGCCGCGGCTGCTTGAACAGATGGCCCCGGCGCCAGGGCGAGCGACTTCTGGTCGGATTCCCGTGGCACACCCGGTGAATCGGGGCCATGCCGAGGAGGAGACTCCGCTGTGAGCGCAGGCCCTGCCTGGACCGTCTCAGGAAGGCGACGCATGTAAGTGTCCTTGCACGAACGCCGGAGGCTCTGGAGTGCCTTGGAATTCGCTGGGACTGGCAGATTAACCTCAGCCAAGGATTTCTGGGGTGAGGAGAACAGCATGTATAGTTGGGGACTGTTCGTGCTCACCCCAAACTGTAGGAATATAGCCGCTGGGTCTAGTACGCGCGCGCTCTTTGCAAAGAAAGGGGGGAGGGCGAGAGGAGGAAAGGTTTGTCTTCTGTCTTGTCTTGATAAACAAATCGGAAGGTAGAGGAAGTATTTTCCCCTTAGAACGGCGGTATTTCTGCTGTTTCCTCTCCCTTCTGCTCCGTAAACCTCTGGACCCCCTTGCAGCAATGTCGTCTTTTGATAGACGCTGAGTTCCTTTTGGCCTGTTATCTCACAGAAAGAACCACCCCCCAGCCTTCTTAATCTTGGACAGAATACCTTTGTGAGCCTGCACTCGAGAAGCTCGCTTTCAGGCACCCAGTGACATTCTCTTCTCCAGATGATTCAGTTCTGCTGACATGCTCTCAGGTTCAAGAATGCGCCAGCAGCGCTGCCCCCCAACTCCCCACGCTGGCTGTTTCCTTAGCATCTGCACCTTGTGTGTCCTTGGCTGCCCGGTTAGATGCAGCTACTTGCCAAGCGGGTGAGATTTGTTTTGCATCTGAAGTGCAAACCTCTCCACCCTGGTGCCCTCCAGGTGTGCTGTCCTTCAATTCCCCATTAGCCAGGAATTATGTGACTTAATCTAACACATCTAGAGGACCCCCAGGTGTGGAAGACTGTTTTGTTAGATAAGTGTGATCCCCCTGTGTTCTCTTGGGAAAATAGAAAAAAGTGTGAGTGGCAAATTTGCTAGCAAGATAGACTGAGGAAACTTTCCTGAAGCTGTTTACTTCAGGGGGATGCTCATGCCCAGATAATAGCCCGCTTGAATATGTGTGTGATAGCATTCCATGCATAAAAGGTAAAGGTTCCCCCCGCACAGTTGTGCAGTCGTGTCCGACTCTAGGGGCCGGTGCTCATCTCCGTTTGTTAGAGCCAGCGTTGTCCGAAGACGCTTCCTCGGTCATGTGGCCGCATGACACGCGCGGAACGCTGTTAATAGGTACTGAAGTGGTACCTATTAATCTACTTGCATTTGCATGCTTTCGAATTGCTAGGTTGGCGAGAGCTGGGGCGAGTGCGGGAGCTCACTCCGCACGCAGGGCTAGGGATTCAAACCTCTGAACTTGCGATCTTCCGATCGACAAGCCTGGCGTCTTACCCGCTGAGCCACCATGCCCCGTATTCCATGCATGCAGCCATCTTAATATACAGCCCCTGGAGAATCCTTGGTTCCTGAAAAACAGAGGCATGATGTGAACTTCTTTTCTTCAAAAACAGAGTATGAGTTTATTCTTCAGCAAGGTCTATTATATTTACAAGAAAGATACAGTACTTCTATTCAGCCTGGCAGCAGTGTTTTAATCTTCTACAAGTAGAGACCCTTGGGGTTTCTTAACTGTTAAACTGTTTCTTAACTGTTAAACTGTTGCCAATCAAACTTCAAGGCAATCTAGGAAGTAATCAGATAATAGTGTGAGCCTTTTTATTTATTTATGATATTTATATTTCTTGCTGTGGCTGCTAATTTGTCTGTCTAAGGACTAGGCAATTTTCAAACCTCATTAAAGGCTGTAATGTGAATTGTACGTTCCAGAGCATGGTCACTTCAGAAAACAGAAATGCATCATTTACAAGCTAATTTCCAGTTAGTTGCAAAGCAACGTGAGTAGAGCCCTCATATACAACAAAAACCATTATATAGTCTAATCCTTTGTTTGGTTTCTAGAAAAAATTCTATTTATTGAGGAGTGGAGAATTTTGATCCAGGAGATATGGGATGCTAAAGGATACATTAAAATGCTTAAGAATGTACTTAAAATGTTGGGCTTTTCAGAAATGTGAAAAGTATTTTACTTTGTTGCTTTTATCCCATCCTGCCTTTCAAATAAGTGTATTTCTAGTCTGTCATGGGAACATTACTCCTGTATGTTAGGAGATAGGATATATTTATTGCTCCCACAAATTTCTATTTGAAATCCTACAGTTGGAAAATCTAAATTTGTGGACACGCTTTGAATTTGCCTGATTATTAATAAAGATTAATTAGATAATTAATCTAAAGATAGACTGGTTTTAGATTTCTTAACAGAAGCCATGTTGTGGAAATTAAATTCATGGTGATCGAGATTTCTAAAGCATCATAAAGTTCATGGCACTTTAAAAAAGGTACCTGCCCAGTACTTATAATCTGTACTCAGCACAGGAAGATGAGAGACATAGGGAGCAGCATAGAGGTAGGAGTACAGAAAGAAAAACTATCTGATTGCTGCAATAACATATCCTTAGGGTGGATTTTACTACAGTACGGAGAAAAGAGGGCTGTGCTGGAGGCATTTGATTTTGAGGTTGAATGACCTTTTTTGCAGTTTTGCAGAGTGAGGTCCCCTTGCTAGAGTGGCAGCCGTTGTCCCTGCCCAGTGATGCACCATGCCGATAGTGGACAAATTAAAAGAAGCCCTGAAGCCTGGGCGGAAAGACTCTGCTGACGATGTTGATCTGGGTAAACTGTTGGCAGCTTCTGCCAAGAAGATTTTGCTGCAAAAGATTGAGTTTGAGCCGGCCTCTAAAAACTTCTCCTACCAGCTGGAGAGCCTCAAGAGCAAGTACGTTTTGTTGAACCCGCGGGCAGACAGCTGCAGTCGGCACAAGAGCTCTGAAGAGGGACCCCTCCGAAAGCAAGGTGCCTCGTTTGTTCTACTTGTCCTTTGGAGAACAGAGTCTTTGTTTTGTTTTCGACTTGCTGCCTTCTCCTCCTCCTTCTGGCAGGTAATGAGCACGTGCCGGGAAGTGATGGGGTGCCAGCTCCACAGAAGATCCTCTTCCCTCTGGAGCGACTCTCCCTCAAATGGGAGCGGGTGTACCGTGTGGGAGCTGGTCTCCACAACCTGGGCAACACCTGCTTCCTCAACTCCACTCTGCAGTGTCTGACGTACACCCCGCCTCTGGCGAATTACCTGCTTTCCAAGGAGCACAGCCGCAATTGTGAGTGCGTGGCTGAGGTTGTGCATTGTTTTGCAGTGCTGTATGACTCCACTCGGTCATACCTCTTTCCTCCTTAGAGCAAAGGCTATGGGAACTCCCTGTTTCACTTTCCAAGGCCTGTGAAGGATGGAGTTCTTAACAATAGAAGCATAATGGTTGGCAGAGCAGCCCAGGGAAGGCGAATGGTCAGGGAGTGAGGCATCTGGAGGGTAAATGTGTACAACATTGTTGGCATATATCTTCTGGTGTGTCTTGGGGAAATTGGAGGGGATCAGTTGGATTCAAGGCTGCTTCTGGTAAGCTACTCCTTTCCCATCCCCATTATTGCTTTTAGAGCATCGATGCAGGCAGTTACAGTACCCAAAACTAGGAGATTATGTCTGGTCCAAATTTTGCTTCTGCCACAATCTCAACAATCCCCTGGGCAAACTATCCCCAATTGGGTTAGCCTTCCATGCAGTGTGGGAAGAGGTCATGCCCTTTCACCTTACAGGGTTGTAATGAGGATCAAAGCAAGATCATGTGTATAAAAATATTTGGCCATTCAGAAGTGCTGTTCAGATGATGGTGATGATATAATAATTATTATTATTACTCCAAAATCTTATTTAAGAATCTTTCAAATAGAACCTTTCTATTCTTCTATAATTCTGCCCGGTTTATGTGAAAATCCCTTTTTCCCGCTCAAATGGTGCTTACTTTTCTAATTGCACTATAATTTATTTATCATTACAAATTTCTGATTCCTCTATTCTGATAATGTACTTGGGAAAACATTAGGATTTTTCCAAAATCAAACACTAGGTTATACTTTAACAGACTATCTTACGTGAGAAGCATCTCAATGTATTTAAGACATTAGAAAGTGTCTTAAGTAGTTTTCTCTTAAGAAAAGGTTTTACAGTGAAGTTAAGCTGTGGCATTAGATACTGTTGCATTTCATTCTTTTTGCTTAGAACTTGGATATTTATTTATTTATTTATTTATTTATTTATTATTCAAATTTCTATCACCGCCCATCTCCCCCTAAGGAGAGACTCATGTCTCATTATTGGGCCCTTGGGTTCCTGTGGCTGAAATCTAGGAGCAGTGCTTGTTGTGACAAAGAGTTACCTTGAACCCAATTGCAATGATGGGGTTGCGGTGCTGTGTGAGCTTAATGGGTGGGTTTTTCTTGGCATGTGGGGGTGGGGGAAGGGTGAGTACAGTAAATCCAGGGTTAGCTCACATGTGATGCTGTATTGCACTCCAGCCAGCAGCTGCTTTTCACTGTACAAATCCTTGTGATGGGAGTTTGGCAGGCTATGCTAACAGTTGTGAGGGTCCTGAGCCAGCTGTTGGGTTACGTAAGAATTGCTTTCCTCACTACACCATCCCATCCTTACTAGTGGTACTGACTCTTAGTTGGGAGAGTGTATGTATATGACCAGGTACGTAGGGGTAGGTAGATGGCAGCTTTGGTGTTTTTTTTCAAAAAAAAATCAAATTAGCTATTTGGATAGCAGCAAGGATCATTTTGCACTCAGAAGGTGCCCGGCAGCTTAATGCACATGCTTTAGAAATTTTACCATTGTTCAGGTAGTGTTTGCCCATCTGAGCTGCTCAGTGGGAAGCATTGCATTGAGGAGTTTTCCAGGTATGTGGCAGAGAAGCTTGTGATGGAGTCAGAGAGGGTTGGGAAGTTATTAAACTGTCCATGCAATCAATCAATTTTATTTATTATGGCCTTTAGCCAGCAAATAAAAGAGAAATAAAAAGGAAAAGAAGAGAGTCAAAATAGATTGACTGACTGACTGACTGACTGACTGACTGACTGACTGACTGCCATATAGATTTGATCAGAATTGAATGGGCAAGCTCTTTCGGTAAAGTGAGCGTTTCTTGGTGTCAGCTATGGAGAAATTCCTAAAGATAAGTGCAGGTTCTAGCAGAAGAAGGTGATACAATGGAAGTTCTATAGTGTGTGTGTGAGCAGCTACTGATGAAAATAGCTAATTGTGATTTCTTCTCTTCCAGGTCACCAGGGAGGCTTCTGCATGATGTGCATTATGCAGAATCACATGATCCAGGCTTTTGCCAATAGTGGTAATGCCATCAAGCCAGTGTCCTTCATCAGAGATCTTAAAAGTAAGCAGTGGGTTGGAATACTGATATAAAATAATGGTCTACCTAACCAGTTCATACAGGGCAAGGGACCAGTGATCCTTTTGAAATGTTGACCATAGCCTGAGTGCTTGCATGTGTGAGTGCTGGCTTTTTGAAAAAGCAAGATTTCTAGATCTCATGGTTGCAAGGAGGAGCTTTAAGGCATGGAAGCCATCAATGTAAAAGTTGTGGACCAGAGATGCTTTTTTCCTGGATTTTTCAAGATGTAACTAGACACATCTCAAAAGTTGTAAGGGTGAAACTTAAAAATACCGTTTTACTCATCAACATTTTTCTTAGGTATACTAGGCGGAGAATTTGGTTTTTGTGGTGGTCAATTTATGGGGAACAACTTCTGAGCTTCCATGCTGGGTCAGTAATGATATCTGTTTCTGGCACTGTTTTGAGGGATGTAAGATGTTCTTTTTTATCTCCTTTGGCAGAGATTGCACGGCACTTTCGTTTCGGTAGTCAGGAGGATGCTCATGAGTTCTTGCGCTACACCATTGATGCCATGCAAAAGGCCTGCCTCAACGGTTACACTAAGTACGAACAACTACCTCACTTGCTATGTGCTTGGGAGAGAACACTGGGTGGAACTGATCTTGCAATCTTGTCCTCTCATTAAATTTGCTTAGTGAAGCATGAGCTTTCACAAATATGGGCAAGGGGGAAAATGCACTCTACATGAGCAGCAGTTAATAGGTCTGCCTTTCCTTACTATGGTATTAAAGCAAGTAATCCTGTCAAAGGAAGAAATGTTGGGTTCTTGGTGTTCTCTGAGCTTGGTTGTTTTCCTGCAGACGTTTCATTATCAAGTTAGGTAACATCATCAGTGCCCTGGTAACAGAAACATCTGAGGAGAACAACCAGGCTCAGAGAACACCAAAAAACCATCAGTTTAACCTGGAGTTGCATGTATTCTTTACAGTTGAAAGGAGGAAATTCATGCCTGGTGGTTTTGATTGTTTGTGTTTAACTCAGAAGTGGAGAATCTGCATTTTATCAGATATTGTTGAGCTACAGCTCCCATCATACCTCATTATAGGTCATGCTAGTTACTGTTGCGGGTAATTGTAGAGCAGCAACATTCCCTACCCTTGTTTAGGCCATTCTGTTTAAATCAGGGTTCTCCAAAGTGATCAGTATTGACCCCCAAGGATCGATGGGACTGTCTGTTGTTGTTGTTACTCATAGTACTATTTATTAAAGTTTTTTTTAATCTGTTCATTCGTGTCTGATTCTCAGAGACTGCCTGGACCAGTCCCTGCAATTTTCTTGGCAAGGTTTTTCAGAAGTGGTTTGCCATTGCCTTCTTCCTAGGGCTGAGAGAGAGTGACTGGCCCAGGGTCACCCAGTTGGTTTTGTGCCTAAGTTGGGACTAGAACTCACGGTCTCCTGTTTCTAGCCTGAGGCTTTAACCACAACACCAAACTGGCTGTCCATTTATTAAAGTAGTATTTATTAAATTATTTTCATATAATAAATGTTTGGGGGTCAATAAACTATCTGAAACTTCATGAGGGGGTTGAGCTGAAGAGTTTGGGGACCCCTGGTTTAAATGAAAGCATTTCTGAAACCTAGTCATTCTGTTGCTTGTCTTTTCAGGTTGGATCGTCAGACTCAGGCTACCACATTGGTGCACCAGATCTTTGGCGGCTACCTCCGATCTCGTGGTAAGCGCAGCTTAGCAAGATGAGGGTGTGCTGGGAGGTTCCCTTGCCATGTTACTGGAGTTTTAAATTTTGGCTCAGCCTGTTCGTAATATGGCAACCCCAAAGTTCTCTTCATTGCCCAGTTATACCTCTACAGGTCCAATTGACTTATGGCTGCTCTCCAGACAGTGTAGACCAGTGTTCCTCAACCTTGCCCACTGTCCTGTCCCAGCCCAAATCACACGCAGAACACCAGGGAGGCAGTTGCAAACTTTACTGAGGAACTTGTGAGGTAAACAAACAGTTGGCAAGGAAGTGTGAGCGCAAACGCGCACACACTACAGAAACAAGCCCAAACGCCCCGCAAGCTTGCCTTAAAGGCGTTTCACATTCAAAACAAGGTTAGTCAAGCAAGTCCAAGGGTCCAGAGTCAAGTCACGAGGTTTCCAATCAGGAGTCAAGGCACATGGAATCCGGTAAGCAGACGGTTGTCCCCAACCCCAACAACCGGTCTGGGCTTGCGGCTCCCTTTAAATAGGGGCAGACCTGGGTGGAGTTTATTTAGGAGGGCGGGGCTGCTTTCTCGTGCGTAGCCTCGCCGACCACCGCTGTTCCCCCCTCCTTTCTGTTCTCCTTGCTCTCCGGCTGGGAGGGGGTGGCAACCCCGCATCCTCATCCTCGCTGAGCAGCGGCACCTGACCCTGCTGCTCATTGGCCAGCCCCGCCTCTTCTGCCTGCCCAGACAGACCTTCGTCCGTCAACCCTGTTGCTGTCTGCACGCCCTCCAAAGCTGTCCCAGGGCCCGGCTGCTCTTCCTCGTCCTCCGACTCGGACTCCGAGACAGCCACTTTCAGATGTGTGCGCTTCAACTCCCAGAATTCCCTAGCCAGCAAGGCTGGCTGGGGAATTCTGGGAGTTGAAGTCCACACATCTGAAAGTGCCCAAGGTTGAGAAACACTGGTGTAGACATTTCCTTCTAGCTTTCGGCCTCTATCAAGGCTATGAAGGGGATATTAGGCATCTGGGTGCTTAGCTGATTTCAGTGCTGGTTTTGCTAGACGCAGAGACTGAAGCATCACTGCCTCGTCTATCCCAATTTGAAACGTGACATTGGCAGGCAGCTGTGACCATGAAGAACAGGCAAGCAACTGTTCTGCTTTCTTTGCAGTGAAGTGCTCCATGTGCAAGAGTGTTTCAGACACTTATGACCCATACCTGGATGTGGCTTTGGAAATCAGGGTATGCCAGCATTACTTATTTCTTTCGTTTTCTTTTTTTAAAATCCAGCTTAAAGGAAGGTATCATCTAGTCAGTTGTAATAATAACAAAGTATTGAAGGCCACCTTCTGAATCATTCTAGACCATGGGGTAGATATGTCATAGGAGGCTGTTTCAACCATACCACATCTTAAACCTTACGCCCTTTCCTGGATCAGGAGGCCCTCCGATCAGTCACTCACGCCCTTGTCATCTCCAGTATAGACTACTGTAATGCGCTCTACATGGGGCTACCCTTGAAGAGTATCCGGAAGCTTCAGCTGGTCCAGAATGCGGCGGCGCGAGCAGTTATGGGTGCCAGGAGATCGGCTCATATAACACCTCTGCTTCGCGAGCTACATTGGTTACCAGTTTGCTTCCGGGTCCAATTCAAGGTGTTGGTGATTACCTTTAAAGCCCTACATGGCATAGGGCCAGGATACCTGAGGAACCGTCTCATCCCGATAAGGTTGGCCCGCCCCACCCGTGCATGCAGGGAGGGCATGCTCCGGACCCCCTCAACAAGAGAATTCCATCTAGCGGGGTCCAGGAGGCGTGCCTTCTCTGCGATAGCGCCCGCCTTATGGAACATCTTGCCCCCGGAGGTGAGACTGGCCCCTTCACTCCTAGCCTTTCGGAAGGCCCTTAAGACCTGGCTCTGCCACCAGGCCTGGGACAACAGAAGCGGTAGTGCCTCCTGGGGTTGGCTAGCCCCGTAGCAATACAATCTACGCTACGATCCCTATCCATCTTGAATTTTATCTATTTATATTGTATTTTTTAGAGACTTTTATTGTATAGTTTTTAACCTTTGATTATTGTAACCCGCCCAGAGTCCCCTTGTATGAGAGATGGGCGGGGAATAAATTTAAATAATAAATAAAAATAAATAAATAAATAAATAAACCTCATGGCCTTTTTAGAAGGAGTGCGGCTGTTCCGTGTAAATGGAGTAAAAGTCTAGTGGTCTAGTGCAGAGCTTTCCAAACTTTTCATTTTGGTGACACACTTTTTAGACATGCATCATTTCGCGAAACACTCTTACAGCAGGGCACAAGGCAGGCACTAGGACCTGTGTGGAATCACAGCAGGTTTGGAGGCCACAAGGCACAAGGCAGGCACTAGGACCTGTGCGGAATCCTGGCAGGGCAGGTTTGGAGGCAGCCAGGCACAAGGCAGGCACTAGGACCTGCGCGGAATCACAGCAGGTTTGGAAGCAGCAAGGCACAAGGCAGGCACTAGGACCTGCGCAGAATCCTGGCAAGCCACGTTTGGAGGCAGCCAGGCACAAGGCAGGCACTAGGACCTGCGCGGAATCCTGGCAAGCCACGTTTGGAGGCAGCCAGGCACAAGGCAGGCACTAGGACCTGCACGGAATCCTGGCAGGGCAGGTTTGGAGGCAGCAAGGCACAAGGCAGGCACTAGGACCTGCGCGGAATCCTGGCAGGGCAGGTTTGGAGGCAGCAAGGCACAAGGCAGGCACTAGGACCTGCGCGGAATCCTGGCAGGGCAGGTTTGGAGGCAGCAAGGCACAAGGCAGGCACTAGGACCTGCGCGGAATCCTGGCAGGGCAGGTTTGGAGGCAGCCAGGCACAAGGCAGGCACTAGGACCTGCGCGGAATCCTGGCAGGGCAGGTTTGAAGGCAGCGAGGCACAAGGCAGGCACTAGGACCTGCACGGAATCCTGGCAAGCCACGTTTGGAGGCAGCCAGGCACAAGGCAGGCACTAGGACCTGCGCGGAATCACAGCAGGTTTGGAGGCAGCCAGGCACAAGGCAGGCACTAGGACCTGTGCAGAATCCTGGCAGGGCTCGGAGGCAGCAGCAGCCGCGACACACCCAGACACTGTAGCCAACACACTAACGTGTCCCGACACAGAGTTTGGAAAGCTCTGGTCTAGTGGTTAAGGCAACAGGCTAGAAACCAGGAGGCTATGAGTTCTAGGCCTTAGGCATGAAAGCTGGCTGGGTGACCCTGAGCCAGTCACACACACTCAGCCCAACCCACCTCACAGGGTTGTTGTTTTTGGGAAAATAGGAGGAAGGAGTATTTGGTATGTTCGCCGCCTTGAGTTTATTATAAAAAATAATAAAGGGATAGAAAATAAAATAAACAAACAAACAAACAAACAAACAAATAAATAAAAATACAAGCAGGAGGAAGTGGCTAGGGCACAGCCACTTCTGGAAGAGTCTAATCCTCCTGCCCAGCTTGCTTTTCAGGCTTATTCCCCTCACTTAGATCTGGAATACCCATAAAGAATGCTGCACTATGTTATTACTCAGTAGTGGCTGCAACATTGATAAGGAAGAGGGGGCAGGCAAAGAGGAGAGAGCTTGCTGGGGGGTAGGTTTGTGTTTGTGTGTCTATGTGTTTGCGTGCCTGTGCGTATGAATGTATATGTTCATAGACATATCTTTGGGCCCTAGCACTAGAGATGGCCTCAGGGAGAAAAAGGTTGCTTCCCTCTGGTCTGAACCTCTGTGTTGCTCAAGCAGAAGCTTCTTTGAATTTCCCTCTTCTCTCTCTCTCTCTCTCACAGCAGGCAGCCAACATTGTACGGGCATTAGAATTATTTGTAAAGGCCGATGTCTTGAGTGGGGAGAATGCCTACATGTGTGCCAAGTGAGTTACTTTTTTTTCTTGGCTTCCCTCTTGATTTCTCTGTTCTGTGTATAAACCATTTCCCCTCACATAATTACACATACAGGTAGTCTTCGCTTAACAACGATTATTGGAACCAGGAACTCCGTCACTAAGTAATGCGGTCATAAAGCACAGTGTCACGTGACTTCGATGACTTAGGTCAGCAGTTCCGGCAGTTCCAGTTGCAGTCATTAGGCAAGTCCCACATGGTCGCAGCGTCCTGCAGTCACATGATCGCTATTTGCGACCTCCTGCCAGCTTCCCCATTGACTTTGCTTGTTGGAAACCGACAAGGAAGGTAGCAAATAGCGATCACGTGACTGCGGGATGCTGCAACTGTTGTAATTGCGAGCCAGTTGCCAAGTGCCCGAATCATGATCACCTGACTGTGGGGACACTGGAACAGGTGCAACTTTGAGGACTGGCTGTAAGTCTCCTCATTCAGCACGGTCAAAACTTTGAATGGTCGCTGAACGAATGGTCGTCAGCCGAGGATTACCTGTACACACATACGTAAGGAAAGAAAAGATTGTTTATAGCAGGGATTTCCAAAGTGCCGCCGCTGGCGACACACCGGCGGCGGCAGGGCGGCGGCGCGTGCGCGGCGGCGGCACGGGGGGCGTGCGGCGGCGCGCGCGGGGGGCGTGCGGCGGCGGTGGTGCGGGGGGCGTGCGGCGGCGCGCGCGTGCACGGCAGCGCGGGGGGCGTGCGGCGGCACACGCGTGCACGGCGGCGGCAGCAGCCTCTGCTAAAACGCGGAACCACTGATCCCGCGCTGCTGCTGCTGCCGCCGTGCGCGCGCGCGCCGCCGCTTCCGGGTGGTGTGGCGACACACTTTTGTGTCGCGACACACAGTTTGGAAAGCTCTGGTTTATAGAGTGGAAGTACAGGTAGTCTTCACTTAACGACCATTCATTCAGCGACTGTTTGAAATTACGATGGTGCTGAAAAAATGGCCTTACGACTTGTGCCCGAAATTATGACTGTTGCAGTGTCCCCACAGTCACGTGATCAAAATTCAGGTGCTTGGCAGCCCACCTGCATCTATGACTGCGGGGGTGCTTCAATTCCCCCCACCCACCTATCTCCCCCCATCTCTGCCCTTTTGGAAGCCCTGCACCTGCCTTGGGGGTGGGAAGCTCACTGGCGTGGCGCGAGGCCGCCAGTAGCAAGCTCCACCCTCCCCAGCCTGCATTCCTTCATCCAGCTGCCTCCTCTCCCAGTTCCCCGCACCTCCCTTTGCCTTTTTCACTCAGCCGCCACGGGCGAAGCAAAAACGCCTGGCTGCCTTTGTGAGTCCTTTTCGGACCCAGCTTCTCTATATTGTTTCTTCCATGTGGCTCCCTTCAGAATGCTATCTTCTCAGCTTACACTATCTTCTCAGCGCCACTGATAGCATAAGGTGAGAAGATAGCAGTTCTGAAGGGAGCCACGTGGAAAAAACGATGGAGAAGTTGGGTCCCAAAAGGACTCAAAAAGGCAGCCAGGCGTTTTTGCTTCGCCCGTGGTGGCTGAGTGAAAAAGGCAAAGGTAGGTGTGGGGAACTGGGAGAGGATGAAGGAATGCAGGCGTGGGAGGGTGGAGCTTGCTATTGGCATCCTCGCGCTCACGTGGGTGGGACGGGATGCCTTGCGCCAGGCGGGTGGGCTTCCCACCCCCAAGGCAGGTTATAGGGCTTCCAAAAGGGCAGCGATGGGGGGAGATAGGCAGGGGGGAGTTGAAGGCAGTGTTCGGGGCTGGGGGGAACCAAGCCCGGAATGGCTTGGATTGGGGTGGGTGCTCAGGCTAACGGTGGGTAAAATTCACTTAACGATGGCAAGGAGAATTGCTAGGATTGCCATCGCTAAGCGATGTCATCTCGCTTTACAACCGCATGGCTTAGTGATGGAAATTCTGGGCTCAGTTACCATCGTTAAGTGAAGACTACCTGTACTGACTTAACAAGGTCAGCCATATCTCTGCAGCTGAGGTTGTAAAGAAATGGGGAAGAGCAAGATCACTCCACCTAATCAATTATAAAGTAGTCAGTTGGCAGGGATAGGGGGCACAGGGAAATAATTGAGTAGAAGTGAAATTTTGATATGCTTTTTTACATTTACTTTAAAATGGGAGGGTCGCCTTAAATTTGGTGAGAGTATAGTAATGGAAGCAGATGAGTTTTTAAAACTACTCTTCCTTTGGGGTGGCCTTAAATTCAGGGCTGTCTTCCTGTCAGGTACATGGCAGACTGAGAGATAGGGAGCTGCCCTTCCTAAGATACTTCAAACTTGCCTCTGCTAGTAGCAGTCCGGGAGCTGCACCCTCTATTGAGGATGGACGTTTAGGGAATGGCTTTGTGTTTCCCTCCAAAATCCTGCAACAAGTACTCCATGTTTTGAGCAGCTATAGAACTCATCTCATTTCTCTTCCATACAGGTGCAAGAAGAAAGTTCCAGCCACCAAGCGTTTCACTGTCCACCGGGCCTCCAATGTCCTTACCATCTCGCTCAAGCGCTTTGCCAACTTCAGTGGGGGCAAGATTACCAAGGTGACCAGAAAAGGGGGAGGGTGGTCCCTTCTCAGAAGGGCAGCCTGGGTGAGTCCAAGTGGCCAGCATCTCTGACCTTCTTAAGAGTGGTTGTCAATCTATTGGATAGTCTTCTAATTCAATCTGTAGATCACTGACTTGTGCCTGGTAAAGCTGATGCTCTTTATGCTTATATGTTCACCTAAGAAGATGGAACAAATCCTTAAGGACTCTTTCTCTTTCTGTTGTAGGATGTAGGTTACCCTGAATTCCTGAATATTCGTCCCTATATGTCACAGAGCAGCGGTGACCCGGTCATGTATGGCCTCTACGCTGTGCTTGTGCATTCGGGATACAGCTGCCATGCAGGGCATTACTACTGCTATGTCAAGGTGGGTCTTCGTTGACATGCTGGGCAGTGGGTGACAGTGGAGCAGTGTGCTTTAGTCCTGGGGGAGAGGCTTTATATCCATGCCTTGTGAGCAATGCCTTTTGAGAAGTTCACAACATTGCCCTGTACCACCAGAACTGCTTTACTTTGTTTCCCTGCTGATATTCTTAATGTCCACAGAGAATATTTCTGTGTCTCATGATCCATCTGTGAACTTTCTCAGTTATTGCAGAATCTGTGATTCGGGAATTCTCTGAGATGTCCAAGCTACAGATTACTGGAAGTGATGTGACATCATAAGAATGGTTGAGCTCAGTCCAGATAGTGATTGCCCTTATGTCTTAAGTCTAATAACATTAATCAGCTAGACACAAAAGGCAAAGTATATTAGGATTAGGTGTAACATTATCCACCTATTTGGACTAATCTCCAGTATTGCTGTTTAGACATTGCTGTACTTAGGCTGACTTTCATGGCTTGCTGTTACTAATAAACGAATACCTGTATGTAATCATCTTTTGGTGATAATGATGACACCGCCACCCACTATCTGTGCTAGGGGAGAGTGACCAATTATTCTTTCTGCTTCATATATTTAGGCTAGTAATGGGCAGTGGTTCCAGATGAATGATTCTCTGGTACATTCAAGCAACATCAAGGTGGTTCTCAACCAACAGGCCTATGTACTCTTCTATCTTAGGTAAGTGAGATGCTTGTGGTACCTCTTGCCCACACTGTTCTCCTGCTTTCCCTTTGGGTGTTCCAGCTGTCACCCCTGATACTTTTGCTGATCAAGTGGGCAGCAAGGAACAGGATTCCATTTTTGGAAATGGAGTTGTTGGTGCCCTCTTGGATGGGATAGGTTTGCTAGATTATACAGCAAACCAAGGGAGCACATTTGTGATACGTACCACCCAATCATGAGATTCCCTCCCTGAGTCTTGTAAGCAACAAATGATAATAAACTTGTTTACCAAACGTTTTAAGTTGAATCTGAGCTGCTGTCTTCTAGGTCCTTCTTGTTTTGTGCTTTCTTGTTTTATGTTCTTTTAAAAGCTGGTGAAATTTGACAGGACTTTGTGTTGTGTCCTACCTCTGGATTATTATGTAACAAAAAGCAGGTCACAGTTGTAATAACATTAATACTGGAGATAACCTAGTTGATGCCATTGCAATGGCTGGGTAGGAAGCCTGAGTGGCAAGCATCTCCTTGAACTGCTCATCAGCTGAACTGGCCTGGTTAATTATTGGGAAATGGGCTCATTGTATCATGGCATACAGCCATCCTTTCCGTTGGGGAAGGGCCATATCTCACGGTTAGTGCACATGCTTGCTGTGAAAAAAAAAGTTCTGGGTTTAGTCCCCAGCATCTTCAGGCCGAGATGGAAAAGACCCCATCTCTGATTTGCTGCCAGATGATGTAGACCAGCCTTTCTCAACCTTTTGACCCTGGAGGAACCCTTGAAATATTTTTCAGGCCTCGGGGAACCTTTGCACATTCAGGCTCAAATATGGGCCAGATGTTACAAACGTATTATATTTGTTTCATGTGTAGGCCCATATACCGTATTTTCCGGCGTATAAGACGACCCCCGACTTTTGAGAATATTTTCCTGGGTTAAAAAGTCGTCTTATACGCCGGAAAATACGGTATATGCACTAACAGTGTTCTTAAACTGAAAATAAAAAATTAAACTTACCTCTTTAATGTGAAGGTGCCTGCATTTGAAATAATTTTTTAAATAAATCGTGATCTCCCAGGGACCCCCTAGTGACCTCTCGCGGAACCCTAGGGCTCCACAGAACCCTGGTTGAGAAACCCTGATGTAGACAGTGCAGAGTCAGATTACATCATTGGGTTGACTTGGAGTTAGGTGGCTTCCTGTGTTTTCGTGGACATCCTCAGTCCCAGGTCCTCTGGAGTTTAATAGTCTTCAGAACTCTACTACATAGAATACTGTGTACAAAATACATAGAGACTAAATGCTTAACTTGGGCCAGTGGCTCACCACTTTCCAGTCTTTAAGTACTTACCCTCATTCCTAGTTAACTTTTGGACTTGCTTCAGAAAAATGTTAATGTTTAAAGCAGAAAGGCATAGGACCAGGCAAATTTATGAACAAATTAATTTAATGAAATAATATAATTCTCTTTAAGGATCCCAAGCACCAGGAAGAATCCTGAAGGACTTGTCTCCAAAACCAATTGCTCAGTGCCCAGCCGAACAAACATCGCCTCTGATCACTTGAAGAAAAGTATAACTAATGGTACCCTTGCGTCGCCACTGATAAGCAAAGTGAGTGGCACACCACAGCCACACTCCAAAATTGGTCTAATGTGGCTGTGTGAACTTGAGAGAGGAAAAAATGGGTGGGAAAATTTGCCTCCAAGCAGTCGATTTCTGGGCCAGTGAAGAGGAATCCATAGCATAGCTATTAAGTTAATTGAGTAAGAATGCTGAAGCTTTGCCCCCAGACAGTAAAAATCTTGTTCTGCCTTTTAACTTCTCAGACCTGGGTGCTGGAAGCCTTAGATAAAATTAAATTGCTGGGCTTCTCTATGGAAAGTCTGTGCTCATTAGGATTTGATAATGCTAGAACCGCCCTGAAACAACAAATCTGGGATATAGATCTCCAAACAAATTTAAGTAAGGTGCTACACCCCAGTGTCCGTCTTTTTCTTCCAGAAGGGTTCGTTCCAGCTTCTTATTTATCATCTATTACAATTCTGAAATTTCGTAAAGCTTTCACCTTAGCCAGGCTGGACGCACTGCCCTCAGCAGTCCTTTTTGGACGTTTTAAGGGTACTCCTATGCACCTTCGGTCATGTCCATGTGGTGACGGCTCAATAGAAACCCTAAGCCATATGTTGTTATACTGTTCCCTATATAAGGACTCTAGACAGATCCTTATATATCCGATACTGAAGAAATTTCCAGGCAGGGAGTGTGATTTCTATTTAATGCTACTTCTTTCGGACAAGGACCCGAAAATATCCTCCCAGGTTGCCCAGTTCTGTGCTACCATCTGCACAATACGCCGCACCATCACTTAGATTTAGAATTTCTTGACATAGTATTTTATTTCTGTTTATTTTGGTATTTTCGTTCTTAATTAATTCTGGATCGTATTATACTAATTGTTTTTTTGTTTTGTTTTATATGAATGAATGAATGAATGAATGAATGAATGAATGAATGAATGAATGAATGAATGAATGTAGGATGGTTGCTATTGTATTGTTTTATTGTGTCTGGCCTTAGGGCTGTAATACATGTGTTGTTGACCTGGGTGCTGGCTGCACAGGTTTATTGTGAGAACTTTCACTGTAATATGCAGTAGTTACATTTAGCTCCTTTTCAGTAGATCAAGTGGTGGTGGGGGGAAATCTGAGAATGGCTGGGATAATGTATACAACAGCAGTCTTACTTCATTTGGCAAGACAACCAGAGTTCTAGCCAGCTTTTCATCTTCCAGGTATGTGTGTATGTGGGTAGCCTATTATGTAGATGGTGGTGCAGATACAGTGGATACCTATATTGATCCAGCACTTCTGTCTATCTTCTCCATAGAGACAAGATGCAACTCAGGTTAAGAAGGCTTCAGAGAGTGAGGAATCTGGTGTTCCTGTTTCCCGCAACTCCTTTGTTTCCAGCAACAAATCTCAGAATGGGATACTTCCTCCTCCTCTTCCCAAGCTCATACCTGCCATTGGGTTCTCATCTCCTAAACTCCCCAGGAAGCCTGCTTTCTTGGATGACTTAAGCAAGAGATCCAAGAAGCAGCCTCCCTTGTCTCTCAAAACTTCTCAGGACTTTGGCCAGGCTGACAGGGCTAAGCTGGAGATGGCCAAGCAGAGCTCCTGGGGAGATAAGAACTTGGCAGCATCTTTGCAGCTGTCAGGCAGCTCCAGAGGACCCTCTGAAGCCAAAGCGCATGATGAAGTTACAGAGTTACCAAGCAAGGACTCATCCTTGGCATCTTCATCATCATCTAGCAGCTCCTCCTCCTCCTCCAGTCCAGCTCATAAGCCAATTAAGGGACTTTCTCAGGCCACAGTAGGAGCTGATGGCTACTCTTCCTCTCAGGAAACGGATTGCGTGTCTGGGAAACATGCTTCTGAGGACTCCAAGTTTGCCAAGCTAAAATCACCGTTGTTGGCTAATTTGACCAATCTGGAGTTGGGAAGTACCATGTCGCCCCCACCTGCAAAGAAACTGGCACTTTCTGCCAGGAAGGTGCGTATGGGGGAAGGAATTGATCTCACAGTTCTCCAAGTTGGGGGAAAATGGTGGTGAGAAAGGTGAAAGCTTGATGAAGGAAAGCCAGATGACCTTTCTATCTAGCAGAGGTGCTGTATGCTCAGGCGCATCTATATGCCGGTAGTAGCCAAAATGACACCTCATCTAGCCAACTTGCAATGCCCCAGTATGCTAGACAGCATTTGCTGGAAGTAAATTGTATGCTTTGTACTCTGTAGCAAAACCTGTTTTTCCATGGCCTTGGGGTGAAACTTGTGTTGAGTTGGCTTCCCCTCTTCCTCCTCCTCCTCTTGGCTATTAAGAGTAAGATGTAGAACCTTTTTTTGGGGCCAAGGGCTACACTAGGCCATTTGAATGACATGCTGAGGGCTACATTCCAAGAAGTGGGCAGGACCAGGACAAAAATCTAAAATGGATTTAATTGAACAATTAAGATGATATTAACTGACTGAAATATAGATGATAAAAATGTAACAGATTCCCCATTTGGCCGTGGTGAGAATTGCCATGGGATGGTAACCTCCTTGGGGTAGGGTTTTGAGGAAGGCCCTCTTGGCTTTGTGGGCTGCCTGTGGTCCTGATCCTCCGTCTGCCCCCCCCCCCCCCGCTGCATCTGCAAGTAAACGAGGTTGCTTGGGAAGAGACATCCGTCTGCAGCCCTGGGCCAGAACAGGGCAGCTTGGCAGGGGTGTGACCTTTGGGAGTAAGGCCTAGCGTGCCCTGGGAAACGGGAAGGTGTCAGTGGCCCATTATTTATTCTAACACGTCTTCTGTCTTTTGACATGTCCTTCCTTGTTTTCCCTCTGTTTCTAACCACAAACACTTTTCTGATTCTTCTTCCCCTCCTTCTCCCACCCCTACCTCTCTTTGTTTTGTCCCCACCCTCTCTTCTTATGCCACCCGCTGTCCCTGGGGTCATGGAAACCTCCTTTTAGACCACCAAGTTTTTATTTATGTCGATAACTACAGGGCAGCAACACCCTGCGGAAAGTGAGCGGCAGTGAGCATCGGGCACCGCCCCATTCCCCCCCAGCTGCCACATATACCACCCAATTCGTCTGCGCCGCGGCACTCATCCAACCCAGGTAAGCTATGCGCAGTTGGGCTTCTGGGCAGGACAACCTGCATAAGTGGTCCATGTGCCATTGGAATATTGATGCTGGCAGTGTTTAATCCTTTTCCTCAATAAGGCCTTTAGCTACTTAAGCTTTTTGCTGGAATCCCTCCAGTGCTTTGCCCAAGGATTTCTGGGCTAAAGCCTACTAGCTCAGAGGCACCTGATTGGTTCAGGTGCTTTTTTGATCCATGTTCTGGGACTGAGAATTGTGTCCAGGGAGGTGAAGTGTCATTGGCAGAGCTAGAGATGATGCCTGAGAAGGGATTCTGGTTGGATAACCTAATATCGGTAAGCTCTGTCTCCCCCACCCCCTGGAAAGCTTTTATTAGTGTCCAATACAATTGACCTGTGAACTGATCAGCACATTATCTAAGCTTTCTAGAGATACTTTTTAGGGGTAGTTTAGCCTCTAGAAACAAAATGTAGTTGTGTTGCTCATTAGTAAATGCTTCCCATGCTACAACATTTTTTTTCCAAGTAAACTCTGTTAGCAAATGGTGTAGATCAGCTTATTTAGCAAAAGGTAGCAGAATTTGCATGTTTTGTTTAAGAACTAGTGCAGCTTAGCTGGATGTTTAACACAAAAAAAGCAGCATTCTAGGGCAATGGGCACACATGGATTAACAGAATTATAGAAAATATTGTAGAGAAATGCCTTTCAGTCATGTAGGACATAAACAAGAAGTAATGCAGGACAGCAACATTTCAGTCCCATCCTACCTCAGAACACCACTATTCTTGTGGACTATGTAATACCTTCAAATGTATAGTCATGAAAAGAATAAATTAGTGTTTATGTAAACCTTGGTTTGTTATAATGATTTGGGAAATAAGCCACAGTTACATAGTTCACACATCACACTTAAGTCACAACCATGCAAGCCACTTTAAGGTCCAGCATGAGGTGTGAACCCAGCCATTGTCACATCACACAGTGCCTTCAGATTTGGCAGTAAAATAAGGGAATAGAAATTCTGTAATAGGAAATCTCTATGATTAGAAGTATGTTAGTTTGGACAATCCTGCATCTGTGCCCAGTGTATGATTCTCTTTGGGTGGGAACTGAAGTGTGAAATCTTTGATACATCCAGTTCTGGAATTGGGATAATTGTGATCCAAACTGGTACTTGTACCTTTTGGAAAAGGGAAAAATGTAATTCCAATTTGCACTTGGAAGCAACCAGATATGTGGTAATGCCAGTCTGTCTAGGTGATGTAAGGGATGTTTGTACATTAAATTAGTGGGATTGTTGGCACTGACCTTTAGAGAACTGAGACAGCAAAGATGTTCTCTAAAGATTTCCAAAGCTT
This sequence comes from Charina bottae, assembly GCA_023362775.1. Classification (NCBI taxonomy): domain Eukaryota; kingdom Metazoa; phylum Chordata; class Lepidosauria; order Squamata; family Charinaidae; genus Charina; species Charina bottae. The sequence continues at coordinate 131,316,171 of JALMGJ010000002.1, read as the reverse complement.
CAGAATCTGCCGGGTCTTAACTTCATGTTTATGTGGTTCTCTAGGGTGCTCTCACCTGCTTCCAAATCTTCAGCACCACCACAAACAGCTGACAGTACCTTTGTCGACTTCATGCCCTCATCCAGCTTCAAATCATGCTGCCTCTCTGCTGCCACCCCTCTTCCATCACCTGTTGTGCCCACAGTGGCACCACGCCTCTCTTATCCAGACAACAGCAAAGAGCCATTTGTTGTCACCAGTAAGAAGAAGAAAAGGAAGCATAGCTCCCCAGTGGAAGAGCAGGATGACCGCAGTAGCCGAAACATGAAAGACTTCAACGGTGAGGGGACTTGGCTCTCTAGTCCTCCTAGCAAGTGGAGGCAACTGGAGGAAAATGGCAGCATGGTGCCCTTCCCTGCACAGGAAGCCAACTTGGTGATGGCTAGGAAGGGAGAGGAGGAGAGAAGGGCTGGAGACTACAGGGCATTAGCTACAAGTCAAAGTAGTTCCATCCAGAAGAAGAAGAAGAAAAAGAAGAAAAGGCTGCAGCAGAGTGAGGAAGACTGCTCATCTTTCTTGTCCCCTGTGAACCGGTAAGCATTTTATTTATTTTAATCAGTTTTATTGTAAACCGCCCAGAGTTCCCCGTTGGGGGAGATGGGCGGTCATATAAGTTTAATAAATAAATAAATAAATAAATAAACTTGCTTGGCTGGTTGTCTCAAGTCAAGGCTTTACCTGACCAATAAAGAGGAGTAACAGTTGTGCTGCTTGCCAATTTCTTAAGAAAAGGTGGTTGCCACAGTAGTGGAGCATGGCCTTTTCTTCTCACTGCAACAGCATAACCTTGCTTTCCCTCTGAGTGGGACACCTAGGAAGACTCTCACAAAGAAAGAATTAAGTATTTTCTTCCCTTTTCCCCAGTTGCTTGCATATCCAGATTAAAAGAAACGTAGGTCTCCCTGTTACTGCTGGTTTAAAGAGTTTTTGGCCTTTTAACCTCCTCCCCAACTCTCTCAAAAATCACTTACTTTTATTTATTATGTGCAGCTGCCCTCCTCCGCCTGAAATAAGATCCTGTAGAACAAAGAAGAAGAGGAAAAGGAAGAAGCAATTGCCTTCCCCCAGTTCAGACAAGAGCGCTTCTTCTGGAGAGAGCGAGCACCACAAACATAAGCCAAGAGAGAAACTGCATTGTCCTGTGGCTGAAGTCAGTAGCCCCCAAGAAGAACTAAATGAGAATGGCCTTTCTTCAGCCAGAGACAGCCTCCCAGGTTGGCAGTACATCTGCATCAAGGTTGATTGGGTAGGGGGAAGTAAGGGAGGCCAGAATCTGGATAGTGGAGATACGTGTTCATCTCATATCCTCACCTGAAGTAGTCTTGATTCTTCCTTGATGTGGTGTAGGTCAGTGTTTCTCAACCTTGGCCACTTTTAAGATGTGTGGATTTCAACTCCCAGAATTCCCCAGCCAGCATGGTGGCTAGGGAATTCAGGGAGTTGAAGTCCACACGTCTTAAAAGTAGCCAAGGTTGAGAAACACTGGTGTAGATGACCTTCCACTTGCTGCACTCAAGCTGAATTGCAAATAGAATCTATTGTATCAACTGAGTCCCAGGAATAAAAGCGGAAGTGATGTCTGTACATCCAAGTTAAAATAGAAGCATGTATTAGCACCAGTGCATAGTATTAGCACCAAGGTATTTTCATCAAGATATGTTTGTGTCCACAGTGTTTATAACCAACCTCATTTGGGGATTTAACAGATCAGGCACCTGTTCCTGGATAAGCCACGTTGCTTATTTGAATCAAGGCAGATGAAAAACTAGCAAACAGCCCCTCCCCTCCCTACACACACACACACACACACACAGATATTCTGAAAAGGAATGGATTTGGTGATAGATTCTGGCTGTAAATGCTTGAATTACAAGTTACTGTTTTGTGAGGCATTTAGTGCAATGAAGAATAATTGGAAGAACTGAAATACTTCAGTATGGGCAAATGTCTTGTATGTGTTCACCTTGAAATCCCAAGTGAGGAATTTGCTTGTCATTCCAGTCATTAAGATTGCACTGCCCTAGAGGGACATTTATGGATGTCCTACTTGCTTTCCTCACCCTGCAGGAAAGACCAGGTTTGCACGTACATCTCAGATCAATATGCTACTCACCTTTCTCTTCTCACAACAGCATTGGCTTGGGGCAGCCAGCTCAGACATAGGGACAAGTCCTCCCTCAATATCCTGAGCCCAAAGAAGGAAATTATGCAGCATGAATGTGGACCAGCTGATGTAGTTCAGGAGCTACTGAAGGATTCTCTGGATAAAGCTTATGGAAAGCAAGGTATACTCAGTACATCTGGAATTCCCTCCCTCTCCAGTTGCAGCTTTTGCCAGGACTTGGAAGCCTTTCTCACTGGGAACATGCATGTTCTCCCAAGCTTTTACTGAGTGTGTACTGCTACACGCTCATTGTTGTACAGTTATTTATTGTATGTCTTGTACTTCACTTTCTGATTAAGGTAATGGAAAAAAAGTGGGCAACGCATTTACAGGTAGTCCTCAGTTAATGATGGCAATTGGGACTGGAATTTCCGTCGCTAGGTGACATGGTCATAAAGCGCAATGTCACATGACCGTGCCGCTTAGTGTCGGAAATTCTGGCACTTCCAGTTGCTGTCATTAAGTGAATCACCATGGGTCATTAAGTGAGGATGTCATGTGGTCACCATTTGCAACCTCCTGCTGGCTTCCCCATTGACTTTGCTTGTAGGAAGATGGCAAAGAGGTTATAAAATGGCAGTCATGTGACCGTGGGGATGCTCCAAATGACCTAAGTATGAGGACCAGTCATAACTACTACTCATTCAGCACCGTCGTAAGTTCGAACAGTTATTGAATAATTGGTCGTTGAATGAGGGCCACCTGTATAAATAAGGAAAGTTACAGTTTGGAAAATATAATGTAATGTGATCAACCTAGCTCTTGGCTTTGGAGGCTCTGAATTCTCTACCAAATTTTAATATCCATCAGTAAAATATAACATCTGAAAATCTATGACCTTACATCTGATTCAGCTTTCTAACTTCTTCCATCAGAATTGTATTGTGGAATCTTAGGGAGCTAAGAAAAGGCTTTGGAATAGGATTTAGGATGTATTAGAACAGGGGTACCCAACCTTTTTGGCACCAGGGACCAGTCGTGGAAGACAATTTTTCCACGGACCGGGGGGGGGGGGGTAGGGTTTGCAGGTGGGAGCCAATCGCATAGACCGGGAGGTGGGGTTTGCAGGCGGGAGCCAATTGCGTGGACCGGGGGCGGAGTTTGTAGGTGGGAGCCAATCGCACAGACCACCACCGCTCACGTGCTGTGCGGCCCACTTCCTAACAGGCCGCGGCCCACAGGTTGGGGACCCCTGTATTAGAATGATCATGCAAAATTCCTATCTGGTTTCTGTTTCTTCAAGCTGGCAATGTGTAAGTTTGGAATGGTTCTTGCCATCCTAAACCATCAAGGACTGATATTTCTGTAATGAAAGAAAGCAAAAATAGATCTGTTATTCTGCGAAAGCCTCCTGAGGTTTATGATGGAGACCTCTGAATGTAAGGTGTTCCTATTTCCCCGCCTGTACTTCTGAAAATAGATGCTTGCTTGATTCTTCAGGGCGGAAATAAGGAATCCATTGTAAGCTGAAATAATGAGGTTGGATGCTGCCACTCAGCTCTGCTGTTTAATCCACAGTTCTAACATGGGATGGTGAAGCATCTGCTGTCAGCCAGGATGCCGTGCGTGATGCTGTATGGTCCCAGAAGCAGACCATCCTTGATGACTGGGATGAGGAGTTTGACAGTGGAAAGGTACGGAGCCATTTCGTGTGAGCCTAACCAGTACCCCAACTCCTCAATTTGGACTGAATTTCAAAATTGCCCGTTTTGAAATTCATGTTTTTGGTAACGTGGAGGATTGCTATTGCAATGGATTTTCATCAGGAAATAAACAAAGCAGTAATATAAGTCCAAGAACGTAATCCAGACTTTTGATCATGCAGCCCATGTGTGTACGAAGTTACATTCTGCTTTAATACGAGAGGCAGTTTAATTTTCTCTGCCTCTGCCCGAGCCAGGCTGGCAGGATTTTTTATTTGATGGTTTCCATCCTGTGGGCCCCAAGAAAGAAGGAAAGCAAAAGGCAACAGTGATAGGGGGAGATATGCCCAATTAAATGCAAAATTCCAGAGGTTAGCCACAAGGGATAAGGAATTATTTTTAAACAAGCAATGTGCGGAAGTGGAAGAAGACAACAGAATAGGAAGGACAAGAGACCTCTTCCAGAAAATTAGAAACATCGGAGGTAAATTCCAGGCAAAAATGGGTATGATCAAAAACAAAGATGGTAAGGACCTAACAGAAGCAGAAGAGATCAAGAAAAGGTGGCAAGAATATACGGAAGATCTGTACAGGAAGGATAATAGTATCGGGGATAGCTTTGACGTTGTGGTCAGTGAGTTAGAGCCAGACATCCTGAAGAGTGAGGTTGAATGGGCCTTAAGAAGCATTGCTAATAACAAGGCAGCAGGAGACGACGGTATCCCAGCTGAACTGTTTAAAATCTTGCAAGATGATGGCGTCAAGGTGATGCATGCCATATGCCAGCAAATTTGGAAAACACAAGAATGGCCATCAGATTGGAAAAAATCAACTTATATCCCCATACCAAAAAAGGGAAGCACTAAAGAATGTTCAAACTATTGAACAGTGGCACTTATTTCACATGCCAGTAAGGTAATGCTCAAGATCCTGCAAGGTAGACTCCAGCAATTCATGGAGCGAGAATTGCCAGATGTATAAGCTGGGTTTAGAAAAGGCAGAGGAACTAGAGACCAAATTGCCAATATCCGCTGGATAGTGGAGAAAGCCAGGGAGTTTCAGAAAAACATCTATTTCTGTTTTATTGACTATTCTAAAGCCTTTGACTGTGTGGATCATAACAAATTGTGGCAAGTTCTTGGTGGTATGGGAATACCAAGTCATCTTGTCTGCCTCCTGAGGAATCTGTATAACGACCAAGTAGCAACGGTAAGAACAGACCACAGAACAACGGACTGGTTTAAGATTGGGAAAGGAGTGCGGCAGGGTTGTATACTCTCACCCTACCTATTCAACCTGTACGCAGAACACATCATGCGACGTGCTGGGCTTGAGGAATCCAAGGCTGGAGTTAAAATCACTGGAAGAAACATTAACAATCTCAGATATGCAGATGATACCACTTTGATGGCTGAAAGCGAGGAGGAGGTGAGGAGCCTTATGACAAAGGTGAAAGAAGAAAGTGCAAAAGCTGGGTTGCAGTTAAACCTCAAAAAAACCAAGATTATGGCAACCAGCTTGATTGATAACTGGCAAATAGATGGAGAAAAAATGGAGGCAGTGACAGACTTTGTATTTCTAGGCGCAAAGATTACTGCAGATGCTGACTGCAGCCAGGAAATCAGAAGACGTCTACTTCTTGGGAGGAGAGCAATGGCAAATCTTGATAAAATAGTTAAGAGCAGAGACATCACACTGACAACAAAGGTCCGCATAGTTAAAGCAATGGTATTCCCTGTAGTAACCTATGGCTGCGAGAGCTGGACCATAAGGAAGGCTGAGCGAGGGAAGATAGATGCTTTTGAACTGTGGTGTTGGAGGAAAATTCTGAGAGTGCCTTGGACTGCAAGATCAAACCAGTCCATACTCCAGGAAATAAAGCCAGACTGCTCACTTGAGGGAATGATATTAAAGGCAAAACTGAAGTACTTTGGCCACATAATGAGAAGACAGGATACCCTGGAGAAGAAGCTGATTCTAGGGAAAGTGGAAGGCAAAAGGAAGAGGGGCCGACCAAGGGCAAGATGGATGGATGATATTCTGGAGGTGACGGACTTGACCTTGGGGGAGCTGGGGATGGTGACGGCCGACAGGAAGCTCTGGCGTGGGCTGGTCCATGAAGTCATGAAGAGTCGGAAGCGACTGAACAAATAAACAACAAAATCCTGTGGGCACTTGTTTAGGAGTAAGTTCCACCGAACAGGGTTTAAACAGAGAGATGGGAAGGTCAGGCTTTAAGTGCCCACACTTTCCATAGCAGAAGTTGTTATTTAGTCTAGAAATAAGCATTTCTCCATCCAGTGGAAAGTAACTGGGCATATTACAGAGTTCAGATAGTTGGTGAACGCGGGGAAAGAGTGGAAGATAAAGCTTGTGGATATGTTAGATCTTGGATTCAGTCGGAAGCCCATCGTAATAAATCCTGATCATTCAACTTCTCAGATATGTTCTCCCATGGCTCTTTAATATGGTAAGGGAGTCTTAAAGAACTTGGTATGCTTGATAGATGATCAAGAGCACTTTGATTTTCAGAGGAAGTGAAGGCTTGAAAATATTTGTGGCAAATTCAGTTTTTGTTTTAAAACCAAGCTCTTACAGAAATCCATTGTCCACTCTACAGCTATTTTGTATTTCTATAGGATAATTCCTTTCTATGTCACAGCTTCGGTATTAGGAATTAGACAATAAAGCGTGTTCTTCTTCATAGGTGAAAAAAAGTAAGAAGTTCAAGCGTGAGCGGAGGAGAAACTACAATGTCTTCCAAAAATTGCAAAGCAGGCGTAACTTCTGGGCTGTGACCCATCCAGCCAAAGTAGCTAGCCTGAGCTATCGGCTTTGAAAGGTAAATAAATTGAGCATCCTGTTGGCAGAAAGATGGGATGATGATGATGATGATGATGATAGTTATTTTGTATAGAATTGCTAAGTTGGAGTAGGCAAATGGCCAGTTGTTAGGGGAAGAAGGGTAGCTGGTGTCCATGATGGGTAAAAATGCTATGTATTCTTCAAACCAATGTTTACATTGTTGGGTTGTGCGGAAATTTGTATTCAAAGGGCAGAATATGATTTGGAGCATGCATGAATGCACAAGCCTGTTTAGCCATGCTTCAGAATTGATAGATGATTCTGGGAAAATAAGCATTTAGTTTAAGGCTTTCCTGACAGGTGTTACATGGACACCCATGTCCACTTCAGATGGAGGTCTGTGCACGGCACTGATAAATTGTCGAAGCAGAAATGCCAAGTATATGCTATACAGTGTAAACGTTGTCCTGGGCTTTTACTACATGTATATGATTGGATACAGCTAAACTGCAGTTGTCAAATGTGACACTTTTTTTCTTCATTATCCTCGATATAGAAGGTGCATTTTGGCTCTGTGAAATTAGGGAATGTGAGTGATGATGGGAGATCACTTCATGCTAATGCTGCCATTCTTTTCCCTCCTTGGTTTAAAGCTGTGGTCGTGTCATCTTGATTCCGCAAGGATGAGGATTTTGCTGCATCATTAATCTCGTTTCCATTTCAACCTAACAGATGAGTCTTGGCTGAAGAAGTGCTGTGGCCAACTTCTGCACCGTGGAGCTTCAAGTGACCAGAATCATATTGTCAACAGTCACCAGTTGCCACTTCTGGGGAGAAGGTTCTCTTCTTGCCTTGAGTAGGGTGCTGCCATTCAGAGTGCTGGGATGTGGCATCGCTTCTCTACAGCCTCTGGAGAAAGCAGGCTCTTGACCTTACTGCATCAGGGGTGCTGCAAGACACCGTGCCTGGGAAGGGCGCTGTCCCAGGGTAACTGTGGATGTGGATCGAGAGTGGGAGCAGGGTAGTCAGCCCTTGGAAACGAAACCCTTTGCTGCTCCACACCCAGAAATCCAGGCTTGGCGAGCTGTGATGCCCTCTACAGCCTTTCCTGCCAGGAGGAGTTGAAGAAAACAGAACTCTGCCCGGTTTCCGAGAGTATTGCCTGAATTGGCACTTGTCCTTTCCCCCCTTACCAGCTCTGTCATTATGAGTGTAATTTGTATGACTTTCCTTTACTCGTGCATGACCTGTCCCTTGTTTCAGCCTTTCAGATGAGCATAAATTCTCACCACCACAAACATCTTTTCCTTGGGAGTTCTCCACAATCTATTCTTGCTGCAGAGAATCCTTGGAACCGAGTTCTGTACAGCAAGAAAAGCTGGTGGTCAGATTGGCCTGCTTTTAATAAACGTGATTTCATCAAACATACGTTGTCAAGGACCTTGGAAGCAATTTATTTATTGCTGGAATCTTACAATTTCAGATGTATAAACTGAAAACTGAACATTTGAGGGTCCTTTTACATTAAACATTTTATATTAAATTAATCCTTGCATATCCTAAACTGGGAACTCTTGAAGTGGAGCATTTGAATATTCAAGTACACACCTGTCTTTGCTCTTTTTTCATCCTTCTGCCCTTGTGCTAATTAATTTCTGGTGGGCATTATTGCACAATTTGATAGGCAGAAGCTGAGTCTCCTAGAAGATCTGATTCATACAACAGATTTAGTGTTTGAAAGAGGCTGACTGAATCATTGCTGCTTTAGCACTAAGGCAGAATGTGTTTCTTGCCCAGTGGAAAAGAAACACTAGTTGCCTGTGAGAAACTTTTTAATGGGATATTTTACCAAGCAGGAAAAAGGATTCCTTTGCACCTGTTGTTGTCCACCAATGAAATTGGTGGCTCTCCCTAAGGCAGACATCTTTCATCTGTCATATGCCAATACTGCATGATCACTTTTGAGGGGCAGTCCATGTGCACCCCATGCATTCTTGCATCTCTCTGTTGTCCACCCATTTGCCTTTTCAGCATTGGCACCCATTTTCTCTATTCATAGATGGGGTGTGAAGCATGAAAACTCTTAATTCTTTCCACTGCATAACACATAAAAACTTACCAATTTTGGCCCTTGCATCTATTTTGGGCTTACAATTAGAATTTTCTTCTTTGATGAGGGAGACTCTGAGCCTCTTATGTCTTTGAGGGGAGCAGGGTCTTCTGTTTTACAGTCTTCTGCCAATATGTAGATACCCTGAACATGGGCACACTTTGCACCTCGGGTTTAATGCAACAGCCCTCATTGTAGCAACGGTTCATGGTGCAATAAAGGAATGTTTTGTGTATGTGTCTTGTTTATTAGGGGGTGCGATGGCTTAGTGGTTAAGACGCCAGGCTTGTTGATCGGAAAGTCGGCGGTTCGAGACCTGAGCACCACGTGACGGAGTGAGCTCCCGCACTCGCCCCAGCTCTTGCTAACCTAGCAATTTGAAAGCATGCAAATGCAAGTAGATGAATAGGTACCACCGGTGGGATGGTAACAGCGTTCCGCGCGTCATGTGGCCACATGACCGTGGAAGCGTCTTTGGAGAGCGCTGGAAACTGAGATGAGCACCGCCCCCTAGAGTCGGACGCAACTGCAGGGGAAAACCTTTACCTTGTTTATTCAGTCTGTCAGTCAATCTCTTGTGATTTTTTTCTAACAAGTCTGGTGAGAGAGAGAGGTGACTTTTTAATGGTCTAACGAGATGATCTCAGACACCCAGTTTTCAGAAGTCTTGCCAGCTGTAGTACTAGCCAAAGAGAGAAACGCAACCATTGTTACATTAACAAAAAAAAGCTTAAAATATGTTTAGCTGGGTTGATAGCTGCATCCAACACATGTTTTTTTTTAAGCTGGTATTGTATGTGTATTGGGGGTGCCTATTGTGCTGAAATTCCACAATGACCCCCCCCCAAGTGGACATTAGCAAGGAGCACTAGCTGAGAGTTAACTCCCATGCCACTTAATCCAATTTATGTAATGCCTTGCTCCTTTTACTATGTGAATATTAAATCCCACCCTCTACTTGTCCAATGCTTGATTGTGATAGATACCTTTGGAGAAATCATGTAGACATTGGTATTAATTTTAAAAAATACTGCCATTGAAGACATGGAAGAAAATGGAGGTTTGGAAGCAACATTTGAATTAGGTTCAGCAGAACTGTGATACAATTTAGGAGAAGTTTGGTCACTTCAGGCTGCTTCAGTGGAGAGACTAGCTCAGGAGTAGAGCACGTATTTGGTCCCCTGGCATCTTGTTATGGATGGAAAAAGCTCCAGTGTAAACCCTAGAGAAGCACTGCCAGTCAGTCCCTGGGGTATTTAATGAACCATGTTTTTTTGTCAGCGTTCTGAATTAGCTTAGTGTTGGCTCTTAAGATTCTGCCAGCGTCACGTAGTGGTTCAAACGTTGCACTAGGGCCAGGAAACCTAGGGTCAAGTCCACCCCCAGTCATGGAAGCTCACTGGATGATTTTGGCCCAGTCTCCCTTTCAGAGTAGCTTACCCCACTGGAAGAAGGAATGTTTTGTCTGTCACTTCAACTTCTAAGGGAAAGGGGTGTATACATCTAATAATTAACATAAGCACTTTTTTGCAGTATCTAGACCAGGGCTTTCCAAAGTTTTCCCGCGGCGACACACCAACTGCCGTTGGTGTGTCGCCGCAGGAAAACCCGGAAGTGCCGCCATTGCGGCAGCGCGCAAAAACCCGGAAGTGCTGCTGCCGCTTTCGGGTTTTTGTGCGGCGCCGTTGGTGTGTCGCCGCGGGAAAACCCGGAAGCGCTGATGGTGATCAGTGATTCCGGGTTGTGTGGTGACACACCAGACTGTGTGGCGACACACTTTTGTGTCGCGACACAGTTTGGAAAGCTCTGATCTAGACAGTATCAACAATACTGTTTTTGATGGAATAATAGTCTGATTTGTTATACATTAACTTCCTGTGTACATTTTACCAGCAGACACTATTTTGGATTCCAGTACACAATATAGTGGAGGTAGAATTCTTAACTATGGTTACTCAAATACTTTTAATCTGTTTGGTCTTAAGCATGAAATTGTTATGCTGTCTTTTAAAATTTATTTTTCACAAAATTCATTTGAAGTTAAATAAGGATGACAAATACGTGTTTTGTTTTCTAGAGAAGACACACTTGGAGGGCGGGAGGCACTCATGTCCTCTAGCTACCTGATGTTGATGTAGTAATGGTCCACAATAGTTACAAGAGGAAGCAGGGCCTTTACTGAAAAGATTCCTGAGTCCAGGGGAGGGAGAAAATGTGAGAGACTCAGAGTAACCCCATCTTAATTCTGCTAAGTATAAGTTGAGCTGGAGAATAGCTTTGACAGACTTTCAAGATTCTGTTACAATATCCTGCTAGCAATAAATATCTTTTCAGAAATCCAAGTGGTTCAATGCAGTTTCAGTCTCAAATCTGGGTTTGAAACCCAGTTACAAGATATGAATCAATATCCTTCCTTCCAAGATCTTCCTTTGAGCTGCCAGGAAGAGAAGATTGGAGACCAGATGGAAATTGCCCAATATTGCTGGATCAACAAGTAACTTCAGGAGAAGGCACACCACCATCTCTTTCAAGATGGCCAGCAAACCCCTGAAGCAGAATTTACCACTACCAAATCCACTCATCTGTTCTTCTCCCTGGTAGCTCAAACAAGCCAAGGAGGACAGGAAACCATTCCCCACGTGACTAAGCTTATGCTACTTCCTTAGATTCCCTGGGCTCAAAAAAAATGCTAGATGACCACACAAGACATGCCTCGCAAACAAATCCTAATCACCTGCAGAAGCTCTTCTCGTCCACCCACCCCCAGCAGGATGTAGGTTACCTTGAACAGGGATGAGATTTCATGGATGCCAAGAAGGGCATACTTTGCCTCCCTTATTATCAGTGTAAGCCCAAATTTGGACTTACTTCCATGACAATCATTTTTGCTCTGTTTCCAGCATCAACACTCTAGTCCAGGGCTTTCCAAAGTTTTCCCGCGGCGACACACCAACCGCCATTGGTGTGTCGCTGCGGGAAAACCCGGAAGTGCCGCTGTTGCGGCAGCGCGCAAAAACCTGGAAGTGCTGCTGCCGCTTTTGGTTTTTGCGCACCGCCGTGGCTGCAGCGCTTTCGGATTTTCGTGCGCCGCCGTTGGTGTGTCGCCACGGGAAAACCCAGAAGCGCTGCTGCCGCTTTCGGTTTTTGCACACTGCCGTTGGTGTGTCACCGTGGGAAAAACCGGAAGCGCCGCCGTTGCAGCAGCACGCAAAAACCCGGAAGCGCTGCTGCCGCTTTTGGTTTTTGCGCGCCGCCATGGCTGCGGTGCTTTCGGATTTTCGCGCGCCGCCGTTGGTGTGTCGCCGCGGGAAAACCCGGAAGCGCTGATGGCAAGCCATCAGCGCTTCCGGGTTTTGACGCGACACATCTGGGCCCCGCAGGTGACACACTTTTGTGTCACGACACACAGTTTGGAAAGCTCTGTTCTAGTCTTTAATTACTTCAGTTCCTGGAGGTGAAAGAGCACCCCTAGATCAGTGAATGGGGGTAGGCTGATCAGGAGCAAGTTTATCCAATCCCCTTGTTAATTCTCTATTCCAGGCATCAACTCAGTGCATGGTGAGATATATGGAAAATTCTCCAAGCTCCTGCTGCAAACCAAAAGATTTGATAAGGCACCTGGGGTGGATATTTTAATTGGTCCTCTACATTTAAAGAAATCAATAGCACCAGTGAAAGTGATCTGGTATGTGAAAAGATTAACAGAAACATCCTCCATTTCCCAATCATGAATCATCTGTTCTGAGGTAAAAAATTAGATCTAATGTATGGCCAGCTACATATGAGTTGATAATGACCTAAGACAAACCTATGGCTGTTATGCAGGACAAATCTAAGCTACTCCCAACCTGATCCCCAGAACATGGAAGTAATGTATTTCTGGGGAATTCAATCACCAGCCTTGGAGACCAGATAAAAAAGCTCAGGAAGAGATACTTCTGGTCAGTTGGGTAGACAGCACCCCCAATTTGTCCCTAGACCACATCTAGACACCTGGATATGATTGGATAGTACTTGACATTTACATATTCTTTTAACTGAAAAAGGGCATAATTGGAAGATGGTCTCTTTAGGTGGGAGTGAGGAAACTGGAAAAAGATATACTGTGATCCTGAATCCTTACCTCCATTATTTTCTACGTTGAGATGATTTACTGCAGCAAAAAAGTATGACTCCCAGGCTACATGCTGATCATCCAGCGTATTGGAGAGACAAACAAGTGAAAGAATATGGAAAAAAGAGAACCTAGGTTGATTCTTGATCATGGTATTTATAGTACTTTCGTTTTTTTTCAAGAGGTAAACATGTTCCATTTCCTTTTGTTCTAAATGATCCCAACCCTAGATGGTATTAGGATCTATCTCTGTCTTCCACTTAGTTAAGAAATATCTAACCTTTCAGATGAGAGCCAGTTTGGTGTAGCGGTTAAGGCATCAGGCTAGAAACTGGGAGACTGTGAGTTCTAGTCCCACCTTAGGCACAAAGCCAGCTGGGTGACCTTGGGCGAGTCACTCACTCTCAGCCCTAGGAAGGAGGCAAGGGCAAACCACTTCTGGAAGAAAAATCCTTGCCAAGAAAACTGCAGGGAATTGTCCAGGCAGTTGCCAGGAATGACTCGAAAGCACACACACACACCCTTTCAGATATGTTAGAATACGATTCCAATCCCTCACAGCATCACCAGTAGCTGGGAATCATGGAAGTTATAGGCTCTATTCATAGGCCAAGCTCTGTAAGAAACCTGAGCATCAATGGGTGTGGTGCCATTTTTAATATCCCACAAATGGCTCTAGTTGTGGTTTCTGACTTACTGTGGCATACATTCCCTAAAATGCTGCCATCTTGAACCCTTTTATCTCAGTCTATCTTTGTTGTGGGTTATACCATACAGTACAGATTACAGGAGTTCAAGATGGCAGCCATTTTGGTTTGAATGCACAGTTAAAATTCATGCTTTATTCCAGGTTTTAAAATGGTGTGGTGTGCTGCTCCCCAATTCACTTCTTTCAAAGCATTTCAGGTGAACATGGCCATAGGCTAATATCTAGAGGGTATTAGTTTAGGGAGGGCTCCTCCCTCTACTGAGGGATAGCCTATGAGGTACAGCAGGCTTAGGAAACAGAAATATTATGAAAAGGCAGTATAAACATTGATAACGTAAATTATTTTATTATCCGTGATGAGATGTTTGTGGATTTTTTTTTGTCTCCCTGCCAGCACAACTTGGCTACTTTGCATGTTAAATAGGGCTTCATTTGTTGTTCCACACTAATTTGCAAACCCTTGTGGGCCAGAGCACTCTCTCCCACTCAAATACACAACAGGACCCTTTTTCTTCTCATGGCGACATCTTGGCGTACATGTGCTCGCCACATCTTTCCCCAACCTGGCGCCCTTTGGATCTATTTAAACACCATTATTCTAGCAATTCGCAGCCAGCATGTCAGGAAATGATGGGAGTCATTGCCCAATAGATCTCAGGGGAAACCAGGTTGGGAAAGGCTGGCCACCATTGTCCTATTCCGGTCAACACTACACTGCTGCCATATTTTCCCTTTACTCACTTCATTTTAATCACTAAAGGGGAAGGCTCTTTATTAGAAGTGGGGTGGTAGAAGCCCACTAGAGTCTGTTATCCCCAAATTCCACAGCAACTGTTTCTAAATTTTCCTTTCCCATTGTAATATAGCCAGAGGAATGACATACTGTATTATTTACTGGGCAACTTCTTCTCCGCTATAAGAATTCCCATGTGCCACGTATGAGGCTCACGCCAGTAGCACACCATTCTCTGTGAAGAATGGTGCTGAAATAGATCAGTGCACTACTGGCTGTAGCACTCCAGATCAGCAGCTTTTCTACCTCACGAGGAAGCACAGCTGCACTTTCACTACCGTTAGAGGTCTCTGTATTCTCACACACCTGCAAACTATTCCAAGGAAAAACATACAGCAGTAGGCAGGGAAAAGTGAAGGCTCTGCAGAGAGGCCCAATATGGGAAACTGCAGAATTTCTGCGCATGAACAGGGCCACGGCTTGGGAGAGCTTTCCAAAAATGTGGCATCATTTTGCTGGGTGAAGAGGGGTACTGTCCCGACATCGAGTGCAGGAATAACACGCTGAGGCTTGGGATAAAATCTCTTGTGTTTATTATCCTACAGCCTTAACAGAATCCAGCTAAACTAACATGAAGTGGCAATGCCCAGAGAAAAAGTCCACAAACTTAGGGCGGGGCTTTCTTCAACCTCTTGGGAGGGAAACAGAGAGATTCAGTACTAGGCATGCGATACCACCCTAATGGCAGAAAGTGAAGAGGAACTAAAGAGCCTCTTGATGAGGGTGAAAGAGGAGAGTGCAAAAGCTGGCTTGAAACTCAACATTAAAAAAACCCAGATCATGGCATCTGGTCCCATCACTTCCTGGCAAATAGAAGGGGAAGAAGTGGAAGCAGTGACAGATTTTATTTTCTTGGGCTCCAAGATCACCGCAGACGGTGACTGCAGCCATGAAATTAAAAGACGCTTGCTCCTTGGGAGGAAAGCTATGGCAAACCTAGACAGCATATTAAAAAGCAGACACGTCACCTTGCCGACAAAGGTCCGTATAGTTAAAGCTATGGTTTTTCCAGTAGCAATGTATGGCTGTGAGAGTTGGACCGTAAGGAAGGCTGAGCGCCGAAGAATTGATGCTTTCGAACTGTGGTGCTGGAGAAGACTCTTGAGAGTCCCTTGGACTGCAAGGAGGTCAAACCAGTCAATCCTAAAGGAAATCAACCCTGACTGCTCATTGGAAGGACAGATGCTGAAGCTGAAGCTCAAATACTTTGGCCACCTAATGCGAAGAGAGGACTCGCTGGAAAAGACCCTGATGCTGGGAAAGACTGAGGGCAAAAGGAGAAGGGGACGGCAGAGGATGAGATGGTTAGATAGCATCACCGATGTAACGAACATGAATTTGAGTAAACTCTGAGAGACAGTGGAGGACAGGAAGGCCTGGCGTGCTATGGTCCATGAGGTCACGAAGAGTCGGACACGACTAAACGACTGAACAACAACAACAACAACAACAACAACAACTAGGCATGCGTTTCCCTTCCTGGAGGGAGCCCCCTCCTCCGCCTGTTATCTCCCTGACAGGTACTTAGCAAGGGGCTGGGTTCTGATGGGGGCAGCACCAGCCAGAGTCCCTTCAGAGTTCCTTATTCTCTCAGCTGAGCTCAACCTGCTTTGCATCAGCCTCTCCGAATGTAAATCTGACATAGCTGACTCTCTCCGGCCAGTCCGCCTTCCTTGCCAACATCAGAGGTCAGTTTGAATGCATGAGCTTTGACTACAGTGCTCATGACTATACTGTATTGACAAATACTGGCTGTGGATATAGGATTAATATCTAGAGATATCAAAGATTAGCACCAGAGGAGCAATCAAACAACACAATAGACCCTAATCAAGGAACTATTAACACAGTCAATCAACCAAGCAGAAAACAACAGCCCAACCAAGGAACTCCTAAGGGGAGAACAACACCTCCACCAACACAAGCAGGACAAGCCCTGGTATATAAACAGAGCAAGTCCCACTCCCTTTTCGCACTGAAGATGTTGCCTAGCCTGGCAATGAAACGTCTTCAAGAAAACAACAAGGCTCAGAGAGCACCAAGGACCCCACAATGGGTGGTTTCCCTCTATTCAAAACTCTGCTTCATGTTGCAGGGTAATTTTCTTCTGCCCTCTACCCTCACGTCCCCCCCCCCCATTTTCTTAGGCAGTTTTACTTGATTCTACTTTTGTAGCAGTTTAAAACATTACTCATCTAGAAAAATAGCATTTACAAGATCAATTTCTGCATCCCTGCTTATATTCTAAAATACCCGCCGCACAAAAATAGTTCGGAGCGACAGGATTGTTATACTGACAACCGCTCTTTTAAAGCCATTCTTAGGAAAATTCTGGATCCAAGCGTTTCATCGAAGAGCGATATGGCGAAGCAGAAGGGCGGAGTGCCTGGCTTCGAAGGGGGCAAAGAAGGCCACGCACCCCGCTCCAAAGCAGAAGCAAGTTTTGCAAGCTCCCAACTCTCTGAATCGCTATTGGTGAGACGCTACGACACAGACGAATTAGTACTGTAATTACAATTAATAATTCCAAAGCGAATAACGTGGACGCAAGTGGCTCCGCCTATCTCTAGTCGCCTTGGGACAACATCAACCCGCGGGCACCGTCCACCCGGCTCTCCTGCAGCCAAGGCGTTTAACCCCGCGCTCCCCCATCCTCTCTTGGTCAGAACGGCTTGCCGAGATGCGGCAGCTCCACTTCCTCCAGCAGGCGCACCTCGGCCACGCTCCTACCCAGCAAAAACCGGCAACCCCACTTGGGTGGGGCTTGGCGGCATTACCAGCCCCGAAGCGCGTCCTCTATCACGTGGAACAAAAGCCGCGCCTCTTTTCGGGAGGTTGAGAAGGAACTTGCGGAGGAGCGGCGGCTGCCTCGCATTGCCTGCTCGGCAGCTGTCCAACTCCGCTTGGTAACATGGAGGAGGAAGACGAGACCGCCGGTTATGGTGAGCGAGTGAATGAAGTGCAAGCGGGCGGGCGGGCGGGCGAGGAGCGCCCCTGGCCGAGGATCGCAGTGCCTGCATCGCAGCGGGGAAAATGAAGCATTTATCTCGCGGGTGGCAATAAGGGGGAGTGGCCCTTACACGCACAGCTAACTGTCCTTGGGATCCGCCGCGCTGCGATCCGGCGATCCCCCCCCCTCCCCGCGCGCGTCCGTGCCTCTCCCGGCTTGCGGAGGGTTGAGGGATCGCGTCTTGCCGTCTGGGTTCAGCAAGGAGGCGAAGCAATTGGGCAGGGAAGAGGGGACGGCTACGCGGCTGACTGCCCAGAGGGCGAAGGAATTGGCAGGAAGGGGGTGGGGTTCGGTGACAAGATCAGCCCCACCATCTCGGGCGTCGGGGACGAGGTGGGGGCCTCAAGGCTGCTCCGTTGTTGAGGGCGGCGCGGCGGTTACCTGAATTTCTTTGGTGGTGGTGAATAGTCCGGAGCAGCCGCCTTGGGCTGGGAAGGGAGGCTTTCCGATCGCGACCGGCAGGTGCGGTGCCCTGTGGTTCCTGAGCGAGGACAGCTGTTCTTTCCCGGGGACGAGAAGTTCGGCGCGGAGTTGGCTGGCCGCGGCGGGGTTGGGGAGATGGCGCGTAGCTCCTTTCGGTCTTGGGCAGGGGCTCCCTTGGAAGCGCGGCAAATTGGGACTGAAGGCAGCTGGGCGGGAGCCGCTGGGCGGGCATTTATCCGCGGGGCTGCTTGCGGGGACACGAGCCGAGCGGAGAAGCATTAGCTGGGTCGTGAAGGGGGGCGGTGGAGATGGCAGCAGGGGAACGACAGCTGCAGTGGATGGCAGCTGCTTGCCTTTGCTGCCGGCCTTGCTCTCTTAGGCCGAGCAGCCCTCAGACTGCGGGAGGGGAAACGCACTCTCTCTCCAAGGCTGAGCTGAGGAGGGGGGGGGGGTCGTTGTCTTTGGGCCTTGGTAGCAGGGCTTGACTGGTGTGCCCAACTGCCTGCCACTTCCTGCCATGCCACTCTTCTGGGTTCTCAGTGGACTGAGCACTGGTGGTGCCAGCCCTGTGGCTTGGTTCTGGCTGTTCAGCCTCTTGTGTGATTTCTGGGAGGCCCTGGGCCTTAGCCAAGCCCTTTCCTTACCAAACTCAGACTAAAGCTTTAAGTATGTATAGGTACTCCGGAACAGCAGTGAGAGAGAGTGTGTGTTGCTCACAGCTTGGCAGTGTTCAGAGAGAGTGCAGTAGTGTACTTTCTCTCCCTAATCTGCTTCCCTGGATTCATCCTGGCAAAGGAGCATTCAGGCATCCAGGCCTGAAGGATCTGAAGCTTTTGTCAAGGCAAAAGTCTTGCATGCTTTGCGTAAGAAAGAGATAGATAGACCCATTTCCTGACTACGCTGTCATAAACAAGGAACTGGAATCAATTCAGAAATGCTGTGACAAATGTGTAAATGTTGCTAAAACTTCAGTATATGTGTTTTCTGCAAAGCTGTCTTATTCTGAGAAGCAAGCCTTAAAGAAACAAGCAAGATCTTCTGTATTTCTGGCTTCCGTCTTTTGTTGCCGCTGTCCAACAACTGGCATCCAAGTTAGCATGTTAGTCTTTCTCACTCATAACAGAAGTGTGCCTAGCCCTAGGAAAGAGATGTGCAGTTCACATATTGATGCAGAGTATATCTTGTAAAAATAGTGGGAATAGCTGTCATTTACCTGCTATATTTGCCTTTCTAGTCTTGGTGTTGTCCAGATGTATTGTCCTAAAATTTCCAGCATATTATGTAGGCTAGGAAGATGGAAGTTGCAATCCAGCGCATCCAGAGAGCCTCAGATTGGAATAGGCAAACTGCACAAGGGAAATACAGGGTTTAGACCTTGCAGAGAAAATATGTGTGTTCCTTTTGGGCTTATAAGTGAGGCATGAGCCCAGTTGTAGAGCCCACTTCAAAGAGGCTGTGATCCTTTGCTGACTCAACTTGGTATGTGTGACAGTGCAGTGCAGGGACTGTCTCAGTGCTGCCCTTATAATTAATTTCATTCATGTTGGCTCTAAATTCACTGACATTCTGGATGTGGAGAGCACCTCTGCAGTGTTGTTGCACCAATCAGTGTGTATGACCCAGATATGGGTGAGTAGCTGACTTACAGATTTCCCCAGTGGAGTTGGGCACTCAGATCTCTGCATTGCTGAGGTGACAGAGGCCTGCTCTGTTTACTTGGCATATCCTGTCACAGAAACAACACCTGGGCTTTCTTTAACCTATCCATTAGCACTGTGGTCCTTTTAATGTGGATGGGCTGGATTAAGCTGTGGTTTCAGCACAAATCAGCTTTGAATTGTGGATGGCTTTGATTAGGGCAGCTTGGACACATCATGTAATTCCAGAGACCTAGACTGAAGATGAAAGACATGGGAGCTGTAGCTGGTACTCGAGAGGCAAGCTGTGTGCACATATGCCCCTGCCCTCTGCACACTTGTTCTTGATTGATCTGTACATGAACATTCCAGCTGTGTTGCTCACATCATGCTGTGATCTTAGGGAGCATGTCTGGGAAGAGAGAAGTACTGTACTGGTAAAACAGCATATGCAGCTGTTTCTCATCTAGCATGCATTGCAAGGGCTGGATTAGATGTTCAGCAGTAGATAATCTCCCTTTTGGGCAAATGGCAGGCTGCCCAGTTCTGCTGACCATGTCACTCCACCTGCTATGTTTTCAACCTGGATGTGCTGCCCAGTCACATGGAGGGATCTGGCATGTTCATCCACAGAGGTAACTTAGGGGCAATGGCAGCTCTGGGTTAGATGCTTAGTATTCTCCTGACTCAGCCTAACCAGGCACTGCCAAGCTGGGCAAAATGATAAAAGGCTAAACTTGAGCTGAGGCTTGATTGCCACTGCAGCCGGGCATATTTAGATTATGTGGAGTCCTTGGTGCTCTCTGAGCGTGGTGGTTTGCTTGCAGACGTTTCATTACCTGAGTAGATAACATCATGAGTGCTGGCTAGGACTCTACAGTTCAACCCTGAGCTACGGATATTCTCTTCTATTGATATTTAGATCAATTATTTTCTGTTTGAAATACGTTTTGTGAAATTACTCCTGTTATTTTTTTTCCTGAAAATCAAACAGATCAAAACAGCAAAAGAATCCCAATTCTAGAATGCCAGCATCATTTCTAAAGTGTTTCAGCTGCATCAGATAGTAGGGATTTTCCTAGCTTGGGTATGATTTTACTTAACTTATTTTCCATTTTTTAAAAAATCAATTCAATCGTGTCCAATTCTCGGAGACCGCCTGGACAAGTCCCTGCAGTTTTCTTGGCAAGGTTTTTCAGAAGTGGTTGCCCTTGCCTCCTTCCTAGGGCTTAGAGAGAGCGGCTGGCCCACGGTCACCCAGCTGGCTTTATGCCTAAGGCGGGACTAGAACTCACGGTCTCCCAGTTTCTAGCCTGATGCCTTAACCGCTACACCAAACTGGCTCTCATTTTTCCATTCAAATGGCTGCAAAATAGTGCAGCCAACAGGGCTGGGGAGGAAGGAGATGTTGAAATGGTGCAGCTCAGAAATTTTCTGCTTAATGACCTGAAGAAGGTTTACCATTTGCATTGTTCACCTAGAGCAGTGTTTCTTAGGGGTTTGTGGGAATTGAAGTCCACACATCTTAAAGTTGCGAGGTTGAGGAACACTGACCTAGAGACATTAAGTGAGATGAGGAAAGAAGTCTTGTTGCTCGGCTAGGATTAGATTGCAGAACAAAAAACTAGTTTCTTTCCCTGCCTCCCATCTGGGCATCACTTTTAATCTGAGCACATGGATTACTGTGTATTTCCAGGGAATACTGTGAGTGTTATTTTGGGGAAGGAATTCAGAACAGGCTTGCTGTGTCTCTGCTTGAGCACTTACAGTAAGTGTGGGTCACTGTCATTTCTGAAATCAGCCATTGGCTCAGCTCTGCTGGCCTATTTTGTTTATGGGGAAGCTAAATTTAACCAGATTTGCATGGGAGTTGTCAGGTTGTTTCAGCCAAAGAGGAAGTGGGGGCACTCTTCAAATGAATGCAGTTCTCTTGCACTTGGGATGGTAAGAATCTCCAGAAAAGTAGAGGCATCTGGGCAATATGGGATTTTCAATTAACACTGCCACTCATTGCACTGAATTAATTCTAAGAAAAAGGAATTTGGTCATGCAGGGAATTGGGACCCATTAGGCCACCATAGAAGTGCCCTTTGCTTTGAAGTCCCAGTGCAGGGGGACCTGAAAGTCTTAGTAAGGTTTTTGTCCTATCCTATTTAAGTTTGAGAACAGGGAGAAAAATTGCTTTGTGTGCAACCATGAAATGAACGCCACATCCTCTGTAGCACATGGTTTCTCCTAACTGGGTGGTTGCCCCACGTCTCAGTTCCGCTTCTTGAGTGTCATGTAGCGTAGATTAATCTCTCTTTCTGGTTCTGTTCTTGTCTGAATGTGACTTGTCATCTATTCAGAGGGTCCTTTGTTATCTCACTGTGTGTCCTATTCTTGGTGTTTGTGGTTGGATAGGGCTAGGCAACTGCAGGCTTTATTCACTGGGCACCCACATGTATCTCTTTACATGCTATTTCATTTTTATTGCAGAGTTTCCTGGATTTGGTTATCTGCTGTGACAATGCAGTCTCATGTCCTTGGTTGTCTGCTTTGTTAGAATGTAGCCATTAAGTTTTGTGGATTGTATTTAATAGCGTTTCCATGACTGTTCTGATGGCTAGCTAGTGAAATCTGTAGACCCTGGATACAAGCAGAACAGGAGACGGTCTCATGTTTCATTAAATTGCTATAGAAATGTGCATACGTTCATTGGCAGCTGCTGTGTGTCAGGGAACAACTGGCAGCTGCCCGCAAGCAGGGACATTGCTGCGCCTCTTCAGGGCTCCTTTTGAATGGGAGAGTAGTTAAAGTAGTTCCACAGGTGCTGTGGAAATTCAGTGGGTTTTACTTGCTGGCGCCCTGAATGGCTTTGGGCTGCATCAGTGACTATATTCTCTAGTTCACTGACTTGCTATGATACCATTCAGTGAGGGGTTATGGAATATAAAGTACAGCCCATTTGGATGGTATCAAGTTGGAGAAGACTTATTTACATACTTGAAACCCAGGTAGTGGTGGTTTTTAAAGGGCTTTACATGAATGTCCAACGAATTCTGAAATTAATCTTTACAGCCAGTAGGTGGGGCCCTTTTCCAGAAATCTGGTACTACGAAGTTGACATTAATGCCTCACTGAATCTCAGTGCTAGGCGATACCAACCCTAGGCTTTATTCCATGGGGTACTATGATTCAGAGCATAAGCATATCTCTCTCTGTGTGTGTGCGTGCTTCATCTAGTAAAATGGTTAAATGTACATTGCTGAGATCATGATATGAAAAAGGCCTTTTCTGGGAGAGAATTGGCATCTTGGAGGGTGGGGATGAGAAGCACTTGTGGTGCAGTGGTTGGTGGGTCTTGGTTTTTCTTTGATCAAAACAGAGGTAGTGTTAGAGGGACTGATGGCTCACAGTGAGATAAGATACAACACTATTCTAATGTTACATGCTGTGTGCAGGTGAAAAACAAAGAAGTACTGTGTAGTGTTGGATTGCAGAATTTCTGATTCTGGATCCTTTATTGATAGCCCATGAATGTATTAGAGTTAGAAGACAGATTTTTTATTTATCAGCCCCTTATTTCAGGCTGATGGTGTGGTATTCCTGGCCTTGGTTTCATTCATTTCTGCAAAAAAAAAAATGGTCTTGCAGTGGAACAATCGTCTTGCACTCTTTGGCAACCCTGGGCATGTGGGGAAAGGGTGGCTTGCAATGAAGCAGTGGTTTTGTGGTGAGAGAAAGTCACTTCAGAAGCAGGACTGTTTAGTCAGCACTGTTTCAGAGGGCCTTAATGTACAGATGTGCATAAGCTTTGGTCTGTCTTCAAGTGTAGGAATGTTGCTGAGAATGCAAGTTCTATCTTATGTCTCCTGGTTCCAGTGGTAAGAAAAAGGAATTGAGTCCCTCCTTGAGGGGGGGATGGGCGGTCATAGAAATTTAATAAAATAAAATAAATAAATAAATAAAAATTGGGTAACTGAATTGACTTAGTGCTGTGTGTTCTGCTTTGCCAGAGATTAACAATAGAAATGTAGATTTGCTGGGAGTTAACTATGTCTTTTCCATCTCTTTGAAAAACATTCACATTTGGTTGATGATTGCAATTCCAGTAGAGCATTGCTTACGTATATGCCTCATTTTTGAGGAAGCTGAAGAAATTCAGTTTCTTCCTACTGGCCACTGCTAAGGTATTAGGAAACACACCAAAATGTAAATGGGGAAGTAAGTCTAAGAGAAGTGTTGCCCAGACCTAGCTGACTTCATCCTTGCTACTAGCAAAATTGTTTGTTTTAAACAAACGTATTCTAATCCTTCCTTGACAACGAAACGTCAAATGATTTGGAAGAGCAGTGTCTGTTTTGTTTTTAATGGGGGGGGGGGCTTTAATTAAACAAAGGGGAAAAACAAACAAGAGAAAGAAAGAGGCAGTAGCAAACCACTTCTGAAAAACCTTACCAAGAAAACTGCAGGGACTTGTCCAGGCAGTCTCTGAGAATCGGACACGATTGAACGAAGAAGAAAAAAAGATTCCTGGAGCAATGTATTGTCGAAGGCTTTCACGGCCGGAGTTCAATGGCTGTTGTGGGTCTTCCGGGCTGTGTGGCCGTGTTCTGGAAGTTGTGGTTCCTAACGTTTCGCCAGCATCTGTGGCCAGCATCTTCAGGTGCTCCTGCCCTCTGAAGATGCTGGTTAGCAGACAGCCATCCCCCCAGAGATAAGGACAGCGCCCTCCCTCCTGGCGTTTGGGAAAGCTCCGTACACCTCGCTTTGGTCCCAGGCCTGGGGTTGATATATTATATTTTGGGGGGCCTGTTTTGTTTGATTTGTTTTGCTTTTATGATTGTTTTAGTCCGGGCTGTCTGTGTGCTTTATGTTTTATCTGTTTTTATGGATTGTTTGCTTTTGTATGCCGCCCAGAGTCTATTGTGGTTGGGTGGTTATAACAAATTTAGATAGATAAATAAAAATCAGCTCTACCATCCTTGAGTGAATGGAGCCATAAATTTATCTTTCTAATGTTGAAGGACTAGTCTCTTAGCAATAAGAAGGGTGCAGAGAATCTGCTCCTGCTTTCTAGCCATTAGTGTCCATGTAATGGGGATATGGTTCAAAAGACTATGGATGTCCAAGACTATTAAAACTTGTCTCATATACAGTCAAATTTATATGTAATTGCTTATTCCCAAAACATAATAAGACATTGCTAAAACATGTGTTTTAATGAAGCATTATTTTTATACTGGAAAAACCGGGTCTTTTAAAATCCCAACCTTCATTTGGTATGTGGGAGGCCGGGAGGAGTTTACTAAAAAGGACTTTCCTTCTGTGTAGGTTCTTTCATAGTGTATCCCAAAGCCATTTATTTTTCCCCACTGTCCCAACCCGTCCTGTTGCCAGTAGTTTTCACCCAGGAATCCCATGTATTGCAAGTGAAACAAAATCAAAGGAACTGTGATGTAGGGCTGTGCAGTTCTTCAGATTCTGTCTCGAAAAGGTGTTTTGGGGCACACAGGAGTGTGAATGTAGCCTCCATCTGCAGCACCTTAAAACAGCTGTGCTTTTTCCTGGGCTCAAGCTACTGGCTGGGGTGCTGTGCAGTCCCAGGAAAAGGCTCCGCTGCTTTAAGATGTTTCAGGCAGGTGTGTGCGACCCTTGCACTTCAATGCGCCTCTTAAAAAGAACCAATCTAAAGGACTGCACAACCATCATATTTATGTAAAACACATTTGTATTTCAAATGTTGTTCTTTATCTTGGCTTCCCCCACACAGGGCACTTCCTCATGGCTGACTTAATGTGCTTTATTTGAGACAGCAGAAAACTATTCTGGCATAAAATTGGCTGCCCTTATTGACAGTCTCTGTGCTGCCCCTGGCACAGTGCTGGCAAATGGTGCTGATCTTATGTAGGGTGTGCAGGTTCATTAAAGACTGGGAATGGTGGATTCCCCTGGGATTGTTTCCTTCCCTGTCCCCACCCCCCACCCCCAGAAAAGTCAGCAGCCAGCAGAAAAACATCCACCACCCTCTCTTCTTAACATAGGATGGGGCTGGGAAAGAGGTGAGTTTTGTCCAAAGCCTGGACCTGTGGATTTAGCTATTTGTTGGATTCTCTCTGGTTTTGCGTAGATTTTTTTTTTGTACAAGTGTTTTGTGGAGTGAGCTCCCGCACTTGCCCCAGCTCTTGCCAACCTAGCAATTCGAAAGCATGCAAATGCAAGTGGATTAATAGGTACCACCTATTAATTAATTAATTTGGCCGTCGTTCCGTGTGCATCATGCCGGCCAAATGACCGTGGAAGCGTCTTCGGACAACGCTGGCTCTTCGGCTAACAAACGGAGATGAGCACTGGCCCCTAGAGTCGGACACGACTGCACAAATGTGTGGGGGCAACCTTCACCTTTTTTTGTGTAGATGCATTTAGAGGGAGCCCAAATATCAGCTGATACTTGGACACCATTTGAGCATGGGTTCCTTCATGAATCAACACTGCTGATTAACCACTTGGCTTTCCTGTCAAGCCCATCTTCCAATGACTGGGAAGATAGTTCCTGGTAAGTTCAGCTACCAATCCTCACAACAGCCCACCTGCTGTCCACTATCTTTCTACTAGCATTTGTATCCCTATGTCGGAAGAATTCTAAACTCACCTTCAGAAGCCGATGAAAAAGAGGAGGATGCATCCTGAAGTGGGACAGAGTGTCGTGACTTTCTCTTTTCTGCTTCTTTGCCACTCCCACCCCCACCAGTCGTGGTCAGCTGACGCTTGGGCTGATCCAGACCCTGAACCGGGTACACAGAGAGAGCCCTGCTTGAAAGAACAGGATTCCCTTGCTGCCTTAATCAAAATGGCCCTGAAGGACAGTATCCAGGGCGGGGAGGTGGCATTCCTACCCTGTGTAATATGGCCAGTGCAACTGGGCTGACCCCAACCTGCAGAAGTCACTTGGCCACATCAGCAGCAGAATAGTTACTGAAGAGTGCCAGATGGTATTCAAAGCAAACATTTCTTGGGATAAGAGGGAAAACACTACTGTAAGACCAGTACAGCTAAAGACAACTAAAGGCTGCCTCTGGTATGGGCTGGGGACCAGATGAAGGTGACACCGTGAGAACCTGGCAAAAAAGGAGGAGGCTGGGGCATATTTATGCTGCAGTTAGGCACAAATGAAGAAAGGTTCATCCCTGCGGCAACTTTTCTACTCCCCCTGCCTGCATTGTAGCTGCTTGATGTTTGCAAGATAAATTTGGGCTCTGTATAGTTCAAGCTGCTGGTTTAATTGGCCTGGGAAAAGAGCCCTGCATTTGTGCCTTCTACTTTCCTGGTTTGTCACCTCCTAGCTTCCTGGGAGAGCCAGTTTGGTATGGTGGCTAAGGCATCAGGCTAGAAACCGGGAGACCGTGAGTTCTAGTCCAGCCTTAGGCACAAAGCCAGCTGGGTGACCGTGGGCCAGTCACACTCTCTCTCAGCCCTAGGAAGGAGGCAGTAGCAAACCACTTCTGAAAAACCTTACCAAGAAAACTGCAGGGACTTGTCCAGGCAGTCTCTGAGAATCGGACACGATTGAACGAAGAAGAAAAAAAGATTCCTGGAGCAATGTATTGTCGAAGGCTTTCACGGCCGGAGTTCAATGGCTGTTGTGGGTCTTCCGGGCTGTGTGGCCGTGTTCTGGAAGTTGTGGTTCCTAACGTTTCACCAGCATCTGTGGCCAGCATCTTCAGGTGCTCCTGCCCTCTGAAGATGCTGGCCACAGATGCTGGCGAAACGTTAAGAACCACAACTTCCAGAACACGGCCACACAGCCCGGAAGACCCACAACAGCCATTCCTGGAGCACTTACGTCAGTTTGCCATGTGTTTTCCTAAGTAGGCAGGATTGCATGCTTGAGCTTTGCACCTCTTCCTAAAGCAGGCTGGCTCTAGCACTAGCCATGCTGTATTGCCTGGGGGTTCTCAAAGGCTGTGATGTTGTGACTCCTGAAAAGGAAAGGTGCATGCATTGGTTTGGCCCATGTGAATAAAACGAATGAGCTTCTCCTTGACAGGAGTGAGTGCGCCCTTCTCAGTTTAGCACTGGATGGGTCTTATCCCACCCTTCATCCCCTTTAGGCATCTTCCTGCCAGGACACGGTTCCATAGCCAGCTTGGCTAAGCAGAGCAGGACCGAGTTCTCCCAGGGCCCCAGGAGTGGGGCATGGAGCTTTGGAGTTCCCTGTTCTGAAGGAGGAGGTCCAGTTGTGTGTTCTCTGTTTGGTAAGAGTGTGTGCACCCGGAAGCGGGGATGCTGAGTTCAGGGAAGAGTAGACTGGAGCAGAAGCTCGGTTCCTCACCGTTCATCTGAAGTGCTGAAGAAGGCAGTGCAGAAACACCTGGAACCCAACTGTCCAATAAAATAAGGCTTTGGAAATCCTCCCTCCCTTCCTCACCCCCGCCCATGCTATGTGATCCAGGCTTCCTGGCTAGCACTCTTCTGCCCTGTGAGGAGTCAAGCAGAGGTAAGGGAGCTTTAAAGAGTGATTCCTGCTCTTCCCCAACACAGCCATCCTTCTGAGCCTGCTTCCCTCCCTCCCAGTTCTCTCTGGCATCTTCACAGCATGTGTCTGGGTTTATGCTCAGCATCTCCAGATAAAAAGACCTCAGCTGCAGAAATGGAAAAGGCCCCACTCCTGCTTGAGAGCTTCTGGCTGACACAGTACCCTACAGTGGTCATGGGCTCAATGGAGCAAGAACTTTGTATGATCTTAATAAATACACTTACACGACATGCTCAATCTAATTACTGACACCCCATTTTTTGGATTTGCACAATATACTTAAATTAGCCAAACAGGCTGGGTTCACTCAATAGGCAAAGCCACAAACATTGACCGGGTCTCTGGCGTAAACTGAATCAATGTTCCTTTGGTCATGAACGATCTGTGTTGACCTCTTCTTAGTTGCCAGAGGTATCAGGTTTTGATGGCAGTCTAGGTTTTTGTGGAGGATTTATCTGTCTGCCTGCCTGCCTGCCTGCCTGCCTGCCTGCCTGCCTGCCTACCTACCTACCAAATTAATTAATTAATTAATTAATTAATTAATTAATATAACCGCCCATCTCCCCCAATGGGGAACTCTGGGCGGTTTACAATAAAATAGTTAAAATAAAATATAAAACATCAGTATACAATATATGTAAAAATAATAAATAATTATAAATCCAGATGGACGATGGAATTAAAACGAAGGACATTATAAAATTAAGGAGTTAGCCACCCCCATGAGGAACTATCCTTTCCTCCTTCCCATGCCAGGCGGCAAAACCAGGTCTTCAGCTCTTTCTTAAAGGTCGGGAGAGAGGAGATCTGTCTCAACTCTGGGGGCAAGATGTTCCAGGATTGCAAGTCCCAGTTTTCCTGGGCAAGATAGCAGCAACACCACTGGGCTTCCTCTCAGTTGGGAATTTACTAACTGGATAAAGAGCAATCACAGTCCTAGAAAATGAGAAAAGAAGCTGCTCCTCAAACAGTAAGAGCAAATGATTAAAAATCCATTCACTCTTGCTTCATATATTTGTTTTGAGATTCAATCTTCATTTTTTTTGTAAGTCCCACCAACCTTCTCAACATACTTCTTTCATACTGGTCACTCATTTTTGTATGAGTCAGCATGTGGCATGTCTCCTAGCTGGTGGGTTGGCCTCCAAGTGCAATCCCAGGTGCTGGTTATTAGCGATAAAGCCCTGCATGGCCCAGGGCCTGGCTACCTGAGGGACTGCTTATCTCCAATCATTTCTGCCCACCTGGTACGTTCCTGCAGAGTGGGCGCGCTCCAGGTCCCCTCTATTAAATGATGTCATCCTGTGGGACAGAGGAAGCCTGCCTTCTGTGTTGCAGCCCCCGCCCTCTGGAAGAGCATCCCCCCAGAGGTAGGAACTGCGCCCTCTCTCCCAGGGTTCCGGTAAGCTCTTAAAGCTTGGCTTTGGTCCCAGGCCTGGGGTTAATGTAACGTTCTTCAAACAGTAATAGCAAATGATTAACAATCCATTCACTCTTTCTTCGTACATTTGTTTGGAGATTCGATCTTCATTTTTTTCTGTAAGTCCCACCAACTTTCTCAACATACTTCTCTCATACTGGTCACTCATTTTTGTATTCGGTCCACCTATGAGTCAGCACATGGCATGTCTCCTAGCTGGTGGAATGCAGGTGATAATATGCAATGCGATTTGATTTCTACAACATGTAGAATTTATTATAGAAATTTTTGATGAGAAAGTAGGAAGTCCATTTTATTTTGTTGTTTTGTTATTTTTGTTTTGTGTTGTTTGGTTATAGCTAAATTACAAGAAAGAAAGAAAGAAAGAAAGAAAGAAAGAAAGAAAGAAAGAAAGAAAGAAAGAAAGAAAGAAAGAAAGAAAGAAAGAAAGAAAGAAAGAAAGAAAGAAAGAAAGAAAGAAAGAAAGAAAACAAACAGGAATAGGGGACTACAGAAAGAAGAGAAGGTTAGAGCAGGTATAAGAAGGGAAAGATGAGATCTTAGAAGGTACAAGTATGTAGAGAGGAGTAGGAGAAAAAGGGCTAAAGGTTGAGGGTTAAAAATATTTAAATGCATTCAGAAAGTGGAAAGTTAAATAGAGCGTTTTGGTTTTGTTGAAGAAGTCAGAAGTATGGAAGAAATAAAATAATATAGAGTTTGAAGAAGGTATTAAGAAGAGAAAATAAGAAGCAAGGGTAGAGGGAAGGGCTGTACTATATTTAAAGGTATTTAATATATTAATGTATGTACTTATAAATTATATAATATATTGTATGATGTATAATATGCGTTGTATTGTATTATTGTTGATTTATGTGTATGTAAATGATGTTTAATAAAATATATTTTAAAAAAAGCGATTTGAGATTAGAGATCCTAGCTTGCACCGAATAGCATGAGCATGCTTGAGATAAAATAGGGTTTGATTGTGCCTGTGCTATATGGACAAAATATGCCCAAACCGATTGGTACTATGACCCCATGTTGCAGATGACATGCGTAAGACTAAGGCTGGAACCCTAGTGTATTCCTTCTCTTTCTAAGAAGCGTTATGTGAAAATAAAATGGTAGCATGAGAAAATCCAGTTCCAAACACACTTTATATTTGAAATGCTTTCTGTACTTTCATACTTGGCTACCTCACAATAACCCTGCAAGCTAGGTAATTTATTAAAGCCCCCAAATCTACACAATATTCCACCAATAGGAAAGCTGAACTAACCTTCACAATCACTAGTCTTAGAAGCATGATCCTAACATTTATTGGAGCATGCCTATATTGGACATGAAAACTGATCCCATACCTATTTAAAAGGAGTGCCTTGTAGCTTAAGGAGTGTTGAGAATGGGCACTCAATAAAGCGATAAGTTAGATACCTGCTTTAGATATCCCTAACCTGACCAACAGTTGAACAGGCTGACTGGAAGTGAGATGAGGGCCATAAACAATTTCACTAGAACATGGGAACTAACTGGCAAGTTCCCCAAAGCCATCTTTGGTGAGATAACATGAACTCAGGAACAGAAACTGGAACCAACTTGCAAAACAGAGTAGGCAGTGGGAAGAAGAAAGTTTAATACTGC
Organism: Charina bottae; assembly: GCA_023362775.1. Classification (NCBI taxonomy): domain Eukaryota; kingdom Metazoa; phylum Chordata; class Lepidosauria; order Squamata; family Charinaidae; genus Charina; species Charina bottae. Next base: position 131,285,142 of record JALMGJ010000002.1, on the reverse strand, counting down.
AAATACTCTTTTTTTTTCTGCACCCCACACCCCAGATTACTTCTAGTTTCAGAGCTCAGCTACAAAAAGCTTTTAAGAATGGCCTAAGTCAGGGGTCCCCAACCTGTGGGCCGTGGCCTGTTAGGAAGTGGGCCGCGGGGCTCCTGCCTGCAAACCCTGCCCCCCCCCGGTGCGCGTGATTACCCTGCCCCCAGTGCATGCAATTGGCTCCCGCCTGCAAACCCTGCCCCCCCCCAAGTCCATGGAAAAATTGTCTTCCACGACCGGTCCCTGGTGCCAAAAAGGTTGGGGACCGCTGGCCTAAGTGATACCTCTACCCAGGAGAGCTGGGAAAGGAGGAAAAAAGACAGCTATGTAGACTTCTATCCACTGATTCTACCTGATAACCTTTCCCCCAAAACCTACCGAGTACCACTGCAATAGAAACAGGAGACCCAAAATTTGTTCTAAAATGCAATAAATATTCTGCCAGCTACTTACAATGTAAAAGAGGCCCTTCATTAATGCTTGCTGTACTACTTTCCACCACCATCAGCACTGAAACAATGATCATCCAACATCAACTTCGCTGGACCGGCCATGTTGTTCGAATGCCTGACCATCGTCTTCCAAAGCAGCTACTTTACTCCCAACTTAAGAATGGAAAACGGAATATTGGTGGACAGCAAAAGAGATTCAAAGACACTCTCAAAGCTAATTTTAAAAAAAATGTAACATCAGCATTGAGAACTGGGAAGCCCTAACTCTTGAGCGTTTCAATTGGAGGTCAGCCTTTATTAAAGGCGCTATGGACTTTGAAGAAGCACAAGTACAGGGCGAAAGGGAGAAAAGAGCTAAAAGGAAGGCACGTCAAGCAAACCCTCATTGTGACCGTCTCCCACCCGGAAACCTATGCCCTCATTGTGGGAGGTTGTGCGGATCCAGAATTGACCTTTACAGCCACTTACGGATCCACTGTTAAAAAATTTACCCTTGAAGACAATCTTACTCGGCTACGAGTGATCGCCAATGACTACTTTCCTTTTTTTTCCACATAATTTTTATTAAAAGAAGATTTTACAAAGATTTAAAAAACTACAGAAACATAGAAGAAATAGAAAAAGAAAGAAATTATAAAAGGGTATAAGAAAAAGTGAAGAATAACAAAAAAAGAAAGAAAAAGGAAGATATCTAAAGAAGCGACATCCGATCTTTGCAGCTGTTGCAAACATAGCAATTGCCAACTTCTTGCTAGGCTGTTGCTACCCTCTCAACAGAACAATTGTTTTCTGATGTTCTTAAGATTCCTCAACAATTGGGTTTAATGTAGAAGCCTATGAGTATTTGTTGAGTAGGTCGGATCCTATCATTGTTTAAGTCTCTTGTGGTGATCTACTCAGTGTAAGGAGATAGCACAGGAAAGCAGGAGAGTGCAATTTCCCCCCATTTTCTAGTAAGATCCAAGAGCCAGTTTGGTGTAGTGATTAAGGCACCAGGCTAGAAACCAGGAGACTGAGAGTTCTAGTCCGGTCTTAGGCAGAAAGCCCGCTGGGTGACCTTGGGCCAGTCACACACACTCAGCCCTGGGAAGAAGAAGGCCATGGCAAACCACTTCTGAAAAACCTTGCCAAGAAAACTGCAGGGACTAGTCCAGGCAGTTGCCAGGAGTTATCCCTGACTCGAAGGTGCCCATGCACAAAAAGTAAGATCCACTGGGCACTTTGACCCATCCTGTGTGAAATAACAGTGAAGATTGTTGTTTACAGTGAAGATTGTCAGTGCTGAACTGCTTCTGCCAGACACCTTGTGGCCAGCTGATGTGATTCAGCCATTACAGTCATGGGCTCTGATGCAAGAAAAAAGGAGGTTTTGTGATGGGGGGGGGGGGAGAAGGTGGATAGCACTTGTTTTTCAGGGCTGTTGCAACTCCATTCTTGAAAGAGGAGTTGAAACTATAGATGAGATTGCTAGGAGATTTCAGCTGCTGGGAAGGTGGTTAGAAATGAATAAATGGGCATCTTTAAGAAAGTGTATGAACCCTTGTAGATTAAAAAACAACTGATGGGTTAGTATTGTAAAGAATTAAATTGATGCTCAAGAGAATCTGAACCTCTACAATGAGTTTCTGTGAAGTGCCCAATGAAGTGCCAGCCTCTCTATGTGCATGTGTGTGTGTGTGTGTAAGGAAAGAGTACCCCCACTTCTTTCACAGTCCCCCTCTAGACTTTTTCATCCCTTATATTGCCTGTGTATTCATCTCCCTCTTCTTTCTGTTCCTCCTGTTCTTCCTCCGGCAGCAAAATCTTTTCCTGGGAAATTTTTTTTGTATTTGCTATTGAATTGAGTGGCATGGTTTTCTGCCAGCTTCCCAAACCATTTTATTTCTATTCAGTAGCCTAGATTATGTAATAAATATGAAAAATTACAAAAAGTATTGCTTGATGATTATCAAACAGGAAGAAAAAAGAGACCAATCACTTTTTTTTACTGTGTTTGTCTGTGGTTTGTGTACTGAACAAAATTAATATGTGGACCAACTACTTTGTTCTTTTTTTTAATTGAGAAGCAACAAGATTACAGCCAAATAAAATTATCTGGCTTGGCTTGTTCTTTTCCTTATCTTATTTAGTGAGCACTCTCCCTCTCCTGCCCAACATATCCCATAGTTTATCAAATTACAAAACTGAAAGGATTTCCTCAGACCTCCTTTTTCTAGCAATTTGGCTTTTAACTGCTGGTAGGAATATTACATTAAATATTCTACAGATGTGAAGAAACTGGAGTATAATAGTTTGAGATGGCTTCCAGCCAGAAGCAGGAGAAACTGGCACAGAATAGTCAAGTTAGGTCATATCTGGAAAATGTCTCTTCTCTGATCTGCAGTTCTCTACCCTTTTCCTCTAAACCTCTTTAGGTTTAGCATCTCAGGAAGAGCCAGGTGTGGATTGCAACTGGAGACATGGGGATGTCGTGATGAATTCCTTTTGCTGAGCTATCTTGCAAACAAGTTATTCTCCATGAATCATCTTGATAAGCAAGTCTCTGAGTTCCCCAATTGGCCATTATGTATATCCAGCAGGCACATGTCCCATGCTCATATCCTTAACACATATGTCCCCTCTACATATATGTTGGCTGGGAATCATGGAAGTTGTAGTAAACACATCTGGAAGGTTCAAACGTGGAAAGAATTGATTCTCTACATTCTGAGGGTAGGACTAGTCTAGTTTGCATGCTACAGGAGGAGTACCTACTGTCACACTCCTATTTTTTACTCTTGCTAAGGTGCTAAACTGGAACCAGAGATGCCCAGGTTGAAATCCCTGCTTGACCGTGAAACTCCCTAGGAGACTTTGGGCTAGTCACTGACTCTCAGCCCACTTACCTCACAAGGTGGTTGTTGTGAAGGTAAAATCAAGGGAGACCTGTGCCATAGGACAGGTGCCATGATAGAGAAGGCACACCTCCTAGGTCCCGTTAGATTACACTCTTTCACAGAAAGGACCCAAAACATGGGTCTGGGTCAGGACCCAGTGCTGAATCTGGTGAGATGGGCAGAAATCACTGGAGCAGGAGCTGTGAGTCCAGGAAGACCCCCAAGTTGTACACCAACTCTGTCTGAAGGAGTGCTGCTTCCTCCAGAGTTAATGATGGAAGGTCTCCAGGTTTGGGGGTCCTTAAACCCTCAGCCATGGGGTCTTACTTGGGTTGAGTCAAAGCCTCTTCTTCTCTGTTGAGACCCTCACAGCCTCCAGGCATTGGGAAAGTACTTCAATGGAATCGCTTGGATAGCTTCAGGCAGACATGTATAGCTGAATATCATCAGCATACTAATGATACTTAATCTCGTGCCAATAAATGTCCTAACCCAACAGCATCATGTAGATGTTAAATAGGAATGAGGAGTGAGTTGAGCCTTGAGGCAGCCTGCAAAGCAAAGGCTTTGGGCTAGATTACTCCCTCCCTGACCAACTGGAACTGGCCTTGGAGGAAAGAAGAAAACCACTGTAAAACTGTACCCCCCCAAGTCCCAATCCCCTAAGCAAGTCCAGAAGAATACCATGATTGATGGTATGGAAAATCACCAAAAGATCAAAGAGGGCCAAGACAGATACACGATCCCTGTCCTGAGTCGGCCAAAGGTCATCTCCAAGTGTGCTCAATGCCATCTCAGTACTATAACCTAGCCTGAAAAAAGCAAAACAAAACAAAACAAAAAACCTGGCCTGAAACCTGACTGAAAAGGTTCTAAATAATCTATTTCGTCCAGGGACCTTTCAAGCTGGAAACTGGATGAAAATTGCCCAGTACTGTTGGATCCAGTGATGGCTTTTTAAGGAGAGGATGAACCACTGTTTCCTTTAAAGCAGGCAGAATGGTCCCTTCCTGCAAAAAAGCATTCACTACCACTTGTATCCAACAACATTTCATCCTCTGTGAGGCCTTGACCCGCCAGAAGGAATATGGCTCAAAAACAAGTGGTGGAATTCAGAGCCCCAAGGACTGTCTACTTTCTCAGGACTGACACGTTCAAACTCTCCCCAGATAACCAAGCAGGACCCTGCCATTGTCATTTCCATATTACCAGTACAAGCAGAATCCAGTTCCAAGCAAATCTGAGAGACTTAATCCAACAAATGCCTAAAACAGTCCTCACAGTGACCTTGCAGTGGTTCCCAGCTCCCCTTTGCTGAGTAGGGACCAAGTCACCCGGAACAGGGTCACTGGCTGTCTATCTGCAGACGCAATACAAGAGGAGAATAAGAGTGTTTTGCCACTCTTAGCACCACAAGGTAATTCTCAATAAAGGCTCTTACCTGTGTTGGGTCAGATTTGCTCTTTGCCATCCTCCAGCAAAGCTCTAGGCATCTTTGTGTCATTTCATCTTCTGGAGCTCCCTTGAAAACCAGGGGGTTATCTGAGACCTGCATGCACAGAGAGTCTGCACAGGTGTCATCTGATCGTAGGCAACTGTCACCCACTCATTGCAAGCAGTGACTAAGGCTTTACTTGACCCATGCAATAGAGCTTCAGGGACAATCCCAAGTTCCCCTGGAACCCCACCTGGTCCATCAGGCTCTTGAGGCAGACCAATCCAATAGGTCCTACCTCCTTGCAGCTATGGGGGGGGGGCGTAACTCGGAGTACTCTAAAGCTAGCAGGGAGTGATCCGTACATTGCAAGGGATAGATGAGAACATCCCCCAACTTCAAATCATGTTGCCACTTCCCCAAGACAAAAAACCAGATCTAATATGTGACCTTCATTGATAACCTGGATCAGGGCCATGGTTACCATGGCAGTCATGAACTCCTAAGCCCCTCTGATCCCAGGTCTAGAGAAGACAGATTGAAGTCTCAGAACCATAAGTCTGGGGAACCCCACTGCCAACTTGACCGTAGCATTCAGTAGCTCAGGATGGAAGCAGCTGTGCAGCAGAAAGGTTGGTCTGCTAGCATCAACCCCACCTGATCCCTAAGACCCAATGTCACAAACAGGGTCTTACATCTGGCTATCTGTGGAACAGCACCCTGGCAGCCAGTAGAATTTTTTGGGTGAGAATAGCTGCATTCCCATCCCTGCCCACTAGTGCCACATCCAAAACTCAGGTGGGCACATTTCAGAGAGAGGAAACCCCCCCATGCCCAACCAGGTTTCAGTAATGCATATCAGGTCAGCCCTCATTTATGATTAGATCATGGGTGAGGCTAGCCTTATTATAGACCAACCTTGCATTAAGTATCAACAGATGGAGACTGCGGCCACCAACGCTCCAATGAGCAGATCTCAGGGCCAAGTGGGGGGGGGGGCATTGGTACCAAATATTGAGACTGCCTTCCCCAAGATTGGCCCACCCCCGTCTCTTGCCTCCCCTTTGTCACTGCCTGCCCTCTCCCCCTCCCAACACTCATTTCCCATGACTTTAGTCTCCTTTCCCCAGGACAAAGGGCCCTATCACACCCTAGATAATGATAGTAATAATTTATTTGATTCAAGCATTGCCTGACTCCAGAATGACAAAACACCACCAAAATCACTGACTGATCTGGGTACCCATTCACCACTCGAACCCTAGTCAGCTGGCTTATCTACCACCCCACCCAGACATATATCACACTCTCACCAAACGGTGTGAGACAGAAGGCCGTTCCATTTCTCACCTGAAAAGAAGTAAGCAGCTCCAGCCCCCCCCCATGCCTTCTCCCCAAAACTTCCAGTACAGAGATTGTTAGTCCAGTCCAATCCCATTCACCACTTAGTCCTGCAGAGATAAAATGAAAAGAACACCAAGGCTGCCCTATATTTTCAGGCAGACTCTAGTTCCCCTCGGTCTCGAGGTCATATTGTACAGTGAAAATGATGGCTAAAATGGCCACCATCCCATATGGCCAGACCCACAGCATCTGTAGGACGCAGGTCGGCTCTCTTGCAGGACCACCGTCCTGCTGCTGCTGCTGCCCAATACTTGGGTTTATGTCTAGTTCACATATTTTGCATGGCTCATTTTGCTAGGTGTTGGTTTCCTGTTTATGGGACCCATCTATTTAAAAGCAGCAGTTGGCATATAGAAGAAGCTGGTGCACTGCCTAGGGACTGAGGTAACCATCAGGCCTGCTATGCTTCTCAACAGAATAAAAGCTGTGTCAAAGGAAGTGCTCTCAGCTGGCATTTCTCTCTTCATGAAGGCTAATGGCCTTTTAAGAAAACAAGTGAAAAATCATCCATAGTTGCTTGGTCTTTACTGCAGTTTTACACATTCTGAAACTTCTACAATTAGGGTAATGCTGGCCAGACTGCTCTCTCAACTTGTTTGGAAAAGGCTTTTACTTCCCGACAAAGGTTGGAACTACCAGAAATATCCACTTGGGATTATTCCTGATTCTCCTTTATAGCGTTGCATGGATGGAAGCAAAAATGCTGCCAGTTTCCTTGCTTTACAACTCCTACCCAGTTGCTACGTTGCACTTTCCATCTACACATATGTACTTGCCAATCTTTAGTGTCCATATACACTATATTTTCATGCACCTTTCCTTTATGCAGTGACAGTTGCTATGCAACAGCCCAGCTCACTAGATGCTTAAAACTCAAATGATGAAGCTGGATAAAACCAACCTAAAAATATTCTTTGCCCAAACCTCCCCAGGCCAGTTAGAGGGAGTGGTTGAGGTGGAGCGAGGAGAAGGGGCATCTGGAAAAAATTCCAACACTGAGCTGCCCTCCAGATGGTTTTGTGTTACTTGTCAGCTGCACACTGCAGTACTAGGAATAGTTTCCTGGCAGGGAGCTGGGATTGGCTAGGGCGGCTCAGTGCGTGGGAGCCTCTGCTGTTCCTTCTGCTCCAGCCGGACTGGGGATCCCTTGCTTTGTCTTCTTTCTCCTTGGCCCTGTTGGTGGAAGAAGGGGTGGCAGGTGCAGCGGAACATTTGATGCTATGAAGATGGACTTCCAGGAGTTCTAACCTCTGCTCTCCACCATCTCCTTGCTAACTCTGGCTCGCTAGGCTGTTGCGCTCTGTCCGAGGACAGCCTTTCCCACCCAGTCTTGGGAGGGCATAATATTGTGCTGCCACTATGGGCACAGTCAGTGAGCTCTGTGCTTCCAGTTTCCAAGCCTTCCTCTGCCCTTCCATCTTGGCCACCAAGCCAGGTAGGTGTTTTAACTTTTTCTGCGTGGCATATCTTGCTGATGTTATGATAAGCAGGAAGCAGAAGACAGAATGTGTGGAGAGGGCATCGGTTATCCCTCTGTTGCAGATAGATAGAGTTGCTTGTTGGGATTCCTCTCTCTACCACCCTGTCTGAAGGCTGTAGGCTGCAGCTTCAGTGTCTCTGTTGTAGCTTTTCTCATTTACCGAGAACCATTACGCTAACGTTCAGCTTAAATAGAACCTTTTTTTCTTGGAGCTTTTGCACTCACAGTTAATTCAGTTGCCTACTGAACTGTTTCATTGATTTCTTGGTTCAGAAACCAGTATAAGTTTCAGTGATTGGGCAGAAGGAGAACTGACTTCTGGTTTGATTACAGTGGGGGGGATAGAAACAATTTCTGGTTTTGGACCTCTGGGCAAATCTTTGTGCAAGGAGACATAAACCAGATACAAAGTCCAAGTGACTTTGGAAATAACTGCTTGACTGCTAATTATATCTTCCCAATAACGGATCATCCTGGTCCTGAGCAGGATGGCTATTAGTAGTGGATTGTGGCTAGGACCTTTTGCTTGATCTTCCTGAACAGGAGCATGTGCTTTTGAATAGTCACAAGTTTTTCCAACCAATTTGGAATTTGCCTTGAGGGGGTATGAAGGGTGAAAAGGATTATATTTAAACATTGCCCTGTTTTTAGGCCTTGATCTTCACCACTGAAGACTGGCCAAGATGGTTAAAACACTTAAAACAGCAAATGAATCAACAGATGTCAAAATCTGGTGACCCTGGCTAGATTACAAGCATGGGGTGGGAGTGGAGGATGTTTCTACCCTTTTTTTCTGATGATGACATCATCTATAACATGTCTTGTCCCAGCATGGAGAATTCCCATTTGACAGATCTTCACTTAGTAATTGTTGTTGTTTGCTAGAATCATGGCAATACAAAAGTGTCATCTATAGTGTATGATGGTGGGGTTCTTTTCTAAAACTACTTTCTTGCTGTTTAACAACTAGATAGGCAGATTGTTCTAATCTAACAAGTTGGTGACTTTTGAGATGGCAGTAGATGAGGTATACTGATCTAGTGTTCCTCCGAAGATGAGAAGCTGTTCAAGTACAGAGAAAGATTTCTCTACTATTGTAATATCAAGCTATCTGGCTTTCTGACAAAATCCCAAGTTCTGTTACTGTGTTCCCCGCATTCTAGTATAGAATGCTATGAGGCAGGGGCTGCATGAGAATATCACATATTTGTATTTCTTGAATACTATCCTGGCCAAGGAATTAAGGAGTCTACAGAACAGACATCCTAATGGTTACAGCTAGATAGGTCCCTTAATGTTAGGCTTACCATAAGTCCCGTTTTGAACGGGACAGTCCCGTTTTTTTAGCATTTTTCAACCGTCCCGTCGTTTTGATAAAAATCTCAATTTTGTCCCGTTTTTTAAACCCAGCAGGAATGGCGCAGGAGGAGGATCCGAGCCGGAGCTGCTGATTGGAGGCAGCCCGGAAGAGGAAGCCCTCCCGCCTATCAGCGCATGGCAAAGGGGGAACCGGGGGCGGGGTTTGCAGGCGGGAGCCAATCGTGCAGACCAGGGGGGCAAGGACCCCTGTCTTTTTAATGAATATGGAATATTACATAAGGCCCCGTCCCGTTTTGCCATCCCAATGTCCCGTTTTTGTCTCAAGGAAATATGGTCAGCCTACTTAATGTAGAATTTCATAGCTATTCCTCAAATCCTTAGATGTGATAGCCCTATTTTTAAAAAGGTAAAACAAACCAGGATATAAACCCAAAGTAATTTTTTTTAAAGTGACTATATGAATGCATTCTGCCATGACCTGCTATGTCAGTAAATCTGGCAGTTACTTGTTCAGTCTGATGGAGGGTTGGCATACCAGTTGGCTATCATTTGATCAGAGTTCATTATTTTCAAAAATTCATGCCTGGTATAGTTGGCAGCATCTCTAAACAGGAAGACAAAATGCCATGACAAGTAAAGATCATTATTTTAATTTCATATATATATGGTAGGGGCACTTGGGGCTGTGACTCCCAAGCTGGGAGAGTGGCTCCAACAGATCCCAGGAACAACATCAGAGCTCTCTGTCCAGAAGAGTGCAGTGCTAGGAACGGCTAAGATACTGCGCAGAACCCTCAAACTCCCAGGCCTCTCGTAGAGGACCCGAGGCTGAGGAAGACACATACCACCCATAGGGGTGAGAAGGGAGTTTTTTAATATATATAGGGTGATCAATATTTTAGGGGGGAAAAGACAGAATAATTATTAAGGGAAATATTTATATAAACTTACCTACCATGAGTACCTCATTATTATTCTTAAAAGTTAATTTCATTGTTTTATTCTACTAGTAAACTAATTTGTTTTCATAGCAAGTTTCAAACCTGATTGACTCTTTCTTTATTTTAATAAAGTTAACACTTGATTGTTCAGAAAGTCATTTTGGGAGGCAACCAAGTCAAATGTGCATCCTTAGCCAACAGAGAAATTTTAAATCAAGTTTGTGCTTTGGTTATCTGCAAGGGAGACAAAGCCCAGAGAATCTGAGGCCTAGCTGTTTCCTTTTCACATTGTTTTCTCCTGGAACGCATCATAAAATAACCTGGTGCCTTTCTGATGCTTGGGACTACAATTCCCCTGAATCCCATTATCATAATCAATGATAAATGATTATGGCAGTTACAGTTTAAAATACCTAGAAGGCACTCAGTTGTCTCCTTCTGAAATATTCTGTGAACTCCAAAGGATCTTCAAACTGTTTCTGCAATATATATACAGTACAACTCCAATACAGTAACACATTTTTTGTAATCTGTGTTGTGTAGTACTAACACAGAGATAATTTGTAGCACTGCATGCGGTCTTATGTCAGATTGGGGAAGACATCCTTCGTAACCCGTTGGCTTGAACAAAGAGCACAACTGCCTTTCTCAGAGAAGAGAGGGAGGCTGGCTGCGTGATTCTTTCTGCCTTCACAGATGTTGGGGACAGCCATTTCCCAGATGGCTGTTAGATCCAACTGTAAAAGTTAGACAGAAGAGGATCTGCTTTGGCGGGAGCTGGGGGAAATGGGAGCCAGGAGGTGTCCATGGAAACCTGGCCTCCACTCCAAAAACCAAGAGATCCCAGACAGTGCATGGCTGGGGTTGCTCCATTTCAGGTATGAATGAAAGAGTGGGTTTATAGTGTGGGCTTCATTTTAGCTTAAAGATTGAGAAGCAGGCCTTGCAGGCTTGAATTTGGGACCTTTCTGTGTCATTGTTAACGTTTGCTTGCTCTGATGCTAAAGCAGTAGGTATTTGTCATCAGGAAAACAGGATGTGGTGGCGTCAGCAGCTGAGGGCAGGAAGTTCTGCAATGCCTGGCAAAACCAGCAGGTAGGATCCCCAGCATGCATCTGGCATTATTTAAACCAGAGGGGACCCTTTGTTAAATCAAATCAGGTTGCCCTCTCTTTCAAATTGGCTTGTTACCCAGATGGATTCCCTGCTTAAGGGCATTTTAGATAATACTGATATAGAGTATTTTCCCCCTATCTCCCTCAGTCATCATCTGAGCCTAGGAAATGGAAAGACCAGAGGCAAATTTGTGTTATGTCCTTAGTGCTTGGGTGCATTAAAGGTTTATTTATTAACTTTTGTTGCATTTCTTGTTCTTCCTAGGAGCAGCATTTGAATGGCTCAAGACTGATCAGTTATTTTCCTGACACAATTTGATCAGTGGTGGGGTTGCTGTATAGTTTTGAGAGGTGGATTTCCTACAAACACTCCAGCCTCATCTAGTAAGGGCTTGAATGCCTTGTGGGAAGAGAAAAAAGAGATGAATTTAATAGAAGCAATCCATACATATGTGGGGAAGGTATGGAACAGACCCAGAGTTGCCCTTATTGTCCTGTTTGAGGACTTTCTTGTCATGCAGCTATTAGGCTGTGATGTATACAGAAAAATCAAGTGTTAGATTAGCAAGAGTTGCGGGGCAAGTATAAGATTGATAGTACTCCAACATCTCTTCCTAGAAGTCCTGTTGCTGGGGTTAAGAATAAATCATTACTGCCTTGCACAAATAGCTACTGGCACATCAATGTGTGTGATTCCTTTTTATAGTCTGCATATAATAAGCTGAGATAGAAGTGATGACAGGAAGATGATTTATACCAGTGTAAAAGACTGTTCCCAAAGTTTAATTTCTTCTCTCTGGTGTCCTCCCCTGGTTTTCTGGGTTAAAGACAATGCCTTTCTCCAAGCAGCAGGGGGCAGTGCAGACCCAACTTTTCAACTGGGCTACTTTTGGCTTGGCCTTGAATGATGTAAGGGATTGTCCTTAAAAAACAACAACCCTAAGATATTATAAACCTGCTACATATCTTGGGACACTTCACTGCCCTAAATGATTGCTAGTAATAAAACAAATAAAATAACTCTTCCTTAGCTGCAGTTTATGCCAGCTCCTCCCTGAGTTGTGTCCTTCCTCACCTCACAGGGTTGTTGTGGGGAAAACAGGAGGAGGAAGGAGTATTAGGTATGTTAGCTTATTAAAGCTAACATCAACTTATTAAAGTTGATGGCAGAACAAATGACAGGGCTTCCTATCACGTTGAGACAAGAAAAACTGCATTTGTTGGCATTCTTTTTCCTACAGAGCTTTTAAAGTTATAGGAAACCAATTCTCCCTGTGCTTTGGTCATTCCAGGAGATTCTTCCCAGTATGCCAAGGGCTCTTGAGTGCTAGATCCTGCAGAAGAAGTCCTATCCACCCATTCTGAGATGAAGCAAGTACACTTGCTTACATGATGCCTTGAATCCACAAGACAAGATAGTGGAACAAAGAGGCATTTGGTTGGAAGAAGTGAAGAGCATAACAAAGAATGTTGAGTCAGAATGGATGACTGGCCTGCTTTTTTAGACTTCTCACATTGTCCCTCTTGCTCTTTTTTGTTGTTATTGTTCAGTCGTTTAGTCGTGTCCGACTCTTCGTGACCTCATGGACCATAGCACGCCAGGCCTTCCTGTCCTCCACTGTCTCCTGGAGTTTACTCAAATTCATATTCATCACATCAGTGATGCTATCTAACCATCTCACCCTCTGCCGTCCCCTTCTCCTTTTGCCTTCAGTCTTTCCCAGCATCAGGGTCTTTTCCAGTGAGTCCTCTCTTCGCATTAGGTGGCCGAAGTACTGTATTTGAGCTTCAGTTTCAGTATAATTCCTGAAATACTAGGAGGATGAGTTTCCAGAAAGGGCCTATAGCAGTACTTGGAATAGAGAGAGAAATAAGGTGAAACCTGGGGTTAATAGTTGCTTGTTTTCCAGAGTGATGTGTTTTAAGACTCCAGTAAATACTGTAGAGACACTGCTTCATGACTGGTGAATGAATGGGCAGAAGGGTGGGCTTAAGGCTGCCAGATCTGGGTTGCAGAAATCTGGATGGCCAAAAGATGAAAGTATACAGATGCAGAAGACTCTCTCTGCTGCTGCCCTCTAGTGGCTATCCACACTTTTACATCTCAGATTTGGTACTTCTAGCCAATTGCATCTAGCAATTCAGTCATTCCTTTAGACCATCTCCATTTGTTTTAGCAAATGTTCCATGGTATGCATGAAATCTTTTCTGAGAAACACACCATTCTAGAGCTTCCTTGACTAAGCAGCTGTTTTAAGAAAGAAGGGATGGTGGTGAAAGTCATGTAAAACCTCGTACACAGTGGCATGTAACATCTGTGTCTTTCTTGTTCTCTCTCAGAGCTTAAGCAAAGGTATGCTGTATATAACATTCTGATTTCAGGAAATGTTTGTCCCTCCTGAATATTTATAGCCTCTGTCCTGATGGCTTAAGATATTTATTGTTTATATATTTATTACATTTATCCACATTTCCATCATTCTTTCCTCTCCCATTTTAATCCTTTCACAGGGTTGTTTTGAAGATAACCTTCAGATATAGTGATTGTCCCAAGGTCACTCACTGAGCTTCAGAGCTGACCACGGATTGAACTTGGCTTCCTTCGTTCCTAATTCCAACACTCCAAACTCTATACACCATTGGCTCCCAGTTTATTGTTAACTTGCATTAAAATGCTCAGCATTGAGCTTGGGAGACCCCAGACTTTTGCTACGAGATTTATTTCCATACGGGGTCTCCTGGAGAAGCTCCTTTAGTGGTATCTCTTACACTTCCACCTCTCAGGCTGAAGTTTCTGTCTGACCTCCAGAGCATGAGGGGTTAATGGTTCTCTGAAGCTTGAGGGATCAGCACAGGAACAGGGCGTTACTGGTTATCTTCGTTGCAGGCAGAACAGCAATGACGCCTATTCCGTCCTAAGCAAGAGCCGCCCATTAGCTGGAACAAGATTTGACTCATTCCAGGAAGCAGCAGACAGACAGTTGCAGGTATCAACCCAGTCAAGCCGCAGAGCCGCACCTATCTTGGACTGAACACCAGCCGTGGTCTATAGGCTTTCTCTGCTGCTGGCAGCATGGTGCTCAGGATGGAGAGTGGTGAGCATATCTGGTGGGGAGTTCCCGGTTCATTTGGCTGGCTGAGCCAAATCACTTAGTTTGAGGGACCTCCTGCTAGGGTCAGTTTGGCTGAATAGGGTAAGGAAATCTTGGTCTACCTGTTACAACTTAGGAGAAAAAGAGATGAATTTTTCCAAAAGTGGCCCGGTGTGTTTCTTTACTCAGGGCTTCTGCCGGTTCTCAGCTCCAGCGTTGAGTGGAAGTATACTTGGGTTCCTGATCATGGCTTAATGTGTCTGATGATGGAGGCAGCCCCGGCAGTTGCACTGGTGTATATAGGATGGGGTGGGGGTCCATATACGTAAAAACAGCAGTGCATACCCTTGTTCCTGTGAACATTGCTGGGCTCTCGAGATCTGAGGGGCTCTTGTGAGAGTGAAAGCACCCCATTTCTTCTTTTTCTGGAGGAGGAGCTAAGACTTTCTGTACTTAAAAAAGGAGAGTTTCTGCTGGCAGCTATGGAGTTGCATGCTGCGGCATGTCTTGGATCCAAGATCTCTCCTGCCTGTTCCACCTTGGCCCTTGGGCACTGAGGAGGCTGTAAGGAGGAGAGCATGTGGACTTGGTGAAACCAAATTTGGGGCAGGTTTCTCTTTTCTTTAGATGCACATTGAGTGAGCACACATGTATCCAGATGAATTGGTAGTTGGGAGAAACATTGCAAGCCGGCGAGTGCAATAGTCGTCGTTTCCCAGACCTGTTGGCAGAGGGGGGAAAATCATGGGCGGGCACTTGATTTGTCAACAAATACATTTCAGTAGACCATTTAAAATATTGTCATAGTACTTGAAGGGCTTTTAAAGGGCTAATGCTGAATACAAATGAAGTCTGAAGATGCCACCTAAAAATTCTAGCAAGTTATTATAAAGGTCAAACATTTCTGGTTTTGTGTGTGTGTGTGGGTGGGTGGGTGGGTTAAACAGCAAGCCCAAAGCTGTCACAATCAATGCATCCATCAATGTATTGCTGCCTTTTTAATTCTGTTCCCTGCACACTTGACCCAGTAAACGTCCCCCACTCCTTCCGTAGTTTGCTGTAAAATATGATTATTTTATGGTCATGGTAGGAAAAAAAAACCTCTCTGTGATACTTAGTGTATTCCCCTTGCACCCAATGGCTGCTTATCAATGCAGCATTTTAAATGTGCAGCCCATCTAATTTATTCGCTAACTTGTAAGGACTAGTTACTAAATAGTTTCCTGAGGGTTAGCTAAATTAGTCTTTTGCAACAAACACTACTACACATACAGTATATGCCAGCAGCTTAGAGGAATAGATGCATCTAATGATTCAGATTGTAGTTCATGAAAGCTTAAGTTGTTTTCCAAAGATGCTGTTCAAGTTACAGGTGTTGTTGTTCAGTCGTTCAGTTGTGTCCGACTCTTCGTGACCTCATGGACCATAGCACGCCAGGCCTTCCTGTCCTCCACTGTCTCTCGGAGTTTACTCAAATTCATGTTCATTACATCGGTGATGCTATCTAACCATCTCATCCTCTGCCGTCCCCTTCTCCTTTTGCCCTCAGTCTTTCCCAGCATCAGGGTCTTTTCCAGTGAGTCCTCTCTTCTCATTAGGTGGCCAAAGTATTTGAGCTTCAGCTTCAGCATCTGTCCTTCCAATGAGCAGTCAGGGTTGATCTCCTTTAGGATTGACTGGTTTGACCTCCCTGCAGTCCAAGGGACTCTCAAGAGTCTTCTCCAGCACCACAGCTCGAAAGCATCAATTCTTCGGCGCTCAGCCCTCCTTATGGTCCAACTCTCACAGCCATACATTACTACTGGAAAAACCATAGCTTTAACTATACGGACCTTTGTCGGCAAGGTGATGTCTCTGCTTTTTAATATGCTGTCTAGGTTTGCCATAGCTTTCCTTCCAAGGAGCAAGCGTCTTTTAATTTCATGGCTGCAGTCACTGTCTGCGGTGATCTTGGAGCCCAAGAAAATGAAATCTGTCACTGCTTCCATTTCTTCCCCTTCTATTTTCCAGGAAGTGATGGGACCAGATGCCATGATCTGGGTTTTTTTAATGTTGAGTTTCAAGCCAGCTTTTGCACTCTCCTCTTTCACCCTCATCAAGAGGCTCTTTAGTTCCTCTTCACTTTCTGCCATTAGGGTGGTATCGTCTGCATATCTGAGGTTGTTGATATTTTTCCCGGCAATCTTAACTCCGGCTTGTGATTCATCCAGCCCGGCATTTCTCATGATGTACTCTGCATATAAGTTAAATAAGCAGGGTGATAATATACAGCCTTGTCGTACTCCTTTCCCAATTTTGAACCAGTCGGTTGTTCCATGTCCGGTTCTAACTGTTGCTTCTTGACCCACATACAGGTTTCTCAGGAGACAGGTAAGGTGGTCTGGTACTCCCATCTCTTTAAGAATTTGCCACAGTTTGTTGTGATCCACACAATCAAAGGCTTTAGCGTAGTCAATGAAGCAGAAGTAGATGTTTTTCTGGAACTCTCTTGCTTTTTCCATGATCCAGCGAATGTTGGCAATCTGATCTCTAGTTCCTCTGCCTCTTCGAAACCCAGCTTGCACTTCTGGTAGTTCTCGGTTCACATGCTGCTGAAGCCTAGCTTGTAGGATTTTGAGCATAACCTTGCTGGCATGTGAAATGAGTACAATTGTACGGTAGTTTGAACATTCTTTGGCATTGCCTTTCTTTGGAATTGGAACGTAAACTGACCTTTTCCAATCCTGTGGCCACTGTTGAGTTTTCCAAATTTGTTGGCATATTGAGTGCAGCACTTTAACAGCATCATCTTTTAGGATTTTAAATAGCTCAGCTGGGATACTGTCTTCTCCGCTAGCTTTGTTGTTAGTAATGCTTCCTAAGGCCCACTTGACTTCACTCTCTAGGATGTCCGGCTCAAGCTCAGTGACCACACCATCGTATTTATCAGGGATATTAAGATCTTTCTTGTATAGTTCTTCTGTGTATTCTTGCCACCTCTTCTTAATCTCTTCTGCTTCTGTTAGGTCCCTGCCTTTTTTGTCCTTTATCATGCCCATCTTTGCACAAAACGTTCCCTTGATATCTCCGATTTTCTTGAAGAGATCTCTAGTCTTCCCCATTCTATTGTTTTCCTCGATTTCTTTGCATTGTTCATTTAAGAAGGCCTTCTTATCTCTCCTTGCTATTCTCTGGAATTCTGCATTCAGTTGTTTATATCTTTCCCTTTCTCCCTTGCCTTTTGCTTCCCTTCTTTCCTCAGCTATTTGTAAAGCCTCATCAGTCAGCCACTTTGCTTTTTTGCATTTCTTTTTCTTTGGGATGGTTTTAGTTGCTGCCTCCTGTACAATGTTACGAACCTCCATCCATAGTTCTTCAGGCACTCTGTCTACCAGATCTAATCCTTTAAATCTATTCCTCACTTCCACTGTATATTCATAAGGGATATGATTTAGGTCATACCTGATTGGTCTAGTGGTTTTCTCTACATTCTTCAATTTAAGCCTAAATTTTGCAATAAGAAGCTCATGATCTGAGCCACAGTCAGCTCCAGGTCTTGTTTTTGCTGATTGTATAGAGCTTCTCCATCTTTGGCTGCAAAGTATATAATCAATCTGATTTCGGTATTGACCATCTGGTGATGTCCATGTGTAGAGTCGTCTCTTGTGTTGTTGGAAAAGAGTGTTTGCTATGACCAGCGTGTTCTCTTGACAAAACTCTATTAGCCTTTGCCCTGCTTCATTTTGTACTCCGAGGCCGAACTTGCCTGTTATTCCGGTTATTTTTTGACTTCCTACCTTAGCATTCCAGTCCCCTATGATGAAAAGGACATCTTTTTTTGGTGTTAGTTCTAGAAGGTGTTGTAGGTCTTCATAGAACCGGTCAACTTCAGCTTCTTTGGCATCAGTGGTTGGGGCATAGACTTGGATCACTGTGATGTTGAATGGTTTGCCTTGGATTCGAACTGAAAGCATTCTGTCGTTTTTGAGGTTGTACCCCAGTACTGCCTTTCCCACTCTTTTATTGACTATGAGAGCTACTCCATTTCTTCTAAGGGATTCTTGCCCACAGTAGTATATATAATGGTCTCCTGAATTAAATTTGCCCATTCCTGTCCATTTTAGTTCGCTGATTCCCAATATGTCGATGTTCAATCTTGTCATCTCATGTTTGACCACATCCAGCTTACCTTGATTCATAGTTCTTACATTCCAGGTTCCTATGCAATATTGTTCTTTACAGCATCGGACTTTCCTTCCACTTCCAGACACATCCACAACTGAGCGTCCTTTCGGCTTTGGCCCAGCCGTTTCACACTTTCTGGAGCTACTCGGAATTGCCCTCCGCTCTTCCCCAGTAGCATTTTGGACACCTTCCGACCTGAGGGGCTCATCTTCCGGCATCATATCTTTTAGCCTTTTGATACTGTCCATGGGTTTTCTTGGCAAGGATACTGGAGTGGTTTGCCATTTCCTCCTCCAGTGGACCACGTTTTGTCAGAACTCTCCATCATGACCTGTTCTTCTTGACCTGACTTCATTGAGTTACGCAAGCCCCTTCGCCACGACAAGGCAGTGATCCATGAAGGGGGATACAGGTAGTCCTCGCTTAACAACCACAATTGGGACTGGAATTTCGGTTGCTAAGCGAAGTGGTCATTAAGTGAATCTGACCCAATTTTATGACCTTTTTTGAGGTGGTTGTTAAGTGAATTACCATGGGCGTTAAATGAACCATGTGGTCATTAAGCGAATCACACGGTTCCCCGCTGATTTTGCTTTCCAGAAGCCAGCCGGGGAGGTCAAAAATGGCAATCACATGACCACAGGACGCTGTGACGGTCATAAATACAAACTTGTTGCCAAGCGCCCAAATCATGATCATGTGATGTGGGGGGGATACTGCAATGGTCGTAAGTGTGAGGATCGGTTGTAAGTCGGTTTTTTCAGCACTATTGTAAGTCCAAACCATCACTAAACAAATGGTTGTTAAGTGAGGACTACCTGTATCAGCAGGCAATTCTGTTGAATGACACGATTTTTCTGGAATACTGGACAGTATTCACATTCATTGGAGAGGGCTGGAACTTAGGTGAAGACTGCCTGCAGAAGTCCAGTTCCAGCAAGGTCTGAGGAACTTCCCTGTAAGGCCCCTGGGAGAAGATGCTGCTTGTCCTTATAGATGGGAATGGGCTGACTTTAGGTTAGATGGATCACTCTTTTCTTTCAAGGGCCTCGAAACGGTGGCTTGGTGGGGTTCTGTGCATATAGAATTAAGAAGCAAGGTGTCTTACTGCACATGCTGAGCCCATAAATGTGTTTTTAATAGCTGGATTAAGTTCACAGCTTTAGTTCATTTACAACAATTGAGAGTTCCACCCCCCAGTCTGTCTTTATTGGAACAATCTAATGCAGGTGTTTAAGGAAAACCTCATGTAGCCGTCGTCGTGTTAAGGACCAGTTCTAACATTAAACTGTATATGCTTGTAACAGTGAAAATGTATACAACACCTTGTAATTTATTTATTCCTAGGCTGCATTTTAGGGCAGAAGCTCTGCTCAGGTGGCTAGAGAATTATCCACGAATTTTGAGAAAGTAAAACCTTGTCTTAAAAGCATTTGAGACCTTCAGAGGCCCTGGCATTCAGCTGCTTCTTCCAGATGCCAGGTCGGCCTGTAATAAGGCCTCCCTCATCTGTGATTTAATTGTTGATGAGAGGGCTGGCCTGGCATGTATTACCAAGACCTGGCTGGGCCTGGAAGGGGGGTGGTCCTTTCTGAGATATGCCCAGCTGGGTTTCGGGTGTGGCATCAGCAGAGACCCTGAGGCAGGTGTAGAGGTGTGGTGACTGTCGTCCGGGAATCGCTTATGGCCTTCAGGGGCGCTGCACCACAGGTCACCAGATGTGAGACCCTATTCATTACAGGTAGTCCTCGCTTAACGACCACAATTGGGACTGGAATTTTGGTTGCTAAGCGAATCTGACCCGATTTTACAACCTTTTTGTGGCGGTCGTTAAGCGAATCACTGCAGCTGTTAAGCGAACCACGTGGTTAAGTGAATCACGTGGTTCCCCATTGGTTTTGCTTGCCAGAAGCTGGCTGGGAATGTCGAAAATGGTGATCACGTGACCATGGGATGCTGCGACTGTCATAAATGTGAACCGGTTGCCAAGCGCCCAAATGATGATCACGTGACCACGGGGATGCTGCGACAGTCATAAGTATGAGAACCGGTCGTAAGTCATTTTTTTCAACACTGTTGCAAGTCTGAACCATCACTAAACAAATGGTTGTTAAGTGAGGACCACCTGTAAGTTGGGCTCTAGGGATCAGTTGGGATTGTTGCTGTTGTACCACCCTCCATTCCACATAGTAACCTCCCTGCCTGAGCTTCTTGACTCCATTTCTGGGCTGGCAGTGGAGGTCCCCAGACTTATGGTCTTGGGGGACTTCAATCTGCCTTCTCTAGGAGTGGGGTCTGAAGCAGCTCGGGAGTTCATGACCACCATGACGGCCATGGGCCTATCCCAGGCCATCCAGAGCCCAACATGGGACAGTGGTCACACACTGGATCTGGTGTTCCTGTCGGAGCAGTGGCTATGTGATCTGAAATTGGGGGAGCTTTTGGTGTCTCCCTTGTCATGGTCAGATCGCGCTGATTACCTTGTGATTCTCTGGTGCTGCCATCCACTGCAGGGTGGCTGGACTTATTAGAACAGTCTGCCCCTGGCGACTGATGGACCCTGATGGGTTTCAGAGGGAGCTGGAGATTGTTCCTGCTGGTTTGCTGCACGGTCCATCTGAAGCCTTGGTCGCTGCTTGGAATAAGAAGGCAGCTGAGGCTTTGGATCGGATCACGCCTATGCGACCTCTCCCCTCTTGTGGATTGCAGCACTCCCCGTGGTTCATGGAGGAGTTAAGGTAGATAAAACAAGAGGAGAGACATCTAGACTGCGTTGCTGGTGTTCTACAGGGGACAAACTTGACTGGACACGGGTTAGAGCCACTATTAAGGCCTACCTTGTGGTGATAAGGGTGGCAAAGCGTCAGTACTTCTCCGCCCTTATGGCATCTGCAGATAGCTGTCCTGCGGCCCTATTTCTGGTGACACGTGCCCTCTTAGGTAGAGGGGGCTCGGAGAACCCCCTGCAGGGCGTGTGAAAGAATTTGTTCAACATGAAGTTGAACAAGCTTCCTCACTGAAGCTTAGACTCTCTCTTTACTGGTTGTACTCACGGAGCATGGCACATCTTAGCTGCTGTTTCCTCTTGGAATTTGTATTCCACCATGTGAAATGGTGCCCTGCCCGAACACCCTAGAATTTGACAAAATCAGGAGCAATCTGTGGTCCAAGAGTGTACAGGCTGCTGCTCTTGAGTTACCATCAGCACTGATTTTGTTTCCTCTGTATTGAAGACTGCATTTAATAGCTAGATGCTTAAGGATTTCCCAAAGATATATTGGGATGTATGGTTCTGTGGCTCTACTTTTTGTTCAGTGCATTTGCCCTGAAACAACAGGCCCAATATAAATCATAGTCCAGCCACAAAGATCATTAAATGGGCCTCTGCTCTGGCCACAAAGTGTGTTGAAAGCTTGGAGCAAAAAAAGTAACTTACCTGGCGCATCTTAATGCCAACTTTTTGCTATCACGAACAATGTGAGCTAGTGACAGCTATTATTTAAGACATAGCTTTCCAAACTGTGTGTCGGGACACGTTAGTGGCTGCAGTGTCTGGGTGTCACGGCTGCTGCTGCCTCCGAGCCCTGCCAGGATTCCGTGCAGGTCCTAGTGCCTGCCTTGTGCCTGGCTGCCTCCAAACCTGCTGTGATTCCGCGCAGGTCCTAGTGCCTGCCTTGTGCCCTGCTGTAAGAGGGTGTTGCGAAATGATGCCCTGCTGTAAGAGTGTGTCACGAAATGATGCATGTCTAAAAAGTGTGTCACCAACATGAAAAGTTTGGAAAGCTCTGATTTAAGAGAACAATTTGCATCAGTTCTCTTTAAGAAACACAGTGTAATGTGAATTGGTTTGCTTAGCCCTTTTTGTGAAGGAGAAACCTCACATCTGGCCATTGGAATTTCTGATATGTACCCATGTGTAGTGCAGCTTTTTCTTCAATTTAATGCCATCCAGATGTATCGGATTGTTCCAGGAGTTGTATTCACAACACTTCTGAAGGCTACCAGGGGAGGGAAGGCTGATTTAGTTCAATCTAGAATAAGTGAGGGAAGGCAGCTACGTGTTCTCTTGCTTTATTAGGCAAATATGGGCAGGCAACAATATGATGGAAGATTCTTATGCAAGGATAGAGGCAAAGAGACTTCTAATTAGCACTCACTCTCACATCTGTATCTTGGGAACAGCCTTTGCTCGGCTGAGTGGACTCACATGTCAACAGGGATCCTCAGCCGGTGCAAAAAAGCTCTTACGTACAATGTTCATTGACAATACTTGATCATTCCATGGTGGACACATCGGATTTTGCCAAGTATCAGTCACAAGGATTGAGGTAGAGAAGACTTTTTGCTCCTTGGGGCTTCAGTGAATGTTATGGGTGCTGGTGGGTAACACCCGTAAAAGGAAAGACACTTCCCTTCTGCTTCAATAGTTCCATTGGTGCCCCCGCACCCCCAAGAATAGTCGCTTCTACAAACCCATGCTTCCCCTAGCCCAACAGGCGGCTGAGCCATAGGCTTGTGGCAGGTGTGATTTTCAGGAGAATTGGTTGGGGTTGGGTGTCCACATGCCTTGCACTGAAGCCACCTGAGGATCCCATATGACATAGAGGGCAGTCTTCCTGCCTCCAAGTATAGGACTGACTCCTTCGTAGCTGGAATATTCAGTTGCATCAAAGTGATGATGGGCAAGGCCTGCTCCTCTATCTCCCTCTTCAAAGCTTTCCTTTTATCTCTATCAGTAAGAGATAAAATGGATAG
Organism: Charina bottae; assembly: GCA_023362775.1. Lineage (NCBI taxonomy): Eukaryota > Metazoa > Chordata > Lepidosauria > Squamata > Charinaidae > Charina > Charina bottae. The sequence continues at coordinate 131,262,081 of JALMGJ010000002.1, read as the reverse complement.
CTGAGGTCTTGGGATGGCATGGGAGTAAGTATTATAAAACTGAGGACCTGGGGAACGGAAACAACAACAGGGAGAGGGACCTAAATTTCCCTCTCCAGTGATAGGGTTTCTTTGGGTGGAATCTGTCAGCCATTCATCAATATTGAAAGCCAGGAGGAAAATGAAGCATATTGTTTACTTATGGTGCCCTAGATTTTGGTATGTATGGTGGTGTTTAGTGTACATAACACCCTCCTCCATTCTCTAATAAATTATCCTCTTTCTGATGCCAGTTGCATCAGGAAAAATGTGTGAGAATTGTTAATGAATAAGTAGTTGGCTTGTGAACAAATGTACTGGCAGAAGCCAGAGATGGTCCCACGCAGTAGGGAAAAAGTGTGTTATGTGCTTTGCTCCTTGAACATTGTAAGTATGTAAATCCCGCTGTAATTAATGAGCTTGGTAATGCAATATCTGAATGTAGAACCCCCACCAAGGATGTTTTGAAGTCGAACTATTGACATAGCAAGTATATCCCTTGGGACTGTTAGAAGAGCTTGTCTCCAAGGCTTGTGGTGTGTAGTTCTTACACCGCCTCAAAATTTTGCAAAGAAGAAAATTCAGATTTAAGGAAGTTACAGGCCTTGGTTCTTGCAGTGAATATTGGGTGTGGGTGATGTAATGTGCAAAAAAGTTTCTTGTCCTCCACCCTGCCTTTGTCTGCAATTGTGATATGAGAATAATTATCTTAACTCTGTGGAATCCTATCATGTCAAAGGCAATTCATTCTTTTGAGGGAACCAGAGTAAAGGAAAGGAGAGAGAAAAAAGGCGATCAGAAGCCCGGCTGCTGCTTCAGGCACCAGGTGATTTCATAATTAAGCTGTCTACTGTGCTTATATTCCCCATTCACGTACACAGGAAGCTGAGTATATCTGGAATTTATCTTCCCCATTGCTTTCTTAACTTCGATCACTGCTACTGCCTGGGTTTGAATACTTAATATGTAGAAGTCTTGTTGTAGAACTGTTCTCCCCTCTCAGCTGTATGGCAACATCTCCTCTCATCTTGTCTATGCCTAAGTGTTTTGGTCAGGATAGTTGATAGTGCATGTACACAGTATATTATCTGTTGTTGGTAAGAGTGCTATGAACATGCATGCTGCTTTACAGAGTATAAGAAAAGAAGTGTCGGACAAAATTTACAATCTATAATTTGATTAAAACAGTGGAAAGGGATTTATTTAGAAAATAAATAGGGAAAGGCTAATTATGGTTAAGACTTGGTTACATTGGTGATCAGGCATAGGAATCAACTGGTCGAACCTAGTCTCAAATCTTATTTATTTTTTATTTCTTTATGCCTTCCAGCCAGTGTTGACTCCTGGCAACTGCTTGGATAAGTCCCTGCAGTTTTCTTGGCAAGTTTTTTCAGAAGTGGTTTGCCACTGCTGCCTTCTTTCTAGGGCTGAGAGAGAGGGACTGGCCCAAGGTCACCCAGTTGGTTTTGTGCCTAAGGTGGGACTAGAACTCACGGTCTCCCGGTTTCTAGCCTGGTGCCTTAACCACTACACCAAACTGTTTCTCAAAGTCTCAAATAGAGGAAATATTAGAAGGAATGTAATGGCTACAGTATATCTCATGTGCCACCATCTCCAAGCATAATGGCACTCCCTAAGCAGCCTTGACTGTACGTGCCTTCCCTTTCCTTGTGAAATTCTCCTCCCTTGCTCTAACCCAGAGCTTTCCAAACTGTGTGTCAGGACACGTTAGTGTGTTGGCTGCAGTGTCTGGGTGTGTCGCAGCTGCTGCTGCCTCCGAGCCCTGCCAGGATTCCACGCAGGTCCTAGTGCCTGCCTTGTGCCTTGCTGCCTCCAAACCTGCTGTGATTCCATGCAGGTCCTAGTGCCTGCCTTGTGCCCTGCTGTAAGAGTGTGTCGCGAAATGATGCATGTCTAAAAAGTGTGTCACCAACATGAAAAGTTTGGAAAGCTCTGCTCTAACCATTTAAGACCCATTGTGTGTGCTGGCGGCAACAAAACCTTCAACCAGTCCTGTGAGTAGTCTTTCCTTTGCAACCTGTTAATATACCAAAGACAGCTTCCCCTCTTCATATTTTTGTTCTCTTAACCTCCCCACGAGGCACTTTATCAGCCTTTCTTACAGGGTGAACGTTCCTTCTAAGTGCTTCCCTATATGGCAGTGTCTAAAATTGTTCATATCCTGAAAAGCAGTTCCATACAGAATTATGGTACCCCTGGTGAATCATATAAGGATTCACAAAGGAGTAATACATGCCATGCAGAAATGATGGATGCCACCTGATGGCAAGTAACAAATCAGAAATGAACTTGAGAAGAATCTAGTCTTGACATTAACTGCCATAAGGAACTCTTGGCAAAGAAGAAGGTATTCCACATGATCTTGCAGGCTGGCAGAAATGCTTTGCTGGAGGATGCTTTAACTAGGTTTGCTGTGATGGCTGCTCCTTCTACTGGATTGTTTGAGTTCAGCAGGTCAACACAGGGTTAAGATGAATCTTGAGCCTTACAGCTGTCAGATTTCTAATACTATATGATATTGGTAAATTGGATTTCTTTTCAATGCAAAAGTGTTTTGGCAAATTGCATCTTTTACAAAGCAAAGCAAAGCATTCTCATGGTGACGTGAATGCCAGGTGGCTGGACAACAGAGAAGCCTTGACGTTGTTTACATCCTCATGAGATAATGAAGCTAGAAGGTACCATTATTATGGCTAGCAATGGAAATCTTCCCATGAGAGATATCCTCCTGATGACCTTCCGTGGGAAGCCTTGCCCATGCCCAAGCCCCCCCTGAGCAAGGAGGAGGGGGGAACTCAGTGCGTAGATGCAGCACTGCTAACCAATAGCAGGTCATGCTATGTGCTTTAGGCCTAGTGCTTTGAGGCCTAGTGTGTGTGTAACAGCTAACTTCCAGCCAATCAGAATGCTAGAAGAACTGAATATACAACCATGCAAAATGGTGTTCTATGTCTTCTTGATTTCTAGTGTCTTTTAGCCATGTAGTTCTTCACGTGTTCACTTCCCGTGGACTGGGCAGAGTGAGCTATGCCTGGCTTTGGGTATAGGCCATGGCAGGAACTCTGGCCCTGGGATCAATACACGGAACTCTGCTTATAAGTTTGTTTTGTTTTCCTTTTACAATGATGTATCCTGTATATTCATCTTTTTCATTGTTGCGATAATGTATTGTATCTGCATTATTGCCCTATGCTAAACAGTAAACACTGTTGGCCCTAAGAAGCTGCATTCTTGTCTGTTTATTCTCAAGCCTCGGGTTTTTCCCCTTTAAGCCAGCATATACCCCATCAGGTTATGGGCCCAGAGAGACATTTGCGTTTTCTTTGCTGCGTTGGACCTGGCTGTAAAAGGGAGTTTGTTTTTAGAGGCTGGTTTTCAGAATAAACATGTTTTCTTTGAGTGGTCAGCAATGGCTGAACAGTGTCTGGTCAGTCTGCCATTTGAGGCTTTAGATGGCACAAACTATCTGACCTGGTGTGTGGAGATGGAATCATCCTTTTTGCAAGGAAAAGATTTGTGGCAGTATGTGGCAAATCCACCTTCAGAGGGTTCTCTCTGAAGAAGTGCAAGCATGTTTGGACTGTGCTTATGGCATTTTTGCTTTTGGGACTCAACTCCTCTGAACGGAATTATTTCAGCTACTCAGGGACTGAGAAATGGGTGCTGAGAGCTGTTGGAGCCTTTAATACACAGTGGAGCTCTGTTGCCCTTGGTGATCTATTAAGACAGCTTTATGGTTTGAAGCTGCAACCGGTGAGACTGTGATAACCCACCTTGGTGAGTTCAAGACTTTGTTTGCTGCATTTGAACAAGAAGGCTTGTTTTTCTGAGGCTATGAAAAAGCGTGCGTGATTTTTATCAAGCCTGGAGCTACAACCCACTTCCAGGAGCCTTGCCGAACAGAGTGTTCCAGCTGAAGTAAAACCTGGGATGGAATTTACAATAGCCGTGATTTGCTGTGATTCTACAAGGCTGTTCCCTGCCCCGATGTCCAGCGGATGCAAGAGGCCTGGTTTACGAAGGGAGGGGACGCCAGATGCCAGGAGTCAGCTGAACAACGAATCCGAGTTTTCTACTCTGCCGGGCTGCTGTTTTGTAAGCATTTACAGAGACTCTGTTTTTGAATTCAGCTCACTGTAAAGTTTGTAAACATGGACAGTTATTGTTACAAATTTCAGCCTTGAGTTCAGCAAGTCATTTTAGCTGATATTTCTGTGTAAGAATGTATATGTGTACACTTGTTGTTTTTCTCTCCTCAGTGTTCCAGCCCTGATCAAGTCTAACTGTACTTGTTGTATTCAAAGGTGCTGAATGTTTCATTGCGATATGAAACTGCTTGTGTTGAGACTGAGTGTGTTAGAGACAAACCTGTAACATCAAGTGTGTGAGATGCTCTGGAGATTGTGTGGACAGGACATTGTGTGTTTAATGTTCCCCACATCATAAATGCATCCATAAAGTTTTCACAAAGTACTGGGGTATTCCCGGGATGGGAGAGTGTGTCTCAGATAGCCAAATGCATTCTGAGTTAGAACCCAGGAAATGTGCAAAAGTTTCTTGATTGTGTAAACTGTGTGTAAACAATCTAAAATCAGAACTGTGTCTGTTGCTAGGCAAAGTAACAGAGTGTTAACTAGACCATTTCAGTTGGTTCATAGAGACCTAGTTAGCCCCCATGTCCCAAGTAATGGTGGGGTGCGAGTTTCATGTTCCTTCTGGTTGATGATCATACCTGCTTGTGTTGTTGCTACTTGTTGAAGTCTAAAGCGAAGGTCTGTGCTCGCTTTGAAGTGTATGTAGCAATAGTGAAGTGTAGTGGAGTGTTCCAGAATTGGCTTTGTAGGAAAGTATTCTCTCAAAGACTTGCCAATGTTGGAATTCTAGCTGAGTGTTGGTGTTGTGAATACCATTAAAAATAGCCTGCTGTTAGTTGCTCAGGTGCCATCCCATGTCTGGGGAGAGGCTGCCTTGATTGCAGTGTGTTTCTAACTAACAGGTAGTAGAATTCAACTGTAAAAAAGAAATTGTACAATTCATTGACTTAACAGGGTGCTTTATGGATTTTAAAGCAGGCCAGTCATTGATAGCATGGTGCAGATGCTAACTGGGATGTGAGAACAGTCACGTGCTGTTTTCTATGTGTACATAAGAAAGTGTAGAAGTTTGTGTAGGACTTCGTACTTATGTGAGTTGTTTTCTGCTTAGAAACTGAAGTTTTCCACCTTGAATAAGAATTTGTCAGTCAGCTGAAATAGAATTGCCAGCTGAGGAAGTTCAGCACAAATTCAAACATTTATCTTGGTGTTGAAGTTACAAAAGCCCAGAACAGAGATAGTTCTTGAGAGTGTCAAATGACAGAGTGTTACAGAGTGTCATTTGTGTAAAGAAAAGCTTATCCTTAATTTGTTGTACAGTATATCACTCTGCAGAACGCAGTTGCCCTGAATTAGTTTTGCCCAAGTAAAAATACCAAGCTGCGTTTTTTTCTTAAAATCAGCTAACAGCATGCAACAGGATTGGAATTCCTTATATATGCTGGCTGCGATTTTTTGCGAAGGAGGGGACAGAACATCTGCGGGCAATGTTTTTCTGTTTCTCTTTGCCTGTGGTTCTGTTCCTGCATAAGTTGTATTATTATGTATTTGTATGTATCTGAATAAAACATTGCATGAAATGTATATTGTGCATTATACATATGTGTAACAAGTGTTTTTAAACCATTTTCTAGTGTTGATGACTATTGGTTGTAAAAACTGTAACTTGAATAGTGTAATTATTACATGTATTAACCTTTGTTGTTTCTGTTTCTGTACAAATGTATTTTAAAGCTTTGAACAACTTCCATCATTGTTTGCATTGTGTCGAAATCCAATGTGGAGGGGTGTCAGATTTCTAATACTATATGATATTGGTAAATTGGATTTCTTTTCAATGCAAAAGTGTTTTGGCAAATTGCATCTTTTACAAAGCAAAGCAAAGCATTCTCATGGTGACGTGAATGCCAGGTGGCTGGACAACAGAGAAGCCTTGACGTTGTTTACATCCTCATGAGATAATGAAGCTAGAAGGTACCATTATTATGGCTAGCAATGGAAATCTTCCCATGAGAGATATCCTCCTGATGACCTTCCGTGGGAAGCCTTGCCCATGCCCAAGCCCCCCCTGAGCAAGGAGGAGGGGGGAACTCAGTGCGTAGATGCAGCACTGCTAACCAATAGCAGGTCATGCTATGTGCTTTAGGCCTAGTGCTTTGAGGCCTAGTGTGTGTGTAACAGCTAACTTCCAGCCAATCAGAATGCTAGAAGAACTGAATATACAACCATGCAAAATGGTGTTCTATGTCTTCTTGATTTCTAGTGTCTTTTAGCCATGTAGTTCTTCACGTGTTCACTTCCCGTGGACTGGGCAGAGTGAGCTATGCCTGGCTTTGGGTATAGGCCATGGCAGGAACTCTGGCCCTGGGATCAATACACGGAACTCTGCTTATAAGTTTGTTTTGTTTTCCTTTTACAATGATGTATCCTGTATATTCATCTTTTTCATTGTTGCGATAATGTATTGTATCTGCATTATTGCCCTATGCTAAACAGTAAACACTGTTGGCCCTAAGAAGCTGCATTCTTGTCTGTTTATTCTCAAGCCTCGGGTTTTTCCCCTTTAAGCCAGCATATACCCCATCAACAGCTTGCAGGCAGGGACAGGTGTGTTTAAGTAGAAGGCCATCATATGAGTGTGTTTAAATCAGCTTTTCCTCAGGGGGCCCTTCTGTTGAATTCTCCTGAATTGGGGCTCTTTCAACAGATCTGGAGGTTATCATGTTGGAGGGAGCTGTTTAAAGGAGGCTCTGCATGGCAGCCAAAATACAGGATGTCCCAAAATTCACTGATCATTCAAGTTGATAGTTGGTTCCTGATGTTTGCTTGCAGCAACTACTGCTGTCTTCTGCCTTGTGGGTGTTACCATGACAAAAGTAACACTGACAAGGATTCTGGCTTTTGAAGATGCAGCTGGGCTGTGTTAGCCAAGATGTGTTAAGGTAGCCCTGATTTAGGAGTGGGTGGCATCCAATTATTTGTTGTCATATTTCACTGTGAGAAAATGAAGCAAGGGGTTTCCTTATTTATTAAAAAGGTAAAGGTACCCCCCGCACATTTGTGCAGTCGTGTCCGACTCTAGGGGCCGGTGCTCATCTCCGTTTGTTAGCCAAAGAGCCAGCATTGTCCGAAGACGCTTCCACGGTCATGTGGCCGCATGACACGCGTGGAACGCTGTTACCTACCCACCGAAGTGGTACCTATTAATCTACTTGCATTTGCATGCTTTCAAATTGCTAGGTTGGCAAGAGCTGGAGCTAGTGCAGGAGCTCACTCTGCACGCAGGGCTAGGGATTCGAACCTCCGAACTTGCAATCTTCCGATCAACAAGCCTGGCGTCTTACCCGCTGAGCCACCACGCCCCTTTTCCTTATTTATTAGGCATACTGTAAAACACTCATTATGAAGAGATGATGGTGGTAGCTCTTTATTTTAAATCCCCTGGGTTAAGGTGTATTTGTTGTGTTGCTTGAGTAACAGTAAAAGAGTAAAAATGTATGGAAGTATTGAACCTGAATCTACAATTAGAATTAGAAAAAAAAATCAGTGAGATCTAAGGCAGATCTGTGTGTAAACAAATCAGATGTCATACTAGATCAGTGCTTTCCAAACTGCCGCCGTTGGCGACACACCAGCAGCAGCGGCGGCGCAGGGGGGCGTGCGGTGGTGGCGTGCACGGCGGTGGCAGCAGCAGCGGTGGCCTCGCGAAAATGCGGAAGCGCTGATGGCGCACAGCTGCCATGTCGTCGCTGCCCCGCCGCCGTGCACGCCCCTGCCGCCGCTTTCGGGTTGTGTCGCGACACACTAAACTGTGTGTTGCAACACACTAAAGTGTCGCGACACACAGTTTGGAAAGCTATGTACTAGATAGAAGACAGCATCTCCTGAATGCCTTGCATGTGGAGTTTCCTAAAAGCACATGGGAGGAGCGATCACTTCTGACACAACTTTACTGAGATGTTTTTAGGTTTCCATCCTCAGTATTTAATTATCTGACAGTAGCCCTCTGTAAAATCAGTGGATATTATTTCTGAGTAATCATGTATAGGTTTGTGCTATTACAGTGAATTTGAATATAATGGACCTTTAGATCTGGGTATCAAACAAGGCCAAAGAAAAAGATATATAAAAATCAGATGTAGAGAAGGCTGCAAAACTTATTTAGAAAGGCTGGTGTAGAGTATGGCTCAAAATTGTTAAGGAAATGGAAACATGAAATAAAATTAATGTGACTTGGACTAGAGCAGGGCTTTCCAAACTTTTCCTGTTGGCGACACACCAATGGCGGTGCGTGAAAACCCAGAAGCGCTGCCGCTGTGGTGGCGTGCAAAAACCTGGAAGTGCCGCGGTGGTGGCGCGTGAAAACCCAGAAGCACCGCCACCACGGCACTTCTGGGTTTTTGTGCACCGCGGCGGCGCTTCTGGGTTTTTGCACGCGGTGGTGGTGCTTCCGGGTTTTTGTGCACCGCCGCGGCGATGCTTTCGGGCCTTTGTGCACTGCAGCGGTGGCAGCAGCGGTGTCCTGGTGTGCCGCATGAAAACCCGGAAACGCTGATGGCCCGCCGCTGCCTGTGTGGCAGTGGCGCACCATCAGCGCTTCCGGGTTTTCACACGACACACCTGGGCCCCGCAGGTGACACATTATTGTGTTGCGACACACAGTTTGGAAAGCTATGGACTAGGATACCTATTTCTAATGGGATTTTCCCATGATAGAAATCATGTGAGAAGGATACAGGAGTCTCTAGGATTTTTAATTCATAAAGCTTAAGAATACTGAAGCTAAAAACATATTAGCAAATATCACCTAAAAGACCTACAGCGTAGAATAAAAATCTTGGAGTGTGAAGTTCTTTACACCTGATTTGTCAGAACTGCAATGTTATCAAGTCCCTGTTTTTAAATTAATTTTGATCAGATCTAAAACCATGTTTTCTGAAAATTCATCTCTAGTGGAATCTACTTCCAAACAAAGCAATTGCATAACATCTTTTTCAGCATTAAACAGGATTTCAGACTTCTACTTTCTTCATGTGAAGGAACCAATAAGTACATTGATAGAAGGCCCAGAACTGTTAGACACAGAAGAATTGTACTGTATTGCATTTCAATAGCTCATTAATAGGCTAAGGGTGTAAATAGGTAAAGGTAAAGGTTTCCCCCTACACAGTCGTGTCCGACTCTAGGGGGCGGTGCTCATCTCCATTTCTTAGCCGAAGAGCCAGCGCTGTCCAAAGATGCTTCCGCGGTCATGTGGCTGGCATGACACGCGTGGGACGCTGTTACCATCCCACCGAAGTGGTACCTATTTATCTACTTGCATTTGCATACTTTCGAATTGCTAGGTTGGCAAGAGCTCGCTTGGGTCTCAAACCGCCGACCTTCCGATTGAGAAGCCTGGCGTCTTAACCACTGAGCCATCGCTCCGCCGTCTAAGGGTGTAAATAAGTAGGATTTAAATGTAATGTTAGATTAAAATCTAATGAAATTGCCCTGTGCATAAAAATGTTTAAAAACCTTTTAACTGGAGTGCTGTTTTGCTTTATCCTACATTTGCCAAAGATGAAGGATCTTCCCTCTTAGTTCTTATATTTCCCCTGGCCCCACATACCCCAGATGTTCCTTTTGACCAAGGTTTCTCAACCAGAGTTCTGCGAGAGGTCACTAGGGGTTTCCTGGGAGATCACAATTTATTTAAAAAATAATTTCAAATTCAGGCAACTTCACATTAGAGAGGTAAATTTAATTCTTTAGTTTTAGTTGAAGAACACTGTTAGTGCATATATACAGGCCTACACATGAAGCGAATGTAATAATTTTGTAACTTCTGGCCTATATTTGAGCCTGAATGTGCAGGGGTTCCCTGAGGCCTGAAAAATATTTTAAGGGTTCCTCCAGGGTCAAAAGGTTGAGAAAGGCTGCTTTTGACTCTTGTCCATGAAGTTTCCCTAAGAAGCAAGGTAGATGCATGGAACATGTAGCATCACTGGGCATGCAGGACTTAATCAAGACAATCCCGTTGTGGAAGAATGCCTTTCTTTGCTGCAAGGGATGATGGCGCACAATTCTTTCCTGATATTTTGCAGCCTTGAAAAGAAAAGTAACCATGTATGGAAGTATTAGTGAATTACAGGTTAGCAAGTCTTTCAGGAGTGCAAAAAAAAAAGGGGGGGGTTGTCTTTTTAAGTACCAGCATTTATAGCAAATCACAATAGCAAATAATGATCATTCAGTGTGACTCCTTTTAAGCCAATTAAGCCAAGAAAGGGAAAGAGGCTTTCCAAAATCTTTTAAAAAGTCTTCTGCTGAAGAAAAAAACATACAGAGGAAGAAAATCTTTATGTTGTATGAGAACATACAGCTTGAACTCAAAGGTAAAGGAGAAAAATGATACTTCTGTTAGCTGTATGGTGGATAATGCTGGGGCATCTCCACAAGCAGTCAGAAAATAGAGGGGAAACTAGCATTGGCCAAACTGATGTGAGTTTTGAATAAAAAGAACAAGAATTGCAAGCATGAGTTTGCTTAATAAGAACAAAAGTTCATGTGTGGCTTTATAGCTCTGTGGAAATGTCACCAATTCATGTGGGTAAAAACAGAATTCTGTGGTGTTTGCCTTAAACTGATTTAACAAGATAGTGTTTACTGAATAGTGTACTATTAAATACAATAATGTAGCTCAGCTTTCTCAGCATTCTGGAAAGATTTTACTGATGTGGAGATAGCAAGCAGCAGAGAAGACAAATCCTTTTTTGTAGAGGCGGCCTGTATTCTTGATCTGAGGCTTAGGTGGGGCTGGGGCTGCTTCTGAAAGGGCAAGGTTGTCCTACGAAGAGCCCTTTCTTTTCTTTCTGCTGAGCTCCGCTACACGTTGTGCAGCCCTGTCTGCAGTTCAGGTGGGCAGGAGTTAATGCCTGGGCTCTGTGCAGTGGCAGGTGGGCGGCCCCAAAGCTGTCAGCCTCTCTGGAAGGCAGGCCAGGGAAGCTCCGTGGAGTAGAATGAGGGGCCCGACGAGGCACAGCCCCTTCGCCTTGACAAGGCTGGGCTCCCCAGCACGTGGACTACCAGCGCGCTGATGCTGCGTCACGGGACTTGCATCGATAGCAGGCAGAAAAAGCGAGGCAGCCGACCGGGGTAAGCTTGTGCATGTGTGTGCAAATGGGAAATTGTCTCTGCTCTGGGGAAAAGCTGCTATTGCCTGGCATCCTTTCTGTGTGCTGGTCCATCTGTCCCAGTTGCATTTAGTGTGCTGTGTCTTATTCATGTGAGCCCCACGTGCTTGTCCTTTCTGTCATAGCCATGCTTGGTGTAGCACATCTTTCTGTCCTGCCATCAGCAAGCTTTGCTTTCCACATCTGCCTGCAGCCTATAACTGTAATTTCCCAATAGCTTATTTTGGGCATGGAGGGCATTGGGCTGGTGTTGTTTTCCTTAGTGCTGGGGATGGAAGAAATAGCTCCTTTGAAGCAGTGGTGTAGTGGGCCAGTAGGGGAAGTATGGATATAGTTCTAGGAATCTGCAGGCTTATTTATGGGGATCTCTCTTCTGATCTCAGCAGTTTGTCATTCAGTCAATTGTGCATTCAGGAACTGGATTTTCCCTGATGTGAGTAGAGGAGAGTGTCCTTACCTAGATGAGCCTCAGGCCATTAATTTCTTCTGTGGGGCTGTTCCCAGAGTGAAAATGATACTCTGGATAAATAGCGCTGGTTTGGAATTACCAGGGTAGATACCTGAGTTATGGGCTGTGATTGCTATTCTGTCCAAAGAACAGATAGAAACTTGGGAAGATTTTCTAAAGAAGTGATGGTTAATCAATAGTTTATACGAGTGTTACTGCTTGCCAAGAGTTTAAATTTCTGGGGTGATCACCAGGAGCAAAGAAAATTCCTCTTTTGAGTCAAAGGTTGGAACCAACTAGAGGTGTGCAAGATATTGGAAATTTAAACCATTTTGAATTCAACCCCTCTGTTTTGAGCACAAAGTTGCCGCTATAAATCCAAAATGGTTGTTCTCCCCCCCCCTACAGTTTAGATCAGAGCTTTCCAAACTTTTCATGTTGGTGACACACTTTTTAGACATGCATCATTTTGCGACACACTCTTACAGCAGAGCACAAGGCAGGCACCAGGACCTGCGCGGAATCCTGGCAGGGCAGGTTTGGAGGCAGCAAGGCACAAGGCAGGCACTAGGACCTGCGCAGAAGCCAGGAGGCAGCAGCAGCCGCGACACACCCAGACACTGCAGCAGACACACTAACGTGTCCCGACACACAGTTTGGAAAGCTCTGGTTTAGATTATTTTGGAATTGTTTCAAACTTGAAATGGAGCATTTCACACAATCCCCTATGTGACTTAGAGTAGAGGACAAACTGTCTTTGAGGTTGGAGTAGGACTCCCAATATAGCTGCTGTGATCTATGGGAAGTTGATTGCTCCATTCTTGCAGACCTAGCCTGCACTTCTGTAAAGGTGACTTGTTTAATACTGGCATGAAATAAAGCAGGAAAGGGTACCCATAGGATGCCTCCATTTGAATGGGGCACAGATGTATTTAATCTGTAGAAAGATGTCCGTATTACATTCCAAGACTTTATTGGGTGAGAGGGCTAACCCTCACATAAAGCAATTTGTTTGGAAGGAAAAAATGAATAGTTCTAGAAATGTGTGATTTTACTTTACTTGCAGAGGTACTGAAAGAATGAGATGCTGAGAGTTTGTGCTGCTAACGAATTTGGGAAAAACCACGACTTCTTGAGAAATATTATAATCCACTCTCCAAGCTACAGCTGATTGGAAAGTTTCTATATATATATTATTTGCTGAACTTGATCTATACTGAATGTTTTGACTCATTTGCTGTTTCTAGACTAGTAGAGCTATATACATACATGTGGGTATAGGTGTCAGTATAGAATAGAATGAGAGCCAGTTTGGTGTAGTGGTTAAGGCATCAGGCTAGAAACTAGGAGATAGTCCTGCCTTAGGCACAAAGCCAGCTGGGTGACCTTGGGCCAGTCACACACTCTCAGCCCTGGGAAGGAGGCAATGGCAAACCACTTCTGAAAAACCTGCCAAGAAAACTGCAGGGACTTGCCCAGGCAGTCTCCAAGAATCAGACATGATTGAACGGATTAAAAAAAAAATAGAATAGAATATGGAAATCAGAGATTTCAAATTTGCTTGGGTTTACCCTCTCATTCCCAAAATATTTGGAGGGAGGAATGATAGGAAGTACATAGATTTTGGTTGGAATCAGGAAAAACCAACAATGGTATTGACTGCCTGAGGACACAGTGGACCCCCCTTTGCTAGAGGCAATTAAATAGAGGCCAGATGATCATCTCTCTCAGGGATGCTATAGTAGAGGATTCTTGCATTGGGCAGCAGGATGGACAAGATAAACTCCAAAGTCTTCTCCAAGATTATAATACCTCCCCATAGTTCTACCTTGTCTTTATAAGGAACCTGTTTTGAGGCATTGGAGTCCTTGTAATGTTATTGGTCTAGGATTGCCCATTTGACCTGGAGGAGACAGCTGCATTTATAAGACTATGTGTGCACAATTATCCTGCTCTATACAGTTATGCCCTTTAATAAGAGGACCATGGAAACATCTGACTTTACTTTTATAGGACACATTCATTGTGTTTCTGTGTTGGTCTATATGCCATGCAAACCAGTTATTAAGTTGAGAGCAGACCCTGAACTTTTCCCTCTCTGTTGACTTGATCACCTCTCTTTGGCAGGACAGCTTGGCAGCGGGAGACATTGACATCCTAGAAGGACAAGATGAAGAAAGGTGTAGAACTTGATTTCACACTTTCTAGATTGCAAAGGAAATATTCTAAATATTCACAAAAGAAAATTGTTTTCCACATTCTTGGGGACACTTTGCCTTTCTTCTGGGGGTTTAGAAACATTATTGTAAAAGGATGGATGTAATGCCCAGGAATGAGGTCAACCAAAGTTATAGGGAACAGGAGCCTTCACATAATTTCTCATTTAATTTTATAAATCTCCAATCAGTTTTGAAAATGAATGTTGTCAGTTTATCCCCCGTTGGGGGAGATGGGCGGTCATATAAATTAAATAAATAATAATAAATAATAATAATACCTTAAGTATATGACATTACTTAAGTGAAACATCAAGGCTCTAGCTTTAGGCATTATGAACCTGCCCTGTTTGATGGAAGGGAGAGGCACTGCCTCTTTAAGACCATCCTCCTTTGTATTCTGTGGCTGCAGGAAGCTTGGCTTTAGGCTCTTATCCTCGTGTCCAACTGCAAAGCAAAGAAGAGGCGCTTTCCTTGTTTGGCTTCTCTGTTCCAGCAGCCACACAATAGAGCCTTGTTATGTCAGAAACTCTGCTCTCTCTGAAATTGGCTTTGACTAGAGAGATGTGACTTCCCACTCTAATTGGAAATCCGTACTCCCATTAGGACATGGACCCCCAATAGGACAAGAGCATTTTGCCATATAGAGCAATAAGCCAACAATATCTCTCCTGATTGGCTATACCCACTGATGTTGGTCCTCCCCATTCTAATATTGACCTTGGGTTCCATCTTGACTCTCATTTCAAGCCAACTTAATCAGCAAAAATCCTGGCAGGGTCAAGTCAAGGCACTCTTGCATCTGCAACGATGAGAATGTGATTGAACTCCTCCAGTGGTATTTGCCGACTGACTGATGAAAGTCTGTGTATGCCTCTGCGCAGATGTAAGTCAGAGTTCTGGAATGAAGTGGCTCTTTCAGCTGTCATGTGCTGCCTCTTCCATGGGGTATCTTTGCTAGATAGGATGCTCAACAAAGTTCTGATTTTTGCTAGAAATCCTGAGGCACCAGGAGTCCTCCATTTGCTGGACACGTGCATGTAAGAAAGGAGCTAAATGTTCCCTCTTACATGTCCTTTTCTTCTGGGACTTGCAGTAGGCTTAAAGCCGGTAGATGCAAAGCATTTCTACACAGAGCCATTGTGCATACTCTGGTACTGCTTCTTGGGGTACATTTTGTGGGAGGCCACAACCAGATTAACTGTCAAAGGGTTGCAGTGGAGCTCCTCAAGCCAATTCTGAAGATAGGACACTGCTGTGTGCATATGATTGCAGTTCACCATCACCACCTGATGCACATCTGCTGTCCTAATTCACTCTGGAAAGTTGAAGCTGTTCTAGGATTCTTCTGAAGAATGGGATTGTATGATATCTGTGACTTATAAATGGAGCAGACCTTGGGTCATTTGCAGTACCAATCCACTGCCAGCAACCTGATCTGAATTAAACAGATCCATCAGCCATCCTTCCTGGGATTAGCTTTCTAAACTTGTTGGTGAAAATCTAGATTTGTGAAAGGAGAGAGTTTGATGCAGCAGCTGATGTTAGGCTGACCTGCTTCATCAAGGAATTAGAACAGAGAGAGGCTCGTGCACTTTGTAAAAAAGAATAGCATAATTTCAGGGAGTGCCGTTTCTTCTGCCACTGCCCTGTCTTGAAGGAAGAAGTTTCATGCATTGAAATTCTCCAGTTTGCAAAGTGGTGAGATTATCTATTCTGTTCTGTGTTATATAAAAAATTCATTCTGATTTGGAATCTTGAGCAGGTCTTGTTCTCTTAGGAGTGTTGAATGTATCTGGAGACTCCCAGAATTTCAGTGAATGTTACATGGGCTTTTATATGGTTTTCCCTTTTTAGAAAATGCAGTAATGCCTTCTAATTCTTGTCCCAAGGAGGATCAGATCTGTAGCATTTGTGCTGTGTTCAAGGCATGCATTTAGAACTTGTGATCTAATACAGGCTTCTCTAACCTAATCTGCAAAATCTGGTTTAGCCATTTTATGTTTGCAAGGAGAAGGAAAATGATGGCCTAAGAGAGCTTGATACTGCTTGCTGGTAAAACTAAATAACATTTTCCTTGCATGACAAATCGCCATTGGGTAAGATTGTTCTCCCTCCCCAATAGAAAAAAGACATTAAAACATTTATCCCAAAGTGCAAATATATGCTGTAGTGCTGAGTAGAAGTCTTAAGAATTTTTATTTGAACGTTAAGAACAAATTACACTCAGAAGGTAATACGGCAAGGAAGCATGTGGAGCAGAAAGAAATCAGATATACAATAAATCATCTTGGCATTTTGTGATACAAGTCCAGGACCCACTTCTCAATTTCCAAAAGTATTATTTTTGCTTGATCAGATAAAGAGTCTCTCTAGTCCGGCGTTTTTGCATTTAGTGGAACCAGCCAGATGTGTCTGGGAAACTTGCAAGCTCAAGGCTGAAAGATAAGTAAAATGACTAGAATGTGTGCAATAGGCCATATGCTGTATACCCCAAAATTTTATTGCACAATCTGGTTATAGAAAGCTGTGCTGCCTATAAGGGCAGCTGTTGTATCAGAGACTTGCCGTTTCTCACAGAAGAGATTGGGTCATTACATAGATCAAGAATGGACAGCCTTTATGGACAGAGATCTACCTTAGACCTTCAAGGGGCATGCAGAGGGTCCCACTCAACCAAGAAATAGGGCCATGATAAAAATTAAATATATTTTTCTTTTACTTTAAATTACATTAATTAAATCTAAGTAAAGTATCTCCATGTACAGTATTTAAGAATTCTTCCCTTTGGTGGCATGCTTTAGAGGGGCTTTCTGGGATTGCGCGGTTGCATCCAAGGTTTCGGGAGGCTATCAGCAGTCCTGGGATGTCAGTTTGTTCACCTCTCATACAGATCCTCTAACTGTAACATGTGTGCTCGCTCACTGAACCTGGGAGTGAATGTTAAGGGTATGTCTTTCAAATGAGAAGTTTTAGGGGTGCCAAGGTTTAACCCAGAATTTAGTATCCTTAGAAAGAGGCCATGGGAGAACATTTCTGTGATAGAAAGTGTGTATGCACGCCTGTACACACCTGCCCTTGACCTAGTGAGAGAGAAAAACTGAGCAATGTCCACCGTTCACTTATGCCTTCTTGATAGTCTTTGTACCTTTGAGCCCTATCGTTTCTACATCTTTATGGTACCCAAGCTAAAGCTGAATACACAGAAGTCTTAGCCTCAAGCATTACAGTTGTGAGGGATCCCAGAAGAGTATCCAGCCCAATCCCAAACCTAGAGCATGACTCTTTCTGTTTCTCGTGGCAGTGCCAAGCGACCTGACTCCCGAGGAGTGTCAAGAACTTGAGAACATCCGTCGGCGCAAGCAGGAGCTGCTGGCAGACATACAGGTGTGTGCGGGAAGGTGGAATTCAGGCAGGCCATAGCTCAGGTTGTAGCCCATGTCTCGGGAGCATACAGAAGGGCACCTGCCTGAAATCTTGAAGAGTTGCTGCCAGTTAAAATAGCATGGAAGGTGGCAATGGTTTGGCTGTATATAAACAGCTTCCTACAGAAGAGACCAAGCCGTTGTCAGATTAATAGGCTTTGGTGTGTCCCATTTCTGACATAAGGTAACGATTTTTTGCTATGTTCACATTCCTCTTCCAAGATGAGTTAATAGCTGCTTTGGGAAACAGCTCTCTCACTTTGAATACCTGGCACTTATTTGTTCTGGCTGCTCCTCCCTACTCCTTTTGGGACTTAATTGTTTGCTGTGTTATGACTCAGTCCTAAAGTGAACTACTTCTGAAGATGTGCAGGCTTCCCTTCCCATGCCTCTTTCTTCAACTTGCCCCTGAGTAACCATAGCCAGTCTCTCAGGCATCATAGGTTAGCAGCCAGTGATTATATCTGTTTGTGAGTTCGCTTTTTTAAAAGTTAAAAATTAAGAGACTTCAGTTTCCCAAAGAATTTTCTCTAGGTGGGGGTCTTGAGAGTTTGTACAGTGGGGGTCTTGAGCTATATGACTACTGGTGAGTGGGGAGCCACAGTTCTAAGCACTGTGGTCAGGACAGGGAGGTGAGACGGCAAGGAGATCCAATTGCAGAGCACAGCTCCCAAGCCCAAGCTTTAAGCTGGTGGGAAAAGTTATTTCTCCCTCTCCACCCCCCACCCCTGCTCAATCTCCATTCTGGCCTGTGGGATGGGTCAAAGAAGTGGGGAGGATGTTGAGTTGTCTGATTTTATGATCTCCCTTCTCTCCCATCCCCTTGTCCTTCAGCCCTCTCCTCTTTCCCTAACAGGCAAGAGAGAGCCCTTTCTGATTGGCATTTTTTTTAAAGAAGAGATTGTACATTTTAAAATGTGGCTTTATGACATGCCCCCCCCCCCCACGCATTGCATTATCTACTAGCCAGCTAGAGTGGCTTTTGGCTCTGGCAGGGGCTGCCCGTTCCCTGCAGCAACTTGCTCCCTGGTGCTGTGCTTGGCAGGGATGCTCATCAAGCCCATCGGCAATAAATAAAACAGCAGCAGGGGCTAATCACTGCCATGTGCTGGACACTTCCTAATGGGATTAATCCAGTAATTGGGTTAGCCCCAGGGGTTCCTCTTCTTCCTTCCGTTGAGAGGAGGTCAGCGTGCTGGTGACTTGCTTCATTTCGGCTGCCCTAGCCGAAGGTTTGGCTGCAAAAGATGGATAGTGTACCTCTGGAAAGAAGAGCAGTGTTTCTTGGCTTTAAAGGAGCCGCAGAGGTCGGACTGTTAGATCTGTACAGTAGTTGCAATTGGGATATTGTATGCTTCTAAATCTCAACCTATCATACTCTTGAGTTTTGGTGGTGGTGTGAATTTGGTTGTTCCCTTCTATATTCTGTAAGTGTGCCTTTTCTTCTCTCCTCCTGCCCTTCCACCGAAGATTCTCGAATCTGAATTAATGAGGTTTGAAAAAGAAGAAGTTGGTATAAAATAGAGAGTTCAGCCAAGGCCAGTATAATAAAGATTGTTCTCCATTCTGAGGTTAAAATAAACACAGCTTCCTCCCTGCTTCAAGTTGATCAAAAGCCTCACTTCATTACTTCTTCCTTGTTCTTCTTTACAGCGTCTGAAAGATGAGATAACAGAAGTCACTAATGAAATTGAGAATCTGGGCTCCACAGAAGAGAGGTGAGTGTTTCTTCTATTGGAGAGGTGGGAAGATGAAATTTGGGGGCATTTCATTTTTTTTAATGAATACCGGAAAGAATGAAGTAATCACTCTTCCAAATTCCCTAATCTGAGTTGAAAATAAATCCTGATGTTAGTGGGTATTCAGGACCATTGATTGATTGATTAAGAAAATTTGTATGGCTGTCCATCTTACATAAGAACTTGGGAGGCTAACTAACTACAATCAACTAGAACAACATAATATAACCATCATAAATCAAACCAAGTGTTTTGCCTACTGAATGAAAACATTCCTTTTTCTAGAAACCCAGTGTCTGATTTTTAGTCCAAATAACATATATGTCTTTCTGTACATGCAGCGCATTAGTGTTGATATTATTAAAAAACCAACACCTTGTTGGAGATTTTCTCATGCAAATATTCAGTGACATATTTTTGAGAGTTCTGCTGACTTCAGTTGTCTGAGAAATGAGTCTCTTGTTACCTAGATTCCCTTATATGTGTTTGAGAGTGAAATGTTCATCTTGTTATAGAAATCAGAAGTTTCCTTGTGTTTAGAGCAGAGCTTTCCAAACTCTGTGTCCTGACAGGTTAGTGTGTTGGCTGCAGTGTCTGGGTGTGTCAGGCTGCTGCTGCCTCCAAACCTGCTGTGATTCCACGCAGGTTCTAGTGCCTGCCTTGTGCCCTGCTGTAAGAGAGTGTCGCAAAATGATGCATGTCTAAAAAGTGTGTCACCAACATGAAAAGTTTGCAAAGCTCTGGTTTAGAGATTCTAGGTTGGGCCTTAAGCCTTTCAGGAGCATTACGGTCACAGTATCAACTGTTGAAAAGTATGGGGTAAGAATGTATTTGTGTGCCAGCGTGTGGCCAGCCCTAATACCCATTTTTTTCTGAAAAAACGTTACAAAGATGCTCAGACTTCTTCCTGTCCTTCATATCATCAAGGCATCTGTGGTTCGCTCTCTTCTCCAAATGTCATTTCATTCACACACACAAATTTTTTAGGGTTAGCCCTGTTTCCTCATCTGGCACCAGGTTCTGTGTCTGAGGCCACTATTCTGAATTGCAGCTGATGGAGTCACCAGTAGATTAGGTGACCTGAATTGTTAGTGGAAACTGATAACATGACATCTCTTTCATCTCTTTGGTCAGCATGGGGTACCTGCCCATCCTTACAGAGGCCAGCAGCTTGCCACATCAAGTTTGCCCTCCTGTTCCTTAGTCTAGCCAAATTCTGGAAGATCAGTCTGCTGGGAATACCAATTCCCTGTCTCAACTCTATTTTAATGCTGGGAGCATTTAAGAACCACCATCCTCAGCTGGGGTTGACAGACCTTTACTGCTCGAAATGGGGAAAATAGTCCTCTGTGTTTCAAATCTTAAGCCTGCAGATAGAAGTGGTATGATGGAAATGATGGGAAAAAGGCTAACTATTACAGGCAGAGATCATTACAGAAGTAGTGTCCACAGACTGGTTTGTAGCAAAGACGTCTCAGCAACCTTTTTGTGTTACCTAGGAAAAACATGCAGAGAAACAAGCAGGTGGCAATGGGCAGGAAGAAATTCAACATGGATCCTAAGAAGGTAAATGATGCTGCTTCCTTGCTGTGGTGGTAATAGCAACCATGTACCAGGCAAAATCCTGTATTATCAACAGGGTTAAAGGGTGTGATCCTAAATTGGCTGCTGTCAATTCAGGCCTTACTTATATTCGTGTCTGTCTCTTTTTCCCCCTCTTCCCCCGAATTATCTGCTACTTTGAACGATTCCTCCCCCAAGTATTCTTTGAGAATAAACAATAAGGTCTGTAATTTCCCTTCTCCATCCAGGAGAATATTCCTAATGAATATGCAGTGGAAGTGAAAAATAGATTTAAGGGACTAGATTTAGTAGATAGGGTCCCAGAAGAACTATGGACAGAAGTTCACAACATTGTTCAGGAGGCGGCAACAAAAAATGTCCCAAAGAAGAAGAAAACCAAGAAGGCAAGATGGCTGTCTGCTGAGACACTGGAAGTAGCCCAAGAAAGAAGGAAAGCAAAAGGCAACAGTGATAGGGGGAGATATGCCCAATTAAATGCAAAATTCCAGAGGTTATCCAGAAGAGATAAGGAATTATTTTTAAACAAGCAATGTGCGGAAGTGGAAGAAGACAATAAAATAGGAACGACAAGAGACCTCTTCCAGAAAATTAGAAACATTGGAGGTAAATTCCAGGCAAAAATGGGTATGATCAAAAACAAAGATGGCAAGGACCTAACAGAAGTAGAAGAGATCGAGAAAAGGTGGCAAGAATATACGGAAGATCTGTACAGGAAGGATAATAATATCGGGGATAGCTTTGATAGTGTGGTCAGTGAGTTAGAGCCAGACATCCTGAAGAGTGAGGTTGAATGGGCCTTAAGAAGCATTGCTAATAACAAGGCAGCAGGAGACGATGGTATCCCAGCTGAAGTGTTTAAAATCTTGCAAGATGATGCTGTCAAGGTGATGCATGCCATATGCCAGCAAATTTTGGAGAACACAAGAATGGCCATCAGATTGGAAAAAATCAACTTATATCCCCATACCAAAAAAGTGAAACACTAAAGAATGTTCAAACTATTGAACAGTGGCACTTATTTCACATGCCACTAAGGTAACGCTCAAGATCTTGCAAGGTAGACTCCAGCAATTCATGGAGCGAGAATTGCCAGATGTACAAGCTGGGTTTAGAAAAGGCAGAGGAACTAGAGACCAAATTGCCAATATCCGCTGGATAATGGAGAAAACCAGGGAGTTTCAGAAAAACATCTATTTCTGTTTTATTGACTATTCTAAAGCCTTTGACTGTGTGGACCATAACAAATTGTGGCAAGTTCTTGGTGGTATGGGGATACCAAGTCATCTTGTCTGCCTCCTGAGGAATCTGTATAACGACCAAGTAGCAACGGTAAGAACAGAGCACGGAACAATGGACTGGTTTAAGATTGGGAAAGGAGAACAGCAGGGCTGTATACTCTCACCCTACCTATTCAACCTGTACGCAGAACACATCGTGCGACGTGCTGGGCTTGAGGAATCCAAGGCTGGAGTTAAAATCGCTGGAAGAAACATTAACAATCTTAGATATGCAGATGATACCACTTTGATGGCTGAAAGCGAGGAGGAGTTGAGGAGCCTTATGACGAAGGTGAAAGAAGAAAGTGCAAAAGCTGGGTTGCAGTTAAACCTCAAAAAAACCAAGATTATGGCAACCAGCTTGATTGATAACTGGCAAATAGAGGGAGAAAAAGTGGAGGCAGTGACAGACTTTGTATTTCTAGGCGCAAAGATTACTGCAGACGCTGACTGCAGCCAGGAAATCAGAAGACGTCTACTTCTTGGGAGGAGAGCAATGGCAAATCTTGATAAAATAGTTAAGAGCAGAGACATCACACTGACAACAAAGGTCCGCATAGTTAACGCAATGGTATTCCCTGTAGTAACCTATGGCTGCGAGAGCTGGACCATAAGGAAGGCTGAGCGAAGGAAGATAGATGCTTTTGAACTGTGGTGTTGGAGGAAAATTCTGAGAATGCCTTGGACTGCAAGAAGATCAAACCAGTCCATACTCCAGGAAATAAAGCCAGGCTGCTCACTTGAGGGAATGATATTAAAGGCAAAACTGAAGTACTTTGGCCACAGAATGAGAAGACAGGATACCCTGGAGAAGAAGCTGATGCTAGGGAAAGTGGAAGGCAAAAGGAAGAGGGGCCGACCAAGGGCAAGATGGATGGATGATATTCTGGAGGTGACGGACTCGACCTTGGGGTTGCTGGGGGTGGTGACGGCCGACAGGAAGCTCTGGCGTGGGCTGGTCCATGAAGTCACGAAGAGTCGGAAGCGACTGAACGAATAAACAACAACATCCAGGAGAATGGCTTAAGGGTGAGGCTGTTTCTTAAAAGCAGAACTTGCTTTAACATGGCTTGGGGGCCCTGGGGTTTCAGTTTCTTAGGTCTTCTGATGGCTCATCATGTTCCTGGAGAAAGTGTGGCATTTGATGAGTCAGGAAATCATTTCAACCTAACTTCAGCTGCAGAATTCATTAAGTGAGTTTAAGCAAGTTACTGTTATATTGATTGCAGACCCCTCCAACTCCCTGCAGTCCCTCCTGCTTGAAATGGATGTAATCAATTAGGGTAATTTGAAATCCATGTTGAATAGTATGGCAGATGTTTCAAGTTCTTATTTCTATGCCTTTGCATAGCAAAAATTTGAAGAATCCTCCTTTTCCCTTTCCTGTGCTTACAGGGAATTCAGTTCCTTATAGAGAATGACCTCTTGAAGAATACCTGTGAAGACATTGCCCAGTTCCTCTACAAGGGGGAAGGACTCAACAAGACTGCCATTGGTGACTACCTGGGTGAAAGGTAATTAACCAGGCCATTTTTGAGAATGGATTGTATGTTAATCTTCACACATTGTTCCTCTTTGTTAACATTAGAGAAGGGACCATAGCTCAGCAGTAGAGTATATAGTCTGCACTCAGAGAGGAGGAGACAGGAAGATCCCTGAATCAGACTCTGGAGTTTCAGTGTCCATCAGAGTAGCAACTCTAAGCTATACGGATTCAGCATATGAAATGATATTTGGTGGGTTCCTATTATCAGGCAAGAGGGAGGAACACAATCCTTAACAGTAGTCAAGCTCTGTCGCCTGTATATGATAGGTAATCTATATACGAGTAATCAATTGCTCAGTCGAGAATTTCAATGCATTCTGTTTCCTTCCCTCAGAGATGATTTCAATATCCAAGTATTACATTCATTTGTGGAGCTCCATGAGTTTACAGATCTCAACCTTGTACAGGCACTGCGGTGAGTGACAGCAGGAAGAGATTAATATTATAATGTGTGTCTGTAGATGTTGTCTGTAGATGAAGTTTTGTTCCCCATGGTTTTGGATTAACCAGCATCTTCCATGACTGTAGAGAACCAGTTTGGTGTAGTGGTTAAGGCACCAGGCTAGAAACCAGGAAACCGTGAGTTCTAGTCCTGCCTTAGGCACAAAGCCAGCTGGGTGACCTTGGGCCAGTCACACTCTCTCAGCCCTAGAAAGGAGGCAATGGCAAACCACTTCTGAAAAACCTTGCCAAGAAAACTGCAGGGACTAGTCCAGGCTGTTGCCAGGAGTGAAAAACTGACTCAAAGGCACACACACAAAATCACAATCCATGACTATAGAGCATGCTGGCTGGGGCTATGGGAGTTACTGGGGTCCAGTAGCATTTGAAAGTCCAGATCTGCTCTGTTCCTGATGTGGCCTATACACAGAGGTGTGGAAAAAGTTTTGAATTCTATTTCAGCCTCAAAACAGGTTTTTCTGATCTTACCAGAAGCGTTCCAATGCTTTGTTGACAATTCTGGAAGCATTCCCGCCTTGAAACGGCCTTATTTTGCACAACACTCCCTTTGTCAATCTAGCATCATCCAGATATGCTGAGTTTGCAACTTGTGGAATTCCCAGCTGGTTGCTCATGTAGGCAAGGAATTCTAAGAGTTGTATTTCCAACACGTTGGCAGGGCCCCAAATTGGGGAAAGACACACTGAACGTTATTTCTGCTATTTCTTTGCTCACAACTGGATACAGGCTTAATGGATATAGGCTTAATTTTCATTGCCCTCGCAGGCAGTTTCTTTGGAGCTTTCGGTTGCCAGGGGAAGCCCAGAAGATTGACCGGATGATGGAAGCATTTGCACAACGGTACTGTCAATGCAACCCTGGTGTGTTCCAGTCAACAGGTAAGTGAATTGCAACCTTAAGTTATGGAGTATGTGCAAGGTGAAATTATTCACTGAGATTTCTGGAAAAAACGCCTTCTAGTTTACAGTGCTGAATGTTCAGCTTCATTGATGAAAGTGGAGAAGGCTTAACACTGAGCTGCATGAAGACTGAACTAAAGAATGAAAAATGTTGTGCCTTTGTTTCTGTTTTAATGAAGTGGGGTACGAATGCCCCCTTTTAAAAAACGTAGTGGTAATGCTTGTGAATGATCCAGGAAATCCAGAATTTGAAACATAGGGCTCAGTTACGCTTCTTAGTTTGCTACTGATGTTTTTGTTTGCATGCTATCCTATAACATAGGATCTCAGAGCAATTCATAGCAACTAACTTAAATACAAAAATAAAGCATGAAATCATAAAAATCAGAAACATTATATATGATGTAGACAAAAGAAGACAAAACCCTTAATGTAGGCTGACCATATTTCCTTGAGACAAAAACGGGACCCGCACACCCGCACTCCGTCTAACAAAGCCTTGCCGGCAGCGCGGTCCCTGCAGCGCCCCGGCAAACGGGGCGGGTGGGCGCTCTCTCATTGAGAACGGGACAAAATGGACATTTTGATTAAAACCACGGGACGGTCGGGAATTATTTAAAAAACGGGACGTATGGTCAGCCTACCTTAACGTCAGGTAAAAACAGATCTTAATGCTGAGTTATTTAAAAGACCTATGTGGACACCACTGCCACTAGGAGGACCATAAAGATGGAACTGATGCATATTTCTGGGAAAGCTATTCCTTAGGAGTACCATTACTAAACAGCCCTCTCCCTTACTAGCTACTTACTTGTTCTATGGGCATGCCCAGCCTTTGAAGAAATGAGTAACTATATATATATGGTAGAAAGCAGTATTTCAGATAAAGTGACCCCAATTGGCTTAGAGTTTCAAAGGATTTTAAAGATCAGATTGGGCTCCAAAATAGGCTAATAATTTGGTTTTGGCCTTATGCCTTGATACTGTATAATCCAGACTGGGCTCCCAAATTGTGCCTGAATCTTCTGTTGCCTTTTCTTTATCCTTACCTGTCCCAGATACCTGTTATGTGCTTTCCTTTGCCATCATCATGCTGAACACCAGTTTGCATAATCCCAATGTGAAGGACAAGCCAACTGTGGAGCGCTTCATTGCTATGAACCGTGGCATCAATGACGGCGGGGACCTGCCTGAGGAGTTACTCAGGGTAAGTTTTGTGGGAAGAGAACAGACTGGAATTCTGTGAGTAGGGCCATAATGGAGAACTAGGTGGGAGTGGTGAATCACTGGAACAGAGAGCCTACTGTCTGTCTGTCTGCCTGGCAGGCTCACCAAGGTCCCAGGCATAGGCCAGGGGTTAAACCTATCCTGGTCTTCCCAGTATCTCATGCTCTAATACTGAGCTTCCAAACTCAGTCATGTTTTTCGGGAAGTAGGAACTGCCCTAGTACACGTTGAAAAGGTTGTGCAGAACCTTTCTGTGGAAGTGATCCACCACATGTTTCTCCTCCCCCACACCAGAATCTCTATGAGAGCATAAAAAATGAGCCCTTCAAAATACCTGAGGATGATGGCAATGACTTGACGCACACCTTCTTTAATCCGGACCGGGAAGGCTGGCTTCTGAAGCTTGGTGAGTGTGTGTCTGCACGAGGCGAGGCCTGGCCAACAAGGAACAGGGCTGCTGATGCTGTGGCATGGGCTGCAGGGAGCATGGAGCTCAGCAGGAGTCTCTTTGCATGGGGCTCGGTGGCCACAGTCCAGCACAAAGGACCAGCTATACAACTTGAAAGCTTCTCATTATCTTTGCTTGAACAATGTATCCAGTGAGGAGGGTCTTGGTTGCAGTGCTCAGTAACTTCCTATGGCTCTCTTAACCAACTGGCCAGCCAACTCTTACTGAAATTGGGCAAAGGAAAGGCAGGTTACTTGGTTGGGTCCCATGAATGGCAGGTGGAATCTGGTTCCAAAATGCTCACCTACAGCTGCCTACAGAGAAGCTGAAGACTTGCCTATGGTCCCCGGCTTCTCACTTTCATTTTCCAGACTAGTCTCTGGCATCACCTCACGCATATCAGCTTTGCGAACACGGACAATGCTAACAGGACATCTCTGATGCATTCACCAGCTCTCCTTGTGCAGCTCTTGGCTCCCGCTTCACATTCACTCAAAGCTGCTTAATCAGTTGCCAGAATTTGGCTTGAAAAGTCTTCCTGGTTTGTTCAGGGAATGGGTGGTGGTTTCGTTTTTCCTCTTTCAGGGACCTTAAATCACCTGAAATCTGTACATCAAATTTGAAAACAGAAATCTCCTAAATATTCAAAGTTGCAGTTGCTGAATCTTAATTAAATTCAACTAGTGAAATTATTCTATGTATGTAACTTTTCATACTTTGCTTTGAGCTGGAGGGAAGACATACACTCATCTAGCTTTGATGTCCAAAATAAGACTCGATCCTAAGTCCTCATCTTTTCTATCCCTCCTCTTCTGTTTCTTTCAACCAAGGCATGCAAGAAATGACCAAGGATCACTATACCTTGTCTTACGAGAGGAGTAATGTAGGTTTCCTAATGCTACAATGGAACCTGGAGACTGCGTAGTTGTGCAATAGTAATACAGTAAAGTAAAGTAATAGTAAAATGGTAAAGTAATACAGTAATAGTAAAATGGGATAATGTCCATTATTACTGTACTACTGCAAGTGTATACAGTATAATAATCACACGTGCCTATGTAATCATAATACAACATTAATACATGCATGTTATTACAGTTCCCTGTAAAAAAGTTTCTTTTAGCTTGGTGGCAAACTGTCCAAACCTTCCATTCTCTGTGATGGGAATAGGAAAGCTGTGGTGCTTTAGGCGCTGGATTCCAAATGTCCCTAGCTAGCCTGGCCAGCCATGGGATGATGGAGCTATAGTCTGTCAATACCATGCCTGCTCAATGAGTAGTAGAAAGGCCCTCAATTAAACAAAATTGTATGGTTGAAAATGTGATGGGTGATTTCAATGATACAACAAACACCAGAAAATTGAAATGCCTTCCATTTTCAATTTTGCAATTCCTAAAAAATTATTGAAAAGCAGCTTACCAGATCTTGAGTAGCTGCATAAAAGGGATTTAAATGCCTTCTGAGCAAGCAAAGATTTAGCTTGATGGCAATTAAAGAATAGCTGCAGTATTTGGGCAGATTTATTAAGCCGCGCATACAGTATTAGCTGGGCTTTTTGATATGGCCTAGGGTGAAAATTGAAAGACCAAAGAAGGCTGCTTGGTTGACCTACATGTTGGACCCACTTCTGAAGAGATTCTTCACATTGAAGAGATTAATCAAATAGAGGTAACAGAGAGAGCACAATTATTCTATAGCCAAACTGGCTATCAGAATAGGGTAATGCCCATTATTATTATTATTCTTGTTGTTTGTTGGCCTCTCTTTAGATATGGAAGTGACCTTGGTTACGGTTCATCCTTGCCATCTAGCAAAAGAGACCTTGATTGAAACAAAAGAAATGAGGATTTAGAAGTGAGATGCCAACTCCAACATCTAATGTCCCATTTCAGGAAACAACCTCCAAATTTCCTTCAGTTCAAAGGCAGAATGTTTTGTTCTTTGCATTTCAACTTCCGTGGCAACTGTTTTAAAAATGCGGCTCAAATTGTGATGATACTAATGCCAAGAGCCCTGACATTGCACTTGAAAACCAATTCTGCAAGACCTCCTGGTTTGGGCATTTCCTCTGCTAACTTTTCTCAGGGGCAACAAAAGAGAGTGGAGCAAATGGGCCTAATTTATTTCTCTAGAAGATACAAATTCTTGTCTGAGTGGGGTAAACATCCTAGCCTGAAGTCTTACCCAGATAGCAGGGTCACAAGTCCCAAGAGACAACCACACTGGGGAAGATCCCCATCACCAGTTATATGCCAAATCTTTTCAGTATTCTCAGTGACATCCTTTAAAAAAGGAGAACTACAGCAATGTATTCTGGAATCTGCTCCCACTAATGTGGGAGGCAATTCAAGAAAATGTGGCCCAGGGCACAGCAAGGAAGGGGAAACCTAACTGAGGCTTACCCTGCAGAGACAGAGAAGGTGTGTGTGTGTGTGTGTGTGTGTGTGTGTGTGTGTGTGTGTCCACCATTCACCCCGAGGGAGACAAGAGGCCGCCTTGCTGTGTTCCAGAGGGGAGGGTTGAAGGAGGTGGTGGTGGTGGTAACAGGAGAACAAAGATGGAGCAGGTAGGACCACTGGCCTTGAACGTGTGGGATGGAACCCTGGTTTTCTCCACATATGGCTGTTCTTTGGCTGAGCCCTTTGGCCCTTGAGGATGCATGCTGCCCTTCCCATCTACCCACAGAGGCCTCCTGGCTCCAGGCCATTTTAACACCCACCACCTGCCTTGGCACTAAAATCACTGACTCCTCAGCCAGCTGTTTGTGTGGCAAACACATTCATGATATGGCCAATGCCAGCAACTCCTTAATCAGGAGAGGTGAACCTTTCTATCCAGTGTTTCAGCAGCTGCTGCCTCCCTGGCCTTGGCATGCTGGTAACCCCAGAAATGTCAAAGCCCCTTTTTTTGTGTTAAGGTAGGAGATAGGTCGGCCTCCCTTTGAGGAGAGCTCTTCCTCCCTCCTTTTCCCTTTTGCTCAAAAACGTGTAGCTTGGGCAGTGCCCCACTGCTGACTGCAATTGAATTGTGCACGAAGGGCAAACTTTAGTCCTTTGTTTTTTAATTTTATTTTTCCCTCATTTTTATGTTTCCATGATTTTGGCTCTGCCTTTCCCTGCCCCCAAACTTCAGGAGGTACGTACCCCCACATCTCCTTGCTAGCTTTGCTGGGGCTGAGGCCGTGCTGCAGTGCTTGTCTGTTTTTCTGTTCTCTTTATTTTTACTTGCTGGTGATGTTACTCGTATTGCTACCGTTGCCCCCATTGCTAATTGGCTGCACAGTCCCTGGGGAACTGGGGGGTGGGGGAGAGAAGTGGGGTGGTGGGGGCAGAGGTGGGGGGAGGAAGTGCTTGTGTTCTGCTGGGCACCAAAAGGAGAGAGAAGAGAGAGCAGGGACTTTCCCAAACCGTGAATCGGGTAGCTGTCCTCCTCATCCTGCTTTTCTGAAGTTCACGCTGACCTTGCCGGATGTCTTCCGTGAGGTATGGCAAGAGGCACAGTCCTGAAGAACTTCCTGTTCTGAGAACTAGGTCTGGACCTCGGTTTGGGCTCCCAAGGGGGCAGGAGGTGGGAAGAATCTGTTCCTCCTCTGGCAGCTTGCAGTCAGGTAGGGCGCCCTTGCTTGAGAAAGCCCACATCCCCTTGGAAGTATTCAGGGTTACAATTGGACAATAGAGAAGGTGCATAACCAGGACCGCAACTAGGGTCTGTGTCACCCGGGGCAAACATGGATTCCGCGCTCCCCCCCCCCGCCCATGGGTTGGTGAGGGAGGTGTTGTCATTTTGGCACCCCCCCAGCGCGGCGCCCGGAGCACATGCCCCGCTTGCCCCCCCCCCCTAGTTGCAGCCCTGTGCATAACCATGTGAGGGTTTTTTTTAGCTGCGGTCAAGAAATACAAAGTCAGCATTCTTTGCTACTCTAGAACAGTGACTCCAGATTGTGCCTCAGATCATGCTGAATTTTGACAGAGTACAGTCATTTTCTGCTTTGCTTTGCTTTGCCTTGCCCACAAAAAGATCCAAAATCAGTAAGTTAAATCTTACAGAGCTCCGTGCAACATGGACATACTGTGTATTTTAGATATCTCCAACCCCACCCCCCAAAAAAAGAGTGGGGAGACCTCAAAATTGTCAGCTTCTCTCTCTTCCCCCACCTCACCCTTAGTATTACTGAAAACTCTCCCTATGATGCTCACAGGCTGAAAAAATAATTAAAAATAAATTATGACTTCCAACCCAAAAACGTTGTGCGACCTGCTCTGGGATAGATATTACTGAAAAACAATTCTTATTAAGTGTGAAGGATGCTGGGAGTTGTAGTTCAGCTACACTTGGCATACAACAGATTAATCATTTATTTCAAAAAACTTTTATGCCACCCCACTCATAGGTTATTATGGGCAGTTCACAGCAATATAGTTGCTTCAAGGGGCTTTTTCCAGATACTGTAGTTCAGTCTTCATGATTGCAGTGCCATCACTGAACCTTATAGATGACATTGCCTGTTTTTTTCAAGGGCCAATCGCTGGTCATCAGCCCTGCACCATGCAGCTGATGAACTTAAATCACTGCAAGAACTTTAATCATCACAAATCCCTTTCCCATTTACTGCACAACTTCCAACCAATTTGCGTGTGTGTGTTTTTTCCTTCAGAAGTTGTGTTCTCCACTTCTCCCCCACCCCCCAGTTTAGTGCATGTTTTTTTAAATCTAAAGTATCTCCAATTGACTATCCCCCTCCCATTATTTTCAGAAAGGAAAAGTATCACCAAGAGGAATATCACATATTTCCTGCTTGTCATTAATTGTTTTAATTCTTTGCTTCTTTTTTTTAATCAAAGAGAGCAAGTTTAAAATGCAGAATCCCTATTAGTAATATATGACTTTCATCCAAGGGCACTAAGCAAAACAAAAATGCTGCCGGTGTGAAAAGGAATAATAAAATATTAGTTGTTTAATTGATTATGGCAATGTTTTTGCCATGCTCTGGTCCTGTTTGGAACAGAGAAGACCCTCAATTATGCATGAGATAGTTTCTGGTTAGTTGGGGTGGCACTGAATCAAAATGTCCAACTGGAGAAGAGGAAAGAAGACCATGATCCTATCTCTTCTTATCCAGTTGGACTTTTTGATTCAGTGCCACCCCAAATGACTAGAATCCACTTCATGCATAATTAAGGCTCTTCTTTTCAATTAATTAACTTATTGATTAATTTATAGATGTAATCCTTATTCTTTTGATCTTTACAATAAACCTGTAAATAGGTTATCCTTTCCATTTTATGGACATGGAATAGGAACATATGTGGTCTTGACCAGTCTTCCCCAACCAGGAGTCTGCCAAATGAGTCCAGACTGTAACTCCTGTAATTTTCAGCCTGCATGGTTATTGGAGTGTCAGAATCCCTTAAGGTGCCTGGTTGATGAAGGCAGAGGCTTGACTAATGCCACCCAATGAATCTGTAGCTGAAAGGACCTATGTGATTCTATGGAATCCATCATTTAATAATCATGTAATATTAGCGTTAACCATAACTGTATTATTAAAGAGCTTCTTCATAACCTGAAGGGCTTAAAACAAAATGTAACTAAAAGAATTTCAGGTGGCTGTTTTACTGTAGGATTCTCCCTAGGCCACTGAAAATATACCCCAACTATTAGAGTTGCCATGTCTGAACTGAAAATCAGGATGACCACTACTTGGCAACAAAGAGCTCTTTGGGATTTTTGTAGCCCTACCAGTTATTATCCTACATGTTCTTGGCTTGTAACATTTATATATAATACTGCCTCCTCAATGTTTCTCAGCTGTAAACATGGTAGCAAACTGGAATTCTCTAAAGTGAGAGTGCTTCAAGAGCTTCACTTTGGTGGACTTTAAGAAAAAAAGAGGGGATGGTGAAATGGCAGACCTTTTCACGTTTTGCTTCTCAGTTCACAGTTTGGGGCAAATACATTAAAAAGCCCATCATCATCATCATCATCATCATCATCATCATCATCATCATCCTCCAAGGCCCTTTTCCTCAGTTGTTGGTCTTGAATTTAATATCATCTTGGACAATTCACTACTCTTCCTGTTTGATGAAATCCTCAATTTAAAGGTGGCTGGCCTATTGTTCCTTGGAAGCTATCTCACCATACTCTCTTCTGGAAGTTGCCTTCTGTTGGCACAGGTTGTTTGTCCACCTAGCTCAGTTTTGTCTACAGTGACAGGAAGTGGGCAAAATGCTACTGCCTAATACTTCTAACTGGACATTGTGAGGATTCAACTGGAAAACATGTTCTACTGCTGAGCTTACCAATTGGCTCTCCTGAGGAGGTCTTGTTTTCTTTGTCTTTATTTAATGTATTGACTTGTGATGAAGTAGGTCATTCCATGATAAGAGGGACTCGCAACAGCTGAAGGTTTCCAGGTTCCTTGGGGACTGTAGCAGGCATTATCTGGAGCAATTGGCTTCCCCCACTACCCACTGTCCCTCTTTTTCTGTTTTTGTTCTTATGTTGCTTGAATGAGGCCTTGTTGTTGTCTGTGCCTATATGTGGCGGTCAAGACCTCCCCGAGTGGGTCTTTATATTTCTGCTCCTGGTAATCTCTGGTTGGCTCAACTCTGCTACTCTGGGCTTGCCAGAGTAGCAAATGCTGACTGAAGTTACTTAAAACCATTTTGCCTCCCCCCTTCTCAACTTTGCTCTGCCTCTTGGAACCACAGGAGCCTCTTTGCATCCCTCCTTGAGCTGAATAGACCAGCCCAAGGGGACTGTGCAAACTTCTGTCTTCTGGGTTTTAATGAGTGAAGTCGGACAGCTTTGGATGGAAGTTACCTTGGTGGTCTCTCCAGAAAGTAACTGTTCAGAATAGTACCTGTTGCACTGATTCCTTCACAGCCTCAAAATATCTTCTCTGACAAAACCTGAGATCAGTTTTTTTTAAAAGTTTGCCACTTTTTGCCAAAATCAATATGCTGCCCTGAATTTGAATCTTCCTGTTGACATTGTCTTGACTTTCAGGATAAAGCTGTTGGCTAATTGTGGGCACAGTGTAGTTGGGGAAAAAGAAAAAGAAAAAAACCCAGAAAGGACCAGTGCGTTGCTATGAAATAAGCTGAGAGGACTGTATTTCTTTTCCACTAAGCCTCTGTTTTGGAGTGTTCCTTGGTAAAGGACAAATCTCTGAAACACACTGGGAGTAAACAGCTGTTTAGCAACTGGAGAAGCTAGCTTGTTTTCCCAGTAAGGAACTTAGTATTAGGAAAAAGAAAGCTCTCTAGCATATTATCCCTAATAGGTGTTAATTTGAGCCAACTCCCTTGAATGCATATCCCCATCTATTGGGGAAATCTCATTTGAAAATAACCTGTTTACATGGAATTACATTTTCCCACTAGGGGCGTGGTGGCTCAGCGGGTAAGACGCCAGGCTTGTTGATCGGAAGATTGCAAGTTCGGAGGTTCGAATCCCTAGCCCTGCGTGCAGAGTGAGCTCCTGCACTAGCTCCAGCTCTTGCCAACCTAGCAATTCGAAAGCATGCAAATGCAAGTAGATGAATAGGTACCACTTCGGTGGGCAGGTAACAGCGTTCCGCGTGCATCATGCCGGCCACATGACCGTGGAAGCGTCTTCGGACAACGCTGGCTCTTTGGCTAACAAACGGAGATGAGCACCGGCCCCTAGAGTCGGACACGACTGCACAAATGTGCGGGGGGTACCTTTACCTTTACCTTTACGTTTTCCCATCTGGTACCCTTTGGGTGATTTGGACTGCTGTCCTAGGCTGGGAAAATGGGAATTGTAGGTCTGAGATACTGTAGTAGTCTAAGACATCTAGAAGGCATGGAGTTGGAAGAAGCTAACATCAAATTCCAATATCAGACCCTTTGGCTTGCTTCCGTTTTTCTGCATGGGGCACAAGAAATCTTTCACAAATCTAGAGGCCCTATTATATCTTGAAGGCAAAGTGGGGAGGAGATATTCCTGTAATCTTCTCAGCCTTTTGGCTAAGATCAAGTGTAGTAATCCATTTTAATCAAGGACTTTTTCCTAGCCTAGCTTAAAATAGTGTGCTGTAGGGCTGAGAGCATGAAGATCAAAAAGGGTGTTTCCTGGCTACCAAATTATCATAGAGGCTCTTGTTAGGGTAAATAATTTCCTCTTCTTTCACCTATAATAAAAAGGGTTGTTTATGAAGTAAGATGTGAGGGGGGTGGGGTGGACTTCATAGAGTCAGGTGGAATCCTCTAGAGCAGTGTTTCTCAACCTTGGCAACTTTAAGATGTGTGGACTTCAACTCTCAGAATTCCCCACCCAGAAAGATGGAAGCAAGCCAAAGGACCTGATATTGGAATTCGATGTTAGCTTCTTCCAACTCCATGCCTCCTAGATGTCTTAGACTATTATCTCAGACCTACAATTCCAATTTTCCCAGCCTAGGACAGCATATGCTGGCTGGGGAATTCTGGGAATTGAAGTCCACACATCTTAAAGTTGCCAGGGTTGAGAAACACTGC
The DNA here is from genome assembly GCA_023362775.1 of Charina bottae. NCBI lineage: Eukaryota > Metazoa > Chordata > Lepidosauria > Squamata > Charinaidae > Charina > Charina bottae. The sequence continues at coordinate 131,226,998 of JALMGJ010000002.1, read as the reverse complement.
TCTAGAGAGCACATTCCTCTGAGGCTCTGGCTAAAGTGTAGGCTTTACTCATAGTAAGTCTAAGCATATATCTATCCTAGTGGAAATCTGTTGCCTCTTCTCCATCCTTGTTGTGCAGAGCAGATGCAGGTCCATTCAGAAGCATATAGTAGGGCAACCCCTTTGACCAGTGCAACCTTTTCCACTTCCCCAAGCTGTTGTGCTCAGCTGGAAGCCACCTGCTGCTCTGGTGTGGGGCTGGCTCTGCTTGCGCTCTTGGCACCGTGTGCTCGGCTACTGTCTGTTGTGCCCGTAGGCTGTAGCTCTGCCTTTGCCTTAGCTGCTCTCGTGTCCAGAGCCGGCTTTTGGCCCGGCCAAGTGTTGTCAAGCTTGCTTCTCCCTTGTGCAGGTGGCCGAGTGAAGACGTGGAAGCGGCGCTGGTTCATCTTGACGGACAACTGCCTTTACTACTTTGAATACACCACGGTGAGTGTCACAAGTGGTAGCGTTTGTGCAGGTGCACCCAATCACAACCCAGAGTGGCTAATGGTGTTACTCTAAAAGGTGGACCTCGGTGTGAAGTCTTATTTTAACATAAGGTTGGAGTATTTGGAGTAAGTTAATGCGCTGAAATCTTTATTATTGGAATGGGAGGCTGCACAAATTCTGCCATGTAAACCATAAAAGCTTGTGCCACAATAAGTCTGTTGGCCTTTCATATGCCATTTCCTCCTTATTTTACTATGGTATATGCCTTTGGCATCATCACTGAAATGATTGTCTTTGAAATTATCCTTGGGGATATATTTGTCTGAGAGAGGAGGTGTCCCCACTTAGCTTTGGGATGAATGAATACATCTGTTACAATTGAGAAGATAATTCACTTCTGGATTCAAATATAATGATCTTGCAGGACAAGGAACCACGAGGCATTATTCCATTGGAGAATCTAAGTATCCGTGAGGTGGAAGATTCTAAGAAGCCGGTGAGTAATACTAAGCTTGGAGACCATTCTGAGATAGGGTGAGGTCACCTTTTTGCAGCCTTTAGATCCTTTAAAAAAAAAAAACTATGGTTACTAAAAGGGGGTGCGATGGCTCAGCGTGTAAGACGCCAGGCTGGTCGATCGGAAGATCGCAAGTTCGGAGGTTCGAACATGCGGAGTGAGCTCCCGCACTAGCTCCAGCTCTTGCCAACCTAGCAATTCGAAAGCATGTAAATGCAAGTAGATAAATAGGTACCACTTCCGTGGGATGGTAACAGCGTTCCGTGCGTGTCATGCCGGCCACATGACTGCGGAAGCGTCTTCGGACAACGCTGGCTCTTCGGCTAAGAAACTGAGATGACCACCGCCCCCTAAAGTCAGACACGACTGTGCAGGGGAAACCTTTACCTTTACTAAAAGTTTAAAGCACAGTTTCTTGTGGGAAACAAATAAACGTAGTATATGCACAAAGGTAGGATATCATTATTCAAAACCAAAAAGAATTCTCCAGAAAGCTCTCCCCAAACACTCATCTGCTGCCTTTCTGCATGCTTTAAAAGAAAATGAGAGAGAATTCAAGACTAGTGGTAGAAAAGCTGAAATATGAGTAATTAAGCAGGTTTACTCACATTGTAGAACTGGTTCTGTTTCTATTCAATAAAGAGAAGGAAAACTATGCATGATACCCCAAAGCACTGAGCACAGGAAAATCCTACAGAGGAAAAAATTGACTTCTGAGAATTGGCCAGGTCTTACCCACAACATTTTCAAGCTTACCTTTGCTGCCTAAGAACCTCACTTGTTTTATAGTAGATCTTGAGTTTCTCAAGGTGATGTTGAGTTTTTCAGAATATTTTATTTTAGTGCATAAGTGCAAAACATTTATTAAGGCTGTGCGTGCTTCAGAAGTGATTTGGAGGAGGTGTTTTGGACCATGTGGGAGCAGCAGTTCTTTAAAGTAGCTGTATCTTTTTCAGGTGTGCATAGTAGCCTGAAAAAAGATTCAGTTGCTTTAAGGAGGCACTCTGCTCATGTTCCTAAGCATTCCAAATTCCATGAAGCATGGACAACTCTAATATGCACTATCCTGAAGAGGTTGCCCAGTGAATATAAACTTTATACTCTGAACTAGTATAGATGCCACATTAGCATTTCTATAAATTGCTATAATCTTACTTTGACTTAATAAAAGGAGAGATGAGTACACTTTTTGTCTACACCTACAGTTTTCTTTGTTCAGGCCTCCAATGGAGGAACAATCAAATTGGGAAGTCTCTTAAGTATAGTTTCCTGTTTGAGCTGAATTTGGAAATTAATATTATCAGCTTTGGAGCAAGCCACTTGATGATGATAATTAATTCAAGTTAATATTGATGGTTTAATTGGTAATCATAGTTTCTCATTTTGGATTACATTGGCAACTATGTTGAATTAGTAGTTTCCTACTTTGAATGTTAAGGGAAGTGGTTTATGGAACTGGGTACTTGCTGCAGAAAACTTGTGACTTTTCTATGTCAACTGAATTCTGCATGTTGACGCCTCTGGTTTCACTTTTAGAGTAATGAAGTGAGAGCAATACTTTTGGACATGTTCTTCTTGCAGAACTGCTTTGAGCTGTATATCCCTGACAACAAGGACCAGGTCATCAAAGCATGTAAGACTGAGGCAGATGGACGTGTGGTAGAAGGAAACCACACCGTGTACCGCATCTCAGCACCCACCACAGAGGAGAAGGACGAGTGGATCAAATGCATCAAGTGAGATGGAAGGAGGGAATGGCCAGTATATTTGAAGCAATGTGGGGAGTTTGCTAGAGCTTTGTGCTCTAATATAAATTTGTGATAGGGAAGCAGGGAGAGGAGGTATTCTATCTCTCCCATAAATCCCTAGCCAAAGAAGGACCTGAAATTGGGGAGAGGGGAGCAGCAAGAAGTGTTAGTTTTATTTATTTACTTATTTAATTTTTATCCCGCCTTTATTATTTTTTATAAATAACTCAAGGCAGTGAACATACCTAATACTCCTTCCTCCTCCTATTTTCCCCACAACAACATCTCCCGTTGGGGGAGATGGGCAGTCATATAAAATAAACAAACAAACAAACAAACAACCCTGTGAGGTGAGTTGGGCTGAGAGACAGGGACTGGCCCAAGGTCACCCAGCCGGCTTTCATGCCTAAGGCGGGACTAGAACTCTCAGTCTCCTGGTTTCCTATTGGCTCCTTCCCAGGGCTGAGAGAGAGTGACTGGCCCAAGGTCCCCCAGCCGGCTTTCATGCCTAAGGTGGGACTAGAACTCACAGGCTCCTGGTTTCTAGCCCAGCACCTTCACCACTAGACCGAACTGGCTCTCTGTTTGCTAATCTTTGTCAGCAGGCTTGTGGGGATAATGCTCCACTTAAGAGGAAAAGAGGTGGGGCAACCCTTAATGAAATCATAACAAAATGCTTGCCTTTTTGTAACCTAAAAACAAAAGATGAATGAAAGCTGTTGGAACCATTCTGACCCCCTGTTGTTTAAATCCTACTGGGAGGCCTGTGTAGGATTTTTCCTAGGAGTGCTTAATTGTCTTCTCCCCCTGTCCCATTTTACTCCCTTCAGAGCTGCGATCAGCCGGGACCCTTTCTACGAGATGCTTGCTGCCCGCAAGAAGAAAGTTTCCTCCACCAAGCGGCATTAGCCACCTCGTCCAACTGTGCGGTGGTGACATTGGCAGGGGATGTCTCTCCATCTCCCGAGGGTGGGGGACGAGAGGCTGCACCGGATCGTCTGCTCTCTATTGCTACCCTCGGGAGACCAGCTTCAGCTTTTGCTATTCTTTTCCAGTTTGGGAGCAGGAAGAAGGGAAGGGGGCGCTAAGTCGATGGCAGCCACCAACTCACCAACTTCTTTATTGGGAAGAATGCCAGCTCCTTACCATGGCAACTTGAAACCCACTGCGTCTTCCGCAGTCCATGTGGCAGGGAGAGAAAATGGTTGGAGTCTTTTGGGCTACCATAGTTGATTTGTTCATTGCCTGAGCTACTGGAGAGGTAGAGAGCATCGTGCAGTATGCACCCCTAAGGGGATGTAACCCTACTTAAGCTGCGGTTGCTACTCTCTAAGGCCCAGCGCCAGGAGTGGACCATGGACTGTCAAAGGTCCACACCAACCGGTAGAGCAGACAGGCTGGCTTTGAAGCCTAGAGATTCCAGTATTGCCTTTATTCCTTATTTGTAGTCAAGCAAGATTGATGGCTTCTTTCCCCAAAGCGATTCAGCCATGTGGTCTGTTAGGTATGATTAGCTGGGATCCTCTCACTTTTTAAAAAATTAAACATTAGGGGAATGAGCAACCAAGATGTCAGCTCCAACGCCTGGATTAGTTGCCTAGTGCAAGGCTGCCCTCTCCAGGATTTCCATTGTCCTCGTTGTAGAGGGCACCTACTTTAGGTTGTTCTTGTTGCTGCTGCAAGCCAGGGAATAGGCTTGTAGATATGGGCAGGCGGATCGTATGATTTGTATGGATGCTTTGCAGGAAGATTTTGCCAACAATTCGTGGGGACTGCCCCACTCAGCTGCTGACCGTGAAACCTCCGCCCTCTGTTTTATTTAGCATTGGAATCATGGCCCAGAATAGCAGAGTTTAAGGGGGGAGAAAAAGACTTGCAGTAATAAGGAAGGTTAAAGCGCACACCCCGAGCGTTGTGTTTCTGACCAGTCCTGTTGCAGTTGTTCTTTTCGGCAGGGATAGGGTTGGGGGAGTTCAGATGAGGTTGCCCTGGACCAGTGGAAGTAGTAGTCCTTGGCCCCGAGTGAAGCACAAGCAAGGGGTTGGAGATTAGGGATTTGGAGGGGTGGCTTTGCTGGCTAATGTCTGCAACAAGGTTTGTGGGGCGGGGCCGGGGGGGGGGGGCGGGAGAGCCACGAAGAAGGCTGTCTTCCCTTGCAAAATGTTGTGGTGCTCTTACCACACAGATTCCTCACACAGTTATCCAGGCTCCAAGCCCACCTCAGTATCAGCCTATTTATCTGAGATGTAGATACTCTCTGTACAGGTTTCTTTCCCCTTGAGATTATTTTGTATTTGTTTTAAAGAAGATGGTTTTTGTGAAACACGACAGGATTCCTGCACATTGCTGTAGCACAAGGGGAAAATGGGGAGAGAGTGGAAGATACTCCGGGTCAAACAGCTGGGTTACAATTTTGTTTTGAATCTGTTTTTCAGGGCTGGTTTGGGATTTCCCCCCCCCCCCCCCCACAACTTTGTGATCTAGCACAGAGCACCTGCAGCAAATAAACATTGAACTCTCATCTGGCTTATACTCATCTTTGGCTGCTTCTGTTCTTCTTAAGCAAATTCCGTGTTCTGAAGATATTTTTGCACCAAAAAAGAATCGGGCTCTTGCTAGTTAGGGGCCAGATAACCTGGGCAGCCTCTTTGAATCTGCAAAATCATGACATGAAGTAACACAGTGGGAGAGGCATTGTTGTAGCGGGTTAAACAGTGATGATGAGATTGAATTAATCTGGAGCCCCAGCAGGGATGCTTCTGCATGAGGCTATTGCCAGCCAATCCGAGGGTTGCCAGTTGTTGAGAAAAAATAGTACACTGAGTTGAGTCTAAGCTGATCTTAGTGGCTTTGGAGGAAGTTGGCAGGATGAATTGGAGTCCATAGTTGGATGTAAGTCTTCCTGATATGCACCCCTATGGTGATAGATGTCTACTTTCTTTAAGTAAAGATAAAGGTTTCCCCGCACAGTCGTGTCCGACTCTAGGGGCCGGTGCTCATCTCCGTTTGTTAGCTGAACAGCCAGCGTTGTCCGAAGACGCTTCCGCGGTCATGTGGCTGGCATGACGCACGCGGAACGCTGTTCCCTTCCCACGGAAGTGGTACCTATTCATCTATTTGCATTTGCATGCTTTTGAATTGCTAGGTTGGCAAGAGCTGGGGCGAGTGCGGGAGCAAACTCCGTCACGCGGGGCTAGGGATTCGAACCTCCGAACTTGCAATCTTCTGATCGACAAGCCTGGCGTCTTACCCACTGAGCCATCGCGCCCCCTTTTTTCTTTAAGTAATCATGTGAAATTAATAATAAAGGTGTATCCACTGATAAGATAAATGGTGAGCTTTTCAACATTGCTGTGTGCAGACATGTACACTGATGCAGTTTATATACCACTTGCCATAGGCTGACCATACGTCCCGTTTTGAACGGGACAGTCCCGTTATTTTAACATTTTCGAACTGTCCCGTCGTTCTGGACAAAATCTCCATTTTGTCCCGATTTCAAAGTTAGAGTGCGTGCATGTGCACGCCAGCGCGCACGCTGGTGCGCCTGCCTGCGCGCCTGCCTACGCGTCTTCCTGCATGCACACGTGCATTTTAGGGTCCCGTTTTCGTCTCAAGGAAATATGGTCAGCCTAACTTGCCATCTTGTGTATAAATAATTTTTAACGTCTTACAACATTTCAGTGCTATGTAGGTTAGCAAAATAAATAAGATACACAGTTGCAAGATAGGGGCAGGATCTTTCCCACTCAGCCAAGAAAAGAAAATAACCAGGTCTGTTTAGAGGTAACAATTGCAGTGTTTATCCCTGGAGCAGGCAGACAGTAAACTCTACTTTGCTAGACCATCTTTGGGTGATTGGAAGTAAATCAGCAAGGGTTGCTGACTCCCAAGCATTTCACGGTGGCCCACTAAATTATGATGCTGAAATTAAGATGTGGGGAGGTGGCAGGTAGCTAGGAATGGATGTTTGTATGGAAAAACTTTTGAGTTGCATTCAGCTCTGGCAGGCACAACCTATTTCCACATTCAGAATTCTTCTTGCTGACCTCTTGAGGTTCTAGAGAGGAAAAAAATAGGTTTCACAAGCCTAAGGCAGAAGGCATGGACTTTCAACTGGGGCACCATGTAGAGCAGGCTGCCAAAAGAGAAGATTTACCTTCCAGAACAGTGCAGCTGAGTGGCTGTTGATGATGCTTTTGCCTGCAGATATAGCAATGTTATGTCTAGCCCACGCTGGGTGCCTTTCAAAATGAGATGAGGATTTAGAACAGCTGAGGTGCTACAGGGAGTCAGGACAAGGAGTCAGCAGTACTGTCTGGAAATGCTGGGAGTTGTAGTCCAGCACATCTGGTGAACACATGGTTGGGCTCCAAAGAATAAATTGTGAAGGATTATTGTAAACTGCCTAGAAAGGTGAGTAGTCGATGGCCTACCAAGTGGCCTACCAAGTTAAATAAATACAAATATTAATTTGCTTGCGGTGCTGAATAGGGGTGACTCTTCAGGGTTAGAATTACATCCTCCACCCCCTCAAGCTTCCCAGATCATTTAAAAGGGGGGAAAAGATGAACCAAAATGGTTTCCTAGTTTGCTTACAATGAGCAAAGGCTAGAAACCATAGAGTGTTAGAGAGAGAGAGACAGACAGACAGACAGACATCATTAGTCCCCCTAGTCCAAAACTGGCAACGTGTTCTGGCAGCCACTGTCCATGGTTTCAATGCAGGAGTTGGCCAGGATTGGATTCTCAAACACCCTCTCTGCAAACCCTGTACTTAGCAACAAAGCAGCTCTTACCTCTCATTCATTGCCTATATATACTGTACAAGGGTGTGCGTATCACTACAACACTATTTCCTATGTCTCTCGTAAAATGGAAAAGTCACGTCTGATGGTGATTAGCTCACCATGACTGTTTCTGCCAGTCAGAACATGAATTTGCTTAGTTTTGTGGCCGCCTGACTCAAGTCACAGGCCTTTGTTTATTTCTTAAAGACACTCAGGAAATGAGTATATATAGTATATTTACTTTTTCCCTCAAGTTTACTTTTTGAAACTCATGCTGCCTGGTTGCTTACCTGAAGATGGCAGCAAAGTGTGATTTTTGAATTGTCGCTCTACTATTTCAGACCCTGTTTTGAATGAGAATGATACAGTATATCTCAGAGTTGCCTACCTGGAATTAATGTTTTTGTAAAATGGCCTTTAGTGTTCACAAAGAAACCATGTCTAGGAAGTGCAGTTAAAAGCCAGTTTGACACCCGGGGAAGGGGGAGTGTTGTTTTGATACATACTGTACTCACTGGATATGAGCTTTTGTCAAGGCTCCGACCAAAAATGACATTGAGGAGATGCTTCTACATGCAAAGTTCAGTTTCTTATAGATTCATCCTGAACAGTATCAAAAATTATGCAGGCCTTTTAATTAAAGGTACTTCCAGTACTTCCAATCAAAAGACGTGCAATTAATTTGTCTTTTTTTCCTTAATTGAAGTATGTAGCAGTGGAGAAACTCAGGAGGGCTACATCTATACATCTAGACCCCCACATACAATTCCATTAATATTCCAACAATCCAATAATATTTTTTAAAAAGCCTCATTTGGATGCTGTTTAGGACAATCACTTGAAAAAGGGTTCAGGACAGAGGAAGAATAATGGCTCGCATCAGCCTTTCACCAGCCTGATTCCTTCAAGATGTGTTGGGACTATATTTCCCAGTCAAAACTTACATAATTTTAAATTAGAAGTTTTTTAAGCAGTAAAGCGCAGAGTGCTTTCTGAACTATTATGGGGGAATGGTGGGTATCCATAGAGAGATGATGCTTGTAAATGAAATTTGCGTGGTTCTGTTTCCAAAATCCAGCCAATGTCATCTTCCATTGAAAACTCCTTAGTTAAAAAGAGTTAAGGAGCAATTTTTTTTTTTAATTCTTCGTGGCTGTCTTTAGATGACAAGAATTCTGGTTTTCCAACCCTTCTGAATTTCTTTTAAAGTTTGCCCAACATTTCATTTCAGGTCTAATTTGGCACCAGAATGCTCCAAGGATGGGCATATTTACATGTTGGTGAGTGCAGAAGCTCATAGAAAACTGCCAGCAAATCAGTCTGTCTGGCCAATTAGCTGAGCATAGAAAGTGAGGTGTCTGTGCTTGCTTGCCAATCAGTCTTACCCATCCTCCACGAACAGAAAAGCACATCCTTCCCTATCTCCATAAAAATTAATAACTTGCTCTCTATTTCTGTGCTCACCATTGTGGCAAGCATCCACTGCCTTCCAAGCTGTTGATGCTGGCATGGCCGCCATTTTGTTTATCTAATAACCTAACATACTGGGAATACAGGAAGTGAGAAGGAATTATGTGAATCCCTTTCAATGGGAGCCTAGATTGCCCACCAAAGCAAAAAATAAATCTATTGTGTGGTTTCGGAAGTGATTTTTCACCCTTCACCAAAAACCAAAAGGGTTCATTGGAACTTTCCACAATGGCAAGTCCTTCAGTGATGACAATATTTGATCACAAGGGGGCTCCCCTTGCAACAGATCCAGAGCTGAAGTTTAATCTGCAAGAACAAACTTCAAAATAATCCAACACGAAGCAGATTGTGTGAATGTATGATTGAAGCTGCAAAGCTTCTTATCAACTGGCACAATGGAAACTCAGAAGAAGAAGCAGAGAAGAACCTGACAGCTTATTATAAGTAGCTTGCAAGGGAAGAATTAAAGTTCAGATAGTATTCAGGAAGCTTCTGAGACTTTGTGCTGTCACTTTCCCCTACTATGTCTCTGTAAAATGTTCAGGCAGTCTTCTTTATCTCCTCCCCCAACAAGTTTGGGGATATATTATAACGCCTTGTAAATATAAAAGTGCTATAACCTGCCTTTATATATTTATTTGAAGTTTCTTGCATCTGATCTGTGCCAGCTGCCCTCTAAAGAGTCTGCAGAGAATAACAAGAATAGTAATAGATTTCTGGCATTTGGGAACTAGAAACATCTGCTACCTCCTTGAATTGTTTGCAGGTCCAATATGTTGGTGCTGCCACTAACTAGTAAATGGACGGCATTTACTAGCTAGTGGTGGCACCAACATATTGGACCACATTTTTAGGAGAAGCTATTGATAAATGCAAATGCGTTCCGAAGACTGTTGGGAATATTCCTGATTCTGTTTTTCTCCAACTGCACTTAACTGTGATTTAAGAATTAATGCTACATGCTCCCTCTGTGTATAATGTGTGATAAGAGTCACCTGAGGCTCAGATGAGTGGCTTTGGGGGGGGGGTTGTCAATGTTTCCCACAACACAATTTTTTTGCAGTTCCTCTGTGATATATAACAAGGGGTAACAAATGTCTCAATTCTGCCCTGTCCTTAAAAGATTCTTCATGTGTAGATCAGATCAACACGATCTCTTTTCTTCCAGATTGCCAAACATTTTGCTGAACCTCAGCCCCCTTATAGTCCCAACTATATATTAAACACACATTAATTCTAATTAGCCAAATGTGATGCAGAGTAAGATTTTATTAAGTAAAGGAGTAGAAAATTGGGGAGAAGTCATAACACGACAAATCATGTGAAGGCAACTATATCTATTCGTGCTTTTTTGTTACAACTATGATTCACAGAATATTCTAGAAAATAGCCTGCTTTATTTTATTGCAAAATATGTGAGCCAGGCCACCTAACCTAAGGATGGGGAAGCCATGGTCTTCTAGAGACTGCTGAACTCCAACTCCCAGCAGCCCCAGCAACATCTGGAAGGCCACACTGCCCACCCGCTGTTCTAGGTTATTCCAGAGATTGTACTACCACCCCTTTCCTGAGTGCTGCTTATTGATCATTAAAAGGCATCTTCCACTTTAGTTGAAAGTTCTCAGACCAGTTTGCCATAGCACGCTTCTCCGGCGCAGTCCTCGCATGGAAACGTTTCTGGGATTATGTGAAGCTCGGATGTTATTATTAATGTTTCTCTTGAATCCCCAAAGCTGGAATATGTTGCCTGTAACGGAATCAAATTCTTCAAAGGCCTGCCTCAGAAAAGGGTCTGAAAGAATGCTGAGCTGAACGGTTCCTTATTCTTCAGTTCACATTGCTCATGAAGATGGTGGGGATGCATTAAAGGGCATAGCTGGGCAGCCACATTAATATGCAGTCTGCCCTTTTTGAGCTAGCAGAGAAGGATGCTACAATAAAATAGGCTCTTCTGGCTGGCAAGTGGTGCTGCCCTTACAGTTTTAACACAGCACAAGTTAAGCAAATTGGCTTTGTTTCCTCTTCCTTGCTCTAACATGGGTTGCCTCTAGGACAGGAAGTGACTTGATAGATGGCTAGACCTAGCTGTCTACAGTCTTGTACTGAGGATGCTGATGTACAGGCTGGGCAGGGGCCACCTGGTAAAGCAGGAGAAGCTCTTCCTGATGATGTTTGGTCTAGTGATTAAGGTGCTGGGCTAGAAACCAGGAGTCTGTAAGTTCTAGTCCTGTCTTAGGCATGCAAGCCAGCTGGGTGACCTTGGGCCAGTCCCTGTCTCTCAGCCCTGGGAAGGAGCCAATAGGAAACCAGGAGACTGAGAGTTCTAGTCCCGCCTTAGGCATGAAAGCCAGCTGGGTGACCTTGGGCCAGCCACTCACTCTCAGCCCAACTCACCTCACAGGGTTGTGGTTGTGGGGAAAATAGGAGGAGGAAGGAGTATTAGGTATGTTAGCTGCCTTCAGTTATTTATAAAAAATAATAAAGGCAGGATAGAAAATAAATAAATAAATTCCATATATCAGCCACAGGTCAAACACCTGGGAGGTAAAGGGACAAGACCCCAAAATTCTCCTGCCACCCCCCAGCCCTGTCAGCCAAGGTTACAAGGTGTGGCAGGAGAAGTGAGGAGTCAACTTGCTAATGCCTGCCAGCTGTATTTCTGTCTACTGTTAAATACAAGTTTAGTGTTCTTCTAAACAAGTGCTAAACCCATGTTCTGGCTGCTTTTGAATATGGGTTTAGCATCCTTTCAGAAGAGGGATTTAAAGAAGCCCCAATTGCTTGTCAGCCTTTTGGCTAAGATCAAATGTATGTAGTATAGTAGCCCAACTAACAGCTGACTGCAGGGTCTGGTTGCTCCCACTTCAGAACCACTGCCCCCCCCAACCTGTCTGCTGTATTTCAAGTTTCACACTCATCTGAAAGAACCTGAAGTAGCCCAAACAGTAGCTTTAAGAACAGGGGGATTGATTGGTTAAATGGGAGATTTGGGGGTCTGATTGAAAAATACTGGTGGTTCAAGATAGGCAGCTCTTTACCAACCAGCTCTCCAATCTCAGAAGAAGCAGAGAGAGGGGGAAGCTGAATCTTTACTGCCAGATCTCCAAAACAGGTCTATGTGATCAGACTTGGCAGGTAAAGAGCAATCTCTCTCCCAGAGTCTCCTGCGACCTGAAGCCTGGAAAGTACTTAATAATTTGTATTAAAAAGAATGGCTGACACGCATGGAGGGGGATTGCACCCTGAAACAGCAGAGACGAAAAATACTAGTTCTCTCTCTCTCCAGCTTCACTGTGCATCTCTTCCCTACTGCAGCACTGCACTGCACCGTCTGCATCAGGATGGTCCTTGGGGAGAGCCCAGTTTGAAAGAGCCAAGTTGCCAATAGGAGCTAGGTAGATCCCAGCCCCTGACCTTGCCATCCACCACACCATCAGTGAAACGGCATAGATCATGTCAGTGGCAAAAATTGTGTCAGGAGAAATGGGAAAGGGCTAATTTAAAATTGAAACATCTAAAGGCAACTGAGCACACAGCTGCTTTTTCAAGGAAAAACATCACATGGGGACAGAGGATAGACCCTGTGTCACTGCATAGGGCTATCATCTATGTCTGCTTGGTTTTCCCCCCTGAAAACGTGGCTCTCCCCTTTTCCTCACATCGGTTCTGTCCTTCATTTCCCCTTGTTTATTCCTGCTTTGAAACAACAGAGGCAGGCCCAGAGGCATCTGCAGAATCTGACAGTTTCATCAGAACGATGAAACAAGTTCTGTGGTAGACGCTCTGCCCCCTATGTGTAGGCATGCCACATCGTGATGCAACTACAAAAGGGGTGGAGCGTGCATCACAATGTCCATTTCATTGTTTGCCCCCTTTGCTGCTGCAGACCTCAAGTGCATTCATACCCTTCCCTTTCAAACATCATGATACAACACCTGATCTTAATTAAAGTATGCCTCTTTTGCAAGTGTGAAACAATTCTCATATGCAAGGGCAGGGATGCGGCCCAGTTTAAAAGCCTTGGGTTCCCCCCCCCACACAACCAGCTTTATAAAAGCTGATTGTTCAGGTAAGAAGTCTTGAATATCCAGAAGTGGAGGAAACTCAGCCTTATCCCTTGACCGCACCTCTATGGAAAGGTTGCCTGCAAAGCTCAGTATTTACCTCAATGAAGAATCCTCTCCATCCTTTATCTGGATTTTTCATTTGTTTCTTATAAACACCTGTGCTCTTTCCAAAGAAGAAAAAGTCAAGAAATATCTGGTTACTCTTTAGGAAGTTTAAAAGATCCATGAGGAAACAAGACACCAAGTCACTGGTGTATCTGAATAAGTATTGTTTTCAGAGACTGATGGTGGCTTTTCTGAGTTTTTGTTAGTTTTGGCCAGATTGAAACTGAACATGCAGCCTGGGGGGCTGACATATGTACTGAGCAATTAGGGCAAGGCAGATGAAAACGGATGCTTTGGTGCAAGGAAAATGGCCAGATAGAACAACCAAGCAGCTGCCCCAAAGTAAGATCTTGAGAGCCACTCTGCCTGATGAGTTATTGTATGCCAGTGCTTCTTCAGAGATGACAGGTGAAGGGGCTGCACAGCGTGAATTCTTGATGGATCTCAAGTTGGGAACAAAGAAAAGAGTTTGTCCCAGGAGAGAGAGAGAGGTACAAAGGGAGGAGGTGCAGGAAGAGAATTCGTGGCTATAGGACTTCAGCAATTGGCCAAGGGAGAGGAAGCTGACCAAAGGAAGGAGCAGATGGGAACGGGGGAAGGAAGTTTTGTAGGCTTGAAGAAAGGTTAATCAAGTGTGCCAGTGGATGGCACAAATGGGACAATTGTGTGGAAGGTGTCTGACAGAGGAAGAAGGAAGGAAAACAGTACAAGTGAGGCATCGATGGAAGGGAAATTAAGTAAACAAGTAGCTGGCATCCAACAGATCAATAGAACTAAAATCGATCCAAAAAGGTGGGGAACTGCAATGCTGTTTGTTGCTGCTCCTAAGGGAGAAGCTATTGCATGTTTTTCCTATATTATAAGGTGAACTAGACCAAAATACCCTTTAGTTTGTTTTCTCTGGGTTTCTTTTCATTTCTTCATTTTTCAGCAAGATCAACAGCACAAGGGTATGCCGTTCATGGAAAGGAAGATCTTTATAGAAAGCAAATCTTTACAGAATTAACACCATCTGAAGAAAGCCTTACTGAAACAATACAAGTAATTTAATTAGAAATTGTCTAACTAGATTTGTTTTTAGCTTGGAAAAATAAAAGGGGCTAGTGTTTTCTCACATTTAAGAATAAAGAACATCAATGGGCTTATATGAGACAGTTCCCTATTTGGGAAACTGTAGTTTGAATTTGCCTGAAATCTCTAATCATATTATGCAAAAGTATCTGCCAGAGAAGAAGGCACTCTTTATGGGTGATAAGAATAATTTCAGTCCAGAGCATATGACTGCGCAAAGTGTAGAAAGACAATACCAACATTTTTAAAACATGAGATTAAAATAATGACCCCAAAACTAACTACTTAAAAAAAAAAGGCAAACTCTAACATTAATGACAACCCTATCCCTATTCCTGCTTTAACATGGCATGCTAGAACTTTTTCAGGAGAAGACAAAGAAGTGTTCCAGGGTTATGGTAAACATTTTAACTACTTCTTTTGCTTTGAAATATCTTAATTGTACAAAATTTGTAGTCCTTCAACTATTGAGCTACAGCTTCCTGAAGCTCAGCTAGACACTCAGTGATGAGATATGTTGAGAACTGTAGTGCAATAGGAACATCTAAATATCCATAAGTTTCTCATCCTGTCCCATATATCTGGGTGCTTGCAACTAATTGGGCAGCTTTACCTCTCTCCTCCAAAGCTGAATGAATGAATGAATTGAATGAATGAATGAATGAATGAATGTCTACTCACCACTTTCTTTACTTTAACACGATGCCATTTAATAGGATTCTTTTTAACTTCTGGTCCAGATAACACGTGCATCCGGAAATCTTTCCTAAGGATGTTAAAAATAGAGAAACTGTACACTTTTAGTTAATGGCACTTATTTTAATTTATGTGACTTTGTTTTGCAATGTTAATTTTCAAAAAGGGACAGAGGAAGAAAAACAAATGTGTTAGGGCCCCAATACCTTGTTCCAGAATTAGTGGTAGCATAGTAAGCATAGATTGATGAAGGCTCCAAATCTGTGAAAAAGTAGATAGTTCCTCCAGTATTTGTCTAGAAAAAGAGGAAGGATCAATGAGAAAGAAATGAAGGCAGGTGTTCTTCTGAGTGTTGTTTTCCTTTTCCATAAGTGGAAACAAAAACCATTGTTGGTATGTAAGCCAAATCTTGGGTAGCATGTCATTAATGCTGTCATCTCCAACTGCTGCTGTCCTGATGTATCGGATTTCACCCCTCATCCTGCCCTATTACTACCTGATGAAGACAAGATATGGTGGGCCATCAGTTATATTGTTTATATACACCTGGTCTATGGCAGGAATGAGCAAACTTTGGTAGCTTGGGGCTGCATTTAACATTTGGGGAGGGGGATGGTGGCTGCAGGGGGAAACATGCACTAAGAGACAGGCAAATTCAGGTCTCATCATGTGCATGGCTGGGGCTGGGATTCTTCTTTTAGGGGGTGGGGGCTTTCTGTTCAGGGATGGAACTAGGGTCTGTGTCACCCAGGGCAAACATAGATTCCGTGCCCCCCCCATGGGTTATTTTGTCATTTTGGCGCACCCCCCAGCGTGGCGCCCGGGGCACATGCCTCTGCTTGCCCCCCCCCCCAGTTGCGGCCCTGTTTCTGTTAAGTCTGATTAAGGGCTTACACTCCTATTCATCTGATGCCTCTGTTCTGAGAGAATTCTACGGTTACTGGACCATAGAGAGTTTGGTACAAAATCAGTAGTGGAAGCAACACTGGGGCATCAGGAAGGAGACAGGCAAGTGGATCTTTTTTGCCTTAGCTATCTCAGCTACAGTGAGATCATTGGGAGGGTGGCATCTGTGTGGACAGAACTGCAAGTGAATATATGGTCCCTGGTCGCTACCCCAACAGCTGGTATTGCATGTGGTCCTCAGGGCTGTAGTCCTCCTGCTCCTGTATGTTTAGCTTAATGAAGAGAAGACTGAGGGGAGACATGATAGCAGTCTTCCAATACTTGAAGGGCTGCCACAGGGAAGAGGGCGTCGAACTATTCCCCATAGCACCTGAGGGTACGAAGCAATGGGTGGAAGCTTGTCAGAGGGAGATCCAACCTGGAAATGAGGAGGAATTTCCTGGCAGTGAGAACTAATGAGCAGTGGAACAGCTTGCCTCCCAGAGTTGTGGGTGCTCCATCGCTGGAGGTTTTCAAGAAAAGATTGAACAACCGTTTGTCCGAGATGGTATGAGGATTCCTGCCTTGGTCTTAGGCAGGGGGTTGGACTAGAAGACCTCCAAGGTCCCTTCCAACCCTATGATTCTATGATTCTATATGTCTCTCACCAAAGTCCTGTTCCAATGGACCTGGGGACACTGTTGATTCTGCATGGTTTTAAGGTAAAAAGTGGTGATTGGAATTCCAAAACTGTCTTCATGGTGAGCAAAGGCATGGTTCACATTTGGGATGATTCTGTAAAGGAATGGTGAGAAATGTATGAGTAGCTTGAATAGTAAGAGTTAGCTTTGAACCAACTTTGCACAGGAGCATGTTCAGTTTTCTATTGGCCCGCCCAAGAGTGCAAGTAAAAAGAGCCTTAAGTCTGCTAGGGTGTAGAAATAAGCTGCTGTTCTGGGTTATTTTTCTGTCCCCAGACAAAATGCCATTTCTCTTTTACCTTGACCAAGGCTGCTATTTAGTGATCCTTGGATATTATATATGATTGCTACTACTCATGTATCAGTGATTATGTTCCAATAAGTCCAAAAACAGTATCAGAGAAGTGGAATTCAAGATGCATTTTATTTGAGGCAATCTACAAATAAGACAATCCTTCCAACAAGGGACTTAGGAATAGTAAGTCTGATTGTTCTCCTCCACTGCCTCTCATCATACCAATCCTGGGAGGTGCATAACCTTAGAGAAACTAATCAAACCCATTCATTGAGTTTCATGTCTGAAGGAGGGTTTAAACTCTGCTCAGCACAAATTTTCTTTCTCATTTTAAATTAAAAGTGACTATCTAACCTACGCTACCAATATGGTTATAGTTGTTGTAAGGGTTAAATTGTAATTATAATAAAATCCAATAAAATAAAACAGATGTGCTGTTTTTGTACAATTTATTTGCAACTTATTCATTCAAACCCTTGCTGAGCACTGGGTATTCCTCACCTCCACTGCACACTTCTAAAAATACAACCTGGGTGCCTCTACGAGAGAGAACATTTTTCTGTGGCTCAACTCACCGGAGATATTTCTCTCCTTTTAACTGATTAAAATAATGATTGGAATTGTCAGGCTGGCCGACTTCATCTCCTGATGCCACAAGTAGGTACTTTGCTTTGTTTACATACTGCTCATTGTATTCTGGGAACAGGAAAAGAAAATAAAGGAAGGTGTATGCCTTGCCTCACGTTCAGCAGAGAGCAAAATGGGACAGTGTTAATTGTTCACAGCAAAGAGAATAGAACTGCTTTATCTATTTAATTTGGCCCCTCATCCATACCTTGCGTATGTGTCAGCCCTTCAGGGTAGACTTGGACGCCAAAGTCATGGATGCTAAAACTACTTTTCTTAGAGGGCCAGGGTAACAGAATCTTGCAACTCTGAATGTGCCTCCCCGCTCCCTGCCTTTATCCTAAAGAGAACTAGGGAGGGTCCGGTCTGAGAGCTTTCTCAAATTCCATTCCTCCTTTGGACTGAGATTTCTCTTATCTCACCATTGCCTTGGCTGTGGCTCTCCCTCCTCTTCCTCCAAGTTATTCTCACAGCCCATCACAGTATGACTCAGTTTCTTTCCCATACTCTGCATCCTCCTAAATCCATTTGTATCCTCTTAAATACCATGGTCCTATAATCTAGACCTTCATTAATTCCTCCATTAATTGAATCTTCAGTGGTGTTTACTTACTTAAAGGGTCCACATTTGAAGCCAAGAGTTCAAAACGGGGATCATCCATCTGTCGCGTCACATTGAACTGGTAGAAAGCTGTCAGTGCGAAACTCCAGCCACAGTACGATCTGTACTGGTGATGGAAATTCTGCAGAAGGTTATAGCCATGAGCTTTTGATGCAATGAAGGGAAACCTGACAAAGAGCTAGATTATTGGCGCTATTTTTTTAAGTAGCTGACTCCTCAGTCAGGTGGACAGGCCAATTCTGCAAGCACTGGACATTGTTGAGCTCTTGAGGTCCTGTCGGTAATCCTGGTTCAACCCATATTGTAGCATAAATGTCAGCCTTTCCCAACCTGGTGCCCTCCATTTGTGAGAAGCACAACTTTCTGAAATTCTCAGAGAGCATGGCATTTGGCCTTGCTATGAGCTAGATAGGGTACACAAAAGGAGAAGTCTTGTAACATAGAGATATCTATTAAGAAAGAGAGAGGTTGGTGATGGTTGCCACAAAAACTGTTGAAAAAATCTGCAAAGTGGCCTCCTTTTGGGGAAGAGACTTGAGAACTTTGTGAACTTGTATTTAATCATATTAAACCTTGAAACAAAATGTCCCCTCCAGTTTCTGCAATAATTTGTAAGCCTACATGTTCAAGTGCTGAGATTTAGATTCATATCTCAACTAAGTTTGAACTGAATGGAGATGTGACGCACAGATAGGGAAGCATCGGCATTGATCTGAGAGTAACTATGACAGGACCCAGCTTTTAAAATAACATTTTCCCCATTAAAATGAGAGCCAGCAACATTTGTTTAAAAGATCAGCAGTAGGTAGCTTGGTGCCCCCCCCCCCCCATTGTTTTGGACTACAACTTTCCCAGTACTTTCCCACTGGCTGTGCTGGTGAGGACCATTGTGAGGTCAAGTCCAGAACATCTAAAACAGGTTGCTCACCCCCCTTCCACCATAACCCAGGTTTATTTATTCCAATAGCTGAAGTCACCCAGTTAATGTCTGGGACCATCAGGCTTTGATTATGTATTCTAAGCTGCTCAGCTTTATAAATATGGAACTTCTTCAAATAGAGAAAAAGCTCCATAAGAAAAATCTGGAGAAACAGAAGACTTCTTTTGTCACAAGCCTTGTCTGGGTCATCAAGGCAAGCCAATCCAGTATGCACAAAGTACAGGTGCTTAAGTAGCGCAGCTGAAAACTCTCACCTCAACAAAATTCAGGAAGTCCATAACAACTGAGACAAATGACACCACACGCTTGTCGATGGCTGCAGTCAGCCAAGCGATCCATCCACGCTAAGGGGAGAAATGGAAAGATGGAGAAGAGCTGCTGGAAATAAACTCAAGAATCTTTCTGAACTACTACAGCTTAGGTACGGGTGGCCTTTTAAATACCTTAATGAAGAAGGACAGTGATGAGGAGTACTTTTTTTTTGTTTACAACTGCATGACCTCCAACAAAAAAAACCACAACACCACCCTATCACATTAAAGAGTAATTGTAGATCTATGCACATTTCTCTCATAACACTCATATACACACATGTGGGCTTTTTGGCTTTTATACTGGTCAAAGTGGCATCAGGTGTCCTGGTAGTAGACTTTTAAAATTTGTGCTGGCAGCCACCAAAGAATGAAGAAAGACTTGGAAACTTAACTCTGGGCTCAGCTGATTGTTTTGCCTCTTTTGCTTTCTTCCCACCTTCCACCTCACCACCATGTAGACTCTTTGATGCCAGCCAAGTCAAACTTGCATCGATTATCACACTTGGGCTGCAAAAGTCCAGACAACCACTAGACAGAAAACTCTTTGTTGCCATCTAGAGTTCATCTGAAGTTTTGCAGCCAAGTTATGCTAGCTCTACAAAAGAGGAAATAGAAGCAGAGGGGACAAAGGGGGGGGGATAAAAGGGGGAACCACCAGAGGTTGGATGGAGGGCACACTTTTAAAAAATCTGACTCTCCAGCCATCTTACTTAGGCCTTGGCCCTCTCAGATACCTTGGATGAGCCCAGTAGCATAAATTCAGTGATTTGTACATCTTCACCAGTCTGTTTCAGCAAGAAATCTGTGACTGTGTCTATGGCTCGCACGGTGGCCTGCATAGAAAGAGAGCAGGATTATAGCTTCTGCAAAGAGATTGGCTTCAATGCCGATTTGGCATGGTACATTCAAAGCACCAGCATAAACATGTTTTAAATATATATGTTTAACAGACTCCTGTGTAAAACCAACATCTCTCTGCTGAAATGGGGAAAATGTAACAAGCAGTGCTCAACATGTGAGACAGCAAAGGACCACTGCTCCTAATATTGTAAGTTTCATTCATTTCCCATGATGTGAAAGGTTTCCCATCACATCAACTATGTCACTTGAGTGTTTTGCAGCAATGCCAAGCTATGGCTGTTGTGGGTCTTCCGGGCTGTGTGGCCGTGTTCTGGAAGTTGTGGTTCCTAACGTTTCGCCAGCATCTGTGGCCAGCATCTTCAGAGGGCAGGAGCACAGACAGAAGCGAAATCTCTGTGCCCAGGTAGAGTGAGATTTCGCTTCTGCCTGTGCTCCTGCCCTCTGAAGATGCCGGCCACAGATGCTGGCGAAACGTTAGGAACCACAACTTCCAGAACACGGCCACACAGCCCGGAAGACTCACAACAGCCATCGAACTCCGGCCGTGAAAGCCTTCGACAATACAATGCAAAGCTAATTTTAAATGGACCACAAGGGTTTATTTAGGTGCATGTATTCAAAAGTCTTGTCATTCTTCTTTTCTAAGTGTGATAAATACAATTTATTTGCTAATGTATTTTGATTAAGTCTTCCTGGGAAGAGAACAACATTATTTTGGAGACCTTTTTGTTGTTCACATTTGTGAACAGTTTGGTCTGAGAATGCCCTTCTCTCTTCTTTCTTCTCACTGGCATTAAGCATTGCTGACATTAAATAGAAAGGAGTTTTCTACAGCTCACGGGGTGATCACATTTGATCTACAGACACAGACATTAGGAGGATGTATAGCTACACGAGGCATCTACCCTCTAGAAAATTGTCACTGGGTTCAACAGCCACACTGTACAGTAAATATGGGAAATCTGTGGTCCTCTATATGTTGTTGGATTACCAGTCTGTCTTTCCTGTTCATGCTGGCTGGGGTTGATGGGTATTAGAATCCAATAATTTATGGATGGTCCTAAGCTCTACAACCCTATAGTAAAGAATATAAATTTCAGGATTACCTTAACCATTGGGAATTGCACAAGCCAGTCCAGTGAAGTGGTTGGATCGTTAATAAATCTCCATGAAGCATATGCAAGTAAGCTATTTTCTCTAATATCCTTCATCCCGAAAGGGTGTTTCTGGAAATAATAATAATAATAATAATAATAATAATAATAATAATGGTCATTTTCTGTTTTAAAAAATAATGGCAGATACTACTACTTGCTCCTACAGGTCCGCCTCCCAGAATCTGCTGCAAATTGCTCAGCACCCAACCCAGACTCTTTGGTCAGCAAGAGACTTTTAGCCAATAGTTTACAGTCATACTGGTATTTTTCTCTTCAACTGCAGTCTAGAAAAAGATGAAAAGTATGTGAGATATGATGACGTGTCTGTAACTGGAGTGTATTGCTCTTGTAAAAATGATGCAAGTACAGGTAGTCCTCGCTTAGCGACCACAATTGGGACCAACAACTCCATTGCTAAGCCACATGGTCACTAAGCGAAACATCACATGACTGCGACAGACTTACGATGTCACTTCCCATTCGGTCATTAAGTGAGTCACCGTGAGTCGTTAAGCGAGCCATCACATGACTACAACTTGCAATTTTACTGCTGGCTTCTCCCTTGATTCTGCATGTCGGAAGCCAGTTGTGAAGCACACAAATGGTGATCATGTGACTGCAGGACGCTGTGACGGTTGTAAATGCCTGCCAGTTGCAAAGTGCCCAAATGTCAATCACGTGACCATGGGGACACTGCAACGGTCATTAAGTGCGAGGACTGGTTGTAAAGTTACTTTTTCAGTGCCATCGTAACTTCGAATGGTTGCTAAACAGGGCAGTCATTAAGTGAGGTCTACCTGTAAGATGAGATTAAGAAGGAAGATACATTGGTGAGCACTACAAGGCATCATTGGAAGGCTGAAGGGGAATTTCTGGAACTGGAATCCTGCGGTTGCTGGGATTAGATAAACAGGAAGTGGAATCCCCTTTGGTTGTGTATCATGTCCACCTTGCCCATACTCTGTACTACAAGGCTTGGCTATGCAAGAATGGCAGCTCAGAAATAGGAAGCAACAGCTCTGGCTGCAACCCAGACTAGGGGCAACCCAGATGGAGAGGCATCCTCTGTGTTAGTTCAAGTTTATGAGGTACCAAATCAGGGGCTTATCTGTGCAGAAGATGGAGGGGCAGAGGTTAGCTTGTTATAAACCCCTTTATTAACAGAACAGAACAGAACAGAACAGAACAGTGCTTTCCAAACTGTGTGTCACAACACAACCCGGAAGTGGCGATGGTGTGTCGCTGCCGGCAGCGTGCATGGCAGCAGCGGCAGCAGCGACGGCAGCGGTGCGCCATCAGCGCTTCCAGGTTTTACCACAAAACACGAGGCCACCGCTGCCGCCGCGCACACTGCCGCCGCCGCGCCGCCGCCGCGCATGCCACCTCTGCCGCCGTTGGTGTGTCACCAACGGCGGGACTTTGGAAAGCACTGGAATAGCTAGTATAATGTTGGCCCTTGGAACATCCTGTGAGTATTCTGGTCCAAAGCATGCTCCATTTAGAATGCATGGAACTGGAAGGGGCCATTTAAGCCATCAGCTCCAATCCTCTGATCGGTGAAGGAATCGGGATTCAAGCACCCCAGGTTGGCCACCCAACCCTTGCTTGGGCACAGTCAGCAAAAGGGGACTCAGTGTGAGGTTCCACAGCCAAACTGCTCTTACTGTAGGCTGCTTTTCCTAACCTTCCACTGGATTCTGCCTTCCTGTCAATTAATGCTATTACTCCAGAGCAGGCCCTCACCTCCTTGCTGTGCAACACAGTTTCAGGTATTTGAAGGATGCCATCGTGTGTCCCCTCAAGAATCTTTTCTCAAGCTTAAAGAGACCCTGTTTCCTTAGTCCCTTCTCCTAGGATGCATTTTCAATCCTTGACGCCTTTTCCTGCATCTGTTCCTGCTACCGTGAAAACTCCATGCAATATTTGAGATGGAGAACTATTATTTCTCATGTTTTGAAAATCTGCTCAGTCCATGTACAATAAAGTACCACAAGAAGAGAGAATTGGTAGAGCTCCGAAGTTGCAGACCAACGTACAGCATCTACACAAGAGCCGTACATGTGTTTGCGTGTATTCATCCATCTAAGCTACCACTGTATTTTGTATGTTTTAATTTAAACCATACACATTGTTTCCAAATTTACATCTATTAAGTATCTATGTACATGGTGTGCAAATGAGTGACTTCATTTTTTTTTAAAAAAAAATGATGTCTAAGTGGCTCTATTTCTTAATCTACTCAGTTCATGCCTCTTGCCCTGCCTGCCTGCAGTGCCGCCCGGTACAAATGCTGGCTGCTGATTCTGTTTTCCTTTGAAGATTACAGCCTGCTCCACTGGAGTCTGTTGCAATGGCACAGAAGGCTTCCATCCGGAGCTTCTTTGGGATCCAAAATTATTGCCCTGCATCACCACCTCTCTTTTGGAGGCTAGAGGGGAACTTCAAAACGGGCAAAACCCACGAGTACTTACGTAGAAAGTGAGTGGCTGGAAGGGGATTTGCTTCAGAAGAACTGCAACCCTGCCAAGACAAACCAGTCAGTCCAAACCAGTTCTGGAGAACAAAAACATCACCCCACTCTGGCAGAGCCCACTCCATAACAGGCAAATTCAAACAAAATAGTTTGACACCAGCGACACCAGGCAGATGCCATTTTAGAGTTAGTCAGCTTGTGGGATGGACTCAGCTCTCAACCCCTTTTTATGACCCCATGGACCCCCAGCTGCCACAGGGCTGGAGGTATCTGTGGCTAGTTGTCATGACAAGATTGTCCACTATTCTCAACAGAAAGTAACAACTGAAGAGGTCTAAGCTTTTCATTTCAACGAAATGAAAGCCAAATCACTGGTACACATAAATCCATTCATCATCCCACCCAATCATAAGAAAAACAATAAATCTGAGCTCTGCAATTGTGGGAGCATTTTTCCACCCTCCCTCTCTCTCCACCCCCACCTCCCAAATCCCTATATGTCAGGCAGAGATCCCACCTGCAATTGAAATAAATGGGAATTGATTATGTTGCGTTGAATGAACAACTTTAGTAGCCAATTTATATTACCAGCTGTAGTGAAACCCTAATTTTTAGATGTGGCCGGAAGGCAGAGAACGGTGGGAGTGTTGGCTGTTTAGTAGCCAGCTGTTCTGTAATGCAGTGAGCTTGCTCTAAAATTTATGGTCCTTGTTCATCTACTCTGGGGCCAATTTTAGCTCTGACATTGAGAATAATTCTGCTTTTCAGAAGAATAACATTAGGCTTGTTCCATTAGTTCCAACTCTAATATAGTATTGCAATATAAAAAAATAATGGATTAGTGTGGATTTGACTTTTACTGGGGTAAAAACAATCTCCATTTAAAAAATCTTCATGGCACGTGAATGTGCAGCTTTGGAGAGGACATTCAAATAATTAAGTATTATGTGGAGTCCTTGGTGCTCTCTGAGCCTTGTTGTTTTCTTGCAGACATTTCATTGCCAGGCTAGGCAACATCTTCAGTGCGAAAAGGGAGTGGGACTTGCTCTCTGTTTATATACCCTGGCTTGTCCTGCCTGTGTTGGTGGGGGTGTTGTACTCTCCTTAGTAGTACCTTGATTGGGTTGTTGTTTGCTGCTTGGTTGATTGACTGAATTAATAGTTCCTTGATTAGGGTATATTGTGTTGTTTGATTGCTCCTCTGGTGCTAATCTTGGTGTTAATCTTTGCCTATCTGGTTGTTGATTGCTGGTAAGGAGGTGTTCTGGTCTTCTGGCTTTTCTATTGTCTCTTATGAATGGTATGTAAATGTTGTTTACCTCTGTGTGTCTGTTGATAGCTGCTTTGTCTGAGTGCCAAGCTTCCAGGAATTCTCTAGCATTTTTGGATTTGGCTTGGTTTAAGATGCTCACAGTTTCCCAGTTGAAAGTATGGTTAAGTCTGTCCATGTGTTGTGAGATTAAGGAGGTTTCATCATGTCCTCTGACTGCTAGTTGGTGTTCGTGGATGCGTTCTGCTAGTCTTCTGCCAGTCTGTCCTACATAGTGGCTGTTTCAGTCCTTACACTGTATGTTGTAGATAACTCCTGTTTTTTCTTCTTGGGCTACTGGGTTTTTTGGTTTACTTACGATGTTCTGAAGGGTTTTGGTTGGTTTGTGTGCTACGGTGATGCCGTGTGGATGTAACAGTCTATTAGTAGTTTCTGAGGTGTTTCTGATGTATGGCAGTGTAATCCTTTTCATAGCTTCTGTTGGTTTTGCTGTGATTTAAGTATTAAACTATATTTAGAAAATAAATACATTCACTAGTTGGCATCATGGGATAAAGTATCCTTGTTGGACTTTGTGTCTGGTTTTCAAATAACTACAGTTATAGATGACATACTGAAGTTAGCATGAGGAGGAACATCTTATATAAAAACAGTGCATTTTCTCAAATGACATGAATGCTGATATGTGCATGAGAGAGAGCTCATTGACACATTAGTCTAAGCCATAGTTTGTTGAATAACCTATTTGCTAGATTACCAAGACACTAAGCCACACACACAAAACCTGTCCCCCCAAAGAACAACAAAACATTTTGGTTTAATGCAACCAGTGAGAGAGTGTCTTCTGCGATATGGTGAGTCAGTGTGATGTGGAGTTAAATAATGACTTCAGATGCCAAAGTTCAAATCTCACTCAGTCATGAAGGTCACTAGCCATCTTACCTCACAGAATAGTTACTAGGATAACATAGGATATGTCTTGGTGTGTGAACGAGAGCAACAGCAGAAGCATAGAAGTACAGGATAAAATGCCATCACCACTCAAAAAGTCGCAAGATTATGGGAGATATCAGAAAAGACAGATTATTTGAAGCAATACCCTTGCAGATGTCGATGAAGGTTCTCAGTCATCCAGGTGGAATTGTCTGTAGCTTGAATCATGTCAACTGGATTTCTATTTTCTCAGTGGAAACGTTTCGCTCCTTATCCAAGAAGCTTCTTGGATAAGGAGCGAAACGTTTCCACTGAGAAAATAGAAATCCAGTTGACATGATTCAAGCTACAGATCCTTGCAGATGTTACCAAAGGTAAGTGCACTTTGAGGTACCTACTCTGTTCTCCTTCCCCTGCTCCCCCCCCAAATTATTTCCACAGTAGTGATTTATAGCATCTTCAAGCATCCTCCAGACACTACTATGCTGATATAACAGCACTGAAGAAATGTTTTATATTTCCATAGCAATATATGATGACACTATAAATCACGGGTATGGAAATGACTGAAATGCTCCTTCAGTCTTCCCCCATCTGATTGCTTTGCTTTTTCTTCTGATACATGTTGTAATTATTGCTGCTCTACTTCTACCACTGCCAGCCTTCCAAAGATCTCCTCCTCCCTCAAAAGATTAACGTTAGTTCTTCTTTGCTGCCTTTAATATCTCAAACTCCCCTCTGGGGCCTCTGTGCTGAGCCATCTGTCTTAATTCCTTTATAGGGTTTATCACCTGGCCTTTGGGAGAGTCACAGGAGAATCTGCAAAAAGAAGTATGATGGGCCAGTATGGGGATCAGATGAAATAAAGGAAACGGGGTCTCGTTGGAGAAAATACTGTGATCAAAACTTCTGGAAGAGTATATTTGAAGAAGTCCAAGTAAATACCGATAATGATCAATCTCCTTCCTTATTAGTTCTAAATCTAAGAAGATGGAGGCACATCCCTCTTTAATCCCACTTCTATTCCACTTTTCTCCCTCTATTTTTTATTAGGTTTTAAATCTTAATCTTATACGTGAGCAAAAAATGTAAAAATAACTAGATAGATGCACAGCTACACATCCAGTTGTTGCTTTCTACAACACCTCTCGCTGCCTTCAGGTTCTTAATTCCTGTAGGATGATTGGTGATACCTGTGGAAACCATTGAGAACTTTCCCTAAGAAGTTGCTGAACTCCTGTCATTAGCCCCTCCTTAAGAAAAAAGTCTACATACGATCCAGTTGTGACTGCTATAGTTCTAATCTGATCAGCAGAGAATTCAGCAGAACTTTTCGAACGGTCATTATTTCCACCTTCAAGCGAAAGAAAACATGATTTCTTCATCTGAGCATTCTTATATACTTTGGGCACAGCAATTGTCACCATATGCCACCAAATTGTTTTATCCACTTCAGAATCTGGGGATGAAAAGACAGATATAGTAAAGATAAGACTCCCAAGTCCCACACCTTCTCCAATGCAACCAGACACAAACTCAAACAAGGATACTTTATCCACGATAAAGTACTTGCTGGGATCATCCACCTCTGCAGGGAGAAAGAGCCTGTTACGTTGGTTTGCCCCAGGCAACTGTTGGACCCTGTTGGGTTACAGAGGGAGCTTGGGACAAGACCTGTCAGGCAGTTTGGCCAAGGCCTTGGCTATAGCCTGTAATAGGCATGTGACTAAGACCTTGGACCAGATTGCTCTTATGCAGCCTCTCTCTGTGTGCTGATCCTGGGATGCTCCTTGGTTTTCCAAAGAGCTCCGGGAGATGAAATGCCAGAAGTGATACCTAGGGTACCGTTGGAAAAAGACAAAGAGTGAATCTGATCAAACATGAGTAAGAGCCCATATCTGGGCCTACGTCAGGGTGATGAGGGTGGCAAAACATTGCTATTTCCCCACCCTTATTGCGTCTGCTGATAGTCGCCCAGCAGCCTTGTTTAGAATAACCTGCTCCCTACTGTGATCCTGTGGGGGTGGGCCACAGGGTCACTGCAGAGCCATGGTGAGGGATATTAGTGCTATCTGGCAGACAAGGTCGCTCAGATTCACTCGGAGTTGGACTCTGACTGGGTGAGTCCAAGTGAGTTGCTTGGGGCACAGTCTTGTGTTGTTATCTGGACTGAATTTGATTCTGTTACACCTGAAGAAGTGGACAGGTTCCTTCTGTCTGTTAGTGCGTCCACTTGTTTATTAGATCCTGCCCCCTCCTGGGTTATTAAGGTAGCCCAGGAGGTGACCACAGGGTGGGTCCATGCAGTAGTTTCAGGCTCTTTGAGAGGGGGTGGTCCCACCAGCCTTGAAGGAGGTGGTAGTATGTTTCCTCCTCAGGAGGTTATTGCTGGACCCCTCCCTATTGGATAATTATCAGCCAGTTTCCAATCTTGCTTTTTTGGGAAAGACTGGGGAAAAGGTGGCCGGACTACATTTCAGTCTGGTTTCAGACCAGGATACTATACAGATACAGCCCTCCCTGGTTGCGCTTGCTGATGACCTTTGGCAGAGCTGGGATGGGGGTGGTGCATCCATCCTAGTGCTCCCTGACCTCTCAGTGGCTTTTCATACTGTCAACCACAGTATCCTTCTGGACCGGCTGCAGAGAGTTAGGTTAGGCGTGGGAGGCTCCAGTTGTGCTCCAGTGGTTCACCTCCTTCCTCACCAGTCAGTTCCAGTCGGTGTTGACAGGGAGTGGAGAGATGGTGTCTGCAGCCCCTCACATGTGGGGCACCTCCGACAGGATGCTCCCCTCCCTCCTGTTTAACATCCACATGAAACTGTTGGGTGAGGTCATCCACCAGTTCAGAGTTTGGTATCATGAGTATGCTGATGATACCCAACTTTAAAAAGGTATAAAACTGTGGGGTTGTGGGGGACTCAACCCAAGCAGGCTTGACCAAGCCTGGAAGAAATGACCAGGAAAAAGAAAAGTAAGTGGCCGATAGGTGGGTGGAGATAAAAAAAGGAGACACAGATTTAAAGTGAGATAGAAAGTTTACTCAAGAGTAAGAGAGGAAAGAGACAAAGATTTAAGGTGAGAGAGAGGTTACTCATGAGTCAGAGTAACCTTTTGTCCCCTTAAGAAGACAAAAGGGAAATAAGGAACAAACTGTCCCGTTTAGGGGAGCAAGTAACAGAAAGATTACTTGTGAGGAAAAAGTAACAGGAGAACATACCAGGTTTCCCCCCCCCCCTGCCATGTGCCCAGCTGGTATGCCTGCTTGCAGCTGAGTTCAGGGGAAGTGGATCAGCCGGCAAGTTCTCCCTGTGAAGAGATTCATTCCACATCTCTGGTGGAAAGAGGACGGAGGCCAGAAGGGTGAGGAGTGTCCCGTTTGTGATGGCTGGGGCAGAGGATCGAGACTGGCAGAGCAGAAGAGTCTATGAGCAGCCAACCTGGGTTTGGATCAGGGACAGCAAGGAGGTGGTTCACGAGAGTGCAAGCTGCCAGAAATGAGACTGTTTTGCAAGGCAGCTGTGGCTGAACATCTTTCCCAAGGGGAAGGCTGGAAGGGTTTGAGAGTACATGTACTTTGTGGCTGAAAACGCATTGCCCTTCTAGGAAATGGTTGGCACGGGTGAGAGACACCAAGATTCTTGCTCACGGAGTTCTATAGTTACAGTTGCATAAAAGTATCCTGATACCTGTGTAAATCTGGCTGAAGTAAAATAGTAAAATAAAAGGATTTTAAAAAATAGGAAGCAGAAGTGTCTTGGACTTACTGAATAGGGGCCAGGAGAGAAATGCCCCGCAGAGACCCTTCTGGTAGAAAGGCTTGAAGTGTTGCTATTGAGTTGAACATCTCCTTTAACTCAACATAACAGGTCTGGGTTCCCCAACATATAGGATGACTGGCAGGAGAGGTGGTGGAAATACATGCCTAATTAAATAATCTCTTTGCTGAATTTCCTGGCCATCCACAAATTATTTATTCTAGAAAGGGTTCCACTAAGCCACGTTTAGTACTATTTATACCATTTCATTTATAAATAAAACTCACTGCATTTCTTCAAAAGGCACTGCAACTCAGTTCTGCTTTGTTCCAGTAACTGGAAACAAATCAAAGGAATGTGAGTCTTTTGATGGCCAGCATGGGAGCATCAAGTTACCATCAGTTTTGGAAAGCTGGTGGGTGGTTCCAGATGAATGTCTCCTGGGGCTACCAGTGAAAGTGGTATTGCACAGCTATTCTGTCTTTCACTTCTGAACAAATTTCAGGGTAAGTAAAACAAAAACTAATATTCAAACTATGGGAGGGCTAGAATGGAAAAAGGATTTGGGGGTCAAGAATGAGGAGGGGAGTTGTGCCACCTTGTCAGAAAGCATCTTGTGGCTTTTTCATTCTTCCCTTCCCTGAGAAGGGCTCAGTTTCCTCTCCACCATGAGCAACAACCAAATAGGTCCCAAATCTCCACTTCCAGAAGGCTACTTACCATCCAGCCACTTCAGTGAGGTCATATTGATGGTATAGACAGTGGCAGCAGGGTGCTTCTCTTCTGCCACAAGGGTATAACTGTAGTGAGGGTCAGGAAGGTTTACATAGTCCTCCAAAGCCTTCTGGTCCATTGGGTAAACAGAGGGCATGTGGGTGAACAAGAAGAGAAGGAACAGAAGGGTCATGTTTCAGTAGCCAGTTGGAGTTGTGGGGGATCCACCTTCTCCTATCTCAGAAGGCTCCAGGATTTCCTTTTCAGGCAAACGGGTGGGAGAGATCTACTTGCCTTATACCTCACCTCAACGCTATTCTGGAGTAATTTTCAAAAGGAGTGCCAGACCAAATATTCCACCTCTGCTTATATGTGAACCCAACTGCCCAGAGGGCTGTACCTGAGGGACATTATGCAAGAGCACCCAACGTCCTGGGGGACGAGTCTCATTACGAGCATAATCAGGAGCTTCCCTTCTCTTGTCAGAGAGGAACAGACAGGACCAACATTTGGAGAAGCCTAGAGAGAAGTCACAAACATGCAGAAGGCATCCCCTTTTTGATATTCAGCCAGCCAAGAATATCATTCTCACAGCTGTGAAGATAGACCTAAAGTAAGATTCTCATTCATTGCACAGTACTGAATGTGGTATGAATTGTGGAATTAATGAAAAGAAGGCTCAAAATGGAGAGAGAAAGAAGAGAGCAAGAGCACAGAAAGACAGGCAGGCACGTAGAAGAAGAAAAATAATCTTGCCCTTTTTTATATACAAAAGGCATAGGTCCTGAGTCTCTGGGGACTAGCAGGCATATGTGGAATTTTGAGAATATGCTGGGGCCATGCCTGCAAAATGATGGCTGAGCAGGGACTTGCCCATTCACAAATTAGTTGTCATGGGGGACGCACCAGTAACAAAGCACCTACTTATTAGAATGCTACCCCCTTCCTTCTCACAGAATATTCCCTTACAATCCATGTTTACTTTTTTCCTTTTCTGGACAGACTGGGCATACTTCCAGACAAAGCACTGGCCTGTGGCTGCTCATTTTCACTTTCTAAGAAAGCTTATGTGGACACATTCGGAGACCAGAGGCACTCCTGGCAGTAAGTATGCTTCTTATAATGGTATGTGGGAATGACCTTGGGAGACAGGAGGAAGAGCCGCAGCCTAGACCTCTGTCATGCCAAAGGTATCTCAGCCCACAGAAGGAAAAGGGGCAGGGGAGGCATTTCAGAAGGGACCCTCCTTTGTTTTCTGGAAAGTGCAAGTGAAGGAGGAGAGAAATGCTTTCAGACTTGCAAGATTCTGTTACTGTCACCTTACAATAAAGGTAGTGTTAGTACTCTTGGTTTGTGCTTCCTGTCTGGATGACCTTGAAGGGCTGACACTTCTGAAGGACTGGTGTTTTGGTTGGCAGTATGCTAGCTTCTCTCCTCTGAAAAATGTAAATGATCATCCAGGGCAGGGAAACCCAAAGGGAAATGTTTGTAGGCATACCAACAGGGACTCTGGATCACAAATATTCTTCATGCCATTTATGCCATGCCAAAACCAGCTTCCAGGGTTTTGAAGGACCCTAGCCATGCAGTGGAGAGTAACCTAAAATGCCAATATTATGTTCTTTGAAACATTAAACAGTATGTTCTTTACAACATTTTTGAAGTCAAAGTACAGTACAACGTGCAAACTTTGCTTTGATAGGGGCAATATTTATTATCTATCTTGCCTAAAATATATGGGAGACAGACAGGTGTCCGAGCAGTGGGAGAACCAATAGGTATTACAGCATCTTTAATGAGATCTAGAAAAAATCATTTTAGATCATTTTTTTTAAATTGCCAAATAAAAGTTGTCCTGAGTGTTCCCAAAGTAAAGATAACTGTAGTGTACAACATGGCACCATTGTAGTGAAAAGGAATCTGATTGGAAAATGGAGTAAAAAATACTCCTCTGAGGATTCGGTGAGCCCACCTTGCTTTACCAGCACTACACCCACTATGACTGCCTGATCCCTGCAAATAGGTCCTATTTCAGACATCCTGATCGTCACTTCCTTCAGCCTCCAGGCTCTTCTCTGAACCTGTCCAGCTGGGAAGTCAATTGAGAGATATAACAGCAACAGCAGCCTCTACCACATTGTAATAATGGAGTGAGTCCAAAAACAGCACCAAAAGAAATTTTAAAAGAATGATAAAACATCCAGGAATGAAGGAGGGGGAAAAAAGGAGCTTCTTGTATTGGAGGAGAAAAATTTGGGGAAACCAGAAAATAGCCTGTGGTTTGTCGATGAAGGTTCTCAGTCATCCAGGTGGAATTGTCTGTAGCTTGAATCATGTCAACTGGATTTCTGTTTTCTCAGTGGAAACGTTTCGCTCCTTATCCAAGAAGCTTCTTGGATAAGGAGTGAAACGTTTCCACTGAGAAAATAGAAATCCAGTTGACATGATTCAAGCTACAGCCTGTGGTTTGGTATTCTCTTATCACATAGGATTCATCTGGTGAGGCAGCTCCATCCATTTTCACTCAATGCTACTTAAGTATTGTCACTACCTTCCTTCATGAACTGTATTTTAACATTCAGACTGGGCTCAAACATTGCTGCAAACCACACATTATAGCTATTTTGTCTCAGTAAGCCAGAATTGGCTGGATCCACACATTATTCTAGATGGCAATCTTTCTGTGGCCAGATGCTATACTCACTCACTTTTCCAACCTCTCAAGGCCTCAGGGAGTATTATTGCTAATGTAATGGATCCAGGGATTACAATATTGTGGCCATTCTGTGAATTTAGCAGATGCGGAGATTTTAAAGGGCAAAACAATTACCTTGAGGCTGCTCAATCTTTTGACATCCAATTGGAAATCTGGATGTTTATCTTCCACTTTTCTAATTCAGACTTGTTTCCTCTGTAGTCAAAGAGAGCGATGAACATTCCAAAGAATGACTAGTTGTACTTTATGCTCATGCCTCAGCAGAACCAAGAATTAAGTACCTGATTACCAGAAAACAGAAAGTACACAATTCAGTGATGCCTATCATATGTCAGATGAAAGGGAACCTTTTGTAAGTGTATGGCTTTCTACAGGATGTCGAGAAACAAACATGAACCTGAATAGCTAACCATTGTCATTCAACTAGACATTTCAAAAGTCATTCTGCAATGTTGCCACAGTACCCTAAAGGTCTTAAGGAGACAACTGAGAAGCTCTTGTTGCTTTTTCAATAGCATTCTTTGATAGCCCACATCTTCTTGAGTCAGCACAGTAGGATCAAATGGTGTGCCCAAGAAGAAAAAACAAGAGATGCCTCTCTGGATAACCTGAAACTTATATTTCATAAAAAGTCTATGTTTCAACTCTTTTTGAACGTTTGACTCTTCTTCATAATTGGATGGACTTCTTCTAACCCTTTATATTTTAGCTTTTCAGAAAATGCCAATGCTATTAGAGGACTTGCTTACATAAGACTGAGTGTGAGCAGGGATGTAGACATGCATGCTGGCCTGTGTATTGGCACTTTTGTCGTGGCATTTTTGTCATTCTGATAACTCAGTGGTGATGCTGTAGTAGCCTTCTACCAATCTTTTCTTGTCCTCTAAACATTTCCTAGCTATAATAGGAAAACACATGCTATTTGTTCCCTGTACTATACTTTTCTTCCCAAATGTAAAGATAATAAAGCAAGACATTTTTATGGTCATAGACTAGCTTATACACATAAAATCTACCATAATTCATAATAGAACGGTAGTGTAGGGTCCAAAAGGCAACAAGGGATGATCTATAGGAAAATTAAACATTTTTGAAATTTTAAAATAGCCATATTAGACAATATTCACTGCTATGCTCTCATAGCTGCTTGGCAAAATTTGGCAACTTTTAGATAAACATGACTCTATGATCTGCCAGGAGGAAAAATATATAATATTCATTCTCCCTACCTGGCATATTTTATTTTTAAAATATTTTTTATTAAGGTTTTAATGACACTTTCATATGTCTCATTACAGATCATATTATAGTTTCCACACATCCTGAGAGTTGGCAGAAAAACACTTATTACCATTCATTAAACAAATACAGTTCCTCCAGATCCTGAAGAATGACGGTTCACCAACCTGTTTCTGCAACATATGAATTACATTTGATATTTTTTTCAAATAGAGTTACTAACCCAATTTTACTATCCCACCTATCAATTGATAAAATATCTAAATTTTTTCAATAGTGAGCAATTAACAATTTGGCTGCCAAAAATGTTATATGTTTTACTGTTCTAACCCTGTATTCTCTCCATCAAATATATGTAATAATTCTTATTTTGGTGAAAATTTAATTCTTTGTTTTGTTAGAACATTCAATTCATCAAAAACTTTAAAAATAATCTGATACTTTTTCACATGTCCACCAATGATGGAAGAATGTTCCCTTCTGTTTACAATCCTTTCAACATCTTGCTGAATAATTATGGGATATTTGTGCAATTCTTATGATGGTGGGGTGGGAGACGCCCCAGCCTCTGGATTAGGGGTGTGGTAAGGCTCCAGTGGTCAGGCTAATAAAGGCAGCTATCCCTGGAGACTGACGCCCTTATTTACCATTAACCATTTACTGGTCTCAGAGTAATATACAACAAGTATTAGCCCTGATGGATACAGGGTCAGAATTTACAACTGACAGGTGAAAAGAATGACTAGAAAAGGATTTTTCACTGGATCTACAAAAGGAATTGGCTGAGGCTTTAAAATTTAAAAGGGAAATACCAATGACAAACCAAGAGAGTGACCTGGATAATTTTTTCTTACTGGATTTACAAAAGAGGCTTGTTAAAGGCTTGAAGAACTCTGTGCTGTGGAACAAAGAAGAAATAAAGGGAAATCAAATCCTACAATAATATTTGAATGAACTAAAGATTAAGACTGTTAGAAGTAAAAGGAAGGAATATAAAGTTGGTTTATTTGATTAAGGTTAAAATATGATATGTTGTTACCTCTGGCAACCCTTTACAGACTTTCTGCTGACCCCATCACTGAAAAGTTGATGTTTTATGGATTTGTTTATAGATAAGAGATGGGATATGGGATGAAGAGATAAATATTTGTAACCTTAGAGTGGGTGAAGAGTCACTAAATTTGTTTATATTTGTTGTGATGAAGGTTGGAAGTCACTTCTTTATATACTGTATTTCTTTTCTCTTTCCTTATTATATTCCTACTTTTCTCTTTCTCTTTTTTTCTTGCACTTTTTACTCCTTCTTTCTATTCTCTTTTCTTTCTTTAAGTTTAGTTTGTATTAGATTTTACAATTAAAATCAAAATTCTTTTAAATTATACATATTTTAAAAATGTATGGCGGCAGCTGGTATTGACTCCGTACCTGGAAGCTTGGATTGAAACAACCTGAAATTTCTCACCATGCATATATTTCTGCCACCGTCTTCAGACTTCTCTTGCCTTTGCCTCCTTTCTCTTCTTTCCTCCTTTTTGCTCTGAAATAAATTTTATTCATTTGGGAAAATTTATTAGGCTCAGTCAAATTGCATAATAGAAACTAACAAGAAAAGGAGAATTAGAGATGCTGGTAATACAGGAAATTATAATAGATTTCAAATGTATAAATTGATAATATAGTTATGAATACCCTTACTCTGCAGTGGGTCAAGCTAAAGTTAGCTACAGATACACCAGGTAACTGTCACCATTTCAATCAAGAGTTTATATTTTATGAAAAATCATTTTTTGAAGTTCATGTTAATTATATGCAAGGATGCTAAAAAAGACATTAGCATATGGGAAACTTCTGCTGCCACTTTCTTTGAGCATCCATTTTTCAAATATACTGACAATGTGTGGCAATGCAGAAAATGGGAAAGAAAAGATCTATACAGACAGAGAAATCGACTGAGGATTCCAAAACGGAATCAAACGGTGCAAGTCAGTATGCTGATTACTAAAATCATTAGATCTTTCCACATATGCAAATTGACATCATCTGAAGAACTATATTTCCAACCAATAATAGTGGTTAAAGGGAGATCTTCAAAACTTATCAGTGTCCATTGAGCCATATAACTAGGACATTTGTTATTTTAAAATTTTATTTATTTATTTAATTTTTATCCCGCCTTTATTATTTTTCTAAATAACTGAAGGCGGCGAACATACCTAATACTCCTCCCTCCTCCTATTTTCCCCACAACAGCAACCCTGTGAGGTGAGGTGAGTTGGGCTGAGAGAGAGTGACTGGCCCAAGGTCACCCAGCTGGCTTTCATGCCTAAGGCGGGACTAGAACTCTCAGTCTCCTGGTTTCCCATTGGTTCCTTCCTAGGGCTGAGAGAGAGAGTGACTGGCCCAAGGTCACCCAGCCGGCTTTCATGCCTAAGGCGGGACTAGAACTCTCAGTCTCCTGGTTTCCTATTGGCTCCTTCCTAAGGCTGAGAGAGAGAGTGACTGGCCCAAGGTCCCCCAGCCGGCTTTCATGCCTAAGGCGGGACTAGAACTCTCAGTCTCCTGGTTTCCCATTGGCTCCTTCCTAGGGCTGAGAGAGAGTGGCTGGCCCAAGGTCACCCAGCCGGCTTTCATGCCTAAGGCGGGACTAGAACTCTCAGTCTCCTGGTTTCTAGCCTAACCTTCACCACTAGACCAAACTGGCTCTCTATAAAGTCTTCACTTTCCATAAAGTGAAGCCGTAGTTGGGGCTGCTTATATTTTGAGGTTAAAACTATTAAAATTTATGTCAGTTAGGGGTCTTCAGGAAAGCATCCTCATAGCCTGTATTCAGATAGCTTACAAGTCATCCCTCTTGCAAGGTACACTATTCCATTCTTCAACCTCCTGATTTTCTACTTCCTGACAAATTTAGTTGTAAACCCATATCCCATGACCCTTCCACTTGTTCAGTCGACATTGGTTATTTGTGAGAAATCCCCTCCAATTACCTATTTTCCCTAATGAATTTTACTAGGGTTTGCACAACTCTTCTAAACTGGCTTCTACTTCCCTCGTGATGATCATGTAAATATTTATTTTAATCAAATAAAGTTTTAGATACATTACATCCAATAGTATATAGAATGCAGTAATCCTTCTCCATCCTGATGACTGGGCTACAATTCCCTTCTCCCTAGCCAGCATTATGATTGGCTAGAGCCAATGGTGTTTGTGATCCAAACTATCTTAAAAGTGTTAGGTTCAGGAAGGCTGGGATATAAGATCTTGAGGGAACTGAAGCTCCTGGTTTATGACTTCATGTCACACAAGAGGGATGTAGCCCTTCTCATCACCCTTCACACTACAACTGCTAACCAAGGGATGCCTATGACACTCTCACAGCCATGGTCCACTACATAGCATTAATATCAACAAATGGTTGAATGAGTTTTCTAAAGGAAAAACTGCAAATTGCAGATAAATTCAGTGCCTCCTCAACAGAAGTACAGTGGAGGAAGACATAAAATGCACATGTATTGCTAAGAGTGGCTTATGTGGAAGTATCTTTTGTTTCCTCAAATATACAAAGATCTTTTAACACCACACAGACAACACAGTTCAGAATTAAAGATATCACTTCCCATAAACAGCCTGAAGTCTCACCCAAAAACGGAAAGAAAAAAGGTAGGAGTGCTGAAAAACTACTTTTGGGTGGAAAAGTATCTGAGAGAATCCTACCTTTTAGAACCAATCATGTTACCAAAGTAATATGTAATCAATATGGCATAATCAAGCTTTAAAATACTGAATAATTGATATCATTCCCAAAGTTCATTCTCTGCAGCAAATCTGAGTGCTGTAGTGCTGAACATATGCTAAAGGCTAAACCAAAGTAACTATTATTTAAGATACCTTTACAGATAAAATGCTGTAACCCCACCCCCAAAGAATGTATTTGAAAGGATGGACATCAACTTTTCTTTGTTGGTGATGTGAAAAGTTTGAGGGGTCATTGACTCACAGGATTTGGTCTTGCGAGTTCTTGGCTTCTTTTTGGAACAATTCATGGGGAAAAAATTATGTTAAAGATATTAATGTTAAGTTGAATTTACATTCCAAAAATGTAGAATTTGAGTGTGGGGTGTGGGGAATTGCCAGGAGAAATTTTTATAATATTTTTATAATATTATTATAAAATTATAATTATAATATTATTATATTATTATAAAATATTATAATAATATTTTATAAATAATATTATTATAAAATATCTTATATAATTATAAAATATTTTATAATAAAAATATTTTAAAATAAAAATATTTTATATTTAATATAAATTTTTTACAATATTTTTCCAATTTTGAGAAATTGGAAAAATATTATTATTCCAGATAATAGGGAGATGTGTAATTTATCCATTTTTGAAAAGGAAATCTTTTTTGCCATATATGACAAAATGATACAATGTTTCCCTTTGGCACAGATTTCATGATACTGTACAACAATAGGATTTCAATTTAAAAAAAAACCCAGAAAGGTCTTTTCTTGTATCTTTTTTCTTCTTTTTTGTATTAAAAAAAGAGAGAAGATAATACAACTATCAATAGAATAGCACAGAAGGCCTAGTAACACATAAAATTAACAATGCAGAAAGTAAAAACACAACTCATGCCTTAAACATTATTATCCTAGCAGCTGCTGTTCTGGGAAAATACAGGTGGTGTGGTGACATACCATAACCGAGGTGGTAGAGAAATACCTGCACTCTGAATTTATTGGAAGAAAGATTTATTTATTTTTTATTTATCAGATTTTTATCACCGCCTATCTCCCCCTCAAGGAGGGACCCTGGGCGGTTTACAATAAAAACAAAATTTAAAATTCAATACAAGTTATCAATAATATAAATAGAGAATAAAAATATAAAATACAATAAAATACAATGAAATCCAGATGGTAATAAGTTCTTCTTCAGTTCGTAAGTGTATAAAGAGCCGGACTAGGGCACCAGCCATCCCCAAGACTGACTGTTCCCCTCCCAGGCCCGATGGCAAAACCAGGTCTTCAGTTTTCTCCTGAAGTCCAGGAATGAGGGGGCTTGCCTTACCTCCGGGGTAAGAATGTTCCAGAGGGTGGGAGCTGCTACAGAGAAGGCCTGCTTCCTGGACCCCGCCAGATGGAATTCTCTTACAGACAGGGTCCGTAGCATGCCCTCCCTGCATGACCAGGTGGGGCGGGTCGATGTAATCGGGATGAGACGGTCCCTCAGGTAACCTGGACCCATGACATGTAGGGCTTTAAAGGTAATAACCAACACCTTGAATTGGACCCAGAAGCAGACTGGAACCCAGTGCAGATCGCGCAGCAAAAGTGTTATGTGTGCCGATCTTGGAGCACCTAGAATCGTCTGCGCGGCCACATTCTGGATCAGTTATAGCTTCCAGATACTCTTCAAGGGTAGCCCCATGTAGAGTGCATTACAGTAGTCTATATGGGAGACAACCAGGGCATGAGTGACCGTTCAAAGGGCCTCTCGATCCAGGAATGGGCGTTAACTGGTGCACAACATGAAGTTGAGCAAAGGCCCTCCTGGCCACGACTGCCACCTGCTCTTCAAGCAGGAGTCATGAGTCCAGGAGGACCCCCAGATTCCGCACCGGGTCTGTCTGGGGCAGTGCAACCCCATCCAGAACTAAAGTTGGTAAATTCCTGGATACTGAGGGGCCATTAACCCACAGCCACTCCATCTTACCAGGGTTCAGTTGAAGCCTATTGTTCCCCATCCAGACCCCCACAGCCCCCAGACACCTAGAGAGGCAGTCACAGCATCACTTACTTCCCCCAGGATGGAGATGTATAATTGAGTATCATCGGCATATTGATGATACCTCATCCCGTGATGACGGATGATCTCGCCCAGCGATTTCATGTAGATGTTAAAAAGGAGCGGAGAGAGAACCGAGCCCTGCGGCACCCCACAAAGGAGGGGCCGTGGGCCAGATCTCTCGCCCCCTATCAACACCAATTGGGACTGGCCCTGGAGGAAGGAGGTGAACCAGCACAGAACTACGCCGCCCACCCACAACTTCCCGAGTCGCCCCAAAAGGATACCATGGTTGATGGTATCGAAAGCCGCTGAGAGGTCAAGAAGAGCCAGGATGGATGCATTGCCACCATCCTGCTCCCGCCAGAGATCATCCATAAGTGCGTTTAATTCAGTTTAAATAAATCCATAATTCAGTTTAAATAAATAGCATAGATATAATTTATGTTATCATCATGTAATTAGAATTTAAGTAGATTATCATGATCTTTGTATCATTTGTTTCACAAAGTTTTGTTCTTTTTTCCCCTTGTGACGCAGATATGAAGCACCCAGTCTTCTGAGCTTCTTCTGAAAAACTTCATGAATTTTTTCATTGAAATTTTAAGAAGATAACAGTTCAATGAAAAAATTCATGAAGTTTTTCAGAAGAAGCTCAGAAGACTGGGTGCTTCATATCTGCGTCACAAGGGGAAAAAAGAACAAAACTTTGTGAAACAAATGATACAAAGATCATGATAATCTACTTAAATTCTAATTACATGATAACATAAATTATATCTATGCTATTTATTTAAACTGAATTTTCCAAGATGGAAGATAACATGGAACTTTGTGACTAGATTACCTGACAAGTGCTTCTCCTTAAAAGCAGCTGTGGAAAGGTATATATGATTAATTGTATTTCCTTGCCAGGGCTGGACTTCAAATGCAAAGATGGCTCCACCCTATAGCTGCTTTTAGAAATCAAATGAATCTAGAGATCCAGCTGTGTTGGGTATTAGTGATACCCCCTGAATGCTATACAGCTGCAATAGCTTTCATATCTTATGAAACATCAGGAATAGAAACAGTAATATTACTGTTTATTGCTCAGATTTTCAAGAAAATGGGGAGATGTCACTCTTCTGACATTTGCCAATAAATCAGAAGCTCAAACAAGAACATCTGGTAAACTACCAAATGTCATCCTTCCATCACGTGCTGGCAAAGCATTTCAACTAATTGGTAAATTGTCATAGCAAATTTTCTGGCACAGATGCCTTCACCTTTAGATCTAAATTTCAGGACTAACCAAATATTATTGGGAACAGTTACTACATGTCATAACTGTTTCCATCTTTTTAAAATAAAGATGAGATTTGTGTCTTGGTTACTTTGGAAATTCAATAGGTGGGAATTATTAGGAGCGTGCCATTAGTTTTTCTCATCTCATTCCTCTTGCAGGGGATTTGAGGCCTTCTCTGTGTTGCATACATCATTTGTTGTTTATTCGTTCAGTCGCTTCCGACTCTTCGTGACTTCATGGACCAGCCCACGCCAGAGCTTCCTGTTGGCCGTCGCCATCCCCAGCTCCCCCACGGTCGAGTCCGTCACCTCCAGAATATCATCCATTGCATACATCATACCTGTACACAAATTGATTTTTTTCAAAATGCAGAATGGAAGAGGGAACATCTGGAGTCCTACTTTCCATTTCTATTCTGCTGCCATTATGTACATAAAAGAGCTGAGGCTGAAACAACAAAAGCCACTCTCTTGTCCATGCTAATTATTTATAGTATTGTTTCCAGTGGCTCTGGACAGTCCTGTGTCTTTTGAGAGATAGAGATAAAGAAAAATAATGAACATCTTTTGCCTGTTACCCATGTCTCTCTTCCTTTTGTCCCATTGTTGCTTGTTAATGTTATGATGTTTGCTGATGTTTATTAAATAAGCATCAAGCTCTATGGTTGCTAGCTGAAGTGAGTGGCCTGTGTGCTTGCTCTGATCTGGATGTAGGGATTGACTGGGAGTGTGCAGGGTGCCAACTAAACTGGAAATTATCCACAGTAATTTTCCAACACTCTGTTTTTGCAGGCCAAACAACAACCTATGTAACAGAAATCTGCAATCTACTTCCCTGGGGGGGCGGGGGCGGGAAAGTAAAAATCTCCCTTATTTTTTAAAAAATAAATCCAATGTAAGGAGGTAAATTTCATTTAGTCTTTTGGAATCACATCATCCAAAATCTCATAAAGCTCGTTCAAAACCCAATATTATACCAAGAAAATGAACATTTTCTTTATAGGAGGCACAAAATGCTATAAAAAATTATGTGGACTGACTGCAGCTATTATCCTTCCCACACTTTCCTGATCAAAGCCTTTTTAAAATGTGGACAATGCATGCTTTCTTAATATTCCTTACTAATGTTCTTCTTTTTAGCAGAAATTACTCATGGCTATTACATGATGAAATTATGCAAAAGTTCAGTGATCACAACTTCTCCATTTCTCTTTCTTTTCTTCAAACTCTCACAGAAAGGAAAATCCTTTTAGGGGGATATAGATCTATCGCCAACCTTGCTTCATGCCTTCTGTAATTTATCAGTAAAATAGGGATTTTAATTGGATGATGTAGAATTCTACTCCCACAATTTGGTCACAATTTGGGGGGAAGGCAAGAGGATGGTCACAATCAAAGCCCTACCCCTTTGTACATGTGTGGAGGAGGGGAGCTTTGATCATGTGGCCACAACTTCCATTTTGCCTTTTTTTACACTACCCACAGATGTGACTCCTCCAAATAGCTGAGATCTTTCTTCCTCTCTTCTACTTTGTTGGCAGTCTGAGATGTTGATTTCAAAAGCAGTGGGGAAAGTGGAAGGTGATGTGTATGAAAGGAACTTGGAAACAAAGTGCTTGTTTCAAAGGGCAAATGTAGAGAGAAAAGAACTGCCGTGGAGGCAGGTTAGTGATGAGGGAACATGCTCTCACCTTCCAACAGTCCCCAAACATATCTCTGGTCCCACCTGTAACTGCTCACCTGGCCTTGCTTCAAGATCATGGATGGTGGAGTGTTACAGATGTTACACCCCTTGAAACTGCAGTGGGATAGTGTTGAGTTAAGGGGAACATTATTGTTTTTATTCTAGTGCATTTATCAATGTTTTAGGACTGTTCTACTAAGGCTTGGGGTGAGGGGTGAGATAAGGACAATGTTGTGCAAGCAAGGCATAAGATTAGGGTTATGAGGGCTTGATGGTGCCACCACAAATGCCAACTAGGGCCAGGGAGGTATGTCCTCAGAGGAGAAGGCTTGAGCTTGGAAA
Source organism: Charina bottae (assembly GCA_023362775.1). Lineage (NCBI taxonomy): Eukaryota > Metazoa > Chordata > Lepidosauria > Squamata > Charinaidae > Charina > Charina bottae. The sequence continues at coordinate 131,183,442 of JALMGJ010000002.1, read as the reverse complement.
GCTTTCCCCCAGCTGCCACTAATCATCTGAGTATTTTCCAAGACTCGAACTCTGATGTTTGAAAAGAGGGAAGAAGGCAGATCAGAAAGCTGTGGACCATTGAAAGTCACAGCTCTCCAGTCCTCAATTATGCCCTCCAGCAAATAACAGCAATATATAACCCCTAGTTCTGATTAAAACAAGTGAGAGGAAAAATGTAATTTAAGAAAGAACAAGTGGGTTGGGAGAAAAAAAAATTCCTTCATTATAACCTCTCTACAAGTTTTGGATATAACAACTTGTCTATCTAAAGATCTCCCAGATATGGCAAATAGAATTGTAGATGAAAGAGTGGGGATTGGGAAATAAGGATATGAATAATCTACTTCTATGGAATTTTACAAAATTAGGAATTAGTATGGTACACTCAAAAGTTTGAAACATTAGGCTTAATTTTGAAGCATTGACATTGTGTCTAGTCCTAAAGTAGCTTTATTCCCCGGAGACGATTTATTAAAAGACTACTTCAGTAAATGACTGTTGATCCACATCAAGACTTACTTTAAAACAGGGGTCGGCAACCTGTGGTCTGTGGCCCACCGGTGGTCTGCGGGCCATTAGGAAGTGGGCTGCAGGGTAAGACGGAGCAGCTGATTGGTGGGGGCCTGGAAGGGGAAACACCTCCACCTATCAGCGCGCAGCGGTGGCAGCGTGTGCGTCCCTGGCGAGGCTTTTCGCCTCCCTGCCAGAACTGAGGGCATTTTCTGTCAGATTTCTCGTATGTAAGTGGCAAATTGTTTTCTCTACAAAGCACAGCCAGGTGGCCAGATAACAACTGTCACGTGTGTATTGTTTTGGCTAGTTTGCATGGGAACAAGTCCTCCTGATTCCTTCTGTGGGAAGCCTTGCTCTGTGTAGAGCAAGGGAGGGGGGAATCACATGCTTGCTTAGATGCAGCACTGCTATGGCCTATGCTTTAGGCCTAGTGTGTGTCACACCTAACTTCCAGCCAATCAGAAAGCTGGAAGAACTGAATATCTAACCATGCAAAATGGTGTTCTATGCTTCTTGACTTCTGTCCAGTCTTTTAGCCATGTTCGTGTGTATGTTCTCCTTCTGGAGACTAGGAAGTGTGTAGCTATGCATGGCTGTGTGTGTAGGCCATGCCACGGCTCCTTCATGTCTTCAAACTCTGCTTATAAGTTTGTTTGTTTTTCCTTTCTGCAATAATGTAACTGTATATACATTTATTGCCTTTTATTACAAGTAAACATTTTTTTAGCCATAAAAGCTGCACTCTGTCTGTTTACTCTGCACCTTAACCCCATAAGCCAGCATTATCCCACATTTTCGGGGACCCCGGAGCCTGCCCCTTTGAAAGGGCAGGCTCCGGGGACCCCAAAAATGCCCTCGATTCCGGCAGGGAGGCGAAAAGCCTCGCCGCATCGCCTCCCTGCCGCACAGCTGATTGGCACAGAGATTTTCCACCCCTGCCCCCCCCGTGCCTATCAGCTGTGTGGCGGGGAAGCGGCCTGGCAGCGTGCGCGCGCGCTGCGAGGCTTTTCGCCTCCCTGCCAGAACCGAGGGCATTTTTGGGGTCTCCGGAGCCTGCCCCTTTGAAAGGGCAGACTCCGGGGACCCCAAAAATGCCCTCGGTTCCCTGAAAGAACAACAAACAACAAAGCAAACCCCGCCCCCATCCATCCGATTGGCTGCCACCCACAAACCCCGCCCCCATCCGCCTGATTGGCTGGTGCCCACAAACCCTGCCCCCGTCCATCCGATTGGCTGCCACCCGCAAACCCCGCCCCCTGGTCCTTGGAAAAAAAATTCCGGCGGGGGTGGTCCCTGATGGAAAATGGTTGCCGACCCCTGCTTTAAAAGACCTCATTTGTTAATTATTAAGTCATCTGAATAGGTAGAGGAGCTAGGAAAGATATAGTAAATTAAGCAAAGTAAAGTAAGTAAAGTAAAGACCAATGCAATAATGAATTGTAATAGAACAACGTAACACTTGAGCTGGTTTTGTGCAAATATTATTGTAATTACCAAAAAATTGGAAGGAGGCAGGACTTGCACAATCGCTGGGGAAATCTGCTTTCATGTTCTTTATATTATGTCTAGTCCCTGCCACAAATATACTGTATGTAGAACCATCAGTTACTATATTGGTGGCCTAACCAGTAACCATTTCTGTTCTAGCTCCAGAAGAGAGAGCTTGTCGGCTCTGCAGAAGGTGAAAACAATGGAAATATTTCTCTGTTGTGCACTGATAAAAATAGTTATATGGGCTACCAGGCTGTAAGAGTTCATCTCCTACCACAGTGGTTATGTACTTGGTTGATTACTGAATCATGCATTGTACTCTAGAATAGGAAAAAAAACCAGGGTTTCAGTAAAGACAAATGCATATGATTCTCAGATGACTATTCAGTTATATTAAAAAGAATGGCAAGACAGGAGCACAACAACATGACAGGGCTGGGTTAAAGAAAATAAATCCATGAAATATTTATACATTTAGGGGGTAAAGACAATAAGATGATTCCCATAAATACATCTGAAAAGTACTTAAACCACTTTACAGTGGCAGTATCTGTCTTTTCTATGATGGAAGTTCAGAAGCAAATATTAAAGGTGCAGTGCTGAACTGAGAGCCATTTTGTAATCCATGAAACATGTGCCTTTGTTTAAAGGAGGTAAGAAAGACTCTTCCTGTGTCATTAAAGAAGCAGTAGGTTGCCTTTTAATGCAGTGATGCTTTTATAAGCATGTCACCAATGCTAAGAGAGAACAAGTTTCTTTGTTATTTTTAAATTGACCTATTTACTTATTATGACCTTTTATGAAACTGGTTAGTCACTTTTCCTTATGATGATAATCCCAAAGGGATACAAAAAAGGATTAAAAACCATAAAATTATACATATTAAACCCCATAAATCAAGTTATGTTGAACATTCATCTATGCCCAGCCCAGTAGATATTATTTCCAATTGTGTTACAGGTGTAGATGCTGTGTTAAGACACCTTTCACAGCTTGACTAGTTTAGCCCTAAGTGTGTGTTCTTTCTTTCTTTCTTTCTTTCTTTCTTTCTTTCTTTCTTTCTTTCTTTCTTTCTTTCTTTCTTTCTTTCTTTCTTTCTTTCTCTTTCTATCTTTCTATTTCATTTATATCCTGCTGCACTCAAGTTGACTCTCAGTGGTTTACATGATACGAGAAAATCTTAAAAAATCTACATTAAGCATAAAAATAAAAGCAATTAAAAGCACAATAAAAGAAATTACATTAAGCATAAAAATAAAAGCAATTAAAAGCACAATGAAAAAAATTAGATGGTCCAATCTTTATTAAAATGCCCTCCAGAACAACACCGCCTTCAGCACCTTCCTGAATGCTATCAGGGAGGGGACCAGTCAGATCTTAACTGGGAGATTGTTCCAGGAACTAGCACTGGTAATGGGTTGGGCCAATTCTCATAGGACAGAGCTTTCCAAACTTTTCATGTTGGTGACACACTTTTTAGACATGCATCATTTTGTGACACACTCTTACAACAGGGCATCATTTCACGACACACTCTTACAGCAGGGCACCAGGCAGGCACTGGGACCTGCACAGAATCACAGCAGGTTTGGAGGCAGCAAGGCACAAGGCAGGCACTAGGACCTGTGCGGAATCACAGCAGGTTTGGAGGCAGCAAGGCACAAGGCAGGCACTAGGACCTGTGCGGAATCCTGGCAGGGCTCAGAGGCAGCAGCAGCTGCAACACACCCAGACACTGCAGCCGACACACTAATGTGTCCCGACATACAGTTTGGAAAGCTCTGTCATAGGAGAATCCTAAAAGAGGTCCTGCAAGCCCCCAGGTGCCAACCCATGAAGAACTTTATAGGTAAAAACCAACATTTTAAATTCCACCCAGAGGTCAATTGGTAATGGAATTCTCATACTTGCGTGGAATTGGAGAGGGGTTCAGTCACACGTCTGCATAGAGATGCACTAGAACGGTATGTACAGGTTACAATTATCAATGTCTGGAAGAATCACTGTGGTGAAAATGAATGTATTACCTAGAATGATATTTTTATTCCAAACAATACCTGTTATGAAAAACGATGCACCTTTTAAGCAATGGCAAAAAGAAAGATCCAGATTTATATGGCAGGGAAAGAAATCAAGAGTTAAATATAAAGGTCTTCAGGAAGCAAAGGAAAGAGAAGGATTAGGTTTACCTGACTTTAGATTGTATTTTGCAGCCTGCTGTTTGGTTTGGATGAAAGAGTGGGTGTTACTAAGAAATAAGAGAATGTTAGAATTAGAAGAACATAACCTGAGGTTTGGTTGGCATGGCTTTCTATGGTATGATAAAGTTAATGTAGATTTTAAAAATCATTATGTGAGAAGTGCCATATTGAGAATATGGAATAAATATAAACCCATGCTATGACTGGAAATGCCTCTATTGGTCTCAGCACAAGACCATTTTATAGAAAAGAAACAGCGGGCAAAGAGAAATGGTTAACATATCAAGATCTGTTAGTACAGGAACATGGAGAACTTAAGATGAAGTCAAGAGAACGATTGACTGCAGAGGGATATAGTTTTCAATGGTTTTCATATGCACAATTAAGAGAAAGTTTTAATACAGATAAAAAGGTAATTGGAATTGAGCAACATGAGATGGCCCTTGAAACTGAATTATGTACAAATGATGAACACGTGATTGCAAAAACGTATAAACTTTTGTTGAGATTTGAAATGGAAGAACAAGTTAAAGATTGCATGAAAAAATGGGCTAAGAACCTTGGTTATAATATACAGATGGATCAATGGGAACGAATGTGGGTAAAAGGACTGAAATTTACGTTGTGTTATAATTTGAGAGAGAATTTTTATAAAATGATGTACCATCGGTATATGACACCACAGAAACTATCTAAGATGTATAAAGGTCAGTGTTGGAAATATGAAAAACATGAAGGGACATTTTACCATGTATAATGGACTTGTGAAAAAGAAAAAAAATTAACTTATGGAAGATTGATTTTATATATGGTAACTCCAGCAAGATTATTATATGCACAACAGTGGAGAAATACTGAAATACCCACTGGAGGAACGGATTGTAAAGATGACAGAATTAACAGAAATGGCAAAACTGACCTGTCTGGTCAGGGATAAAACAATAAGTATTTTTATAAAAGACTGGAAACCTTTTATGGACTTTTTGCTAAAAATAGAAAAAAGTGAAATGGTGATTTCTGGACTTGCTGATTGAAAAAAAAGGGTTGAATATGGGATAGAAGGAATCTCTGTAATGTAATCCTAAAGAGGGAGGAGAGGTAATAAGTTTGTGACTGCTGCAAAGAAGATTGGAAGTCACTTCTTTAATTGTCTTTTTCTTTTTTTTCTTTCTCTAATTGTATTGCTTTTTGCACTCTTTATCTTTTTTCTTCTTTCTAACTTTTCTTTATATATTTTCACATTTATCTTTTATCTATGCAAAAATCTTCAATAAAAATATATATTTAAAAAATGGAATGGCATATACAGGTTTTCTTTTATGTCCTGCTCCAACTGCACCAGCTTGGTAAGGTTTTCCATGCAGTAGAGTGCTGAGAGGAAATGTCATTTGACGAGAAGAGTGGGATGACGGTAAAGTGACTCATTCAAGTCACAACTTTTCCCTAGGTATAAAGAAGGATTAAATGTGCAGGTATCTTGAAAAAGAGAGGTGAAGACAAATGGAAATGAGAAGATCTTTGATTCAGCTGGTTCAAATATCTATATTTTCCCATCCTCTTCCGTTATGGCATGTTCTTTTTTCCTTAACAGTTATACCTAATCTGTTCAGGTTGCTGTTTCCCATCATTCTGCTTTTTGCTACCATCTTCTCTTTTCCCTTTCCAGAAATCAGGCACCATTAGAATTATGCACCTCGTGGATCAATATATGAAATCATTTCCTTAAACCCAGCCTGTCAAGTTAAGTTTGCATCATGTATTGGCCTCATCACAAAGATCCACCCACTATATGATCAATAATGGTGGTGCAGAATCTGCCTAGAGGCAGACTAACACGAGCTTTGGGAACAGATGAAGCCATATGCAAGCACGTGCGACACATTTTAGTAACCTGATTGAACGGCACAATATAATCCTGTTGCAGCAGTTGCCACTGTCAAGAAACCACAGAATAACAACTGCAGAGCTGCTGGGCAAATGAATTGGGGGAGGAAAAGGTCATCCTGAGGCAGCCTTCAAACAGCTCAGTTTATTATACTAGTCAGTAATGTCAGCTATGATACCTGGAAGGAAAAGCTCCGTCTACAGTTCCTAGCAACTGGAATATTGATAGGAGTACTACTCTTTGAAGAGAATATATTATTTGCAATGCCAGGAATTTTCTAGATTAAAACTTCCAGGGGTAGGAGAATTCCCAGATGTAACAAGACTGATTATGTATCAGTTACAGATCTGTATAATTACATGAGAGATTGTTGTGGTGGTTATTGTTATTAATTTAAATTTATTATAGGCACCCACTCCCATAGACATTTTAGGACCACAGGCTAAAATGGAAGCCCCAGAAAATACTTTACATGGTACCACACCTGGAGAGAGGAAGAGATTAATCTTTTGGCCAACCTTTTTTTCTCTTTAGGAGCAAAATGGAGACTCATCTTAATTATATTCAAAAAGGTCAGCTGAAATGAAACAACTCTGCTGTTTGCAGCTGTGAACCAGGAATTCCAACCCAACTGCAGTATCGAAATAAAAAGATGTGGGGTTGCGATGCATTTCCCAGCCAGAACTGGGGAGTAAAACGTAAATGGAAGGAATGGGATATACAAATTCTAATGGTGAGTTGCCTATAGGGAAGTCATTGCAATGGAGTTGGCAGTTCAGGCCCTAGCTGAGAAATACCTGCCAATACAAGTGTTAAGATTTCCATCTTCCTACATTAATCTTTCAGCACAAAAGGGTTTTTGTCTGCACAGTTCACAAAGCAGCCAACATATCAGAAGACAGACGTGCAGGCCTCGACATGAGGGGGGCTAACATAAAGTCTAAAATTAAAAAGATGACCATGACTGCCATAGAATACACCCTTTTCAGAGTTTCAGTTTAATGGCAAACTCTACTAGGTCCATACAGTCACAGAAGGACACAGAAGACTGCTGACACATGTCAAAAAGGATATTCACCTAGCTCCATGAATCAATCACTGCTGTGTTTGCTCTGCCAGAGTTGTGCAGGCAACTTTATATAGGAGGGGTGGTCTAAACAGCCCCTCCCATCCCCCACTCCCCTCCTTTGGCAGTTCTCTAATCCTACAAAGCACTTCCATGGGAGAGAACTGGTGAGAGAACATCCACTACTTGGTCTGGCATGGTTGGCCAGAGAGGTGAAGAGATGGCTCTTTGGCACAGAGGATTAAAGGGCCAAAGGATTAAAGGATTTAGGAGGATTAAAGGGCCCCCTAAAATAGTAGCAAGGTGCTGGGGAGACGTGGCCTCAGCAGCCTCAGGTGGCCAATTGCAGCAGGGCAGGTGACCAGCCCTAAATTTACCTCAATGTGTGGTACCACAGATCATTGTCAGAAGTGAAATTGAGTACAGTTATTCTTTTACATAATTGTCATAAGTGACTCCATTTTGACTTCATTCTAACCCTCTGTATGGGTCCAGTCAGAGGGTATCATAAGTTCAACAGTCATGACTCAGAATATTGCAAGGAGCTGTAATTAACCACAAGTCATCCTAGAGAGAGATAGGTAAACAACTCTACTTGTGTAGACAGCTAAATCTCATCAAGAGAGAAACCCCATTGTAAAGAAGAAATAAGGAATGTTTTCTTTTGGAGCTTGCAGAGAAGGAAGTGAGACATAAACTCCAGGGTCATCACGTCCCCAATCAACAGGGAAGGGAACTGGGACTTATCTAGGAAGGGAGGTGTGAAGGGGGAATGCAGGGGAGGGAATTTGGGAGAAGTTACAGGCGGTCCGAGGTATTGTAAAACGTCGGGGTGAGGTATAAAAAGAACCTGTGTCTTTGTGTTCACGTGTGTGCTCCTTGTCAGCCAACCTTGTGGCGACAGGAGTGACATCCTTTTGCAAAAGATAAAATAAACCTTGATACTGTTAATTACTGCGTGGTTTATTTCGTGAGCTCTGATTTGCATCTCACAATTTGGGGGCTCGTCCGGGATCCAGGAGTCCAAGGGGGCCGGCAGGACTCTGTCCTTGTTAGGGGCGCGCCGGCTGATTTCAGCTGCCTGCAGGCTCAGCAGTCTGAGCTGACCCCTTTGCGACTCCGTCCCGAGACATACACGCAGTAATTACCAGCTTCCAAGGAAAACCCCAACTCTAGCCCATTGGAAAGCGGTTCAGGGAACCGGTGGAGAACCCGAACAGACCAACCAAGTAACTTCGTGCGCACGGGTCCAGGTAAGACTCTTTTGTCTGGGACAGAGTACCCTGGGTGGTTAGAGGGGATTGTTTGCGGTGTGAGACCTCGTGTGAATGTTGAGATACCGTAGGGAAGAGTAGAAGCCTTCCTGAACGGCTAACCTGAGACCCATACCTGCAGTTCCGTGGCTCAAGTGTTGGAACGTCCACTGAGTCCGGTCAGGCTTGGGACGGTTGATTGTGTGTGTGCGTGGAGGTCAAAAGAACCGTAGTTCATCACTCACGGTCGACGGTCAAGGGACCAAATGGGTTCAAAGAATTCTAAGCTAGCACAGAGAAAAGGGCAGGGGAATGTAGGGGAGACAGGGGAAAAGCCTAAAATACCATCAATTTCCCCTTTAAGATTTTTGTTAGATCAATGGGAGGAAGACCACCTCCGTCCTTGGACAAAAGAGCTCAATAAAGAAACCATGGTTAACCTATGTGTTGAGAAATGGCCAGAATATATAATTTTAGAACCAACCTACCGGTGGAATAAATTTGGTGAGTCAGACCCTTTCTGGATTGAACACATCAGGGATTATATAACTAATAAAAAGGAATTAGCCACTGAATTGCCCTATGTAGCTCCTTGGTTTCATGTTGCTTGGCCAGATTGGCCACCAGCTCCACCCGCCAGGGTGCTGGTGCTGGAGATGGAGGCAGCAAAGGAGGCATCAGGAAACCAAGAACCCAGTTCCCTCTCTACTCCCTTCCAAACACTTCTGAGCCCACTATCGGTTCAAGGAAACCTGCAGGACCGAGGAATTTGGCCAGACATTCAAAAGAAAATACAAAAGATGGATAATTGGGCAGGGACCCCTATAACCACCTTGTTGATAGAAGCCCAGAAAGTGTATGTGAACAGGGGCGCGGAAAGGGCTAGAAGTGAAGGAAAAATACTGCTTTCAGCAGTGAATCAGATTATGGATAAAAAGTTAGAACAAACCAAACCTAGCCTGGCCGCCCAGCCCCGAGAGGACAGTAGAAACAGAGGAAAGGGAAGAGCAGTGAGAGGCAGGGGTCTGGGTATAAGGAAAGACAGGAGGGAAATCAGTGGGATGCAGAGAAGAGTCCAAAGGAGGTGTTTTGCTTGTGAGCAGGAAGGGCATTTTGCCCGGGACTGTCCTCAGAAATTGAGGAGACAGGAGAGGGAACAGAAAGTGTTTGAATTGTATGAGGAAAGTGAAGACTAGGGGTGTCAGGGGCTCTTGAGCTTCGAGTCCCATAGAGAGCCCTTGGTAAATCTAAAGGTGGGACGGGATGAAGAGAACGTGGTCTTCTTGGTAGACACTGGCGCTACCCGGACTTCCATGGCAGTCCTCCCGAAAGGGGTCAAATTGACTAAAAATTCTTTAAAAATTTCAGGGGTAACGGGGAAAGCTTTCATGGCACCTCTAACAGAGCCTATGGAAGTAACATTTGGAAAAGCCGGAGGAAAAATTAAGAGGTGTAGAAAAAGAATTACAGGCTCAAGTTTAGCTTATGGGAGAAGTGGGTAAAACAAGCCCTAAACATCTATGTTAAGAATAAAGAGTCTTTGCCAGAGGAGGAGTCGGAATATGTTCAGTTTTGGGTAAGATCTACCACCCTGATGAAATAGCAGTCTGTTTTGTTTGTGAGTATTTGTCTTTTGGATCTGTGTGTATTTTGTGTGCAGTGAACGCATGTTGCTTCTGGGTTGAAGAGGAGGAGGCATAGGGAGACTTTTGTTGTCTGGGGTATGTGTGTCTGTCTCTACCCCCCCACCTTCTGCCTGTCTTTAGTTTGCTGGTTACGGGCTCTAGGAGGAAGAGAGGAAGGGGGAGCAGGGGGAGTCCAAAGGAACTACTCAGAGTTGCAGAGGCAAACTGAAGACTATGATAAAAGTACTTTTACTTGTATTGTATTTACTTTCTGTACCCACAGATTAGACAGATATTGAAATGAATTTGGGAAATTGGAATAGTAAGAGAAAAGGGAATGTAGATGAGGGAGTTAGATTTGTTGTGGACATCTCCCTTGTGTTTCCCCAGCCCTTGCAGCAAATTTAAACTGGGGAGGTCATGAGGTATGTTTACTGGAGCGGTCAGGTTTGTTTTAAGAAAGCATTGCCCCTTTAAAGGCAGCGGCACTGGGCAATGGTGGAAGCATTGAGAAAACAGCAAAAGCCCTGGTCTCCATGTGCAGGAGAGGGAAAGTTTTTACCCATAATTTTTTTATATAGGCCAGATTCCCCCATAAACGTGTTTTGTTAAAGTTAAGGGCTCATGTGAGTTCTTGTTTGTGTGTTGTAATTTGTACAAACTTGCATGTGTATAATAAGAGGACTGAGGGCTCCTTGTCTCACCCAAGCCCCACTTCTTGTTGAAGCTGCTTGAGGGTGAAAGAAGGAGAGAGGGAATGGATAGAAAGCGGTATAAGTGTAATAAGTTGGGACATTTTGCTGAAAAGTGTCCTGAGAAAGGGAGAAAAGTGTCCTGGGAAAGGGAAGGAGAGAAAGAAAGATAGGTGAAGGAAGGAAGAAGAAAGTATGAGAAGTAAGAAGGTTTAAGAAATGTGATTCGGAAAGCTTGAAGGCATGTGTTGCGTGTCTGGATCTAAGGGATTCAGAGGACGAAAGGAAGAAAAGAGAAAGAAAGGGGGAGAAATCTGCCTCCCCGATAAATAGGTTCAAGATAACAAAAGAAAGAATTGGTATGTATAAGAAGGCTAGGTGGAAAGTTGTAGAAAGTTTTGGGATGTTGCTGAAGAAGGTAACCCGAGAATTATGCTGATGTTGACCCTTCCAACAAAGAGACAAAGGGAATGTAGGTGTATGTTTGTGTGTGTGTGTTTTCAGTTTGTTGAACTGTGTGGTGTGTGAATAGTAAAAAAAAAAAAAAAAAGATGTTTTTGATAAAAATCTGGCTGTAGTAGAGCCTCCATGGATTGGCATAATCTATCTGATGATTTTGTTTTGTTTCTTTTTGGGAATTTCTTTCCTGCAAAAGCAGTCTAATTATTAAAATACATTATGACAATGCGCAGTTTTAGCCTGTTAGGGGGTTTTTTTGGAAATTAATTGGGAATTTTATAGTGCTATGTGCCAATGTTTCTACTCAACGTGGCTGTGTTATTTGGCCACTGAGATAATTGTCACTGTCACAACCAGGTTGCTTAGAGATAAGCCTAAACCCTGGAAGTTTTGTCTTTAGTGTTTTTGTTTTTATTGAAGGTGGCTTTCTCAAAGCTCCTGCTGTGTCCAAGCTACGGCTGCCACTGCCCTACTGGTGGCAGAAAGTAGGAAGATTATGTTTGGAGGAGCTTTAGTAGTATTGAGCTTCCATCAGGTTAAGGCAATATTACAGCAACAAGCCCACAAGTGGCTTAGCAATACGAGACTCATTAAGTATGAGGCAATTCTGATTGAAGATCCAAGCCTCATAATCACCACTGACCACAATTTAAACCCAAGCCTGGGGTGGGGGGAAGGCAGAAGCCAGTTGCTTTCTTGTGTAAACTTATGGCTCAGTTCATGTCAGGGAAAAGGGGTGGAAACCGACAGCCAGAACATGATTGTGTCAATGTAATAGACTTGCAAACCAAGATAAGGGAAGATCTGAAGGACATTCCTTTAGACACAGGGGAAGTATTGTTTATAGATAGAAGCTCCCGGGTGGAGGATGGTAAAAGAGAAAATGGATATGCAGTGGTTGATGGGATTGGGTGGACATGGTTGGAAGCAGAATCTTTACCTGTTGAGTGGTCAGCCCAGACTGTGAGGTTTGGAATACCACACACTTTTGGGAAAATATGGAAAGAGAGAGGTTTGAGTAATAGCAAGGGAAAGGAAGTGATAAAAAGCATCTGGTGGCTGATGTGTTGGAAGCCTCCAAACTCCCCAGTCAGCGGTAGTCCATGTTTATGGGCACCAAAAGGGGGGGGGGTCTTTCGAGGCTGTAGGAAATAACCTAGCAGATGAGGAGGCAAGGATAGCGGCGGAAGGGGAAGAAGAAGAAGAGATAATACTGCTACTGACTCCAACCCTCCCTGATGTCGGGATACCTTCTTTCCTGACTTCAGAGGAAGATTGGATGAGGGAAAAGGGATTTAAGGAAGAGAATAGTAGGTGGTATACCCCGGAGGGAAAACAGGTCCTGAATAAGCCTCTGATGAGAAAAGTAATGGAGACCCTACATGCGGGAAGTCACTGGGGAACACAGGGGATGGTGGATATGGTACAGACTAGCTACACATGTAAGGGGACACATACCATTGCTGCCCAAGTGGAGAGGGGTTGTTTAACCTGCCTAAAAGTAAATAAGGGAGCAATGAGAAATACTGTGCCTGGAGGGAGGGAACTCTCTCTCAGACCCTTCCAGAGGATCCAAGTAGATTACACAAAACTTCCCCAGTCTGGGAGAATGAAATATCTATTGGTATCTGACACGATGGGTGGAGGCTTATCCCTGTGCAAAGGCTAATGCAAACACAACATGTAGAATCCTATTAGAACAGGTCATTCCTAGGCATGGGATGACTGAAAGAGCTAACCAAAGGTTAAAATTGACTTTAACTAAATTGATTAAAGAAACCAGGCTGCCATGGACTGCATGTTTGCCTTTGGCTCTTCTCAGAATTCGCACTCAGCCCAGGAAGGATGTGGGGGTCTCTTGCATATGAAATGATGTTTGGCCAGCCATATGAGGGGAGGATGGGATTGCCCAGGGTGGAATTGTCAGATGTATTTGTGAGGCATTACGTACAGAAACTGTCCCAGAATCTTGTTTGTCTTAAACAGAGACTCAAACACACACACCCTTGGACTTCCAAGTGCATTCCTTCAAAGCGGACCAGTGGGTGCTGATTAAGACCTGGAAGGAGGACAAGCTGAAACCAAAGTGGGAATGTCCATTCCAGACCCTGCTAACCTGAAACTTTACTACGAATGGCTGAGAAGGGGTGGACTCATCATTCCAGAGCCAAAGGGCCCGTGCCAGCCCCGACCCAGTGGACGGTGGTGCCACCTGACCACCCGATGCAGTTAAATAAATGTACTTAGCAATAGAAGATATAGCGGGAGGGGCAGTCTTCAGTGTCTCTTTTGTTGTTGGGCTTTGGTGTATGTATCTTTTCAGGAAAGAGTGGTGTCAAATGCTGCTTCCTGCTCCTGGACCATCTGAAGAATACATCACTCTCCGCTTGCTTGCTTAATGTGTTGGTTTTGTGAGTGTAATTGTATATGTAACTGCTGCTGCTGTTCTCATTGATTGTGCTCCTGTCCACAGTACATGTCGAGAAGAGTGTGATATAGTAATAATTGAAGATTGGGTGGGGGAAACAACTGACTTGGAATCTGTGATATTGGCCCCAGCTCCAGATGAAAATTGGACTATAATAGTGAGTTGGGAAGAATTCGAAGAGTTCTTTCTCCAACAGATGCCTCATTTGGCATCATGATAGATACACTGTCAGTCCTAATGTGGATGAGTCATTACACCCAGGGTCCCCACCTCTGCATAAGAAATCAGGGTTCGTGGAACCCAACATACCCTCGTAATAATTCCAAGGCTATAGCCTTTGCATGGAATATGGGGGAATTTGGGAATTGTGATGCCATTCCGGAAGTAACACCTGAGGAGTGGCTTGTACATAGTAAAAGCCAAAATCCATGTAAAAATCCCGAACCCTTTGATAACTGGACAAAACAGCTGTGCGCATGGCAAACAGGTTGGAGTTTATCTAACGGCATTTGCCTGTCCATAGGATTGGTGTTGAGACCGGGGATGTGTGGACACCCACCAAGGTCTGACAAAAATTGGACGGTACAATGTGGGGAAGGGCCATTTCCAGTTTCCAACATTAATCACCTCACCAGAGGGTGGAGGGGGACTTGCTTATTGAGGAAAAGAAACATGAAAGTAAGCCAAGTGATAAACATGAATCCTTGGCCGAAAGGGGGCTGTGGGGGGGCAAGCCTGGGAGAGGACTTACATGATAGAGGACAAATACATGTGTGGGAATTTTAAAATTGCACAGACCTTAGTTACAACTATTGTCCATATTGGTCTTGTGTTTATTGGGCAACTTGGATATAAAGCCATAGAGGAGATCACCAACCGAATGCGTAAGCTAGCATTCGTCCTTGTACAGACATGGAAAGAAATTGATACAGAGATGGGGGGGTGGTTTGAAGGGATGTTTGGGGATTGGAAAAGAATAGTGTTTATGGCCTTATTAGCTCTGGGAGGGTTGTTGGTCCCATGCTTGATACCTCTCCTACAAAATATGATAAACAAAACAATTCAGGGTATAGCCGTGACTGCACAACCTGTGTCAGGGGATACCAAACTCATGAGGTTAGGGATAATTAAAGAAAAGAACCCCTCCTTAGTGAAAATCTTGAGGAGTATAGGTTAATGTCCTAAGGTGTAAAAGAATAAAAAGTATCAAGAGAAGAAGTGGGGAATTGTCAGAAGTGAAATTGAGTACAGTTATTCTTTTACATAATTGTCATAAGTGACTCCATTTTGACTTCATTCTAACCCTCTGTATGGGTCCAGTCAGAGGGTATCATAAGTTCAACAGTCATGACTCAGAATATTGCAAGGAGCTGTAATTAACCACAAGTCATCCTAGAGAGAGATAGGTAAACAACTCTACTTGTGTAGACAGCTAAATCTCATCAAGAGAGAAACCCCATTGTAAAGAAGAAATAAGGAATGTTTTCTTTTGGAGCTTGCAGAGAAGGAAGTGAGACATAAACTCCAGGGTCATCACGTCCCCAATCAACAGGGAAGGGAACTGGGACTTATCTAGGAAGGGAGGTGTGAAGGGGGAATGCAGGGGAGGGAATTTGGGAGAAGTTACAGGCGGTCCGAGGTATTGTAAAACGTCGGGGTGAGGTATAAAAAGAACCTGTGTCTTTGTGTTCACGTGTGTGCTCCTTGTCAGCCAACCTTGTGGCGACAGGAGTGACATCCTTTTGCAAAAGATAAAATAAACCTTGATACTGTTAATTACTGCGTGGTTTATTTCGTGAGCTCTGATTTGCATCTCACATCATCCAAATTGCAAGGTTTCTACTGGTAGGAGGAACAGGAAAAGATGATTTCAGGCTGCCATCACCATGGGTCAGGAGTGAGTTGAAGACAGCATCATCCACTCAAGTCTGCCTAAAACAGTTAACAAGGCATCTTCTTGCCACAGTTAACAAGCCATGCAAAAAAGCCCCGGTGAAGCAGTGTGGAGCAGCTACGCTGCATATGTAGATTCTGTGAGGATTATCAGTCTCACAAGGATAAAGAAATATTGGAAAAGAAACAACAGGCAAATGTCTGAATTCATAGCCTTGCATTATGCATCATGGCCATAAAGCTATTACACATTTTAACAAAATGGTTATATACATGCACACATGCATTTACTCATTACATGCGTTAGAGGTGCCCTAACAATTAACTGTAAGATAATTATAAATTATAATTAAAGCATAAAAGCAAATTAATTAAAATGCATCAGTTTAAAAAGGAACAACAGCACCCATCAATTAAAAACTATTTCAGCAACTCATTGAATGTGAAAAGCCTATTGGGAGAAAAATGTATTTCCTTTCTGGTGGAAGGGCTGGCGAGGGGGATCTAGCCTGGCAATCCCTTGGCTGGGCACTCCAAGGCTCAGAAACAGCCAGCAAGAAGGAGCTTTTCCATATCCTTAGCAAATGGGCTTGCACTGGCGGCCATTTCAATGGCACCAACTAGGCTAGGTCGCCATCAAGCCCAGGTCCTGGGCTCTACAGCCTAGAGCACCCTCAAATTCTGCACTAGACAGCCACCTGCACCCTTTTTAAACAACAGCAGCAACAACAACAACAACAAGGGCAAAGAATTTTGGAATACAAAATATACACAGAAAGCCTCACAATCACATGCAGCAGAGAAGGTATTTCCTTGGAGTATGCCAAATATTTCTTCAGAGATCAAAGCTTTGGTGGAACCTTTGAAACTCAAAAGTTTCTTTTAGTATTGATCAGTTTAGTTTTCCTGGGGGCTTTTCCAGCTCTGCATAGACCATAAAGTTTGGGAACTTTCAATAAATTCAGCTAGACAAAACAGCTTGTTGTGCAATGGTTTACAGCTCATCTCCACAGGGACCTTACTGTTCCTATTCCGATTGCCTTGGCACCCCACAGCCACTTTTCCAATGATCTTTCACTCCATTCTCTTTAAAGAACTTAAATACAATTGTGTGGGAAATAATATATGTAATTGATGAATACAGACATCATGGTAATAATGATCGATGAAAATGTCTGGTTACAGGAATAAGAATGACGCAAATACAGTAGCTAATAGTATTGTATGGGTGTTACACCCACACTACAGTATGTCAGGCATCCCTTCTTGGCATCTTGTCATAAAAGATCCTCCCACCCAGATACTACAGCCAAGGTGGAGCTGGCAGATTCTTAGCCTCACATAGAAGATGTTTAGCCCATTTAACAAAACAGCATTTATTTGTATTTATTTGTATTTTAAGCAGGCATTTAAAATTATAGCACAGGGCTTTCCAAACTTTTCATGTTGGTGACACGCCTTTTAGCCATGCATAATTTCGTGACACAGTAATGAGGAGTCCCCGCCCCCCGGCCCACGTGATTGGCTGCCGGCTCCAAACCCCGCCCCCGGCCCACGTGATTGGCTCCTGGCTCCAAACCCCACCCCCGGCCCATGTGATTGGCTCCCAGCTCCAAACCCCACCCCCGGCCCACGTGATTGGCTCCCGGCTCCAAACCCCGGCCCACGTGATTGGCTGCCGGCTCCAAATCCCACCCCCCGGCCCCCCAGTCTTGTACTGTATGTATTGTATTGTATGTAATTGTATTTTTTTTTTTTTTTTAACAAATTTTATTAGATTTTAATTTTACATAGATAAAAGTTTGAAACAGAAAAGAAAATGGAAATACAAATCAAGAAAAAAGAAAAGATAAAAAAGTGTAGTAAAGGAAAAAAGAAAAAAAGATAAAGCTGAAACAGAATTTGGTCAACTTCCGATTTGTATCTGGTCATGGTATTTTAAAAATTTTATCTTACATGCTAGGTCTATATATAATATTAAAGAATATTTCTTGTCTATTACATCAATATATATATATTTTAATCTTCAAATCCCCATATAAGCTTTGCCCCTCCCGCATCTTGTAAATAGTCAGTTAATGGTTTCCACTCTTTAAGGAAATAATTATTTGGATTTTCTTTTAATAAACATGTCAGTTTATCATTCTCTGCCATATCCATCAATTTTAACATCCAATCTTGTATTGTAGGCGATATCTGGTTTTTCCAATTTTGTGCAAAAATAAGTCTTGCTGCTGTAATCATGTATTGCATAATCCTTGTAAATTGCTTCCCAGGTTGTCCATCAATTATTCCCAGTAAGAAAAATTCCGGTTTAAATGGAACTCGAATTTGTAATATATTTTGCATCAATGCATGTATTTGAGTCCAAAATTTCTTTGCAGTCTCACATGTCCACCACATATGGTAAAAAGACCCCTCTTTTTTTTTACATTTCCAACATAAGTTGGAGACATTTCCATACATTTTAGAAAGTTTTTGTGGGGTCATATACCATCTGTACATCATCTTATAAAAGTTTTCTTTTAAATTATAACACAAAGTAAATTTTAACCCTTTGGTCCACATATCTTCCCATTGTTGCATTTGAATATTATGGCCAATATTTTTAGCCCATTTAATCATACAGTCTTTAACTTGTTCCTCTACCATTTCACCTTTTAACAATAATTTATACATTTTTGCAATTAGATGATCATCTGTCTCACATAGTTGTATCTCAAATTCCGATTTGGTTTGTTCAAATTCAAGGTCTTTCTTATCTAATTTAAATTTCTCTACGAGCTGCATATATGAAAGCCATTGAAAACTGTATCCCTCTGATACCAATTCTTCTATTGATTTAATTATATATTGTCCTTGTTCTTTCTTTAAAAAGTCTTTGTAGGTTAACCATTTATCTTTATTTCTTACTTCTGTTCTGTAGAATGCTTCTTGTGTAGAAATCCATAAGGGTCTTTTATAACATAAGATTAATTTATATTTATTCCAGATTCTTAACAAGGATCTTCTAATATAATGGTTTTTAAAGTCCACATTAACTTTAACTTTATCGTACCACAAATATCCATGCCATCCATATCTTAATTCATGTCCTTCCAAATTCAATAATTTTTCATTTTTCAAAACTATCCATTCTTTAATCCAAACCAAGCAACAAGCAGCATAATATAATTTCAAATCCGGTAGACCTAGTCCTCCTCTTTCTTTAGAGTCTTGCAAGACTTTATATTTTACTCTTGGTTTTTTCCCTTGCCAAATAAACTTAGAAATATCTCGCTGCCATTGTTTAAAAGGTTCTTCTGATGCCAATATAGGTAGTGTTTGAAAAAGATATAAAATTCTTGGCAAAACATTCATTTTAATTGCTGAAATTCTACCTAATAATGATAATTGCAGTTTTTCCCAATGTTCCAAATCTTTTTTAATATCCATCCAAAGTGGAATATAATTATTCTTAAACAATTTAACATTTTTAGTTGTTAAATATACTCCCAAATATTTTACTTTTTCTTCCATTGAATATCCTGTTATTTCTTTCAATTTCTCTTGTTGGTGGTAATCCATATTTTTGGTCAAAACTTTTGTCTTCTGTAAATTCACTTTGAACCCTGCTAGCGACCCAAAGTCTTTTAGTTTCTGTATTAATATTTCAATTCCTTCTAGTGGATTCTCCAAAGTAATGACTAGGTCGTCAGCAAATGCTCTTAGTTTATAAACTTCTTTTTTAACTTTAATACCATGGATACCATCATCTTGTCTAATATCTCTAAGTAAAACCTCTAATACCAATATAAACAAAAGTGGAGATAATGGACAACCTTGTCTAGCACCTTTTTGTATTTCACATGGCTTACTAAATTCTCCATTAACAATTATTTTGGCAAATTGTGGAGTATATATTGATTTAATCCATTTTATAAAATTTCCTCCAAAATTCATATTTTCCAAAACTTTGAACATAAAAGGCCAATTTAAGTTGTCAAAGGCTTTTTCAGCATCAATAAATATCAAGGCAGCTTGTTTATCATAGTGTTGATCCAAATATTCAATTACGTCTACTATGTTTCGGACATTGTCATGAATTTGTCTTTTGGGTAGAAAACCAGTTTGGTCTTGATGAATAAAATCCTTAAGTATATTCTTCATTCTTTCTGCTAATATCGTTGTAAATATCTTATAGTCATTATTCAATAAAGATATTGGTCTGTAATTTTTAGTTAATGTTAAATCCTGTTGTTCTTTGGGTATCAATGTTATATGTGCTTCTTTCCAAGTTTCAGGCATAATTCCTGTTTCCAAAATAGAATTCATAGTCTTCTGCAAAGGTAGACATAAATCCTCTTCAAAACATTTATAGTAGGCTGCTGACAATCCATCCGGTCCAGGAGCTTTTCCACTACTAATTTTCTTAAAAGCTTTTATCAATTCTTCTTTTGTTATAACATTATTTAATATCAATCTTTGTTGGTCATTAAGAACAGTTAGTTTTTGTTTATTCAAATATTCTTCAATCTCATCCAAGTTGACATCTTGTTTTTTATATAATTTAGAATAATAGTCATGAAAGGTTTTTTGAATGTCCATATTATTCACCAGAGTTTTTCCTTCATGTTGAATATTAGTAATCAAATTCTTTTGTCTTTGTTTCCTCAATTTATAAGCCAGCCATCTACCTGGTTTATTTGCATATTCAAAATATTTTTGTTTTGTAAATTTCATTTGAGTCTCTATCTCTTGAGTTAATATCATTGATATTTGCTTTTGTAGAAATTTAATTTGAGTGAGCAAAGTGTCATCCATTGGTTTATCTCTCAAATCTAACTCTTTACTTTTAATTTCATCTAAAATCAATTGAATTCTTTTTTGTTTTTTCTTCCTCATTTGAGCATTGTATTGAATAAAATAACCCCTCATATATGCTTTACTGGCTTCCCATACAGTTTGAATATTAGTCCCTTTGTTCAAATTAAATTGAAAATATTCTCTTAATTTTTTTTTGCATACATCAACTACATCATTATTCCGTAGTAGTGGCTCATTCAATCTCCATCTAAATACATTCCGTTTCCCTTTAAGAGTCAACATTACTGGATTATGATCTGATAAAGTCTTAGGTAATATATCAACTTTGTTAATATCCATCATCAAATTTTTAGATATCAAAATCATATCTATTCTAGAATGTGATTTAAATCTCTCTGAATAATATGTAAATTCTCTGGAAGTCCCATTCATACATCTCCAAATGTCTTGTAAATCCAACATCTCTTTCAAGTCGAAAAATGTTTGTGGCAATTTTCCCTGTGTTTGCTTCACTTCTTTTTGTGACTGTCTATCCAATCTGGGGTAAATTACCCCATTCCAATCCCCCATGAAACACCAATTGTCATAAGTTAAGTCCAAAAGTTTATCCATCAGGTTTTTATAAAATACTCCTTTATCCATATTCGGTGCATAAAGTCCAACTATCAGTGTTTTAGTTCCTTGTATGTTAATTTCTACTACAATGTATCGACCCTCTTCATCAGCTAATATCAATTTTGGGTTTAACTTTGGTTGTACATATAAGACTACCCCTTTAGTTTTTTTATATCCAGCCGAAATAAATTCTTCTCCAAGCTGTTTTTGAATCAAATATTTAGTATCTTTTTTACAAATATGAGTCTCTTGTAAACAACTTATGTCCAATTTCTGTTTTTTCAAAAAATGAAATATCTTTCTTCTTTTTTGTGGAGCATTGGCTCCATTAATATTCCATGTCAGATATTTAAGTTCCATTGGTGTTTTATTCTTTAAAATCCCTTTGTTAAGTCCACACCTGTAGCTCCTTTCTCAGATAGATCTTCAGTCTTCTCTTTGTCTTTCGATGTTTCTCCTCCTTTTGTCAATTCTCCTTCTGGTAAACCCATTTCTTTCTTGTATTTCTCTAAAAAAGCTTTTGCTTTTAAAATGGAAGTTATTTTGAATCTCTGTCCTTTAAACTCAAACGATACGCCTTCCAATTTTTCCCATCTGAATGAAATACTATGTTGCCTTAATTTGTCTGTAAGGAAAGAATAGTCTTTTCTTTTCCTAATTATTCTCAAGGGAATTTCTTTTAATACAATTATTTCCTTCCCTTCTATATTTAATCTAGTATTATAATGCTTCCTTAAGATTTGCTCTTTTGTCACTTTTCTTACGAAATATATCAATATGTCTCTAGGGACTTTTCTTTCCTTAGCATAACGTGAGTTTACTCTGAATATCTTGTCTATCTCCAAATCTAAATCTTGTTCTCTTGTCTCCAAAAATTTAGCTAATTCAAAAGTCATCCTTTCTCTCACATTTTCATCTACTTGTTCTGGAATTGCTCTAAATCTCAAGATGTGCTCCTTCTCTCTCATTTCTGCTAAAGCTGTGATATCTAGATTATGTTCAATCTCTTTAATAGCATATTCTGATTTATCTTCTAATTTTTGCATCTGGCTTTGCGTATCTTTAAGTTCTCCTGACAGAGAATTGACCACTTCCTTAACTGTTTGAATTTCTTTTTTAAAATCTTGCTTAATCTCTCGGGTTATTTCTTTCTTCATATCGTCCATTTTTTTGTCTAATGCTGTAATCTGATCTTCCATCTGCTTCATGGAGTCATCCATTTTCTTATTTATTGCTGTATTCTGGTCATCCATTTTCTTATTTATTGCTGTATTCTGATCATCCATTTTCTTATTTATTGCTGTATTCTGATCATCCATTTTCTTATTTAGTGTTGCAACAGCTTCTAATATCTTTTTCATTTCTGGTAATAAAGCTTCTGAGGCAGATGTAGCAGGTGTAGCAGAATCAATAGGTGATCCTCCAGTCTCCTTCTTCTTCTCCTTCTCCGCCCGTCTCGTTCCCAAAGACGCCATAGCCCTGCAAAAAAGAAGAAAAAAGGGAGAAAAGGGGAAAAAGCACCATATAACAATATAACAAAAATTATTTAAAAAAGGGGAAAAAATTAAAAAAAAAAATAAAAATTCTTTTACAAATAATAAAAAGAAAAAAGAAAAGGTGAAAAAACAAATATCCAAAAGGTTAAGGAAAAAGAAAGAGAGAACTAGGCTCCTTTAAAAATTTTCCTCTTAGGTCATTTATAATCCCTTATATATAAAAGTCCACAGTGTTTCAAAGGATAAAAGCCTAGGACTTTTTGTTCTCCTGTAGTCAAAATCAAAGATAAGAATAGTAAATATTCCCAGGGTTTCACCTTCCCACTTGTAATTCTTCAATCCAACCACAAGTCAAAAAGAAAAAATGTTGCTAGAGACATGTAAAAAAGCCTCTACTTTCCATATAATAATCCAATAATCCAAATTAAACGTTAAATAACTTGACTTTTTCAGAAAAATAAATCCAAACAGAGTTCAAAGTTCAAAAAGAAAAAGAGGAACTTGTATATATAACAGAGTTTTTAATAGGGTTCAGTAATCCCAACATCAAAATCTTAAAAAATAAAGTATTAATCACTCCATTTAAATCCAAGCTTTAATATAGTATTCCAGAGAACAAAAATAGAAATACCAATAGTTGTCCATAAGTAAAAAACTCAAACCGAACTGAAATAATAGTAAAAGTCACTTTCACTTCTAGCAAAGCCACTTAGCTTCTCTTCCCACCGTTTATTCTTCCATTAACAAGAAAAAAATATAGCACCAGCAAATATAAATCAAGTCCAGATACAAATCTTAGCACTTAATAAAAAAATAATAATGTTTAAAAGTAAAAAAAAGTGACTAAAAGCCTGGTCGGGCCAGCTACTTATCTGTTAGAATCACGGCTGCTGCAGAGCCCCGTTTTTTTTCCCAGTCTCCTTTCATTGCTCCATCTCCCTCCTCCCGCAGTGGAAATTACAGGAGTCGGGGGAGGGCATTTACTTCAGAGACCCTTTGTGGTTGATCTTCTGATCACACTCTCTTCGAGTGTGATTTTTCCAGCGATTTTCTTCTCCCAAATCGCTGCAAACAGCTTAGCCGTGGAATCGAGGCTAAGGAGCCCCGGTTCTTCGCTGTGCTCCGACCAGTACCCGGAAGTGAAAAGCCATATGTAATTGTAGATAAAATACAAAAATGCCCTCCCGGTGTGCTTGATGGGGAGGTCATGGATCCAAGACCATGAGCAGTGTTTTTCAGTCTTGGCTACATTCAGATATGAGGACTTCAACTCCCAGAATTCCCTAACCAGCAAGGCTGGCTGGGGAATTCTGGGATTTGAAGTCCACAACTCTTGAAGACGCCTAGGTTGAGAAACACTGCCAGATGATGGGAAAACTGTGTCCATTGCTTGGTAAGGCTCTGGGCTGGCACTTTGGAAGGGGAAGGGCGCTCTCCTTGGCACATAGGTAACCCCTCTGTAAGGCCACCAAAGGGAAGAGCGCTTTCCTTACCCCTCCCTGCATCCCACGGGGTCCTGACACGCAAGAGCCATACTGACACAACACCCTTCTACCAGGTCACAGACGAGCCGCTCCCCACGTGGTCTTGACACGCAAGAGAGGTACTCAGACCTCGTGGGGAGTGGCTCTTTTGTGACCTGGTAGAAGGGTGTTGTGTCAGTATGGCTCTTGCGTGTCAGGACCCCGTGGGATGCAGGGAGGGGTAAGGAAAGCGCTCTTCCCTTTGGTGGCCTTACAGAGGGGTTACCTATGTGCCAAGGAGAGCGCCCTTCCCCTTCCAAAGTGCCAGCCCAGAGCCTTACGCCCCTGCAACCCCCACCCCCCCAGCGCGGCGGCCTACTCTTGTCCCTGCACCCTCCCCCTCCCAGTTGCGGCCCTGTCAGCCTAGTACCTTACCTGGCTTCTACGGCGAGAGCTAGGCACGGAGCAGGGACTGGCGGCACGGCAAGGCCACCGCGCTGGGGGGTGGGGGGTGCAGGGATGCCACTAGGCCGCCGTACTGGGGGGTGCAGGGATGCCACTAGGCCGCCACGCTAGGGGGTGCAGGGATGCCACTAGGCCGCCGCGTTGGGGGGTGCAGGGATGCCACTAGGCCGCTGCACTGGGGGGTGCAGGGATGCCACTAGGCTGCCGCGCTGGGGGGTGGGGGGTGCAAGGATGCCACTAGGCCGCTGCGCTGGGGGGGTGCAGCGATGCCACTAGGCCACCATGCTGGGGGGTGGGGGGGTGCAGGGATGCCACTAGGCCGCCACGCTGGGGGGTCAGGGATGCCACTAGGCCGCCGCGCTGGGGGGTGGGGGGTGCAGGGACGTAGCACATGTGATAAATGCTCCGTTTCTGAAAAGGCCTGCACCCCCCACCCCCCAGCGCAGCAGCCTAGAAGCATCCCTGCACCCCCCCCCATCGCGGCGGCCTAGTTGTGTCCCTGCACCCCCACGCCCCCAGTGTGGCGGCCTAGCAACGTCCCTGCACCCCCACACCCCCAGCGCAGCGGCCTAGCGACTTCTCTGCACCCCCCACCCCCCGCGCGACGGCCTAGTCACGTCCCTGCACCCTCCCCCCCAGTTGCAGCCCTACCGGGCTGCTAACTTACCTGGCTTCTGCGGCGAGAGCTGAAGAGCTGGGTTCAGAGCAGGGACCTGGACCTGGACCGGCGCGGCAAGGGATGGGAGGGGCTCCACATGGTGCATGGCCTCTTCTGGGTTCCCCTGCGAAACACCTGGGCCCTGCCCGCGACATAGAAAAGTGTCGCGACACACAGTTTGGAAAGCTCTGTTATAGCATGACCATTTTCTGTTTCAGTAACTAAAATATTTATATGTATATGTTGTACATACTTCAAAAATGATTTATTAATATGTGCTATTTATGAAAGCAGACCCACTTTTTAGGTTTCTGTGAAACCTGGAAAAATGGTGTCTTCAGATTTCATTTGATATCCCAAGCGGTTGATGTGGCAGCAGACTGCCCTAGATTATGGGAGGTCCTTTTTTCTAACAACTCCAGTGCAAACAGCTTACTATTGTTGAAGAAGAGCCACTATGCAGTGTCTTAGTACCTGGGTTCTGGTTTCAAGCAGACCTTTCCAGCTCATGCTGCTAAGCGGTTCCAATTACATAGACAGATCCTAAGGCCATCAGGACAGCGTGATTTAAGTATATTTACTTAGAAGTGTTCTGTGAGGCTTACCACCGGAGAAATCGAGTTACAGCTGCAGCCTTCCTGTCTTCCTAGAAAATAAGTCTCATTGAAATTAGTGGATATTGCTTCTGAGTAAAATACATTGCACTGTCAGTCAATCACACTTTTGTAGCTATCTTTATACAGCTATTCAAAGAATCATAGAATTAGAATACAGGTCATTTAATTCAACCCACTGCTCCATGCAAGGTCAGCTAAACCATTTTAGACAAATGGCTATTCAGCCTCTTAATGAAGGGAATATAGCACTTCATGAGGCAGCCTATTCCACTGGTTAACAGTGCTTAATAGCAGGAGTTTTTTCCTAGCATCTGAACTGAATCTACTTCCCTGTTGTTTCATTCTATTTGTTCTGGCTCTGCCCTGTTAGATAACAGAGAATAAGTCCATCCCCTCCTCTATTTGATAACCTTTAGATATCTGAAGATAGCTATGATATCAGTATCCCTTTTACAGGCTAAGCATACCCAGTTTCTTTAACTGTTCATCACTGACCTTGGTTTCCAGTCACCTCTCCATCTTGTAGCCCTCTTCTGTACTCACTCTAGTTTGTCAATACCTTTTTTGGACTACAGAACTGGATATGGTATTCATATGAGGTGGGATCAAGGCAAAATATTACTGACTGTGATCGAGACTCTATGCTCCTATTAAAACAGCATTTGCCTTTTTAGCAGCTGTATCACACTGTTGGCTTATGTTCAAGTTACAATCTACTAGGTCACTCAGATCCTTTTAACTCAGATCCTTGGTACTACTGCCAAGACAGGTTGCCCCATTCTAGTGCCTTTCATTTTTTTTCCTCCTTAGATATAGGACTTTACATTTCTCCCTCATTGATTTCAGTTCATTTCAGCACATTGTTCAAATCTGTCTAGATACTTCTGATTCCTTTCCTTGTTTTCTGAGGTGATAATCACTCCTGATTTTGCATCATCTTGAATTTGATAATAATCACTTCAACTCCTTTAGCTAGATCATTGTTACGGGCTTCTCAGAGCTTGAGAAAGTGGATAAAGGTTCACAAAACATTCCTCCACTATCAAAACAAACACCTCCCCTGTCCATCAAACAGCTGTTGGAAAGAAAATTAAGAAGTCCCTGCCTTAGTGAACTTAGAGAGAAAATGGGTTCTAAATTGAAAGTACCCAGCTGTCAAGATTACTGTAACCTAATTCCTTCTCCCTTTCAATACATCTGATTAAAGAATACTGTGAAAATTGTATTTCCTGTTGCCAAGAGCTTTACGGTCATTAATAAAAACGTTGAAACACACAGAATCTTGTAGCACTCCATTTGATATTACTCTCTAAGCTGATATAGAACCATTTATGAGTAATCTCTGGGTGTGGTCATTCAGCCAATTATGAATTCATCTAACAGTTGTGTCATCTAGCCCAGAGTTTCTTGACCTGTATTTGTTTGTGTTTTTATCCGACCTTGTTTTTCTCCTGCCAGGTCCCATTACTGGATATGGACATGGGATAGTAACTGGTGCGTTTTCTGGCATCTGTCCTGTCCCAGGCCAAGCACACACAAGCATACAGAGAGGTGGTTGCAAACTTTACTGATAAATTTTGTGAAGTAAATAAACAAAGGAAATTTGAGTGCAAACACACATGCACACACAGTAGAGAAAGAAGTTTCCCCAAAATTCAGCAAGTTTGCCTTAAAAGAGTTCCAATCCAAAACAGCAGGCACAAGAGTGGTCAAGCGAAGTCCAAGGGTCCAAATGTTGTAGAACAGAGCTTTCCAAACTGTGTGTTGCGACACGTTAGTGTGTCGGCTGCAGTGTGTAGGTGTGTCATGTGAACGTAATGAGAAACCTCTGAGTCTATGTGAAATTGTTAGGGTGCAGGTTGAGTCGTCGGAGGAGGAGGAGGATGAAGGGAGTCAGAGCCTCAAGCCGGAACCGCACCTCGCTGCTGTTGCCTCCGAGCCCTGCCAGGATTCCGCGCAGGTCCTAGTGCCTGCCTTGTGACTTGCTGCCTCCAAACCTGCTGTGATTCCGCGCAGGTCCTAGTGCCTGCCTTGTGTCCTGCTGTAAGAGGGGAGCTCTGTCCAAGTCTTGCCCTGCTACAAAGGGGTACTAAGTCAAGCCTTGCCCTGATGACAAGAGGGAACTCTGGTGTTCCATAGTGCCACTGCCAGGTGGCCTGTTGCCAAGTTTTACCTTACCTTATTGTTAACTCTTGCACATATTTACATATTGTTACTCATAAATGACAACAATCTTGGAAATATATGTTATTATCTTACAAATCATATATTTTTAAAAATATAAATGAAAGGTTTTCCTGAGATATGTTGTGTCCCCATACATTTCGCTATTACAATTTATGTATGTGTCCGTATCTCTTATAAGGGGTTAGTTTAACCTCCGGTTTGCTAGTAAAACTGAATTACTCTGTCGCGAAATGATGCATGTCTAAAAAGTATGTCGCCAACATGAAAGATGGCAAGATTAAAGAAAGAAGCAAAGAAAAAGGGTCTAGATGTACAGCTTTTGGAAAAGATTGATATATTCTGAGGGTGGAAAATCAGAAACCTTTCCATGCAACAATTTTATAAACCGTACATAATTTTATATCTTGGAAAAGCAAGAACTGCTAGGATGGAGGTTTAGGAAAAAAAAGTGCTGAACATGTAATGTTGACCTGGAAATGGAATTGTGGGGTTTTATTTTCATCCTTTTTGTAAAAAGTACACTACTTCTGCATTTTAATAGAATATCTTTCTTGGGTTATTTTTAAAAGGGGGCACTGAGGTGCTTGTTCTATTCAAGGCTGCTGATGTCACAATTCTCTTGGTATAATGCACTGCATTTCACTCGGAGGTGGTGTTGTAGCATTCTTTACTCTTTAGAACAGTTCTAAGGAGTACATTTTAGTAAAGTTCTTTCACTGTTACCATGGATTCCACAGTTATGGTTATTTCTCTCCCTTTCCTATAATTGTGGAAGCTCCCATGTATGTGAAACAAACACAAGAGTGCTGTAAGGATGTTTATAAGGTGGTTGGCCACTGAAACCAAAACTCACACACCAGTCTGCAGAGTATGGTTTTGACATTTATTTCATGGGAAAGGCATGACTTGGTTTGTTGCCTTAAAAAACTCAGGCATCCTGAGTGGTGTGGAGCTGAGGACATATTCCCTGAATCTGGGAGAGAAAACATTTTTACTTTTGCAAAGGTGGCTTTTTGCCTACCTGAAAACACGAATCACAAAGTAATTCAGGCAAAAGCAAAAGCGTTTATTAAGGGGGGTCAATTCTTTTTATAAGGTACAGAAACAAATGACACATACATTCAGTATATGTGATACGTCATAAAGCAACTAATCAAACAATAAAAGACATTGATTACATGTGAGAATTGAACAATAGAAAACATTGATTACAGATAATATTCCACAAGTGGCAAATTTATGGGTTACATCACTCCCTTACCCAGCTGGGTTTGTATCTTTCTTCTAACTTGCAAGTGTATTCAAGGACTTTCAGAATACGGTCTCTATTGTTTAGTTGCTGAAAAGGCTAGTTTTTGCACATAAAAGAAAGAAATGGTTTGAGGTAAAAGGAAAACATGGTTTCTTGAACTCAAAAGAAGGCATGGATGCCATGCTAAAATACTAGTATCACCTTTATTAAAAAGCTAATAATGAAGCCTAAAATTCCAGGTAACAGGTTCATCTGCAAACTTAGCATACAGTATGTGCGTGCACCTTCAAGTCAGTTTTTGACTCCTAGCAACTGCACGGACTAGTCTCTGCAGTTTTCTTGGCAAGGTTTTTTGGAAGTGGTTGCCATTGCCTGCTTCCTAGGGCTGAGACAGAAAGTCACCCAGTTTGCTTCATGCCCAAGGTGGGACTAGAACTCACAGTCTCCTGGTTTCTAATCTGGTGCCTTAACCACTACACCAAACTGCCTCTTAGCATACAGTATGGCAATATGTTATTTGTGAACATTGTTATATCGCTTTAGGAAGCAGTAACAAAACAATATATTCTTGGAATTTTTAGGCTTCATTATTAGCTTTTTTAAAAGGTGATATTAGCATTTCTAACATGGCGGTTTAGGCCTATTTTCTAACTTTAAGAAAACATATTTTTCTTCTGGGCCAAGACCATTTCTTTTGGTATGTGAGAACTTGCCTTTTCAGCAACTAAACAATAGGGAGCGTATTCAAGTCCTTGTATTCAAGTCCTTGTATTCTGCTTGTATCCACTTGTATTCAAGTCCTTGAATATACTTTCAAGTTTTAAAGATACAAACCCATCTGGGAAAGGGAGTGATGTAACGTGTAAATTTGCCACTTGTGGAATGTTATCTAGAATCAACTGAACAATCTATTGTTCAATTCTCACATGTAATCAATGTCTTTTATTGTTTGTTTAGTTGCTTTCTGACATATCACATATACCAAATGTATGTATCATTTGTTTCTGTACCCTATAAAAAGACCTGACCCATTTAATAAATGCTTTTTGCTTTGCCTGAAGCATTCATGATTTGTGCTGTTAGGAGGGGTGAAAAAGCCACTTTGCAAAGTTAGTCTCTCTCCCAAATTCAGGGACCAAGTTTTTATCAGCTCCACACCAAACTCGGGGTGCCTGAGTTTCAAGGCAACAATATCATCTCAGTAGGGCATTTAAAACCTACAATGGACACCTGCAGGACAACTGTTGATTCCCACAAAATGAATTCTAAATGCAAAAGTATTATATCCGCCTTAGAATTAAAGCCTATTGTGCTTTGATCAAGTCATAACAGGTGAAGTGGTGTACTCTAGAAAAGGGGGAGCTTTCCATTTCACCATGTTCAGTGCCACTGAGGGAATATATGTGGAAGAATATTCTAGCAGGTATGACAGTTGATAAATGATGTCACAAGACTTCTCTTTGGAAGCAATATTCCTTGGCAGTTGGGGGTTTTCAACTGGATGCCTCCAAGCCTATTAGGTAAGGAAAACATTGTAGAACCGTTAGTTCTGTTTGTCCGTGGATGTGAGGCACCTTTTGTGAGTATCTTGTTTCTCCTAAAGCAGGGGCTGGCAATGTCTGGCCCTCCAAACATGGCAATTCCTAATGTCCTCTCCCATCGGCCATGCTAGTTAGGGCTGATGGGAATTCAAACACCGCCTATTGTTCAGCTTTTAGTTCTAATACAAGAAATGATAGTCAAAGAAGAAGGAAGGATTTAGCTGATGGAGGTCAAACTTCATGCATTGACCATCCAGATACATATGAAAAGTTAGCAAATTATAATAGTGTCTACTGCAAATCATTCACCTATTTTAAAGCCATACTGACTCTTGCTGCAATGGCCCTGAAAGAAGAGTTACTTAACTCTTTCCTTCTCCCAAACACAACTGTCCCTGCTGTTGGAAGAATTTCTTTCCAATGGTTCATTTCCTGCTCAGGTCAGAATGCCAGATACCGTAATTCAGAGTTCAAAAGTTAATTTAGCACACAAAGCAAGAGCATTGAGCGTTGAGTGCGGCCAGGCCCTGTATAAGGGATGAAACATCCTTTTATAGTCAGGTATAAACAACCAGTTTGCAGATGCCTAATTCTAAAATCCTCAAGTTTTATTTTCCTAATAAGGCCTAGCCTGATTTCTCACTGTTCTAATTGGTACACTTTACCTCTATTTCCAGGAGTGTAACGCTTTCTCCTCATTCTTCCTTATCTGCCTAGGTGACTCTTCTGTATAATGGCAAAGCACTAACTTTCCTGCTAAAATGGCATTAGTTTAACTTTCTAATAATTCCTTTCCAACACTGCCAACCTGCTTTCCATGGGAGCAAGAAACTCTTCCACTTACCTTTATGCCATTTATTTATTTATTAGATTTGTCACTGCCCGTCTCCTCCCACTGGAGGGACTCTGGGCGGTTTATTTATCTTTTTCTCTTGCAGGTAGAAAGGAATATTGGGAGCAGACAACTTTGATTAGGGGGAAAAAACAACCTTTGGGAAAAAGTTTATTGTCCCTGGTCCCCTACTATCAGATTTAGATCACAACACAGCTAAAAAATAAAAGAGAAAATAAAACTCTTGGAGATATTCTGTGTATCATCCACATCATATTTAGTTTGTTCCTTTGTAAATTCTCCCACAAGGACATGAGGGAGAAAAAATATGAAGGAATAAACAAGCAAAAGAAATGCTGTTCAGAACAGAAGAATTGAATTAAATGAGTATAAATCAAAGCAGGAAATATTTAGAGTTTGCTTTAGATGAGCTATTGGAATGACCTCTCTGTTACTTTTCACACTAGTAGGGTTCCATCCTTTCAGTTAATATTAGCATGCACAATAAACAGCATTGGTTATCTGTATCCTTTCACACCATTCCAGTCACACTCTGAAGGAAGGACAGCTGTCTGGTTCCTGTTATCTGTTTCCATTTCCAGGTCACAGCCCTGAACTATAAGCTTTTTAATAGTTAAGCTAACAGAATGTATGATCTGTTTCTAAGACATAAAATGAACATATGAATTAGACCTCCACTCTGTCTGTCTGTCTGTCTGTACTTACTTACCCACCTTAATCTCTAAAGGCTGGGGATCGGGGTGGGTGGGAAACATGGCTACTGATACAGAGTATCACTGGTAGACAGGATCAAAAGTTTTAGATAAACACACACACCCTCCTATTTTGGTGGCATGGGAAATTTAAGAGTGGAAATGGCTGTATTTTGCCTTGCACAAGCATAACACATCTTTTTTCACCCTTATTTTGAAAACAAAATTGGAAACATAGTAAAAATTACACTGCTGAAAATTGCCAAAGTTTAGGTGCTTTGGAGGTCATAAAATAAAGGTGAGGCTGGTTGCATATGACATTCTGGGCTACAACATGCCTACAGTAGTTCTGATTTACAGGTTATACCAAGAGAAAGAGCACAGAATGATGAATGTGAGCAAGCTTTTCTGAGCAGGTCATATTAGAGGAAGCTGCTAGAGTTTCCAGAGTTATTTTCCTGGGCCAGAATTCAAAAAGCTACTTTGGGTTCAAACTAGCTCATCCCATGGTGATGGTGATCATGAGTCTCAATGTCAAATTAATCTTAAATGCTCTTTCCCAATATTCTGCTTTAATTAATACCATAATATAGCTAAGTAATGGACCAGAAATAAGTTTCAGATAGGTTGCATTGGAGATACTTAATGTGTTGAATAAGGATGTTTTCTTCCCAACACAGGAAATAACATTGGGAGAGGAGACTTTCCAGTTTGTTATCTGCTCAGTTTTTCTCATTCTGTGGTTAGCTGATGAGGAATCAAGATGACTACAGTGCCTGATAAACGACTGGATTCCATAGAGAATTATTGCACACTCTTTCTTCATGTTAAGCCTGACAAATGGTCCAAGTTTGCAACCAATGAAGAGACTCATGCCATGCTCAATGAATTCTATGAGAAGCCAGATGTGACAGCATTGGTGATTACCCTCAACCCTACTGGACAACTAGTCCCCTGCCTTGGCTTCCCATCAACACTGAAAAATAAAGGAATCTATTTTGTGAAAAAGAAGAATGAAAACATTACCAAAGAAAACTTCCTGGATGCACTCCTGGTTGGAGATATCAGCCCTTCCCCAGTAGAGCAGATGATGGCTTTTGTGGAAGAGGTGGGCTTCCAGTTTTGGTTTGTGGTTCACCACAGAATGCTTCCATTTTCAGCAAATATAAGGAGAGACTGGTGTAATGACAGCAGGACTGGCTTCAACAAGATGGATAGGTGATAGAAATATTGTTTAATCCAGACCATTTGGATTGTACCAAGGTCCTCAGTATTGCAGTAATGAAAATGGAAGCAAAGGTGCTACCATATTACGGTTGAAGCTATTGCTTTTTACTGTTGTACAAAGCCAACGTGATGCAGTAGCTACAGTCCTGCAAGTGGAAAATTCATTTCCCTAATCCTAATCCTAATCCTAACCTATTCCTATAATGGTTGTGAGGACAGAATATTTATTTGGTTCTCTTTGGAGAAAGAGCTAAGTTTGAAATATAATAATTTACACCTAGCAGATTCTGGCCACTTTTATTTATTCTTATTTTTTTTAAAAAAAACATTAACATCTCTTTCTGGTGTCTGTGACACCATGTGAAATTGCACAGTGGTGCTTAAACAAATGGCTTAAACAAATGGCTGAATCCTCAGGTATGTCTATGCTGGAGTATTCCCAGAAAATCCTGTGATGCTTACATTCACCCCAGATGTTCTCCTTATTTATGGATCTAATAGGTAGAGTTATGAAGAGTTATTCCATGTTGCTTGAAAGAGACACTTATTTCCTCTGTGAAATATCTGGAGAAATGGCATTAATGCCATGGTGCCCAGTTAACTCAAGCTTCTCCCTGTAACTGATCTTGCTGCTTTTTACATATGATGGGCCACATCCGAAGCTGCCTTATGCTGGTCAGAATATTTGTTCATTTAGCTCAGTGTGTTCTATTGGAATTAATAGCAGCTCTCTGGAGACTCAGGCAGAAGCTGCCCTGCTATCTGGGCATCCTTTTAACTGGGGATAATGTGCAGAACTGAAACAGGGACCCTGGCCAGTGGCTGTGCTCTACCATTAAGATATGCTTGATTCCCTCACCAGGAGCACACAAAAACTAGAACAGGCATATGCTGAGATAATATGTGCCTGGTGGACAGTAAAAGGAAATAACGATAAGAAGCATTGGTAAAAGTGCTACTAAAGCATCTCTCCCGCCACCACTTTTACATTACACTAATTACCACCCTAGTGCATACACAAACCCACACTCCCACAATATGAGAGAGAGCAGAAACACAAATACACTCTCACACAAAGGCAACACACGTGCACCTGTCCTGATTTAGACCTTCACGGATACATGCAAGCACCATGTGTGCACACACTCTGATTAGTCCCACAGGAGAAAATGCATATAAACACACACACAGAGATGCAACACATTACAAAAAGAAGCAAAGAAAATATAAACACCTCCTATAGCCATCAGTGGTAAAAGGGGTAGAAAGAATTCCATGGAGTTTTCCATGTGTTTCTTTTTTCTTTTTTATCCATTCAATCGCGTCCAATTCTCAGGGACTACCCTGCAGTTCTCTTGGCAAGGTTTTTCAGAAGTGGTTTGCCCTGGCCTCCTTCCTAGGGCTGAGAGAGAGTGACTGGCCCAAGGTCACCCAGCTGGCTTTGTGCCTCAGGCGGGACTAGAACTCACCGTCTCCCAGTTTCTAGCCTGGTGCCTTAACCACTCCACCAAACTGGCTCTCATATATTTCTACAGAGGTATTTTAATATTGGTAATCACTTCCCCTGATTCAAACTTTTAAACTGATCTTTTTCATAGATTCACAAACTGGGTTAACAGATTAACTGAGCCTAAAATTAAAATTTCCTTGCCTTGCCTAAGATAGTGCACTGGTAGAAGAAAGGAATACACTGAGAGAAGGGATCGATGCTCACACAGCATTATTGTTATGCTGGCATTGTGCATATTGCTACTACGTCACTGGCATAGCTCTGGTGCAACAGCTACAAGAATATTAGGATTATATGAATGCTGCTGTTCTGTAATGAAATTCCAGGCATGGATGTTTTAAGATAGAATGGATCATTCCAGAACAGTTTTAGTTTGATTAGATCTGTAATGATTGAAACAGATGGATTTGCTAGGAGTGTGTAAAGTAATTCGAATTCAAAACACCGTGTTTCAAGCTCAAAATGGTTGTTTCACTTCAGAATGGCTGCTTTGCTTTCAAAACTGGATATTATGTTAATTTCAGAAGATTTTTGAGCTCCATTGGAGTTTTCTAACTTGAAACAGAATTGTTTCAAAGTCAAGACTTCCCAAATAATCAAGACAGACTAATGTGTTTCTAATGTGAAAATAACTATTTCAAATCTGAAACAACTGTTTTGTGCTCAAAATGGAGTTTTTCGAATCCAAAATTGTTTGAATTCAAAAGTTTTTTACATCAGTAGTATATGTAAATAATCCTTCTTCTATAGGTTGCCTACTCCTTATTCTTGAAAGGTGTAAACCTAACTGGATGGCCTCGAGTGGTAGCTGAAGATGTTATTCGACAAGCTCACAGGCTGAAAAATGAGATGTTTGTGATGGGAGGAAAGATCAAAGGAAAAACACTGCTCCCTTTGCCAGAGAACATGGATGCCCTGGATAATATATCAGAAGTGTTTGACAGGTGGATGCCTTTTAATTATGTCTGCCACCTACTGTTATCTTGTGGATAGTGTGAGAGGATATGCAGGACTCTTTCATTTTAATTACAAAAAAACAGATATATATACTGTTAGATGGCAATTATTATAATCACCTATATCTAGGTGATAACTGGGTATATTCAATTAGCCCCTAAGTTATTCCCCATAACATCTTGTTTCCTTCAGCTGCTCAGGAAACCACACTTTGTCCATTCATTCCTCTCTCTTTATCAATCTCTTGTCCAGGTATCATCAAATGATTCCAAAGTTTGCATTATGTTTATGTAATGTCTCTCTGTGTTTGAGTGTGCTTATATGTAGAATCCAATTTACAAAATTTAGTCCAATCCCACAATCTGGTTTTTCATTAGAGAATATTTTAGCTTTTTATTTACATAGTTCTTCAGTATATCATGCTTTGCAACAGGAAGCATGCTGGACAGAAGAGTCCTAGAGCCCACTGTATGATGTCCTGTAGGCTATAAATATGATTTGTTAACTACTGTTAAGATTATTTCCATTTTACTATTTTGTCCTTTTTTTTTCCAGCCTACCTGGAGCTGTGGACAGTTCCCTGCTACATTCCATTGAAACAATAATTATTGACTGGTCTCATCAGATCCGAGATATCTTGAGCAAGGATTCTGCCCAGCCTCTCCTGGATGGCTTAAACCCATTACCCAGAGTAGAATTTGATTTCTGGTACAGTCGGCAGGTCAACCTGCAATGCATAAATGAGCAGGTAGGCTGAAGGCTTATTTCAGATTTGCAAGTACATCAATGTGTACTTTCCAACATGCTTTCTGATTTGGGTTTTGCTTTTCCCCATCAGCTTTATGCACCTCAAGTCAAAAAGATTGCTGACATTTTAGAGCGAGCAAAGAGCTGCTATTGGCCAGCGCTTAAGAATGTCTTCAAGGATGTATCTGCAGGTAAACTCTATTTCCTAAAAAGCCCAGTTGCATAACATATACAAGTGGCTGTTTCATGTGACTCTAGAAATCAAAGGAGTAGCACCCAACTTAATCTACACACTGTATTTTATAACCATATGTTTTTACAGAGCAGTTCCAAGGCCTACTGCTCACCCTTGGCCTCTCTAGCAACACCCAATCCCTTCCCCCTCCTTCAGACTCCTGCATTTGCAGGTTCCACATCCAAACAACCCGAACATTGTTATGAAAAAGACCCACACAAAATTTTAATTAGATCTATTTCCCTCCTAAATTCACTTACCCTCAAGCATTCCTTTCATTCAGGATTGAAAGAAGCCGATGATATTAACCTGTATTTGCAGCCACTAAAAGTTACACTGGAGGAAGTGGAACAAGCTGACTATAACCAGGTATGTCAAAAGTGAAGAAATAAGGTTTTGAGAGTTACCATGTTTCTTGATGTAAGAAGCTGACAGGCCACTACATCACTTTTAAAAGGCATACTGACATTCTCAGCTGTATGGGACTTCACAAATAGAAATGGCCTGCATTCTGCTTCTCTGCCTAGATATTATGGGCAGTGAAGTCCAACACATCTGAAGAACACGAGGCTGGGCCAGGTGCTGTATGCAAAGGTAGCGTGAGAGAATTCTCTGGAAGATATTATCACACAAAGATTATCACAAGCAGAGATCATGACTGTGCTGTTTAAGATTAAACCGTCAGCCTAAATCCCATCATTGGGGGGTGGGGGAAATGATTCCAGGGTGATTGGGAACAAGTTATTACCACCTCCAGAACAAACCATGAACAGCCATCACAAAATCTGAATATATTACAATCATGACTTGTAAATAGTGACTGTAAGCAGGAAACATGGTTTGGTGTCACATGCTTATTATGATCAACCTACACAAATCTACTCAAATGTAAAGATTCATCTATGGACTCCATTGAAGTATGCCAGGCCCAAGCAGCTCCCTTGGCAAAGTAAACCCAAATGAAAGGTAAGACTTTATCAATAAAAACTCCTTCTTGTCCTCTTACATAAGTGTGCCAGTCATGGAATCTCTCAAACTGGGGGGAATCTTCTCGTGCAGCATAACACATTCTAAGCCCTCTCTGTTAAGCATAAAACAGAGAGTGAGAGAGGCATTCAGGGCACATTCTATGCAACTAACAACTTTTGCCCATGGAGTGCTACACTGTCTAGAGCAGTGTTTCTCACCCTTGGCTACTTTAAGATGTGTGGACTTCAACTCAACATGGCTGGCTGGGGAATTCTGGGAGTTGAAGTCCACACATCTTAAAGTTGCCAAGGATAAGAAACACTACTCTAGAAGGTCTCCTTGCCCTGACTTAGCATGGAAATACAATTCTCCATATGATTATTAAAATGAAAATGCGGGTAAACTAATACATTATGTTTGGTGCTGGCTGCTTCCTTTTCTTTAGAATTCTTTCTTGAGGTTCAGAGAATGAGGATGCTTTGGGCACATGCAAAGTTCAGGATAAGCTGTGCATCCTTCTCTTGCTTATAGTTATCAAAGGGTTGTTCTCTAGCTCGAGGACACTGTTCACACATTCAAAAATGTGAATACGATTTCCAGACTAGTAAAGAAGATTTTGATCAGCACACCACAAAAATATGCAATAATTTTTAAACGTTTATTTCACCTTCCTGAAACTTCCATTCTGTTGTTTCCATACAGGCATCTTCACACATCAGTAGCATCATGTACACAGTATGCTTGATTTGGGCTAATTCTGAATATTACAACATTCCATCCCGGGTCATTGTCATTTTGCAGGAGATTTGTAATCTCTTCATTGAAATGGTATTTATTTATTTTATTTATTTAATTTTTATCCCACCTTTATTATTTTTATAAAAAACTCAAGGTGGGGAACATACCTAATACTCCTTCCTCCTCCTATTTTCCCCACAACAGCAACCCTGTGAGGTGAGTTGGGCTGAGAGAGAGAGTGACTGGCCCAAGGTCACAGCCGGCTTTCATGCCTAAGGCGGGACTAGAACTCTCAGTCTCCTGGTTTGCTATTGGCTCCTTCCTAGGGCTGAGATTGACTGATTTGACCTCCTTGCAGTCCAAGGGACTCTTAAGAGTCTTCTCCAGCACCACAGTTCGAAAGCATCAATTCTTCGGCGCTCAGCCTTCCTTATGGTCCAACTCTCACAGTCATACATTACTACTGGAAAAACCATAGCTTTAACTATATGGACCTTTGTCGGCAAGGTGATGTCTCTGCTTTTTAATACGCTGTCTAGGTTTGCCATAGCTTGCTCCTTGGGAGGAAAGCTATGGCAAACCTAGACAGCATATTAAAAAGCAGAGACATCACCTTGCTGACAAAGGTCCGTATAGTTAAAGCTATGGTTTTTCCAGTAGTAATGTATGGCTGTGAGAGTTGGACCATAAGGAAGGCTGAGCGCTGAAGAATTGATGCTTTTGAGCTGTGGTGCTGGAGAAGACTCTTAAGAGTCCCTTGGACTGCAAGGAGGTCAAATCAGTCAATCCTAAAGGAAATCAACCCTGACTGCTCATTGGAAGGACAGATGCTGAAGCTGAAGCACAAATACTTTGGTCACCTAATGCGAAGGGAGGACTCACTGGAAAAGACCCTGATGCTGGGAAAGACTGAAGGCAAAAGGAGAAGGGGACGGCAGAGGATGAGATGGATAGATAGCATCACCGATGTAATGAACATGAATTTGAGTAAACTCCGGGTGACAGTGGAGGACAGGAAGGCCTGGCGTGCTATGGTCCATGAGGTCACGAAGAGTCGGACACGACTTAACGACTGAACAACAACAGCAAAGGGCTGAGAGAGAGTGACTGGCCCAAGGTCACCCAGCTGGCTTTCATGCCTAAGGCGGGACTAGAACTCTCAGTCTCCTGGTTTCCCATTGGCTCCTTCCTAGGGCTGAGAAAGAGAGTGACTGGCCCAAGGTCACCCAGCTGGCTTTCATGCCTAAGGCGGGACTAGAACTCTCAGTCTCCTGGTTTCTAGCCCAGCACCTTAATAAAAGTTCTTAACTGGGAAGGGTTTTTTCCTACAACTTTGATGTTTGTAACCACTGAAAAGGTTTATGCATAAGAAAGGATAAAAAATAAATGAAACCAAGCTACTCTTACTGTTCTTTAAATATATATACAGTATATACAATATATTATTTTTTTAGACAAGAAATGAAGAACAAAAACATAGAACAAAATTGAAGAGAATATTTGTAGCTCAGGGTTGAACTATGGAGTCCTTGGTGCTCTCTGACCCTTGTTGTTTTCTTGCAGACGTTTCATTGCCAGGCTAGGCAACATCTTCAGTGCAAAAAGGGAGTGGGACTTGCTCTCTGTTTATATACCAGGGCTTGTCCTGCCTGTGTTGGTGGAGATGTTGTTTTCTCCTTAGTAGTTCCTTGACTGTGCTGTTGTTTGCTACTTGGTAGATTGACTGAGTTAATAGTTCCTTGATTTGGGTATATTGTGCTGTTTGATTGTTCCTCTGGTGCTAATCTTGGTGTTAATCTTTGCATATCTGGGTGATGATTGCTGGCAAGGCGGCGTTCTGGTCTTCTGGCTTTTCTATTGTCTCTTATGAATGGTATGTAAATGTTGTTTACCTCTATGTGTCTGTTGATGGCTGCTTTGTCTGAGTGCCAAACTTCCAGGAATTCTCTAGCGTTTTTGGACTTGGCCTGGTTTAAGATGCTCACAGTTTCCCAGTTGAAAGTATGGTTAAGTCTCCTTCATGTGTTGTGAGATTAAGGAGTTTTCATTATGTCTTCTGACTGCTAGTTGGTGTTCATGGATGTGTTCTGCTAGTCTTCTGTCGGTCTGTCCTACATAGTGGCTGTTACAGTCCTTACACTGTATGTTGTAGATGACTCCTGTTTTTCCTTCTTGGGCTACTGGGTCTTTTGGGTTACTTACGATGTTCTGAAGGGCTTTGGTTGGTTTGTGTGCTACGGTGATGCCGTGTGGTTGTAACAGTCTGTTGGTAGTTTCCAAGATGTTTCTGATGTATGGCAGTGTTATCCTTTTCATATCTTCTGTTGGTTGTGTTGTAGTGGGTTGGGTGGTCAGTCACTTTTTGATAAAGTTGCGTGGGTATCCATTTTGCTGGAAGATGCTATATAAGTGGTCTGTTTCCTTTTTCTGGTGTTCTGGGTTGCTGCAGTGCATTAGTGTTCGTCTGAATAATGTTCTTACACAGCTTCTCTTGTGGGAGGTTGGGTTATTGCTTTGGTAATGGAGCACTTGGTTAGTGTGGGTAGATTTCCGGTAGACTTGTATTTCTAGTTTGCCATCATTTCCTCTACTGATGTGGATGTCCAGGAAGGGTAGTGTGTTGTTGTTTTCTTCTTCCCTTGTGAATTTTATTCCATTGAAGATGTTGTTGATGGTTTCATGTGTTTCCTCCAGCTAGCATCCTTGATTTGCAATGGTAAAGATGGAAGGCAATCTTGCATATGATTGATTGTGCTCTCACAGCCCCTTGTGCATCCAAGGTGTGGGCTCCAGTTTATATGAGATTTGAAATCAGTTTGTCCTGCCACTAGACAAGGACTTTAGGAGATAGAGGAGCTATGCAAATCCACACCAGTAATTTGCCAGTGGAAAAGCACTGTGAGAGATTCCAGCTGAACATTTCACCCAGAGCAGAGAATAGGCTAACTAGATCCGGGATGGGAAATCTTTAACCTGCCACTTTAGTAACTCTCATAAAACTATTTTCTACTCTCTGCCACTGCTGCTCCATAAGCCAATCCTGAGGCACTTCTGCTAGATAGTCCACTTCAGTTCCATGCTGTTTTTTCACACAAAAAAAGGGGTAAAATACCAGCATAAATGGAAGCCGACTTTCATCTTGTAACTACTGTATGATGCTGAAACAACCCTTTTGGGGCTTCTGAGTTAACTATCATGATACAACTGACTGCCAAGCTGTTATGACATTTCAGTTGCAATGTCTGGTTCAACAAGCCCTGTTCATCTTTGTCTGCATCTTTTCCTGTTTAGACACGTAACTTTTTGAGTCCTGAGGAAGTGCTGAAAGGCTTGCAAGGCGAAATTGAGGAGGTTTTGTCAGGGATCAAGCTGGCCATCGCTGTGATTGAGAAACTCTACAAGACCTATGAGCTTTGTTCCACAGATATGATGCCTTCTTTTTTTAAGGTTGGCCACAACAGCAGCAGCAGACCCTGATGAATCTGAGAGGGAATATTACTGTAACTTTCTCACAGCCTGGGAAAGAAGAGGGCAGTTTGCAGAGTATTACGAGTACAGGTAGTCCTCAGTTAACGACCGTAATTGGCACCGGGAACTCCATCGCTAAGCAATGTAGTTATAAAGCGAAAAATCACATGACCGTGCTGACACACGATGGCAGTTCTGGCAGTTCTGGTTGCGGTCGTTAAGCACATCATGTGACCACAAGTTGCAACTTCCTGCCAGCTTCCCCATTGACTTTGCTTCCCAGAAGCCGGCAGTGAAGGTCGCAAATGGCGATTGTGTGACCACGGGACACTGCGACTGTTGTAATTGTGTGCCGGTTGCCAAGTGCCTGAATCACAATCACGTGACCAGGGGGAATCTGCAACAGCCACAACTTCAAGGACCGACCGTAAGTTTCCTTGTTCAGTGCCGTCGTAACTTCGAACAGTCGCTGAATGAGTGGTCACTAAATGAGGACTGCCTGTATAGAACATCTGCATGTTCTTCCTTTATCAGGAAATCTTTGCCCTAATGAACTTAGAAATAAATTGGCAAATGTATCCAGATGCCAAAAATTCATGTCAAGCCCTTACCAGTTGCTTACAACCAAAAAGAAGATTGTCACAGAACCTTTAACTAGATTTATTCAAAGGGAAAAGGTGTTAGGTTATGGAACAGCTAAACTAAGCCCCCTCCCTCTTCCCCATGGTCACATGGCCCTGAATTAAGCATATGCAGCTCCTCCCCCCACCCTCAGTTTCCTAGTGCACTCATACAACACACACTGATGCAACACAGGGGGATGGCTGAAACATATAGAGCAGGGCTTTCCAAAGTTTTTCCCGTGGCGACACACCAACCGGCGTTGGTGTGTCGCCGCGGGAAAACCCGGAAGTGCGGCAGTGCGCAAAAACCCGGAAGCGCTGCTGCTGCTTTCAGGTTTTGCACGCTGCAGTTGGTGTGTCGCCGCGGGAAAACCCGGAAGCGCTGATGATGATCAGCGCTTCCGGGTTGTGTGGCGACACACCAGACTGTGTGTGGCGACACACTTTTGTGTCGCGACACACAGTTTGGAAAGCTCTGATATAGAGGCAACACATGTTCACCTACCATGATTAGACTATCATTCTATCACACTCGTGCACACCTTGGGGAGAAAGAGCATGCACACAAACTGCATTACTTTATTAAAGATGCCTCCTATGGCCACCACTAGCACAGGTTGGAAATAATTCCAAAAGCCAAGTTCTGTACATGTTTCATATCTTTGGCTGTTGTGGGTCTTCCGGACTGTGTGGCCGTGTTCTGGTGCAGGAGTATACCGCATACCATGCAGCTGCGGACAAGTATACATCGGAACCACAAAACGAAGCATTCACACCAGGATAAAAGAACACGAAAGACACTGCAGTCTACAGCAACCGGAAAAATCTTCAGTAGCTGAACATGCTCTCAAGCAAACGGGACACAAAATCCTATTTGAAAACACAGAAATACTGGACAACACCAAAAGCCACTACACTAGATTATACAGAGAAGCCATTGAAATTCACAAACACCAGCACAGTTACAATAAAAAAGAAGAAAGTCTAAAAATTAGCAAAACCCCAGAACATGGCCACACAGCCCGGAAGACCCACAACAGTCATTGAACTCCGGCCGTGAAAGCCTTCGACGATACATTTTCCTATCTTTATTATTTTTTTTGAGACCTGATATATATATATATATATATATTGAGACCATATATTTTTATTTATGTTTTCAGAATAAAGAACCTCAGTACTGGGAATTTCCCTCTACTCTTGTCTTTACAAGAATGAATTCATTTTTTCACAGACTGAAGACCATAGAGGTGAGAATTAAGTAGTTGCTATAAAATGTGAAACAACTGTAGTGATAATTAGCACAAAAGATCTATATTCTTATAGCAAAGTAGGCACAAAGCAGACTATATAACGTATCAGCAGTTATAAAAACCTAAACTTTAAAGTCCTACATCATTTTTAAAAATACTGAAATTATTGAAAATCATTTTATGAACAATGGCATTTTTAAAAATAAAAAAGCATGTACAAAACTGGTTTTGCAGTTTATTACTTTCATTGTCTTTTCTTGGATTAAAAAAATATGTGAATAACTTAGTTATATGTCT
Organism: Charina bottae; assembly: GCA_023362775.1. Taxonomy (NCBI): domain Eukaryota; kingdom Metazoa; phylum Chordata; class Lepidosauria; order Squamata; family Charinaidae; genus Charina; species Charina bottae. The sequence goes on along the minus strand of JALMGJ010000002.1, from coordinate 131,139,246 downwards.
TTTTAAGGAACTGTACATGACTGCAATTGAATTTCTCAAATTGGAGAAAATTGAATTGGGAGGTGTGAGAGGCAATATCCTAGGGAGCTTGGTGTTCCAAATTTATGAGGAAATGCTTGAACATGTGAAAGTGTTTGCAGAATGTAAATATGATCCATTAGATCCAGCAGATGAGGTTAGTCATTTTATGATAGAAAGTGTATGTACATATAAAACTGATTAATTATTCACTTAGTATAACCTAAGAAATCCTGGTATTTATAATTACTACATAGTAGCAACAAATACATTCCTTGTAATATAAATTGGCCCAGCTGCTTCTTTGACTGGGAGTGTAGATTTAATAACTTCTGAAAGTCCACATATACAGCATATGCCTGATCTAATTTATTCTATTATTTTGTTATTTAAAGCAATTTGATGCAGATTTTGCAGATTTTGAGATCAAAATTCAGGATTTGGATAGGCGACTGGGCACCATTTTCTATCAAGGATTTGTTGACTGTTCCAGTTTTGAATCAGCTGTCAAGGTACCCTTCCCTGTGAAGGTTTTCATGCTTCTTATCTAAAACCCAGGTAGTGGAACCAGCAGTTGTTTCTGTTCTGGCCAGAAGAAACCCCTTTTTATGACTAGCTGACCTGGAAGACTCTGATGTGAAGAACAAAAATCGTTTTTCTAATCTGGGCTCAATATGGAAGAGCACTAACTCCTCAGACTCTGTCAGGACCAAACAGCTCTTAGGATCAGTCCCCACCTATGAGTTAAAGTGCTTTCTGCTCATTCTTGAGCTAGTAGAAAACAATAATGGCATAAAATTCACTGCCTCCAACCCTATCCTGCCTGTTATCTTTAGCTGTTAAACTTACTGTGTGTGTGTATAAAAAATAAATAAAAAATTGGAGGACAGTATCAAGTAAATGGAGCTCAAGCCTTACAGTTTGACAATTTGCTAACAAGATGTTTGTGTGTCAGTCTGATGCAAGTTTTGAATCAAATAATGCGAAAACAAACCTAACTCTGAACAATTTCAATTTCTCTCTGCTGGGGAAATGTTTCCCCAGCATTCTATCTAAAATTTCCTTTTTCAGGGAACAGAGAAGAATGTAATATTTACTGACTTGGCAAAGGGACTTGAAGCATTTCCAGAATCATTCATTTCACAAATCAGAAGGATTCTAATAGCACCTTTCAGAGTAACAAATTTGATTAAAGGGCATGAGCTTTCGTGAGCTACAGTTCACTTCATCAGATGCCAGATTTCTTAAATGGTAGTTCATGAAAGCTTTGGCCTCTAATTAAATTTGTTAGTCTGAAAAGGTGCTGTCAGAATCTTTTCGATTTTTGGCTACCATAGACTAACATGGTTCTCCTCCTGCAATATCTACAATGGGAAGCACCAAATTTATTTCACAAGGAATCATGAACTCTACAGATCTTATTAACAATCCAGAGCAAGATCCTGGGGCCAAGAAGTGGGTAAATGAAGTCTTACCACTTCCTACTAATTATAATTAGGACCTCAAAAGATTTACCAGAAGTTAATACGCATTTAGAATTTATGCAAACTGGTTTTCTTCGTAGTATATTCCATTACAACTTATCATCAGTAAAATACAGTTTCTAGAAATGGGCTATTCTTCTGTTATGATTAAAATCTATCTTCTACTGATTAGCAGTTTGAGAAACACTAATATAAGGATATCAATTATGAGGAAAACATTTAAAAACGATGCAGGGTTTACATGCACAAATATATCAATTCATAGTTCTATGAGCACTTTTTATCCCCATTACATTGGTAGGCAACAGAGGAAGCAAGGAGTTGTTGCAAAAAGATTTAGTATTTGGAGGGGGGAACACATTCTGAGAGTGGCACCGAACCTTCATGTTGTTTTGAAAAAGGAATTGTTCGGCTGAGCTCTGGTTGTTTTTATGATAGCTACAAAATTTAGGAATTGCTAAAACCATAAGATAGCCATAAAGCATTATTACCACGAAGAGGGGAAATGCCATATTTTAAAGAACAAACGGTTTGATTCCCACTGCACAAAGTACATGTTCTGTCCCAGTTTCTTTGTGTATGAAACAGATTCCTAAATGCTAAGCAGTGCAAGCCAAGAGACAGACAGTGGCTTTCACTCTGAACATAGCACAACGGAGGCATTGTTATTTGTGGTGTTGCATTCCTTCCATGATTACCTTGGTTGACAAATTTTTGTACTTCTTCAATAGCTTGCAAATCCTACTAGAGCACAAAATAAGAGAGTGGAACAAATGTTATTTTGTGCAGGCAGGTGGTTCTTTTTGTCACCTTTAAGATTCAAAGTCCCATTAATCCATTTACCATGCAAGTTAGTTCCATTGATTTCATCAGTGCTTGCTTCTGTATACCCCTACTGTATATAAGAATGCATAGTAGTTCTTTTAATTGCTGCTGTTTATCTCAGCAATTTTGCTGGCACTGTTAATGTGGGCCTGAGCATGCTTAGTAGCCACAGAATGGTGTCATTTGAAAAGAAATCCAAAAAACATTGGGGATGAAGTAGCATGCCAAGAAGTATGCTGGCTAGGAATAACTCAAAAAGTTTCTGCACATTCATATTGAATGTTATATACATTCCATATATATATTTATTTCAACCATTTTTGTCTCTAGCAAATCCATATGTTTGCATCTCTGTTGGAACGACCATTGATCAAAGCAGACGCAGCTCCCCACTACGCAACACTTTTGGAGATGTTCAATGTTGAATTGGACAATGCAAAGATTTTATATGATGCCCAGATAGCTGCTACCCAAACTGGAGATCATGTACCTCCCATTAGCAAAAATATGCCACCTGTTGCTGGTCAACTGAAATGGGCTTTAGAACTCCAAGAAAGATTGCAGATCCCAAGGAAAGATTTGCATGCCATTGATCATCCGTAAGTAACAATCTGCCATTACAGATTATCCAGTCTCTAGTAATATGTTCCCAGGAGTAGTATTAAAAGCTATTAGCTTTGTTGCCAATGTTAATTAAATTCTATTTCCCTTCTGGAACTGAGGGATGTCTTTCCTCTTTGCAGTGTAATGGTCAGTTCTGAAGCCAAACTGATCTATGGAAAGTATGACGAGATGATACGCTTGCTGAAAGGTTACCGTGAAAGAATTTATGCAGAGTGGATCAGCAGGGTTGATAAAGACTGTCAGTTTAATCTAGAGCAGCCACTGATCCAGAGAGATCCAGAAACAAGATTTATTAGTGTCAACTTCAGCAAAGAGGTTGGTGAACAATGAAGAAGCATGCTAACATCATTTCAGTTTGATGGACAGCTTGACTGCAAGTTTTTAGTCTTCTCCAAAATGGCACCCTCCAGTTGTATTGTACTACAGTTCCCATCATCCCCAGTCAGCACTGACTATTCTGTCTGGGAATGATGGGTGATATCCAACATCTATGTACGGTGCTTCTTCAGGCTGCAGTGACCGATCCTAATAGAATCTTTCCCAAAATGCCAGGTCTGCAGAAAGAAATCCAGTGAATATCCCTACTGGATTTTGAAACTAATCCTGTTTAAAGGATATTGATTAAGTTGCATATGAGCTTTCAAGCTTCACAGGATCTTGGTTGTAGTGGAAAACCAGATGATATGTTATTTATGTAATCACTGAGTGTCCAAATTCTTTTGCAACTAAATAAAACCCGTAAAGGTTCCTTATACAGGCTGGAACCCTGAGATGGGAGGAGGTGGGCTTTAGCTATTATCATGGTCTAACCCCCAGATTTGGATCCCCATAGCTGTTCTTTGCATTGAAAGGGAAGCTTCCTTGGCAACACGAATAGGAATCACAGACTTAAAATATTAACCATACACAGCTTTATGTGGAAACAGAATTGGGGTTGAAATATTGGAACATTATAGGAACGGACATAACTAGATTTGTCCATCCCTATTCATGTACATACTTCCCATTGCATTACAAGCATATCAGATCTGTATCCAGCCAACAGCCCGTCACATTTTTAGTTCAATTCTTTTTCTATATTTGGAAAATCATTTATTTCTCCCTGCTGCATTACTGTACAGCTCGTAGCTGTTCTCCGTGAAGTCAAGTACCTGAACTTTCAGCAGCAGAAAGAAATTCCAGACAGTGCTGGCAGCCTCTTCTCTCAGAATGAAACTTTCCAGAAGTTTGTGGACAACTTAGATCTCATTGTTGGCTGGTACAATAAGGTATTTATTTATGAACTGCCTGAATATAAATCATACCCTTTCACTAGAAACAGAGGTCAGTATGGCTAACAGTAAAATCGAAATAAAATAAAGTTGTAATCAGACCATTAAGATTCATAAATAAAAGATTCGATCAAAAAGTCATCAGTACGAAATTAATTATAGCACACACCTTACCAATTTTTTTCAACAGCTTGTCAATTTAAAGACAAAGAGCTTGTCTTAATCAAAAAGTTGTTGCCTATCAGTGGAAGAGCAGAGTGGGAGCTATCTTCCTTAGTAGTTCATTTTTTATTTAGTAACCGCTGAGAAAGCCCTCTCTGAAGATGAGAGGTTCAAGAAAAGGTCCTAAGGTTCTTAAAAACTAGGTAAGCTCTGTTGTCTTTCAGAAAGTAAGGCCTCCGGACAGTTAACAATTCATAAATAGTCTTTGAATTGTGTCTGGAATCTAATAGGAATCATTCAAATCCATCAACTTGCAGAGTTGAATCAATTACATTAGTTCCTAATTTCTGTAGAAGCTCTGAGTCACAATAAGTGATCATCTGCATAATGATTCATCCCTTAGGCAATGATCAATTCATCACAATAGAATTATAAAAAGGTCCTCTAAACCTAATTATATGCCACCAAACACAGAAAACTGGAATCAAATGTACTCTGATAGATAAGTAGTACCAGATGCTAATTTGGACAGGCCCATGGTTGCTATGCAGTCCACATAATCCTGAGCCACATCTTACAGAGCAGTTTTAGAAAATCAGAGTGAATGCTAAATCTACCAACACAGCAGGCCTAGGGAACTCTGGCACATCTCTCAGACCACACAGAAGGTTGGGAAGGGAAGTCAGGCAGAATCTCTGTCCCAAACACACACAGAATGATGGAAAAGATCACAACAGACCATTGAAAATCTGCCTCCTTGTTGCCCAGATTTTGACTGCTGCTGCACCAGGCTAAGATTGAAGAAATTCTCTTAGTTTCACCTACCATGTCTCTGGGATGCAGACTCATCTAGCATCCAGTCCTGGGTGGCTATTTTTCAATTCCGACTTGGCATTCAGCAATAAAATACTCAACTCAGAGAACCCTTATCAAGGCTTTCTGAACTGGAAGACCATCTGGGAGTAATCAAATACTGTTGCAGCTGTCTCCCTATGTCATATTTTCTTCTTGCCTTCTATTCTTATAATGTTAGCAGCTCCCTGCTTCCCTCTGTCTTCCTGTCCCTTTTTAAAACAAATCTCTCCCTCCCTTAGCTCCATTAGGTTATAAAGAGGTATAACTCATCTTTCTATGTCAGGAAACAACGAGGAGTGATTTCATGTATCCATTCATTCATTAAGTGAATGAATTGGAAGATATTATAATATAATTGGCTCATAAAGCATTACTTAGATCGTCCTTTGAAGAAGGCAGCAGCTTCTTTTTTTCACAATTCAGTCCTGCAAATAAAAACTTGTATATAAGTCTGCAAACTTTGCAGGTTTTCTTGAGCCTGATGAGTTTTAGAATAAGGGCTAAAACAAAATATGCCACCATCAAGACAATACTCGAATCGAATTATCCATTCAGTCGTATCCGACCCTTGGCGATTCCATAAGCCAGCTCTCTCCATGATTTCCGATCTTGTACAGCTTCTTTCAGTTGCTTTAAATTTTGGCCTGTGTCTGCTTTGATTACATCCAACCAGCGCGTTCTTTGGCGTCCTTGTTGTCTTTTGCCACTGACCATTCCAAGCATAACGTCTTTCTCCAACGATGTGGATCTCATGACATGACCAAAGTAACTAAGTCTAAGTTTTGTTATTTTTCCTTCTAGTGACATGTCCGGTTTTATGCACTTCAACACTTCTTTATTCATTATCTTTGCAGTCCAAGGGATTCGCAAGAGCCTCCTCCAACACCATAGTTCAAAAGAATCAATTTTCCTTCTATCCAACTTTTTCATCGTCCAACTTTCACAGCCATAAGTAGTTATGGGGAACACGATAGTGCGGACTAGTCTACCCTTAGTTGTCAAGCTGACATCCTTGCTTTTCCAAATTTGATTCATAGTCATAATGGCTGTATGACCCAGCATGATTCGGCGTTTAATTTCTTGGCTACATTCGCCATTTTGATTGACCACTGATCCTAAAAAGGTGAATTCTTCCACGCATTCCACCTCATCTCCATCAATTACTATTTTGATGTTTCCATTCTTTGCAGTTGTCATGAGTTTGGTCTTTTTGATATTCAGAAAGAGGCCAAACTTCTCACTTTCTTCTTTGAGTCTCATGATTAGATGTTTTAGGCCTTCCTGGGTTTCTGAGATGAGGGTTGTATCATCCGCGTATCTAAGGTTATTGATGTTTCTTCCGCCAATTTTTACCCCAATTTCTGATTCGTCTAGCTCCAGTTTCCTGATGATCACTTCGGTGTACAAGTTGAATAAGAAAGGTGACAGAGTGCAACCTTGTCGCACACCTTTCTCAATCTTGAACCAATCAGTGTCACCATATTGAGTTCGTAGAGTGGCTTCCTGATTTACATACAGTGATTTCATCAACTTCACTAAATGTAGTGGCACCCCAAGGTCTGCTAGGGATCTCCATAGATTGTCATGGTCAACACAATCAAAAGCTTTCCTGTAGTTGATGAAGCACATATAAATATTCTTTTGACATTCACGACATTTTTCCATTATCCATCGAACATTTGCAATGTGATCACGGGTGTCACGGCCCTGTCGGAAACCAGCTTAGACATCTGGCAGTTCCCTTTCGATGATTGGAGCCAGGCATTGTTGTATGATTTTCAGTAGAATCTTGCTAGCATGAGATATGAGAGCAACAGTGCGGTAGTTAGAACACTCCTTTGAATCCCCCTTTTCTGGCAATGGAATAAACACTGATTGTTTCCAGTTATGTGGCCATGTGCTGGTTTCCCAAATTTTCTGGCACAAAGCTCTGATAATTGCAGTTGGTACTGGCCTTAACAAGGGGGCATGGTCGCTCAGCGGGTAAGACACCAGGCTTGTTGATCGGAAGATCGCAAGTTCGGAGGTTCGAATCCCTAGCCCCGCGTGACGGAGTGAGCTCCCGCACTAGCCCCAGCTCTTGCCAACCTAGCAATTCGAAAGCATGCAAATGCAAGTAGATGAATAGGTACCACTTCGGTGGGTAGGTAACAGCGTTCCACGTGCATCATGCCGGCCACATGACCGTGGAAGCATCTTCGGACAACGCTGGCTCTTTGGCTAACAAACGGAGATGAGCACCAGCCCCTAGAGTCAGACACGACTGCACAAATGTGCGGGAGGAACCTTTACCTTTTTTTTTACTGGCCTTAATAATTAAGCAAGGATGTTGTCAACTCCTGGGGCCTTGTTGTTTTGCAGTTGGTTCATTGCCCACTTGACTTCTTCATCAAGGATGGCTGGTTCTAGTTCTGTTTCCTTATCCTCCTCTCTTTGATGTTGCTCCTCTGTACTAGTAGCATATAGTTCTTCCACATATTCTCGCCATCTATTCATGACACCTTGTTGGTTGGACAATTATTTCCCTTGCTTATGATACCTTTGCAAGCCTTGAACGGTGCCCGAATCTTTTTGATTTGTGCAAAAGCATTCCTAGTGTGTCCTTTTGTATAGTCTTCCTCTAATTGTTTGCAATGTTTCTCCCAGTAAACTTTGCTATCTTTACTTGCTGCCCTTTGGAAAACAGCACTCAATCTTCTTACTTCTACATGATTGCCCACTGCTTTAGCTGCCTTTCTCCTCTCGGCTATTTGGATGGTATTCTCTGAGAGCCATCTATACCTTTTCTCTGCCTTCTTGCGTGGTATGTAATCATCTGCTGCGCCAATGATAAGCAATTGAACTTCTTGCCATGGTTCATCAGGCATTTTCTCAGCAGTGTCCAAAACGTCAAACCTATTTTTAACTTCAATTGCATATGTGGAAGGAATTTTGGTGACATCAAACTTTTTTGGTGGCGTTGTCCTCTTGATGTTGCAGAGTTTGACTTTGATCTTGGCCACCAGCAGTTCATGGTCTGAGCCACAGTCTTCACCTGGATAAGTTTTGGCTGCCAGAACTGAGCCAGTCCAACGTTGATTGCATAGGACATAGTCTATTTGATTGTGATGAAGTCCATTAGGTGAGGTCCATGTGTATAAACGACGCTTATGCTGTTCAAAACATGTATTCATGATTCGAAACTGGTTTTCCTGGCAAAATTGTACCAATCGATCGCCTGCCTCATTTCTTTCTCCCAGCCCAAAACTTCCTACCTCAGTTTGGGTGCTGATTTTTGCATTAAAATCGCCAAGTAAGTAAATAATGTCTTTTCTTGGGATTGTCCTCAGCGTAACTTCAATAGTGGCATAAAAATCCTCAAATTCTGGCTCATTTGCATTGGTTGTTGGAGCATAAACTTGGACAACGGTGATGTTGATGTGTTTAGCATGAATTCTGATTGTCATTATGCGATCGTTTACTGTGGAAAAGCCTTCTACTGCTTGGGCCAATTGTTTGCTTGCAATGAATGCCACTCCATTCCTATGCATGTTGTCATGTCCTGAGTAATAGATGGTAAATTCCTTGGACTGAAAATAGCCGTTGTCTGTCCAGTGTAATTCACTAATGCCAAGGAGGTCAGTTTTTAACCTGACCATTTCATTTTTAAGACAATACTACATCTCTACAAAATGAATTAAGAATGCATGCTGAGATAAAGTACCTACTTTTAGATCAAGAGAACAATTTTGCCGGTAGAACTTCCTCTGGTCAAAAGTGAGCTGGAAGAAATTGATGTTGGCCTAGAGAAAGCTGAGACCAATCTGTTTTGGAGTAATGAAGGTACGCTTATCTATTGCAAGCTGGGATCTGCCCTGAAGACTCAATATTTCCAAACTGGGTGGTGGGGGAGTATGCCTCCAAATACCAGTTGCAGGGAAGCAATGACAGGAGAGGAATATGTTTGCATCTCTTGCTTGCAAGAACAACCAGAGACATCTGATTGGCTTAGAAGGGCCTTGGTTTCTCATGTTCTTATCGTCCTGTTTCTAGTGCCATGATACCAGCTATATTTCATTGATAAACATATGGGAACTGGATATTAAATCCATGGGAAATCTATAGACTCTAGCTACTTACTAAGTTTCCCTTCCATTGCCCATCCAGGTGTTATGGAATATATTCAAGAGATGCGAAATGTTTTATATGATTTAGAAACAAGAATTCAAAAAACCAAATTAAATGTGGAGAATATCGGACAGCTTATGCAAGTGAGTAAAGCATTGCTACCAGACACTTAACAAAAAGTAGGTTCCTTGATATAATTTTAGTTTTGTTCTGCTACAAATTTATTTGTGACAGCTGCAGTAAAGGAACTTCTTATTCCATTCCTGTTTCTTCTTACAGGAATGGTCAGCTAGTCCTTTGTTTGAAAGGAAAGACAATAAGGAGACAGCCCTTCTTGATCTGGATGGAAGACAAACAAACATAAACAAACGCTATGCAGCCATCAAAGATGCTGGGCAGAAGATCCAGAGTATGGTGGAGGTACAAAGGAGAGAGAGAAAGATAGTTTTCATAATAATATGGGCCATTCGTTGAATATTATGTTTGTCAACAGTACTAGTTTTTATACACTTTCAGGAACATAGGAAATTGTCTTATCTCACATCAGATTATGCCTTCATCTCTCTCAATGTTGACTATAATATTGTCTACATTTATTAATCTTTATTCATCTCACTTAGTTATACCAAGGATTGAAATTGAGACCTTTTGCATACAAAGTATGTGCCTTACTGTTGAGCTCCAGCCCTTCTTTTACATCCTATGTGGCTGCAATCAAATACTTTATGTAATATGTTAAGGGTGTTTATCATTACTAGCTACTTTTGGAGGTTCTTCCTCAGTGGGAGATGTTAGTCTGAGATGTGTGTATTCCTTATAATGTGTGAAGTACCAAGCTGGGCTGCTTTTGGAGGTAGGAAACCACAATATTTATCTTATGTGGCTGATTTAGAGTATTTCTAGTCTTCATTTTGAAGATTCGTAAGGCAACTCACAAAATGATTTTGAAACACTCTGGTAGCTGTAATGTGTGCTTAAACAATAACAGTGGTCCAGACTATTAATCCTCAACCAATAGTTACATTTGCTAACTGATTTCCCACAAAATGCCCTTTAAACTGAAGGCAGAGAAAAGCTTAAAAATGTATAATACTGGGGCAACTACTGAGAAGGTCATGCCTATGCCTTACAATATATGTACCAGAATCCTGAATTGAGAAGATCTGAAGTCAACCCTTGAATAACATTGAGTTTACACCTAAAGGAGGTTCAAATAACAGAAGTATTATCAGGTTTAAATCTGTGCTTAAATATGTAAACTCTCTCAGCCAAATGATTTTTGCTCAGCCTCAGATTTCCACCAGTGGAACTTGTAACCTACCATATAAAGCGCTTCTATTCATGAATGAAAGGAACGTAATAAGCGTTAAAATAGTATCATTTATTTATTTATGGACCATTAAGTTTCAGTAATGGCATCAGAGAGGCATAGTATTTTCTGGGTTTTCTTTAAGTGGACCTTTGGGAATATACACACTTCAGCCTCAGTTGTCCATATATCAAATGGCATTGACAGCTGTTGTTCAGTTGTTATTTGCGTTCTAGTTCTATTCCTGAAGTGACATAGTAAGAGTGATTGTACTACAAGGAAGGTTCACAACATAGGTTTGGAATTTCTCTCTTCTTGATCATATTCTTCCTGCTCGCATGCAGCCAGACCAGAGCCATGTTACTCAAAGCAGATCCTTAAATTTCCATTGCAGACCAGGTTTGCATTAAATGTGCATAGCTTAAGAGAGAGAGAGAGAGAGAGAGAGAGAGAGAGAGAGAGAGAGAGAGAGAGAGAGAGAGAGAGAGAGGACTGCTACAAGTTAAATTGAGATATACATCTCAAATGTGAGTTTGTTCAATCTGTTATTCAGGAGCGCACTTTTGATAGGCTGTTCAAGATATAAAAGACATTTTATGGTCTTTAAACCAGATATGTCCTAGAGAGACCCAAGTTGAACAGGCCTTCAAAACAGAGTCTATTCTCTGGCTCCCCTTCAGATCCTATCTCCATAGCAACAGGGTTGTTAAGTTTTCATTGACCATTTTATGTATCGATTAGCAAGGTACTCAAAGCTGCATATAATTTCTTGAAAACCAAAATAATAAAAATTGCTTTTCCTACTTTATCTTGTCTATTTTCCTTTCCTTTATTAGATGTTCAAAAAGCTAAGGAAACCAATTACTATATTCATTAAATATCATATCTTTAGTTCTTAAAAACAATTGCTTTGATAGATAGATAGATAGATAGATAGATAGATAGATAGATAGATAGATAGATAGATCAAAATATATATAAAAACTCAGCAGAGTTGAGAAGGAGAATTTGCGTGCCAGTAGAACGATCTAAGTGAAAGCGGTTGCAGGCATCTGAATTTGGGTTTGTTCAAGCTCTCCTATAGCAGGGCTGCACGACCATTTCTAGTTTTGGGTCTGAAGTCCTGGAAATGCCTGGTAGGTTTTAGGAGGTCTTATAGTGAAGCAATGGCACCATTAGAGAAGGCGTTGCCAGCCTGGTTTTTTTTTTCATTCTCCAGAGGCTGGGAGTGGTTAAAGGCTGAAAATGGGTGCATTTGGCTCATAGAATTTTAGCGCACCCATCTCCAGCATTGTTTTGGCATATTTACTCAAAAGTCACAAAGCTGAACATTGGCTATTTGGCTGTCGAATGCTAACACTGTGATTTCAGCCACAGTGTAAGCATATTTTACCTTGCAGAGGGTTTGTGCACCCATTTCTACTCTTATTTTGGACTCTTTATGCCAAAACTTGTGCAGTAGTACAATTTGGGGGTCCTTCAAACACACATCCATATATACCCATTATGCTTTATTGGGTAAGTAGTGTTACACAAAGTGCAGCGTGGAAGTGTGAATTTTTTTTCTTTTCTTATTTCATGCCTTGAATTTAAAGGCATGAAATTAGAAAAGAAAAAAAAGAAAAGAATAGTTAAATGTAGTTTACAGCAACAATATTCCTCTCCATAGCTTTCTATCCTTACAATCCTTGGTCCACTGTTTTTGTACACTGCTTCTTATGTTGCATTTTGTTCTTTAAACCTCTTCACTCTCCCATTTTGAGGACTGCATCAAGTCCATCCAACCAGACTTTTTCAATCTTCCTCTTCTCTCAACCCCTGTTTGTTTTGCTCATCCCTTCTCTATATATAACAGAACTGCCTGAACGTACTTTTTTCATACTGATCATTATTTTTTAAAATTCAATCCATGTTCATTTGGCACCCATTCAGTCTTGACGTATCTCTTCTTGTTTTACCACACACATTTTAAGTTCCTATTTCCACTGTGTTCAACTTTCTTTCTCCTGACATGCCCAACTCTTTCTTCCATATAAGAAAGCAGGCAGAAGCACAGTCTTATACACAGCTATTTTTGCTTCTTTGGACAAGCATTCTTTGCAACAGTTCACATATTACACACTACCTACTGCCAGGCACTCCACAAACAACCCATTTTGATATTTTAATATTCCTGCAGTTACACTGTCTACAGCTCCAGCCAGGCAATTTTTCAATATTCTTGCAGCATTTATTATTTCCTTTTTATCAATTTATTTTCTATTAACATTTATAATATTCATTTCAATTCTACTTTTCAACATGTCACTATCATTCCTGTGCAAATCTCTAAAATACTCCTTCTCTCTCATTTAATTATCATCCTGAATCATTCCCTTTATTTTTAATTCCATGCACTTTGCTTCAGGCTCCATTTTTGGCCCTCTTTGCCTACTTCCAAAACAGTTACTGTTTTCCATCAAAATTGCTCTGCATTTTCCTTGCTTCTTTTATTTTTAAACATTTCCCACTTTCCTTGATAAAGTTCTTTGCAACGTTTTCTCTCTGAACACATTATACAATATCTTTCTCTCATTCCCATTTTTTGCAGCCATCATTCCTGTGTATGCACATTTTTCCCTTCTCCGTGGCTTCTTTCACTTCATCATTTCAGCAAGCCTCCTTTTTCATACTGCTAAAACATAATCACTCTGACTTTATTCCACACAGCTTCCCCTTCCTCTTTTCTCTGCCCATTTTTCATTCATTCTGCTGAGAGATTTGTCTACTAATATTTTCTCATGCTTTCTTTTTCTGCAGTCATTCTAATTTCACTCCTGTCTCTCCTTTCTTTTTCTTCCTTGATCATTTTTCCCCAGGATCCACAACTGACTAAAACAAAGAGATCTGTCTCATATTCTAATCCTTTATCATCTTCTATTCTTCATTAATTCTCTCAGTATTTCATCATAAACAGTAAATTCAGTCACACCGGTACCACATGCAGCACTCCCTGCTAGCAGTGAGTACCAATCACTTTTAGCATATTTTGACCAGTCTGCCAGAAATGCAGTGAAGTCCTGGTTTTATCCCAAGCATGTACATACTATTGTATCTTCCTTGGATTTCTAATCTAGAGATTGTCTTGCAAGTCGACCTACAGTTGACAGCATCTCCCCAGCTAAAAAGTACAGACAATGCTCTGAGGGGAGCATGCCCTACTTTAAAGACAGGAACATTTCAGAAGGATTTCCTGTCTGAGAGGGGAAGGAAACAAAAACATCGTATCACTTATAGCCCATATACACTATACGATAAATAATTTTTTATATTTATTCAGTTCTGCCATCATTGTGGATACAGAGCCATATGTGATGTGATATGCCTAAACCGAGCATATTTTAATCTCTTAATTCTCTCTCATAGCTTCACTTTAGTGAATACACATTGGAAATGATATCATATATGTATGTGTTTGTGTGTGTGAATTATAGTTACTGAAATATTGCTGAACTCTTTTTATGACCATTAAAGCAATTACTATTGACAGAAAGGATCTGACTAAACCTGATTCACTGCTTCTCTTAAATAATTTTTTTTCCATCTCCAGGAAAATGCAGATTTGTTCAAGGCTGACAAGACAACTGAAATATGGTCTCATTATGTAGAATATATAGACGACATAATTTTAGATGGCTACTTTAAGTTTATACGCAAATCACTGCAATTTCTACTCAGCAATATGTCAGCTGATGTAAGTAAATGAAGTGTCAGAAGTTTTTTCCCCTTAATGCTACCTTTTGAAACCCAAAGATATTAATGGGTGCATGCTTGAGTTTTGTTACTAATTTGAAGATGTTTGTGTCAAAGCTCAATACATTAAAACTCTGTGTCCAGAGAGATTTTTTAGTAAGAGTCAATTAAGCAAGATGTGTTAGTACCCACATATTTTTGTGATGAGCCAACAGAGGATTCCTAATCTTTTCAGATGACCCTCTCAGAGGCTTTAGTGTGGGTCAGAAGTGTTCTGTTCCCAGCTTTGAAGAGCTCTGCTATTGTGTGTGCATGTGCATACGCACACCCATTAAATTACTGTTTAATAGTCCTCAAAACGGCACCCTGACGCAGGGGCAATTTTGGATTTACTGGATTCAAAGCTCTTCTTCTCTTCCAAAGCTCTTATCTACTCCAGGCAGCTGCATGCATTTTTCCCTCCCACTGAAACCAACAATTATTTTGAAAAAATGGGGAGATAGGGAGAACAAGTATGTCCTGCTGCTACCCTCTACTTCTCTTCCCCCACTTTCTGCAGTTTATTATTACAATTTTCAACCAAATTTAATAATAGAAATCAGAATGATTCAAAAGACAAATAAAGAAGAGTAGTGGTTTTTTTTTAAAGGGAATTTATGCAATTTTCTGAATCAAGAAACATGCTGGTTTCTGCATGTACCTGCTGATTATATTGTCAGATACTTTAAAAATGGTGGCTGATTTAATACAGTTTCAATGAAAGCAAGTCTGCTTTATAGATTAAAAATAAGGATCATAACCATAATGATAGGACCAAGGGACCAGTGAGTTAACAGAGAAGGGAAAAAACATATTTTGAACATGAGATTGAAAACTGGCAAATGAACAATGCACCAATGTGCTTTCAGGCCAATGTTGCCCCATTATTTGAAGTACGGATGGAGTTGTATAAAGATGACTTAAGGTACCGTCCATCGCTGGAAGTGGGAGCAGAACAAGGTTTTTTGGAAATGGTAGAAAACTTAATGAATGATATCTACGATACAGCAAAGCTTATACCCCGACTGGCAGAAGGGAAGCACAGCTATAAGGTTAGTCACAATCTCTGAATCTTTTTTAACATGAATAAATCTGGAGCGACTGATAGCCATGCTGGCAAGAGTTGATTATTGTTGTGGTTCAAAATGCCTGGAGGGCACCAAACTAGGTCCACCTGGCTTTACACAATGTACTGATTGTTTGTGATGGGACACAGGAAGAGCAGTGAATATTTATATTTTAAAGAACTGTTAAGCATGGCTCTGAATTCCCGCATAGATATTTTGAGGATCAGAACCATGCAGTGATGTGTCTAGGGTTGAACGTGAAGGTTGTAATCCATGACCCTAGAATGTCTGTTTCGGCAGTCTCTAAATGAGCACTCAAGGAATAGCAGTTAATGGGCCCAGCAACAGTTCTCAAACCTTGAGTATTGTTACTGATACTAAATGGACTGGTGCTGCTCATTGTGACATCCTTTTCTTTTTACTCTTTTTTTTAAAAAGGAGGGTTGAGTAAAAGGGCAGCTCACTGGACATCATGATGCTGGTGATGATTTCCTGTGGGAAGGCGGTATATGTTGCAGGCATTCTTCATTCTGCCCCCAAAACAATTCTGTGAGTTGGGGTGAGAAACAGGGATTGGTGAAGAGTTACCCAGTGAGCTCCAAGATTGAGTGGGAACCTGAACCTGGACCTCCCCAGTCCCAATTCAACAACCTCAACAGTAGAGTACAGCGGCTCTTTTGAAAAATCCTCTTTTACTTTAAAAAATGGATTATTCTTTGCCACAACAAACAGTGCCTAATTTCAAGTAATGCACATTAGTGCTCCAAGGGATCTTCCCCCACCTATGATAATTATTTGGTTTATAACTTTTGTTCAAAGACAAAGACTTCCTGCAAATTTCTCCTATGGTAAAAACAAAAATGCAGGAACAAATAGGCACTATGAAAGAAGTAACAAAAGCTCCTTCAGCAGATACTAACATCTATGGCAATTTATTTATTTATTTATTTTATTTATTTATTATTTCAATTTATTCCCCGCCCATCTCCCATGGAAGGGACTCTGGGCGGGCTACAATAATCAAAATTTAAAAACCAATACAAAATGGCAATTGTTTACTCGGTGACCATATATATTTATTTTGGATTGTTTTAATTGTTTTATGTTTTTTATGATTGAACGCCGCCCAGAATCACTTGTTGAGATGGGTGGCCATAGAAATTAATAAAATAAAATAAAATAAAATAAAATAAAATAAAATAAAATAAAATAAAATAAAATAAAATAAAATAAAATAAAATAAAATAAAATAAAATAAAATAAAATAAAATAAACAAAACAAAACAAAACAAAAATAAGCAACTGTCACCCCGGAATATTCTAGTTATTAAGGTAAAGGTTCCCTCTGCACATTTGTGCAGTCGTGTCCAACTCTAGGGGCCGGTGCTCATCTCCGTTTGTTAGCCGAAGAGCCAGCGTTGTCCGAAGACGCTTCCGTGGTCATGTGACCGCATGACACGTGCGGAACGCTGTTACCTACCCACCGAAGTGGTACCTATTAATCTACTTGCATTTGCATGCTTTCGAATTGCTAGGTTGGCAAGAGCTGGAGCTAGTGCGGGAGCTCACTCCGCACGCAGGGCTAGAGATTCGAACCTCCGAACTTGCGATCTTCTGATCGACAAGCCTGGTGTCTTACCTGCTGAGCCACCACTAGTTATTAGGTACCAATAAATAAAAGTTCAGAACAAGGTTCATTAATATAGCACCTGATTTTTCTGCAGTAGCCAACCAGTTGGTTTATATATAATTGCCTAATGCCAGTCATTGTCCTTGATGTTTGCAGTCTGACTTGGAAGATACAGGAGAACTAATAGAGATGCGGGAGGAAGTGGCAAACATTGTAGTCAATGCCATGAAGCAGGGCGAGGAATATCAAGACTCCTTTGAAAAATACTCATACCTTTGGATGGATGATCCCCACGAATTCATGCAGCGCTTCCTTACTTTTGGCCATGCCCTCACACAGGAGGAGCTTGAATCTCATGCAGAGGAATATTTGCCACATGTGGCACCCACTCTTGAGCAATTCCAGCTACAGGTTAGAATAGGAGGGAATGCATGTGTCAAGTGAGACTTTTGTGGCCCCATTCTTCATCTGGCTAAATCATAGAGTACAATATTATGGAATATCTCCTACTCTGTTTCCTTAACCCTATAATGGCCACATCACTGCTAATGAAGTGTGTAATATTACAGCTTCTGTCTTCTCTTTCTTCAATGGCTTCATTTCAGTCATTAACTTTCCATCTCTCCATTCAGTCCAATTTCTTTTATGAAGCCCCAAATTTGATTCCTAGAACATTGTCTCACAAGAAAGTTCAATTAGCTTTCCTACTTTCAGTCTGGAAGATTGATTTTAACAAGAATGTACATCTTGTGTCTCTTCTAATTTCTACATTTTAACAATGGTCCCTACATAAATAATAAAGAAGCCCAACAGTGGTTTTATTTTTTTTCCTGAAAATTGTTTTATCCTCAGTACCTGTACTTTCCTTTCTTCATCTTCTGTAAAGTATCTTTGCTACTCATCCACAACCAGAAGAGGGTGCTCTGTCCCTAGAAAAGATAGCCTTTTTTTTCCTTGTCAATTCTGTGGCAGTAGTGGGAGGTTGACTCCGGCAGACTTTGTAACACACATGCACCCTAGAGTCACCTGTATTTTCTCCATCAGTGAAAGAGTTTATGCTGCCTATCTTAGAAAGGATAGGAGGCAGGCATGTATATGTAGAAATCCTACTATGCTAGGTACAATATCCATTTCTTCTCTGAACTTTTTTGTGGTTTCCTAGATTGATACATATGAAAAACTATACGAAGAAGTGTCCAAGTTTGATAATACCAAAGTGTTCAATGGTTGGTTGCAAAGTGACTGTCGGCCCTTCAAGCAAGCACTCCTGAACACCATCAAACGCTGGAGCTTAATGTTCAAGCAGCACCTCATCAATCATGTCACTGATAGGTAGGATGGGAAATTATTTTGACAATTTCCAAACATCTGGTAATACAATCCTTTCCCCCCTTCCATATGGACATGTTCAAGGTAGTCAGCCACAGCTATAAAGTGATTACCTTCAAAAACTCGCTATTTGTAATTAGGAAGCCCACAAGTAGGACATAGGTGTAATAACACCTCTCCCACTTGAATTGGCTGTCAACTGTACCGAATAACACACCATCTGATTGTGAAAGTGTCACACAAAATGATAGTTAGTAATCTCTGATGGCCTTATGCTTTGTCAATTTGTCTAATCTTGTTTTAAAGCTATCTGAGTTGGTGGCCACTATTCTGAATCTCCATCCTTTACTGGATGATTCCAAATGTTGGGATTAAGAGTTCAGACCTCTGATAAGAAAGGTCTTCCTCTCCCAGCTGTCTTCTTTCAGCAGAGAAAGACAGAAAACATGGCTAGGCTAAGAAGATGAGACAAAAGGACCTGGAAAAAGGAAGTTTGGGATTTGGCACCACCCACTTCCAGCATGCAATCCTCAGCATGTCACCTCTGAGGATAAAAGATTACTCATATTTCGCAGGGTGTCATTGTTTTCTATGACAAAAGGCAACATTACTGACCACAGAAGCTGATATTGTAAGTTTATTGGTATTTAGGAATATAAGACCTCTTGTTAGATTTGCTGAAATAGACTAACATGGCTAGTCCTCTAAAGTTAAAGCCAATGTTATTTCTGCCTGTGAGCATTGAAGAAAGCCAGAATATCACTTGTTCTGTCCTTTATAGCCTTCAGGAACTTGCTGCTTTCATGAAAGAGGCAAATACAGGTTTAACTAAACCAGTGAAAGAAGGTGACTATGATGGGCTTGTTGAAGTGATGGCACACTTGATGAGAGTCAAAGATAGACAAGTAGCTACTGACAATATGTTTGAGCCCCTAAAGCAGACTATTGAATTACTAAAATTGTATGGAGAAGAAATGCCGGAAGAGATCCATATGCAGTTGCATGTAAGTATTTCATCAATACTTTTCACTGGGAACATTTAGCTATTAGTGATTTAAAAAAAAAATCTTAGGGTATGGTATTAAATAATACAGTTCCTTTTGTAAAACATAAACAATCCCAATTTGCTCAGAGTGAAGAAGCTCCTTGGATAAGGAGCGAAACGTTTCCACTGAGAAAATAGAAATCCAGTTGACATGATTCAAGCTACAGACAATTCCACCTGGATGACTGAGAACCTTCATAGACATAATCCCAAGCATCAAATGTTTTTATACTTTGCATATGTTGGAATAGAAGTACAGAACATCTAGAGAAGAAATAATTTAGGAAAGTGAATACCTGGGTATATTCCTAATTTACATAATCTGTAGGTAGCCATTCTATAGTTCTGTTTCAACTCTCTGAGATCCAGTGTGATCTGCCATAGATGTTGCATTATATGCACATTCCTCTACTGTTAACTGTGCTGAAATAAGTGAAGTTCAAAAAAGGCAAAAATATGAATAGAGCAAGATGCCAACGAATTTGTACATCCTGTTATTTAGCTATTTGACTCCTTGATTTTCTTTTTCTTTTTTTCTCCTCATATTACCTATAACAGCCTGTGTTTATTTTATCATCCAAAGGTCTCTCACAGCTGCATGAAAAAAAATGTTTTAATTTTTTTTTTTTGGTCTTTTAGGATTTGCCAGAGCAGTGGAACAACACCAAAAAGTTGTCCTTCCAAGTCAAACAGAATGTGTCTCCTCTGCAAGCCAGTGAAGTTACAATCATCCGAAGGAAGTGCCAACAATTTGAGGTATGTTTTATGATTAAGGTCCAACTTTGCTCAACCTCCCTCAGGTAACAATGGATACAATGTGCATTAAGCATTTTAGGGGGAAAGGGGACTTAAGATGGCTACCCACCACCCACTTGGCAGCCAGGTCCAATTTTGTGTGCATTTGGCCAGGTGGGCTGGCCCTCAAGGCAAGCCTCTCAGAGAGGGTGCCTTTCCCAAGACTAGTCATCAGTGAAAGGGCTAATGGCAGCATATGAGGAAGCAGACTTTTTCTGGGGTTTGGGGTTTCCACACACAAGATGCTCTTGGGGAGGAAGGAAAACAGCAACAGTTTGGGACATTCTCTTGGAGCCAGCAGGTTGCATCAGCACAAGAGGTTCAGATCTAGGCTGCAAAAATCCAGACAGTAAAGAATGAGACTTTTCAGTATTTCTTTGCTGCCATCCAATGGCTGCCCTACTTAGTAAAGCTGGCGGCTTTGCTGCCCTTCCTCCCCTCTGCCCACTTCTGACTGCCACTCCATCCACTGTGCCTCCCAGGTGCACAGGCCAGCCTGGAGCTAACCACGACCAGGTTTGTTGTTTTTAAAAAATTGAAGGCCCGGCAGCTGAGGCCCCTGTCCCTGTTGGCTCCAAGAGAGTACCGCTAGTAAGTGTTAATTGCAGTTGCTGGGGGCTGCAGATTCTGGGAGTTGCCCTCCCAACACACTAGGTTGTGCCAGGCTAGTAGAGTGAGCTGTTTTAGAGAGTGATAGCCATCTATGAGCTTCGCCCTGATTGCTATCTGTGAATATTATAAACTAGACTCATTACCATTCTGAAGCAGTGGCAGCCAATATTCATTCATCACAATTTTAGACTGCTGCAGTCAAGCAACTCTTAGCAGCTTATAAGAAATAAAACATACATAGTACAATAACATCATCACTATCACCATCATAATCAAAAATGCAATCATAAAGAGAATATTCACAATTATCTTAAAAGTGTAACATAG
This sequence comes from Charina bottae, assembly GCA_023362775.1. Taxonomy (NCBI): domain Eukaryota; kingdom Metazoa; phylum Chordata; class Lepidosauria; order Squamata; family Charinaidae; genus Charina; species Charina bottae. The sequence goes on along the minus strand of JALMGJ010000002.1, from coordinate 131,118,015 downwards.
AAACAATTCTTAAGTACTATTTTACCTAATTAAAAAAGGCCCTCCAGAAGAGCTCCATTTTATTCTTTCAGAAGGCCAACAAAGTTAAGGCAAGGTTAATCTCCAGTGATGAACTATTCCAGCATGGGGTGATAATGGAGAAGCATCTCCTTCTAGCATCAGTCCTTCTGTTCTGACAGTAATGGAGGATGACCAGGAAATTGTTCGTATTGGACAGACCAGTTCTGGTTGAAAGAGGAGGTCCTTAAATGTTCCAATGTTGCACTTAGCCATTTTCAATTTCCTGCTTATAATTTCCTTTCTCTCTTTTTTTTCTTTTGTTCAGATTAAACAACATGAGTTCAGAGAGAAATTCCGAGTTGATGCACCTTTCACTTTTGTTGATCCAGATCCATATAAATCCCTAAGCAAGGTATATCTGCTAAGATGTGGAAATGTCTATCTAAGGCCCTCAAGACCTGGCTCTGCCACCTGGCCTGGGACAACAGAGGCGGTAGTGCCTCCTGGGGTTGGCTAGCCCCGTAGCAACACTATCTATGCTACGTTCCCTACGTCCCTCATCTTGTATTTTATCTATTTATATTGCATTTTTTAGACTTTTTATTGTATCGTTTTTAACCTTGATTATTGTAACCCACCCAGAGTCCCTTGTATGGGAGATGGGCGGGGAATAAATTGAATAAAAAAAAAATATTGTATGGATTCCAAAGAACATCTGCTCTAATACTGTACATATGGGGTACTTTTAGTGCCATAGCAAAATACCCAAGGCGAGTGAGCTTTGTTGTTTCCTTTTGTGGGATTATATATGTCACTAACAATTGTCACGTGTGCTACCAACCATGCATCAAGAAGACCTCAATAAGGTAATAGCTAATTGATCTTGAGGAACAACCTGGAGTTTCACTCTGTAGATATATAGCATAATGTTCCTTGCTTCATTGGTACTGTTTATTTATTTCCCCTTTTGTATGTTGGCATTTCCACAAATGAGATTTCATAGTACAGGCTGGAGAGAGAGAAAGACAGTACATGTCTAACTTCTGTACTCAGTAAGTGGAAACCAATGCCTTTCCATTGTGTGCTTCCAGCAACAAAAAATGATTACTGGTATGGAAAAAGAGATGGAAGCCCTATCCAAATCTGCAGGCTTGTTTGAAGTATCTGTTCCAGACTACAAGCAACTAAAAGCCTGCCATAAGGAAGTGCGCTTGCTCAAGGAGCTCTGGGATATGATTGTCTTGGTAAGATGTTGAAGCGTAATTCGTGGAATGGGACAAGTGCTAGACTTTGAACCAAAATGGCAGGTCCTGCCACACCAAAAAGAAGAAAAAGTGAACTGCAGAGTGAAGAAAATCCCAAGTTAGATCAATGTTGCTTGTTCTCTAACCCAAGTTTTTTGTTTCTTTAATTGACGATCTGCTGGCTAATTTCTGTGAGTGGCTGTATCATTATACTTTTGCTTGGGAGCGGAAGTGTTGCCAGGGACTTTGACAAACATAATATTTATTTCTTTAACGGTTATGGCGTGATCTTCTCTGTGTAGGGTAGGGAGATCAACCTGAGTGCTTGACAGAAGGTATGAGAAATCATTGCAATTGATAGGCTCCTTTGAGGGACAGGGGAGCTGCACAGGTGAAGAGCTTGGTTCTCACTAGGGTCCAAAGGCAAGCAGCAGGTGCCTTGCCGCATTGCTTATTTGGGTCCTCCTGTGACCTGCTGATATACTTATAAGCACAACTCTGCTTGTGAGTCTTTTTTTTTTTAATTTTATTAAAAGTTTTACAAAGAACACAAAAACTAACACAAACTAATAAGGAGTGAAAGAAGCAAAGAAAGAAAGCAAAAAAGCAAAAAGCAAAAGTGCAGAAAGAAAGAATAAAAAGAAATAGAAAGAAGCAGCTTCCGATTTCCTTTGCAGCAAATATAAGTACAATTACAAAATTATCTCTTACTCTATGATTACAAAAAAAGCTCACTTTTTTCTATTATCCATTTTTTTCTAATCAAATCCACAAATCATAAGTGCATTTTTTTTCCATTTCATGCCAAAAGGGGTTTCCAGTCAGCCATAAATGTAGATACTGTTTTTTTCTCTGATCAAAGAAGTTAATTTAGCCATCTCTGCAAGTTCCATCATCTTCACCAGCCGTTCCTCCCTCTGTTGTTTGAGCATATACTGTAATAGTCTCACTACAGTTGTCATATATAAAAATAAAGTTCCATGAGTTTTTCCTAGTTGCCTGTCCATTAGACGCAAAAGAAAAGTCTCTGGTTTCAATTGTATTTTAACCTTTAGGATCTTCTGAATTAATGTATGTATCTGTATCCAATTTTTTTAGCTTTTTTGCATGTCCACCAAACATGATAAAATGTCCCTTCGTGTTGTTCACATTTCCGGCAAAGATTCGGGATACCTTTATACATTCTAGACAGTTTCTCTGGTGACAAATACCAATACATAATTTTATAAAAATTCTCTTTAAGGCTGGAACACAATGTAAATTTCAATCCTTTCAACCACATATTTTACCACTGATCCATTTGTACATTATAGCCAAAGTTTTTAGCCCATTTTATCATACATTCTTTCACTTGTTCTTCTTCTGTCTCATATTTAAATAAAAGTTTATACATTTTAGCAATAACATGTTCATCATTAGTACATAATTCTATTTCAAACTCAGTCTTATTTTGTTCAAAACCATGAAATCTTTTATCTGCTTTAAACCTCTCTGTTAATTGTGCATAAGAAAACCATTGACAAGCACATCCTTCTGTTGTCAAATCTTCTTTTGATTTCATTTTACAATCCCCTTGAGAAAATTCTAGTACATCTCGGGAAGTTAACCACTTATGTTTACTTATCATTTCTCATCTATAAAATGCTTCTTGTGCTGAAAGCCACAAAAGTGTTTTCGGGCAAAACCTAAACTTATATTTATTCCATACTCTAAGAATAGCCCATCTAACATAATGATTTTTAAAATCTATCATACCATAGACCTTATCATACCATAGATATCCATGCCACCCAAATCTCAAATCATGACCTTCTAAATCCAATAACCTTCTATTTCTTAACCACACCCACTCTTTCATCCAAACTAAACAGCAGGCAGCAAAATATAATTTCAAATCTGGTAAGCCAAATCCTCCTCTTTCCTTCGCATCTTGTAATAATTTATATTTAACTCATGGTTTTTTTCCCTTGCCATACAAATTTAGGTATATCCTTCTGCCATTGTTTAAATGGTACATCAGTTTTCAAAATAGGTATTGTCTGAAACAAAAATAACATTCTAGGTAAAACATTCATCTTACTTACAGACATTCTCCCCAACAGTGACAATTGTACTTTGTCCCATCTTGACATATCCTTTTTGACTTCATTTCATGTCTTAACATAGTTATTTTGAAATAACATACAACTCATGAATAAATTCTTACAAAATTATTTTCAGTCTTTCAGCTAAAATTGTTGTAAACAACTTATAGTCATTATTCAGAGTCTTCATGCTTTCTCATAATAAACCCGAAGTATTGTTTGTGTGGGTATCCATGAAGGGGGCAGAAGGGGAAAATGACAACACCAGTGTGATGTCAGGGGTCAGCCCAAGAACAACGACGAGTCAGTGTATTCCAAATCTCCAGTTCTTTATTGCTCCAACCATACAGACAGAATCTTGCCAGACTAAAGCTATCCTAACTAACCTAAGGGGAAATAACCTAGGAGAGTCTAGAGCAGGGCTACTCTGACTCTCTTTGACTCCCTGCCAAGACTCTCTAGACTGTGAGACCTATCTCCTTGGAATGCACTCCCCCCCTTCCTGAGAACCAGCAGTAGCCTCGAAATCCACCAAATCACCCCCCCCCCCTTCAGGGACACATTCCATCACATGTGATGACATTGTCATACAAAATTCACAATGTAAATGTTTGTGTCAGATACCATAAAGCAATTACATAATTTTGTCACTTGCACAATGACATCACAACCCTTCTGCCATCACTTTGATGTCATTGTGGCTTGTTACAGACACTTGTAGCTATTTCAAACTTCTTGGCATTGGGGGAGTTTTCTATCCTTATTTCTGCAGATATTGAGTACTTGCCTCTCAGGCACCCAAGTACATCATGCTTATGTACCCCTTAAATAGCAAATTGTTTAAAGCTGTATACGTTGAATGGACTATTTGGATCATTGAGAAATAGTTTTGACTATCACATTGCTTGCATTGGATAGGGATGAATGATAGTGAAGGATTAAAAATAAATATGGCCTCACTGTAACAGTTTTTTCCCCTTTGAGTTGTAAAATCTGTTGAATGCTTCAAAGTGATTCCACATAGGTTTTATAATAGATTGTTTTCCACAGAAAAGATTGCACACCTATATACATTTCAATCTAGGTAAATGAAAGCATTAATGACTGGAAGACAACCAAGTGGAAAGAGATTAATGTTGAACAGATGGATCTTGACTCCAAGAAATTTGCTAAGGATGTGAGAGGTTTGGACAAAGAAATGAGAGCATGGGATGCTTTTATAGGACTGGATAATAGAGTTAAAAATATGATCACATCCCTTCGAGCCGTGAGTGAACTCCAGAATCCAGCTATCCGAGATAGACATTGGAGAGAACTCATGCAGGCCACCCAGGTAATTTAATGTAGGCTAAAGCAAAGGCCCACAATATTGATGATGATCATTGTCATTGTCATTGTCATCATCATCATCTTTCTAACCTTTGATCTTCCACCAACAAATCTGAAGTGTTCCAATAAAATGAAATTCAAAAATAATATCTGTAAAAACCGGTATGGTTTTTATGTTTTTATTGTTCTGTGAGCTGCCCAGGATTATGGTACATAAGATGAGCAGCTATATAAGTCTTTTAAATAAATGAATAATATATTGTAAATAAAGTAAAATAAAAATCATAAAATTGTTAGATCCAAACATTGGCTCTAATTTGTTTTTGTTAATTTGAATATAATTTGAAGCTGCAATTATTGTAGCCATAGAATTGCAGAGTAGAATAGGGAGACTACAGGAGAGTATTCAGCTCTGACTGACTGTCCTTCCTAACATGTCCTTCTGTACCAGGTGAAGTTTACCATGTCTGATGAAACAACGCTGGCAGACCTACTTCAGCTGAATCTTCACAACTTTGAAGACGAGGTTCGCAGCATTGTAGACAAGGCTGTGAAAGAGTCTGGGATGGAAAAGGTACTATTTGCGCATTAATTACTCCACTCTTAGGTAAAGAGCAGTTTGAAATTACATTTATTTATTATTTATTTAAATGTATATGACCGCCCAACTCCCCCAACGGGGGACTCTGGGAGGTTATTTTGCACTGAGCTGTGTTTCTCATTCCTTCCTTCATTATGTGGGCAAATCTTCACCGTGGGAACTATTCGCTGTCTCGGAATAGCTGAGAACAAAATCTAACTGAGGCCCTGCATGCCAGGCAGCTGGCAAGCAAACATCTTACAGTTTAAATCCTTTTTGGAAACCAAAGTTAGAATAAACCTATCATTCTACTGACTAAGATCAGATGTTTGCTTTTTTACCACGAACCTCTGTGCCCACTGTTTAAATGATTTTTTAATATATTGCTATTGCAAATATGCATTGTAATTATTCTTATTTTGTTATTTGCATACCATTTTGGGATAGATACATAACACATGCTCATTATTCATTAAATTGATTGGTGGTGCATCAGGACAGGACTCAAAGTCCTACATAGGAGTCCAGTAATTTTCTGGGTTTAAAAGGTTGATGCTTAATATTAAAGCCCCACATATCTTGGGACCAGAAGGAACCTCTGCTGCCACATTGATTTGTCTTCAGGTCATAAAGGGAGGCTTTTCTCTGAGTGAAAGGATGACCAGGCATAGGAGTCCTTCATCCCACTTATGGAACTCCTTCCTAGAAAGGCCATTAGTGTCCTTGTTTTATCTTGTCCTTTTAGTACCAAGGAAATATGTGTTTGTTCTTTGCAGAACTTTGACGTTCACTGTCTTAACTTATTGTAACTGCTGTTTCATTGCTGGTTTTACTTAGAGTAAATTTGTCTATGAAGGTTCTCAGTCATCCAGGTGGAATTGTCTGTAGCTTGAATCATGTCAACTGGATTTCTATTTTCTCAGTGGAAACGTTTCGCTCCTTATCCAAGGAGCTTCCTCAGTCTGAGCAAACTTTGCTCAGACTGAAGAAGCTCCTTGGATAAGGAGCGAAACGTTTCCACTGAGAAAATAGAAATCCAGTTGACATGATTCAAGCTACAGATTAGAGTAAATTTGTTTTGCAGTATCGCATTGCTTGTTCTTTTATTGGGAACTGTTCTGGGACACAGAGTATGCAACATATAAAATAAGGTCAAATGAATCTATAACCCTGCTGTGTAAGTTCGGAACAGTTTGCTGTGTTTGCCAAATTATATTCCTCATGAGCTGGCACTATGCACAACCATGATCAGGAATGGAGCTGCCTTTCTCAATGTTTGTATTCCCTGTTAAAGTCCCATATTCATGAGTAAGAGAATAATGCAGCCATACATAATGGATCCTATTGACTTCAGTTCCCATAATTCCAGCCAGCATAATCTTGGGCCAAGATAGCTGATGTGTTATGAATATGTCAGTTCAACATATTAGGAGAGCACTAAGCAAGGGAGGGGTTTGTCATAATGTTGCCTTGCTTTGGTAAGCTTTAGCAAAACAACAGAGGTTCACCTGCATTTGCACTTTTTAAAGTTTTAAAAATGTTTCTCCATTTTCATTATTATCTGAAGGTGTTGAAGGCTCTTGACAGTACCTGGTCAACTATGCAGTTTGAACATGAGCCTCACCATAGGACGGGAATAATGATGCTCAAGTCAGATGAAGTGCTAGTAGAAACCCTTGAAGAAAACCAAGTGCAGCTCCAGAATCTGATGACTTCTAAGTATCTGGCCCACTTCCTTCAGGAGGTCACAAGCTGGCAGCAGAAATTATCCACTGCTGACTCTGTGATATCCATTTGGTTTGAAGTCCAGAGAACATGGAGTCACCTGGAGAGCATTTTTATTGGTTCAGAAGACATTCGAAATCAGCTTCCTGAGGATTCAAAGCGTTTTGATAGCATTGACAAAGATTTTAAAGTAAGCAAACTTCCTTTTCAGTACTGTATCTATTACAGTACTATTGCAAAAATACTAGTTGAATGGCTAACAAATCCTTCTTCTCTTAACAGGCATTGATGGCTGATGCAATAAAAACTCCAAATGTGGTTGAGGCAACAAATAAACCAGGCCTCTATGACAAGTTAGAGGCCTTGCAGCAAAGGTCAGGAGCCTAATTTTGTCAAAATGAAAATGTAAAATAGAGCAGAAGAAATTGTTTATTTGCAGCAGAAGCAAATCATAGGGTGAGAGTTCTTGCAAGTCCAAGTTTTGGCCAAGAAATGCACCATGTTTGTTTTTTAATGGTAGCATTAAATGGTGCTAGGCCACCACTCTGAGTAACTAAAATTCTTCAGCTAGGACTTGGAGATACATGCCTTTTCTATTTAGGCCTGTTTTGGATATAACTGTCTATCACAACGATACCCAGGATTGTTGCAGTGTTAGGTGGTGAAGATTATTTCATTATTTCTTTAAACTGAACAACAGTAGATAATATACAAAGCATAACCTGATCACCAGGTTTATCACAGCCTCTGATTTGACATCTGGGGCATATTTGCAAGCAACCTTTTGCTTCTGGGTTAGGTGCTATTCCTATAATGAGGCTGGTTCAGACATGCATGTCCATTTCTTGATACTCTTGTCCCTTTTGAGTCATTTCTGAACTATCTCCATCAAAAGGCATTAATGATCATGTTGACATCAAACAATATGAGGGTTCTTCTTGGTGATATATTTATCTCTAACAGCGGCTCATTCATGGTGGAGGTTCCCCTTGCTTTCACTTTCTGCCCTGCTTCTTTGATTTTCCAGAAACTGACATTTAGGCTGAAAACTACTTGGGAGGGGAGCCATTTTTTGGTTTTGTCGCCTAGTCCCACTACAAGCAGTAATGGAAACCACATAATGCCCAAAGGCCCCAGTGCTCCCACATCTGCCTCTGTATGCTTGGAAGTGTTGTGCTGAGCTTTAAAAATGGCATTATTATTTTTTAATCAGGTGCCTGGGAGTGCTTCAAGCCTGCCCTTTACCCCTCTGATTATTACTAGTCCTCACAAGGACTAGAGACATCCTGAGGAAGTAAAATGGTGCCCAGTTGAAAGCTACATTGTCAGTCTAAATTGTTCCCAGCCGATACCCCCACCTGCCCAACAAAAACCAAAGTAGGGATGAAGCCAATTGCTATGCCTCGTAAAGGAGGAGGATGCCGTATAGGCCAGGAAGAGGAAGTACAGTAAAGTGAATAGAAAAAAAGTGGGAAAATATAGATATGCAGAAAAGAACCATGTTTCAATGGATCAGATGTTTGGGGGGAATCAAACTCCACTTCTGACATTGACCCCAGAAAGGTAGAGACCTCTGCTTTAAAAATAATAATCATCATCATCATCATCATCATCATCATCATCATCATCATCTTAAAAAGAGCAAAAAGAGTGCTGTTGTTACTTTCTTCTTGCTTGCTTTTTAGTTTGGCACTCTGTGAAAAAGCTTTGGCTGAATATCTGGAAACCAAGAGACTGGCTTTCCCCAGATTTTATTTTGTATCCTCTGCTGACCTGCTGGATATTTTGTCCAATGGTAATGACCCTGTTGAGGTACGATGGAATGCCTTGGTTTTCTTTTGGAACTCGTAGTGGAACTTGTAATAGAATGTCAGAAGTTTGTCTAAGTTCTTTTTCCCACATAACAATTAATGTATCCAATGCAAACACCACGGATTAACTGAAACTGAATAGGATTTCTGTGACTTGATAACAGTTGGGGAGTGGGGTTGTAGATCAGTGAAGCCTATGGTTTAACTTTTGATAATCCAATTTAAAAGAGGATCTCACTTAACAGCTGAAAAAAAGACCCTTCTCTCACTGGGATCAAAGAGCTAGAGGAGAAAATACCTGAATGGATCAGTTGCACAGATCTGAGTGATGTTTTCAGATTAGACACCTTTGTTCAATTGATCGATGCATATTTAATTCAAGGTTTCAACAGTGCTGGTTAGTTTAAAGAACTGTTGATGTCTTCATCAGACCTCTAATACTACTGTGTGGTCCTTTGTGTTGTAATTCTTGAAGGTGTCCCGCCATTTGTCCAAATTATTTGATAGTATGGCAAAGCTGAAATTCAAGCTAGATGCAGAAGGAGAGCCTCTGAAGATTGGCTTGGGGATGTACAGCAAAGAAGACGAGTATGTTGATTTTGACAAGGACTGCGACTGCTCTGGACAGGTTAGTTATGAATCATTTTAAATGCAGCATTCCTCCAGTCCTTCAGTCAGCAGAAAAATATCCCAATGCCAGTTGCACTCCCAACTGCTGGACAACGTTCTGCTCAGGGATTAGGCTACTAAGCGTACTGCCTTTACGGGTTCAGTGTGGGGTAATTGAAAGGCACTGAATGGTGGATTCCCTGCCTGACTCTCCTCTCGCAGCAGCATTACTTGCTGATGGGGAAAACTATCACCAATCACTGTTCTTACCACATAATGGAGCAGGCTTGGTTGATTGTAGGTGAGTGCCTTTCGTGGAGGCTTTAGCACCCTTCGGGTTGCCCAGTTGGCAGGTTACTGGCCCTGGCAGAACTTCCATAGTGGTGATCTGTCATTCACTGAACGGATGTCTGGCACTTTTCTGGAAGAGTGCTAAGCCTGTGTTCCTCTTTGTTTCTCACCTCTCCACTGCACCTATGATCAGTCCTTGTCAGTCCTTTTTTTTTAAACAGGCAAGTCTAGTGCTCTTCCAGAAGGGGTCAAAAAGATAATAAAGGTGGGATAAAAAAAAATCCAAATAAATATAAATAAATATATATATATATATATAGGATGCCCGCCTAATTTCTGAATGGTGCTTCCTGAAATACTGGTTAGACATTATATAGGCAGATTCCCCTGCAGAAGCCAGGTGTCCAGTCTCTCTTGCAGCCCAAGCCAAAATACCTGTGGAGGGCAATGAAGAGGCGACATGTCTGCAATACTTTCGGTGGCCAACAGAAGCTGGGCAGATATCAGCCTTTAACCGTCTTATCACCAACATCATTATGAGGCATTGTAGATTATTTCTGTGGCAAAGCTTATGTTGGAAGAAGGGGTAAAGCACTCCTTTAACACCAGAACAGCTAAAGAGGAATTTAAGCTGCTCTGCAATGAGGTGAAGGAGACATCCTGAGAATATGTCCTTTGAAAATAGTGACTGAGGCATTTTCACACTGCAGTTAGTGGGATGTAAGGATGAGCCCTAAGAAAAATACAGAAAACCATGCTGTTTGGAACGGCAGGTCAACACAGATCCAAGGAGCACCAGGTAGTTTATACTACTTAGCAGGAGTTCTGGCTAGCAGAAGTTTCATTCAGAGATCCTCCAGGAGATGCCAAGTTTTCATCATCTCTTTTCAATTGTACACTCTAAATAACTGGATGGCATCAGCAAATGTGGCACCTCTAACTCCAGATCAGTTGTAAAGTTTAAAAGCATCAGTGCCAGTAAAACCCTTGGCACAAGACTACATTTATTTGTAAAAAAATCAATTTATTCTTAATCCCTGCTTTCTGTTTCTGACTAATTATTAGTCAGTGGGACTGATGACAGTTGAGTTTACTCATAAGGTTTTAGTGAGAGGCTTCCTGAGAATTCAAATATGCAAGATCAGTTAGATCACTTGTACCCACATTTGCTAACTCTCTCTCAAGAAGTGTGGAAGGCTAGTGACATAAGACCAACAGCACGGGTGCCATGTTAGTACTTCAGCAGTAATTTTTCTACTATAGGCTTGGTTATATCTTCTTTAATAATATTTTCCACCAGTTTACCAAAACTAACTGATCTTCAATGAATCACATCAATCCCTTTTTAAAAAATAGAGTTACACTGAACTTTTTCCACACCAGAAGGGTAGATGCCAATTTAGAGAGAAGTTTTCTGTTAGAAGATCAGCTACTTCATATTTGTATTCCTTTTCAAGTGGATATTATCTGAAACCTTTATTTTATTATTAAAGCCTAACATCAGGAGTAATCTTGTCAATTCATGAATTAGAGGAGGCTAATAAATAGTATAGGATAACATCAGAATACTTAGGAAAAAAGTATTTTTTTAGCAACAGCAAAATGCAACATCCTTGCAATAGTGTACTAGTTCTTGAGTCGTCATCATCATCATCATCTCACCATTCTGCCAGTAGGGCAGATAATACATGTGAGTAAAAAATACACATGTATTTTGTGATATAATATGATCAGGGAAGAGCTCTAGAGTCCAGACCATTTATTGGGATGCATATCAAGGCACCATAACATGCACAATTAATTTGGAAAGTCTACACCCAGGTTGAAGTTTGGTTAAACCGAGTGTTGGAGAGAATGCAGAACACCTTGCGCCAACAAATAGCTGAAGCTGTAGTGACTTATGAGGAAAAGCCAAGAGAGCAGTGGCTATTTGATTACCCAGCGCAGGTAGGCAAAACACTACTTTTAAAAGACATGTAAGGAATAAAAAAAGAGGTAAGAACCGAAACAAGTTCATTTATTTTTATTCCATCTAAATTTTTGGTCAGATCAAGACAGCATACATACCTAATGCTCCCACCTCCTGTTTTCCCCACAAACAACCCTGTGAGGTGGGTTGGGCTGAGAGAGAGCGATTGGCCCAAAGTCACCCAACTGGCTTCAATGCCTAAGGGATGCCTAGAATTCATGGTCTCCCAGTTTCTAGCCCAGCACCTCAGCCACTACTCCAGACTGGCTGAAATTCTAACGAAATACAAAGGTAGACAGAAGAAGCAAAGTGTAGGTCCATTTAGCATTTTTTGTAAGATTAAGCTTAAAGTCTGATCACTCATACCTCCCTGAGGGGCAATGCCTGTGGATGATTCTGGGGTCTCACAAGACTGCAGCATTTCATACAACTATTTGTCTGTGGCAGATTGCTTTAACCTGTACTCAGATCTGGTGGACTACAGAAGTTGGCATTGCGTTTTCACGACTGGAAGAAGGGTATGAAAATGCAATTAAAGATTACAATAAGAAACAGGTGAGCAGAATTCTCTCATTTTATCTGTCTCCAAAACGTTGGTGTTTGCAATAGCAAATGTGTTGATGCAGACACAGATTTTTTTTTGTTGTCTTTCCATTTACATTGCAGAGGGTATACTCATATTACTGAATGGGGCTTCCTGGCAACCTTTTTCTCTCTGTGAGAATTTGTGTGTACATATGCATGTCAAACAAGTTTCCACAGCTCATGCTTAAAGAGATCAGAAAACCCTTTCATCTCTTCTCTTTTCCTCTTCACAGATTAGCCAGTTGAACACCTTAATTACACTGCTCATTGGGAACTTAACTCCAGGAGAGAGAATGAAGATTATGACCATTTGTACCATTGATGTCCATGCCAGAGATGTCATTGCCAAAATGATTTTAGCAAAGGTATATTGTGAACTGAAGACTCTGCAATATTTTGTTCATGGGCATGTTTGAGCAAACATTTTGCTCTGTACATTCATTCATAAACCTCTTAATTTAAGGTTGAAAGGTGAATTGCAAGAACCAGCCTCCCCCAGCCTGGTGCACTTCAGATATAGTGGTATACAAAATTCATAATCCCCATTGACCATGTCTGGGAGATTTGAGAGTTGTGATTTAATACATCCACCATGTATTTATTCAATCATCAATGAATGAGCAAAGGGATTGGGCCAATAACACCACTGCAAAACATTTCCATTAACAGATGCCATAGAACCGAAACTGCTCTAAAGTATACTATTTTTGTCATTACGGAATCCTGAGAAGGATCATGGAGGAATGTGCAGGGCAATTGTGACTGTTCTAAGTATGAAATTAAGTGTTCTTCTCTTAGTATGTCTTTGAGGGGCCAAGAGCCTGGTAGTTTTACCACAAAGCTTTAATGACCTGTACTCTGAGAACTGGCAATGACATAAGGCCTTCTTGCTTATTAACACAGAGCAAACAGATCTGCTCCGGCTTGAGCAATCTGAATAGCTGTTCCTCTTTGTTGCAAAACTGAAAAATATGCACTTACAAGATTGAAAAATATATACTTGGAAATGTAGATGTATGAAAGGTTTTTATCCATTCACATAGTGGGTTGCCTTACAAAAGAACACTAAGAGTTATCTTTAATCTTTAGAAGGAGCATTGTTAAAAAAATTAATATTGCAAACCTAGCAGGCTCCAGCTGGATAGATCAATGGAGGGACCTGGAAGTCCACCTAGATTTTGCTAAAGGCAAAAAGATTAACATTCATCCATAACGAGAAGAACCTCCTTTATTTAAGAAGCGTATGATGTTCATAAAGGAGAAATGACAGTGAATGCATTCCCTAGTTAGAACTAAATTGCACTTATTTATTTATTAATCAAATTTACACACCGCCCATCTCGCTATAGAAGTGACTCGGGTGGCTTATGAATAAAACTTGTTTTGTGGCAGGTGGAGAGCTCTCAGGCGTTTACGTGGCAGTCCCAACTTAGGCACCGTTGGGATGAAGAAAAGAGGCACTGCTATGCCAATATCTGTGATGCTCAACTCCAGTATTCCTATGAGTACCTTGGCAACACTCCTCGTCTGGTGATCACCCCACTCACCGACCGGTATGAGCCAGCCCACTCTGATAACCTTGAGCCTGGCACAGCCTGATTCCTTGGGCCCAAGATAACGTGCCCAATCCCTGTGTTTTGCAGCTGCTATATCACCCTGACCCAGTCCCTCCACTTAATCATGGGAGGAGCCCCTGCAGGCCCTGCAGGCACAGGAAAAACTGAGACCACCAAGGACTTGGGCAGGGCTGTAGGAATCATGGTGTATGTCTTCAACTGCTCCGAGCAAATGGACTATAAGGTAGCGAAATTTATTTATTTATTTATTTATTATTTTATTTTATTTATTTAATTAAATTTATATAACCGCCCATCTCCCCCAACGGGGAACTCTGGGCGGTTTACAATAAAATAGATTAAAACAAAATATAAAACATCAAAGTACAGCATATAAAATAATAAATAATTATAAATCCAGATGGAGGTGGAATTAAAACGAAGGACAATAAATTAAGGAATTAGCCACCCCCATGAGGAACTATCCCTCCCTCCTTCCCATGCCAGGTGGCAGAACCAGGTCTTCAGCTCTTTCCTAAAGGTCGGGAGGGAGGAGATCTGCCTCAACTCTGGGGGCAAGGTGTTCCACAGTGTGGGTGCTACCACAGAGATAGGGGTTAAAATAGGGGCTAAGGCAGAACTTTCCAAACTTTTCATGTTGGTGACACAATTTTTAGACATGCATCATTTCGCGACACACTCTTACAGCAGGGCACAAGGCAGGCACTAGGACCTGCGCGGAATCACAGCAGGTTTGGAGGCAGCAAGGCACAAGGCAGGCACTAGGACCTGTGTGGAAGCCAGGAGGCAGCAGCAGCCACGACACACCCAGACACTGCAGCCGACACACTAATGTGTCCCGACACACAGTTTGGAAAGCTCTGGGTTAAGGGAATATCTTCTGACCTACAGTAGAAGGTCTCCTGCTGTTGTTCTAGTTAATGCTTAAAGCAACAATTCTTGGATTCAGTTCAAGGACAAGTACTTCCCCCTATTGAATTCGAGTCATATGCAAATCGCTTAGAAAAGCAAGTCCAAAGAAAAGAGTATGAGGGAGGCATTCACTGAGAGGTACAATTCGATACACACAGCTTTTTGTGGGTTATACAAAGATTGTGTTATCTTTAAAGCAATGTTTTCCCAAGTTCCAGGCAGTAAAACAAGCATTTTCCATCTGCACTGTTTCCACTGGGCAACATTAATTATAACACTGAACACATCCCAGAAAAGAACAGGCTGTCATCTTTACAACAGTTTCTTTCTTTTTTAAAACATCCTGTCTCATGTTACATCACCTATTTTCTGTGGTTCATGAGTACTAAGGAGAGTTCTACTGCTTGTCAAAAATTAGAGATGACTGGGGTATCTCCCCTTAGAATGCACTCACTTCCAAAATAATGCACCTCATTTCAGTTTGGGGTTCCCAGAGGGTGGCCTTGTGATCAATCTATGACTTCACCTTTAATTTGAAATAACTGGGTAAGAGGTCTGGGCCCTAGGATGCTTGGGGGCTGAGACAAAACTTTTAGGGGTATTTGCAATCTCCCCCAAATTAGTCCACAGAATCATATCATTTCCCATACATGCTTACCCTAGATAGGGCTTGTTCATAGAAATATCACATCATCCCACAGGGAACCATGTGGAACAAGTTGGAAATATTCATAGTGGGCTATCTCCATCCACAAACATTGCAAGGCTACATGACCCATACTACTTTCACTGTGTATAAAATAAAGACAACTGCAATTAAATGACACTGTCCTCTGCAAAAAAAAAGGCTCTACATTCTGAACAATTTTTTTCCTCTCTAGTCTTGTGGAAATATCTACAAAGGGCTGTCCCAAACCGGGGCCTGGGGATGTTTTGATGAATTCAATCGGATTTCAGTGGAAGTCCTGTCAGTAATTGCTGTACAGGTAAATATTCTCCATCAGGGTCTAGTGCTGTTAGGTGTAAATAACTGGGGGTGGGGGAGGTGATTTCAGCTTGATGACTGCAGGCAAATGTCTATCATGTGGGTGTTCCTAGAACAACAGCACTAAAAAAATCCGGGGGCAGCTAGTCCGTCTTTTTTATGTTCTGATGAAAGAAAAGATGGAAGTGGTGGTGGGAGGCTGCCCAAAGGAATAAAAAGTTCAGGACTCCATGTAAAATTCTGTGAATGATATGGGGCCATCACACAATGAAGATTTGTATGGATAATACAGTTGTATAAGAATAATGGATTGGACCTGAACATCCTGTAAAAGGAATTCTGCAGATAAAATGCCCCGGCAAGCAGAAGGAAGCCTCTGCACGAGCCCTTTGAAAATGCAATCTGGATAACTAGGGTGCAGCGCAGATGGGAAGTGGAATCGGCAGCTGGAAAAAAAGTTCCACTTCCTTTCAGTTTGCTGAAATCTTGACTGGATTGCAGCATCTTTTCTGAGGAGGTAGTGGATGCAACCCTGGTCTGAACTGGGATCAGGAATTTCCTTGGAGATCTCCTTATGTGTCTGATTACTTATAGAGTATTGTTTATCACTGTAGGAGTAAAGCCCATATATAAATTCTCTTGGGGATGAGGTTAGATACTAGGAGAGGATATATTGTTTAGTTATTATCCTTCCTTTATCACGTGAGTGAGATTAGCAGAGTACCATCCCTAGCAGCATAAAAGTTGGACGCTTGAGATGAGGTTGGTTTAACCTTCTAGAAAAC
This sequence comes from Charina bottae, assembly GCA_023362775.1. NCBI lineage: Eukaryota > Metazoa > Chordata > Lepidosauria > Squamata > Charinaidae > Charina > Charina bottae. The sequence continues at coordinate 131,101,529 of JALMGJ010000002.1, read as the reverse complement.
AATAATCCAGGATGCTGTGAGGCAGACTGGATTTTCCTGGTATTACCCCTTTTTATCCCCCTTAAAACAACAATCACACAGTTTTGTGAAGAAATAAAAGTAGTACTAGAGTCAAGCCAGGTTTAAAACATACTAAGTTACAAAAATAGAATATCTAAGCTTAAACATGATGTCTGGGCTGCAGAGCTCAGACATCCACGTGCTGCTTTCACTTTGGAAGCATGGTGAGAGAGAGAGGGAGGAAGAAGGAAGTGATCTCACAGAGTTCTCTCTTCAGGAAGTTACTCAGGAAGTCTCTGTGAGCCTCCACCCCCTTCATGTGCTTATAGAGCAAGACATGAATTGTTGGTATGACTGCAATATTTTCCCACAAATTCAGCAGCAATTGCCCCCTTTGCCTCTATTCGTTTAAATAAGTCCCTGTCTTCATTGCCAGAAAAGAAAAATACTTGATGCCAGAACTGCCCCTATCTCCACTATTGATGCTTATTCTTTTCGGTAGGACCGGAATTGGACTGCTATAGGAAGCTCACGGCAAGAAGATAGTCCATCTTCTACAATATCCTTGCAGCTTCTATAAGCTAGAGCTACCAGACCTGGACTGCAAGGTCCAGATGACCACTGGATAACAGCAAGTGGAGATTTATGTGCCTCATTGCTGCCATCTAGTGGTGGTCTGGGTTTTTGGAGCCCTAATCTAGTAGCTCTGCTACAAGCAGCATTCATTATGTCAGAAACCTTAATGGTTCCAGTGGAGTCTGCCTGGAAAGGGATTTCCTTTTTAACTACAATTAAGCTATAGCTACTGCCTGCCTGAAGCATCAAGTTGCCTATCATAAATAATTGGAAGAAGTTTAATATTGGGGTAGTATTATGATAATCTGTTGAAGCTACTGATTGTCTCAAATGTTGATTATGAGCCTGCAATGAATGTTTGCAAAATGTTCCTTTCAAAAAATCTGAAGTGTTCCCCAAACCTCTCTTATTGCCCCTACTTTGGCTGCTGGCTGTTTTATCTGAGATGCCTAGAACCAGGCAGTCAGTGAGATGATGTCAGAACCACACCGTAGAGCCCATTAGATTAGATAATGTGAGAGCATCCAGAAGCTGCTTCATAGTAAGGGGATGCTTCCTGTTCTCATTCTTAACAGTGAACAGTTTGCTGTTTATAGCTGAACTTTACAACAGTGCTTCAAAAATGGGTACTTTTCAACTTGCAAAAAGCCTTCTTCATATGTATAAGTACTATTTTAGTCATGCCTAGTTTACTAGAAGATGTCCTGGGAAATGAATGTGTGAGCTTGAGTGTGCAGCTATTGCTTGGTTACTGTCTATCCAACATGCCTTAGGTTTTATCTGCTCCAAGTGGTTAAATTGTTACACATTTATGTATAAATATTTCTACACTGTACTTCATTATCCAAATGCAGCCATATGTGAATGAATAAAAGGACTTTCTATTCATTGTTTAGGTTAAATGTGTTCAAGATGCAATTCGAGCCAAGAAGAAGACATTCAACTTTCTTGGAGAGATTATCTCCCTTATACGCACTGTTGGAATGTTTATTACTATGAATCCTGGGTATGCAGGTCGTACTGAACTGCCTGAAAATCTGAAAGCTTTATTCAGGTATTAACATGCAGGCAACGCTCAGAGGAAATGAGGTGATGCTGGGTCGCTTAAATAAATAAAAGTTTCAACACAGGGAATTGGCTCAAAAGGAAGACCAATCTTCAGAATATAGAAACTCAGATGGCTATGTTTGCTTGGGCTTTGAAGCTAAGTGGGGTTGGGCCCAGTCAATACTTGGATGAGTGGCCTCCAAGGAATACCTGGGCTATAGACTAATCTGAGCATATATCTTTCAGTAGAAGTCAATGACAAACTAGTAGTGTAATGTTGCCACCACAAGAACATGGCCATATCCATGTCCATAAAATCACCAGGAGCTGAATTTGACTTGAAGGCGACTTTATCTCTACCTTAAACTGGAAGTGATCAGGAACGGTTGGGGTATCTAAAGTAGGCACTGGAAAGCAACCGCATCTAGTTGCCTTCAAGAAAATGGATATTTAAGATTGGTCATGCCTATCTTGGCAGCCCTTAATGGGAAAAGGTCGCCAAAAAGACTCAATGGGATGCTCTTAAATTTCCAAATATGTCACCAACCAAGAAAGGCTGGGAATCCCTAAACTAGTATATGGACCAGGCGCCCTGAAAGAAACTTTCAAATAAGTACACCTAATGTCCATTTATTTTGAACATTTATGCCACAGCTTTTGGTCAGGTGATATTCAAAATTATTTCTTTGCATAAAATACCATATACGAGAAAGCTGTCAATTACACGTCAGACAATGGGTACTTAACATTTTCACCTTTTTATAGCAGGTGGAAAGTCACGCTGTTGCTTCTGCAGTGTAACCACCCCAGATGCTCCTTTTTCCCCATGTGCTCTTTTAGGCCCTGTGCCATGGTTGTGCCTGATTTTGAGCTTATCTGTGAAATCATGCTTGTTGCTGAAGGTTTTATTGAAGCTAGGCTTCTGG